>CAWUFW010000179.1:0-1371952 GCA_963921515.1 Calotriton arnoldi
TACGATGGCGGGCGGAAGCACAACCGCCGTGCTGGCGGATGCAAAAACCACCAGTTACCGCCGGCACGCAGCAGTCCACACGCCCGCCCAATTACGATGCGAAAAGCAGGCCAAACACCGCCGGCAAGCCAGCAACACCGTCCGCCATCAAAGTGCGCCCGTACACGTAGCGGCGCAGCCCAACTGACACACACCGTCCGACGAAACACGTCCCGCCCGGCGTATAAATTACGATGCCGCAAACAAACGGCTCCCACGGCTAAGAGACACCGCACGTGAAAGAGAGGCGGTAACACGGACGCAGAGCACAGACAACGAAGAAGCGGCACCCCGGGCATGAATCCAGCACTGCAGGCCCTTCCCATGCTTCTGCTGATGCACCACCAAGGACGCAACGTACCGCGGAGACGCAGGTAGGCACACACACAACAAGTGCACGCAAACAGCGCACACAGTGCAAGGGCAGAAAAAGCGGACAACCCCCACCAGCGCGTGTACACTACACATCCACCATTGCATCCACATATGACACACAGGCCAAATCCTAACATCGCGGAACACATGTGTACACACCACCTGGGACTAGGAACCAACCACCCCGTCACGGCCCCAAAGCGCCGATGACGCCGCCACACATGCGCACAACGCAGAGGCCAACCGCAGCGCCATGCATGCGTCGCACACAGACACAGGGACACAACCAAGCAGCACACACATCAGCCCCACCCCGAACGCACATGACACGTGACAGGCCTGCCACAGACATGTCCCCAACGCCCAATTCACGGACAACACCCAACGCCACACAACCGACGCACACATGTCAGTGAAGTCACGCAACAGCAGGACACACCCCAGTGTAACAAACATGGCGTAGCACACAGCGGCGGCAACACCAACTAGGAGAAACAGGGCCCCTTCGGGAAGAGGAACGCCAGTACCACACTGAAAAACCCATACCACCCTGCACATATGAACAAGACATATGAAACGGAACACCAAAGAGCCCGGGGACCGACAACAGGTGGCCCAAGAATAACATCCACACACAAGGCCCAACGCAGAGCGGAAAGGCAGCCTGCCGCCCACACAAGGGAGAGCAGACAGCACTGAATGACCTTCCATTCCAACTCCGAAACCACAGCCCTACGACAGAAGCCGGTGAATACAGCCATTGTCCAAGAATAGACCAACACAGGCATGCCGAGGAGACCGACCACAGGGCAGATAGCGCATATCACAGAAGCACACAACGGACGGGGAAGAAAGAAGAAAACACTCCCCCATGTCGGCCACATGCAAGTTAATTGGAAGGAGTCACACAGCACTGACCTTGAACTGTCTGAGAAGCATGTGGGAAGAGGGCCCGTGTCCTCCAAACAAGCCAACAGAACACAAGTCCTGTCTCCCTACGACTACACAGAGCTCACAGCAACCCCGGAGCGTGCACATTGCAGACTGCACACACAGCCGGAGCACGCCATCTCAACGAACCGCTGCGAAATGGCAACCGCAACACACCTACCCAACTACGCCGAACAGCTCAAGCTGTACAAAACCAACACGATACATACATTGGGATGCGATCTCCTGTCCCTGCTGAACGTAAGTTACCGACTGACTTACCGCATCACATTGTTCAGCTGCGTCATGCCCGTCTTCTACTGTCGGAGGTGTCCCTACCAGCATCCCGTCGAGATATGCCTCTCCAACCCGGCATGTCTGAAGGCGGACCTGCTACCACTACTCCTCCCTCTGGACGCACACGACAGGGCCTGCTCTGCCTATGGGGGCATGGCGTATGTGGCCAACATCGCACCCGCACTGAAATGGGACCACTGTGCCTCCACACGACGGATCATCGAGAACAGCTACATCGAATGTCACCCAGCATGCCCCATCATGGTCCTCCAAGGGACAACTTACGAACAACACCTTGAGAGCCACCATCCGCTTCATTGGCTGGCAAACATGTACACCACCAATGACATGGAAGCCCTGCTGGACGGCATCGCATACCTGACAACCTGTAAAAACGTCGGACCACAACGCAGGTTCCCCGAGTGACCTATGAAGTCCAACCCCGCACCCATGCTCAGCTTCCGCACGGACTGGCCAGTCACCACCACAACAGCCATACCAAACGACCGGCAACTGTAACCACACCATCAACGACATCGCCATGACATCGGATATGACCGGGACATGCACACTGTTCCCCATCACATCCAGGAACACCGCATGCATCGTGGGAGGCAGTGGCATGGGCTCTGTGTATCGCACCCACATGGACGGAACTGCACGAACAACCAGGACACGACATGGATCCAGCGCACATGGACACACACACCGCTCAGTGGACATGAATAGGTCGCCTGGAGTCTGTGGGTGCTGCACCCCTCCCACCCCCGCCCCGGGAATCCCATACCAGGACCTTTGCATGGACGACAAGTGCATACAACAACAACACGACCCCAGTGACTGTGACATGTCCAGTAACCACCACAGTGCAACAACAAGTGGCACGCCGCTGCATGCACGCAAGCACATGCCCTGATGTCATCTCACATGCACGCGTGCATGAGGAACAACCGCAGCAAACCTGTCACATGGAACTGAGATGGACTGTGCCCATGATGCCGAGCGGTCTGGTAGGCTACATGTATACCGTCTGTGTCAAAGTCCGCAGCTCCGCAGCTATACGTAAATGTACATTAGCACAGCCTTGGCCAAGCAGATGTCACTCTGAAGCCCACATCCCACATGCAACAGCCAATCACATGTAACCCCACACCCTATCCAATTTGTAATCATGCTCAGTATATCCTCAACATGTATTCCGCTGCCAGTAGTGTCCACTATACTGCATCACAGAGGACAGAAGACTCAATATAATGTTTGAAACCAAAACTGTCTCCGCTGACTCATTTCACAAGTACGAATGAGAGAGGATGAGAGTATGTGAAGTACACGGCAGTCGTGACATGACCATGTAGTCCACTGGTATTGGATGTCAACGCAAATGAGTAGCACTACTGTGGAAGACACACATGTGTCGTGTGAAGTCGTATGGACGCAGTGCTCAGGTGGGTGGGTGCGACGGGTAGATGCGCACATGCCAAGTTGGAGCACGCCGTGTTGGGAGGGGTCATGAACAGTACACCACCGCTTCCCTGGGCATTGTGAGAGGACACCTGTCGGGGGGGAGTGAACACGTGTGTGCACAGCAGCCGGGTACACGTACAAAGCGGTACCAGGCGCACCTCAGCCCACCCTCTGTGGACAAGCTGGATCCTGTTGTGCGCCCGCCATGCCCCTTGACAAGGCACACACAGCCCCAGTCGACCAGGTGTAACCCCAACATAGTCAATCCGCACAGGCGATACAGGGCACGGGATGGCAGTGGAGCATGGTGTGTGAGAGGTCTCCTCGCGCTCCTCCTGGTCATATCACGCAGGCAATAGAACCTCAACGTCCAGCATGGCAAAAAGTCAAATGGAAGTGTAGGGGGACGCACCACAGCACGAGCAGCACTGACGTCACGGGAGGTGGCTCGCACCATCCCATCCATTGCCCATCATACCAACCACGCCACATGCCATTGCGACTAAGTGCAAGCGCGTGCGCCACCACCCCTGAGCCCTCCCCAGAGAGGCCAAAGAGTGAATGTGTGGGCCATCAGCCACAGACGGACGCGGCCTGGCCGCAAGGGCAGCCACAGCCACTGGGTGTCGCAGGTGGAGGATCCGGAAGGCGAAGACTGTGATGCATAGTCCATGAAGGCCGGGTCTCCATTTGGGGCACCACGCAGGTGGACGGCGTCCCGCCACACATCATACCCTGAGACAGCCCACTCGTGCAACTGGACCCACACATACACTCCTTGCCCTCTCTGGTGCGAGCTTGGGGCTGCCTGTGCAAGCGCTAGCCTCGCAGGTGAGCATGCATATTGGGGGGCGAGGGGAGGACATGAGGGCTGGGGCGAAGATGACTGTATCACTGTCAGTTAGTCCAAGGGATGACCCAGATGTGGAAAGGAAGAGACGTGTCCCGTGTGTACTGCAACTAGTCGCCAATCCAACTACCCCCCATGTCCGGAATGTAAGCCCGCACCTAGGCCCGCCCATCCGCCACATCGAACATACCACCAGCACGACAACCTTCCCATTCGAAACACTGACTGGGGGTGGCGACCAGTGAACAATCATGTGTAGCCTACCCACGCGTACATGTGGGCCCTCCATGATCCATGTCACCTGCGGCAAAGACATGACATGCGCAATGAGGGAAGTGAGGAGAGCTGTCCGCCCCACGCGCAGAAGGTGCATCAGCTCCACAGACCCAGCAGCGAGTCCAGCAGGGGTCACATGTGCAGGGGCAGCTGTGCCTGGTGTGAAGGCACATGCATATAGACAGCACATCGACCAATGTGTAGTCTGCCCACATCCACAGTCCATCATCATGCGGACATAGGAATTGAACACAGAGCAACACATCTTAGTTGGTGCACCCACCGTGACCAACAATGCGCAATCATCGACGTACCCGCCCTGTGCATGGCCCCCACCCAACGGAGGCACATCCAGTGCCACCATCCCACACACACAAGCCTTCCACGGAACATGCTGTGTCCAATGGTCAGTACAGAGTCAGCGCCCATCTGGTGGATCCTGAACAGGAGACACATGCACACACATGCCAGCTCCCACTATGTACGTCTGCCACCTGGCACGTGCAATGTAACCTCTCACCTGTGACGTGTGACTGCAAGCACACAGCCGTCTTGGCATGGGGCTGTCAATGTGGACACCAGTCAATGTTTCGGGAGCTGTGATCCGTACAGTGCTGTACATAGGGTGCAGTGCTGACACCTACTACTGTCTCATATCCCCTCGTGCCACAGGTCCCACTTGTATTGGCCGCTCAGCCCGTGCCCACATCGTCGTCGTCGTGTGCCATACTCATCCAGCCTCGGAAGCAGTTCCATGCTCAGCAGACACTCATGTTGCCGTGGCGTTGCCGCTTGACGAATATGCAGTCAGTCCCCATCAGCACGCCCCGCAAGTCATTGGGGCCTAGATCCCCATGTGCATGCACATGGCAGTGGTATGTCTCACTTGCCATTGCCATTGTTGGGAGACCTGTGTAAGTGTATTGTGGCCGTGCCGTCCCAGCTTGACAGCTGGGCTGTGGCTCATGTGCTTGCTCAGTCATGTCAGTGATGTGTATGCGAAATTGCTATGTGCCGTGTTGCTTTGACATGTGTCCTCTGCCATTTACCCCAGGCGGAGACCGAACATTGACCGCCCATACCAATTGCTGGCGGACATGGACGATACAGAGGTTATCAGGAAGTTTCGGCTGGACAGGCCAACCCTGCATCGACTGTGTGCCATGTTAGAGCCCCATCTCCGTCCCCGCAGGGTGTATCCGACTGCTGTCACCCCCACGGCTAAGGTGATGGCCGCCATGCATTTCTTCGCCACTGGGTCATTCCAGCACACAGTGGGCAGTGGAGGAGGGATGTCCCAGCCCATGTTCAGCAAGGTGCTGAGGGATGTACTGGCAGCCATGATGCTGTACCGAAACAGGTACATCTGCTTCCCCAGGGCTCGTGAATTGGCGGCAGTGAAGGGTGCATTCTATGCCCTTGGCAGAATCCCACACGTCGTGGGAGCCATTGACTGCACACATGTTGGCCTTGTTCCACCACAGGCCACTGAGCACCTGTACCGCAACAGGAAGCACACGCACTCCCTGAATGTGCAAGTGGTGTGCCTTGCGGACATGGTGATCACCCACGTGTGTGCCAAGTTTCCAGGCTCGGCCCATGACGCACACATAATGCGCAACAGCATCTTGCCACGACTGATGTCCAATATGCAACAGGATCGTGCCTGTATTGTCGGTGAGTATGTGGAGTGGTGTAGCGTGCTGGCTGTGCGATGCTGTCCCCTGTCCAGTTGGATTAGCAACGGTTCTCTGTGTCCCTCACACCCAGGTGACTCTGCGTATCCGAATGGGGCATGGCTGCTCAGTCCATTGAGGAATCCTCGCACCCCAGCAGACGATCGATACAATGAGGCACATGGGAGGACCAGACGTGTGGTCGAGCGTACCTTTGGCCTCCTCAAGTCCAGGTTCAGGTGCCTGGACCGCACCGAGGGTGCACTGGCGTACTCCCCACAGAAGGTGTGCCAGATAGTGGTGGCGTGCTGCATGCTGCACAATCTGGCCATTCGGAAGCAGATCCCCCTCATTGTGGATGACGGAGATCAACCAGGGCCCCAGCCCGCAGACCAGGACAGCTCGAGTGAGGTGGACAGCGGAGAGGAGGAAGCTGGGAATGTGCGCCAGCAGCTCATCGCCCGCTACTTCACTTGACGGTGAGTGTCCATGTACGACGGATGATGTGTCTGTATCTGTGCAGGTGTGTGTGTGCTGTGTCAGGGTGGCCGTATGTTCACTGCGTGCAGTGTGTCAACGCTCCATGGCCAGGGTAGTATGCCACTGTTGGTGACTGTGGCATTGTGCCCTATTGCTCTGTGCGATGTGTGTACATTGCTTGTAGTTGTTGACATGTACTGTGTGATGGGTGTGTGACACACTCATTGAATGTGCTCCTGTTCTGTCTCCCACCCCTAGGTCCCTACAGGCCCTCCGGATTCCATTGCCATGCCACGCATCAGGTGCCTTTCCGCCCAAGGTGGCCGTTGTATTCCGTACAAATAAAACACAGGGCACAAACAGCAGTTAGTGAAAAAGGTGCATTTATTCCAAACTGTGACATGTGATTGTGTGTAAGGTGATGACAAAAGTGGTGCGTGCAGTGACAATGAGCTGTCGGTCATGGCTGCGTGAAGCTCAGGGTGTACCCACTGGTTGTATGTCCATAGTCCAACACACACATGCCATCCAGCTGGCTGTGTGGAGTGGGATCGTAGAGCAAGTCAATGCAGTGGCTGGTCAAGGAAGGCTGGCGGAAGGCTGGCTGGCTGCCTCACTTGCGACTGGAGCGTGCGAAGTCCTCCCGGGAGATCTGTTTCCTCTTCGGACGGCCCCTTCCACGTTTGGGAGGGGGTATGTGGTGGCGACCTGCTGGTGGTGGGTGAGGTGTGCTCACTGGCTGTGGACGCAGGGGAAGTGGACACTGCTGCCCGACCCTGCGCCCTAGCAGGTGGTGGCGGAGGTGGTGTTGCTGGCCTTGCCTGTGACCCCACCGCCACCACCAGCTGGCCCATGAGGTCCACGAGTTGGTCCATACGGGACACGAATTGGCCCATATGGGCGTCCATGGACCTCAGCACCCCCAGCACCTCCCGCGTGTCTGTAGCAGACCTGACCCATTGTTCTTGGGCCTCCTCATAGGCCCCAAGGACTCTGGCCATTTGAGGCAGGGCATGGCTCCCAGGGGAGGCTGGCGTTTCCCTGACCCTGCTCCTCCTACCAGTCCTGCTGCCACCGGCCCTGCCCACTAGCCACATTGCACACCACGGTCCTCGCTTTGGCTCCCAGGGTGGATCCAGTCGGCCGGGCCACCACCTGCGCTGGGGCTGGTGCCAGCGAAGACGTGGTGGTGGTGGTGGCGGTGGTGGTCGGTGCGGCGATGGTGGCGGTTGCGGCAGTGGTAGTGGCCGCAATGACCGTGGGTGTGGCCGCAACGACAGTGGCAGCAGGGGGCTGGGACTGTTCAGCATCCCTGGATGATGGGTTGGTGGGTAGGAGGGGTCCTGGGGAGCGGCTGGGCCCTGCCACACCAGATGGGCCTGCTTGGTGGTCCGTGTCCGAAGAGGAGGACAGATCCTCCAGATCCGTGTGTCCTCGTTGGGGGCTTGTGGGCTGGCTGTGCTGGCTGCTGTCTCCATCCCCAGCATCCGGCAGTTCGTCACCTGTGGAGAGAATGAGATTTGTTATTGTGTTGCACCTGGCGAAGTATGTATTTGTCGTCTGACATTGGCAGTTCGTGCAATCTCGTACATGGGTTTCCCGGAGGCGAGTGTGTGGCTGTGGCATCTGTAGTTGTGTGTGCTAGGCAATGGGACTGTGTGCTGTGCACATGTGGCATGGGACGGATTGGCCATGCCGATGGCTGTGTTGCTGTGCCCCTACTCATTGTGACTCTGGTGTATGCGGGCTCCTGGCCCATCCTGGGTCTGGTTTGTACTTTGCTTTTGGGGTTCATATGGAACGCTTAGGCACCCATATGGCAACATGGGGGCCATGCCCCAGATTCACATTTGGGAGGGGATATGCTTTTGGGGTACATGCTGTAAGCCATGGGTGCCGAACGTGACATGTGTTGTGGCAGCATGACGGTGCATGGTTTGAGGTGTGTGCATGCTTGACATGGCCTGCATATTTGCTGTCTGTTGTGATTACTGGACATGGCATTGGACGCATCGTTATGAGTGAGTGTTGGTTGTGTGCCAGCCAACGTATTGCAGTTGTCCCATCTCCTTGGTGTGCGTGCTGCCCTGTGCATCACTGCAGTGCTCGGGGGGGGGCCCATGTTGTGTGTTGTTGCTCACAGTGTGTCGTGCGCTTCATTGACTTCTGGCACATGGTTGGTCATGGGCATGTGTCTTAGCGTGACTGCTGTATATGTGGCAGCTGTGCGGATGACATGCCTTTCATGAGACTGGGGCTGACGGATGGGATGGATGGTATGTTGTATGTGCATGGTGTGTCTGTGTGTTTGATGGGTTCAGTGGTGTTCGTGTGCATTTATGTAGTTCCGCTCTGTTGCGTCTAGTGTTGTTTGTCTTACATAGGCGTAGTTGTGGGGTGTGTGGTTGACAGGCAGTAGGGGCTACATGGACTGGACTTCAATGGTGTTTCGGTTGTGTGTGATGGGTTGCACAGTGGCTGCCGTGTGGTACTATGTTCAGTGTGGCTTGTGCATGCAGACGTGGCTCCTTGGGTGTTGCTGTGTTTGTGATGGGTCATGTGGGGTGTGAGTCTGTTGTTCATGTCCGTGTGCACATTGTTCACTTGTTCGTGACGGTGGGCGGTGCTGCGTGTTCGTCTGCTACGTGACATGTCCCATGTGTTGGTCGTGTTACGGCCCTCATGCCTCCAGTAATCCAGCCCTGTCCAGTTTCCCACCTGCAGGTTGTTCGGGCGTGCACTGTACTGGATGCCACATGGTTCTAAGCGGGGGTGCTCCATGTTGCAGGTCTGTGGGGGTGGGGGGTGTTGTGGGTCGTGGGGGTGGCTGGACACCCACTGACGCCGATTGCTGTGGACCGTGATGTCTGCCTTTCGGCTGTCGTTGTGCACTGCGGTGGCTGACACGTGGCTGTGGGGGATGCTCCTCCTTGCTGTGCTGTGGGACTGGGGCCTGGTGTGTGTTGTACTTGGGCTGTCCACCCTCCCACCCACTGCACTTTGTGTTCCTGCCACTTACCTGTTACTTGTCGGTTAGTGCAGCTGTGGCGGACACATGGGTGTGGTGGGTGCTCGTTGTGGCGCTTCTGGCATATTTGTGGACCTGTTGGTGGTTACGTGGCTGGCTTAGTGTACACATGTCCCCACGCATTTTACAGTTGTTCGGTTTGGGCTGTGTGTGGTAGTGTCTGTTGCATGTGTGTGTGATGTGTTGTGTATTGTGTGCTGGACATGGGGGTGTTTGTCCCTGGGAGCTGTGGCATGGTGGTAGTGCATGTGAGTACATAGCGGTGTGCTGGTATACATTAGTTTGTACTTACCAGCCTCCACTCCCCTGCTAATCCGGCGAGGATCTCCGGATGGATTACGACTCGCACCTTCTCCTCCCACGCTTTGAAGGTCTTAAAGAGCGCGGGATTCCCTCCGCCAGTGACGGCAGCCAGCTCTCTGTTTTTGCCCTCCTTCTTCTTGACCAGGCTCTTTACGTCATTCCAACGTTTGTTAATCTCGACTCTGTTCCTGGGCAGAGTCCCGACTGCATTGACCTGGTCTACGATCCGGTTCCACATTCTGTTTCTGGTGGCTAGTGGTGTGTGCTGGACCATGTTCCCATAGATTTGTGGGTACACCTTGATGATCTCGTCGACCATGACCGTCAGCTCCATGGGCGTGAACTTGGGCATTCTTTGTGGTGCCATGATGTTTGTGGTGCTGGTGCGGTGTGTGTTGTGTAATGTGCAGGGGGTTTGTGGTGCCGGTGTTTGGTGGTGGTGGTGGTGTTTGGTGGTGGTGGTGTTTGGTGGTGGTGGTGGTGGTGGTGGTAGTGATGTGTGCGTTTCTGTGGTGTGCTGCTGTCCTTGCTGTGTCACTGTGTCCTCTCCTCTCCTCTCTGGTTTGCAATGTAGCAAGGGGTTGTGGTCTGTGGGAGTGCTGCTTTTGTACTCACCTATGTGGGTGTGTCCTAATGGTCTGTTGTTTTCAGGTGTGTTGTGTCTGGGGTTCTGGCCTTTGTATTTTTTTTTTGTCCGGGGGGTGTTTTCGGGATGTGTACTGTGCTTGTGTATTTGTGCGTGCCTTGCTGTGTGGACTTGTTGGCCATGTTGTGTGCTATTGGTTTTGTGTGCGGATGGTTTCTGTGCAGGTACGTTGGCGCCATGGCTTCTGCCGTGTCGATTCTCATCGGCGTTGTTTGCGCTGGCGGGCGGTATATTTGTGGTTTTTCCGCGCTCATGTCGGTGCGATCGTAATTTCATGTGCGGTGTGTCGGCCGTGAGGGCGGGCGGTTTTGTGTTGTCGTGCGTGTTTCCGTCCGTGGCGGGCGGTTTGACTCCGACTCGGACGTTGGCGGGCGGTATTTTGTGTGCTTTTTCCGCCGATGGCGGTATTTGGTTTGTGTAATCGTAATGGCGTGGTCGGTGTTCAGGCGGTGTGTGCGGGCGGATTTTTGCCGCTTCCATGCCTGGCGGCTTTATTTACGCCGGGTATCGTAATGGGCCCCTAAGCAACAATGCTATGGAACTGGTTCCACTTCAACAAGAAGTTCAACTTCAAGAAGAAAATCAACTTAACAACCAAGTTGCAATAAGACCGACTACAGACGTCTACGTCAACATGCCTTGTCAAGAGCAAAATCCAATTTCAACAAATCCCGATGCAATTCCAACAATTGATCGAACTGCTTCTGGCTACTTCATGAACTTTGATACGTTTTCACTGGATCCAAGCGAGCCGGAAACGACGCCAGCCAAAAAAATCACACAAACAGAAACTCATTGACTTTTTGCACTTTTTTAGAAAGACTTACCTGGTGTCACCTTGGATAGAACTATGGTATATCACTGGGATTCTATTTTTTCTTTTCTGGCTAGGTTTAACAATAACTTTTAGTATGCTTATTAATGGACGATATCTCCAGCAGAGCTCTACAGCCGAAAGAGTCAATTTGATTTTAAAACCACACCAGTCTTCACATCGTGAACCAAGAGACTTGTCTTCAGTGAACATCACAGCAGTTCCTATACCGGACGGTATAGTATGGGACAAGATTGATTTCGATATATTCGGTCCGACTGAACTTTTAAAGCTTAAACATTTATTTAAAATTTCTTTAAGTGATATCATTACCTCCAGTACATTTTCTGATGATTGGGACACTAAAACTGTAAATAATATGATGTCTGATTTGGAAAAAACTGCAGCATTTCTGAATAACGAAATGTTAGAAGGTACTTCAGACTATGATACATTGTACTGTTACCAACATTTTGGTCATCATTTCTTGCACAAATCTATAACACCTAGAAATGTATTTGAATACCACCAGTGGGAACACTGCCCAACACCTCCAAAAGGTAGTTCGCAAACTTTTGCACAGAAATTCACATACTTTTCAGGTTTTAATACATCTGACCCGAAGTCATTTTATTACAAAGTGGCAACAACATCAGCACAGAAAATTATGTTGACTAACACCAAACAGATTTACTCTGCTTCCTTTATGGCCCAGTTGTCTACACAGGGTTTCGACCTATGGAAGGACACTATAGATTCAAAATCAATCTGGGGTTCTAGGGACTGGCAGGTCCAGGGAACAGAAGCGCTTTTTAGAGCATGCCTCGTTCCACAGCAGATGATATTTCTAAATGACACTGTGCAACAGACATCCTGTCTTGGACTAGCCAAGAACAAGGAAATGAACACAACTGGGTTTCCAGCACCATCACAGATGGGTGGGGGGCAGAATTCGATTACACATGGGGTAGGATTAGATGACATTCTCCAGTACAACAGGTCAGATCCCAATTGGACAGAATGGCTGATTTAGCCCATTGACACAAACACATGTCAACAGAGATTCCTAGGTATAGCCGAGGGGTTTAGTATCAGTAGGTCAGATATGCGCTATGTACAGAGACAACACCCAGGGGTAGTGACATCCTATAGTGTTGGGAAGTTGTGCCTTGATTGGCTAGAGACCTCAACACTCACAGAAGTAAAACATCACTTGACCTTACTCACACCTGATGTGGACCTTAGGGATTTCTTGTCAGGCCCAAGGAAAACACGTCAGAAACGTTTCATATATGCTGGCATTTATGCTTATTATAATGAAAACTGGAAAATATCCCAACAGGAGGCCGCAGAAAGGATACGGGAAATCAATCAATCATAGCATTTGTAAAGCGCATTACTTACCCGTGAGGGTCTCAAGGCGCTGGGGGTAGGAGGTGCTGCTACTGCTCGAAAATCCAGGTCTTGAGGAGTTTTCTGAAAGACAGCAGGTCTTGGGTCTGCCGTAGGTGGATGGGGAGGGTGTTCCAGGTCTTGGCGGCGAGGTGGGAGAACGATCTGCCGCCGGAGGTCGCTCTTCGGATGCGGGGGACTGTGGCAAGGGCGAGGTCGGCGGATCGGAGCTGGCGGGCGGGGGTGTAGAAGCTGAGTCATCTGTTGAGGTACACTGGTCCGGTGTTGTGGAGTGCCTTGTGTGCGTGGGTGAGGAGCTTGAAGGTGATCCTCTTGTTGACGGGGAGCCAGTGCAGGTCTCTCAGGTGGGGTGTGATGTGGCTGCGGCGAGGGATGTCGAGGATCAGGTACGCAGAAGCGTTCTGGATGCGTTGAAGCCGTTTCAGGAGTTTGGCCGAGGCTCCTGCATAGAGGGCGTTTCCGTAATCCAACCTGCTGCTGACGAGGGCCTGGGTGACCGTTCTTCTTGTTTCGGTGGGGATCCACTTGTAGATCTTGCGGAGCATGCGGAGGTTGTTGAAGCAGGAGGAGGAGACGGCGTTGACCTGCTTAGTCATGGAGAGGGTGGAGTCAAGGATGACCCCTAGGTTGCGTGCGTGGTCGGTGGGTGTTGGAGCTATTCCTAGTGCGGTCGGCCACCAGGAGTCGTCCCAGGCCGAAGGGGTGGGTCCGAGGATGAGGACCTCCGTCTTGTCCGAGTTCAGTTTCAGTCAGCTGTTCCTCATCCATTCGGCGACGGCCTTCATTCCTTCGTGGAGGTTGGTTTTGGCGGTGTGGGGGTCCTTGGTGAGGGAGAGGATCAGCTGGGTGTCGTCGGCATAAGAGATGATGTTGAGGTCGTGCAGTCGGGCGACGTGGGCGAGCGGTGCCATGTAGATGTTGAACAGCATTGGGCTGAGGGATGAGCCCTGGGGTACGCCGCAGATGATCTCGGTGGCTTCGGAGCGGAAGGGGGGTAGGCGGACGCTCTGTGTTCTGCCTGAGAGGAAGGAGGTGGTCCAGTCCAGGGCCTTCTCTTGGATGCCGGCGTCGTGGAGGCGTGTGCGTAGTGTGCGGTAGCAGACCGTGTCGAAGGCAGCTGATAGGTCCAGGATGATGAGGGCCGCGGTTTCTCCATTGTCTAGCAGGGTCCTGATGTCATCGGTAGCTGCGATGAGGGCAGTTTCGGTGCTGTGGTTGCTGCGGAACCCGGACTGGGACGGGTCCAGGATGCTGTTCTCCTCGAGGTAGCGGGTCAGTTGTTTGTTGACGGTCTTCTCGATGACCTTCGCCGGGAACGGGAGCAGGGAGATGGGCCGGAAGTTCTTGAGGTCCTTGGGGTCCGCCTTGGGTTTCTTGAGTAAGGCGTTGATCTCTGCGTGCTTCCAGCTCTCCGGGAAGGTGGCTGTCTCGAAGGAAATGTCGATGGCTTTCCGGAGATGGGGTGCGATGGTGGTGCTGGCTTTGTTGAAGACGTGGTCAGGGCATGGGTCTGACGGGGATCCGGAGTGGATGGTGTTCATGATCTTGATGGTGTCGTCGTCGTTAGTGTTGGTCCAGGAGAGCAGGCGGTTGATGCGTATGGTGGTCGTGGGGGCGGAGGTCTCAGTGGTTGTCGGGGCGGTCGTGGCGTTGAAGCTGTCATGGATGTCTGCGATCTTTCGATGGAAGAAGGTGGCCAGTGAATCGCACAGGTCCTGCGAGGGTGGGATGTCGTTGATGTTGGAGCTGGGGTTGAAGAGTTCCTTCACGATGTTGAAGAGTTCTTTGCTGTTGTGTGTGTTGTTGTCTAGGCGGTCTTTGAAGGAGGCTCTTTTGGCGGCTCTGATGAGGTGATGGTGTCTGCGGGTGGCGTTCTTGTGGGCTGCGTAGCTGTCCGGTGTTCGTTCTCGGAGCCAGTTCTTCTCTAGCTTCCGGCAGGTTTGCTTGGAGGCCTGAAGGTCTTCAGTGAACCAGCTTGCTTTCTTGCTGGTGTGGCTGTTGGAGGGTTTCTTGACCGGGGCGAGGGTGTTGGCACAGTCGTCGATCCACTGTCTGAGGTTGCGGGCGGCGGTGTCGGGGTCGGTGGGGTCGGCGGGTGGGCTCTGGACGAGGGTGGTGGTTAGCTGTTCTTTGGTGACTTTGCTCCAGCAGCGGTGAGGCATCTGTTGGGTGCGGTGGTGCGTGGTGGGTTTCCTGAAGGTGAAGTGGATGCAGTGATGGTCGGTCCAGTGGAGTTCGGTGGTGTGGTTGAAGGAGACGTGGGGACTTGCGGAGAAGATGGGGTCGAGCGTGTGGCCGACGGAGTGGGTGGGTGTAGTGACGAGTTGTCTGAGTCCGAGGATGGCTAGGTTGTCGATCAGGATGGTGGAGTTGGTGTCGTTGTTGTTCTCGAGGTGGAAGTTCAGGTCCCCGAGTAGGATGTAGTCTGTGGAGGCGAGGGCGTGTGTGCTGATGAAGTCGGCGATGGAGTCGCTGAACTGTGGTCAAGGGTCCGGGGGGTCTGTAGACGAGGGTTCCTCTGAGGGTGGTGTTGGGGTCGGTGTGGATCTGGAAGTGCAGGTGTTCGGCGGTGCTGAGGGTGTCGTCGGTGTTGGTCGAGACTCTGAGGGTGTTCCTGTGGACGATGGCGATTCCTCCTCCTACTCCGTTGGAGCGGTCTCTGCGGGTGATCTTGTAGCCTTCCGGGATGGTTATGGCGATGTCGGGTGCCGAGGAGGGGTTCAGCCAGGTCTCCGTCAGGAAGGCGACGTCTGGGGTGGTTGAGTCGAGTAGGTCCCAGAGTTCAATGGCGTGTTTGCGGGCGGAGCGGGTGTTGAGAAGAATGCATCTGAGGTAGTTGGGTTCTTTCCTGCTCAGTGGGTTGGCGGGCCGGATGCTGGTGAAGCCGCAGTTCCGGCAGGAGAAGGGTCCTTGGGTGCGCTTCGGGGCGGCCAGGAAGCAGGTGTGTGATCGTCCGGCGTTGAGTGCGTGGAGGGTGCTGGCTTCGTAGCGGGGTCGGGCGTCGTGGTGTTCGTGGGAGCCAGGGGGTCTGGTGCTGGGCGCGGTCCAGGCGCGGACGAGCGCAGACGGGCTTGCCTTAGGCGCGCCTTCGGCGCTCCAGCGGCGCGCCCGCTGCGCGCGGCAGCTGCGCGGCAGCTGCGCGGCCTCCATATGAGGGGAGGTGGGAGGGAGGAGCAGCTGGGAGGCGGGAGCGGGATGGCGAATGGGAGAGCAGGGGGGTGGGGCCGCAGGGACGCAGCGGCGGGAAAAACAAAAACGGGTGAGGGACGGCGGGGGGAGCAAAGGGAAAAAACCGGGCACAGAAGAGATGCAGAAGGAAAACAAGATTAGGCAAGCAGGCAAATTCTGGCAACAAAATTAGGCAAGCAAGAAAAGTCTGGCAAAAAACAATGCAGCAGCGTGGGGAGCGACCTGCCTGCGAGCAAATAGACCGTATTAACTTAGAGAAGGCATTAGCTGTAGTAGATAATGGGTTAACAACTTTGACCTCCAGGATTTACTCCTTAGGCAACATTGTGTCTTCGGCAATCGACATATTAGAACAAGACTTGGCCTTGTTACAACATGGGCAATCTCAGTTACGTTCTGTTATGATGTTAAGCTGGACGCTGCAATCTTTGCGTGCAGGCTATGTGCCCTGGCGTTTTATAAACACCACGTCTCTGTTTTCAGAATACAATCTAACTGATAAACAGACAGAAATGGCACAAAGGGGAGCCAAATATACAATGCTGCGTATTGAGAAACTGGGAAACTTACCATTCACTGTAGCCGAATCGCCACAGACTGAATGGCTGATTCATGGCCAAATCACTCTGCCGGTCACTACGTTTCAGTTTCAATATTGCCTTGAGCAAAGGCAGGCAGGCAAATATGAAAAAATGGGTAAGGGATACATTAAGGAAACTTGGGAGTTACCCTACAGATATCGATGCCGGAGCGGGGATCGAGAAGTGTTTCTGAGTGATACAAACTGCAAGAACGCTTTAAGCGGTTCTCTCATGTGTCAGGATATTTCTCTGCACGGAGCATGTAGTGGTTCGGTAGCGAATCTATCTTGTCACATGTCAGGGACCCCAGCGGCCATGATCACACCGGTTTTCCAGCTGCTCTCGAATGGGAGTTACTTGATGCTAAACGATCAAGGTTGCTGTGGGATGCTTCCGGGCGTCGCCTATCTGGTCACTGTTAACTCCAGGGCTACTTGCTGTATGCAAGTATTGTTTCCGCCACTGAACACAGTCAGGGAGGCGCCATTATGGCCTTCATTGAATGTTTCCTTTATACAATTTGATACTTTGAGCAGACTGAAAGCCATGCTTTTACAGCAACCCGTGCCCTTAACCTCCGCTCGAGAAACCTTTGAACTTCAAGTTGCAAGGACCTCGACTGAGATACAGGCGCTTATACGTACGAACTGCCCCTTTCATTTCGCAGAAATGGTGGGTCGTATCTTTAACATGTCTGATA
Organism: Calotriton arnoldi; assembly: GCA_963921515.1. Lineage (NCBI taxonomy): Eukaryota > Metazoa > Chordata > Amphibia > Caudata > Salamandridae > Calotriton > Calotriton arnoldi. The sequence continues at coordinate 17,062 of CAWUFW010000179.1, forward strand.
CCAGCGGTATTGTACACCTATTTAAGACCATTGGGTCAGGGCTATTAAGCACCTTTCAGACAGTCCTCGGAGTAATCCCAAATTTTATACACTCCGTATTGGGAAGCGTCTTTGGAGGTCTCCCGCTTATCCTGTTCCTAATTGCAGGAGTCCTGATTGTAATCTTACTGCTACGCAATGGACGGCCCAATTTCCGAGGAAATTGCGAACATACTCATGGAGCGGAAATACCGTGAACGCATGGTGTAGCTTCTGGGTATACCTTGCCTAAGAGAACTGAACGCCTCTTGGTTTCTATCGTTTAGACCAGTCTGGGTGGACTGTATCTTACCTGTTCTTCGATGCCTGTTTTGCGGAGAAGAATGCACGTTGGATGTCTGTCTAACGTTTCCATCAGATACGCCTCCGGACATGGATGCTGTGCTGGCCCCCCTAAAGGCCCATGCTCTGCGTTGTCCCCAGCGTCTTCCAATTCTGATGAACGCATTCTTTGAGAATCCACAGGTGCCGTTTGCTCCTGCTGGGTTAGGTGGCTCCTCCACAGGCACTCAGGTAACAACTGCCGCACAAGCTGCTGCAGCACCGACTGTTGGCAGTGCTGAATTACATCTATGTGCGATTGACGTTCTCTGCGAGGCGTTGGATTTGTCGTCTGCAGTAGCTAACACCGATAATGCTGTATCTTCGAGCCAGGACACTTAATCTTGAATTGGCTCATCGCGCATGGGAAAGAATTCGGCTTCTCCACTTCGTTTCATAAATAAACGAACTAAATTTGAGACATTTCCTAAATTGACACTTTTCACTTGAGAACGAATGGCCTTCTTCTGCTTGTAGTAATGCAACTTTTATAAGTGAGACAGAATTGACTTTTCAAGTGGCAACAAAAGAATAACTGATTTGTAACATTTTTTAACATTTTTTAAATGACTTTTTAAAACCATGTTTTTAGCTGTTTTGAAGAGAAATTTTAAATTGCCCAGATTTTAAGTATGGTCATTGTCATCCAATTCGAAAGTGGAGTGGGTGTTATGTTTCGTATAGAGGCCCTAATATAGACACGTTCATGTATGCCGTATATGGTCATAATCGTATAGGCTCACCCGCAAGCTACAGAACATCCAGAACGCCGCCGCAAGACTGGTCCTCAACCTGCCAAAACACTGCCACATCTCCCAGCACCTGCGCACACTCCACTGGCTCCCTGTCGAGGCGAGAATCACCTTCAAGATGCTCACCCACGCACACAAGGCCCTTCACAGCACCGGACCAGCATACCTGAACAGCCAACTCAAATTCCACGCACCCCAAAGGACCCTACGATCAGCCCAGCTCTCCTACGCCGTGGTCCCCCGCACCAGAAAGACCAGATCGGGAGGCCGCTCCTTCTCCTTCCTCGCGGCCAAAGCATGGAACGCCCTTCCGCTCCACCTCAGACAGACAACATCGCTCCCCATCTTCGCAAGAAACCTCAAAACCTGGCTCTTCGACAGACCCCCTCCTTGATGGATGGAACCTGCACCCCCCCCCCCTAGCGCCTTGAGACCCTTACGGGTGAGTAGTCGCGCTTTAACAAACCCCTGATTGATTGATTGATTGAACCGTCTATGCCCTATTATAGTCATGATCTCCTATGCCCTAATATAGGCATGATCTTTCACCTATATTAGTTCCCTACAGTACACAACGAGCTCTGAGGGTTGAACGTTATCTAGTCTGTGGTTAGAACATTGCAGGGTTTTTCCCGAACACAGGCCTACAATGTACTCATAAATTATGCATGAGCGTTCACCAGCTACATCTCCCGCATAATATGTATGTACAAAGTTCACCCCTGACGTCTTCCTCATGTCTAACAAAGACCAATACAAACCTTACTGAGGGACGAGACACTTTAGGGTATAAATACACCACATCTTGCCACGGTAAGATAGAGGGAACCGAGACTTCCATGCTGACACACTGACCAGAGACGCTGAGGCTCCTGCATGCAGTCGCTCCAGCTGACAGCGGTCTGACACAGCCCTTGCGGGGTGTCCAACTCGGGGCCAGGACGGGGTCCCACACTCTCTCTCTTCAGGTATGGGGGTTCGACTAAATCCTAGAGGGATTCTTGGCTCTTAGGCTTTTAGACCTACACACATGCTAGGTACACTTAGGTACATCTAGTTAGGCATCGTAGGAGTACGCGCACTTTTTAGGTGGTCTTCTATTACGCATTTCATATTCATGTATGTATTCATGATTATTGCAATATGGTAGAACTGTACTATCCTTTCACTTTTATCGTACTGCTGATAATATATCTCTGCTATTGCCTGCTGGTTACTGCAGCACATATATTTTACACTAGAATAACAACTGTTCAATAAATACTTATTGAAACGCCCAGACTGTTTATTCTGTGTAACTCTCTGAGACAAACCAAATAAGTAAGCACGAGTGACTGAGCGAAAAGTAGTACATTGTTTCCACAATTCTGAGGGATCAGGGTTGTCATGATCTAAGGTTGCCAGAAACTAATCTCTCCCCAATAAGAGGAGATTCTAGTGGCACTGTGAGCTAGCTAATGCAAATCAGGCTAACATACGCGGTGGGGGTGCACAGAGCCAGTCAGTCACCAAGCCACGGTTTATGTTATTCAAACGCGCAGGTCCTGCAGGGGTACTATAGGAACTACACAACAATGGCGTTGACTGCGAGGAGGGCGGAAGAGTGCCATCGCTAGACGGTAGGAGAGCCAGGGTGCCTGCTGGTGTTCGTGTTAGGCCTGCAGATATGCGCAGATGGCCTTGATATTGTTGTACAGTAGGAGTGCCAGTGATGCAACCGCGCAGCGCACACAATCAAATCGGCTTGGGGGAGGGAGGATCAACTGTGAGGTAACGTAATTAGCATTGATGCTGGTAAATAGTCAGATGCGACACATGGCTAACATGAAATCCAAAATAGCACAAATCAAACACCACAAAACTATCAACACTACCACCACAGCATGCATGACCAATAATGGACACATCTCTCCATCACATGTTACAGGTGATCAAGGATATGCACTCTGCCCTTGGATGATGACACCCCTCGAAACCCCACCATTCAGGCCCAGAGGCAGTATAATGCGGCCCACAGACGCACCCGGTCCATTGTGGAGCGCACATTTTGCGTGCTAAAGTCACGTTTCCGTTGCCTGGACATCACAGGTGGCAGACTGCTGTACAGCCCCGAAATGGTGAACAAAATCATCATAGCATGATGTGTATTGCACAATATATGTGTGCGCACCAATGCCCCATGGATCCAAGTGCATGCTGCACCGGACGATGACTAGGAGGATGATGATGAACATGAGGCAGGTGGAGCACACCCCACAGTTAATGCAGCAGGAACTGCCTGAAGGAACCGAATAATAAACAATTTTTTCAACTGAGCCTGTCACATTGTGACAGTCCTCATCAAATGTATATCAGTGCAAAATGACCCCAATCACGGTTTGTGCCAATAAAAAACACAACACACATACCCTGTCTGCATGTTACTCTCCTGCATAAGTACATCACTCAGAAAAGTGTATGTTGCACAATAAGTGCAAATAATATCACAATAGTCAATTCATGGTGGGAATGTCTCCTCAGTACAGAGATGCTTTTTAGTGTGTCAATTGTGCAAAAGTAGAGTTTTCATGGTGTAAATTGTGGTACCAAAATCTAATATTTTGCGTGTCCTTTTGTGTAACTCATGAATTATTCGTTGTCCTCTGTGCTAAATTCAGAATTGTAGGGTGTCGTTTGTGGTAAACAATTTATTTGAGTGTGTCTGTTGTGTTAAATTTTGAAATTTAGGGTGTGAAATTGGGTAAAAGCTGAAAAATGGGTGTGAAATGGGGTAAAAGATGAAAATTGGGTGTGAAATGGGGTAAAAGATGAAAGATGGGCGTGAAATGGGGAAATAGATTAAAAATGGGCATGAAATGGTGAAAAAGATGAAAAATGGGGTAAAAGATGGAAAATGGGCGTGAAATGGGGTAAAAGATGAAAAATGGGCGTGAAATGTGGAAAAAGATGAAAAATGGGTGTGAAATGGGGTAAAAGATGGAAAATGGGCGTGAAATGGGGTAAAATATAAAAAATGGGCGTGAAATGGGGTAAAAGATGAAAAATGGGCCTGAAATGGGGAAAAAGATGAAAAATGGGCGTGAAATGGGGAAAAAGATGAAAAATGGGCGTGAAATGGGGAAAAATGAAAAATGGGCATAAAATGGGGAAAAAGATGAAAAATGGGCGTTAAATGGGGTAAAAAATGAAAAATGGTGTGAAATGGGGTAAAAGATGCTTTTTAGGGTGTCATCTGCAATAAGGTGGGAACCTACTTCCACCTCAAGATCATAAACCTCTACGACAAGTTTGTGGACCACACACCGGACGCAACAGCCAGCCCACCCGCCCCCCTGAGACAACAACCAGCCCACCATCTCCAACTGGACACCAGGCACGGATGAAGACACCGCCTCCAGCATGAAAGGTATCCAATCGGGGGCCCACAGAGACCCCTGGCCCCCTCACATCTACCACAGAGCCGCGTCTGCCATTGCACAAGAACTACAACGCAACATTAACACCACCTTCAAAACAGGCACCTTCACAGACGACTGGAAGCGCGCAGAAGTCAGGCCCCTGCTCAAGAAGCACACAGCTGACCCCACCGACCTCAATAACTACCGGCCCATCTCGCTCCTCACCTTCGCAGCCAAAGTCGCAGAGAAAACAGTCAACAGGGAACTGACAAGATTCATCGAAGAGAACGCCATCCTCGACCCGTCACAATACAGATTCCAAAGCAACCACAGCACTGAGACCGCCCTACTTGCCGCAACATACGACATCCACACCCTCCTGGACCAAGGCCACTACGCAGACCTCATCCTACTCGACCTTTCAGCAGCCTTCAACAACGTCTCCCACCGCACACTAGTCACCAGACTACACAACGCAGGCATCCAAGGTACAGCCCTGGACTGGATCCGATCATTCTTCACCGTAAGAAGGCAAAGGATCAGACTGCCACCCTTCATCTCCGATCCCACGACAATCACCTGAGGAGTCCCACAGGGGTCATCACTGAGCCCAACCCTCTTCAACATCTACATGGCCCCCCTTGCAGCCATCGTCCAACAACACGGCCTCAACAGGTAGAGGATGAGCTGGCTGACGACAGCCAGCTCATCCTCTACCTCACTAAAGACCCCACCACCACCAAAATCAACTTCCAGAAAGGAATGCAACACGGCACAGTCTGGATGACCAACAGCTGCCTGAAGTCCAACACCGAGAAGACAGAAGACCTCGTCCTTGGAACCACCCCTTCAGCATGGGACAACACCTGGTGGTTGACGGCCCTCAGTAGACCACCTCCCCCCGCAGACCACGCCAAAAACCTCCGCATCATACTCAACTCATCACTCAACATGAACCAACAGGTCAACGCCGTCACCTACAGCTGCTTCAACACACTCTGCATGTCCTTCTATTGGATCCCCCCTATGTCAACGAAGACAGTCACCCACGCACTCATCACCAGCAGACTGTACTACGGAAACGCACTCTATGCTGGCATCAACAAGTCCATACTCTGCAAACTCCAGACACTACAGAACACCGCCGCCAGACTCGTCCTCGTCATACCCTGACATGAACACATCAGCCAACACCTACGAAGACTCCACTGGCTCACAGTGGAGAAAATAGTCAGCTTCAACATCCTCACTCACGCATACAAATGCCTGCACAACAACGGACACAAATACCTCAATTACAGAATCAACTTCCACGTACCCAAAAGAAAACTCAAATTTAAAAAACTCTCACTGGCCGAAATACCTCGCATCCACAGAGCCAGAGCAGGCGGAAGATCCTTCTCTCACATTGCAGCCAAGACCTGGAACGAGCTACCGGCAGACATCAGACACGCCCCCTCCCTGAACACCTTCATGAAGCCCCTCAAGGCCTGGCTCTTTGGCTAGCAGATCTGCGCAGCCCCCTCCCCCCCAGCGCCTCGTGACCCCCACGGGTGAGTAGCACACTTACAATTCCCCTGATTGATTGATTTGTTGTGAAATAAGCAATTTATGGTGTCACCTGGGGTGAAAGATGCAATTTAGGGTGTCATCTGTGGTGAAATATCATATTTAGGGTGTCATTTGTGTGCTAAACAAGCTTTTCCTGTTGTTATTGGGCTCTGAAATGATTTTTGCTCTAAGACTGTACATCTGTGTATGAACTTGCTCTTACCATGAAGATCTGACCGCTAAATCGATAACTCGATGCTTTTTTCATACGCTCGATGGAAAAATACAACGCTCAACACATTGTACAATACAAAATATTACTCATGAGCCTGTTTGCGTGCAGATTTTCACCGCTTCGTCAAAAACGGGCCGCACACACACATGAAGTGATGTCTGCATGCTTCCTGTCTACTGGAGTAGTGTTTTGCACTTTCTCTTTTGAGCACATTGCTGGTGATTGTGGAGAGTGTTGGAGGTGTTTGGTGGTGTGTGCTGCAGTTTTGAGATTTGGAGAGTGTTGCTGTGTCCTGTGTCCTGTTGATAGTGTCTGTGAAGTGTTGTGTACTGGTTTTTATGTGTTTTCTTGTCTCCTGTCCTCAATCTTGTCGGGTGTTTGTCTTGGGGTACTTAACTTTCTTTGTTGTTGTTGGGGATATTATTGAGGGTTCATTTTTTTTGCTGTGGGGTCACAGGTGTGCAGGGAGATGCCGGCTGTGGGCAGGGAGGGCAGGATGTCCGAGGGGGCATTGGGGGGCTTCCTGTGGATGGTCAAATTCTACTTGCCCTTGATGTTGGAGAGGGGAGGCCGTATCCTTCAAGGATACAATGTAAGTGTGCAGAAGATGAGGTGGGAGCGTGTGCGGGTGCAGATGCTCCGGTTCTTTGGAGTGGACCGTACCGTGCGCCAGTGGAAGCACCGCTGGCAGGATCTGCTGGCCCGTAAAGCTGACCTCCTGGACTACGCGGGAGTCATGACTGGCCTACAGGGTGGTAAGCACAAACTCCACATTTAATCGTTAATACTGTAACTAAAATAAATTAGGTCGTGTGTGACACTGGTGTCAAAGTGAAAAAAGGTTGCTGAGTGAGGTGGGAGACGTAATGCGTTCACGCCTAATGTTGACACATCCGAGACACAACGCTGCATCATATTGACAAGCATAGAGTGCTAGTCTGTGTTACCCACTGCGCTGGAGTAACACTTAGGACTGTAGTGCCAAAGCTGGAACACTTGCGCAAAAACTGCGTGCAGGGTAAAGATTGTTCGTGTACGGGAAGGGTGACTGTACATGAACAATCCAAGGCATTGTTTATGGGAGCTGTGTGCTGGCCAAAAGGTAGGGTAAAAATGTTGTCCTCATAAATTGTGGTACGTTAGCTACGCTGGCCTTGTACATAGTTACTGTGTGAGAATGTATTTGATAGGAACGAATGGTCAAAGGAAATCGGACATCTCCAGATTGTCATACACCAACAACATTTGTGAAACTGCCTTGTGCGATCTGCAGCGATGCAATTGTACACAGAGCATGTATAACATCATGTTGCATGTAGTAATGGGGCCTTGTGGATGTGTCACACTACTATTATGCGCATGTTAGCTAGCATTATTGTCTTGTTTGTCCCGACTCAGCATTCACAGGTCTGGTGTGAATGGCAGTCAAAGTGGACCCAATCATGTAGCCAACATGAAACGCAACACTACAGTTACGTAGCTTTTTCAGTTATGGTGATGATTTGTATGAGGAATATGACACATATGAGTTAACGTCTGATACCAACACATATTTATTTTGTTGTCTCACAGATGGTCGGCCACCAATCACACAGGGGGACATCGACAGCTTCGAGGAGCCACACGCCACTGGTGAGTTTGGACATCATATATTGGCATAGTGCGGTGTCATGGATGTCTGGGTCAAATGATCAACATTGTAGTATGCAGTATGGGTGTGTATCACATGTCCGTTGCCTACAGTGTGATGATGTATTGTGGAAGTCAGAAGTGTGTACAAATCGGTAAGTGAAGGTGGAGCAATGCATTTGTCTCACAGTTGTAACTTTGCCGATCCCCAGTCAGTGATACACATTGAAATTAAGGTGCATATTATCAATCCCCTATCGCCAACACAACGTCACCCTCAGTAAAGTTGTGTTGGCGATAGGGGCCTCGCATCATGACCGAGGCTGCGTTAATCCACTTCATGTGTATTAATGCTTCCTTGCTAATAAGGCACCCTTTCACGCTGTGTGTAGCGTGAAAGTGGCGTGCAGTGGGTGTTGCGGTGTGCGTTCCACAGCAACACCCATTGTATTTGACGCTGCCCCCTATGTACAAGGGCGGCGTTGATAGGTGGCAGCGCACAAGTTAACACCAGTGAAATCCTGGTTGTAATTTTGCAAAACGAGGATGAATGCTTTTTTCTCATCATTTTTGCTTTTTCCATGTGTGCTGCCTTGTGCAGCACACAGGGAAAAAGCAAAATTACATGGTTTGCATATGTACAGGAAGGTGGCCCTTCCTGTACATACAGAAACATTTTTTAATATTCCATATTGTAACTTTCCTGTGTGCTGCACGAAGTAGCACACATGAAAGTTACAACATGGTATCCTAGGATTGATTATGTGCAGGAAGGGGCACCTTCCTGTACAGAAACAAACCTCCCCTGCACACACACACCCTTGCACTCTGGTGCAAGGGTGCCTGCGTTGGCGCTAAGTTGTGAGACTTAGCGCCATCGCAGGGGGAAACGCAAGTCTGCACCATATCCTTGATGATATGGTGCAGCCTTGAGTTTCCTAAGTGGCGGAGAGAGGCGTTAAGCAAGAAGGCTAACGCCTGTCTCCGCAACTTCCTTGTCAATATGCCCCTAGGTCTATGGGCTCTGTCACCACAGCACATGCCTGTGGATTGCAGAGCGCACTGATAGGAGAGGAGACATGTAAGTGGGGTTGCTGATGACATGGAATGCATGTACATCCTTGACTGAGATGACTGTGCAAGTGTGCCCGATGATGCACAAGGAGGCAGTGCTTTTCAGTCCGTAAGTGCTCAGACACAGTTCGGCACAGTGAATTTGTAAGTATGCTGCATACCATCTTCAAAGAAGTGGCAGTGTGTATCTTTGAGCCAAGCATATCAATGGCACGTTCCCCAAACACACAGCAAAAATGGCCCTATGAATCTCATTGGCATGTTTGGCCACTGCAATGGTGTTGACAAGCTGTCTCCTTGGGGCCATTCCCTGATTGACTCTAGATCAGGTGTAGGAACTCCTATGTCCCAATTGGTGACATTACTCCGCACGCATTTACCACGCATGCTTTAGCTCTGCCTTCATTGCTGTGCCATATATTTTACAATGCAGGGCTCTACAACGCTGTCTGTGAGAAAGCATTACCCATAACAACACTATAAGCATCATGACTCCAGGGTGCCGTTACAATGGGGAATGTATTGTGACAGTTTGCGTTGTAAAGGCCTGCGTATTTTGATTTACTACGGAGTGAGATTAGCGGATACAAGACATGCATGAGTGACAATTTAGAGGAAACGAAGTTTCCCCCTCTCAGCGGCAACACCTCACATATTGTGTAGTAGTGGTGGAGAGCGGGACAGCGCCTCATGTATAAGTCAGCGTTGAGCCACACAACGGGTTTCCATGTGTGCTGCATGATGTAGCATAGTCGAAAGTGTGAGTAGGGCTGTCCCAGGATTGCTCCTGTGCAGGTAGGGTAACCTTCCAAAACATTAAGAAGCCCCCCTGCACACAGACACCCTTGCACTCTTGTGCAAGAGTGCCTGTGTTGCCGCTGACTTGATGAACTGCACACAGTTGGTGGGGGACACACAGGGCCGCACATGGGCATTGTACATATCATGCAGCACTGTGTCACAGGAGTGGATGAGGGTGGTGCTACACACGGAGGGCTAATGCCTACCTCCTCCGATTGCTTGTACATGTCACCCTCAGTCCGGGTATGTCATGGCACCATCGTTTGACACTGTCATTCTCATTTTGTTGTGACAGTACATGTCCCATGCTATGCACTGTCATGTCAGTCTCCCCAGCATGTAGTCACAGATCCATGATTAAACATTTCGTTGTCCAGGTCACTCTCTGACTTCACATAGTTACGCTGGAGTGTAGGCTCCCACGTTTAAGTGATCTTGTATTACAGATTTGAATGGAGAACATTGACATAGTCTAAAGGACTCAATATTCCCATTGTTGATATTTTACAGACAACATGACGCCAGCCGAACAACATGCGTTCCAGGTGAGGAAGGACCGCTTCAAGCATGTCAAGAAGGTGGCAAAAAGGTACCGCAACATGGCGAAGAGGTACCAGGAGGAACAGAAAAAAGGTACATGGAAGGCGGTGGCCGAGCTTGCAACAACTGGCACACAGGCCATCCCAGGCCCCTCTGGCGTCAGTGGTGGGTCCCAGCCTGGACAGGTGTCCCATCCCCCTACGGCTACACCCTCAGAAGGGACTGTCCCACCTGCACCTGCCGATCAGGTGGTGCCATTCACAGTGAGGTACAGGAGGATCCTGCATGACAACAATGTATTTCTGGCAGAGATCAGGCGAGAAATGGCGGATCTGAACAGACATATAACAGACATGAAAAAACACCTTGGACTGCCTTGATGCCTGGACATGTTGGACCCCATCCCCCTCTTCTCCCTTCCCCCAATGTTTTAACTTGTGATATTAGGTAGTGTTAGGTTAGTTCTTTTAATTGTTAGGTAGTGTAGCTTTAGCGTAGGTTATAGTAAGTGTTAGATTTTAAGGTAGTTTATAGATATGTATTATTATGCAGTATTTGGGGCTAAGTTTCCTTTTTCTTTGGGTGGGGGGTTGATGTATTGAAAAAAGTATATACTTTTGTAGTGCATTTTCCCGCTGAACGTGAGAAATGCAGGCCTGGTCCCAATTAGTGATCCGATTCTGTCGCTCATTGGCCCATCGCCACTTTTTTTACGTTAGCGTCAGGTTTTTTATCGCCGTCACGCTAAATCTAGCGCCGTCCATTTCTGCCGGAAAGGGAAGCTATCGCCTGTTAGCGGCGTGTTGCTAATACGCCGCTAACACGGCGATAGATTCCGGCGTTCAACGGCGATAAATATTGCCATTTGTTGCTAATATCCCCCAATATTTTCTAATAAAGGTAAAAAAAATGTACTCCAACTCATTAAATTAACGGAGCTGTTTCCTAAAATAATTCAGACCCAATTAACTATATTTTAACTTGTCAATACTAAATGGGAGCTAGCAGGCAGCTAATTCATGTTAAGGGAGGGTTTCCCGTCCGCTCGATCAGACAGCAGCAGAGAGAGATCTTTGTAGGTTAGGGAAAACAGTGGATCTACAGCACAAGGAATAACTTTGATAGTCATTTGCCATTTCACTGCTTACAAAATACATTTAAAATGAATAAACTCTTCTTATCTTTAACATTAGTACTTCTATATTGCATTACACCACAGTGCTCGTACAATTAAATGCTACTCTGCTATCTGCATATCATCTTCAACATGCACTGCCTAAAGGGAGGACGTTTTTCAAGAAAGAGAGGATTAGAAAAGGGGCATTTGATCAAATGTTAACCTGAGAAACAAAAACAATAATCATTGGCCCAATATGTCATTGCTTTTGTGAAGCCGCCTCCATATATTTTGTTAAGCGCCCAAGGACAAATTGAAATATGAATTTGATACCCTATGATGAAGGCGGTGTGCATGGCAGACCTCACTCTGTACCTCCTAACGCTCTCGTTTTCGCTCTGTACATGGAAATGACTTATGTTGTATGTCCCACCTCGGTTGGGAACCCTCAATTTAATGGGGTCCTCTACATCTTTGGGCCTTTGCCGGGACTTTCATTAGCAAGTGGGTAACTGGCTTGATATTCTAACGTGGGATCAGTCTTGTGGATTACAACTTTGGTTGCAACCCTCTTCTCAGTTCTCGTTCTGCCTGATCCTGTATGTTGTCCTGTGTGGGAGACTTGTATCACGAGCCCCCTGTCAGTTCTTCTTGGATGTTGCACACAGAGTGCTAGATTTTCTTAGGTAATAGGGTTGTGACATTACCAGCAGTTGGTGGCGGCTGAGTTACAATCCGTGTACAGGATTTTTTATGTCTATCCTGGTGTGGAGCTGACTTTTCCTTGTAAGCCCTGTTGGGACTAGCTCCCAACAGGGCTGGCTTTAGCACGGGTGGCGCCCAGTGCTATAAACCCCCCCCCCCCCAATGACGTCCTTCTCGACAGATTCCCTCACTACAACTCTCCAACAGTGCCCGTCATCTCTCCATAGCCCTTCTCACAAACAAACCCGTTTTTTTAGCATCTTTAGGATAATGGAAGACTGGGGAAAACATCGTTCTAACCTATACCATGCAGTTTGCATGCAGCTCTTTGATGACAGTTTATAGGTCACTGTGCTATATTAGGGTTGTAACTTACGAACGGCAAGTACCAAAAGGATCTCGATGACTAAAGGAGTAACCTCCTAAGCTATCCACATAAATACAGTTCTGTTATCTGCATGGTACACGTTCTTAGCAGCAGGCACATTATCCCTCTGCACTACTTGATCCAAAACGGCCACTAGACAAAACTCCAATCACTCTCCAGCAGGAACAATACTCACTAGAGTTATTTTTTTATTGTTGCCTGAAAACTGCTGGACACTGCAACAGGTGCTTTTAAACTCCTAGTACATTTCTATATACAGCGCCCTCCTCTGCGCTCAGTGCCAGGTGCCGCTGTACCGGTCGCACCAACCGAAAGCTAGCCCTGGCTCCCTATACACTTTAGGTGTGAAAGGTGTGTGTCTGTGTGCGTGTGCCTATGGTATTCACATGAGGGGTGGGGTAGCTCCAGTTTGAGGACACCCACATTTATGTAGCCTCTAAGGTTGTAGGGTGCTTCATCCCCTGCTTGCTCTCCTCTGTGCTGCTGCTCCCCCCGTAGAAACTTGGGTAAACCCAAGTGTATGTATCTGATTTGCAATCTGACATCCTTGAAAGGAGCAGGAAGAACTGTTAATAATCACCCTGCTCAGCCCAGAGCAAGTCAGGACAAGCAGGTCAGCCTGTCACATGGGATCTAAAGGACCTGAACAAAGGACTGATTAAGATCATGGCCACGTATGCGCAAAAGAGATGGGTAGCTTGCATTCCCCTTACATCCTCTGTCTTGAGCTGCTGCAGAATGAGAACTCAACAGTAGTCCCGGTTTGGCCCAAAGGCTGTCTGGTTTCAGAGTGCAAAATACAGTGGACGTTATCTGATGCCTGCTATCCGTAAAGAAACCAGAGGTAAGGTGCTGTTTTGGTAACTAGGGGCCATGGGATAGCTCAACACCTACAGGAAGATGTTCTATATATTAATTGGTTCCCTGCAAAATGATGGGGACATCTTTACATCTGAGGGGTTATTTGCCTGGCATCCGCTGTCACTGTAAATATAAGGCGTCCCTCCTTTTTCCTTTTAAGAGCTCTATACACCTGTGCAGAGAAAGGCTAAGACCAGTGACTGTATAGCTTGGCCGCCTTCCTTGAAGAAGTAGGGAATATACTTCAGGGTTGAGAGAAAGACTTCATTTCTGCTGCTTCCTGAAGAATAGACAGAGACAGGCTGTGCTGCATTTTGAAAATCTGTTTTATTGAAGCCCAGCTCCTCAGTCTTGCTGTCCAGTGGGTCTGCCGCATGGAGCATTATTCAACAGGCACTGCCAAGCCCAAAAGCCTTGAATGGCTACCCAGCCCAACATGATTGTGCCTCATAATGAGCCTATGACACGGACAGAGTGATAACACTGTTGACCACCACCCCTCTGTCCCCTTTGTTGTCTTCCATATTGGTGTTGATCCTGTAGATGAGGGACTTCGCGTTCTGTATTGGCAGCTGCCACACCATGCTGCCACACTATGTTCCCCCTATCATGATGCTGATTCTGTGTGTGAGGGCCCAGGACCCTGTGCATTTGCAACTTTTTGCCTCTTTATGGTGACAAGCCTGTTCATTTGGGCCCAAGTGATGCCATCACTCTTCTGCCACACCATTTCTGTGTTTGTGATGCTGACCCCATGCTTGGGCTTGAGGGCCCTTGCCCTTCAGCTACTGTCATCCCCTTGAATGTTGCATTACTCACTGATAGAATCTTTCCTGCAGCAGGTATTATGTTTAGAATGTGTGGCAGTTGCTGGGCTGGCCACTCCACAAACTACTGCACTGAAGAGTTTGCTTAATATATATTGTGTTCCTTGGACATCTGTTTTTCGAGCTTCACTTTTTTTACCATCAGTAGAATTACAATTTTTTGGGCGAGGATCTCCCCAGTGACAGACCTACGCGGTACATGGGTAAGCCGTTGCTGTCATTCCCATTCCCTGGCCAGCCCTTCATCTGCGTTTTTCTATAATCATCCCCAGGTGTTTCCATACAGCCCTTGCAACCTCAGCCATTACTGGAGCTTTGAACGCTCTTGAAATTCTTTATTCCACATGAGCGGGAACATCGACTAACTGAAGGATTTAAGGGCCTTCATTTTCCACTGCTCATGCTTACTGTGGACACGGAGCATGCTGTAACTTGCTCGCTCTGCCTGTGTGACCGTGTGCATCGTGATGTGCATCGACGGCTGTGACCCTGAGAAGATTAGAAAATTTTCTAGCATTTGCAACAATAATTTTAGATTCTATTTAGGACACGGAGGCGAGGGTTCTGCGTCTCAATCTTTACTACTCCAAAAATAGCAGCCAATGAAAAAACAGTAAACAGTAAAACATACTACATATCCCATGAGGCTTTGAACCACGCCTCTTATTAACCTCCAATAGTCTCTTGGCATCACTTACAAAATAGAGAGGTTCCATCTTGCCTCCCTCTTTCTTTGCGAAAAACGCAGTCCCAAGAATTAAGAACCATGTCCATGAGATGAACAGGAAAACAGTTCAAACAACTCTCAACGGGGAGTTACCAAAGTCCAGAACATCACATCTCCCAAGCGAAGGAAATCCAAATATAGCAACCAGAGCCGTGAACGCTGTCCACAGGAACACCGCTTTCCACAGGCGCATAAGTTTTGTTGGATTCAGATCCTGATTAGAAAAATAGAATTAATCCCATCTCAACACATATTGCATCACAAGAGCGAGCCAAAAGAAACAGTCTGTGCATAGCAGTCATATAGCAAACAATTAAACCAAACATCTTACTGTTCCCTCATGGGTGGGATACTCCTCCCCTCCGTGTCCTTAATAGAATCTAAAATTCTTGTTGCAAATGCTAGAAAATTTTCATTTCTTTGGCAGGACCAGAGGCTCTGATTATGCTAGTTCAAAGCTGACCAACCACAACAGAAGAAGCATGTACAATAGGTTTATAATAAAAATATCTTAAACATAGAATCGGATGACCAATCAGCAGCATAAAGAATATCTTCTAGTCTAGACCGCAGCTTAAAGGCTTAGACGCCATGGCTCCTCTGGCTAAATGAGCACCATACATGGAAACATCAATGCCAGCGTCGGACATGACCCAGTGGACCAAACGGGCCAAGGTCGCTGCCGAAACTGGACGGAAAGGTTTCTGAATAGCTAAGAACAGAGGACCCAAAGGATCAGCCCTATGTGCCAAAGTGCGTTCTTCATAAACTTTCAGATATTTTACAACACATAACTTTGCATTGTGGGAAAAAGCAGGATAGTCAATGGATCGTGACATTTGTCACATCCCATAACTGAGAGTATCTAGGTTTCGGAGGGTGAGCCACCCTGATACCTTTTATTAACTTACATACCAGAGGATGGATACCTACCGGTTTGCCATCAATGAGTCATGACAAGCAGACAAAGCTGACTTGAAATTATTTACTGACTTGTAACATAATCCAGATCTTGTTGGTTGAAGTGGCCGGTCAAGCATTCTCTGCCACGACATGCCTGGCGAAAATGGGAGCTGAATACTCGTTTCAAAGAAGATTGTGACTTATCAAGGGATGTAAAGGTGTTGACAAATTTGGCAATGTCTTTTATGAACCGATCACCAAATAACTACCCCTCAGCCAGGGGGCCCGGTTCAGCAGTTGCCAATTCCACCAGTTGTGGATCAATCCGCAGAAGTACTAATTTGTGGTGTTCGGAAGCTAACGCGCAGTTAGCATTACCCAGTAAGCAGATTGCTCTTTGTTTCCATCCAGCAAGCACCTCGGTGAACGAGGGCACCTGTTTCCTGTGCATGAAGTGCCAGTTCAAGAATCTTAGCCGAGTGGCCGGAAACATCAAGAAGCTTATCTTGACAGGCCCGGAGGGCTCTATCAATGCCCTTCTTCAGGTCTTTGTTGTATTTTTCGAGAAAAGTCAGCATGGAGGTATCGATGTCAGAGGTGAGATCAGTTTTATGAGGGAGATAAGGCCTAGGGCATTCAGATTTTAAAGGGGATCAGACTTCTCTGTCAAAGCCTTGGGAAGATTCAAATGCTTTTAATCAGCCCCTGCAGGGGCAGAGGTCCAATCAGAGGATATAGTATGGACAATTTCTGAAGGGTCAAAACTGAAGGGGGTAGAAAGAGAAGGGGAATGGAAATGGTTGTGCTTCTTCGACCGCTTGCGAGTGTGGGACTTCTGAGAAGAAGAGGAGTCTGTATCAGTAGCCGTGGAGGGTGCAGGAGGAGGAGAGAGAACTGGTTGCGTTCCTGCACTATAGGCATGATCAGTTAAGACTCCTTGGCTCACTTTAGAAATGACATCCATGTGCGGCCAAGAAGGAGTGTAGGAGGAAGAAGAAGGAGGGAGAGGTGGGCCCCCAGAGGGGAGAGGTGGGGTGGAGGAGCGTCCTGCGAGTTCATCTGAGCATTTGGATGGCAACACGCACTAAGAGACAAGGTAAAGGAGCGTGTGCTGCGAAGGGTACACAGTCTAAATATCGAGTTTAAAATATCAACCTACAGTAATATCGAGTTCCAAATATCGTAGGGACAGAATATCGAAATCAAGAATATCGACGACCAGAATATCGACCTGAAGGTAAGTAATATCGTTTTTGTTAATATCGAAGTTAGTAATATCGATAGCAAAAAAATCGATGTTACTAATATCGATATTTATATTAGTGTTATGTATTTTATTATGTATTTTATATGTATGTGTTATATATTTTTTGTTAAGTATTGTACTGCTTTTTAAATATATGTATACATCTTTTAGAAGTTAGTAATGTTTTTTTAAGTAAATTATGCGTTTTAGTACTGTAGCGGGTTGTGGGTTTTTAGGGGAATAGGGTGGGAAGTAATTTAATTATAGTAAATTTATTAATAATTTTTAGGAATTATTAATTAATTTTAATTAAATTTTGCGTTTTAGTTCTGTAGTGGGTTGTGGGTTTATAGGGGAATAGGGTGGGAAGTAATTTAATTATAGTAAATTCATTAATAATTTTTAGGAATTATTAATTAATTTTAAATAAATTTTGCGTTTTAGTTCTGTAGCGGGTTGTGGGTTTATAGGGGAAAAGGGTGGGAAGTATTTTAATTGTAATTAAGGGGCCCATTACGATGGCGGGCGGAAGCACAACCGCCGTGCTGGCGGATGCAAAAACCACCAGTTACCGCCGGCACGCAGCAGTCCACACGCCCGCCCAATTATGATGCGAAAAGCAGGCCAAACACCGCCGGCAAGCCAGCAACACCGTCCGCCATCAAAGTGCGCCCGCACACGTAGCGGCGCAGCTCAACTGACACACACCGTCCGACGAAACACGTCCCGCCCGGCGCATAAATTACGATGCCGCAAACA
The DNA here is from genome assembly GCA_963921515.1 of Calotriton arnoldi. Lineage (NCBI taxonomy): Eukaryota > Metazoa > Chordata > Amphibia > Caudata > Salamandridae > Calotriton > Calotriton arnoldi. The sequence goes on from CAWUFW010000179.1 coordinate 34,935, forward strand.
AACGGCTCCCACGGCAAAGAGACACCGCACGTGAAAGAGAGGCGGAAACACGGACGCAGAGCACGGACAACGAAGAAGCGGCACCCCGGGGATGAATCCAGCACTGCAGGCCCTTCCCATGCTTCTGCTGATGCACCACCAAGGACGCAACGTACCGCGGAGACGCAGGTAGGCACACACACAACAAGTGCACGCAAACAGCGCACACAGTGCAAGGGCGGAAAAGCGGACAACCCCCCACCAGCGCGTGCACACTACACATCCACCATTGCATCCACATATGACACACAGGCCAAATCCTAACATCGCAGAACACATGTGTACACACCCTGGGACTAGGAACCAACCACCCCGTCACGGCCCCAAAGCGCCGATGACGCCGCCACACATGCGCACAACGCAGAGGCCAACCGCAGCGCCATGCATGCGTCGCACACAGACACAGGGACACAACCAAGCAGCACACACATCAGCCCCACCCCGAACGCACATGACACGTGACAGGCCGGCCACAGACATGTCCCCAACGCCCAATTCACGGACAACACCCAACGCCACACAACCGACGCACACATGTCAGTGAAGTCACGCAACAGCAGGACACACCCCAGTGTAACAAACATGGCGAAGCACACAGCGGCGGCAACACCAACTAGGAGAAGCAGGGCCCCTTCGGGAAGAGGAACGCCAGTACCACACTGAAAAACCCATACCACCCTGCACATATGAACAAGACACATGAAACGGAACACCAAAGAGCCCGGGGACCGACAACAGGTGGCCCAAGAATTACATCCACACACAAGGCCCAACGCAGAGCGGAAAGGCAGCCTGCCGCCCACACAAGGGAGAGCAGACAGCACTGAATGACCTTCCATTCCAACACCGAAACCACAGCCCTACGACAGAAGCCGGTGAATACAGCCATTGTCCAAGAATAGACCAACACAGGCATGCCGAGGAGATCGACCACAGGGCAGATAGCGCATATCACAGAAGCACACAACGGACGGGGAAGAAAGAAGAAAACACTCCCCCATGTCGGCCACATGCAAGTTAATTGGAAGGAGTCACACAGCACTGACCTTGAACTGTCTGAGAAGCATGTGGGAAGAGGGCCCGTGTCCTCCAAACAAGCCAACAGAACACAAGTCCTGTCTCCCCACGACTACACAGAGCTCACAGCAACCCCGGAGCGTGCACATTGCAGACTGCACACACAGCCGGAGCACGCCACCTCTACGAACCGCTGCGAAATGGCAACCGCAACACACCTACCCAACTACGCCGAACAGCTCAAGCTGTACCAAACCAACACGATACATACATTGGGATGCGATCTCCTGTCCCTGCTGAACGTAAGTTACCGACTGACTTACCGCATCACATTGTTCAGCTGCGTCATGCCCGTCTTCTACTGTCGGAGGTGTCCCTACCAGCATCCCGTCGAGATATGCCTCTCCAACCCGGCATGTCTGAAGGCGGACCTGCTACCACTACTCCTCCCTCTGGACGCACACGACAGGGCCTGCTCTGCCTATGGGGGCATGGCGTATGTGGCCAACATCGCACGCGCATTGAAATGGAACCACTGTGCCTCCACACGACGGATCATCGAGAACAGCTACATCGAATGTCACCCAGCATGCCCCATCATGGTCCTCCAAGGGACAACCTACGAACAACACCTTGACAGCCACCATCCGCTTCATTGGCTGGCAAACATGTACACCACCAATGACATGGAAGCCCTGCTGGACGGCATCGCATACCTGACAACCTGTAAATACGTCGGACCACAACGCAGGTTCCCGAGTGACCTATGAAGTCCAAACCCGCACCCATGCTCAGCTTCCGCACGGATCTGGCCAGTCACCACCACAACAGCCATACCAAACGACCGGCAACTGTAACCACACCATCAACGACATCGCCATGACATCGGATATGACCGGGACATGCACACTGTTCCCCATCACATCCAGGAACACCGCATGCATCGTGGGAGGCAGTGGCATGGGCTCTGTGCATCGCACCCACATGGACGGAACTGCACGAACAACCAGGACACGACATGGATCCAGCGCACATGGACACACACACCGCTCAGTGGACATGAATAGGTCGCCTGGAGTCTGTGGGTGCTGCACCCCTCCCACCCCCGCCCCGGGAATCCCATACCAGGACCTTTGCATGGACGACAAGTGCATACAACAACAACACGACCCCAGTGACTGTGACATGTCCAGTAACCACCACAGTGCAACAACAAGTGGCACGCCGCTGCATGCACGCAAGCACATGCCCTGATGTCATCTCACATGCACGCGTGCATGAGGAACAACCGCAGCAAACCTGTCACATGGAACTGAGATGGACTGTGCCCATGATGCCGAGCGGTCTGGTAGGCTACATGTATACCGTCTGTGTCAAAGTCCGCAGCTCCGCAGCTATACGTAAATGTACATTAGCACAGCCTTGGCCAAGCAGATGTAACCCCACACCCTATCCCATTTGTTATCATGCTCAGTATATCCTCAACATGTATTCCGCTGCCAGTAGTGTCCACTATACTGCATCACAGAGGACAGAAGACTCAATATAATGTTTGAAACCAGAACTGTCTCCGCTGACTCATTTCACAAGTACGAATGAGAGAGGATGAGAGTATGTGAAGTACACGGCAGTCGTGACATGACCATGTAGTCCACTGGTATTGGATGTCAACGCAAATGAGTAGCACTACTGTGGAAGACACACATGTGTCGTGTGAAGTCGTATGGACGCAGTGCTCAGGTGGGTGGGTGCGACGGGTAGATGCGCACATGCCAAGTTGGAGCACGCCGTGTTGGGAGGGGTCATGAACAGTACACCACCGCTTCCTGGGCATTGTGAGAGGACACCTGTCGGGGGAGTGAACACGTGTGTGCACAGCAGCCGGGCACACGTACAAAGCGGTACCAGGCGCACCTCAGCCCACCCTCTGTGGACAAGCTGGATCCTGTTGTGCGCCCGCCATGCCCCTTGACAAGGCACACACAGCCCCAGTCGACCAGGTGTAACCCCAACATAGTCAATCCGCACAGGCGATACAGGGCACGGGATGGCAGTGGAGCATGGTGTGTGAGAGGTCTCCTCGCGCTCCTCCTGGTCATATCACGCAGGCAATAGAACCTCAACGTCTAGCATGGCACAAGTCAAATGGAAGTGTAGGGGACGCACCACAGCACGAGCAGCACTGACGTCACGGGAGGTGGCTCGCACCATCCCATCCATTGCCCATCATACCAACCACGCCACATGCCATTGCGACTAAGTGCAAGCGCGTGCGCCACCACCCCGAGCCCTCCCCAGAGAGGCCAAAGAGTGAATGTGTGGGCCAACAGCCACAGACGGACGCGGCCTGGCCGCAAGGGCAGCCACAGCCACTGGGTGTCGCAGGTGGCGGATCCGGAAGGCGAAGACTGTGATGCATAGTCCATGCAGGCCGGGTCTCCATTTGGGGCACCACGCAGGTGGACGGCGTCCCGCCACACATCATACCCTGAGACAGCCCACTCGTGCAACTGGACCCACACATACACTCCTTGCCCTCTCTGGTGCGAGCTTGGGGCTGCCTGTGCAAGCGCTAGCCTCGCAGGTGAGCATGCATATTGGGGGGCGAGGGGAGGACATGAGGGCTGGGGCGATGATGACTGTATCACTGTCAGTTAGTACAAGGGATGACCCAGATGTGGAAAGGAAGAGACGTGTCCCGTGTGTACTGCAACTAGTCGCCAATCCAACTACCCCCATGTCCGGAATGTAAGCCCGCACCTAGGCCCGCCCATCCGCCACATCGAACATACCACCAGCACGACAACCTTCCCATTCGAAACACTGACTGGGGGTGGCGACCAGTGAACAATCATGTGTAGCCTACCCACGCGTACATGTGGGCCCTCCATGATCCATGTCACCTGCGGCAAAGACATGACATGCGCAATGAGGGAAGTGAGGAGAGCGGCCCGCCCCACGCGCAGAAGGTGCATCAGCTCCACAGACCCAGCAGCGAGTCCAGCAGGGGTCACATGTGCAGGGGCAGCTGTGCCTGGTGTGAAGGCACATGCATATAGACAGCACATCGACCAATGTGTAGTCTGCCCACATCCACAGTCCATCATCATGCGGACATAGGAATTGAACACAGGGCAACACATATTAGTTGGTGCACCCACCGTGACCAACAATGCGCAATCATCGACGTACCCGCCCTGTGCCTGGCCCCCACCCAACGGAGGCACATCCAGTGCCACCATCCCACACACACAAGCCTTCCACGGAACATGCTGTGTCCAATGGTCAGTACAGAGTCAGCGCCCATCTGGTGGATCCTGAACAGGAGACACATGCACACACATGCCAGCTCCCACTATGTACGTCTGCCACCTTGCACGTGCAATGCAACCTCTCACCTGTGACGTGTGACTGCAAGCACACAGCCGTCTTGGCATGGGGCTGTCAATGTGGACACCAGTCAATGTTTCGGGAGCTGTGATCCGTACAGTGCTGTACATAGGGTGCAGTGCTGACACCTACTACTGTCTCATATCCCCTCGTGCCACAGGTCCCACTTGTATTGGCCGCTCAGCCCGTGCCCACATCGTCGTCAGTCGTGTGCCATACTCATCCAGCCTCGGAAGCAGTTCCATGCTCAGCAGACACTCATGTTGCCGTGGCGTTGCCGCTTGACGGATATGCAGTCAGTCCCCATCAGCACGCCCCGCAAGTCATTGGGGCCTAGATCCCCATGTGCATGCACATGGCAGTGGTATGTCTCACTTACCATTGCCATTGTTGGGAGACCTGTGTAAGTGTATTGTGGCCGTGCCGTCCCAGCTTGACAGCTGGGCTGTGGCTCATGTGCTTGCTCAGTCATGTCAGTGATGTGTATGCGAAATTGCTATGTGCCGTGTTGCTTTGACATGTGTCCTCTGCCATTTAACCCAGGCGGAGACCGAACATTGACCGCCCATACCAATTGCTGGCGGACATGGACGATACAGAGGTAATCAGGAAGTTTCGGCTGGACAGGCCAACTCTGCATCGACTGTGTGCCATGTTAGAGCCCCATCTCCGTCCCCGCAGGGTGTATCCGACTGCTGTCACCCCCACGGCTAAGGTGATGGCCGCCATGCATTTCTTCGCCACTGGGTCATTCCAGCACACAGTGGGCAGTGGAGGAGGGATGTCCCAGCCCATGTTCAGCAAGGTGCTGAGGGATGTACTGGCAGCCATGATGCTGTACCGGAACAGGTACATCCGCTTCCCCAGGGCTCGTGAATTGGCGGCAGTGAAGGGTGCATTCTATGCCCTTGGCAGAATCCCACACGTCGTGGGAGCCATGGACTGCACTCATGTTGGCCTTGTTCCACCACAGGCCACTGAGCACCTGTACCGCAACAGGAAGCACACGCACTCCCTGAATGTGCAAGTGGTGTGCCTTGCGGACATGGTGATCACCCACGTGTGTGCAAAGTTTCCAGGCTCGGCCCATGACGCACACATAATGCGCAACAGCATCTTGCCACGACTGATGGCCAATCTGCAACAGGATCGTGCCTGTATTGTCGGTGAGTATGTGGAGTGGTGTAGCGTGCTGGTTGTGCGATGCTGTCCCCTGTCCAGTTGGAATAGCTACGGTTCTCTGTGTCCCTCACACCCAGGTGACTCTGCGTACCCGAATGGGGCATGGCTGCTCAGTCCATTGAGGAATCCTCGCACCCCAGCAGACGATCGCTACAATGAGGCACATGGGAGGACCAGACGTGTGGTCGAGCGTACCTTTGGCCTCCTCAAGTCCAGGTTCAGGTGCCTGGACCGCACCGAGGGTGCACTGGCGTACTCCCCACAGAAGGTGTGCCAGATAGTGGTGGCGTGCTGCATGCTGCACAATCTGGCCATTCGGAAGCAGATCCCCCTCATTGTGGATGACGGAGATCAACCAGGGCCCCAGCCCGCAGACCAGGACAGCTCGAGTGAGGTGGACAGCGGAGAGGAGGAAGCTGGGAATGTGCGCCAGCAGCTCATCGCCCGCTACTTCACTTGATGGTGAGTGTCCATGTACGACGGATGATGTGTCTGTATCTGTGCAGGTGTGTGTGTGCTGTGTCAGGGTGGCCGTATGTTCACTGCGTGCAGTGTGTCAACGCTCCATGGCCAGGGTAGTATGCCACTGTTGGTGACTGTGGCATTGTGCCCTATTGCTCTGTGCGATGTGTGTACATTGCTTGTAGTTGTTGACATGTACTGTGTGATGGGTGTGTGACACACTCATTGAATGTGCTCCTGTTCTGTCTCCCACCCCTAGGTCCCTACAGGCCCTCCGGATTCCATTGCCATGCCACGCATCAGGTGCCCTTCCGCCCAAGGTGGCCGTTGTATTCCGTACAAATAAAACACAGGGCACAAACAGCAGTTAGTGAATAAGGTGCATTTATTACGAACTGTGACATGTGATTGTGTGTAAGGTGATAACAAAAGTGGTGCGTGCAGTGACAATGAGCTGTCGGTCATGGCTGCGTGATGATCAGGGTGTACCCACTGGTTCTATGTCCATAGTCCAACACACACATGCCATCCAGCTGGCTGTGTGGAGTGGGATCGTAGAGCAAGTCAATGCAGTGGCTGGTCAAGGAAGGCTGGCGGAAGGCTGGCTGGCTGCCTCACTTGCGACTGGAGCGTGCGAAGTCCTCCCGGGAGATCTGTTTCCTCTTCGGACGGCCCCTTCCACGTTTGGGAGGGGGTGTGTGGTGGCGACCTGCTGGTGGTGGGTGAGGTGTGCTCACTGGCTGTGGACGCAGGGGAAGTGGACAATGCTGGCCGACCCTGCGCCCTAGCAGGTGGTGGCGGAGGTGGTGTTGCTGGCCTTGCCTGTGACCCCACCGCCACCACCAGCTGGCCCATGAGGTCCACGAGTTGGTCCATACGGGACACGAATTGGCCCATATGGGCGTCCATGGACCTCAGCACCCCCAGCACCTCCCGCGTGTCATTAGCAGACCTGGCCCATTGTCCTTGGGCCTCTTCATAGGCCCCAAGGACTCTGGCCATTTGAGGCAGGGCATGGCTCCCAGGGAGGCTGGCGTTTCCCTGACCCTGCTCCTCCTACCAGTCCTGCTGCCACCGGCCTGCCCACTAGCCACATTGCTCACCATGGTCCTCGCTGTGGCTCCCAGGGTGGATCCAGTCGGCCGGGCCACCACCTGCGCTGGGGCTGGTGCCAGCGAAGACGTGGTGGTGGTGGAGGCGGTGGTGGTCGGTGCGGCGATGGTGGCGGTTGCGGCAGTGGTAGTGGCCGCAATGACCGTGGGTGTGGCCGCAACGACAGTGGCAGCAGGGGACTGGGACTGTTCAGCATCCCTGGATGATGGGTTGGTGGGTAGGAGGGGTCCTGGGGAGCGGCTGGGCCCTGCCACGCCAGATGGGCCAGCTTGGTGGTCCGTGTCCGAAGAGGTGGACAGATCCTCCAGATCCGTGTGTCCTCGTTGGGGGCTTGTAGGCTGGCTGTGCTGGCTGCTGTCTCCATCCCCAGCGTCCAGCAGTTCGTCACCTGTGGAGAAAATGAGATTTGTTATTGTGTTGCACCTGGCGAAGTATGTATTAGTCGTCTGACATTGGCAGTTCGTGCAATCTCGTACATGGGTTTCCCGGAGGCGAGTGTGTGGCTGTGGCATCTGTAGTTGTGTGTGCTAGGCAATGGGACTGTGTGCTGTGCACATGTGGCATGGGACGGATTGGCCATGCCGATGGGTGTGTTGCTTTGCCCCTACTCATTGTGACTCTGGTGTATGCGGGCTCCTGGCCCATCCTGGGTCTGGTTTGTACTTTGCTTTTGGAGTTCATGTGGAACGCTTAGGAACGCATATGGCAACATGGGGGCCATGCCCCAGATTCGCATTTGGGATGGAATATGCTTTTGGGGTTCAAATGGAACGCTTAGGAACGCATATGGCAACATGGGGGCCATGCCCCAGATTCGCATTTGGGATGGAATATGCTTTTGGGGTTCAAATGGAACGCTTAGGAACGCATATGGCAACATGGGGGCCATGCCCCAGATTCGCATTTGGGAGGGGATATGCTTTTGGGGATCAAATGGAACGCTTAGGAACGCATATGGCAACATGGGGGCCATGCCCCAAATTCGCATTTGGGAGGGGATATGCTTTTGGGGTTCAAATGGATCGCTTAGGAACGCATATGGCAACATGGGGGCCATGCCCCAGATTCGCATTTGGGATGGAATATGCTTTTGGGGTTCAAATGGAACGCTTAGGAACGCATATGGCAACATGGGGGCCATGCCCCAGATTCGCATTTGGGAGGGGATATGCTTTTGGGGTACATTCTGTGAGCCATGGGTGCCGAACGTGACATGTGTTGTGGCAGCATGACAGTGCATGGTCTGAGGTGTGTGCATGCCTGACATGCCCTGCATATTTGCTGTCTGTTGTGGTTACTGGACATGGCATTGGACGCATCGTTATGAGTGAGTGATAGTTGTGTGCCAGCCAACGTATTGCAGTTGTCCCATCTCCTTGGTGTGCGTGCTGCCCTGTGCCATGTGCATCACTGCAGTGCTCGGGGGGTGTGGCCCATGTTGTGTGTTGTTGCTCACAGTGTGTCGTGCGCTTAATTGACTTCTGGCACATGGTTGGTCATGGGCATGTGTCTTAGCGTGACTGCTGTATGTGTGGCAGCTGTGCGGATGACATGCCTTTCATGTGACTGGGGCTGACGGATGGGATGGATGGTATGTTGTATGTGCATGGTGTGTCTGTGAGTTTGATGGGTTCAGTGGTGTTCGTGTGCATTTCTGTTGTTCCGCTCTGTTGCGTCTAGTGTTGTTTGTCTTACATAGGCGTAGTTGTGGGGTGTGGGGTTGACAGGCAGTGGGGGCTACATGGACAGGACTTCAATGGTGTTTCGGTTGTGTGTGATGAGTTGCACAGTGGCTGCCGTGTGGGACTATATTCAGTGTGGCTTGTGCATGCAGACGTGGCTCCTTGGGTGTTGCTATGTCTGTGATGGGTCATGTGGGGTGTGAGTCTGCTGTTCATGTCCGTGTGCACATTGTTCACTTGTTCGTGACGGTGGGCGGTGCTGCGTGTCCGTGTGCTACGTGACATGTCCCATGTGTTGGTGGTGTTATGGTCCTCATGCCTCCAGTAATCCAGCCCTGTCCAGTTTCCCACCTGCAAGTTGTTCGTGCGTGCACTGTACTGGATGCCACATGGCTCTAAGCGGGGGTGCTCAATGTTGCAGGTCTGTGGGGGTGGGGGGGTGTAGTGGGTCGTGGGGTGGCTGTACACCCACTGACACCGATTGCTGTGGACCGTGATGTCTGCCTTTCGGCTGTCGTTGTGCACTGCGGTGGCTGACACGTGGCTGTGGGGTGTGGGGGATGCTCCTCCTTGCTGTGCTGTGGGACTGGGGCCTGGTGTGTGTTGTACTTGGGCTGTTCACCGTCCCACCCACTGCACTTTGTGTTCCTGCCACTTACCTGTTACTTGTCGGTTAGTGCAGCTGTGGCGGACACATGGGTGTGGTGGGTGCTCGTTGTGGCGCTTCTGGCATATTTGGGGACCTGTTGGTGGTTACGTGGCTGGCTTAGTGTACACATGTCCCCACGCATCTTACAGTTGTTCGGTTTGGCCTGTGTGTGGTAGTGTCTGTTGCATGTGCGTGTGATGTGTTGTGTATTGTGTGCTGGACATGGGGGTGTTTGTCCCTGGGAGCTGTGGCATGGTGGTTGCGCATGTGAGTACATAGCGGTGTGCTAGTATACATTAGTTTGTACTTACCAGCCTCCACTCCCCCTGCTAATCCGGCGAGGATCTCCGGATGGATTACGACTCGCACCTTCTCCTCCCACGCTTTGAAGGTCTTAAAGAGCGCGGGATTCCCTCCGCCAGTGACGGCAGCCAGCTCTCTGTTTTTGCCCTCCTTCTTCTTGACCAGGCTCTTTACGTCATTCCAAAGTTTGTTTATCTCGACTCTGTTCCTGGGCAGGGTCCCGACTGCATTGACCTGGTCTACGATCCGGGTCCACATTCTGTTTCTGGTGGCTAGTGGTGTGTGCTGGACCATGTTCCCATAGATTTGTGGGTACACCTTGATGATCTCGTCGACCATGACCGTCAGCTCCATGGGCGTGAACTTGGGCATCCTTTGTGGTGCCATGGTGTTTGTGGTGCTGGTGCGGTGTGTGTTGTGTAATGTGCAGGGGGTTTGTGGTGCCGGTGTTTGGTGGTGGTGGTGGTGGTGTTTGGTGGTGGTGGTGGCGGTGGTTGTGATGTGTGCGTTTCTGTGGTGTGCTGCTGTCCTTGCTGTGTCACTGTGTCCTCTCCTCTCCTCTCTGGTTTGCAATGTAGCAAGGGGTTGTGGTCTGTGGGAGTGCTGCTTTTGTACTCACCTATGTGGGTGTGTCCTCATGGTCTGTTGTTTTCAGGTGTGTTGTGTCTGGGTTCTGGCCTTTGTATTTTTTGTTTGTCCGGGGGGGTGTTTTCGGGATGTGTACTGTGCTTGTGTATTTGTGTGTGCCTTGCTGTGTGGACTTGTTGGCCATGTTGTGTGCTATTGGTTTTGTGTGCGGATGGTTTCTGTGCAGGTACGTGGGCGCCATGGCTTCTGCCGTGTCGATTCTCATCGGCGTTGTTTGCGCTGGCGGGCGGTATATTTGTGGTTTTTCCGCGCTCATGGCGGTGCGATCGTAATTTCACGTGCGGTGTGTCGGCCGTGTGGGCGGGCGGTTTTGTGTTGTCGTGCGTGTTTCCGTCCGTGGCGGGCGGTTTGACTCCGACTCGGACGATGGCGGGCGGTATTTTGTGTGATTTTTCCGCCGATGGCGGTTTTCGGTTTGTGTACTCATAATGGCGTGGTCGGTGTTCAGGCGGTGTGTGCGGGCGGATTTTTGCCGCTTCCATGCCTGGCGGATTTTTTTACGCCGGGTATCGTAATGAGCCCCTAAGTAATTATTTATTTTTATTTATTGGTATTGTTAATTAATTTATTGTTAATTAATTATTAATTGGTAATTAATTTTTATTCATTGTTAATTAATTTTTATTATTTGATTAATTGATAATTATATTAAGTGTATTAAGTTATTATTGGAGCGGGTTGTGAGTTTATAGGGAAATAGGGTGGGAAGTAGTTTAATTCTAATTAAGTAATTATTAATTTTATTTTTGGGTATTGATAATTAAATTATTGTTAATAAATTATTATTTGGTCATTACTTTTTATTAATTATTTATTGGTATTTATCATTAATTTTTGTTAATTAATTATTAATTGGCAATTACTTTTTAATAATAATAATTTTTTGGTATTGAAAATTAATGTATTAGGTAATTTTTATTTGGTAATTAATTTTTAATAATTATTATTTATTGGTATTTATCAATAATTTATTGTTAATTAATTATTAATTGGTAATTATTAGTTATTAATTATTTATTGGTAATTAATTTATTGTTATTTAATAATTAAATCTTTATTTATTTATAAAAATTAATTTCATTATAAGTATGTTAATTTTAACCCCTACGCTATCCAACACTTTCCCTACTGTTGCACTCACTGGAGTGGGAATAGTAATTTTACCCCTACGCTATCCAACACTTTCCCTACTGTTGCACTCACTGGAGTGGTAATAGTAATTTTTACCCCTCCGCTATCCAATACTTTCCCTACTGTTGCACTCACTGGAGTGGGAATAGTAATTTTTACCCCTATGCTATCCAACACTTTCCCTACTGTTGCACTCTCTGGAGTGGGAATAGTAAATTTTACCCCTACGCTATCCAACACTTTCCCTACTGTTGCATTAACTGGAGTGGGAATAGTAATTTTTACCCCTACGCTATCCAACACTTTCCCTACTGTTGCACTCTTTGGAGTGGGAATAGTAATTTTTACCCCTACGCTATCCCACACTTTCCCTACTGTTGCACTCACTGGAGTGGGAATAGTAATTTTTACCCCTGCGCTATCCCACACTTTCCCTACTGTTGCACTCACTGGAGTGGGAATAGTAATTTTTACCCCTCCGCTATCCAATACTTTCTCTACTGTTGCACTCACTGGAGTGGGAATAGTAAATTTTACCCCTACGCTATCCCACACTTTCCCTACTGTTGCATTAACTGGAGTGGGAATAGTAATTTTTACCCCTACGCTATCCAACACTTTCCCTACTTTTGCACTCACTGGAGTGGGAATAGTAATTTTTACCCCTACGCTATCCAACACCTTCCCTACTGTTGCACTCATTGGAGTGGGAATAGTAATTTTAACACCTACGCTATCCAACATTTACCCTACTGTTGCACTGTTTGGAGTTGGAATAGTAATTTTATTCCCTCCACTATCTAATATTTTTTGTATTATTTTAGCTAATGTAGTATATAATTAATTTTAAAAATATATTTTTTTTATTTGTTACATATATTTATTTAATTTTTATTTATGTTATTGTTTTATGTGTATAGATCTATTTATAATTTATAAGATTTTTTTAATTTATAAGTTATTAAAATAATTATTAAAACATATTAATAAGTAAGTGTATATATTATATATTATATTTATATATTAAATGTATTTATAAATTATATATATTTAATTTATAATTTTTAAACATTTAAAAATATTTTTAACTATGTTTATTTTAATTATATGTATTATTTACTTTATTTTACATTACTTTTTTAACTAAAAAAAACGATATTTTTAACGATATTTTTGACAACGATATTTTTGACAACAATATTTTTGTACTTACCATAATGTAGATAGGGTGTCAATATTCTTGACTTCGATATTCTTGCTGCGATATTTTTGTAGGTCGATATTCTGACCTTCGATATTCTGTCAGTGATTAGCTGCGAAGCAGTGACGCGAAGGAATCGGGCGAAGAAATCAGGCGCATAGCGCCGAAAGGAAACACCCCAAAAAAGCAAAGTATATAGCAGCGCCTGCAAAACCACGGTAAAAAAATGCTGAACTGATAATATAGATTCAATACACTATGGAAGTGAAACAAAATAGAAAGGCACTTATCTTGACAGCAAAGCAGCAAAGAAAGAGGCACGCAAAATGGTGCCTCTCTATTTTGTAAGGGATGCCAAGAGACTATTGGTGGGTTAATAAGAGGCGTGGTTCAAAGCCTCATGGGATGTGTAGTATGTTTTACTGTTTACTGTTTTTTCATAGGCTGCTGTTTTTGGTGTAGTAAAGATTAAGAAGCATAGTTGGAGCGCTGGTCCTTCCATGGAATCCACCTTGTGTGCACTGCTGTGCTTACCGTCATTGGTCTTCCGGAGCAAACATTTTCGGGTTATGCTGCTCTTCAAACGCCGATTCCATTCAGCAGTCGCATTTTCCACAGATCTCTGTGTGGGGTCACATTGTCAGGCAGACCTAAAGTACATAAGGATGTGAATTGGTTAACATTGGTTCAAAAACAGCCCAGCATCACAAGCAGTACACTACATGGAGGACTAAGGTGACTGCTTTTGTTGTTTAAGTTTATTATTTTGAGACTTCATCTCAGCAAAAGACCACGGTGTCTACCTTTATTATTTAGGTTCATTATTTTGGCTGAACTTGCCCCAATCCTTCTTTCCAAAGAGATCACAATAAAAAATACTTACCATTCAACACAAATCCATCCAACTGGGAGAACAACATTGGCTACAGTCATTATTTTGGTTATTTGTTTTTGCTATCTACTTATTGTACTATAACTGTGGAATAATTCTTCCGACTGTCACATAACCTTTCTTCTCCACCTAGTTTTTTTATTTACTTTGTCCTGGTGAATCAGAAACCACTCGGGAGGAATGAGTTGATGGGTTTAAAATATATTTGCTTGCTGCAGGAAATGGAAGAATGGCCAATGAAAGGAAGCAAGCTACGTTGTTGCATTCATTAAGGAAGGTCTAAGAATTTATTGCACGCTTCCTGATATCCAATTGCAGGAAGATGGTGACCATCTATCCTTGTATTCTAAAATGCTAAAGCCTTTGGACTTGTGCTTTGGAAAGAAGAATAACGTTATTTTAGGGCATTATAAGTTCTTTTCGAGAGCCCAAGCAGATGACGAATCTATAGATTCTTTTGTAACTGACTTAAGGGCGTTATTGGTGAACTGTGCATTTACGGGTAAACTAGATGAGTACATTTGTGATCAGATGATGATGCATACTTCAAACAAGTCTATTTAAAAAAAAAAATGGTAGGGTGCCTGGAATCTAACAAAGTGGGACGTTCTAGACATAGCTAGAGGAGAGGAACTAACCTCAAAGTGTGTTAACTTGATGAATGAAAATAAACTACGCAAAGATAAGTTTGGAGAAGCAGAAAGAAAGCGAGCTCAAATTTGATCAGGTTAATGCAGTCAAATGGAAGTTTAATGTGGGGAAAAGCATCAGTAGAATTGAAAGTAAGGGTAACAGCAAAGGCAAGAGCAAGTCCAAAGTTATGTTAAAAAATTGCTGCATCAGGTGTGGTGGGGTGGCATGAGTCATTGGGCCAATGATAAATCATGCCCGGCAAGGAATGTAACCTGCATGAACTATAGGAAACGGGAACACTATGCATGAGTGTGCAAGGGTTCTGGTTTTCCTAGTAAGTCTGTTGGATTAATAGGTGAAGAGATTGGATTATGAAGGTGATTCAGAAGATAGCAATGATGCAAATCTTCTTAGTCTTGTTGATAAAGATTTTTAACATGATTTTAATGATGAACATTTGTTAACTATAACATATTATGGCAAGGAAAGATGTTTGAAAATAAAAGTTCCCAAGTTCAAGATCGAAATCAATAGCAATGGGTTCTAAATGCTGTTATATTATGGATCTTGTTATTGGGACGGAAAAGTCCTCTGCATTGTCAGAGTCGTGCACCCCTGCCCTGAGTGCCCAACTGTACTATGGTCTGGATACCTAATGTAGATTTTTGTTATCGTAGGCAAACACGAATCATGCGTGTGCGCCATGACATAGGCCTGTCTCAGGGATTGCGGTCTTGTTGGACCGGGATGGGGGTCCTACTTGCTACCCTCATTGTAGTGGAAGGCTACTTCCTTCACCAAGAGTTAAGCAGCACAAGCACATTGGTGCCAGCATACCGTGTAGTGATCAGTTGAAGTGAATAGATCATTTTTACCCTGTGAACACTGTAGTGAGGCCTATAGGTTCACTTATCTTTTTAAAATTCTGCTGCTGTGTGCTTAACTCACCTTTGGCCTACATCAGGTACATGTAGAGTGCTTTGTAGCGCAGGAGTAGTCACTGTGCTGCATGTATGTGTGCCTGAGAAGGGTACATGACAAAGTTAGAGCAGTCTTGTGCAGTATATCTGTGGTTATTTCATGTATTGGGTGTATGGATGCCTGCAAGGAATACATTACATGAGAGATGTAGAACTATGCAGCGCATGCACAGTAAAAACATGTTCTGGGTGTGTGTGTGCTTATGGGAAGTACAATACATGAAGGATGAAGTGCTGTACAGCTTGCTTTTGGTGAGTGTATGTGTTTAAAAATAGCACACCCTGGCATAATACAGAAAAGCTACAGTACTGAACAGTGTGCACAAACTGAATGTGTTTGCTGAATATATGTGACACATTGCATGGAGGTAACAATACTGGAGAGTATGTGTGCTGTGAAAGTACAAAGTGCAAGTGTGCCTGCAATGGTACATTACATGGATGACCCTGGGTTCCATTTTGGGAAGCCCAGGCCTGGTGAAGACATGAGGAGTAGAGGAATCCCCGCAGACAGATTTGCGTATTGCGGAATTCCTGTGAGCTGGGTGGGACACACTGAAGGAAGGGACAGTGAGACCCCCCCTTTATACTTCAGAAGGGTCCTCTTTGAATTAATGACAGATCACACGGAAGGTGGCCTGTACACATCTAAGGAAGGAGAGGGTACTGATAAGGGAATAATAAAAAGTAGGGCCAGGAGCCAAGAATTAATGCACGTATCATTGTGGCTGACATCCAGGTGTGAACTCTGGTCACTTCCATGAACTGTGTTGTGGGTCTATCAACTTCTGAGTATTTCCTGCTGTGCCAGACAGCCTTTGAAGAGGGAAGAAGAGATAGAAAAATGTGCCCTTCAAAAGAAGCAGAACCCGACATAAAACTTCAAAGACTCAGACCCTAAATCACATTTGTTGTCTGGAAAAGGACTATCAGAAGGGGCAGTTGAGACCCCAAACTTTGCTATCTGCCAAGCAGCCAGAGACTGGCTGTGTGAGAAGGGGAAGCCCTGCAAGACTTTTGTCACCTGTGAACAGAACTGGAGGCCAAGGCCTGCTAGTCTCCCTGCTGGGTGAGGGGACATCTCCCAGGGAAACCAAGACCACCTGCCCTGTAACCTGGAGCACTAGTGCCTGCCTGTTTGCTAAGAACAGTGTGCCCTGTGAGTAAGTGGAGAGGATTGGGGGGAGCAAGTTCCAGTGGAGAGCCTTACCTTGAGGGCTCCATTTGAGCGGTGTGAGGATTTGACTGTGCACCGATCGGGTCATGTGCAGGATTGTTTTGGGCAACCTCGTATGCCAGGAGAGGGTCACCGTGGACTGAGCCGTGCATTGAGTGCTGTGTGGGGAGTACTAAACCTTATGGCCTCGTTGCGGTGAACCCTAATGCCATAGGGGACCACCGTTGCAGTATTTGTGTGGCCAGCATTCCAGGACTCATTAACGCCTTAGCAGCGACCCCGTGTGCAAGGAGGAGCCTCCGTGGTGAGGGCAATTGACCTGAAGGAGTCAACTTTTTTTCCGGTGGTACGTTGCAGCCCTGTATGCCAGGTGGGGCTGCCAGTACTAAATTGCCAAAGATTTTGGGCCATTGCCCGGGACTAGTGTTGAAGCTGTAACGAGTGGTCGAGACCGCACAATGAGATCTGCCCTGACTGACCCCCGAGGACTGTGGAGGACAACAAGTAAGACATTGCACCCTAGCTGGGCTCTGGTCAGGACCTGGAGGATCGAATTCCCCACCACCTGCCCTCCCCTTTCCTCCTGGGGAATATTGACTTAACCCATCTTTTCATGCTGACAGCTTCTCCGATCACTGGGGAGAGCCGTTAAATAAGAACCAAGCCCCACGTTGGGTGCCATGTTGTGTAGTTCCTACAAATCTATATAGGATCTGCGCTTTTAGAGAACTTAAACTAAGGGATTGGTGTCCTGACTGATTCCAGACACCCCCAGAGGATATGTTAGTCTGTAGACCAGCTAGCTCACAGTGCCACTATGAGACCCTCTTAGGAGCGAATAGTTTCTGGCAACTATCGAACATGACAATCCTGACCCCTCAGGGATTCTGGAAGCAGTACAGTACTTTTTTACTCAGTCACTCATGCTCACTCAGTCTCAGAGAGATATACAGAATAAACGGTGGGGTCATTTTCAATAAGTATTTATTGAACCAGCGTCATTTTAGTATAAAATACGTGTGCTGCAACCAGAATTAGGCAGAAACATATGTATACGGTTATAAGCACCTACAGAGTAAAGAAAAGGTAGAATTCTACCATAGTGCTAAAATAATTAATATATTCAGGCATATAGATACATAACAATAAAATGTGTACTCCTACAATGCAAGCCCTAACTAGGTGTACCTAGCATGTATGTAGGTGTATAGTCAAGAATCCCCTTAGGATAGAGCCAACCCCATTACCTGATGTGGGAGAGCAAAGGACCCCATCTTGGTCTCGAGATGGACACCCCGCAAGGGATGTCAGACCACTGCATGCTGGAGTGTCTGCGTGCAGGGATCTCAGTGTCCCACATCAGCATGGAAGTCTTTCTCCTCTATCTTACCCAGCAAAGATGTGGTACTTATATACCTGAAAGGTACCCTCAGCGGTTCTATCTAGATGTGTCATGGTACTGTGGGTATGTCGGCCAAGGATGACGATAGTGATGAACCTTATACAGAGTTATTATGCACAAGATGGTAATCCTGCTGTGATACCAAGAATCCTCATGCATAATAAATTAGGCTAGTTTTCGGAGAAAGCCACACGACATTTATGCAGTGCCTAACTATGTAAAAGGTCAGCACCAAACCCGTTATGTAGAACAATGATAGGACAAATGTAGGTAAAAGGTCGTGCAACTTCCTAGGCCTATATTGGGGTTCATAACACTTCATGGAGGCAAATATTTGTGTAGGAAAGAGCATATGTTTCACCAAGGGAGTGTCTGTGGATTTCCAGTGAGTCTCTTGTATACACACTATGTCCAGCTCAGCTTTGTGTACTGCCCGGCACACCTTATGACATTTAGTTGGGCAATTCAGTCCAATTAACTTCCAGGATATCAATTTTACCATTGCACTGGGAGGTAAACACAAATTCGTATGGAAGCATTCTGTGTGGTACCCCCCTGGACAGGGTCACCCAGCTCACCAGCTAATGATTGTCGAGTATTCAAGAGTGCCCTGTGAAGGATAAACATGTCAAACAACTTCCCAAACCTTACCTATCCTTCCACACTCCCGTCCCTCTCCACATTACCACAAACCGTCTACTGGTTGCACCCGCATCGCCCACCCAAGTGTAAGGGAGTACAGAAACACTTTCTGCATGGTGATGAGTCACCCCTCACCCTTCAGCCCGTCCTCTGCGCCACCCCTCCCCCCACACCCCAGAAACAAAGCACATTACCTCTAGAGTGATTGTTAACACGCCCCGAGAATCACTCCCCTGTGTACAATCAAATGTAACGTCACACATCGCTATAACTGCCACATTGATACTGTCTGTGGTGAGGTATACTTTCTGCCCCGCCCCCAGAGTAATATTTCATTGACTAACATTACCAGCAAAGAGCATTTGAACATGTAAGAGCTGCAATTGGCCACTGATACACCATCCCAGTTCTACAGCATGAGCTTCACGTCCCATAAGTATTTTGTCACTTGCGGATTACCCGGTGGGACATTCTGGGTTTCTCCCACTGTTCCTTAGGTTCCCTTCTCTCTTTCAGAGGTGATGCAGGGTTTCTTTTGATGGCCCCAAGATTTCCTGAGCCTTCTCTGGGGGGTGTACTATGTGGGCTTTAGCGTTCAGGTGAAACCACAAGGCAAATGCGAATGTCCATCTATATTGAATTTGGCACCATCATAATTCCCCCATTACCTGGGCTAGAGATCGTCTTTATTCAGTGTGGTTTGAAATAGGTCTTTGTGTATCTCAATACGTTGTTCCTGGAAGACAATTTGATCGTGTTTTCAAGCCTCTCTCATTATTGTGTCTTTCAGTTGTGAGGAACCTAGTTTGGTGATGATATCCCTCAGTCTTGAGCCAGGGGCTGGTCTCAGTGCTCTCATCTATGTGCACGAACAATAGGTATCTCCTTGGGAGCCTCTTTGAGAAGTGGCCTACCACAGAAGTAGCCTTTCAAACCTGTCTCAGGCCTGCCACGTCCATTGGTGAGCTCAGTGGTGCTGGTGCCCAAACCTCCCAAAGGGGAGAAAGGGAGAAACCTGAGATGAGGTTCCGAGTGACTACAGGGGCCTCAATGCAGTCACTAAGACTAATGCCCATCACATTCCAAGAGTTGATGAGCTCGTTGATAAGTTGGGGGCAGCTAAGTATCTGAGCACCTTAGACCTGACATCAGGTTATTGGCAGATTGCCCTCACTCCAGGAACTAAGGAGAGGTCTGCTTTCTCCACACTTGAAGGTCACTTTCAATTCAAAGTGATTCCCTTTGGATTGAAGAATGCCCCTACCACCTTTCAGAGGTTGGTAAATCGTGTACTGTCAGGTTTGGAGAGTTTCAGTGCAGCTTATCTTGATGATATCGCTGCATTTAACTCCATCTGGGAGCATCACCTGGTCTACCTCAAGGAAGTACTTCAGGCCTTGCAGCAGGCAGGCCTGAAGTGCCAGATAAGGCAAGGATATGTAGTGTACCTGGGCCACCAAGTTGGTGGAGGCCATGTACAACCTCTCAAACCCAAGACCCGGACCATCCTGGCTTTGGAAGCTCATAAGACCCAGGTCAGAGCCTTCTTTGGTCTGAATGGATACTATAGGCGATTTGTAGAGGGTTATGGTACAATTGTGGCACCATTAACTGATTTGATCTCCAAAAAGCAACCCAGAAACGTTATATGGACTGAGCATTGTCAAAAGGCTTTTGACACCCTCACGGAAGCACTGTGCTCAGCACCTGTCTTGAAGACCTCTGACTTGGGATAGGTACAGTGTTGTCACAAGAGAATGATCTGGGCCAGGATCAGCCAGTTGCCTTCATGAGCAGTTGACTCCTTCATAGGGAGCAGCATTGGAGTGCCATTGAGAGGGAAGCCTTTGCTGTGGTTTGGTCCCTGAAAAAGCTAAGACCCTACCTGTTTGGAACTCACTTCAAAGTTCAAACCGACCACAGACACCTTGAATGGATGAGAGGAGAGAACCCCAAGTTGTTAAAGTGGTTCATTTCCCTACAGGGGATGGACTTCACAGTGGAACACAGACCTGGGACCAACCATACTAATGCAGATGGCATTTCCAGATTCTTCCACTTAAATAATGAGAATCACCAGGAAAAAGCGAGAAGCCCGGGTGCAGAGTTTGTCCTGGCTGTCCATGGTGCTGAAGCAGGAGTCATGAGGAGCTGGTTTTACCGCTTACATGCTGCTGTTGAGGAAACGGGTGCAAATGTCAACAACGGGGCCACTGCTGTGGTCGGTTGAAGGTGCTGCAGAGTTCTCTCGGGTTGCAGCATTGAGTAAAGTTGATGGTTGCCGGACTGGCCACCAACAAGCCTTAACAGCAGTAAGGTCAGCAAGAAATTATTTCAAGGTCTGGGGGAAAACGGTAGCCGCATGAATCTTGCTGGAGGTCAGGACCATGTTTCCCACAATGCACTGGACCATCTACTGTGGAGTGATCCCCCGGAGGGCCGGAAGCCAGCGATTCTTTTGTTCCGATACGTAATTTTGACCTGCGGACTTCAGGAGACTAGTGCCACTAATCCAACGGAGTCTGGAGTTGCCTTTATCTCTCAAAGGGGTACTTCTAGCTGGGGGAACCGATGTTTGGTCCAGGAAGAGGCGCAGTAATGCAGTTTCTAGGATGGTTGCCTCAGGTGCAGAGTATCACGCCTGTATTTTGTGCAGCTCCTGTTTTCGCAGACTTGTGTCTCTTCTTTGTCCTCTGTTGCACTTCGAATCAGAACTGAAGTTCTAGTGTCAGGAGTGCCCCTTAAATCCTAGATAGCCAATGGGCTATTAGGCCCAGCAGCTGATCCGCTGCTGAGGTGACCACATCTGGGGGGAGGGGGGTCTCCTTTTCTACCCAGAACCCTCTATTTTGCCACTTTTGAAAATGGGAGAAACCTTCTTTAGCTGTACAGACCAGGTAGCCCACCATAGGATATGATATATATATTTTTAGAGCACGCTAAAACCTGCAGGTACCAAAGCGCTGAGGCGAGACAGATTAGTCACAGAGCAGAAAGACCAAGAAATCAGGGAATCTATAATGAAAAAAGCCAGGTTTTCATATGTTTTTTTAAAAGACATAAGGGAGTCTGCTTCAGAGATATGGATGGGTAGGGAATTTACAGCTTGGCAGCGGCACTGAAAAGGAACACCCTCCCATCTATCCTTCCAGAATCTGGGAATCATAACTTTTTTGCAGCGAGAGGATCTGAGAGATCTACTGGGCGTGTACAAGTGAAATAGTGCATTCAATTAGCTACGGCCCTTCTTGTGCAAAGGTAAAAAGACTGTATACAGAGCCTAGAGGTGTGGTTAGCCTTCTTGGGGTGTACACCTCCTGACTACATAATTGTCCCACCTACCCAGGTGCAAATGTACCAGGGGGAAGGCTGTTTCCTCCTTTGGGAGGCAGCCTGGTTGCATATCACAGGTGGTGTATGCTTTGAAGCTCACCGCTTTGATGTGCCACTTCACTAGCCATCCTGTCAGGGAGGTAGGTTTGACCTCCTTCCTGTCAATTCCATTGTTTCTGACTGCTGGGAGAGTTCATATCTCCTGGCAGGGGGGCATATTCCTGTCTTGGCAGGAGCAGCTGCGGGCTGAAAACCATAGCACAGGAAAGGTTGGGGCAACCAGGTGGGCAAGCTCTACATTACATATTTCAGCAGAACCATAATTGAGCTGGCAACCTTGGGGGTGCCCGGGTTCCAACTCGTGTTGTCCTGTCGACCGCTTATCACTTATAGTAGCCCTTAATGGAAAAGACTGCTATAGGACTTATAAACTTGCACTTATAGGTCCTCACCTTTAATATAATGCACCCTGCTTCCTGGGCTGAGGAGGCCTTCCTTAGGGGTGACTGGCATATATTAAAAATAGTGCATTGAACTTGCTCCACATGGTGAGGGCAAAGTCAAATTCGAGCTGTTTGCACTGCTCCTACAATCTTCAATGTGATACCAAAGGGGAGGATGGACGGAGCGTTAGAGCAAATCAAACACTCACCCCCAGTCAACTGATCTGGGTTTAATCCATCATCATTCTTTAGTGCACTCCACCACCCCAGTTCAGACATGGCCATATGCAAATCAGTCCGACCCTGTGCCTCATGGGAACAGTCCAGCCCGAACTGCCAAGCCATGTCTTCCCTGGACCGGAAACAAGCATCCTGGGACCGGTTTGGGGTTCAAAACCCTCATCAGCCAGGCTATCTTGAATCCAGTGGCAAAGTGAGCAAGGGACCCACGTCTGGGCATACCCTGCCAACTTAGGGCGAAAAGCGATACCAAAGGGGATGATGGACGGAGCGTTAGAGCAAATCAAACACTCACCCCCAGTCAACTGATCTGGGTTTAATCCATCATCATTCTTTAGCTCACTCCACCACCCCGGTTCAGACATGGCCATATGCAAATCAGTCTGACCCTGTGCCTCATGGGAACAGTCCAGCCCGAACTGCCAAGCCATGTCTTCCCTGGACTGGAAACAAGCATCCTGGGACCGGTTTCAGGTTCAAAACCCTCATCAGCCAGGCTATCTTGAATCCAGTGGCAAAGTGAGCAAGGGACCCACGTCTGGGCATACCCTGCCAACTTAGGGCGAACAAAGCGATACCAAAGGGGATGATGGACGGAGCGTTAGAGCAAATCAAACACTCACCCCCAGTCAACTGATCTGGGTTTAATCCATCATCATTCTTTAGCTCACTCCACCACCCCAGTTCAGACATGGCCATATGCAAATCAGTCTGACCCTTTGCCTCATGGGAACAGTCCAGCCCGAACTGCCAAGCCATGTCTTCCCTGGACCGAGCCTAGAGGTGTGGTTAGCCTTCTTGAGGTGTACACCTCCTGACTACATAATTGTCCCACCTACCCAGGTGCAAATGTACCAGGGGGAGGGCTGTTTCCTCCTTTGGGAGGCAGCCTGGTTGCATATCACAGGTGGTGTATGCTTTGAAGCTCACCGCCTTGATGTGCCACTTCACTAGCCATCCTGTCAGGGAGGTAGGTTTGACCTCCTTCCTGTCAAGGCCATTGTTTCTGACTGCTGGGAGAGTTCATATCTTCTGGCAGGGGGTCATATTCCTGTCTTGGCAGGAGCAGCTGCGGGCTGAAAACCATAGCACAGGAAAGGTTGGGGCAACCAGGTGGGCAAGCTCTACATTACATATTTCAGCAGAACCATAATTGAGCTGGCAACCTTGGGGGTGCCCGGGTTCCAACTCGTGTTGTCCTGTCGACCGCTTATCACTTATAGTAGCCCTTAATGGAAAAGACTGCTATAGGACATATAAACTTGCACTTATAAGTCCTCACCTTTAATATAATGCACCCTGCTTCCTGGGCTCAGGAGGCCTTCCTTAGGGGTGACTGGCATATATTAAAAATAGTGCATTGAACTTGCCCCACATGGTGAGGGCAAAGTCAAATTCGAGCTGTTTGCACTGCTCCTACAATCTTCAATGGCAGGCCTGCAGTCATCTGTTTCTTAGGTCACTCAGGGTGGCACAAACAGTGCTTCAGGCCCTGGTGACCCCTTTAACTCCCATGCCCTGGGTATCACTTATACCATTTGCCAGGGACTTATAAGGGTGTTAAATTGGGGTTACCAATTCAAATGCATCAGTTTATGGGAGAGAGCACTGGCACTGAGGCCTGGGCAGCAGGCTCCTGTGCACTTTCAGAGTCATAACCATCAGCATTGGGGCAAAAAGTGTGTGGAGGGTGACCATACACAAAGGGCACATTCCTACGTAAACCTTTAATGGATGAATAGCATTTAGTGAAATATTCATAGGTGAAAAGCACTCTGAAAACCTTTTAGGCTAAAGCTTAGGTGACACCTAAAAACAGATTCTCTTTGTAGGACTGGATTGTGTTGGCATGTCGAAAGTTTGTACGAGGCCTGGGTTAGAAATTTCATAGCAACTGGGGTTACCTACTTGTTTTAGCTATGTTAGATGCATTGTTATTTTGAAATTAATAGGTCAGAATGGCTTTAAATTACATAAATACATTTTGCAGCCCAGGGCCTCTGGATTATCAGCCTTCCTGCTCCCCTTCCCTCTTTCTGATGAGCCTGTACTGTGTGGCCTGCTCAGAAGACTAGCTCCTTATAGTTGCATTTCAGGCTTGGCCGATTTGTCAGCCAAACAGGTACTATGGGCATAGTCCATGATTTGCTAGGCTCCTCATATGGTAAATTTTTGCTTAAGATTGGTTCTCTGAGCGTAGACAACAGACACTTTGCTACATTAAATATGTATTTCTGCCTAGTCCCTATGCACGGGACCTGTTGGCAAAAGACAAAACTGCAACCCATTATGGTATTTTTTGCCGAACTTTCACTAGAACACAGAAGATCCAAATCCTGGAAATCCCACTCGGGCTCTCGTAAACGTAAAAAGTGTTCCCTCATGGTTGCTGTGTCGGATTCCCCAGGAACATTCCAATCTGGGGCATCGCAGAGGTCTTCAGCTGCTGCTGGTGGTAAGCAGCACTCTCAAGGCAGCAGCTGATTGTCCACAGTCTTCGATGACAGGGTAAGTTCCTCTGATGCTTTTCACAGGTAAGGGGATGATTGCTCAGGTTCCAATTCTTAAGTCGGGGCTCAGGCACTCACAGACGGTGTCTCTTCTTCTTGGCATCAACGAAACCAGATAACGCTTCTGGACAGCCCCTGCTGGCATACGGGGGTTAGCGACTTTATTCTCCACCCAGGTGACAGCACAATCACCACGGTAGTAATACACTTTCCACAGCAGTACCCTCTGTGATATGGGATCGCTGACTTTACTCCACATGCAGATGATGGCACGATCAGCGCGGTAGTAATGCAGTCTTCGCAGCGTCCCCCTCTGGCATACAGGGTTGTCGACTTTACTCGGCATACGAGGTTGCTGACTTTACTCCGCACATGGGCAAAAGCCCAATCAACAGGGCAGTAATGCGATATTCATGGTAGCCTGTTCTGCCATACAGGGTCATCGACTTTGCCCTGCACAAGGCCAATAATTTGGGTGTGATCCGCATACTAGAATAGCGTTAGCCCGCAGCTCTCCACCACGTCTGCTAACGGACGCACATAAAGATTAAATAACAAGGGACTCGGTGCAGAACCCTGAGGAACTCCTGAGGAAAGAGTACAGGACTCTGACCAAGAATCTGCCGAAAATACTTGGAATGATCTTACTTTCAGAAATGAGATCAACCATGCGAGGGTGGTGCCCTCCAAGCCAATTGATCTCAGTCTGTCTGTCCGGATAGAGTGGGACACTGTGACAAAGGCCGCACCCAAATCCAGCACTATCAAGGCAGCAGTGTTGCCATCATCCAGTAGACGTCTTAGGTGCTCTGTGGCCCCTAATAAGGCGGTCTCCGTGCTATAACCCCTTCTGTATCCCGATTGAGACGGGTGAAGGAGTTGGTGGGCTTCGGTATACGTGGTAAGACTTGCATTTATATTTGTTTCTAAAATTTTGGCAAAGAGGGGCAGCAGAGAAATGGGTCCATACTTTGCCCATATGGTAGGATCGAGATTAGGTTTTTTTAAAAGCGGGAGAACCATAGCATGTTTCCATGCTTGCGTAATATAACCCTCTTTGATCAAGTAATTGAGCAATTGGTTAATTGTAACAGATCCATTTCAAGGAGCTCCAATTTGGCCTGGGGAAGTGGATCAAGAGGAGATCCTGATTTAATAGACCGTAAGATGGACAGAAAGCAATCGCAGTCCAACAACGGCCAAGACTCCATTTTTTGAGCCATACAAGGCATACCCGGGGATGAAGGTGAGTTCTGAGTGGAAATTGGTTGAAGAGTACTATCCAATTCCACACTTAAAACTCCAGACTTTGAACTAGCCTCTAATTGCATTTGAATGGTGGTCACTTTATGTATAAAAAATGGTGCTAAATCTGAGCATTGGGGCTGAGACAGAAGAGCAACAGGGGACCGTTTACTAGGGTCAAACTATTATTTAACAACATCAAAAGAGTTTTAGAGCAGTTCTGGGCTTTTGCGATTTTATCGGAGTAATATGAAACTTTTGCAGCTCTACAGAGGGCATGATATTTCTTAATTGCAGTTTTGTAATTAGCTTTAGCTTCCAACTCATAAGTTTTCCTCCAAAGTCTTTCCAAGCCTTTGCATTTTTTCCTCTCTAGATAAAGCATATCATTAAACCAAGGAGCCGGCAAATGTATTCTATTTGTAGTTTTAACAGTCGAAGGAAGGGAAGACTCTAAGGCCTCACTAATCCAGCTATCCACTAAGAGATGGTCAACGTCAGTGCATTGTGCTAGATTAGGTTTAGATTTATGATGTACGATGTTAAATGCTGGGGCATCTAGTTTGCACCAGTTCCTAAACTTCTCTTTAAATTTTGAAGAGCCAGTAGTGAATTGATGAGATTTCCTAGTAAAAAAAAAGAAACGGCCAAATGGTCAGACCAAATGAGTGGAAGCGGAGCTGTTGTGGAAAGTCCATCCACGTAGGAAAAGATAGGATCCAACAGGTGCCCCGCCTCAAGCGTGGGAGTTAGGTTGCAGAGAATTAGATTAGGAGCATTCAAATCTTCAATAAGAGTGGAGCCAAGCACGCAAGCGGGGTCTTCTAAATGAATATTCAAATCACCCAGCAGGGTGAAATCAGCACATCTAAGAATAAAAGGGGAAAGATGATCCATGATATTAGCACACTAGGTACCAGCATGTCGTGGAGGGCGGTAGATAAAAGCTCCTGACATCGTAAAGTTGTATGATAGGGATAGCAAAAAGAAGCAAGCTTCACAGTCTTCGATAGAGAGATTTTCAATCTTGCATGTAAAGCTGTTTTTAACAATAATCGCAGTGCCGCCACCTATCTTATGCTGTCTGTCCCTTCTTACCATCGAATAACGAGGGGGAAGGGCTGCCAATATATCTGGTATAGAAGAATCATTTAACCAAGTCTCCGTGAGAAACAAACCATCTGGATACTTTTCTTCCAGAAATTCAAACAGATCCCTGATGTTCTCCTTAGCCCTGACATCCATGTAGCTTGGGGGAGGGTGAGCACATGTTTCATAAGGATCTTGTGATAGAAACGTGAACGAACATTGATTGCAGCACATACAGTCTGCCATTGGGTCCATGTCTGTTAAACAACCTTCCAAACTACCCAGGTGGAGTGACAATAGTTGATAAGAATCATACCTTAAGACATCCCGCTGCAGAGAGGCAGAGTTCCTGGGCCCTGGGCACGGTCGGGCATGGACGGGCGCGGACGGGCTTGCCTTAGGCTTGACTTGGGCGCGCCAGATGGCTAGACTGCTAACCACCACCGAGTAACGGCAACTCAAAATGGCCACTATTGAGGAAACGGACACTTAACTCGTACTCCCGCCTCCATGTATCAAACACACAGAATTCTTAACAGTAGTTAAAAATGACCCAACACATTAAAAGATAGCGCCGTGAAATCAGTAAAAACACTTGCTAATGCGCTGCGCGTCCATGCCACGGCCGTGTTAAATAGGGCCGGGCGTAAGATGGCTAGACTGCTAACCACCACAGAGTAACGGCAACTCAAAATGGCCGCCAATCGGGGAAACGGGCACTTAACTCGGCCTCCCGCCTCTAAGTATCAAACACACAGAATTCTTAACAGCAGTTAAAAATGACCCTACACATTAAAAGATAGCTCTGTGAAATCAGTAAAAAACACTTGCTAATGCGCTGCGCATCCGCGCCACGGCTGTGTTAAATAGGGCCGGGTGTAAGATGGCTAGACTGCTAACCACCACCGAGTAACCACAACTCAAAATGGCTGCCAATGGGGGAAACGGGCACTTAAGTTGTGCTCCCGCCTCCAAGTATCAAACACACAGAATTCTTAACAGCAGTTAAAAATGACCTAACACATTAAAAGATAGCCCTGTGAAATCAGTAAAAAACACTTGCTAATGCGCTGTGCGTCCGCGCAACGGCCGTGTTAAATAGGGCCAGGCGTAAGATGGCTTGACTGCTAACCACCACCGAGTTGCAACTGGTCAGCTGGGCACTTTAGAGAGAAGGCCTCATGCAACATGTGTCCCTGTAGCCACGTAGGTGGTCAGCCAACTGACCTTTGGAGTCCACTTCTTTGTCCTGGGCACCACAGGAAGAGGGTCCAGCCCTTTAATTCTACTCACAGGCCTCAAACAGCAGGTGCACTCCTTCTGTTCTTCCATAGGTCCAGAAAATGTTCTGAGGAGTTGTGAGTGAGGTGCCAGCTTTATAGGCTTCACTAGCCAGTGGGTCGGGATGACCCTGGTATACTACCTAACCAATGGGGGAAAAAGTTCAACGAGTCACCCAGGCCCACTTTTGCAGTACATTTTTGTTGTACCATAGACTGGGATAGAGTGCACTTTTCTAGAGGAAATTCAAGGTGATACAGGCCTTCTGCAGTTGAAGGGAGCTTGTGTGCCAGGAAGGCAGGGCCGGACTGGCTACCGGGCGTTTTGTTGTGCTGCCGAGCTGGGGGCTGATTTAACTGCGGTGGGGGCTGATTTCGTTAATGGGGACCTGCGTGAGCTTCGAAATAAACAAAGCAAAACTAATGTTTTTAAGCACACGCAGGTCCCCATCAACGAAATCAGCCCCCAGCTCGGCAGCACAACAAAACGCCCGGTAGCCAGTCCGGCCCTGCAGGAAGAGGTGTGTTTAGGGAAATAATCAGTCTCCTCTTCCTAAGCTACACTAAACTTTCTGGTACCAGCTCCACCTCCCACTGGGCTGGTGCCCAATTGGCTATTCTGGGCCTAAAAAGACTTCCCCTTTCTCAGGTCTCTTTTTATACTAAACTATGAATAGACAGGCTTCACTTCTGTCCCTTTCAAATTAATCAAGTTCCTTGAACCTCCCCAGCTACACTTTTCCCCCAGATGCCCTTCATGGGCTGATAGGGATCACCTGCCCCACACCCAGCCAATCTTGTCACCAGGCCTAATCCATTGCCCTGCTCTGGAAGCTGTTTTCACACCTTATTAAGGTCAAGCACTTACAAGGCAACTGGTGGCAGGCTAATATAATTTAGCCTCCAGGAGCTTCAGGAAGGACAAGGGTGCCTTTCTAAAAGTCACTTTTCCTACATATTTCGTAAAAATCTAACTTCACCATTGAATTGGATTTTTAATAAACATACCAGATAGTGGTTGAACTATTTCTCTGATGGGCCCCAAACCTGAGATAGCAGAATTAATGTTCTAATCTGTACTCCGGTTTTCCCGTAGAAGAGTCCGAGCCTTCCACAGTGAAAATAGCTATTAGGTGCTTGTCACTGTAGGGAAATGGTAACATCACACTTCTACATGTCCCATATTTTTAAATACCACCCACCCTGCCTTGTAAGCTACAAGGCTTACATGCATAGGGGTGACTTAATATTTAAAAGGAAGATTTTTCCCCTGTCAGAAGGGTTAACTGGACTGGACGGGCTGTAGGTTAAACTACAGCAGTCAGGCTATAATGGTAGACCTGAAACCATCTTTTTCTTTGCCACATTAGTGAATAGCACAAGTGCTGCATACCACAGGTGACATTTAACTTGCCATGGCATGGATATATTTTTGCCCCATATACTATGGCCTTATATTAAATTTAAATATGACAACTAGGAGTTGGCAGATTTTTTCAGATATTAGGGGCCAGAGAACATGCAGTGGGGCCTAATTAGCAGTGTCCCAGGGCACAGAGTCAAAAACCCAGCAGCATCAGTCCAGAAACAAAAATGGGGGTGATCACGTCAAAAAGGGCACTTTCTCACACATAGTATTGAGTACTGTGTGCATAAAAAGTAGGCTCTTTTTTTTTATATAAGTAAAAGCACTGACTGGGCAAGATTTATTAGGTTTTGTTTGTAGCATACCTGCAGACTGGGGGTGTCAGCCCACACCACCTTCCCGAGTAGGCCTTGGACTGCTCTGCCTTGCTGCCCTGACAGAGTCAAGTGCTTCAGTGGGGTACTCAGTCCAAAATAAACAGAAGGTGTCGTGTGCTGAGGGCTGAGTGTGTCATTCCAAACCCCGGGACTCCAAGGACCAGATAGCCCTGCAATGAGGAGAGGCTTGTCATCAGCCACCTCCCGCCTACCGTGACGCGCTGTATAGCGCTTGAAGATCTCCTGCGGCGCAGGACCGCGTACGCTGGGGGCTGAGTGTGTCTTTCCAAGCCCTAGGACTCCAAGGACCAGATAGCCCTGCAATGAGGAGGGTCTTGTCATCAGCCGTCTACCGCGTTCCCTGACGCGCTATATACAGCTTGAAAATCTCCCACACCACGGGCAAAGGTCGGGCCCATCCTGTGCCCGGCGGAGACCTGAGGAGGCTGGGCTGGACCCCCCCATCTAACGTTCTCCATTAAAGGTACTGTCACCTGCAGTTTTGTGCACAAAACTTTGGGAGCGAACCACTACCAGTACGATGGACTATCTAGGGGACTTTGTAAGGCACGTTTTTCGATCACTGCAGGTTGGAACTATTTCTCATGCTTTCTTGTATGTTTATGCAATGAGGTTGTGAGTGCTAGTTCGCCCCATCGGGTCCTTTGAAGAGATCAAATTACTCCACTCTACTAGGTGATCTTCTAGCAGTGGATAATTCTTTTTTTTTGGTCCAGGAAAACTATTATTTTAGTTCTTTTTGTTTTTTTCTTTCTCTCTTCTTTCTTTTCCCCTTTTCGTTTTATTTTACTAATAATCATGGGTAAAAGGAAGGCAGGGGAGGGTGAGTGGTTCCAGAAGAACAAAGAAGACTAAAAAAGAATTAAGAACGGCAGGATGTAATTGTGTCATAGAGGGAATAGATGACAACAACTAGGGTATCCCCCACACTGATTATCTCTAACCCATAAAAGGTACAAATACCCAACATGTTTGTAAATCCCAAAACTCGGACCGTGACAGTGCCACCAAATGGTAAATAAATCTAACTGGGGACGTTCTACCTTGCAGTAACCGTTTTTTGCCACTGCTTGAGTTAACTGATGAATCATCATTCCCCTCTACTTGTACTAATTCCTCTCCCATTGCCGCAGCTGTCCCTACTGTCCCTCACAATGCTGATTGTACCTGTTTGATTATGGAGCTGAAGGTTGAGGTTGGGGAGCTCAAAGCTATCAACAGTCAGTTGTTAACTACAATAAAAGCAACTCTAGTTGACTAGAGATACTAATGTACCAATCTCTGAGGTTGATGCCCAGCCCTCGGCCAGTAGGGTTAATGTCCAGCAACCCAAATCCTATCTGAGTACTACTTGTTTACGTGCTGCGACGAGTACAGGCAACAGCGCTTCGGGGAATGCGATTCGTTCTCTGCCTGGACCCGGTTCTTCACCTAAATTAAACCTGAAGAATACAGTAAACAGTATTTATAATAGGCAATTAAAGAGCACGCCTGGGTATGCAACTACTAGCTGCAATGGGGTCATAGGGGGTGGAGACAAAAGCCTGCTGAAAATCCTAACTGGAGGCATAATTCCGTTAAGAACAGAATTGCAATGATTAAGGTCCCGAAACCTCCCTCTCATGGAAGATATGAATCCGAGGATTCTCTTATCAACAAGGTCATGCATTTGATTAGGTATGTTAGGGAATGTTGTCCGGTGATTTGCGAAGACATCCGTAGCGTACAGAGGAGTCCAACATCCAATCCAATGTTTGATATGATTCAGTTGACCCTGAAAGATAGGGGATAGGGGATAATCTGGTGGCCCTTGACATTAGGAGTAGCCCACCCAATTATTCAAGTATACAGTTCGGGTATTGCAGGCACGGAACAGACCTACTTTCTGGGGCCCAACATAGAGTGTGTCATCACTGTTGACTGATGTCAACTGACTTGAGACACTTACTAACCACTTACCTCATCATATATGCCCAGTATCTGAGGATTCAGATAGTCAGGTTAGGATCGGGCCTGATATTGTTCCAACTTTTCTATCTCATGACAACTTCTTGGACACTGAACTTAACTTGCGCAGTTTTTCTGAAATGTCCAATTCTATTGGTACAAGTGTTGCCATAAAGATTGTTCAACTTGTTGAGAATTTCATCGTTCAGGAAGCTACTCCTGTTTTATTTTAGCTGAAGCTTCCTTTCCCCAAGGGCGTACTTCTAACAATGCAGGCACAAGGTCCTCTTCAACCAAAACACCTAGTGCAGTTTTTGCTACCAACTCTTTTACTATAAATAATCAAGAACGGGCCCAACAAAGCCAATTATATTAGTGATGTTAATCAAACTTCCAGAGACGGGCTTTCTCCTTGTATTGTCGCGGTAGACTTCGAAGTCAAATCTGGTTTGTCCATCATTTACTGGAACCTGGCAGGGATTTATTCTAAACTGTCAGACCCTGGGTGGTTTGCTTTCACTGAAGGAAATGACGTTTGTATCTTCCAAGAGACATGGGCATTTGACAGGGTATTTATTAATGCTTACACCGTATGCAGTCAGAGAACTGGAAAAGATATGTCATGCCAGACCAATACTGTAAGAACTATGTTCCTTATTAACTGCAGGTCCCTGCCCAAACATAGCGAGGAACTATTTACTTTGCTTGAGGACCAACAACCAGTTGCTCTCTTCCTCACAGAGACATGGCTTCACGCCAATAGTGGGCCTGATCTTGCAATCGCTCTACCTCCAGGTTATGCGATTTTAAGGAACGATCGTGCTGATAAAAAAGGAGGTGGAGTAGCTATCATTTTTAGGGATAATTTGGAGTGCAAAGCAGACCCAATACCGGTAACTGGATGTGCGAGTTTGCTATTTTCCATTAAACTTTCACAGTCCTTCACATTCTCGGGCCTGTTACTCTACAGGCCTCCGGGGCCGCCTGCGGATTTCCTGCAGCATATCCCAGATATTATTGCATCTTACAGCCTTCAAACTGCAAACTTTATCCTTTAGGGAGACTTAAGCATACACTTAGATGACACTGCCTGTAGTCAGTCACAAAATCTGCTTCACGACCTGGCTGCCATTCACCTTGAACAGCTAGTCAAACTCCCAAACCATGGTAAGGGACATATATTAGATCCCATCTTCTCTAATATGTCCAACATAATGGTTAGCAACCCACGACCTGTGCTCTGTTCAGACCATTTCTTGGTTGAATTCGGGATAAATAAGATAGACAGGACTAAGTCATACATACCATGCCATAAGTCAACTAGGCAATGGTCTAAAATCAACATTCCTCAATGGACAAAATCTCTTGAGGATCTAGGGTACTCATAAAATGGAGACGCCAATGCAGCTTATAAGGCATTCGAGGACTGGGTAGAATTATCTTTGGAGACTCAGGCTCCAAAGAAAATGTCGAAGTTTCATAATACAAGGTTAAATGTCACCTGGTTTACACCTGGGGAAGCCTGTTCTGTCACCGCTGCCTGCCGCTTGTTACCACCAGTGGGGGAGAGGAGGACCAGGACTACCTGTCCCAGCCTCTCACGTGGCCGTTGCCGCCAACGCCATTTGCTTGCGCCCGGAGGCGCCTTAAAACTGCTCGCGGGCTCCCCCAATGCGGGAAGCCCTTTCTGTCACTGCTGCCTGCCGCTTGTTACCACCAGTGGGGGAGAGGAGGACCAGGACTACCTGTCCCAGCCTCCCACGCTGCTGCCAATGCCATTTGCTTGCGCCCGGAGGCGCCTTAAAACTGCTCGCGGGCTCCCGCAGCGCTGGAAGCCCGTTCTGTCACCGCTGCCTGCCGCCTGTTACCACCAGTGGCTTAGAGGAGGACCAGGACTACCTGTCCCAGCCTCCCACGCGGCCGCTGCCGACAACGCCATTTGCTTGCGCCCAGAGGCGCATTAAAACTGCTCGCGGGCTCCCGCAGCGCGGGACGCGCGCGGGCTTGCCCGGGCCAAGGGCGTGCCCGTCTGCGCCCATCAAAGCCCGGATAAGGCTGGGCTGGGCTGGGCCATCCCCCTAAGGCCTACCGCGGTTGAGCCTGGTATCTACGACAGCTCCAAGACAGCCCTACGGCCCACGGTACAGTGGCTCCTCCTTACATTAAAGCTAAGAAGAGTAGTGGCTGGTCATTTTTGCCTTGTAAAAAGAACGCTTGTCTACTCTGCTTACCCCATTTTTGTGTTTGCTCTACGTTCTCCTGCTAGCTAGGCCCTTACAGTGGGTAAGAGAAAGGGTGCTTCTAGTGTCTCCAGCGTGTTTCCACCACCTATACACGCTCGACAATAGACAATTATTTAACCCGAGCTGTGGATATGGTTTCTAATGAGATCCGGCTGGTAGAACGTCGCCTTTCTCTTACCACTGAAGAGATTACTCTTCCACAGACTAACCAAAGCTGTTGTGATTCATTATCATCTCAGAGCGCTTTAGGGGTAATAAGCCCTCCAGAGGAACCAAGGACCCTGACTTGCTCTACGACACAGATCCATAGTGTGGGTGTAGGCTCAGCCTGCGTGAGGGTTGAGCCTGGCCCAACATGTACAGACGACGACGTCCAGTTGTGCGATCAGTTGTGTGTTTCTGAAGGGGAGAGCGGTCCAAGAGCCAAGCGTAGGAGGAAAATTGCAAAATCCACCAAGCCGAGAAATTCTGCTAAAATTAGCAAAATTCCTTCGCATAACAAGGCTCTAGATGATGTTTCGCCTGGGGGCCCGGATGAGGTTAACATGAATATCTTGTATGATTTGAGCAAATGCCTAGGTGACCTTTTGGACTCCAAGTTACGCCCCATTCTTGATCGATTGGCAAAAATTGAATCCAACCTGGCAAGGTCGTCTGATCTCAGGACTTCCATTACCACTTGTACCCAGTACTCGGCCTCTGACTTTACCCCTACCATCTCTGTTCAAAGCCAGGGTGCTTCTCATCCATTTGACATCTTACCATTATCTCAACCAGCCATCCAACAAGTAGCCCGTACCCCAAACTTGGCCGTTCTTCCGGTGATAGACCTTCCTCCGGCATCTGCTCCGTATGTCGTTGTATTGACAAATGTGCCCAGGCTCACAGAAACAAATATGGAAACTACCAGAGGCCTAATGAACAAATCTATCGATTGGCTGAATAACAACGTAACTGGTAACTGGGACACATCGAAAGACATTCTGATCGCAAAGACGGGTGAAAGACATTGGGGGCGGGGGTCTTGTAAAACATGGAGATGTTATTGTGGTAAATTTTCGTTCGCCTAGGGTAGTACAGGAAATACTGTATAGAGCTAGTATGGGAATGGTCAAAACTAGCCCCATTAAGATAGTCCCTCTTGGCTTTTTTTACCAGCATTTGGTGAGCCAATCTGGTACTTCTGGTAGCTTTGTTCCCAGTGCCTCTGTGCCGCCTGGTCCTGCCCCTTCAGTATCACTTCACCTGTCTAATAGATTTGCCCCACTGTTCGGGATGGAAGAAATTGATTGACGGTTTGGGGAGGAGTCTGTCTGTTTCGACCTCCAGGAGGCGGTCAGGTCACCTGCCAATCAGGCTTGTGCTATCCAAATGCCACCCTCTCCCCGTTATATTCATTCGCCTCTGGTAACAGGTCTAGAGAAGGAGGGTGGGGTTTCTTGTAATCTCAGCCCTGTTGTACTGGTAAACAATACTCTCCCACAGGACCATTTGTGTGTAGGACCACATACAGTGTATCCTATGGTGGATCTTGCTGATTTAATCCCCGTTCCCCAACCACCCCCTGGTTCCTTACTGAGTCCTCCCCCCTCAGGGGAAAGTGGGTGCTTGGGCGTCGATGCAGGCCAAATAGACAATATATGCCTGAAAATCTTAAATTGGAATATAGCGGGTGTAGCCTCAAAGATCGCAAAGGAGGGATGGCGATCTGTCATTATGATCTATGATATAGTTTTCATGCAGGAAACGTGGGAGTGCAAGGAGATTGTATTTGATGGGTTTACGTGTTTTAGCTTACCTGCCATTCCAGCTACAGCGGGTAGAGCTAAAGGGGGTCTGATGGCCTGGCTTAAAGTGGAAATTGCTGGCATGATTGTTCAGTTATTTCAGGAACAGGGGGAGGCGCAGGCTTTTTGTCTCTCTTGGAATGACTCTTTTAAGCTGTACTTGGTACATTTTTATAACAATAACTTTACATCCAAAGGTGACTACCAAGGCCTCTTTGTGCTGATTGACATGCTCGCAGAGAGAGGCTCGTGCGGATCGCCCCTTTAAGTTGATGGTGGCGGGGGATTTTAACGCAAAATTGGGGCTTTCTACACCACTTTTCCCAACCACCTTTGATACAATTTCCCATGAGCCGGATCACAATGTGATGGATGCTAGGGGACGGGTTCTATTCACCCATCTTCTTGAACGGTATGGTCAATAAGGCTCCCAAGTTGACTGACCAGCATATCCCCACCTTTATAGGACGAGGTGCAGGAAGCACCATTGATTATATATTTGCCACCTGGAGTATGCTTCCCCTTGTTAAGGACTGCAAGGTTCTTATCCAGCCATATAGCGATCACAATCCCATCTCAGCAAAGATAGTGTTACCACATAGGGGCCAGAAGCCTAAGCCTCTATCTATCCAGGTACTATCCACTAAGGATGCAGGGCGTAGGATGGTTTGGCGATCAGTGAACATGAATAGCATAATGTGCCAGGTAATACGGATTAGTTCTGCCCTGGTGGATAGTTGTAATTGTAAACCATGCGTGCCAGCCCGTATCCTACGTAGTTTTGCTATTTTATTAGACAAAGTCAAACTTTTATTTGTTAGACCTATTATCCAGCCTAGCCATCAGGCTCATTCCTGGTTTGATAATGCCTGTAGAGAAGCTAACAACATCTTACGCAGGGCTTTAAAGCAAAATCCTAGAGATCAGACTGCGATTAGGGAAAGTATTATACACCGAATTCAGAGTGAGAACAAGACAGCATTTCTGAAGCCGCAGGTTAGGAGTGTCTCGCCGGTCCCCCGCGGAAGCCCACAATAGGGACCCTTCAGGTACTAATGACCTGAGAATTAAGTGGTAAGTCAGTGACCCACTTTCTATGGTTGCTCAAATAACACCGACTCACACATCTAGGTCCTGAAGAAAGCCCCCAGACCCGGCTGGGCAGAATGGGGCTGAAACATGTCGACCTCACATATGGACTAACCAGTGCGTAAGATTGGTAACACGATCTACACACGCACACCTCTGTTTTTAACCTTTTCACATCTCCATATAATTAAAGACTTTTTCCGATATGGTGATGTAGGAAATTTTAACCTCACCTCACTTGAGCACTCCACTTTTTATTAAAAAAATTGGGTCTCTGGACACTACTGTAATACCAGTGGGTCTACCTCCTGGTGGAGGTCAGCATACCAGACACAAACCCTATGATGATGCTGTCACGTCACGACTAGGCGGAGAACCAAGATATACCGCCTTTCCACCTGCGTGCGTGTATGAGGGTTTTTATGAAAGGTACCAACAAACAATGACCCTGGTCACACAGGTACAAGTGGTCCATTCCCTTTTGATCTTTGTACTGTACAAGCTTGCCATAAAAAAAGAAAGTCATCCTTGAAGGAGGAGAAGTGGGACTCTATAGTGGGAGCCTGTTATTCTAAAGATCCCCAAGCCTTCTGGAAAGCTGTTCGGTCAGTCCTATCTCCCACCCTATCACCTGATAAAGTAACCGTTCATATATCTTCCGAGACATGGGTGTCGCACTGCGCTAGTCTTTATTCTGCTGATCATTGTGCCGTGGAGGCCCCAGTTCAGCTGAATTTAACATGTCAAAACCTTGTTTTTAATGAAGGGGAAGTCCGGAAAGCAATTGACAATAGTAAAGGTAAGAAGGCGCTGGGCCCTGATGGAATCCCATTGGATCTATTTAAGGAAGACCCAGTATTCTGGTCCCAGGTACTCACTGCAGTTTTTAACTCAGTCTGTAGCGAGGGAGTACCAAAGTCCTGGCGTTCATCTGTTATAGTGCCTGTTTTAAAAAAAGTTAATGAGCACGATCCTAAATGTTATCGACCGATATCCCTTTTGGATTCTTCCGTTAAAATAATTGGGAGAGTCGTGCTAGACCGCCTATTGGACTGGATTAATGCCAACCACATCTTGGCCTCCAGTCATTATGGGTTCAGGAAGGGGCGAGGCACAATCGAACAGTGCCTTAATCTTCACCTCATCTTGGCTAAATATAAATATGCGAAGGGCACTTCTACGCACCTGGCATTTATGGATCTGACCAGCGCGTTTGACTTTGTCTCACGCTCTAAGCTGTGGGATATTTTAGTAAATATGGGAGTCGACGCGGGTCTAGTCTCCTTTCTGAGGCTTCTCCATCATGATCTTTCCGCTTCAGTGAGGTATGGTAATGTGGGAGAATGCTCAGAGCCGTTTAGCATTAAGCGCCGGGTGCGCCAAGGTTGCGTCCTTGCCCCAATCTTATTTCTCCTTTATACCAACGACTTGGAGAATACTTTAGTCACGGTTGGGGCTGATGTCCCGCAAGTTGAGAAAAAGGCTGTGCCAGCACTACTCTATGCGGACAACGCTGTCCTTCTGGCAAGGACTGCGAACGGCCTACAAAAACGTATTGCCAGTTATGTCAGCTATATGAAGGACCTGGGGTTGGAGCCAAATTATAGGAAAACTTTCGTAATGATTTGTGGCCACAAAAATACCAAATCCCACAGTCTGAAAATAGAGGGCAAAAAGTTGGATAGGGTTAGTTCCTTCCCGTACTTAGGCCTTGATGAAGGTTGTACGTGGCATACCTGTATAAAAAACAGAATAACACGATTTACGCATGCTGTTGGTACTACTTTTTCCCTTGCTACGTCCATAGGTAAAAAGCCCATAGCCCCAATCTTAGAGATTTATAATCGTAAATGTATACCGATTTTAACATATGGCATGGGCATCTGGGATGTAGGGACGTTGTTGCTATGCAATCAGAGGAGAATAGATTTTATCGCAGAGTTCTAGGAGTCCCCCCTTCCTCGCATCACTTCTCCCTCCATTTGGAGTTAGGTCTCGATTTTGTTCAAGATACAATAAATGCGGCACTACTAGCCACCTGGTGCCTTATCTGGGCAAATGAAGAAGCTGACCTCAATCGGGCAATTATCAGAGACTGTCTAAGTTGTACTCGAGGCCTCTCTATCCCCTGGCTCCAATACATCAAAACCTGCCTTATGGAACTTGGTTATGCCTCATTGTTTGAGCACCCAGATTCTATTGGTAAAGGGGATCGTCAGAGGGTTTTGGATAGTTTCCGAAAGCACAAAGAACTGTCCAGGGAATTGCTTGAAGTATCTAAACCCTCTGTTAGGGATTATTGTCTTATACAAGTACCTTCCTCCATTGCCCCGTATCTTGTATATGTAAATAGTGTGCACAAAAGGAATTTGTTAACAAGATTTAGGTTGGGGTCATTCCGGTGGTTGATATGCTTCCCCCTGGGCCAGTATTCTTCTGAATCTATTGTTACTTGCCCTTGTGATGAACATTTGTGCCAAACCATTTTACATTTTGTATTTTTCTGTCAATTTTATCTTCCATTTACAAGGAAATTTTTAATACCACTTTTGCGCAGGCACAAATTTTCTAAGTGTAAAGCGGCCCTGTTTTTCCTCCAGCAACTCAATGATCGTGATGTTTGCTTTGCCGTTGCGAGTTTTCTGAAGTGCACTCTAGCAAAGAGGAGCATGCTGCTTTAATAGCAATGCACTTTATTAGTTTCTGTATATATCGTATTTGTATTGCTGCTAAAACGTTTACTGCTGCTGCTAACTCGTTTTTATGACTGATTTTAACATTTAATGCCATTGGATAATATTTGCTGCTATTTTTGGATCTAGTCTATTTGCACCGTCACTTTGGTTACAATCAAATTACTGTTTTTGTCTGTGGTTGTACTTAATTTAATTGGAAAATGTGATTGTAACTTTTTGTGATGTGTTTGATCTTAATGATGTTTGTTATTATGTGTATCTTTTATGACCTGTCTTCGGAAGGTCGAATAAAGAAAGAATTGAATTGAATTGAACTAGGCAATGGTCTAAAATCAACATTCCTCAATGGACAAAATCTCTTGAGGATCTAGGGTACTCACAAAATGGAGACGCCAATGCAGCTTATAAGGCATTCGAGGACTGGGTAGAATTATCTTTGGAGACTCAGGCTCCAAAGAAAATGTCGAAGTTTCATAATACAAGGTTAAATGTCACCTGGTTTACACCTGAAATCAGAGACCTGAAAAACAATATAAAAGGGAAGAAAGGAATTGGAGACAAAACTATGATATTGACAAAAGGAAACTTATAAAAAGCAGTGAAAACATGCTATTAAGAAAGCTAGATTAATAGACAATGCTGTGAGAATTACACGATCTTCATAGGCCTCTAGGGAAATCTATAGCATAGTGAATTCTTTCTTGAAACCTAAAGTCACAGGGACAGGTCACCCGTCCTCCAAAGAGCGTTGTGAAGAGCTTGCCTACTATTTTGTCAGTAAAATCAGCCTCAATTATGATACTTTGGGGAACGACTTAAAGCAGGAGACAATCCAAACTACTAAAGAAGGCCACAATTCAGTTGGCTCAGACCCTCCGTCCTTGGGTATGTTCTCTCAACTAAAAAATAACCTGAGAGAATAGCAAAGACAGTTAAGTCGGGTTCCCCTCTAGATCCTGCCCTTATTGACATTCTACTGAAAGGAGGTGATATTATTCTATCAGCTTTAGCCAATTTATTTAATCTCTCCTTGGAAAAGGGCCAGGTACCCGATTGGTGGAAACACGCGATCTTTAGTCCACTGCTGAAGAAGCCCTCCTTAGATCCCGACAAGACAGAGAATTATAGACCTATTTTTCTGCTTCCAGGTGTAGGCAAAATTCTAGAGAAGACGGTCACTAGCCAGCTAGCCAACTTCCTGGAATCTCATGATCTGCTGCATCCAACACAAACAGGATTTAGATCAGGATACGAGACAGAAACAGCTCTTCTATCAGCTACCGAAGATCTTAGGAGAATTTTGGACCAAGGAGGCTCAGCTGCGCTCATCCTTCTAGATTTGAGCGCAGCTTTTGACACTGTTTCCCATTTGATTAAGCAAAGCAGGTTGGAGATGTTAGGAATCAAGGATAAAGCACTGAGCTGGCTGGTCTCCTTTTTGGAAAGCAGCTTTCAAGTACAGGAGGGACACTGTCTGTCAGAAGTACATCAGCTTAAATGTGGAGTTCCCCAGGGCTCAACCCTGAGCCCTACTTTTTTTAATGTATATATGCGCCCTTTAGCTGACATCATCTGTCCAGCAGGATTTTCGGTGGTCTCATATGCCAACTACACACAGATCGTCGTCTCTCTCACCTCCAATATTAGACAAACTGAGGCCAAGTTGATGGAATGTATGAAGCAGATACAAACGTGGATGCACAACACCCACCTCAAATTTAATGGCGACAAAACAGAGGTTATGCTGGTGGGAAATAATCCCTCTCTTTGGAATAATTTCTTGTGGTGATCGTCCCTCTCCAAAAGATGAGGTCAGAAAGCCTGGGAATATTATTTAGTAAGAACCTCACCATGGCAGCACAAGCCAAGAAATTGGCTGAATTATGCTTTGGTCTTTTAAGAGCCCTTAGGAAGACCATCAAATAGCTTCCCATCGATATCCGTAGAATTGCCATCCAAGGACTCATCGTGTCACATCTGGACTACGGTAATTCTCTCTATCTTGGGAGCCCTATGTTTTTCACTCGAAAACTACAGGCGATACAAAATGCAGCAGCCCGAGTCCTGCTGAATATGCCTAAATCTTATTCAGCATGACCGGTGCTGGCAAGCCTTCATTGGCTGTCTTTAAAGAAGAGTATTGAGTTTAAGTCTCTTTGTATAGTCCATAAAGTAAAGCATGTTCAGAGACCACACATTCTGAATCAATTCATTGTTCCTTATCAGAATGCATGGGACTTACGATCAAACAATCAATCTCTTCTGGCTATAACAAGAATAAAAAGAGCCAGAAGCAGAGGGCGTTCCTTTGCCTACCTGGCCCCCAGGCTCTGGAACTCACTCCCGCTAGGTTTAAGATCGAACAATAACTTGCTCAGCTTTAGGAAGCAACTGCAAACTTATCTGTTCTCCTGAATTTAGCTTGTTTCTCACTCAGGTCACCTGTTAGCGCTGGGAAGCCCGTGTTTGGGTAGCCATGCGCTTTATAAGACCCTTGAAATTAAATATAGTGTTGAAGAACTAGCCCCGAAGAAATCAGGTAGAGCCAGTGGAGGCCTAGCTATTTTTGTAAAGAATACTATTGCTTGTGCCCAAAAACAGTTGTTGATTGAATCATATTATTTAATGGGGATCCAGCTTACTTTTCCTTCTGGATTAATTTTGACCATTTTTAATGACTATGCTAGGTCTGTTCCTTCGGGTACCGATTCATCGATTTTGACTATGTTAGGTGATCTGGTCGGTATTTATCAGCGTCAGACAAAAATTCTGGTAGCAGGGGATTTCAATGTCACATTTAACCTTCTCCTTTAATTAATACTTTGATTGAGGAAGGAGATGAGTTCTGGGGAATCCCTGACCTAACACAAAGTACGCTGCCACCGCTTTACCAATGCTGTTTTCCAGTTTACTTCATTGGTGGTCAGGAGAAGCCTAAGGGGCTTGTAATGGTAGGACTCGCTAGGACCGCGATAGGCAGGCCACCTTTAAGAGAGGTTTTAGTCTAAGCGTTATTGATTACATCTTGGTGGATGTTAGAATTTGGCCGCTGGTGGGTGATATGAAAATTCCTTTTTGGTCCGATAGTGACCATAATCCCCTGATTTTAACTATGGGAGGTACCCCTCTTAAAGGGCCCACCCCTGGATGTTATTCAGCAGTCCAAGAAACTCTCTTAACAAACAATTCCAGAAGATTAACTTGGCCTAGGATTTAGGAGGACAGGAAACTGCAACTAAAGATTT
Organism: Calotriton arnoldi; assembly: GCA_963921515.1. NCBI lineage: Eukaryota > Metazoa > Chordata > Amphibia > Caudata > Salamandridae > Calotriton > Calotriton arnoldi. Next base: position 78,389 of record CAWUFW010000179.1, read on the forward strand.
ATGATTTATTTGTGCATTATTCCAATGATTTCGAAAAAGCCCTCCTATCACCCGAGCTAATTGTAGTAGCTCATGGAGAATTCTATAAACCTTTAAAAGTTGTATTCACAATAAAATCAACTAGGAAGAAACCCATTGTAGGGAGGAAACTTGAAATGATACAATCTCGAGTGTAAGCACTCAAAGCGCGAGCTCAAGAAGGCTATTATAGAGGGTGGTCGCCTAGTTGGTACATCTGTCCAAAATAGATATAGGTCTGCCCTTGCTAGAGCCAAGCGAGATTGGGTCAATAAGAACTGGCAGGACTTATTGGTAGCTGCCCGGTGCAACAACAATCACTACTTTTGGCATATTATAGCTCATGGGAGCTTAGAAGGTGTTACCACCCCATGCTATCACATCCAGCCCAGAAAGTGCGTTGAACACTTCACCGCGCTTTACGATAAGGGAGAAGCTATCCCCACTGAGGATGTTGCTGGGTATCAAATTCAATGCCCATTTATTGGTACAGCTTCCGGCGATATTAATATCAACTTAGCCTTTAGTCTAGATGATACTCTTAAGGCCATAGATAGATTAAAAATAGCAAAGGACACTGTGCCCGACCGGATACCTGGTGATTTGTATAAATCCGAGGCTCTGGTATGGGCCCCATATATTAATATTTTGTCCAAAGCTATAGTTGCTGGGGGAGGTATCCCGAAGACTTGGAGAGGGGTGGAGATAATTGCTATATATAAGAAAGGAGATGCCACAGTTCCCTCCAATTACAGGCCGATTAGTTTAATAGACAGCCTGCAAAAAAGTTTTTCTAGGCAAGTCCTTGATAAATTGCAAGCATGGATGGAAGATAGTGAAATTTTGCCACCCTACCAAGCAGGTTTTGGTGCTTAGACCAGCACATGCGACCAGGTCTTTAGGTTTACATTACTCACCTGGAAATATGTACTGTTAAAAAAACAAAAATTGTACGTAGCATTTGTCGTCCTGCGAGCTGCATTCGACCTTGTGCCCTGAGAAAAACTTTGGGAAGTTCTGTTTGGGCTGGGAGCGCCCGCAAATCTGGTAAATTTGTTAGCAAGGTTGCACGAGGGAAACTATGCGCAGGTAAGGTGGGAGAAACAGGGCGAATAAACCAGCAAGATTCCAATTTGGCGCGGGGTGCGCCAAGGCTGCGTACTCGCACCAACATTATTTTCCCTGTTATGTCAATGAAGTAGTTAACAAATTAAGGGATTGTGAAAACGACTCTCCGGTTTTAAATGGCAAGAAAACACTGATCTTGCTGTTCGCAGATGATTCTCTATTCATTTCCAGGATCCCATTGGGCCTCCAGAATTTACTAGACACATTTTTGGCCTTTTGTGTATCCAGGGGCTTGGAACTAAAAGTAGAGAAAACTAAGGGGCATATTACCTAGGATTTGCGATAATTATCGCAAAGCGCGCTTAGCGCTGTATTTTTTATCGCCGGCTATCGCTGGATTTCATCGCGTAGATAACGCATTATTATCAACGCTTATCTCCAAGGCGATAAAAAATCCAGCGATAGTGGCGAAACCCAGCAATAGCGCGAGAAATCCAGCGATAAAATCACTGCACTAATGAAAAGCTTGCTAATAGGCAGGTGAGGACTTAACCTTACAATCCACCTCCCATTGACAAGAATGGTTAAGTCAAGTTTTAGCAGGTGTTACATTCCAGCGATAATCGCGGTTAGTGCAACTTTTTTATCGCTTCGCGGGCATTGCTAATAGGGGAAGTTGTGTTTGCGACTGTTTGCAGTTGCTTTTAGTTGGGAACGCCTACTTTGCATGTCATTAGCGATAGTTATCGCTGACATGCAAAGCGGCAACAAAACGGCCGCTATCGCCATTAAGCTGTCGCTAACAGCTGTTAGCGACAGCTTGCTAATAGGGCGATAAAAATATCGCTGCTTTATCGGCAAAAAGTGCCGCTAAAGCGGCGATAACGCCCTTGCTAATATGCCCCCAAGTTTATGGTCTTCGGCAAGGCTAAGACCAGAACAAGAACAGTGAGGATTGCTGAGAAACCGCTTGAGAGGGTAACTACTTTTGACTACTTAGGGGTTAGGCTGACAGATTCGCTCGACTGGGAACCACAACTTTTTTTTTTATATATTTTTATTTACGATGTAGCAGAGAAAGAACAAAAAATAATACATAATACATAATCCCCAGTACAAATATTTTCTAAAATTCCTTGCCAATTACAATTTCCATATTCATTTAATTAACTGTTCATATTATTCCCCCGCCAAACTCCTAAAAAAAAATGAATTCCTCAGTCAATAAGATTCCACAAAATCAATAAAACAATAAAAAAGGGCATTAAAACATATAATGTGCATGCGTGATTCTTCTTTGTCAGTAAAGTGCTTCACTTAACCATAAACAATTCAGAAGTTACCATTTGCCAATCGCCACTCCAGTAGTCTCGCAGTTTTCAGTTTCAATTCTTCCATATTCTATTTAATTTGACTACAGCACCAACCCCTTTTGCATATATGGTTTCCCGAAAGAAAGCTCTTTGCATTTTAATAAGCCATTGAGAGATTGTCGGGATCGTCTCTGATTTCCAATTGGCTAGGATTAACGATCTTGCTACTAAAGTGTCACTAAAAATAAATTGGCGCTGGCCAATGGTTAACTCTTCCGCTGCTTCTGCTCTACCAAAGAGAGCAGCTGAAGCATCTGGATGAAAATTGATTAATAGTTTTTTACCGATTTATAAAAACACATTTTGCCAAACGTTCATTCGATTGCTACATGTAAGCTCAATGTGTAGGCAATCCCCAATTGCTTGTTTACATCTAAAGCACTTAGCATCCACAGCAGGGTATATTTTGTGTAGTCTAGCAGGAGTGTAATAGATCATCCATTTGCTAAATAGCTCCATCCTCCTTAAATTAGCTGCTCTTACTGCCTTACAGCTCGTTTTATTATAACCCTGCCACTGTTGAATGTTAAAATGACAGCCCGTGGATGTTCAAGTTCTCTCTAGATGATCTAAGATCATCTGCTTGTTGTCTGCAGACTTAAGTAGTCTATACCAGGTCCCCAGCCCTTTAGTTCTTAGTACCAGATGGGCTATCCCCAGGCGCATTCCATTACTATCTTCTGAGCCTGTTATTCCCGAACAAAACTGCTTGATCTGTGCATAGCTAAAGACAAGAAACATATTTGTGGTGCTATTTCCTGCCATGATAAAAAGATCCAGGGGCATATTAGCAAGACCCACGTTAAAATTATCGCCGTTTTAGCGGCAGGAAACTGCCGCTAAAACGGCGATAATGGGCTTGCTAATATGCGTTATGGAATTCCAATAGAAGCCCAGGTTAGATGTCCTGCACATCTAACCTGGGCTTCTATTGGAATTCTATAACGCATATTAGCAAGCCCATTATCGCCGTTTTAGCGGCAGTTTCCTGCCGCTAAAACGGCGATAATTTTAACATGGGTCTTGCTAATATGCCCCACAATTCCCATAAAAGTCTTGTATTTTATGAAACCCTAGATTAGCCCACTGACGACAAATCTGGTGAGACCATTGTAGCCCCAGAGGTACACATTCTGACAGACTTAATAGTGGATGAAGCCAGGGGATTCCGTGAGCTTCCCAGATTCTTTGGAAATGAATCATTATGGCCCGAGGAAACTTGTATTGTGACTTTTTTGGTAATTTGGGGGTTTGTAAAAAAAGGGAGGCCGATCTCAGCTTCCTTTAGCATTATGTTTAAAAAGAAGTTCGCTGCCTGCATATCCCCCGAATTATTATTGTTCAGCCAATTAATAAGCGTCGCTTGATAGTACAGACGAAAATTGGGATGGGCAACGCCTCCTTCTTCCACATCTAACTGCAAAGCTTGTAATCTCATTCTCGTTTTTTTCCTTGCCATATAAATTGTCTCATTTGAAATTGATAGCATCGATGAAAGATTGAGGGACCTTCGTCATTATGTTGGAAAATAAGAATAGAAACAGTGGTAGGCTTTTCATCTTAATAGGTGCCACTTGCCCCATAATTGTTATGGGAAGATTTTGCCATTGTTTCAAGAGATTACACATTTTATTTAACATGGGGGTTACATTTAGCACAAATAGATCTTCCAGTCGGGTGATCACTAATATCCCCAAATACCTTATGGCATTAGTTGTTGAATAATGTGCCTGCATAGTAGGAGGTAATATTTCTGGTGAACAATTAAAAAGTAGCGCCTCTGATTTAGAGTGGTTTATTTTGAACCCCCTATTGCAGTGTATTCGCTTATTTTAGAAAAGGCTCTCAATATATTGTCTTTATCTGCTGCTAGGTATAAGGCCATGTCATCCGCAAGACAGGGGCTTGAATAGTACAAACTTGCCTGTTAGCGCATGCCAAAAGCTCAATAAATAAGGAAAATAACACGGGATCTAGGGGGCTGCCTTGGTGAGTTCCTCGGCTGATTAAGGTTGAGCCAGCCACATTCCCATTAATGATTATAGATGTCTTGGGTCGGACTCTGGAATCAAAGTATTGGTTTGGATTTGTGGCATAGGGTGAAATAACTTTTGGCAAATTGTGGTTCCCAGGCATCTATAATCATTATTGGGAACCACAACTTGACAAAAGTTATTTTACTCTATGCCACAAATCTAAACCAATACTTCGATTCCACAGAAAGACCCAGATTTGGTCATTAACCGCTGCTTTGGAGGTCTATCGAGCGAAAGCTCAAAATGCTGCACCTTATGGAGCAGAGATATAGGGTCATGTTGACACCCACAAGTTGATGGTGTGTGAGCATACATATTACATATGTTAGATCTCTTCTTTCTGTACCGGTTAGTACCCCATTGACTCCACTGTACTTTGACCTTGGGATGAAGAGAATTGGGGATGTGGCCTCATTAAAACCCTTAATGTATTGGTTGCGTTTGTGGACTACGCCGGAGCTAAATGACTATCGAGAGTCACTGAGGGAAGTCCTAAAGAGTAGCTGTGCTAAACAAATCTCATGGCTATTTCGTGTTGCAACCTGGTGTAGATCTTTGGGAAAGGCTAGTCTATGGGATTATCCCTAGAGGATCACTAAAAAAGAAATAGCTAATGTAAAAGCTAAGTACTGGGTGTACGTGGCAGATCAGAATGCCACAAGTGTGACTGCAGGGCGCCTAACCACCCAGTTCTTAAGCTTTAAGCCATACCCTAAGTTTGAGCCTTTTTTAGCTTTGACCTCGCCACCATTAGTGAAAAGTTTGTATGTGAGATTCTGCTTGGGCTGTCTACCATTAAGGTCCTTTAACACCTGGGCCCATGATCAGGTTCCAGCTATGTGCCCTGCGTGTGGCTTTGCCTCAGAGACTGATGAACATATTTTGTTCTTCTGTACTGAATACCACCTTCCCCGAAGAAAGTGGATTCAACCAATTTGCTTGAATCTGGCAACCAGACATTACTGGGTTGCCCTTAGGATTTTAAAGACGGATGCATCTAATCCTATTGTCTTTGCTGTAAGCAGCTTTTTATTGAATGTCTGGTTTAGGCGCCAGACGTTTGTGTCCCAGCCTGTCTAGGAGATTTTTACTCTTTTTTCTTCTCTCTGTCTGGTTTGAACGCATGTCCAGGACAACTTGGATGTTTGACATGAGTGACAACTTTTACTATGACTAACTATATAATAGGCCTGGGCAAAAACACAGAATTCAGGCAAAAACTCAGCTCCTCCACTCCACGTAACGGAGTCAGCTACTAAACTGCACCCACAAATGCTTTGATAAAACAACTTTACTTGCTAAAAAAGCATATAACCAATTCACAAAAGTGAACTTTGAAAATGAAAAATATCAGGCAATGAGAGAGGTGATGATTTTGGGGTCCCCCTAACCTAGGGGAGGACCAAGCAGATGCCTTGAACACAAAGAGTATATCATGCTGAACGATTCAGTGGTGGTTCCATCCTCTTAGGACCACCCCAAGCACAGTTATGGGCAAAAATACAATCCCAATCAAAGGCCCTGCAAAGCATTATGGGGCGAGATTAGCAGTGGGCAGTGAATATTATAGTATCCAATATCAAAATAATTCTACAAAGAGCTGCAGTTCAACTAGTCGTTACTAGGTGTCCTCACGAGTCAAATGCAAAAGCATTGAAATTATTACATCAAGCTGCAGTTCAACTAGTCGTTGCTAGGTGTCCCTCAAGTCAAATGCTTTTGCATTTGACTCATGAGGGACACCTAGTAACGACTAATGGAACTGCAGCTTCTTGAAAGGGTTTCAATGCTTTTGCATTTGACTCGTGAGGGACACCTAGTAACGACTAGTGGAACTGCAGCTTGATGTAATAATTTCAATGCTTTTGCATTTGACTCGTGAGGGACACCTAGTAACGACTAGTTGAACTGCAGCTCTTTGTAGAATTATTTTGATATTGGATACTATAATATTCACTGCCCACTGCTAATCTCGTCCCATAATGCTTTGCAGGGCCTTTGGTTGGGATTGTATTTTTGCCCATAACTGTGCTTGGGGTGGTCCTACGAGGATGGGACCACCACCGAATCGTTCAGCAAGATGTGCTCTTTGTTTTCAAGGCATCTGCTTGGTTCTCTCCCTAGGTTAGGGAGGATCCCAAAATCATCACCTCTCTCACTGCTTGCTAAATTTTCATTTTCACTTTTGTGAAATGACTATATGCATTTTAGCATGTAAAGACAGAGATACATATTATCTTGCCAAAAGTATATGAGGTTTCTGTTTTATTAATTGGGAGTCTGATTACGCCCACTCCTACTATATAATGCACAATGCACTTTTAATTACACAAGAGAATGACATTGTCTACAGTTTTTAAAAATGTTTTAAGGAGATTTTAATTCTTGGTGTATTTTATTTGAAATTTGTGCAAGAGCATTTTACTCATTGATTGTTATTTATGTATACTTTGATGGTTTGGATAAAACTGAATAAAGTTTGTGAAAGATTAAGACAGAAGGTGCATACTTATCATGTGAGAAGAACGCAAATGCGTTCCAACTGACCCTCTTCTTGCAATATTGTACTAAAAGGTGATAAAGAGATTAAAGTGCAACATTACTGCTGAATAGTAATCATTGATTCCATCATCATGAGAACCTGATTATATAAATGTACCACAGCTTGTTTAGTTTTACACCACCACTTCCAGATTACTTGAAATGGCATTTGAAGCGTCCAACCAGTGCAAAATGTCATTTCTACACTTGGGCCCTCCTTACCAGTAAAGGGCTAAATTCAGATCCCTCGGAATTATGAGTTTTTTTATAGTTATGTTATGGTAATTCATTTTATATAGCGCTCGAATTCCCAAGGATGTCTTGGCTCTGCCTTGACAAAGAGTCGCACAACCGAATAGAATGTATGGAAGTACGGAAGGGAATAACTAATGTGTGAAAAGCCATGTTTTGAGAGCTTTCCGAAAATGTAGGAGATTAGGTGATTCTTTAAGATCAAGGGGAAGAGATTTCCAGAGCTTTGCAATGCAGACCACAAAACTTCTGCCTCCTCAAAGCGATTTCCTGAATTTGGGTACAATTATGTTCTTAGCAGACATGGATCGCATAGATCTTGTGGGAGTATACCAAAGAATTTCTGGGTGAAATATTCTGGACCAATGTTGTGCAGTGCCTTAAAAGCAGTGCACAAAGCTTTAAAGGCTGTTCTTTTCTTTATAGGTAGCCTATGTAATCTGTTTAGTGCAATGGTGGCAGAATTATATTTTGGAAGTCCAAATACTAGGCGTGCGCGGCATTTTGCAGTATTTGCAATTTAGATAGTAGTTTTGTTGCATATTAATGAATAGTCCGTTGCAGTATTCCAGTTTGGATAATATTAAGGCAATGATGACTGATTTTTGAAGATTTTTGGAAGTATAAGGAAGAATTTGTCTGATCATTTTTAGAGGGTAGAATACAGAGGAGGCAATATGATTCACCTGGCTGTCAAAAGTCAGTCGATTGTCAAAAATGACGCCCAGATTCCTGACTTTATCGACAGGAGTTGGCAAGGAACCCGTGTCATGGGGCCACCAGTCAGGTGACCAAAATGAAGCGTTGTTCCCAAAAAGTAGCATTTTGTTTTTCCCGAATTAAGGGGCATATTAGCAAGACCGGCGATAAAATTATCGCCGTTTTAGCGGCAGGAAACTGCCGCTAAAACGGCGATAATGGGCTTGCTAATATGCGTTATAGAATTCCAATAGAAGCCCAGGTTAGATGTGCAGGACATCTAACCTGGGCTTCTATTGAATTCTATAACGCATATTAGCAAGCCCATTATCGCCGTTTTAGCGGCAGTTTTCTGCCGCTAAAACAGCGATAATTTTATCGCCGGTCTTGCTAATATGCCCCTAAATCTCAGACAGTTTTCGTTCATCCGTTTACCGATATTTTTCATGCAATTGCAGAATCGAGAAGCTGAATGATCAGGATTTCCTGCGACAGAAACCACACTTTGTGTATCATCTGCATACTATAAAACAGAAGAAGAGTGGGGCTTAAAGAAGCGCCTTGAGGCAAGCCGCAAGGTAGAGTAAAAGACTTCGAGACGAAGTCTACTAGTGCTACAAATTGTTCCCTTTTGGAGAGGAAGGAAGATAAGAGAGCAAGGGCGCTGTGCCTCTAATGCCAAAACTGTAGAGGCGATCGATCAAGATGTTATGATTGTCAGTGTTGAACGGTGCAGAGGTCTAATAAGATTAAGGCAGCATTTTCACCTCTATCAATGATAGTTCTTATGCTTTCAGATGCAAAATTAAGTGCAGTTTCAGTACCGTGATGGCTCCTAAAGTCGAACTGAGTGGCATCTAGAAGATCATTTTCAAAAATAAAGGTTGTTAGTTGTTGATATAAAGTTTTATCACTAATCTGTTTTTTTTTTAACTTAATTTACCAGTTTCAAAAGTATAACATCTCATCTTCAAAATCTTGTACATGTTTATGTATAACAGTGCCAATGCAGCAGTAATTAAGTAACTCGCCGATTCCACACAAACTCTGGTTACAATAATATTCAGCTCGAAATGAACATGTGAGTCCGCAATTATATGAGCGACACTCCAGCCTGCCAGCGTTTCGTACAACCTGTGTGAGTTTTCCAAAAATAAATACATTTAAAACATGATTTAAGATTACATTCCTATTCCCTGTAGTCAATGTGCTATCCGCTCATCCTACTCCAGTTGGTACAAGTCCGCGTTCAAGTTGTGTGGCAGATTGTGACTGCGCTGCTGATGTGTAGTGTTTGAACGGGCCTCAAATGTCCCTAGGACGGGACGTTCTAGGGAGCGTAGTGGAGTATAAATCATAGTTGGTGTTGCAATACGCAAGACTGTTTAGCCAGTCTTTTAGTGTCGGAGCGTTGTTTCGCCCCCATTTAATTGCAATTTCTCTCTTAGCCAGAAGTAATCCTATAGCGGTAAATTTACGGACAGCTTTTGGAATGTTTGTCACATAGCCCAGCAGTGCGACCTCAGGGGTGGGTGCGATGTCTAAATCTATAATTTCCCCTATTGTTTGGAATATTGCGGCCCAGAAGGTTTTTATTTTGCCACAGTTCCAGGAGAGATGGGCAAAATCGGCGTGTGGGGATTTACACTTTAAACAACAAAGAGGTTTGTCTGGGTCTAGTCTATGTGTCATCTCGGGGGTAATGTATGTTCTCCGTAGGAATTTAAAGTGAATCAGCTTGTGACGACTGTTCAGGGATGCCTCCCTGGTCTGACTGCAACATACTGCCCATTGGTCGTCCAGGATGGGATGGCCCAGATCTGCCTCCCAGGAAGCCCTTAATTTGGCATCATTTATCGGGATTATATCTGCGCATGCTCTGTACATATTGGAGATTAAATGTTCCCCTACAGTACTATCTAAAACAGCACAGAGGGGGGCGAACGGTTCAGGTTCCAAAGGGAATCCAGGGACCAGTGCCCTCAATGCTAACCGTATGCGGCTAAGTACGAATTTGTCCATGAAGGAGGCGTCACTAAACTTAACCCCTTCTGAAACGGAAAATACTTGCCCACCAATGTACAAGTCCCCAACTGTGTGCAGATCATATTTGGAAAGTGTACGTTGTACAATCTTTTCCCCTGTAATGGGTATCCAATGGTTGTTGGGAATCGGTAGTCCAGGAGAGTAAAGCACCAGGGAACCCATAACCCTAGTTAGCTTCTTCCAGGCCCAACTAGTGGTAGAGACAGTTTGGATATCATTAGGGTCTCGTGGGAAACCTAGAGGTAGCACTGCGTTAAGTGTGTCGGGTAAGACTAGGTCAGCCTCTGTGCGCAGATATGGGATCCTGGCATCAGGGTGAAACCAGGAGTGTGCATAACTGCACTGTGCTACTAAGTAGTATAACTGAAGATTAGGAACACCAAATCCTCCTCTGTTGTAAGGCAATGTCATCACCTCCCAGCGGACCCTAGGCCTTCTGCCTCCCCAAGTCAGTCGGATGAGGTGGGTTCGTAGCGTCGTGAAAAACCGATTTGTTAATGGGATAGGGATATTGTTAAAGAGATATAGGAATTTGGGGAGGACAATCATTTTGATCAAAGCAATACGTCCTGCAATTGAGAGTGGGAGTCGTAGCCACTTGTCCACCTGCAGTTCGAGTTTGTGTACAGCCTTACCATAATTTAATTGAATAATTTCGGCGGCATCCAAGTGAATGTTAATCCCTAGGTATTTAACCGAGTCAGGACCCCAAGCAAGTGGGAACTCGCAATCCCATTTCACTGTGCATGCAGTAAGGGGAAATATCACTGACTTGTGCCAGTTTATTCCGAGGCCAGAGAATCTGCCAAATCTAATAATCTCTCTGACTAGCGGATCCAAGTTAGTCTGCGGGTCCCTCACATAAAGAATAATGTCATCTGCATATAACGACACCAGAAGGGGCCCTGTGTCCTCCAGTCCTCTCTGCAGGTGGCGTTCCTGAAACTGTCTGATCAGTGGATCCATAGCTAGTATGAATAGGAGTGGCGATAAGGGCAACCCTGCCTGGTTCCTCGTGATAATGTGAGGGGATGGGATAGTGTGCCATTTATGCGTATCCTGGCAGTGGGAGCAGAGTATAAAAGGGCGGTGAGATCAATAAATCCCCTGGGCATGCCCAGCCTGCGCATTACCGATAGTAAAAAGGGCCATTGCAAGGAGTCAAATGCTTTCTCCGTGTCCAATAGGACTGCTGCAGCTGGAACTGCAGGGTTAATTCTGTGTATTACAGAAAACAGCGTACGCAGGTTCAAGGAAGTAGATCTATGGGGTACCAATCCAGATTGGACTGGGGAGATTATTGTGTCCATTAGTAGGGCAAGACGCAAAGCGATCATTTTTGCCAAGATTTTGTAGTCTAAATTTAAGGATGACAGTGGCCTATAAGACCTGCATAATAAGGGGTCTTTGCCAGGCTTGGGCAGCAAAACAATCACTGCCTCTCTGAGAGTAGGAGGTAGCTGTTTCCGTTCTAAGGCCTCGTTATACACCTCGAGAAGCAGAGGGGCCAATATGTCTTTGTACATTTTATAAAAGTCACCCGTAAAGCCATCGAGGCCAGGAGCAGTGGAGCCATTTAATGCGTCAATCGCACTAATGATTTCGTCAGAGGAAAAAGGTTCAGCAAGAAAGTCTTGCATGAATTTGTCCAGGTAGACCAAAGCTATCTCTGAAAAATAGTAATCTTGATCTGTGGTGTTGTGCACAATTTTGGACGCATACAAAGACTCGTAATATGCAAGGAATTCAGCACGAATCTCAATCGTGCCCATTAGGAGGTGTCACGAATCAGTGCTAAGTTCTGTGATGTACGATTTAGCATATGGGGGCCTCAATAGTCGTGATAAGGTACTCCCGGCCTCTCGCCCGCGCCGCATCTACGTGCTGTGGCATATTTACTAAGGAAATGAGTTTCCCTGTCTGCTGCTTCTCGGAACTCCGCAAGTAGTGCTAATCGGCGTTTTAGTCCTTCAGAGTCCGGGGAGCGCCGCTGTGTGTTATCTATTGCTGTGAGTTGCTGTTCAATACGGCTAAGGTCTTTCTGAGGGCCTTTAGCACTCCAGCGTGTTTTGCAATGGCAACTCCCCTGATGTAGGCCTTAAAGGCCTCCCAAAGAACTGCCCATGTGTCAACAGACCCCGTATTTAGTTCAAAGTAGTCTTCTATTGCCTCCCTGATCTCTGAGTGAAACAAGTCATCGTTTAAAGCTCTGCCAGGGAATCTCCACTGACGCTCATGACCTTCCGGTCTGGGAATACAGACTGTAAGTATCACTGGGGAGTGATCTGAATATGTTCTGGGAAGAGTAGTCTTGTACCATGTTGACAGTTTCGGGGCGATTAACCAATAATCTAGACGAATCCACATGTTGTGTTGGGCCGAGAAGTGAGTGTAGCCAGCAGCTGTTGGGTTGCGTTTTCTCCAGGCATCAGAAAGTTGTAGTGATTCGCACATGGACAACAGCGCCCGTCGTGCGCACGGTTTGGTGTCCGCTGAAGCAGAGGAACAATCTAATGTCATGGTTAAGTAGATTGAAATCTCCCCCCATTAGAATGCAATCAGTACCCACGCGTAGGACTGTGGAATAAAGTTCTTGAAAGTATTCGGGACAGTCGATATTAGGGGCGTACAGGCAGACAAATGTCACAACATGACCCATCAATTTACCCACTACTATAGTGTATCGGCCTTCATTATCAGAGTAGCTTTTGTGCAGAAAGAAAGGGAGTCTCTTATGAATCAGTATCGCAGTGCCCCGAGCATATGTGCTGTAATTAGAAAAAAAACGATGTGGGCCCCAGCTGGATGCAAAGTGTGTAATATCAGATTTAGGCAGGTGCGTCTCCTGTAAAAAGGCTATGTCTATATGGTGTCTTTGCAGATAGTGCAATACATGTTTTCCTTTTCTAGGGTTGTTGAGTCCCCTAACGTTCCAGGTTATCACGGACAGATTGGAGTGATCTGGGAGATTAAGTACTGTTGCCATCAGAACCATTGAGCTGCATGAAAAGTGTGGAATAAGCGGCAAGAAACATCTGAATATTATTCAAACTACTGGTAATCAAGGTGTAATTAACAATTCGCAGAAGTTCCCCTCCCCCCACCCAGCCTCACGACCCAGTGCGCGAGGCACCAACCCAAATAAACAATAACCAAATGCATCCTGTAAACATCCCAGTCGGAAATGCACATGCACCGGACGATACATTACAATCTGTGTTTTTACCAATGTGCTACGCACGTGTGGGGGAGGCAACGCTCCGACAGTACCCAGCTTTGTAGAACTGTTGAGAAATATGATACTAATTCTGTCTCAACATTTGTAAGGCTGTTTCAAACATATCAAACTGTTAGTCAAACTTGTCATGTTTGTTATTCATGGGAGAAAAGTTCCACACTGGCAACAGGGCCACTGTGTGGAGGGGAAGCTGTGTGGAGGGGAAGCTGTGTGGAGGGGAGCTGATTGTTAGCTGACTGCTAGAGTTTTTGTAGGTTCTGCAAAATTCCTAGACTTTGGTAGGTGTGTCAAAAATACGGGGTCGCCCGTTAATGTCCACTGGTAATCGTGCAGGATATAGCATACCGTATCGGAGACCCAGGTTTCGTAGAGTATATTTAACGCCTGAGTATTTGCGTTGCGCCTCTTGAACCATAACTGTGAAGTGAGGATAGAGTGCAATTGCGGAGCCCTGCCAGGTAAGCTCTCCTCGCTCCCTGGCCAGGCGTAGTGCAGTGTCTCTATCCCGAAAGTTCATTATGCGCGCGATGATGGGCCTCGGCGGACAACCAGGGTTATGGCGAGGGCCCAGTGAACGATGAGCGCGCTCAACCACAAATCCGGGTGTGAAGACCTCTGTCCCAAAAACGTCAAGGAGCATTTTTTCCACAAAAAGATCTATCCTTCCAGTGTTTGTCGATTCCGGGACCCCAAGAATGCGGAGATTGTTGCGTCGGCTGTGCGCTTCTAAATCTCCGTTCTTTAGTGCTAAAACTTTTAACATTTTCTCCATGCGTTCCAATCGTTTAGTGGACTGGGCCGATCCATCTTCAAGATCAGAGACTCTGCCTTCCACTGTGTCCAGTCGTCAGTCATGTACGTCAAGTTTGGCACCCATTGAATCAAGGCGTTTGCCTAATGTATCAAACCTACTGTCTAGTGACTTAAAACCAGCTCTCAACTCTGACAGTAAGGAGAGGCTTGGGTGGCGGCAGAATCTGTTGTGGTGGTCGTCTCCTGGCCCCCCTCCGCCATGGTGCTGCTGGAGTCCTGTGCCCTCTCAGCTGTTTTACTAAATGTTAAAACTCTGGGGCATATTACCTAGGATTTGCGATAATTATCGCAAAGCGCGCTTAGCGCTGTTTTTTTTATCGCCGGCTATCGCTGGATTTCATTGCGGAGATAACACGTTATTATCAACGCTTATCTCCAAGGTGATAAAAAATCCAGCGATAGCGGCGAAACCCAGCAATAGCGCGAGAAATCCAGCGATAAAATCACTGCGCTAATGAAAAGCTCACTAATAGGCAGGTGAGGACTTAACCTTACAATCCACCTCCCATTGACAAGAATGGTTAAGTCAAGTTTTTAGCAGGTGTTAAATTCCAGCGATAATCGCGGTTAGCGCGACTTTTTTGTCGCTCGCGGGCATTGCTAATAGGGGAAGTTGTGTTTGCGACTGTTTCCAGTCGCTTTTAGTTGGGAACGCCTACTTTGCATGTCATTAGCGATAATTATCGCTGACATGCAAAGCGGCACCAAAACGGTCGCTTCGCCATAAAGCTGTCGCTAACAGCTGTTAGCGACAGCTTGCTAATAGGGCGATAGAAATATCGCCGCTTTAGCGGCAAAAAGTGCCGCTAAAGCGGCGATACCTCCCTTGCTAATATGCCCCTCTCTGTTTAGGGTCTTTTTTGCCCATGCCGTCTTGCATATAAGCAGCTGAGGAAAGTTTTATCACTAATCTTTAACCAGTATATGGGAATGGGATGATAATTACTAGGGTCTGAAGAAGGAAGATTGGCTTTTTTAATTAAAGGTAGAATGGACGCTCTCTTCCATGCTTTAGGGAAAAACCCAGTGAGAATTATTTAGTTAAACATGATTTAGTTAAAGATGACTGGATATGACCTCAGCAACTTTATGAAGGATCCTGGGAGGGCATGGATCATCTGGAGATCCCGATTTTGTGGAGATTACTATTTTGAAAACTGGTTCAGTGGAGAGTGGGAGGAAGTAAGTGGATAGATTTGAATTGGTAACTTGGATGGAGAGGTCAGGACCATTCATTAAAGTTAACAGGTGGCAGAAAAGGCTGAGAACACGTTCCTTATCTTGGATTGAAATGATGTGGCAAGAATGTTGCAAAAATGGCAAATGTTTGACTGGCATTAATATTACTTCCGGTAATATTAGACAGGGATTTCACTTTTTTTAAAAGTTCCTTAATATAGTCTTTGGCAGAATCTATTTTCTTTGTGAAATAGGATGCTTTTTCTTCAAAGATCATAATTTTGTATTCATGTAAGAATTTTTTTATATAAATCCAAATCTGCCTTGTTATAATGACATCTCCATTGACGCTCTAGATTGCGACAAACGTTTTTTTGAACCTTGAGCCTGGTAGAGTACCAGGGTTCTGAGGGTAATTTCCTGTGATAGGAAAACTTTGTTTCTGGGACAAGTATTTTAGTCACATTTTCTAGCCAAGTAGTAATTACACACTCAGTTTTCCCTTGATACATTCCGGAAATTTAAACCTGCTAAGTTTTATCGGGGTAAAAAGCCAGGTAAAGGGGCGTGGCTTGGCGAGCCAACATGGCGGACGCAAGCTAATCGGGTCCCGCGTCGCCACGCCAAACCTGTGCCATTATCCGCCTTAAAATCCTCGCGGAGGATTATCAGACCAGCTGGCCCTGCGGCGGATCGCTTCGGGCCCCGCTGGACCGTGCCTGAGCGACCGCCGAGCTATGCCGGCCCCGTCGCGCCGCCGGAGACTGAGCGGCGCCACTGGGTGCTACATCCGGAGCGGCCGCCCCTTGCCTGTGGGCGGGCCGCGCGCCAGGAGGCATCGGGGCTTGAGGCCTGTGCGGGACATTGCCGGCGAGACCCGAGGGACACTGCACTGCCGGGTCGCCGAGGTGCGGAGCTGCGGACCGGCTGATTGTGCGGCGGCTCGGTCGGGGCTGCGGACCTGCTCCTCCTGGTCGGTGGTGGCGCCCTGCCGAGAGATCCGATTGCCACTGCGACGCAGGGACCCGTCCGGCTCCGGCTGCCTTGGATATCGGGTGAGTGAGGCAGGGGGGGCGCCTCTACGCTCTCGGCCCCTGAGGACTGGCCTAGTGGGGGACGGCTGACATCTCCCCCCCCTTCCTCCTGGTGCCTCCTCCCCGGTGGCCCGGGACCTCGGCCTCCCCTCTGTCGGCCCCCGGCTGTTGTGAGGCGGTCTGCTGCCCCCAAGGGATCGGTGTGGTGGCCTACCGGGCCCTTTACCTCTACTTCTGCCCGGCTGGCCTCCTCTTGTCTGTCGCATTAGAGGGATACGCGGAGCCGGCGGGACTCTTGGAGCTCTCGGCGCACCGGCGACCTGCGGCTGCGGGCCCCTGGGTGCTGCGCTGTGGGGCCTGGCGCCGAGCCTAGTGGATTGTGTGCAGCGGAGGGGTGACCCCGGCGATGCCTGCGCCGCCTCTGGGGCCCGGGCGCCGGTCTGGGGCGTGGACCTCGCGCCTGGTCGGACCGTACCCTTGCTGCAGGGCCTCGGGGGCCGCCGGGTCCCCCTGGGTGAGGGGCTGCCTCCGACCCTCGGGCGCACGATGGGCAGGGACAAACCAGGCGGCGCCGGCCCAAGACAGGCTACGCTGGACCACTACACTGCACCGGCTGGTGGCGGCCCCCCGGCGGGTGGGGGAGCGAGTCCGCCGCCCGACAACGCGGCCCTCCTGGAGGCGATCAATGGAGCCAGGGACACATTGGAGGCCAAGATAGGGGCGTTGGGCTCGGAGGTGTCATTCCTCCGTCAAGACCTCCGCAAGGCTGTCGATCGCATTACAGAGGCGGAAACTCGGGTCTCCACGGTCGAGGACACGGTCTCAACTCTGCAAAAGCAGGTTAACAAGCTTACAGTGGTGTCCAGGGAACTCGCCTCCAGGGTCGAAGATGCGGAAGGCCGGGCACGCAGAAATAACCTGCGATTTGTGGGCCTGCCGGAGGGGTGCGAAGGGGCCTCCATGACCAGCTTCATTACAAAATGGCTGACCGACCTCATGCCTGCTGATCAGCTCTCCCCCTGCTTCATAATTGAGCGTGCCCACCGGGCCCTGACCCAAAAACCACCTCCGGGCGAAAACCCTAGGCCAGTCATCGCTAGGGTAATGAACTATACAGACCGTGATGCGATCCTCCGATGTGCCCGGCAGCATAAGGATCTGTTCCAGCACGCTTCCCGACCTGTCATGGTGTTCCCGGACTACACCCGGCTGGTGCAACAGCAACGCCAATCCTTCACGGCTGCCAATCGCAAACTACGCGAAATGAACCTGCAGTACATGCTGCTATATCCGGCCCAGATGCGTATTATTTTCAACTCCAAATCTTTCTTTTTTGACACCCCGGAGGCTGTCCTTGCATGGGCCGAGGAGCGCCCTCAGATGCGGCCGGGCTCGCCATGTTCCCGTGATTCGGACTCCTCCCGGGGGCCGCGGCGAAGCCGGTCCCGGCGCACAAAGTCTAAAAAACGTATCGGCTCAGGATCTGACAGACTCTCCACAAGCCCACCACGACCCTCCTGATCGTCCGGGCATGGTACTGCCTGTCCCTGCAGGGACACATCTGATTCCTGGGCCGGGAGGGCCTACAGCAGCATGCTCCTTCTCTGCGTAGCGTGGTAGACACGCCATGGGACTTCCAAGCCACAGACTCTTTTTGAGCACCCCCAAGTTCGACATGTTTGGTGGGAGGGTTGGGTATTGTTGGCACCGGGGCCCGGGTTTCCACTGTTGGGGGCCTGGCCTCCCCTGCCCCGCGACAGATGCTCCTTGTTTTTGGCAGCGTAGGGTGGGGGGTGGGGCGTCTGAGGGAAGTTTTTCAGTTCATTTGTTAAATTTGTTTTTTGCAGACACACATAGATCAACGCGTTTCTCCTCCCACAGATTCCGCGACACAGGCTAAATGGCACCTGATGATACAACCCCCCTAGGAGACCTTATAGTAGTCTCGTGGAATGTACGAGGCCTCCAGAATAAAGTAAAATGGGGCGCCGTCTTGCGCCAGGCAAAGAGATACGGGGCAGACCTCCTTCTTCTCCAAGAGACACATCTCCTGGGTACCAAGGCCCCTTGTTTAGCCCGATTCGGTTTCTTTCATATTTATCATGCTGGGTTCACTAGGGGCTCCAGGGGGGTGGCAATCCTGATTCACCGTCGAGTCCAGTACCAATACTTAGCACATCGGGCGGACCTGGGTGGCAGATACCTTTTCCTGACCTGCATGCTTGGTGGTGAGAGGGTGACCATAGGCAGTGTGTATGCCCCCCCCCCGTTGGGCTCGACCTTCATCGCCAAGATCACGGCGGAATGGGGCGCCATACACGACGACCTTACGCTCCTGGGTGGGGACTGGAATGATACAATGGGCCCTTTGGACCGGCTCAGATCCACAGACCCCCAACAGCCCGCTGGCACATCTAAACTCTATTCCCTTGCGCGCACGCTGGGCGGATGTTTGGAGGGAGTATCATCCCACGGAACGGGGCTATACATTTCTTTCTACAGTGCACGGGACCCAATCTCGTCTTGATTACTTTTTTGCTCCTCAGGCCTCACTCCACCGTTTTTCACGGGTACTGCATCACCCTCGTGGATTGTCTGACCATTCCCCAGTGGCGCTGCAGTTCCACACACGATCTCGTAGACCTCCTTTCCGATGGCGCATATCTCCCTGGCGCATGAGATGCCCCAAATACCAGGAAATGCTCCACCTAGCTGTCTCCACATACATAGACCTAAATGCCCCCAACGCCCCCTCGGGAAGTATTTTATGGGAAGCCCTAAAGCCCACTCTCCGCGGTGCGGATATAAGTTACTGTACCAATGAAAAGCGCTTGCGACGCGAGCGGCTAGCGGTTCTCGAAACGCATCAACTGACCCTTGCACAGCAACTGGCCATAGACCCGAGCCGTGGTCTCCGGCGCAACTTACTTCTCGTACAACAAGAATTACGGCAATATCTCTTGGGGGAGGCCAAAGAAATCTGGTAGGCGTCCCAACATCGGGTATACCAATGGGGAGACAAGTCAGGCTTTGTCAGGCTGGCAAATCCCCGGCGGTCGTTCCTACAATCCGGGGGGCGAACGGGTCATTAGTTTCGGCGCCAGCGGAGGTGGCCGGGGAGTTTGCGCGCTATTTCACAGCCCTATACGCCGAACAGGAAGTAATCTCAGCCGAACTCATCCCTGAGTTTCTGCGAGACATTCCGCCGAAGAGGCTCTCTGACCAACTGCGAGATCAGCTCGAGGCACAGATCACCGTGGAGGAACTGACGGGTGCGTTGGGCGCGCTCCGCTCGGGGAAAGCTCCAGGCCCTAATGGGTTTCCGCTAGATTTCTTACGCCCGCAAGCACAAAGACTGGGGCCCCACCTTCTGGCGACGATCCAGGAGGCCAAGGACTCCGCTATCCTGCCCTGCGACTGGCGGCATGCTGAAATCGTGCTCTTCCACAAGCCCGGGCGCCCCCCGGAATTACCCTCTTCTTACCGCCCCATATCCCTCATAAATTTTGAACCCAAATTATTGGGGAAAGTTCTCGCCGACCGGCTACGATCCTGCGTTCCGGACTTAATCCATCCCGATCAAGCGGGATTTATGCAGCAGAGAGCCACACGCCATAACATCCGGCGGGCGCATAATGCACTGGCCGCAGCTCCAGCTCTCGGTAGGCCGCCTGTTGTAAACGGACTTGACGGCCTCGGTGCGCATAGCTGGTCACCGCTCGACCCCCTTTCCTATCCGGAGGGGCAATCGACAGGGCTGTCCCTTGTCTCCTCTTCTGTTTGCCTTGGCAATCGAGCCCCTAGCTGCTTGGGTTCGGTGGGACCCGGTCCTTCGGGGCTTTGACTGGTCGACTTCGCGCTCTGATCGCATTGCACTATATGCGGATGATGCGCTATTTTTCATCATGGACCCATGGTTCTCCGGACCACGCGTGCTCCAGATACTCAGAGTCTTTGGGGGAAACCACGGGGCTGCATACGAACCCGGCTAAATCTATCTTATTCCCGGTCTGCGGCCCTCAAGGCCGAGACGCCTGGGCGTCACAGCTCACCCGAGCGACCGATGGTTTTAAATATCTCGGGATATATATCTCTGCATACCCCAAGACCTCGTGGCTACACAACATCACCCCTCTATTAGCCGGTCTCCAGACCGAGACCGCGGTCTGGGCCTCTCTACCGCTGGCTCTTTAGGGCCGCTCGGCAATTTTTAAAATGGTCTCTTTACCGCGCCTTCTCTATTGTCTCCAAAACTTCCCATACCCGATTCCGCGCTCCTGGTTTGCGCAAGTTAATGCCGTACAGAACAAATTCCTTTGGAATAATGGGGCGATCAGAGTCGCTCTCCGCACTTGTGTGCAATCCACATATTGTGGGGGCATCGCAGCAGCAGATATATATGCGTATTATGTGGCATCCCACATTCTAGTAATAATTGAGTGGTGGTATGGCTCCCTTGTCGACCCGGCATACGCTGTCGAGCAGGTCGTCCTGGCGCGAACCCCCCTCCTACATCTCCTATATAGCGCGACGCGAATGGATGCACTACCTCCGGCGGGCAGAGTGGTGATCTCGCTGTGTCGGGCGACGGTGAGGCAGATGGGTTGGGGTGGTAGGCTTACCCAGGCGACCCCACTATGGCAGGGAACATACGTTCGCCCGGTGGTGGCCCTGCAGGGTTTTCAGGGCTGGGACACGGTGGGGATATCAACCCTGGGCGATGTGATGCATGGCATTACCCTAAAATCGTATCAGCAGCTGCAGACCGAGTTCCAGCTTCACAAATCGCAATTTTTTAGATTCCTTCAACTTCGCCATGCACTCACCCCCCTCATTCGCTCTCTGGACGCCCTCCCTGAGTTCCACCCCTTAGAGGGACGGCTACTGATGGGTGACCTAGGCCAACATAAAATCAGGCAAATCTACCAGACCCTCATTACTCACGCCACGACGACGTTCAACAAGACACGTGCGGCCTGGGTGACCGACATCCCTGAGTTGACGGACGATGACTGGGCCGAAGCCATGGCTAGCCCACGGGGGCGGCGGTCTCTACCAGATATCGCCTGATACAGTTTAAGTACCTACACCGGGCTTATTTTACGCAAGTCCGGCTGTGGAAGATGGGTGTCATTCAGTCCCCTCTGTGTCTACGGTGCGATCGCGCCGAAGGGACCTTCATACACACGGTGTGGAGCTGCGTTGCGCTGCAGCCCTACTGGCGCAGGGTTAGGTCTTGCCTCCAGGAGGTATTGGCGTGGGAACTCCCCTTAGACCCGCGACTCTTTCTCTTACATGCCACAGAGGACATAGGGGGAAGTAAATATAAGCAACATTTGCTATTCTCGGCACTGGCGGTCGCTAAACGGGACATAGCGCAGTGTTGGAAGGGAACATCACCCCCGCCGATTGGTAAATGGAAACGGGAACTCGACTCTTGTATGGGGGCAGAGATGGCGGTCTTTGTAGCCCGAGGTTGCCCCAAGAAACACAGGAAGATTTGGACCCGATGGGCCACGTACCGTGGCATAGAGCTCCCCCCGTTGCCACCCGAAGACCCGTAAACGTGCTCATGCTTGCTTTTTGCAGTTATGGGATGCCCCCCCTACAGGTGGGAAATAGATGCCCAGCCAAATGGTGTCATGTGAACCAACCGTGGGATATTGTGATGTCTGCTGTGTTGTATTGTTGTTTGTCCTGCATTGTTCGCAGGCGTTTATATATGCACAAAATGAGGATTTAAAGAGTATATGTATACCTCTTGCATTTATTGGTACTACGGGGCTAATCGCCCAGATTTCTCTTGAAAATCAAATAAAATTTGTTAAATATCAATTAGAACAACGGCGGACCACTGGTACTGCACCTCGTGCCAGTTCCAAAAAATAAAGTTCTGATGCGCAAATCTGCCCCTACGCCAGCCGTTGCGTGGCGTCACTGTGCTCCAGATCAAGAAACATTCACTTTCGAAGGGCGTGCGCATCTCACAAAGTCCAGTAGTCAGTTGTATTTACAAAATTTATGATTTCTTTATTTTCATCAGTATAAATAAGCATTGAACATTAACACTCCAGCCAACGCGTTTCATTCCCACACTGGGAACTTCATCAGGGCTGAAAGGTAACAAATGATACACATATTATTACCAGATCACGACACAAGACTAGACAAAAACTAACCATCACATGACTCCACAAAACATTGATATATATCTTAAGTAAGACAACACCAAACTCCCACAGTTACAACAACACTAAACAAAAAACAAAATTATATAGAGATATATATATATTTTTTTATATAAAAAGTTTTCCTTGGAGAACTCCACATCCTCACATATGGTGCCCATAAATACCAGCACCAACTGACCCATCATTCAATACAGGTTGTAAGCTACACACCATCATATACAGTTTCCATATAAATGGACTCGACATGACCCCTCATTGGAAATACTTCCTTTATAATTAAATACCTGTAATTATGTACCTCAATTGCCTCATTTTCAGAAAAACTATCCATGATCGAAAGAAAACGTGTATGAGGCTGATGGATCATACTTGACAAGAATAAAAACAGTTTAAAATCACTGCAATCATTAAAAACACAAAATTGAGTATTCTATTGCAATTCTTACCGAATAAAAAAGGAAGAAAAAATCGTTTCAAATCTGTCGTTTTATATTCCTCGTGTAACTGATGACAATTGAGGTGCAATCACCTCTGACATGTATATAAGTATACGTTTTTCAATGTGCCTGTTAAAGGAAGAGCAGATTTTACAGCATGTACATGACATGTCAATTCTATAATGCGCTCAATTATTTGCTCTAAATTGAATCAGAACAGAAACACCAGAGGAGTTGGAGAATAAAAAGAAACGAAAAGAAAGAAAGTGGGGGGAAAAAATAGAAAGCAAAGGAAAGAACATGTGATGGGACACATATTCAAACACACACCAACTATATCATTAAACCATCTAATCATATACCTAACCCCATAATATGCATATCTTCTTATAATAAGTGGGCACACCATCATCCTTGGTTAGTCTCTAATCATATTCAATATTCTTATTACACAGACTGACCATCACATATGGGAAGAACCATTCCCGTCGCCTGACGGATCAAACACCAGTTGATAGCAGTAATATACACATACATCATATACTATAAATCGTACTGCCATGAGGCAAAAATGAATTGGCGAACTCCATTTATAATTTAAATGTTAAAAAGAAGGGGATAACAGAGTCCCATGGAACAGTACTAATCTGCCAAAATATAGTATAGTCAAAAGAGGAAAATCATTTTTTAATTTTTTTATTATTTATTTTATATTATTAACCTGACTTATAAACACTTGCCGGTGATTGTCAAAAGAAGTTATAATCATGTACCCTAATTGGAACTGAATATTCATGGTGGGTCATACCTCTTATGTTGATTGTCTCAACCGTTAAGCTTGTGATTATATGAGGCGCGATCCTGTGTATTCCACTAGGACCCAACAATATAGTCTTGAGTATGGTAACTCCTATAAAAGACAAAGAAAGAGGAACAGACCCCAAATTCATACCACAATAGTAGTCCACACAGTAAATGCTAATCAAAGTAGCTCCCATATTCATTTCACAAGCGTATCCACGTGCATCTACCCCGCACACCACAATGATAGTCCACATAGTAAATGCTAATCAAAGTAGCTCCCTTGTTCATTTCACAAGCGTATCCCCCGTATAGCTACCCCGCATATCCCAAACCATGGGAGCTGGACCTGCGCGCTCCCCGCTGGAATTCCTACCTGCATATCCACATCAATGCGCATGTGAGTACGCATACGTCCTACGCCACATACCTATGCCTGAGTTATAAAGCACACTGTTGTGCATAATTATATCAGTTTTAAACGACTCCACTATAAGATTAAAAGAGAGTCCCACAGTCCAAGCCGACACCACCCTCAACCTGTGCCGGACACAATATGTGGAGAGCAAGTGCCTAATTCTCACTTGTTTCCCACACCGGCTTCGGACAGAAATAATTTTTGAAACCGCCGTTTCTACCGGTAGAAAATCCCGCTACGAAATACTGTACCACCCTTACCACCTTACATCACAATCATGCGCGTCTTCCTCCTTGTTCTCGTGTCAGGTGAACCTTCCCGCCACCGTTCGTAAATACCCAAAGTTCCGCCCACATGTAAAATAGACGTCCAATCAGCGGACACAGAGGGCGGGATTATAAGAACGCCTGTCTGGGATTTCAAAGGGCCGGAAGGTCAACACGTCGCCATTCATAAGTGGTAAAGAATCACTATAAACCGTATTCCACACCTTAATACACAAGCGTACATGAACCTCGATAAGTAGAAACGTCTAAAATAATACGACTTACTACACTTATCAATTTACGATAATCCACAATATATCATAATCAGACAACCTGAAAACATTTTCAATGTCCCAATTACGACCTTAATATTCATAAATAAAATACTCGTATAAAAATTAAGAATTGCAATTAGAGGGATCCTACATAAGCCCACTTCCATATAACAAATAACACAATGTCCCTAGTAACATTTATACCTCGAACTGCACTGTGTAAGAGGCCGCCATTAGTAAGTGGCTGACCCAACCAATGTTCATAAATAGAAAGATAATCTCAAAGTTGCACCATACATTCAATCCCTACGACCAGGATATATAAACTTGGTCGGACAAGGGAGAAATCGCCTCTAAATCACGGGTGACCCGAAGACACCCGCCATATCCGCATCTATGCAGACAACGCATAGAGGAAAGTTCCTGCCCATAGCTGTAATAAAATATACAAAGCGATACCTGTAAAGAAAAGGGGGAGTGCAGGATATCATGATATTGTTCCATAGTGATGTGTATATAGAAATATATATGAAAAAGGATACACAGTGTCCCTATATTATTCCATAATGGTATACTAAAACCATAATCGATACCAGGATACAATTATTCCGGCAAGTGTCCAGAAGTCAGGGTTCAGATAATAATCCAAAAGAAAAAGAAAAAACACCTAATAGGCACGCATATATTAACGTTGTTAGAGAAGTACAAGGAAACTCGGGTCATGAGAGCTCGATACATCACATTGTCATCGAATATATATTGCTAACATCCAAGTACCAATGTGCAACTCATTCGTCATCTTGCATGGAATGACAGAGAAGTCGTCGAGAACACCATCCAATGCAGTGCCTTACAAAGTCCTTATCAGAGTGATGACTCAAACAGAGCCTATTTGCACATGTTGCTCCTATGAGTGAAACAACCGATTAAAGACACACACTGCTTGTTTCTCTAAAGGATATAATACACTATAGCCCGAACAAAAGCTGGATGTTAGCAATATATATTCGATGACAATGTGATGTATCGAGCTCTCATGACCCGAGTTTCCTTGTACTTCTCTAACAACGTTAATATATGCGTGCCTATTAGGTGTTTTTTCTTTTTCTTTTGGATTATTATCTGAACCCTGACTTCTGGACACTTGCCGGAATAATTGTATCCTGGTATCGATTATGGTTTTAGTATACCATTATGGAATAATATAGGGACACCGTGTATCCTTTTTCATATATATTTCTATATACACATCACTATGGAACAATATCATGATATCCTGCACTCCCCCTTTTCTTTACAGGTATCGCTTTGTATATTTTATTACAGCTATGGGCAGGAACTTTCCTCTATGCGTTGTCTGCATAGATGCGGATATGGCGGGTGTCTTCGGGTCACCCGTGATTTAGGGGCGATTTCTCCCTTGTCCGACCAAGTTTATATATCCTGGTCGTAGGGATTGAATGTATGGTGCAACTTTGAGATTATCTTTCTATTTATGAACATTGGTTGGGTCAGCCACTTACTAATGGCGGCCTCTTACACAGTGCAGTTCGAGGTATAAATGTTACTAGGGACATTGTGTTATTTGTTATATGGAAGTGGGCTTATGTAGGATCCATCTAATTGCAATTCTTAATTTTTATACGAGTATTTTATTTATGAATATTAAGGTCGTAATTGGGACATTGAAAATGTTTTCAGGTTGTCTGATTATGATATATTGTGGATTATCGTAAATTGATAAGTGTAGTAAGTCGTATTATTTTAGACGTTTCTACTTATCGAGGTTCATGTACGCTTGTGTATTAAGGTGTGGAATACGGTTTATAGTGATTCTTTACCACTTATGAATGGCGACGTGTTGACCTTCCGGCCCTTTGAAATCCCAGACAGGCGTTCTTATACCCCCGCCCTCTGTGTCCGCTGATTGGACGTCTATTTTACATGTGGGCGGAACTTTGGGTATTTACGAACGGTGGCGGGAAGGTTCACCTGACACGAGAACAAGGAGGAAGACGCGCATGATTGTGAGGTAAGGTGGTAAGGGTGGTACAGTATTTCGTAGCGGGATTTTCTACCGGTAGAAACGGCGGTTTCAAAAATTATTTCTGTCCGAAGCCGGTGTGGGAAACAAGTGAGAATTAGGCACTTGCTCTCCACATATTGTGTCCGGCACAGGTTGAGGGGTGGTGTCGGCTTGGACTGTGGGACTCTCTTTTTAATCTTATAGTGGAGTCGTTTAAAACTGATATAATTATGCACAACAGTGTGCTTTATAACTCAGGCATAGGTATGTGGCGTAGGACGTATGCGTACTCACATGCGCATTGATGTGGATACGCAGGTAGGAATTCCAGCGGGGAGCGCGCAGGTCCAGCTCCCATGGTTTGGGATATGCGGGGTAGCTATACGGGGGATACGCTTGTGAAATGAACAAGGGAGCTACTTTGATTAGCATTTACTATGTGGACTATCATTGTGGTGTGCGGGGTAGCTGCACGGGGGATACCCTTGTGAAATGAATATGGGAGCTACTTTGATTAGCATTTACTGTGTGGACTACTATTGTGGTATGAATTTGGGGTCTGTTCCTCTTTCTTTGTCTTTTATAGGAGTTACCATACTCAAGACTATATTGTTGGGTCCAAGTGGAATACACAGGATCGCGCCTCATATAATCACAAGCTTAACGGTTGAGACAATCAAGATAAGAGGTATGACCCACCATGAATATTCAGTTCCAATTAGGGTACATGATTATAACTTCTTTTGACAATCACCGGCAAGTGTTTATAAGTCAGGTTAATAATATAAAATAAATAATAAAAAAATAAAAAAATGATTTTCCTCTTTTTGACTATACTATATTTTGGCAGATTAGTACTGTTCCATGGGACTCTGTTATCCCCTTCTTTTTAACATTTAAATTATAAATGGAGTTCGCCAATTCATTTTTGCCTCATGGCAGTACGATTTATAGTATATGATGTATGTGTATATTACTGCTATCAACTGGTGTTTGATCCGTCAGGCGACGGGAATGGTTCTTCCCATATGTGATGGTCAGTCTGTGTAATAAGAATATTGAATATGATTAGAGACTAACCAAGGATGATGGTGTGCCCACTTATTATAAGAAGATATGCATATTATGTTGTTAGGGTTAGGTATATGATTAGATGGTTTAATGATATAGTTGGTGTGTGTTTGAATATGTGTCCCATCACATGTTCTTTCCTTTGCTTTCTATTTTTTCCCCCCACTTTCTTTCTTTTCGTTTCTTTTTATTCTCCAACTCCTCTGGTGTTTCTGTTCTGATTCAATTTGGAGCAAATAATTGAGCGCATTATAGAATTGACATGTCATGTACATGCTGTAAAATCTGCTCTTCCTTTAACAGGCACATTGAAAAACGTATACTTATATACATGTCAGAGGTGATTGCACCTCAATTGTCATCAGTTACACGAGGAATATAAAACGACAGATTTGAAACGATTTTTTCTTCCTTTTTATTCGGTAAGAATTGCAATAGAATACTCAATTTTGTGTTTTTAATGATTGCAGTGATTTTAAACTGTTTTTATTCTTGTCAAGTATGATCCATCAGCCTCATACACGTTTTCTTTCGATCATGGCTAGTTTTTCTGAAAATGAGGCAATTGAGGTACATAATTACAGGTATTTAATTATAAAGGAAGTATTTCCAATGAGGGGTCATGTCGAGTCCATTTTATGGACACTGTATATGATGGTGTGTAGCTTACAACCTGTATTGAATGATGGGTCAGTTGGTGCTGGTATTTATGGGCACCATATGTGAGGATGTGGAGTTCTCCAAGGAAAACTTTTTATATAAAAAATATATATATATCTCTATATATAATTTTGTTTTTTGTTTAGTGTTGTTGTAACTGTGGGAGTTTGGTGTTGTCTTACTTAAGATATATATCAATGTTTTGTGGAGTCATGTGATGGTTAGTTTTTGTCTAGTCTTGTGTCGTGATCTGGTAATAATATGTGTATCATTTGTTACCTTTCAGCCCTGATGAAGTTCCCAGTGTGGGAATGAAACGCGTTGGCTGGAGTGTTAATGTTCAATGCTTATTTATACTGATGAAAATAAAGAAATCATAAATGTTGTAAATACAACTGACTACTGGACTTTGTGAGATGCGCACGCCCTTCGAAAGTGAACAAATAAAATTTGTTATTAAAAAAAAAAGCCAGGTAAAAAAGCCAAAACATGGAAAACGGACTGTTTTAAAAATTGTTTCTGCATTTTTTGCCTCATTTTTATGTTGGAAGCTCGGATGAGGAGGGGTTTACCACACGTGGTGAATACCTCACCCAGGGTAATAAGATTTACCACGTGTGGTAAATACCTCACCCTATTAAGACGAACTTGTGATGAGGGCCTTGCCAGTGGTGTAAATGCCTTTTTTGCACTTACCAGGTGGAGCGGATTTTGCTGCAGAGTGCACCAGATAAGCTGCGTAATGCTGAAATATCAATGATGAGCCAAGAAATGCTTAAGGAAAAAAAATGTTTATTTTCTTAAAGTAGTGATCCAGATGAGCAACTTGCTTTATTTGACAATGACAGCAGCACATTGCTAGATTTTTGTGTTTAAGTAGGGTCCTTAAACATGACGGTTTTTAGTCTTCTCAAACTGTTAGAAAAATGTAAAGATCCAAAATCAAATGTGTTTATTTTTCATTTACAATTTTATTGAATTAAAATAATCTTCACAGTGACATGGTTGAAGATGTTGAAAGGTCATAATGTGTTCACCAGTAACACTTTGAATTTGAACATTTAATAAGTACAGTTTAAAAAGTGCAAAGCTAACATGAAAAGCTACATAATGGAGTATGTGCAAAAATTAGCCAAAGCATTATTAATTCATGGTTCATAAATGTAAATATGCTTGTTTATGTCGATTAATTTCAGTTCTTATTGTGCTAAACAGCCTGTACTTAACAATGTTTGTTCCTATAACTTGCTACACATTTCAAATTATAGCACCTTTTGTTAAGAATTTAATCCGATGAAAGTACTGTACACCTTGTATTTATTCTGCCATAAAGTGCATTTTGTATTATGATCCACATACATCACTGGGAGTTTCAGTCTACGGTCACACAGATATTTGTTCATAATTGTTCGTATAAAATAAAACATCAATCATAATGAGAGTTCTCCGTTGCTGTTAGGTGGCGCTGATAGCTCGTAAGAAGTTAAATCTATTACTACTTTTCTGATGTATTAAACTCGAAAAGACATTTAATCGGCGAATTAAATATCTTGTCTAACTCGCTAAGAACTGAAATCTGCACTTAAGCTGTGTCGTACAGTTTTGCAACGTGAACTGTGCAAAGATAAGGAAGCATAACCAGAGTCGCTGAATCCTTTTTTTTTATATATATCACCAATGGTCAGTGGAGGCCGAACTGGATGTCATTTATCCTTTCAGTTGTGGAGGTAGAGCCAAGAGATAAGTGTCAGCCACGCGTACATGGTAATCTAATAAAGCAAACATATATCCAATCTGCAGTGTTATTGATCCACAGTAAGGGATCAAACTTCATACCTGTCATTGAGGCAAGAAATAAAAACAAATGTCCTAGTGTCTTACAGGTTTCCCTACACAGTTACCAAGTTAATATAATACTCCAACAATAAACACTGAAATATGTCCTGGAAAATGTAAACAGCTGGTTTTATTTACCATTATTGTGGAGAAATTCACAGTAGTAAATCCAATGCAAAGGGTGGGAAGTGAGCATTACTAGGCGAGGTATAGCTTATAAGTTTGTGGCCCTTCACAAGCTCATCCCTGATCCCTTCCTGCCATGGAAATGGTTGAAAATGTAATTTTCTAGGATGGGACAGGAAACGTACATCCCAGAGGAGGTCGTGAAAGGCTTTTATACAGTAATGAATTTACTACTGCAGAGTTCTCTGACATGATTGTGGAGAAATCCGTAGTAGTGATTCCCAATCAAGGGAGGGGAAGTGGGCGTTACAAGTAGGTGTCACCTAAAGTAACCATGGTGGTTGATTATGGATCTCTCCTGAGGTTTCTCCTGGAGCAGCCTTAGTTCATTGGCTTTACCAAAAGTATACTATTGCAAATGCTGGGTTTTTCTGAATGCTGCAGCTGAAGGAAATACATTTACTCCCACTGTAATTATAATATAATTTTCCTCCAAATAATGTGCTTATATTTGCAATAATATAGCCTTATAGCCCACCGTAGCGGCCTATACCGGCTATTAAAGGCCCACTCCAGCGTTAAAGGCCCGAGCCGAAGGCGAGGGCCTTTAACAAGGGAGCGGGACTTTAATAGCCGGTATAGCCCAGCTACGAAGGGCTATAAGGCTATTAGAACATTCTGCCACTAGAGTGCAGAATGTTCTAATAAATAAAACAAAGGCCTCTCGGAGTCCGAGGGGATTTAAATCCGAGATCCGAGAGGAGGCCTTTATGAAAACAACATTGGAATGTTGCTTTGCGGGCCTTTACCGGCCTTTAGAAGCTCGGAGCACTCCATTGTATTCAATGGAGTGCTCCACATTCCAATGTTCTAATAACCGATATGCTTATGTTTTTCAGACTGATATCCATAACAAATGATTGGCTAGAAATGTATAGGACTATTGTTTTTGGTAAAATCTCTCAATTAAGAAAAATATGTTTTGGCAGTATGCTCTTAAATGCAACACAATCCATCACTAAAAAGCCCTGGTGCATTAAAACTCCTCCCAAGTGGTACATTTCTTTTTAACTGTAAGCTGTTCTATTTTAAACCATTTCATATTGTTTAATTTTGTATTAAATTCCAAACTGGAGGTTGGATCACGAAACATTTTTGTCTGGCGCCATTACATGTCATTGGTAATAAGTAAGTCAGTAATTAGTGAAAACGCCTTTTGCCACCATATTATGAAAACAGACTTATGGAGATGGTAACGTGTGACAAGCATATTTGTGCATATTTATTGGGTTGCATTTTGTTGTGGTGGTGTGTTGTATTTGTTATTGTGCTGATGTATTTTTGTACATTATGGTTCCGTGTTACTGTGTGGTATTGCAGTGTGTTCTGCTTTGACTGTTTTATATTGTGCTTTGTTATGTTTTCGTTAGTTAATTGTCTGTTGTGTATTGTTATTGTGTTGTGTTTTGATGTGTGTTGTAAAGGCTTTATAGATGTCAACAAATGCTTGTACATTTGCATCCAAAAACAACACGTAACTTTAAAGTTCCAGTGAAAAGCACACTTTTACTATTGTCTAGGGTGGTGCAATACTGCTGCTACAGTTCTATTATAGCCTTAGAGCCCGGTGTAGCGGGCTCTACTGGCCATTAAAGGCCCAGCGTTAAAGGGCCGAGCGAAGGCAAGTCCCTATAACAGGGGAACGGGCCTCTAATGGCCAGTAGAGGCCGCTATGGAGGGTTCTAAGGCTTTTAGAACATTCCTCCTCTAGAAGGCAGAATGTTCTAATTTGTAAAACAAAGGCCTCATGGAGCCCGAGGGGGTTTAAATCACCTCGGGCTCCATGGGGCCTTTGTTCATAGCAAGAGCTGGGAGCAAACATTGGAATGTTGGTGCTCCGAGCTTCTACCAGCCATTAGAAGCCCAGAGCACTCCATTGTCTTCAATGGAGCGCTCAACATTCCAATGTTCTAAAACTCTTTAAAACACCAATTAGCCATAACCTCTGACACACAGGTCTTACATAAGCATCTCCAGTGCTCACTTTTTTGTGATACGGCCTAATGCCATTCCATTTTATCCCTTGAAGGTGGTTAAATACTGTGTAATTGTATGCAGGTCTGCCTCCTCTACTCTGTTTCTGAAATGACACGTGCCAATCGGGGGAACATCCACGTGCTTGTGTTGCTTCAAGCTCTGGCTTGGTTAGTTTACATGCAGGCAGTCTCATCCCATTTGCCAGAGGGATCAGGGATCACTTCACTTGCTGTCAGGCAGCATTTCTTACTTGTTTTTGCCCCTAAACTCTCTATCTAATCATAGAAGTGTGAAAAGAGCACGGAATGTGATTTTCATGTTTAGGATCCAACCATGATTGTCATGCAGTGCAATTAATTCTATGATATTTAAACAACTCGCTTCATGATGTTCTAATCTCAAATTTGCACTGCAGGTTAATTTAGGTTAAAGTCCATACCCTAATCAATTTAGTTCAACATATGGATTTTGATTTGATTAAATATATTTGATCAATTGAGCTTTGTCAACTCCTGAAATCCTCAGCATGATTCTCCATGTAGCTATTTCTGTGAGGTCTTAGTTCCCTTGATGCTTTACAAATCAGTATAAACTGGTAACTTACACAGCTAATCCTTAAAGAGCTTTATGAACCAGTCTTTTCTCAAGCCGGTTTGCTCTATATAGAATGAATTGAAGCTTATGCAGTACCAAGTGATCCATATATTTCGGAGGTGTGTGTGTGTTACTGTATTTGGCTGAACACTGCTTTATGACATTAAAGTCACCACCTCTACTTGCCATCATGGACCTTCTAAATGCCTCCCTAGAAGAAGCCACGGTCCCACATGACTGGAAGCATGCCATGGTGGTTCCTCTCCTTAAAAAGGCCATCGCTGACCCAGACTTATCCTCCAATTATCGACCTATCTCTCTGCTGCCGGCCTTTTCCAAAATTCTGGAGAAACACATACATTCCCAACTCACTAAATTTGTTGAAGACCAAAAGCTTCTCCATCATTCCCAATCCGGTTTTAGAGCTGGTTTCTCTACCGAGACCACCTTACTAGGAATAACGGAAAGGCTACGCCACCTTCTGGATGCTGGCGACACGGTCGCCCTCATCCTGCTTGACCTCAGCGCGGCATTTGATACGGTATGCCATACCACACTAGTAAAAACGCTTTGCTCTATAGGCATAGGAGGCTCTGCCCTCAGCTGGCTCATCTCTTTTCTCTCAAACCGCACTTTCCAATCTTTTCCTCCTCTACCAGCTCTGACACTCATCCTCTACCCCACGGGGTGCCTCAGGGCTCTATCCTCAGCCCCCTACTCTTTAACTTATATGTTAGACCCCTAGCCAATGTCGCAGACGAAGCAGGACTGTCCCTGTTCTCCTATGCTGACGATTCCCAAATCATCTTTTCTCTCTCCACGAACAAAGCAGCCGGGCCATCCCATCTTCAGCTTGGCCTGGGAAAAATTGCATCCTGGATGCAGACCAATTACCTTAAATTAAACGGTGAGAAAACAGAGGTACTGGTTCTGGGCAAAAACAAAGCTCTCTGGGGCCCACAACACTGGCCTAGTGCGATGGGTGCTCTCCCCCGACCCTCCAGCAAAGTTTGCAACCTTGGTGTTATCATTGACGACCAACTTTCAATGCACCATCAGACAGTCAAGGTAGCAGCCACCTGCTTTACCATCTTGAAGTGGCTAAGAAAGATCATCTGGATGCTGCCAGTGCCCACGCAGAAAATAGTAGTCCAGGCCCTCATCACCTCGAGACTGGACTACTGCAATGTCCTTTACCTCGGATCTAACAAGGCGGTGACGCGCAGGCTTCAGCTGGTCCAAAACTCTGCCGCAAGACTACTTTGTAGGGTACCCAGGATGACCTCAGTCTCAGTCCATTTGAGAGACCTGCACTGGCTCAGGGTGGAGAACCGAATTAAGTTCAAAGCCCTGAGCTATATGTTCAAAATCAAAACAGGCGTTGCCCTCAAATATCTCCAAGCCTTGGTCAACCCTTATGTGCCCTCCCGATGCCTCCATTCATCCACTCAAGGGAACTTTTCGATGCCTAGAATAAAGCTATCCCGGATGGGAGGAAGGTCTTTCTCCTACCTCGGTCCCTTGCTATGGAACTCACTTCCAAAAGCTATCCGAAACGAAACGGCATACACCCAATTTCGGAAATCTCTGAAGACTTGGCTCTTCAACCAGTAATCAACTTTGCCGCCTTATGTTCTTTTGTTCCGTCTCGTTGCCGGGAAACCCTTTTTGGGTAGCTGCTGCGCCTTATAAGTTTAATAAATAAATAAATAAAGTAAACCCTCCCACTCTGACTTGGAAAAATGTACGATAAGCATTACAAAATCTAGCATGTTCTTTTCTCTCACTTTTTGCAAGTACTTGGTTTTATAAATGTAAAATGACAAAATTAATAGTACTGTGGTAGTTGTCATACAATGGAACTAGCACAATTGTGGCGGAAGTTGCTATTAACAAAGTCCTTGTATGCTTCAGATCTAATGTGATCCTAAAATTTCAGGTCAACCCAAAAATTGACTTTTTAGGCAGCTAGACTGTTCAGAATTTAAACGGTAGCCAGCTGGAATATTCTAATGACGGTGACATTATGGGGCTGATTTTGATGTCGGGCGGAATTGCTTCTGCCCGACACCCGACTCGGTCCTGGGACCGACCGACACCCGGTCGGCGGTCCCGACCGCCCCATTACAATGCGAACGAACACTGTTCGGTCGCATGCTCCCTTTTCTCAATGGGAGCTCGTGTTACCGCCGTAAACCAGCCATAACACAAGCTCCCATTGAGAATAGGGAGGTGCTGTTGATCCCTGTACCCCGTGGCAGGCACCACAAGGTGCCTGCCACAAGGTACAGGGATCAACAGGGGGGCTCGGCCTCCAACCGAAGGCCGTGCATCAAAGGGGGCCCTGCTGGGGGCCCCCAAACATGCTTTCCGGCCGGCATGGAAACCATGTCGGAAACCGTGCATCGTAATTTCAAGGGCGGAAAGGTCCGCCCTTGAGAGCACTGGCCGGCGTCTGACTGGCCGAGCCCGTCAGAAGCCAGCAGGAATGACTGGCTGGTTTACTTTCCGACCGCCTACATCATAATGAGGCGGTCAGAAAGTAAACCGCGCGGCCCATTACGATGCGGCCCTGAAGGCTTCGACCACAGGTCGGAGCCTTTATGGGCCGCATCGTAATTGGCCCCTTAGTGTGCACATCAATGTCTACTGAAAAACATGAAGACACTGCATTACAGTAGTGTATCTTCACTCTACAATCCTATTATATATATAGCAACATCTTAACGATCTATTTGCTTCAAAATGAGAGCTAGAGACTTACAAAAGTTTACATCCCTGAGCCATTTCTTGTTGCAAGCACTCTTGTGCTGATTACTGCATTCCTATTTGGTCTCTTGTATGGCGTGTAATACCCCTGCTTTCATATATCTTATGTCTGCTTCCTAAGTTCATCATAGATTCTTTTTTAGCCATTGACGGTGCGACCTGACTTATGGTTGTCACGCCAACCATCAAATGTCAATGAAATTATTTAATGTAATTCACATCTAACTAGTTGTGATGTGTTCTAAGAAAAGCAGTACGACATAAAGACCGAGCACAACAAGTAAAGCAACAGGTCAACAACTCACTTTAATAAAGATTCTCTAATTTCCTCATGACTTTGACAGTGTCTACTGGGTAGCACTGGCTTCCTCTAGATTGTAACTTTGCAGAACACAGCCTGTATGCTGCATTCTGCATCCCAAACTTAATACAACAAAAAGGAAAGTCTGGTTCAAAACATCCATGTCCTCTGACAATGCCTTTAAATGTGTTTGTGTTTTAAGGGTTTTCCAATACATGACAGA
This sequence comes from Calotriton arnoldi, assembly GCA_963921515.1. Taxonomy (NCBI): domain Eukaryota; kingdom Metazoa; phylum Chordata; class Amphibia; order Caudata; family Salamandridae; genus Calotriton; species Calotriton arnoldi. Next base: position 114,717 of record CAWUFW010000179.1, read on the forward strand.
TAAACATCAGTGTCTATTAAACAAACTCCAGGCCAAAATAAAGGAAAAGGTGCTCCTTCCCCTTCTTGAGTATATCTCACAAAAATCAAGGCTCAGCCTTAGATTATGCCTCTGATGCTGTTGTTGATATTGGAGAAGGACATGATTTTAAAATTTAGATTCTGATGGATAGTTTTAACCGCAGATTACTTACCTTGTGAATACCCCCAGGTACCAGACTATATCCTGAGCTTTTTTCTCAGCAATTCCCTCGCATGCCGGTTGGTGGCATCATGCAGCTCCGCAAAAAATACTGTCCAAAATGTTTCCAGTATGCCTTAGACATGACACTGCTAAGACTACAGATGACCTTTGTGCCAACCTTCTAAAAATCATTGAAGATGGTCAGGATGCAGCAAACCATGTAATTGGGTCAGACAACCTGTGTAGGGCTGTTGGTACCAGCGTACCTTCAGCCCCATGCCTGGATATGCTCCACAGGATTCTCTGGAGATGTCCAACAATCAATCATGGACATGCCCCTTGACAGCACCCATCTCTTCGGACACGATGCAGACTCAGCGTTCAAATGCTTTAAAGAGAGCAAAGCAACAGCACCCTCCCGGAGCTTAGCACTGCCCGCACTGCAGTTTCCTGAGCAGCATCTCCCCTTTTGAGGCTTCGGAAAGGTTTTGAGCAGAGACCACATCAAACCTTGCTTCCGCAACAACAGGCCTCCAAAGACTTTCGAGGCAGAGGTGGTGTATCCAGCTGACAAGGTCCAGGTCCCCAGAGGCAACAAACTACCCAATCTCCTGACCGCCCACCTCCCTGCCACTGCAAACGTCCTCTAGTTTTCCCTCAGTGGTACATTGTCACCTGGTTGGAGGCTGGATGAGTTATTGTCTCCACAAGTAGCAATTCATCACATCGGAAAAATGGAAGCTGCAAATTGTACAACATGGCGATGCCCTACACTTCCTTTCCACCCCTTTCGTGGAGAAGGGAGCTTTAAAGAGGGTGCCAGCATCAGAAGTAAGGACTGGTTGCTACTCCTGTTACTTTCTGGTGCCAAAAAAGTACAGAGAACTTAATCCTATTCTAGATCTCTGCCCTCTGAGCTTTTTCCACAAGAAGGAGAAGTTCAAGATGCTCACTGTGGCCCAAGTTCTGTCTGCACTGGATCCAGGTAACTGGGAACTGGCATTGGATCTGCAGGACGCCTATTTCTACATACCCATCCTGCAGTCCCACAGATGCTGCCTGTGGTTCCAAGTAGGCCACAGCCAGGGTGAACAAACTCAGCCGGTGTTGCCTAGCGGATAATGAACCCTGTCTTGATCTTTTTGCCACCGCTGAGTACAGGCAGTGTCCAAACCTTTGCACGTTGCAGTTCCCAAGGCAATTCTCCCCACGAAGATGACTTTTGTTTGGACTGTAGCTCGGGACTTCTTTATGCCTCTCCACATTTACCTCTTCAGCCCAAACTTCTGAAGAAGATCACAAATGACTGGTTCCAGTTATCCTAGTGGCTCTGGACCAGGCCAGGAGAGTGTGGTACTCAAAATCTCTGGCTATGAGCATCTGTCCTCTAAGTCGGCTGTTACTTAGGGAGGACTTCCTGTCACAATAGCAGGGCAGGGCCCTAACTTGAGCCTGTACAACTTGCACCTTCATGCTTGGAGATAGAGGTTTGACAGTTGAAGGCCTTTGATCTCCTGAAGTGATGAATGTAATTTTGGCAATCAGGCATCCCTTTACAAAGACCATCTATACAGGACACTGGGAGAAGTTTGTTGCTTGGTGTTCTTCCTGGCAAACCTTACCCTTACAGGCCCAATTACCGGATGTTCGCCTTTTCTCATGTCTTTATTCCACCAAGGCCTTGTTGTAGCAACAGTTACAGGTTATTTGTCTGCCTTATCAGCTGTTCTACGATTGCCTGATCAGCCATCCCTGTTTAAAGCACCTTTTGTAATGTATTTTTTTAAAGTACTGACCCGTATGTTCCTGCCAAAACCCTTTGTGATGCCCCAGTTGGACCTCAATATTGTTTTCACAGTCATGATGTGTACCCCATTTGAGCCAATGAACGGTGGTCCTTCAAGGTTGCTCATGTTGAACACAATGTTCCTCATGTCTTATTATTGCATGAGTGAGCTGAAAGTACTTGCTGTCCAGCATCTCTACACATCTTTTTTACCAGACAAGTTAATGCTAAGGACCAAGGTAACGTTTCTCCCAAAAGTTGTAATGCCTTTCTACATTGAGCATTCTATTAGCCTGCCAACGTTCTTTGCTCCTCCCCATTCATCCAAAGAGTAAGAGAGACTCCAGGGCCTAGCCCTGAAGAGAGCTCTGAGCTTCTCCATCGATAACACCAAGGATCACTGGGTGGACGATCAGCTCTTTGTGGGTTTTTCATGGGCGAAGAAGGGAAGAGCAGTGCAGAAACGGACCATTTACAGTTGGGTTGTCCTTTGCATAACAATCTGCTATGGAGTGGCTAAGAAACGGCCCCCAGAAGGCCTGTGGGCTCATTCCAACAGAGGCAAAGTTGCTACCACTCCACTGTAGTGTCCAGTTTGGATATCTGCCAAGCTGCAATGTGGGCACCAGTTCACACATTCACAAATTACTGTTGCCTGGATAATCAAATCTAACAGGAGGGGCACTTTGCCCTTTCAGTCCTGCAGGACTTCATAGTCTGAGCCGTCCCATGGACCTACCACCTGTGGAGATACATTGGTATATATTCACACGGTGAGGAATCTGCACTGAAAAGTATCCATCAGAAGAAAAAGTTACTCACTGAAAACAATTAGGCTATTAGGTGAGGGGGATAAGTACCCATCTCAAGTAATAATCACTATCCTTGTCAAGGTGAACTACTAAAGTCACTAAATAAACCTCAGCTCAACCCCCGGGTAGCTGTGCCACTTAGCAGTCAGGCTTAAATTAGAGGCAATGCCTAAAGTATTTATGCGACTACCACAGTAATAAAGTTGAAATGTAAAACAATAAAAATCCCAAAGCAAATTAGAAAATAGTGTGTTATTAAACAAAATGACACCAAAATCCAATAAAGGGAACTGAAGATGTGATTTTTTAAAGTTTTAAGTAGAAATAGCACCAAGAAGCATAAAGTGCTAATTACTGTCAATGGTCACTGTGGAAGAGGACCTAGGCACATTTGTTACACTGACCGCGATGGAGTGTGGGTTGGATAAACCAACCAGGTTCATCCTGGGCCAAAGATTTTACCTTTTGACTGAGTCATTTGTGTGCTAATCTACTACAGGGGACCCTCAGGATACCTCACAGGAGGCGCTTGGAGACTCACTGGGTGTCAAGCAGAAGCCAGCTGCAGGGTCCAGTCCAGATCCAGTTGCCACTGGTCATCTGGGTAGTTTGCAGGAAAGGCCTCTTGTAGCTTGTTGTTTCCCTGTAGTTTGAACAGGAGGTCTGCCGTATGACCCTTGGAGTCCACTTCCTTGTCCTGGATACAAGAGGGAGGACAGGACCATTACTTTTAGGGCTTCCTTCAGGTATCAAACAGCAGGTTCAGTCCTTTCTGATATTCAATAGATCCAGGAGTGTAATGTTGTGGGTGCCTGTAGATACCACATTTATGCCTAGTTTGAGCTAGTGGATGATAATGACCCCCGGGCACACCCTAACCAATGGGGTAAAGATTCCCGGGGCTAACCCTGTCCACTTTACTAATTTTCAAGATGATGAGAGCCTTTGGCCACGCTAAACATGGGCTCTGAGGGATGGGGGGAGGGGGGTGTGGGGAGTGTAATAATCTCCCACATCTAACAATAAACTGCAGTTTAAAGTAGGTCCTGTACCCACATCAAACTCAGAAACAAACGTCTGGTAGAACAAAAGCTGAGTTTTCCAGAACCAGGCAATGGCTAGACAAGAATTGTTTTGGTATCCTGTCCTTGCCCTTTGATGTGCACTCCAAGTGTTATATGTAAACCCCTAGCAGACCTTTCAAGCCGGTTTGACACTTCAGCAAGATTTGACACTGTAATATCAAAAAAGCCACACTGTGATTGGAGCCTGGCTGGCTGGGGGACAAAGGAAGGGGGCTGGCTAGGGTGTTAGCTACATCTAATTGTGACGGGGTAGGCCTCTTTGAAGTTAATCAATTTCCTAGGCCCGGTACACAGGTCATACTGTCAAGGGAGCAAATCCATATCCCCACACCCAAGGCCTTTGTCTCATCTCTGGGAACAAGTTCACACCTCATCAAGAGGGTCAGTAAAAGGGAGTTATTCAAATGCTAATTACTGGCTGTCAGAAGTGGGGAGCAAAATGGAGATTAGGCTCCAGGAACTTCAGGCAGGGAAAGGGTATCTTTCTAAAAGTTACTTTTCCTTTCATTTTTAGTAAAAATACATCATCATCTTTGGATTCGATTTTTTATAACTATAAAAAATAGTTGTTTAATTATTACTCTAGCTAGTCCCTATCCAGAGATACAGTATTATTAAATAACATTTTGTCCCAGTGTTTTCCAATGGAACAGTTCGCCTTGCTATAGTAAAAATAGCTTCTGATAGAGACGTCTAGCCACAGATTCCTCTCCTTTTGAATATTCCTCAGGCGCCAGACAGGCTTCAGTAACTTTTTAATAGTACCTTTGCGCACTGGTAGGTGATACTGTGCGGCTCCACACTGACACGTTCCTCTCCACAAATGGCATGCAGAGGCCAAATAGGCTCCACTCTGGGTGCTGACGTCAGTTCCTTTCTTTCCACACCACTAGACGTGGATCCGGAGATCATTCTCTCATCTCTCAGAGACACTTACCTCACTAATTTTTTGTCCATATTTCACATTGAGCAAGGGAATGTTACCAACAAAAACAAAAGGTTTTAAGTCCTGTAGGGACTGTCCCAAACAAATGTCTTTGACAGATCTCCATGAGGTGAGCCTGTGGTGCCTTGGGTTGAGTCATGACTCTAGGGCCAGCAGTGACTGCGCATCGATGAACCCAAAGGCTATCTGAGACAGAGAGGTGAAGCTTTACATTGACAAACACAGGCAGACTTTGCAATGAGACTGATATAAGTCACGGTCCAGGTAGAACTTAGGTCCCGTTCTCACTCCAGGGGTTGTCGAAGGCGTTCCAGAGGCCCGTCTTCATCAAGATCTAAATCTTTGGGTAAGTCGAAGAAGAAGAAACATAAAGAATCAAAGTGGGACTTTGCCCCGTCTCCCTACTCACATTCGCCTGAGCTGGCGTGGGGGTGGGACCATGGTTCTCGAGCTCGCTCTCAGTGCCACTCAACTTTGCAGCCGATCCTGTTACTCGTTCTGCCATATTGTGGCCCCGACATGCAGGACGTATCTGATGTGGATGCGCATGATGCTACCTACCAACGCACAAGAGAATTACTGAGAAAAATCACTGGTCCGGGTTTTGCGCCTGGGTGTATTCACAAGGTGAGGAATCTATGGTTAGATAGAGTAGCCACCAAAAAGAGCATTACCAAAGATAAGCAACTTATTTGTTCTTTTTACTAGCTTCTATTATACTATTTTGGTAGGATGTCATTGAGTTATTGATAATATGTGATGTGAAATGCAATGATGAAACATTTTAGTTAATTCTCAATGGATAATTTGTTGATACATCAACAAACATCTCTTTCTATCTTACTGTGCTGTCATTGGCAACTATGAAAACGGAAAGTGCATACCATTGATGTTACAGATTACGCTAAATGGTATCTTATCCACATACCAGGCAAACTAATTTATTTAATCAAATTTCTCCAGATCTTAAAACAAATGTTTGCTGAAAATGCCAAAAGGGAATAGAACCTATCTTCATGTTTTGCTCACATGCACACAATTCTAAGATGGGTGGAATGACATTTTAAAGAGAATGGTCTTGGTCAATGTCATGCCAGTTGTAATAAAAAAACAACTGAGGAACATTTCTCATCTGATTTTCTAAACTGTTCCATTAATAGGAAACATAACAAACTGTGGATTGAAAGCAATGGCGCATTGAACCATAATTGTGTTGTATAAGTCTAAGACAGAACTAAAAGTGTCAGAATGGATTTTAGAACTTTCGAAATTAGGGCCGGGATTTATCAAGGGTGTGCGTCATCCTTGTGTCACAAAAGGCGGCGCAAGCCCTTTAGTAAGATTTACCATGCCATGCCGAGCTACCTTGTGTGCTCTGCGTGGCATAGTAAATCTGGAGTAACACATGGTAGTGCAAGTCGCTGCCTTGTGTTACTCTGCGGGGGAAGGCGTTCCATTGATGGAGAGTGGTTTTTGGCTCATTCCCTGATTTACTAGAACTCATCCCGATGAGGCGTAACAAGGAGAAATATGTTTATTTCTCCTCAATATTTCCTCATTCTGCACCACACACAGAAAAGGGAAAATGCCTCTGGAGAAGGTATCCCTTCCTGCACAGAAACAATCCTGGCTGTAACGCAGGCACCATGGCGTAAGGGTGCCCACGTCGGCGCTTGGCAGCCACAAGTGCACCAGCGCAATGAGAGAGCAGGAATGCTCCATATGTTAGTAATTATGGCGCATTTCTGCTCTCTCCATTTGAGACCGCGCAGCTAGTTGTCCTGCTACGTTGCACTGCGCCAAATATTGATAAATGTGGCCCTAGGTATTCTTGATAAAGTGGCTGGAGGATTAATTCATTTACGTGATAAACGTTTGAGCACGTTTGTATAGTAGTGTAGTTTCTGCTATACCTGTTGATATTTGTGGAAAAATCTTTGTAAAGGATTGCTATTTCTTTTTTAAAGGTTTATCAGCAGTCATTAGAATGTCCTATATCTTTTACAGTTGCTAGAACTTAAGGAGAGGGTGGCAATTATCAGAAACCGTTGAGATTGTTTGAGTAATGTGAACTGAATACAGAACTAATAACTGTATAATAAAAAAGAGATTACACTGAACAATCAAGCTCGGTCAGGCCACCTCGTCCATAGGGTCAATAGTTTGAAAGCTCTTGAGACAAATTCTTCAATAATAATAGGAAAATGTATTTTAACTCCTAATATTAAGGCGAAGAAATAATACTGTGACTCACAAGGGGCGTATCTAATCCCCACTGTTCCCTCGGAATTTACCCCCCCATAGACACCTATGATTTAGTCCCCATAGGTATAATTTACTTTTTATAAATGTTTGAGAGTAAATGATATATCATCTTTTCATTTCCAGACATATTCCATTATTTGCGTTGTAAACATGTCCTGCTCGTGAGATGCATGAGCAGTATTTAAGGCACTTTTCAGTTCATATCACAGTAGCCCGTGTGTGTTTTATTTTTTCCTTTACATGAATTTTGTCATCCTCTACAATGGCATTCATAAAAAATGGTCGTCATTGTGTCTTTTTGCACTTTGGAAATATTATCCTAGATTTGCATACGAGCTACAATGATGTTTGTCTATACAATGTTTTACAATAAACCGAATATTAATGGGACTTTGCTTTTTGAGCTAACTGTATTTGTGTAATTTTCGTTGGTTTCACAAACTTTGTAAAATTCAGAAATGTATAGCGGCCCAGGGACGGGCTGCCTGATCAGGCTAAAACAAGACCCACGGACATAGATCCTCCCTTGTGCCCTTCTCCTCTCCTTTCATTCTATCACTTTCTTTCCTTCTTTCTTTCTCTCACTAAGCCACGGCAGGTGGGGTTAGGCAAACTTTGGTCTAGAAGTGATTGCAAAACTGCCATACAAACCACGAATAGCCAACCCTGTAACAGAAATGCTAATGTCTTTGTATATAAAAATCAATAAAACACTTTGAAATTAAAAAGAATTATTGGAGAGAATACGTTCCTTTGGAGCATTTTAGCAATCTTTAGTATTTGGTTGAGAAGCGATTTATTTGAATGTTTCACCCGTTAAAATACAACTGTGCGTAGATAAATGTAGCACCTTAGCAGTAGAAAAGATGCACGTGTTTTGTACTCCACATACTCCCTTCATTTTCTCTATGAATTGCCGTGTTTTCAAAGTAGTAGGAAACCTAGATATCAATTACTTGACTGTGTTAATTCCTTTAATTGCTGGTGTCGGACAAAGCCCACTTAAAATTCATCAAATCAATTTTGCACAATTGCTGCTGCTTATATTATAAGGAAATGGTTCGAAATAATTTAAGTCATCATTTACATTTGGAAAACGGAGTTAAGTGTATTTGTTTAATTCCATACTTTCTAAATAGAAACAAGTTCAAAATAACTGTTCTCCATTGTTTGCCTCAGTGCAAAACATTATGTATTAAGGATCACGCTAAGCTTGGGGAAAACCTTAATGCTCCATTCCCTGTTAGGCATGCGGCAATACAGTGCAAAACGAATTTGTTCTGTTCTTGTCACCACACAAAACATTACACAATACAACAAGATTTAATCAAGCATTTAAGATGTAGAACTGCCCAATTTCCTAAAATTAGATAGTTTAGTCATAGAAAGCAACTGCTTATACACACTTTAAACACCATGTTCTTGGTTTTGTGCTTGAATTCTGGTGCAAAAATCGCTTTGTATGTTTGAAATTGGAACTCATTTTCGTAGAGTAAAAAAACTTATGATAAAGAAAGCTTTCCACACCTAGAATAGCGAGAACAAATTAAATTCCATATGATTATTTGTTGTTTCTGTATATAACAGTTTTGGACCCCACAGTTAATAATTTAGTCACATTGATTCAATTATAAATATTGCCAAGTTTGAAAGCATTGGTGGTAAAGAGAGAAAATGTGTGTAGCTCATACTGTGTTTTAAAAAAAAATTAAATTTGGTGATGCTTGGTTTATCAATTCTATATCAGTACCGGAGGTGAGGATTATGCTCATCTTTCTCCACTATTCCATAGAGCAGCCATTTAATAAACAAACTATGTTTCCCAGAAAAACATGAGGGAAAGAAAAAACATCAGAACCAATCAGTAAACAGTCCAAGCAATATAGTCCTTCTTCACTGATTATGTCCCCTCTTTTTTCGCTGCTCGACAGTCATGAGTTAAGTGTTTTCTCATTTCCTCCTCGCTTGAAGGTTATGTTGTATGTTTTATTGCAGTTTTGTAGCTGTGTTACATAGAGGAGCTGAATATTGAGGGTGTGTGTTTTCTAACGATATTTTCTTTTATTTCACAGGCAGCTGTGGGTGCGCGTCTCAGCGCTCCTCATGCGGCTTTTAAAGCTTTGACGGGGCCACGTGTGCACGGTTCTGCCCGCCGGTCACTAGAAGGTGCTCTCAGTAGAACAAGATGCTCCTCGGGCTCCTTGAGCGTTGCGGGCCGTTTCTGAAGTGACAGAGTGGCAGAAGTGGCATCGCGGAGCCTTGGCCTGCCACGAGTACCCTCGTACCAGTCTGGAAACCCCTACGTCCTGTTGGCAGGGTCTGTATTTAAGAATGCTACCGCAGTAGATGCTCAGTATTTCGTAGCGGTGACCGCCAGGCCAGAGGGTGCAGGTATGTAAAAATTAGCCCCATTGGCACCAGAAATTCTGCACGAGTGAGCCTGCAGGCGTGTGCAAGCCTGTTGATTGTATTTTGGGGCTTGTTCTAGGGTCAAGGCCCCTACTTGTCAGCAGTGTGTGTCCTGGGCAGCTTTGAGGCCTTTGGTCAACCTGCTTGGTTGTCTGGTGCAGGCCTGTTAAGGCTTTCTATCTTGTTGTCAGCCCCAATATTGGAATATTCTAGAGGCTGTGGTCCATCACCTTGAGTCTCTGACTCTCTTCAATAGCTAGTCTACCTATCAGTTTTAGTGGTCTGTCATGCAGGAAACAGAAAACAAATATGTGGAGGAGGGCATCTTCCTGCCGTTGGATGATTAGTTTTGTGAGGCAGTAGACGCCTCCATATAACATGGTGTCACCCTGGCCTTGGTGCCCCTTGAAAGTAAATTTGAGCAGCTGGCTGAGGCACAGCAGAAAAAGGTCCCACATCAAGTGGACAGGGCATCGATAGGGACACTTTTGAGCGCATCAAAAAGGTCTTCTTACAAGCACAACCGCAGGCACCAGTGTGCAGTCTCCTCCCTCTCCCTAAACATTTGGGGATAACGACTCTCCCGGTTCTGATGGGGACCCGGGCCCTTCCAGGTCTTGGTGTCCCTTAGCGGACAAAGTCCCAATTCCTACCCCTACTGCTGTCCCAGAATCCCTATCCCTAACAATGGATATGTTAAACCCGGATGATCTCCTTTATCCTAGGTCTTCTATGTAGTCTCAGAACGAGAAGGTGGTCGCGTATGTGCCATCGAGGCTTCTTAAGGCACTGGACAAAGATGTTAGAGCCCGCCTGCGGGTGGAGTGTCCCCGGCCGTTTCTGGAGGGCAAGGTGGCCTTACTCCGTAGCTAGATGAGCGTATGGTTATGTTCTTGACAAAATATATTCAGGACCCCAAGAAGGGCATTGATCGCTCATTGCGGTCATGCCAAGACTAGTTATTGGGTTTCACAGGGCCAATCACAAAGATATTAGACATGGCTGAAGAAGCCAAGCAGTCTGGCAAGCTCATATCTCCCAAAGTTCTTTTCAGATGGGCCCAAAGAGCTATGATTTTGTTGGGCAATGCAAATTGTGTGCTCTCTGCAGAGAGGCGGCGTTTGCTTTTGATTAAGGTGGATCCATAATTTGGAAATCTGGCAGCTTCAGAAGCGGGCCCCACTGCGTAGGAAGGATTGTTCAGGGAACCCTTTATTAAGGAGTTTAGCAAATTCGCTGCCATCTTTAATTCTTTAGATAAGGCAAAGGCATCGATTAAAAAGATTTTCCCCCCAGGACTTTTGCTGGGGCCGGACTTGACAGGGGGTGCTCCTTCGGCCGATTTGCTTCCAATGTCTCCCAAAATGTCCAAGGCTCCCGCCAGGGACAAAACCAAGACTCTGCGAGATATTACATCTTTCACCCCTCTCGACGCTTCCGGCGATCCCATGAAAGCAGAGGGGGTGGACGTGGACGCGCCCAAGCACCTACCCAAGGAAAGGACTTTCAATTCTTCCTAACTGGAATTGGGAGGAAGGTTGGCACTGTTTTCCGAGAATTGGGGGGAGGTCACTTCAGAAGTGTGGGTCCAGAAGTGTGGTACTATCCAGGGTTTTCGGCTGGAATTCGTGGGGACTTCCTTTCAGGTCGCTCACCCTCATCCTCTGATTTTTACTGAAAGTCAGGCTGCCCTCATAAATCTGGATGTAACGTAATTGTTAAATAAAGGGGCAATCGCACCCTCTGCTCTTCATCAATCAGGATTTGTCAGCAACCTCTTCCTGGTGGAAAAGAGAGATGGGGGTCAGCAGTACTCAGTCTCAGGGACGTCAACGAATGGCTAGTCTATCACCATTTCATAATGAGGGGATCCATCTTCTGTGGGATCTTTTGCGTCCAGGGGATTAGCTAGTGCGTTTAGACATTAAGGTTAAGCCTATCCGACCGTTCCTATTTTCCCACCTCACTGCAGGTTTCTACAGTTTCTTTGGGGTCAGTAGGTCTTCGAGTTTTGGACCTTACCCTTTGGCCTGTCATCCGCCTGTGGTGTTTCACCAAGGTTCTCAAACCCGTGTTGGAGTTCATCCTTGCCAGGGGCATTCACTTGATCATTTACCTCGACGATCTTCTGCTGATGGATCAATGCTCAAGGGCCCTGTCATCTCAGCTCTAGATGAGAGTGGATTTGCTGGAGCATCTGGGGTTCATGATAAATGAAAAGATATCCCTACTGGTCCTGGCTCAACAAACTACCTTTTTGGGTTTTGTAATCAACACACAAGACTACTCTCAGTCTTTCCGCCAAGAAGATGATGATAATTTGTCACAAAATCAGGAAAATATGGCCAAGACCCACATGTCTCTTAGGCAATCGTCTCTCCTTGTGGGGCTGTTAGCAATCTTCCCCGGCCCTCTCTATTATAGGGCGCTGCAATGGTTGAAGGTGCATCATCTTCGGGAAAGCCGTCTCATGCGGCAATAGTTATGATCTCGATTGAGCCCAGGGAGGGAATGTAGTGGTGGTTGAATTGCATGGAGGTCAGGAACAGAAGGGCCATTTTTGGTTCCAGTCTGGACATTGTGATCAAATATGATGCCAGCAGAAGCGTCTGGGGGGGCCAGCTGTGGGTGGGTGTCCACAGGAGGAAAGTGGTCGCCCAAAGAACAATCATTTCACATCAACTGCCTGGAGCTCCTGGCGGGCTCATTTGCGGTCTGATGTTGGACGCAAGACAGGGTGAGTTGCTCCGTGCTGCTGAAGATGGACAACATCTCAGCAGTGCAATATATCCACCTCCGGGGGGGGTCCATGATCCAAGATGTTGGCGGAGCTGGCGAAAAGCTTTTGGAGCTACTGCCTTAAACTCAACATCTCAGTGACGGCGGAATATCTCTCAGGAAAGTCCAACGACATGGCCGCCTGGCATTCCGCCATCTGCAGGACTTCAGTACATGGCAGCTGAAACCGGACATGTTCCAAGTTCTCCAAAGCCTATGGGGGCCTTTCTTGGTGGACCTCTTTGCTTCATGTCTCGATTATCAAGTGGATTGGTTCTTCAGTTGGATGCCAGATCCACTAGCGGAGGCAACGGATGCCTTCCTTCAGGACTGGAGTGCAGAGGAGGGGCATGCGTTTCCCCCATTCTTGATGTTGATGCAAGTGGCCATGCAAACCAGACGACAGCAGGCGAATCGGTAGTAGTCATGCCAATTTGGAGATCACAAGTATGGTTTCCAGTGTTGATGGAACTAGCTTGGGATTTTCTAATCCATCTACCCCAGAGACAAGACATTCTCCAGGACCCGTTAGGGTATCCTTACCATCTTGTCCTGGAGGGGAACCTTGCACTCATGGCCTGGAGGATTACAGGCAGGGCTATGTGGAAAGTCAAAGGACTTTCAGAAGTGGCTCAAGGTCTTCTGTCCAAAGCCTGGGCGTATGGCACCAATAAAAGATACAGGTCTGCTTGGGGCAGATGTGTGCAATGGTGTGTGCAAAGGGATGCTGATCCATTGGCATCAGGAGTTTCCTATCTTGAATTTTTTGTCCTCTTTGGTCAGTGACGGTATGGTTTACAGTTCAGTAAATACTTTCTGTTCAGATATATCGGCAGTTCATCTGCCCATAGAAGGTTTCCAGGTGGGGGAACCTCCATTGGTCAGAAAATTGATGAAGGGAGTGAGGCTTTCGATCCCTCCTGCTCCTCGGTATTCCACCATGTGGGATGTGGATTTAGTCTTCAACTTGTTTCGCTGTTGGACGAGCAATAAATATCTATTGAGGAAATAACTATCAGCTAAACTGGCCATGTTGTTGTGTTTCCTTTCCAGCAAAAGGGTGTCGGATGTCCAGGCCCTGGATATTTCCGGTAGGATTCTCACCTAGTAAGGGGCTACTTTCCATATTACAAGACGTACAAAGTGTAATTCAAGGATTATTTTGTACTCAATGTTTATGGAGGTTCCAAAATTATGTGTGGTCCGATGTCTTAAAGCATATGTGGCATTAACAGAGGACGCGCGTCCAGCGGGAGAACGACAGTTCCTGATTGCTTTGGTTAACCCATTCAAGGCGGTATCTTCTCCTACCATAGCTCAATGGGTGAGATATGTCATGCAAGAGGCAGGTATTGACATGTCAGTGTTCAGAGCACATTCGGCAAGGGGTGCTATGGCCTCAAAAGCTTTTTTGTTGGGGGCTCGCCTCAAGGACATAGTGCATATAGCCGATTGGTCCTCAGATTCCACGTTTAAGACGTTCTATTTTAAGCCGGTAGTAGACATGGCTACTATGGTGGTAAGTAAGCTTTGAACAAGCATAATCCTCACCTCATGTCCTGACATAGAATATAAAATGTCCTGGATATCGTAACAGATAGTTTCAATTCTATTAAGGACTCGGAGGCAAGGATGATTCTCACCCAAGCAAGAATGCTGATCCATCCCTAGTGTTTTTACAGGGATGGGAGGTTCAGGAGTTTTCTCGTAACAATAAGTATATTTGGATTTCTTATAAGGATAATTTTCAGCAGTTATTGTTAGCATGTATGGTAATGTTATTTTGTATATGAGGTATTGTAGGTGGGTTTTCTAATAATGTTTCACATTTTTTGTCTGTGTTTTTATGAGTAAGGTGAGAAGGTTTTACAAATTTGGTCTTATGTTTTAGGGACTGCCGCATCCAAACAGGATTGAGCCAATGTTGGACGGAATCTTAACTCGGGAAGGCAGCTCTCGCACAAAGAAAGAGGGGGCATAATCAGTGAAGAAGGACTATATTACTTAGACTGTTTACTGATTGGTTCTGATGTTTTTCTTTCCCTCATGTTTTTCTGGGAAACATAGGGGGTCATTACGATGGCGGTCGGAAAACCTCCCCGACCGCCATGGTAGCGGGAAAAGACCGCCCGCATGGTCCGCGGCATCACCGCCGGTCGAATTACGATGACCCGCGCTCGAAATCCGACCGCAGCGGTCGGATCGCGGGCCTTAACATTGCGGCGGTTGCTGCTACCCGCAGCACCGCTGCGATGTCCAAATGGGCATGTCCAGCATTTCCCTGCACTATGTGGCAGTCACTGCACAGTGCCTGCCACCTGGTACAGGGGAATTTCGGGGGGGGGCCATGGGTACCCCCCCAGTGCACCCTCACCCCCCCAAACATCGGGGGCCCGCCACGGGCCCCCGGAAGACAATCTCCGCATGCCTTTCCATGGCGGTCTGACCGCTGCGGAAAGGCTGGCTACCGCCGGCATCATAATCGTGCCGGCGGAGCCTGCTCTGCACCGCCACCATTATCCCGGTCCTTTTCCGCCCGCCAGGCAGGAGTGCGGATGGCGAGCGGCGGAAAAGCGGCGGTCGGAATTTCCCACCGCCGCGGTCGCCACCGCCATCCTAATCGGACCGGCGGTTTTCTGGCTTGCGGTGCGGGCGGATCTCCACCGCCGGCCGGGCGGTCGACATCCGACCGCCATCGTAATAGGCCCCATAGTTTGTTTATTAAATGGCTGCTCTATGGAATAAAGTGGAGCAAGATGAACATAATCCTTGCCTACGCGTCCTTAATACAATTGAAACTTTCCGCTGCGGTAGCTAAAAAAATGTAATTCTTCATTATTACCTTTCCCCTAGTTAATGGTCATAACCTGTCTATTTAGTTTAGCTTCGTATGTAACAGTCTAAGTACAACCATCATGCAAAATTCAAATATTTTGAAATTTAAAATGAATGTATTATTCAGATAATTTGCTTGGTATACCAGTGCATCAAGTTCCAAGGCCATTCATAAATACATTTTTAAATTTGAGTTCTAGGAAGCCTGGACCCAAAGACATTACTTAGTGTTAGATTTTTAAAGCAGAATCTTTCAAGTGTTCTACAGTATTACAAAAACAGTTCCTTCCATGGAAATCCAGCTTTGTGTAAAATAAATATATACTACAGTGCTCTGCACTGTAATACATATTCAACATAAGTTATTAATTTAGTAGTACCTGAGCAAGTACATAGAGCACCATAGCATAGCACAGCACCAAAGGCAGTAACTCAGAGATTTAAAAAATAATGGTAATTTAAACCTTAAATAGTGTCAATACAGAAAGAAATGAACTCCATCTGGAGGTAAACGTTAGTGCAAACTTCTGTCTTCACTTTGTGGACATCATTATATAACTTTTTTCTTTTCATTTCCCATAAGCAGTAATGCTGGATCTTGAACTTTGTGCAGGAATCAAAGGAGCAGGTCTGAAACAGCAAAGAAAAAAGACAATAAATTACATATTTTTATTTGAATTCTGCGAATAGTTGTTATAGTGGCTTTAAGATGCAAGAATGTGCTTCCAAGGTTAATGAGTTAAGTACTCGCTATGGAATCTGTATGTAACTTGAAGGTTATAAATTGCTTTCAAACTGCCAAGATTTTCAGAATGAGTACCACTAGGCTGCAGAAACACCTATTTTGTACAGTCTCTGGAAAAAGCTAATTAAGTTATGCAGAAGCATTAAGGCATCTCTTTTTGAGCAACTGTCAGAACCCCGGTCAGAGAGCCTCAAGACAAACCTGGGCTACTGGGAAACCGTGGGGGTTGAAGTCTTTCATTCCTGATGTCCCGAGGCGTGACATACTATGGGTCCTGAGTAACTGGGCCAAGTACCCCTTCAGCACTTGACTGTCAGTGGTAGCGTGGGTCGAGCAGTCCAAGGCTTCTCGGGGGGGATAGACTTGGGGAGTGAACACAGGCTCACAACTAAAAATACATGCAGGAGCCGCAATAAATGATTGTCCAGTTCAGTCTTGCTTTTATGAAAAAAGGAGTATTTATAAATACAACCACAAAATAAAATACAACATTCACAAACAATACACACACAGTTCCCTGAGGTCTGGGCTCTAGTGTTTCATAGGCGGGTCCCTGAGTCCCACTCCCCTCAAGATAGCGGTAGTGGTTATTCCCCACTCGCTATAGATGACCTTCCTGCTAAGCCCCACTAGTAGTTCGAGTCGCAGGAGTCCCACTTCGATTCTTAAGGACAGTCAAAAGTGTTCCAATGCCACCGCGCTATCTGGCAAGCAAGTTCCACAGGGCCGTCCAGCCCGAAATCAGTCTTACCCGCAGCAGCCGGATCGGAGCAACCGGAGTATCCAACGGCACCCCCTTTGTGGGCACTGAGGCATGCTTTAGCTGTCTCTTGTAAGTTTTTCACACGTGGATCAGGTGGGCATCGGTTGGCTGTCCTCGAGTTCCTCACACATAGTCCTTTGATGGCAGCGGCTGAGGGGTTCTCGATGTTGGGTAAGCTCTTAGGCTCCTCCCACAAGTGGGGGTGGTACAACGATCCTGGTGCTGGTCCTCAGTCATGGCTCAGATCCTCTAGGGTTACCACGGCTGCCTCGTTCCTTCGTCGACAGTCTCGACCAATCCACACTTCTTGCTTGGTTCCGGTGTCCCCTCTGGCATATGGGGGTCACCATTCCTCCTCTGCACACAGGCTCCGGATCGATCAGCACATCAGCAGTCTTCACGGCTGCTCACCTGGTATACGGTGTCACCGTTCTGTTACCGCACGTAGGCTTCAGCCTGATCCGCACAGCGGCCCCACCTGGCACGTGGGGTTGCCAACTTGTTACCGCACACGGGCTATGGGCAGATCTGCAAGGCAGCAATCTTCACGGCACCCCTGGCATACAGGGGTGCCAAATTAACACTGCACACAGGCAATGACCTGATCAGTGCTGCATTCGTCTCTCCATACCTCACTTCGAGGGTTCACTCACTAGGATTTCCCCACTGCACCTCACTCCCTCCAGCGCTTTCCTCTTCTTCACAGGGGCACACTAGCCTTGGCAAGTAGGCAGGCACTGGTGCTCCAGGCTCTTGGGCAGATGCTATTGGATTCCCTGATTGATGTCCCCTCAACCAGCTGGGAAACTAGCAGACCTTGACCCCCAGTCCTGGTCACAGGCAGAAGTCTTGCAGAGCTTCTCCTTGCACAGCCTGACTGGCTGCCTGACAGTTGACAATTTTGGGGGTCTCAAGCTCCCCTTCTTATAGTCCATTTCTTGACACCAAATGTGATTTAGAGTCCTTGAAGTTTATGTTGGGGTTCTGCTTTCTTTTGAAGTTCTCTCTGTTCTGTTCTTCCTTCCTCCCGAATGCAGTCTATCACAGCAGGAGAGACCTAAATCTGATAGCCATGGGAGTGACTAGAGGTTCACACCTTGGTGTCAGCCACAGTGATATGTGTATCAAAACGTTACCGAAAGGCCTTAGCCCTACTCTCTATGATTCTCCTACCAGCCCCATCACCTTCCTGCGAAGTTTGACAAAAAGGAGAAGGGGACATTAATTCACACAGGCATGTTGTAACGGCGTAAACCAAATAGCGTGAACAGTATTGAGTTAAAACAAAATAAGTGCGGTGCAAAAGGTGGGGGAAATATCCCTATAAACCCCCAAAACAGGACCCGAAGATCCAAGACAAAACAAAATAACAGATCCTATGCACACGCAACAGTAAAATATATATGACACCGTTCCTGGAATTTGCAAAGTCGAGACAAATCCTTAATCCTTTATGGTTCAATTTTAATATGATTTCTCTTGCGCAAACCAGCCAAACTCCTAGAGTATCAGAAAAGATAGAAAGAAAACCAGAAATAAACACCCCAAAGCAAACCATCACAGTATTCATTAAAAACAATAAAAAAATAAAAAACATATATTCCTGTTTGGTCACATGTTAATCAGAATTTACAATGTCATCATCTGCTATACTGATAGACAGAGTAAGGCAAGAAAAGGGGACAGAGGAAATTCTGCAAACACATTGCAGATGTAGAACGGAACATAAGTATACTTATCAAAACCGTATCGCAAACGTTAAAAACTAAATGCTTGACCCAGAATTATACCAATTTAACAGTCAATATGTGAAATTAATTAAAACCTTAAAAAACCACATATGTAAAACATATATCACCCAAGTGTCCAGGAAAGAACATAATGCTAGAGTTTCCCCAAAATGGTAAATGATTAATACATATTTACTAAATACGCAGAATCTCAATCTAAAAGAACCCAATATCTATAAAACCCCGGTGTCAACGGCAATCAAATGTGCTCTCAAAAAAGGCAGCTAAGCATGCTAGCACTTAAACAACCACGTACCTTCCTGCACAATTGATTACAGCTCCCAATCTATATATTAAGGCATAAAAATGTTCCAATCAGAAAGAGATTTACTTAACCAATACCAAAGTCTATTACGCCTAAAATATTGTTCCAATCAAATTCGATAGCTCACCTCTCCACCGGTGATAATTCCAACCCGGTTGGGTATCAATCAGTATTTCATCTCGTATATAATTAATTCCAATATTTAAATCTGAAAAATATTGGAATTAATTATATATTATTTGATTGGAACAATATTTTAGGCGTAATAGACTTTTGGTATTGGTTAAGTAAATCTCTTTCTGATTGGAACATTTTTATGCCTTAATATATAGATTGGGAGCTGTAATCAATTGTGCAGGAAGGTACGTGGTTGTTTAAGTGCTAGCATGCTTAGCTGCCTTTTTTGAGAGCACATTTGATTGCCGTTGACACCGGGTTTTATAGGTATTGGGTTCTTTTAGATTGAGATTCTGCGTATTTAGTAAATATGTATTAATCATTTACCATTTTGGGGAAACTCTAGCATTATGTTCTTTCCTGGACACTTGGGTGATATATGTTTTACATATGTGGTTTTTTTAAGGTTTTAATTAATTTCACATATTGACTGTTAAATTGGTATAATTCTGGGTCAAGCATTTAGTTTTTAACGTTTGCGATACGGTTTTGATAAGTATACTTTTGTTCCGTTCTACATCTGCAATGTGTTTGCAGAATTTCCTCTGTCCCCTTTTTCTTGCCTTACTCTGTCTATCAGTATAGCAGATGATGACATTGTAAATTCAGATTAACATGTGACCAAACAGGAATATATGTTTTTTTTTTTTTTTAAATTGTTTTTAATGAATACTGTGATGGTTTGCTTTGGGGTGTTTATTTCTGGTTTTCTTTCTGTCTTTTCTGATACTCTAGGAGTTTGGCTGGTTTGCGCAAGAGAAATCATATTAAAATTGAACCATAAAGGATTAAGGATTTGTCTCGACTTTGCAAATTCCAGGAACGGTGTCATATATATTTTACTGTTGCGTGTGCATAGGACCTTCCTGCGAAGTGCCCAGGCCTTCTGTGAATCAAAGAGACACCTTTGAAATACACTGAAGAGTTTGGCTCTCCTTTCTTCCAGTATTTTCCACCCAGCTCACAAGAATGCAGCAAATCATATATCTGTCTGAGGGAAGTAATCTACCTCCTCTGCTTCTCTAGTTAGCCCTGGGTCTCCCAAAATGGAACCCAGAATCTTCCATGTATTGTACCATTCACAAACACACATACACCCAGCACATGCATATAACATACACACACTGCACAACACTACATCTTCCGTTTATTGTACCTTTCACAGACTCACATATATCCAGCACATGTATATGATACACACACTGCCCAGCACTGCATCATCCCTGTATTGTGCTATTCACAGGCACACATACACCCAGCACATGCATATAACATACACACACTGCACAGCCCTACATCTTCCATGTATTGCACCTATCACATACCTCCAGCACATGTATATGACACACACGTACTGTACCATTCAAAGGCACATATACTCCCAGCACATGTACATAACAAATCCGCACTGTGCAGCACTCCAATGTAGACCAAGGGTGAGTTAAGCACACAGCAGCAGAACTTTAAATGAGTTAGCCTGTGGGCCTCACTCCCAGGGCCTGACTGGCCGTAGCGGCACCGGGCGTTTACCCGGCAGGCTGCCAGGGTGGGGGCCGGTTTTTGGCCCCTGGCTGGCCGTTTTTGTTACGGGGGCCGGCAATATCGGCCCCCTGTAACAAAATCGGCCGCAACCGGCCCAAGCAAACAGCTCAGCCACGACCCCCTTTCCCCCCAGGGGGGCCGGCCGAGCAGTTTGCCAGGGCCGGTTTCGGTTCCCAGTCCGGCCCTGCTCACTCCAGTGACACAGGTAAAAAGGCATGTTGACTCCAACTGATCAGTATGCTGCCAAACTCCTGGCAAAAGCAGGAGCCTTTCTCAACTATGAGGATGGTGCTTTGGGCGCCCCTCTCAGTCCAAAAAGATTGCAATCCTTGAGACAGGCCAATGTCATGGTACACACGCATGATCCGTGTTCGCCCATGACAACAAAAATCAGCATCAGGGATCCAGACATCATTACAGTTGGGGCACTCAAGGCAAGGGTACACATCCATCACCATGCGAGGGACTATTCCGTCCCATACTGCGATACAAAAGCACTCTGTTTCTGGACTTTTTTAAACTGAGAATTTATATAGGAAAAACAAATGAAATATATGATGATAGAAATGAAAAGATAAAAAAGACAGCAGAAACTGGTTTAAGTTACATTGTGCAACGTCTTTAAAATAGACAAGTAAAATAATGAGTTAAAAAACACATTATGCGTAACATATGTATGTTAGACCAGGCGTATTACTATAATAATAATGGCAATATATATACAGCACACAGTATAAACTTAATTTATGGCACTTAATAATGGTGTTAATTACTAACCCAACGAAATGCATTTCATTTTATTGACTTTGAAGTAAAAATGTTTGAGGTAGTCTTGCAAGGGTTAAAAATATCATGTGGGTTACAAGCTGATGTTTGGAGCAATTACACAACCCACTGAATTATTTATCACGATCAGATCATATCTTATGGCCAGAAGGTTACACAGGAACCTGTCAAGCAAATTCATTAACACACTAAGCTGTCTTACAAGGATTCAAATTGGTGATCCATGGTTTACATGCAGTGCACAGCAAAATGCAGATATTGCTTTCTTGGCTATTTCTTTTCTTTTCTTTTTTATTTTTTTGCTGTGGTCATAAATATGCCATAGGCTCTTGGAGGTTTTTTTAATTTTTTTATTGTTTTTATTGAATATTCTTAGTCATACATAACAATGGTCACATCTGTAACAATCCCATTAAATACAGTACAATAAGAGATCCAGTGCATCATATCATCCAGTAGCATACAATAGAGCACGTGTATAGCATATCAGTGTCTCTCTGAACAATCACATATTAGGATTTATTAGTGGTCTTAAGTAGATCAGGATTTTCACGTAAGTGGTCAGTAAGTGGCCCCCAGATATCTGAGGGTTTAGAAGCAGTTGGTAATTCTTCCGCATATATTAAAAAATTATCTCTACAGTAGACAGCGTCTAATATCCAGCGTTCTAGGGTAGGGGTAATCTTGCTGTCCCAGTGCATCGCTACTCTACGTTTTGCAAGCAATAACATTATGGCAACCAGCTTCCTTTTTGCAGACCTCACAGGTATGTTGAGGCCCAATAGGTACAACTGTGGTGTACATGACAACGTACAGGGTACAAGCATTCCCAGATGGTGGATCACAGCTTCCCAATATTTCTTTATCTGTACACAATTCCATGCAAGATGTGCGAAATCTGCCTGGTCAGCCCCACATCTCTTACAGTGGGCGTTATCCCGCAGTCCGTATTTATATAGTTTGGCTGGAGTGTGGTATACTTGATGTATATATTTGTAATGTATGAGACGTAGATTGCCATTGGGTGTTAGCAGTGTAGTGAGTGTGCAGCAAGTAGACCAGTCTTCATCAGTTAGGGAGACCTCTAATAGTTTATTCCAGTTGTCCCGGGCTCTGTGTGTATTAGCCCCTATCTCCATTTGTACCATTTTATATAGTCTAGAAATTAAATGAGATGGGGTGGTAGTGGCTATCAGAGTCTGTAGTGTTTGCAATGCAGGGGGTTCAATAGGAAAGGATGGGTAGAAGTCCTTGATCGCAGCTCGCAGTCTATGATAAAGGAATCGGAATAAAAGCGACTGATTACTTATATATTCCAAGTCAGCAGGCGTAATGAAAGTTCCATTAGGGTACAGGTCGCCCAGCTGCGTTATACCCACCTGTTCCAAGAGCAATATGCTATTTTTCTCCTGTGTGACAGATAGCTCCGGGTGGTTCGCTATCGGCAGGTTTTGGGTGTACATGGGGGTTTTGTTTGCTAATTGACTGATGCGTCGCCACGCTTGGGAGGTCGTCCGTATCGTGTTTATTTCCCGCTTTGCCAAATGAGGTCGGGTATGCGTGAGTATGTTGGCTAGCGGTATGGGATGTGCATCGCCATCTTCCACTGCGAGATGTGGTAAGTATTTTACTGGGTGATACCAATAATATGCATATTGTGCCTGGGCACAGAGATAGTACAAATAGATATCAGGGACTGTAAAGCCTCCTGCAGCATACGGGAGTGACATAGTTCGTAGGCTTATTCGAGCCTGTTTGCCAGCCCATATTAGTTTGACGAGATTCGTGCGTATCCTGGTAAAGACTGCAGCGGGTGGTGGTATTGGTATATTAATAAATAGGTATAAGAGCTTAGGTAGTAGCACCATTTTAATTAATGATATACGATCAGCTAAGGAGAGAGACAGAGTAATCCATCTATTTATTTGTGTTTCTATGCGATCAATCGCGATGCCATAGTTGCATCTAATTACTAATTCAGGGTCTCGATGCACCCAGATGCCAAGATATTTAATTGGATCTTCCTGCCACACCAAAGGAAAATCCATATGTGGTGCTTTTGTATTCCCCGTTAATGGTATCACCGCCGATTTGTTCCAGTTAATTTGCAGGCCCGAGTGACGCCCAAATTGTATATATTCTCGCAACAGTGGTGAGAGGTTCTCTTCAGGATCTCGCAGGTACAGTACCATATCATCCGCATATAGTGATATGCTAATGGGCCGTAGACGGAACCGCAGCGCCGTGTGCGCATATTTCTGACGTATTTTACAAGCTAGTGGTTCTAACGCAATTGAAAAAAGCAGAGGGGACAGCGGGCATCCTTGTCTGGTGCCACGTTGTATCGATATTACGTCTGATATATGTCTGTTGACTTTGACGCGGGCGACGGGCTTGGTATATAACAGCGCGATCCATTTGAGAAGCATTGGTGGGAGACCAATTTTTTGCATTATCGTGAACATATAGGGCCACTCAACCGAATCAAAGGCCTTAGCCGCATCCAATAGGACCGCTGCAGCCTGTAATTCAGGATTTAGTTGGTGTAAAAGGGCAAATATAGTGCGCAGGTTATGTGTAGTCGATCTGTCAGGGATAAATCCCGACTGATCAGGCAGGACTATAGTGGACATGAAAGGTTGCAGCCGTGTGGCAATGATCTTTGCCAATATCTTGACATCTGTATTTATTAAAGAAAGGGGTCTGTAGGAGTCCGCTTTGGTAGGATTTTTGTCTGGCTTTAGCAAAGCCACAATAAGCGCCTCCCGCAGCGTTGGAGGGAGGATTCCAGCGCCATGGGCTTCGTCATACATTTCGAGTAGGCGTGGGATCAATATTTCCGAGTATGCTTTATAAAATTCCCCCGTGTATCCGTCAGGCCCGGGCGACTTACCATTGGGCAATGCCTTTATAGAAAGCTTCACCTCGTCCTCTGTGATAGGTTTGGCGAGATGCTCGCGGTGTGAGTCAGATAACCACACCACTGCTATGTCTTCAAGATAGTGCAGAATTTCGGGTTCTGGCACTGTATGCTGCGTTCTATAAAAGTCACTGTAAGTTTCCACAAAGGTCCTCAGTATGCCTTGAGTGTCATAATGCATCTGTCCGCTGCTATCCTCAACTTGTGTAACAGTGTGCTGTTTATGTTCAGTGCGCACTTTTTGTGCTAGTATACGGCCTGGTCTACCGCCTTCACCCAATTTGCGTGCGGCGAGCCGTCGAGATGTATATTTTATTTCATCATCCGCTAGTGTATTGTATTTATTAATCTCATCCCGTAGTTTACCTAGAGTGAGTGCACTATGGGTGGTGTCATAGTCAGCTTCCAGCCGTTTTATACGGTCTTCGCAGTTCTGCAGTTGGGTTCGGATATCTTTTAAAATGCCTGCATTTGTACTAATACAGATACCCCTTAGCGTCGCCTTGAATGCTTCCCACAGCACTCCAGCGCTGTCCACTGAGTGTAGATTATCCGCAAAATAGTTTTCTATCGCTAATTGAATGGTTTCTCTGTAGATGGGGTCTAATAACGCGGTGGCATTGAAGCGCCATACAAATGGGGGGGGTGTGTATGTCGGAACCTGTAGGGTCAGGGTGACAGGTTTGTGGTCAGATAGCGTCTTGGGAAGATGGGTTATGTCCCTGGCCCATGTGGAGGCATGGTCGGTGAGGAGCCAGTAATCTATCCTAGACCAACTGTTATGTACCGTCGATGAGTGAGTGCCTTCCAGTGTAGTGGGGTGTCGTATGCGCCATGCGTCCTGTATGCGAAACTCCGTCATACCGTTTATAAGAACAGAGGCTGCACGTTTATGGTGTTCAGTGGTATTTTGAGATCTGTCCATCTCAGTGTCCAATACAACATTTAGGCCGCCCCCCCATATCAGCTCCATAGTTGGAAGTTCCCGTATTTTTGTCAAGAGGTTCATATAGAAGTCAGGGTCATCCGTATTCGGACCATAGACGTTAATTATACCGACTTTAGTACCCCTTAGTGTGCCTGTAAGTATAAGATATCTCCCTTGCGTGTCTATAAGTGTCTGATCCAGAATAAAGTGAGTGCCCTTACGTATAACGGTAGTTACCCCCCATGCATAGGAAGAGTATGTTGCTGACACTGCCAGTTCGGCCCATCTATGGCCGAGTTTGTCTGCCTTGTGGGGGAGCAGATACGTTTCCTGGAGTAGCGCTACATCCACCGAATGCCTATCTAGGTAGGCAAAAACTTGCCTAATTTTCTTGGGGTTATTTAAGCCCCGGACATTCGAGGTTATAAATCGCAGGGAAGTGCCTTTAGTCACATTATGTGATGCTAGTGTCTTCAATCATATCCAGTAGGGCTGATGCCATATGTGTCCGCCGCCACCCAGCTGCGCTCACGTGCGTACCTCTTAATGATGATGTGTAAATGTACATATGAATAGTGGATCTCAATAAATATGTGACCTTTAATGCCTCAAACCCACATCCCATCCCACCCCCCTCCCACTTCACCATCCCAATCATGGCAAAGCCAATACCCTGTAACTTCTAACGAAAGAAACTGTCCCCTTCAAATCTCTCTATTTGACCAAAAAAGGGAACCAAACGTTGTGGCACACACAGGGAGGCGGTAGCCGCCAGCCAATAACCCCAGCAAACACACAGCTGGGGGATCGAGCTACCATCACGTGTAACTGTGATAGTATAAGATGAATGTGCTATAACCGAGACGTAATGAACAATTACCCGCACAGAGGGGATTCTTAGACTGTATGAGCTTTTGGGATATGATAGTCTGCAACAATGGTACATTTGCCCTTACTTACATATTCAGCATGTTTCTAAATTACATCTTGTAAAAGAAGTGCAGCTGTTAGTCCTGCAAGAAAGTGTCACACAGGTTTTTTTTTTCTTTTTCGTTGCCGCATAAGTCGCCAACAGGTCCAGTTGTTATTCAACGTCTGATGTGTGGTCCTGCTCAGCATGTTGTCCTCGCGGAGACCTGCGCCGAAGAGCATGTGGATGATGCATTTGTAAAAATTTAAGCACTTCCTTAGGATCGTTACAAATAGTACTTTTCCCGTTGTCTGTGATTTTCAAGCGCGCCGGATAGAGCATAGCATATGTAATATTGTTCTCTCTCAATTTCATTTTCACATCCATGAACTTTTTTCTTGCCTCTTGCACTTGTGATGTAAAATCTGGATAGATAGATATAGTCATTCCTTCATGGTTTAAAGTTCCGATTTCTCGGGCCTTGCGAAGCGCGGCATCTCTATCTCTATAATTTAGTATTTTAGCTATTATGGGGCGGGGCCTTGCCCCAGGCGGTGGTGGCGGTGCAAGAGATCTGTGGGCTCGCTCTATTATGAATACTGCAGAAAAGGTATCTCTACCCAGGACTGTGGTTAACAGCGATTCGACATACCGTTCCATGTTTCCTGTTCGTGTTGATTCCGTGACCCCCATAATGCGTAGGTTGCAGCACCTTGATCTGGCTTCCAAATCTTCTGTTTTAGCCAGCAGGGTTTGCACGATTTTGTCCGCTTTAGTTTGTTTCATTTCTAGCTGATGATGGAAGTCTTCCGTGTCTGATATGCGGCGTTCCGCCATGTCAATACGTTCCGTATGTTTATCCAGACGTTCCGACATGCGGTCAACACGATACGTTAATGAGTCTATTTTCCCATCGATGTTGGATAGGGTTGTTTGTATCGTTGCAAACATTAACTGAAAATCCACTGTCGTCTCTGATCCCGCAGCAGGTGCAGTTACTTGGCTCTGTTCCGGAGCCTCAGTAGGTATCTCCGTCACCTTCCGTTGTTGTTCAAACTGCAGTTTGGGTTGTGTTTTATCCGGTTTCCCCATCTCCCCGACACTTATTTGGTGGATGAATGACCTGGGCAAACGCAATAGAGTCCTGTCGACGAGAGGGTGCCCCAGACGTTGATTTATCTGCCCCGCAGATGTGCCTATCCAGCAAGTACAAGTGTAGAGCGTTGTCGGTTTTATTCCCACTCAGGCTCCAAGTTCAACCATTTATCTGCGGTGGTAGTGTCTCTTACAGAGACCGAGCAGGACGCACCCGGAGGAGCGGGGGGCATCGCGGGGTGTTCCTGTATTAAACCGGTGGCGCAGCCTGGAGGACATGGCGAGGGCACAGCACAGTGACGCTGCCGGTATCTCAGCGCCCCGCCAGGAAGGCCCCACCACCAGGCCAAGGCGCCGCGAGATCTCAGCCACACGATGTCCGTGAGTCCACGTGGGGAGTAAGCAGCCTTGGTGTAACCCGCAATGCCTCCCAGTGCCCCCCCCCCGCCTGCCACTCAGTCCCGCTCCACTTCAGAGCCTTGTACAGGTGTGCCGGAGCCCTTGTTGCCAGCGGGGTCCAGGACCTTCGGGACGTTCGGCTCCTACCTCCACCCTGCCAGTCTCTGTCGCCGTACCCGAATTAGTGTGGGGTACGCAGCAGGCTATTAGCATCAGCGGCCCTGCCGCAGCCCCTCTCACCTCTCAGACGCAGCTCCGGTCCGGCGCTGTGGATGGGCCGCGTCCCCGCTGAGGTCCGTTCACCGCTCGCGGCCACACACGCAGCTCCAGGCTACGCAGCCGCTCCTTGACCTCGGCAAATGCAGGCAGTAGAGTAGCGGAGCGAGACGGCTCCAGGTGCACTTCGGTGCTTATAGTGCCCTCAGTGCTCCGATCCGGCAGCGCCGATATCTCCCTCAGGCCCTCATCGCACAAGTTCAGCCACGGGCTTGCGTGCTGGTTACGGCGCGACGTACGCCACGATGGGTCTTCAGTTGTCGGTCAGCGATCCTGCCTTGTCGGCCCACGTCGCCCCGGAGAGAAATGCTCCAGCAACAGACACCGTATATTGTAGGTGGTTTCCTCCTCTATGCAGGCGCTTGATTTCTGCGATTGTTCATCGGTTAATTACACAGGATAAATGTAGGATCGTTACTCGATCGGGAGAGCTCGCCTACAGCGCGGCCATTTCCTAGCGTGGCTAGCTCCGCCCCCCCTTTCTTGGCTATTTCTGATGGATATTTCTAATGTCAGATTTCTCACCTTTATAATAATTCCCAGACACCAGAATGGATCTGGGAACTTTCACAGCAGTGCTCCCAAGCTCTATTTGGTGGCCTCATGTGGCTCCACGTTTTTATTACACCCCGGCAGTGACAAAGCGGATCGGATATAGACTCCACTGCTCTGTCAGCTGCTTTCTTACCACACTTTCAGGCACAGATCCAAAACTCTGCTCTTTTTTCTTCATCAATTCATTAATTTTTGTAAAAGATTTGTTTTCTCCCAAAACCTAAAACTGATGTGTTAGGCAACTATGTCCACTCTGAAGACTACAAGATTTAAGCCATGCAGGGATGACTCATACAAATGTCTTCGACAGACACTCATGAGATATGCCTTTTGTGTTTAGGTTCAAGGCACGATTTCAAGCTGTGTGAGGAGTGTGTCCTCATGAATTGAAAACTGATCTGGGACCGTGAAGCGATGCTGTATGTCTCCGAAAACCAGAAGAAACCTCACAAGTCCTGCTCAACGCTGAAAGTGCAGATTCACTCCAGCTCCCAAGGTTATTCCTGCGACACGTCCTCATCATGGTTGACGTCTTCGGGTAAGTCTTGGTCCAAGACGAAACAGAAACACAAGAAGATCAAACTGGACTTCTCATCCTGCAACATTGTCTCTAGAGAGGTTTCAAGGGCATCAGTTTGCCACCTGATCACCCTAGGCGCCAGTTCCCACTTTGGTCCCGAAGCACCTCGATTTCCTGGTTCATTGGTAACATCAACAGATCGATGCCTTCAGGGAAGGCATGTTGCACATCTTTGGCACTCTCCTGATTCCTTCTAGTGCACCTTCTGGACACATGGATCTGCATGTGCCTTCAGTGGGGTTACCACCAGTTGATCTGTCAGTCGGTTACCACCTGTGGATTTGTCCTTGGCACTGTCTGTACCCCTCAAAGTCGCTTCTGGTTCTGCACTAGTGTCCTTGCCGCCTCCTGCTCTTGCACCTAAATCTGCGCCAGTCTCTTCCGCATTGACTCCGGTATCAAACCGCAGGCATGGATTTTGCTGGCACCAGAGTAAGACCTTATACCTATCTTGGTTTCTGACTCTAAACTGAACTTGTCTTGGCCTCAACCGAGTTCATGTCTGGAATTCATGTTGATGTGCCCAGTCTCATTCATTCGGATTCTGGCAGGACACTACTCCTGTTGCAGAACCGCCCTCAGGTGCTCAACCAGCTTTTTGGTTCAGACTCTGATCACAGTCTGCCACCTTTTAAAGATGACAGTGCTGATAATTGGGATGTGTTACCCCCAAACCACGATGATAACTGGGAAACGGACTTACAGGAAGCCAGTGGGTTTGATACATCTCCTGATACTGGGTTGATTTCTCCCCCAGGACCATCAACAGAAGACAGTGCCTTCACAATGATCATTAGTCGTGCAGCCGAGGTCTTGGATCTACAGCTTCCCTCCTGGGAGGTCAAAACTAACATCCTTACAGAGGTCCTGCAACCTGGACAGACTTCTTCTGTGCCCTTGTTGCCCTTCAATGAATCCCTGGCTGACACACTGTTGGGCACATGGGCAAAGCCTTTTTCATGCCCTTCTGTGAATCAGCATGTTGCCAGGAGCCACATGCTGGCACCTGGCAACCCTGACTTCTTAACACAGCATCCCACTCCTGAGAGTCGAGCTTCTACCAGCAAGGTGAAGCCCAGCTCCTTCCCTATGACCACCCCAGGAGAGTCCAAAAGGATTGAGTCATTTGGAAAACTAATGTTCTCCTCAGTCAGTCTATCCTTGAGGTTGGTCACCACAAATAGTTTGCTTGTCTGATACACGAATGACCTTTGGGACATGGCCAGTGAGATCTTGCCGGCCATCAGTGAAGACCCTCGGGCCTCCCTGGCGCAAACCATTCAGGATGGCCAAAACTTAGCTAAATGTGCATTCAGTTTGCCCTGGGTACCACAGATCGCTTAGCCCTGGCAGTCGGTACCAGTGAGGTCCTCTGTCGCCACGCATGGATGAGATCTCCTGGGTTTCAGGCCTCCCTTATGGATATGCCATTTGATGGGTCTCGCCCAAAGCCTCAACTTTGGAAATGACACCGCCCGCGCCAATGCCTGGCCCCACTCCTGAAATAAGATCTCAGAGAGAGGCCTAGCACCTCATTGAAGAGGACCAATACAGGGAAAGGCTGCATGAAATCCCTAGCACGGACTCAGACACCCTGGCTATGGACTTGGATCAAGATGCACAAGGAGAATTTCAAGGCCTATCATCTGCAAGCGGCTTGGACACCTTTCTTGAACTGGCTATGGGCTTTCCTACTGGACCGCCAATGACTAAGGTGATGTCTGTTCATAGGATCATAGTGAAGGCTGCAGAGGCCCTAGATCTGCAACTCTCGACTGCAGATACTAGAACTAATGTCCTCACGGAGGTACTTCTCCCATCAGCCACAACAATGGAGTCTCTACTCCACTATAACGTGTCCCTCCTAAAGCCAGTCATGGCAGCGTGGGAGAAACCTTCCTTGGCCATGGAGGTAAACAGATGGCATGGCCGCTGGAGGGCCCTGCTCTGGGTGATCAGCCGTTCCTCTTTATTCATACTTCACCTGAAAGCCACATAATACAGGCTTTATTACTGCTCTGGACAATCGGGAGGGTTATTCCCATCCACCCTACCTGACAGGGGGTCAAAGCTCCTAGAGGCATGGGGAAAGAAGTCCTTTGATGCGGGCAGCATAGTGCTAAAATCCATTAATGCCAACTGTCTTCTAGCAAGATTCACCCATGCCCTGTGAGATATGGCCCAAATGGAAGTACCCTATGTGCCGGAAGACACGCGCCAGCACTTTCAAAAAGTGGTTCAGGATGGACAGAACGCCTTTAGGCACATTATCAGTTTGGGGCTGGAAAAGGCTGACTCGATTGCCTGGGCGATGGGGACCTCAATCTCTATCAGGAGGCACAACTGGCTTAGAACCTCAAACTTCTCAGCAGATGTACAAAATAGCTTGATAGGCCTACCCTTTGATGGGGAACCCCTGTTTGGCAACAGAGCTGATTCCGCTTTAGAGCGCTTAAGACCAGTAAGCCCACAGCTTGTTCCCTGAGCTTGGAGCAACCATCCGCCTTGAGGGATTTATTTCTTCATTTTCGTGACTTCTCCCGGGGCTTTTCTTTTTGCAACAGGTAACAATATCAGCCATACGTTCAGCAGCAGCAACTGAATCCAAAGCTTAGACAGTACAGAGGTAGACCCATAGGAAGGGGCCCAGGCTCCATTCCGCAACCTTCCTTGTACTCCTCCTCCTCCCCCCACCTTCAGGAAAGCAAGCCTAGTTTACTTCCCAACCTCCATTCTCCATCGGTTAAAGTTTCTGGATCCTGTCTGATTCCTGGATTTATTCTACAGGTGAGTAATCTACAGGTAGAGTATCCACCTGAAACATTGTTACTGAAGTAACTTTTCCTTCTGGTGGATCTCTCTCTAACCTCAGATTCCTCACCGTCCTCCCACCTCCCTGTTCTGTGGAATGGTCTCTTTTCCCATCAAAAAATGTCCCAATCTAGAGAGCTTCACCCTGGATCCTCTAATTAAGTTTTAAGCTCCACGTCTGAGGCTGTACACAGAGTTAAGATATAAATTGACTTCATACCACAGCCGTGGCATCTATATCTGCGCTGCTCTGTCACATAAGAGGTGGAACAAAGTCAACAATGAGCCACACAGTGCCATGTACTGGTGTGAGGAAGCACTGCTGTGAAAAGCTTTCAGATCCATTCTCACGCCTGGGGAGTACTCTAGAGGTGAGTAATATGCAGTTAGCTAGAGTATCCTCCAGAAAGAGCATTACCAAAGGTAAGTAACATGTTCTTTCATGGTAATTCAAAACTGTGACCAGTGGATTATTGACATATCTGCATCATGAGCATTAACTATCTGGATACATTAACTCATTTAGCTGTTTACAAGCTTATACAACTAGATAGCTGATAAAGCTAGTAGGATAGCTCACTTTGTTAATGATCCTAATGGGGTAGACTGATGGCAGTCTAAAGATCACAGGTTTGAATCGCATTGTGGCCGGCTCAGCATTTCATTCTGCCTTGTGCTAACGTAAGACGTTGTTCTCTGAAAAATGCCCTGCTTATCCTTGGAGCCAAATCAACACCTAAGGCAAGCACTCCCAACATCATTTTCATGTATGGTATTCAGCCAGCCCTAATGCTACCTTAGTGCTTGGAAGCCACAAAGAATAATGTTCTGTGATACAGTACACATCCAAGTGCTCTATTTAGGCTCTCAGCCTGACGCAGCTCTTAAGTTAGCCCTCGTCAAGTGTGAGACAAGTGGATTATTCAGTATTTTTCTTTTATAAGAAAGTTTTATCTGCATTTGTTAACACATAGAAAACCTCATTATTCACATTTATCTTAAGTTCTCAAATTGCATCATCACGAGTAATGGTTACAGTAATCACATTGTAGTAACAGAGCAGCACACAATGATCCATTCTTGATTAGGCTTGACGTGTATGGCACATGTGTTATTCATGGCGTGCATACTGATTTCTATATTTACTCTAAGGGGCTTTTAGTCCGCTTCCTTTAGCCATCAAATTGTTTTGCCTTTAAACCTTCAGCCATTGACTTGCAACCTTGTCAATCACATCATGTTCAGCCCACAGTAGTATTTCAGTGCCACATTTTTAGGTCTCGCCTGAGCCAGCGCGCATGCGCTGCTCTGGCGAGACTTTTAGTAAGCGGGTTTTGGAAGTTCAAACAGTGGCTTTTGCTGCGGACTAGCCTGCGTTCACGCGAGCGTGCACGCGCGATCAGGCGCCATATGGCTTCCCTCGCCATCTGGACGCTCGCGTGAACGCAAGCTGGTCGCCAGCAAAAGCCACTGTTTGCACTTCCAAAACCCGCGATTACTTTCACGGCCGCGCGGCCAATGCTTGTTAACACAGGAAAGGGTTTTTACTATCCAAATTATTTGCGGAGCTGCAATCGTTAAAAAAAACACATTATTCCCATGGCATTGGAAATCAAAATCTATACGTGAAATATGTAAAACGTGTCATTTGCAATCCCCGTGATCTCTTAAAAATGTCTAAAACGCTAAGAAAGTGCGAGTAAAATGTATATTTCTTAGACAAATGCGATAATCTTATAATGAGAGTTAATTACTCAAGCGTTGTGCATGTAAGGCATAGAACGCGTTGTGCATGTAAGACATAGAACCACTGCATTATCAGCACTACATGAATTAAGAAAAACAGTCTCATTCGTCCAAATTCGGACTCAAAATGATATATGAAATAAATACTATTTTGGGCACCATGTATGATCATAAACAGGCCCATGCTGTGATACCCCAATTCAAATACAATACCAATGCCTACATGCAGCTGAAATGGTGGGAGTGAATACTGCAGAATAACAAAGCAGGAAATTCAGAATGTTAAAAGGCATTGTAAACTCAAGTTTAACAGCAGCTTCTGCTTTACGTTCATGTGCATATGTGTAAGTTTCAGAGTGTAACTAAAAACGAAATGCTGCATGTTTTCATGGCTCCAAAGTTATGCCCAGTGCCACGTGAACCTTGACCTTACTGAGGATTTTTTTTTTATACAGGGGCTGTTACTGCCACACAGATTATTAGTAACAGCAATGTAGATGAGCTCCACCAACCCGCTGATACGGCCTACAAAAATACCTGAATTGTTTTCGTTTGGCAGTGTAATTCATTAGCTCATGCAATGGCGAATTTGCATTTCTGGCCTGCTGTTATTAGAAGCAGCAGCTAGCTTCCTTTATAAACAAAAGAAAGTGGTACTGGTTTTTCAGAGCATGCAAAATAAAACCGTGCCACAGGCACGTCGCAATTACCAAAACGGTGTTATACTTTTACCTAACAAAAAATAATAATAAAAAGGGAAATCTCTGCTGTCATGCGTGCATTAAGAGACAGAACTATTTAACATATGTCAGACACAACTATAAAACAGAAATAGTCCTTATCAGGGTTGTCCACATACCAGTGATATTTGCCTAATGTGCCTTCGTACTGTGTGGGATGGCACCTCTGCAAGCTGCTCTGCCTGTGGCTGCCATGGAGGGAGGACAGCCCTCACTGCAGCTCAGAGCCTGCATTGTTCAATAGGGGCTGAGCTGCCTGAAACCGGATTGAGCCAGTTCTGGTCACCCTACATTACAAAGCTATGGCAACCCCTCGCATACTCATCAGTGTGTGCCGAGCTCTCTTGTTGTGCGGCTCTGCGGAGGCTGCTGCTGTCCACGTTTGAAACGTTTTTAATTGTATCCGTCCCGTCTTTTGCGTACGTCAACGTCCGCAGCGACAACTTTAGCCGGTGGTACAGCCGCTCTCCTTCCCGGGTTCGGTAACCGGCGATTGCTGACGGAAAAAGCGAGGGGGGCCACGGGAAAGACGTGTGCTATGCCGGGCTGAGAGCCTCCTTACTGTTTTGTAGTCAGGCCCACAGCCTCGGCGGCAGCCATAAATGTGCACAGATTCACCACGTCCGTAAATCACTCATTTCCTCCAGCGTCTCCCCCGCACGCCCAGTCAGTGAAAACAAGCATTGGCATTGCCAATAGGTCTCGCCTTTGGGGCCTTATAAGTCTTTAGCCATGCAACACTTGATGTTGTTGCACCAAGGATATTGTGCTGGATAACTAAATACTTATAAGGTCCCAAAGGCGAGACCTATTGGCTATGCCAATGCTTGTTCTGTTGGTTGTTTACTGGAGGTGTCCTCCCTCCTCCACTGCAATGCCTGAGAAACTATTTGACAGTCCGCGAGTGACACAGTAGCACTGGGGAACGAGTCACAGAAAAAAAGCAACCGTTTTTCCGAGAGACTAGATTCAACAGATTTAACGTGTTAAATAAGCCCATTGAGACCCCTTTTTTGAAAATGTGACAATGTATGGGAAGCTGGCTCCTTATATGGTATACCACAAAGAGGTATACCATGCAAACAGTCCAGGTATTCCCTTACTAATGGACAGGGGCTTGCTCTAGCGATTCCAAGGTGCTCTTCTAGGGGGTAGTGTGGTCGAGCAGCCTTAGGCCTATCAGAGAGGAGTGTTAGACATCCGTTGCAAACACACAGCCAATAAATGACACACATGACTCAATAAGGAGAACCCCAAGGAGAATCACACCAATTTATTAAAATAACACATATCTTTATATAACTTTAGGCACCAAGTTTATCAAAATCAGGTAGGCACTTTTTCAAATAGCAGGTTTGAAGAAAGCCGTTTTTGATACTTTAAATCGTAATTAAAGCACTTCGTGGCAATGTTAACTTAGGAAGAAAAGATACGCTGCATACAGTCACTTAACAGCGACTTACGGGACCATTCCCTGGGTCTTACGGTATGTATGGGCAAGGCCCCAGGCAACACCAATCGCTCTCCTCGGGAGGCACTGGGGCGTCCTGGTGCAGAGGTGTGTTTTTCAGCTTCTGGTGATTTTGATACTTTAAATCAGAATTGGAGCACTTCGTGGTAATGTTAACTTCTTGAGGAAAAACATGTATTGCATTCGGACACTCAGCAGCGACTTAGGGGACCAATCTTCGGAACTTAAGGTGAGTATGGAGTAGGGTCCAAGAAAGCACCAACAGTTCACTTCAGGCAGCACTGGGGCTGCCGGGTGCAGAGGTGCCTTACAGCATTAGGTGCCCCATTAAAGTTTATGGAGATCGGTCTGTCGGAAAATAGGCTGCAGGCTCGGACTGAGGGGCAAGTCTGGCTGAACCAACAGGGGGGCTCAACTCTTACAATGCTCAGATGGGGGGATACCTTTGGGACTTTTCTCCAGGGGCGACGGGTGCAGAGGTGTCTTTAGGGGTCGGTTTTTCTTCACCGTGCGCAGACGTCGTCGGGAAGACCCCAGTGGGCAAATCCATTGTGGGCTTTGTCCCCCGAGGGCTGGGGGACCACTGTGGCACTGTTGGCCCACTTCAGCTCGGGCTCGGAAGCACAGGTGCAGTGGTGTTTTGCGGTGTCGGGTTTTTAGCAGTCCAGAGCACTTGGGGTGCCTGCTGGATGCAGGGAAGCAGCTCAGCTGTTCCACTGGAGTTCCTGAGCCTTTATTGAAGGCAGGCAGTCCTCCCAGGCTATGGAAACACAACAGCTGCAGGACAAGATGTCTTTGGTGCAGTTTTGACGGGGAACAGCAGACAGGCAGGCAGGGCTGGTGCCAAGTCAGTTGCTCTTCCTTGGTCTTCTGCCTTCACGGCTCTTCAGTGTCATTCTTCTTCGTAGGTGGTCAGGATCTCGATACCACGTTGGTACCGTTGGCCCACTTCAGCTCGGGCTAGGCAACTCGGGTGCAGTGGTGCTTTCCGGTGTCGGATTTTTGCGGTCTTGGAGCCTCACAGCTCAGTCTTTGGTACCTGCAAGATGCAGGGGAACTGGAGTTCCTGAGTCTTTGGAGAAATGCTAGCAGTCCTTCCATGCTTTGGAGGATCAGTAGCTTGCAGGGTGAGCCGGCTTTGGTGCAATTGTCGAGAGTAGGCAAACAAGCCAGCAGGGCTGG
This sequence comes from Calotriton arnoldi, assembly GCA_963921515.1. NCBI lineage: Eukaryota > Metazoa > Chordata > Amphibia > Caudata > Salamandridae > Calotriton > Calotriton arnoldi. The sequence goes on from CAWUFW010000179.1 coordinate 151,497, forward strand.
TGCCAAGTCAATTGCTTCTTCAGCAGTTCTTGCTTTTACGGCTCTTTGGCCCTTCTTCGTCTGTTGGTTGGCAGGGTCTGATTTCCTGGTGCCAGGGCTCCCCTAAATACTGAATTTAAGGGTGTTAGGGGAGTGTAGGGTAGTAGCCAATGGGCTACTTAACACTCGGGTCACCACGCCCCCCTATATGACCACTTCCTGGGGTAAGTGGGCATTACCCTGTCCGAGAGATCCGAAATTTGCCATCACCAAGATGGTCACTTCTGAAAAGTTGCATCCACTTCAGGTAGCCCAGTTAAGGGGTGGAGCTCGCCTGAGGGTGAACACGCCCTGTCTTGCTGAGCTAATTTTCCCATTTGTCCAGGTGCCAAAGGACTCTAGACAAATGGGGTTGGTTTCCTCTTCTGTGAGAAAAGCCAAATTCGCATACCAAAGGCGGTGGGCCTCTTTGATGCTCCCCGGCCTTGGAATGCTAATCCGCAGGTCATCCTGTGGGCGGGGGTGCAAGGCATCCCTTGCTTGAACAAGCTTGGTTTATGGCCCCCAGAGAGCAAAGGCCCTCACCCTTGGGGATCAGAAGCTCGTCTCTGGTGGCAGGCTGGTTAGAACCAGTCAGTCAGCACACCAGTGTCTGGTAAGTTTTTAGGGGGGCCCTCTAAGGGGCCCTCTGTGTGTATGTATTACTCAAGCTGACACTGGCATCAGCGCAGGTTTATTAATACAAGATGTTTGATACCAAACATCCCTTTTTTCAGTGAAGCCATCATGTAGCTGGGGAACTCGTTTCTACCAGGGTCCAGCACATGCTTGTAAATTGGCTTACCTGTTCAATTGTACTGGCAACAATGGAACTGACCAGCACAGGGGCATCCCTGCTCGTGTGTTGATGCCCTCACATGTAGCATAGTGCAACCTTGCCTTTGGGCTGTAAGGCCTGCTGTAGGGGTGACTTACCTAAACTGCATGCAGTGTCAGTATGCATGGCACACAGGCTGTATGCCATATCGTGTTTTCACTTTCGTCTGCACTAAGACAGCAGCCTGCAGAGGCAGTTTGCATTAGCTCTGTGCAGGGTCCCTCAGGGTGGCACAATCCGTGCTTAGGGACCCTCTTTAGTACCTCAGGTCCTAGGTACCAGAGGTACCATTTACTAGGGACTTTCAGAGGGTAAGATAGGTATTGCCAATTGGGGGAAACAATTGTATTTTTATTTTTATTTATTTATAAAGCGCCCGAATCACCCCATCAGGGTATCTCCGCGCTTGAACTGCTATAGAACTCCAAGGGGATGCTAAATTAGAATAAAGTCGACTTTAACAACTTTCTGAACTTAAGATAGTCCGTGCATAGTCGTAAATGGATAGGGAGTTGATTCCAGTAGCGTGGGGCCAAGTGGTAGAAGGCTTTACCGCCCTGTCGCGCTCTATGGAAGCGGGGGACAAGGAGCAGGGCTTTAGATTCGGAGCGGAGAGATCTGGAGGGCAGGTACCTGACTAATTTGTCCTTTAGATAACTGGGGCCTAAGTTGTTTAAAGATTTAAAGGCCATACAGCAAATCTTAAATTTAACCCTCTTCCGCACTGGGAGCCAGTGTAATTCCCTAAGGAGGGGGAGAGATTCAGTTCTGGGGGGAGCGTTAGCCACCAAACGGGCCACCGCGTTCTGGACTATCTGCAGTTTGTTCAGGGAGTTTTCGTTAGCTGCAATCAGCAGAGCATTGCAGTAATCCAGACGGCTCAGCACCAGAGCCTGTACCAAGGTCTTCCGGGTTGACAGTGGTAGAAAGGGGAAGACTCTCCTAAGAAGGCTGAGATTATGAAAACAGACTCCCACTGTTGTGGAAATGTGTTCCCCCAGTGTCAGTTTCTGGTCTATTTTGCCCCCCAGGTTTTTTACTATCAATTTTGGATTGGGGACGGAACCCAGAATCTCCGGCCACCAACTTGGGGACCATCTAACTGTTGCTTCTCCAAACAACATTATCTCTGACTTTCCTGTATTCAATTGGAGGAAGTTATCCTTCATCCATTCCGCGATAGATTTCATGCCCTCTGCAAAAATAGCCTGAGTATCTGAACTTGTTTTGTCGAAGGAGAGGAGGAGTTGGGTATCGTCGGCGTAGGATATGGGACTAAATCCTAACTTTCTCAATAGTCCTGCCAAAGGGGAGACGTAAATATTGAAGAGAGTAGGACTCAGACAGGAGCCCTGTGGTACTCCCTTAGTCACCTTGGTAGTCTGTGAGCGGAAAGGGCCCAGATGAACGGTCTGTGTTCTTTCGGACAGGAAGTTCCCAATCCATTTCAGGGCATTCCCTTTGAGGCCTGTGCCCTCTAATCTTCCCATTAAGATTTGGTGGGAGATGGTATCGAACGCAGCGGACAGGTCAAGCAGCACCAAAAGTACTGCCCGGCCACCGTCGAGCTGCGCTCTTATGTTGTCTGTAACTTCCACCAATGCAGTCTCCGTACTGTGCCTGGGTCTGAAACCAGACTGAGAGGGGTCCAGACAGTTGGAAGATTCTAAAAATTGGACAGATGCTTATTAATGTGCTTTTCTAGGAGCTTACTCAGTAAAGGAAGCAGCGAGATGGGGCGATAGTTTGAAACATCCTCCGTGGAGATTTTAGAGTTTTTCTTGATAGGGAGAATTTGTGCAGCTTTCCATTCTGGGGGGAGAATGCCTTCCTTCATGGAACTATTCAGGATCGAGCAGATAGGTTCGGCTAATTCTTTAAATAGAGTCATGGCAACTCTAGCCGGGATAAGATCTAGTGGGGATCCCGATTTAACCGACTTAAGGAGGGCCTCTGTCTCCTCCGGAGTAAGTATCGGGTAATTCTCCAGAGAAGCATCATTAGGAGCAGTTGGAAGGGGGTCAGTCTTGGGGCCTATTTGTAAGTCCTTAGCTGTCATGATTTTATCATAGATTAAATCAATTTTCTGAGTAAGATGGATAGCTATATTGTCACACAAAACTTGGGAAGGGGCAGCTTCAGCGTCACAAGCCTTAGGGTTAATAAAGGTTTGTAGGATCTGATAGAGCTTTCTCGGAGCATTACTTTCTTGTACGGTTTTGGGAAAGAGATCTGGCACTGGGGGCCTGGTTAGCAGGAACCCAGTGCACTTCGAGTCGAAATCACATCAAATACCAGACAAAAATTGGGGGTGACCATGTTGAAAAGGGCACTTTCCTACATAAGCCTGTTACAAAATCCGAGAGAGGAACTGAAAATAAAGGACCTGAATGGACTTAAACTAATTTTTGAAATCCTATTGAAGTGTAATATATTGGATATATTGAATAATTCCCAATTATTTAAACTGTTGAAGAATGCGAATAACCCAGTATTGCAATGTGTGTGCACTGGCACTGGTCTTCTTCTAGGATTACCCATTAGTTTGATTTTAATGGCATGCATGTTGGGAAAAGAGGAAAGCACCCTCTCCCCTTTTTACAGTAGTCTCAACTCCACTTCTTTCAAATTCGCACCCAGTGTTCTGCTCACTGTTAACTTTTCACCATGAAGGACGGGGCGGAGGCTTGAAGGGGGCAGGGCCTTGTGCTGAGATCTACCTAAGATGTGTCTGAACTGGGGTGGCGAAGTGAGCTAAAGAATGATGATAGATTCAACCCAGATCTGTGACTGGGGGTGATTGTCTGAAAAGTTTCAGCGCTCCGTCCATCATCTCCTTGTGTTTGCTTTGTTCGCCCTAAGTTGGCAGGGTATGCCCAGACGTGGGTCCCTTGCTCACTTTGCCACTGGATTCAAGCTAGCCTGGCTGGTGAGGTGTGTTACCCCGAAACCGGTCCCAGGATGCTTGGTTCCGGTCCAGGGAAGACATGGCTTGGCAGTTCGGGCTGGACTGTTCCCTTGAGGCATAGGGTCAAGACTGATTTACATATAGCTGTGACTGAACTGGGGTGGCGAAGTGAGCTAAAGAATGATGATGGATTCAACCCAGATCTGTGACTGGGGGTGAGTGTCTGAAAAGTTTCAGCGCTCCGTCCATCATCTCCTTGTGTTTGCTTTGTTCGCCCTAAGTTGGCAGGGTATACCCAGACGTGGGTCCCTTGCTCACTTTGCCACTGGATTCAAGCTAGCCTGGCTGATCAGGGGTGTTATCCCGAAACCAATCCCAGGATGCTTCTTTCCAGTCCAGGGAAGACATGGCTTGGCAGTTTGGGCTGGACTGGTCCCATGAGGCACAGGGTGAAGACTGATTTGCATATAGCTGTGTCTGAACTGGGGTGACGAAGTCAGCTAAAGAATGATGATGGATTCAACCCAGATCTGTGACTGGGGGGTGAGTGTCTGAAAAGTTTCAGCGCTCCATCCGTCATCTCCTTGTGTTTGCTTTGTTCAACCTAAGTTGGCAGGGTATGCCCAGACGTGGGTCCCTTGCTCACTTTGCCACTGGATTCAAGCTAGCCTGGCTGATGAGGGGTATTACCCCGAAACCGGTCCCAGGATGCTTGTTTCCGGTCCAGGGAAGACATGGCTTGGCAGTTCGGGCTGGACTGTTCCCATGAGGCACAGGGTCAAGACTGATTTGCATATAGCTGTGTCTGAACTGGGGTGGCGAAGCGAGCTAAAGAATGATGATGGATTCAACCCAGATCTGTGACTGGGGGTTAGTGTCTGAAAAGTTTCAGTGATCCATCCATCATCTCCTTGTGTTTGCTTTGAGATCTACCTAAGAGGCACTCGGCCCTCCACCAAGCCAACCACCTTCTCCCCACCTAAAAAAAAACCAAAGAGTCGCTGAGGCTGTCGCCGATGTCCTGGGGTGTTTTCACGCCTCTTAATGAACATCGGCTGTTTACAGACACAAAAGACGAGCTCAAAATCTACTCTATGCATGGTTTCTAGCCTGTCTTGCCTGCCACCATGTGATTTTGGATCTTCACAGGGTGACCGTGTGAAGGGAGCCAAAATCGCTTGACATGTGGTGGCATCGTGTGAGTTGGCAAGTCTGTGTTTAGTCCAGAGGTTACTATGCTAACTCATTTCTGACCTATAGCACTCCCTTTAATTCAACCATTGTGATCAAAACAGGAATCTGCAGATGCACCTCATTCCTGCACAAGGACATCATCCCTTCACTTCCAGTACTTTCACCCAGAGATGGCTATATTAATTCGCCTTAATCCTGTCCTGTAATACTTTTCTACTTGAGAAAACCCCATAAATCCTTACCGCACTTCACCCCTATCCTGTGTCATGCTAATTTGCAGTTCAACGTTTTTACCAACACACTGTTGCACTCCTGTGACATGTTCGAAATAGTAGGTAGCTTCAGAACAAAACGAAATAGTATGTACAGTCAGCAGGTGAGCAACAGCTGAAAAAAGGCAAGGCACACAGAAGGAGCTGAAGCTGCAGGCTTCTGCTTCGATCCAGGTGGCCACAGATGTGCCACACTTTGCCACTGGCATCTAGTTTAATGGAGGAGCACTGGACTCAGGTACTGGGAATCTTGGCTAAAATTCAGGCAGAAGCAGACACTGAACTAGGCCCCATCTTTCCTCGACACACACAGGGTGTAGAAGGATTCATCAAAGGCTGGACTCCTTGGCTAGAGGAGGGTCAAAACGTGAGCTCAGAACTGGCAGAGAGGCCCTGCATTAACATTCTGGTAGGCACAATTATATCATGTCTTGCAGTAATAATGAAACTAACTTCAATTGAGTTAGCTTGAATGTCACTTCAAACCCCAAACCTGAAAATAGATAACAGCAATAACATCCAAATCCCCACTAATATGTAGGTGCAGGCTGTGAGAGGGTCCTCTGCTGGGCTTTGGAGGGGAGAGCTAATTTGGTGCGGTGGAGGCCTCCCATCCAGCCTCAAGTTTGGTCTACATGACATCTCACCCCCATGAGCATCTGGGCCCATATTACATAAAAAACGTATTGTTCTTGTTTCTGCCGCAGCAGACTTTTAAGCAGGTGCGCCCTATTGCAATGAATGTGCTGCCCCCAGGGCACCCATGAACTCGCAATACCCTGGGGGCAGTGCATTAAGTAAAATACAAAGCGGCTGCTTCAAGGCCGCTCTGTGTTTCTATGTGTGGGCGGAAACCCACCAGCACTATAAAGAAAGGTTAAAGATCCCCCTGCAGGTGAGTGGAGTAAGTGACTGGGGGCGCACTGAAAGTGCGCCACCTTTTTGTGGTACACTTTAAGTGTGTCTCCTAAGGTCATGTTTACCTCAGCGTTTGCATCTGCAATACGTTACGGGTGCAGAAGCAAAGTGATTCTATCATTTGCGTGGGGCCATGCCTCCATGCAAATAAGGGAACACCTTCTGAAGTTAGAGCTGGCGCTACATGTGCATTAGCACTATCAATATTACAGAAGGGGCCACACAGTCATCTGCGGCCCCTTCTGTAATGCCATAGTGTCCCGGAGGCGCTAAAAAGCATGTCAGTTGTGCCCCCGGGGCACTATCTGAAATGCGACCCCTAGTCAACACTGACCCTGAACAGACCTTGCTTCTTTCAGGTTTGTACCCTCTATGTAAAGATTAAACAATGCTCAGGCCTCCCAAAATCCCACCTCTCCCCTCTCAAATCTGTCCTCCATTCAGCAGCTCGCTTTATTTCGGGGTCCAAACGAAGTGACCACATCACTCCTATCCTGTCTTCTCTTCGATGGCTTCCCATTGAGGCATGATCTATTTTCAAAACTGCCTGCATCACCCACAAAGCCTTGCACACTTCCTCCCCTCGTTACCTGGCGAATAAACTGAAAATTTCTGGAGGCTCTAGACCTTCTCGGAATGCGGAAAAGTTTCTGCTTGAGCCCCCCTCCTTCAAAAGGGAAAGATCGATGGCTCAATCCTTCTCAGGTAATGCGGTGAGAATCTGGAACTCGCTTCCTCCATTGCTCCGTGCCACCTCCTCTACCCGGATCTTCAAAGCCGACCTCAAATCTTTTCTCTTCAAAAGACACTTTCAGAACTAATACACTCATTTTCAGGCCCCTCAAGGAAGTTCGTCCATCATTGTAAATTTGTAATATTTTCTTGTACATTCCTCATCCTAGCTTGCTGTGTTTGATATTGTGTTTTTTCCTTCTATGGTTTTACCTTACCTTTTCTTGTCTCCTGTTTATTTTTGTAACGTTTTAATCTGTAATATTTTCCTCATGTAACGTAACTGGTTCTATTGTACAGCGCTCTGACACCTTCGGGTAAAGTCTGCGCTTTATAAAAATGCATTAAATAAATAAATAAATGCCCCCCTTCGGCCCCAGATATAGGAAACACCCATGATTGTAGTCTGGTCCTGGCCTCATCAATGACTCTTGTTCGCCCTCTTCGAAAATATCCACACTTTCAAATTCTAGAGGTTATGCTCTTTGTTTACCTCATTTATTACATTCTGTATTTTTTTTCTCTTTTTTTCTGTGCTGTATTTTGCTATTTATTTTCTTTCTGTAAACGTATCCTGCTCTGCATTCTCATGTTTTCACTATTCACCTATCCCCTGTCTCCTGGTGAAGGATGTGTCCATTATATAATTACTTGTTCACTGAGTGTTGATGTGTGGTGTTGGGTAAAGAGACATACATTTACACCGTTTTCTCACGGAAGATGGAACATACTTACACATGTCCTTTGCCAGTCCAAAGCTATGACAGTTGTATGGGTCTGTGTTCCCAGTAATTTTATGTACATGGTTACTAGATAAGGCTGAAACATAGGCCACAGGTTGCATTTTGTTTTGACAGGAAGATTAATATGTGCATTTTGCGGTCCTTACAGAAAGGCATATCAGAACTGTTAAACGTATTCCTGCTCGATGTGCATATTTCCTCTTTTGGAGGGTGACAGTGATGTGATCCATGTAGTCAGGCCTTGCTGTGCAGAGATAAAAGGTAGACCGAGTGGGTGCTCTTTATTCTGTATCACTTAATATGACTTTTTTGCTATGTTTCCAATTCTTTTCAAAGGGCTTTACCCACCCGATATGTGCACAGTTGGAAAAGATGAACATAATTCTTCAATTCAAGTTATAGCCTGCTCTGGGAGATCCATGCTGTTGGTGGAAGCAGTGTATGGCCATCATGTGGACGTGACTTAAGCTCTCATGCGGTAAAATGCTGCTAATTCATATCTGGAGAGAGAAACATTGTGAACTGATCTTAGTAGATGGTTACTAGATGGTCTAACTTGAAATTAGAACATGGTTGATCACACTACCTGTGGCTCACTGTACTTGGACAGTGGTTTTCCAGCATGTAGCAGATCATCTGCCTTTCTTTTATACTCTTGCCAGGTATGGATCCTGATTTGATTCTATTTTTTTACAATATCTCTAGTACAATAACTAATTGTGTCTTTGTATAAATGGAGTGTGTATGCAGCGGAGTGAGAAGGCCCATGGACACTGTGGTTTATAATAAGTTTGAAACAGAATGTGCTACCAATCCAAATAAGGTGGTCCCCATGATAGCTGGCACTCCAAAGTTGCTGGTAGTTTTTACGAACCTTGGAAAACCCCTAGGACACCTGCTGATGGGGCCTGGTTGCCATACTGCGACAAAGCCCTGGATGTAGTGGGCCCACTTATCAAGATTTTGGATAGAGCAGATGAGACCAGTAAATGTTGAACTTAGGTTAATTCAACAACTTCCTATTGGGTGCAATCCCTTATGTTTGATCCATAAAAGAACAAGCTAGCTGTGGCTGTCCACAGGATGAATGTTTAATATTTGGTGACCAGTTAATTAAGGAATTGGCATATATGTGCTTGCATCTATGCCCAATCCGCTATAAAAAATTGTTTGCTCAAAGCTTTTTAATGGGACTTGTTGAGGGATGGGCCTCTTCAATCAAATTAGTAGTTCTAGTATTGTTAGACAGATTTCTGGACTTTTTAGCAAATACTGTGTGTTCATATGGGAATGTCCTCAGCATGATGTACTGTCGTGACCCCCCTTACCCTGGGAACCCATCAGCGAGTATCTGGTATCCTAGTTTTCTACTATGTGCACAAACACCTAGGCGTGACTTTGTCTTACAGTTGGTCCTGGAATTGGAGAGACGGACAAAGCGGAACCTCTGTAGTGACAGGAGGACTACTATCCCGGTCACAGGTTTATGCGTGTGCTGCGATGTTCGCTGCACACCATGTTTTGGAGTGATTATAGTATCAGAAGGCCTTTTATCTGTGTCATGTGACTGGGAGCCTACTGGCCCATTCACTGAAAGTTCCGCTTCTGACACTGAAACCATAATATTAGCACAGAGATCCGGTGCATCTGGATGTGTGCTTGTATGCCAGTGAAGTTCGACATGCATCGCATGAGTGCCTGAGTGAACCAAAGTGACACATGCTTGTGGGTTCTATTTTGGAAGCCCCTGGCCTGTTCATGTGCACAAGATGGAGTTGAGGTTGTTTTATCAGACAGTTACATGTATTGCTGACATTCTTTAGACTGGAGAGACAAAACACAAAAAGTGGGTAAAGAGGGAAAACGCTTCCCAATAGAAATTCAATTAGGTCCTTTATGATGCAGAGGTCTGCTGATTAGTCTTTCTGCAACTTCCATTTGGTGGATGTCATAGGTGAGGGGAGGGACTGCAGTTTCTGTTGTCAGTATTTGAAGAGTCCTTTAGAAGGGCAGTAGTTCTTTGTGTCTCTTCCTGATCGCTATCAAGTGTTTCTGTTGATAGTCAGGTGCAGACTGCTCACACACACTTCTTTGTGCCTCAGTAGTGGGTGCTTCAACATTGAGACGGCCATGCTGTGAAGAGGATCACTCAAGACAGAGGCTGAGGCTGGAAGACAGCCTTAGAAGGACATATGAAAGAGTAACTGATCCAAACTGGTTTTGCGAAGACAGAGATTCCACATCCTCTATCTGCCAACTTCGAATGAAAGTGACCCACTTGTTGTTCCAGTTCCAAGGTCTCTCTGACCATGGAGTGGGTGCTCCTCCAAATAACTACTGCTCAACGAGGGCTTGTGTCCCCCAAAGGTCAAACATCGCCTGAAGTGTGAGCTGGAGGAAAAACTACCTGACTTGTCCTGGGAAATCAAGTAGACCTGCCAGAGAGAGAGGGTGAAGAAGCAAGCCAACCCTGCAGGAAGACCTAACTGCTGGAAGGGGTAGATGACCGTGGTGCAAAGGCCCATCCACTATCCATCAGATACTCACAGGCTGCAAAAAATTTCAAAACGTATTTTTAAGTTATCCCAAGAAATTTCTTTATTTTTATCCACCATTAAATTAATTTGCACTTAGAAGTGTCCATCATCATTTATGATATATTTTGATTCAAACTCATATACCCTTCAAATTAATATGCCCAATGCATTTCGGGCTGCGCCCTTCGTCAGGGGATAAGTCCTTTGAAAATAGAAGACACTTGAACTTAGTGCAAATCTATACAATTTTAACATTCTGAAAAACAGTCCATACTTCTGATGTTGTTAGAAGGTGGCAATGTTAATATCTTCAATAGGTCCTACATGCTGGTGCTTAAAAGTCCAAGATAGTGAGAAGGCCAAAGGTTATTTGGAAAAGCCCAAGTAGTGTAACTTGTGAGAAAGAGAGCATACACTCACATCAAACTAAAAAGAAATGTGCAAAAAAAAAAAAGATACCAAACAAAATCAATGCGGTAAAGCAATCACTGTGTGTCACTCGCATTAGGCCAAATACCCGTGATTTGAATTCAACGAATTTTAAACAATAATGAAGAGTAACTCACTTAAATTAAACGAGCATGCCTCGAAAAAATGTTTAACTTGCTCATCGTTTTAACCAATCCAAGGGTATCTCCCTAAAAAGTAGTCAATTTACTAAACAGTCGAGTGAAATGAAATCCACACTATCATACAGTGCAACCGTCTGCGTACCCGTTGGAGTGTGGTACGCATAACATATAGCCTTTTGCTTTTGTCCTGAATGCTCATCTAGGTTGGCCAGATATTGTGATTGCTTCAAACACATTGTTGGCTAGGCTTACAGTGCTTATTTTCCTGATTTCATTCTGACCAATTTGAAATATCCTTGCCCTGACTTTTATGTCCAGGCAATTCAGTTTGTGGTTTGGTATCTAGAATCAGAAATATTTTGTTGAATATTGAATTTCCTCTTTTTATAATCTTTATAAGCTTTTTGTGGTAAGATGCTTCAAGAAGCTTCCAGAACCTTTTCCTGTCAACTTCCCTCCCGTTGAGGCCATATGTTTCAAGTGGGTTGTTTTGGAGCTCATTTATTTGGAGTGCCATGGGTTTTAGAGCTTCTTTGAGAATGGGTGAATTTCAGAACATTCTTATATGTGGACTAGTCAAGATACTCCCCAAGTTTTGCACTTTTTATTGTAAAGAAATTGTGGGTACATGTTACTTATATTCTTCACACCTTGCCATAAATAGGGATTTTTCTAACTAAATTGCAATGTCATGATTATATTAAAGAGACCCAGGCGCAAGTTTCCTCCTGTTGAAGAATCCAACCTAGTGAGGCATTCTGTTTCCACTCTTTTTTCCCTCTGCTCCTAGGCATGATGGATGTTGTTCTTGATCTCTTCTGCATCTTTTTTATTGCTGTTTTAGCTCCACTTCTACATTCGACTTAATTGCCTGACATCGTCAAGAAAACAAGCATTGGTAAAGCCAATAGACCTGGCGTTGCTGCTGCCCCTTTGGCTTTTTTAATGGTTTTGCATGGAGGCACGCATTACATAAAAACAAACATTGTCTAAACGCATATATGTGTGTGTGTGCGTGTGCGTGCGTGTGTGTGTGTGTGCGTGTGTGTATAGATATATACTAGATTTGTTTGCTGGATCTTAAAAAAGCAAGATCTGAGAAGCATTATTCTCGTTTGTGTATGTTTGATAAAAAAATATCTTTGCCCTGAAGTTTTGAATCCGTATTAGGCTACACCATCACCACTGGGGTGCCCAATGTATTTTATCTGTGCACAGGTGGACTATCACAATAGGATGCCTCTCCAGCAGACAGCTCTCTAGCTTGATAGAATTACTTGGTGCTTCTTGTGCAGCAGGGAACCAGCATGTTTAGAAAGTGAATATCATTTTCACTTTGACACATATTCTGTATGGATACTTTAATTTTTCAGTTGTCATCACATTTTAAATCTGCTGCTAGCAGTAAAGCCTCTCTGATGCTCTCAGATCTGCCTTACTGACTGCCGAATCTCTGCTATCTATCTTCAGCATTTAATTTATTTCTGCTTGGGGCTAAAATATTTTATTGATGACACACGTTTGACTTTAGGGTTGCCTCTTCAAAGTATTCTTGGTGCAGTAGGTATGAAATGTTCTGAGTTTGTTCGCGGAGATGAAAAGGGGCGTCAGAGGAAGAAAGATGAAACCTAGCTGTAGTAACCCTGCTTCAAGGTTCATTTTTCGTGGCTTTTACTGATCGAATAAGCACTCCCTATGGGCTTTGCTTTACATTTTAATTTTGGCATATATGGGTTCAAGCAGCTAATTCAGGGAAAGGAAATACCAAAATAGAAAATATATTCATGTGTGTGACAAATATTATGCTAAAGAAAGGAAAAATAGCCAGATTTCAGCAAAAAACAAAATACATGTGCCCCCCCTTTTTTTTTTACTGAAGTATAGCTTCTAGGCGTTTACAGATTTTTTTCCAACAATTACAGATTGTCAAGATACATTAATTAATAAATGTCACAAGATAAAACACATTTATCCATACAAGAGGTAAAGTGTGATTGCCAGCAAAATAAGTATTGCTGGAAAGACCTTCCCCTTAAGGACTTTTCCAGATGATGTTTAATGTACTAAATGTTAACAAAGTAGTGTCCAAGCAGTTACTTGTCATTGTCTAGTAGGGAGCATCATAATAGGAAGAAACGACAAATCGGTAAGTACAAATATCAGTGAACTTGATAGATCCGTTGTCCATCTGTACTCCATCATAGAATACTTTATGGCAGGGTTCTCCTAAGTCACTCCACGAGGGTCGGATCCATGGCAGATTTTTTAAATATCCATTAAATCTGGCATGAATCCACTTTGGAGAACCCTGCTTTTTTAGAGTATCACATTGAATTCTTGCTCCCTTATGCTCGAATGTCGTGTGTCATTATTAATCATAAGCCCCTAATCGTTTCACATCATTTGAAGTCCCAAATATTAGGAATCATGTTGGTTTTAGTTTTATGTCTCCCATTGAGGATCTCTGGGCACTGTTACCTTTTCTTGAGGTTACCAAAACATTGATGGAGTGGCCAAATCTCTCATTTTGCGTTTACGTTGCCATTTTCAGACCTTGTATTAACCCATTTTCTGTAGTACGCTCTAATTTCTTCCTTAAATGTCGTTTTTTATATTATATGCGTGTATTCCATCGTCGGAAAAATGTGTTACTTATTGTCTCATGGACATAGCAGTCAGAGATGGGCATGCAGTGTTTCTACTATCTGACATTAGGCTTAAGAGTGAGGATTGGTGATCATTACAGACATTAAAGACGTTTGCATCCATCATTTGAGTGGAAGTTTAGGTTCCCTAAGACTGGTAACACAACTCCTCTCCATCTTATACGAGGAAATGCATGCTTATGCTGACATTTTCAACAGAAAGAATAACGTACTAGCACTCCTTTATCACAGTTAAATTCCCTTCCATCAGGATAAGTACTAACCTAATAGATATCGTTCATCCATAAGGAAAGCAGCATGATAGGCGAAGAGTCAGTGCAACCTCTTGGCACTCCATATCAAGGAGACATAATTTGTATCTAAAATGTTGTGTATGCCCTGCCCCTTAACTTATGGTTTCATATCTCTAGAAACAAATCTAAATTGTCAGTGTCTATCTTAGCATCACTGTCACGTTTCCAGTATTGGTCAATGATTTTAGGAGCCATGTCAGATTTTTATATAACCATGTGCAAATAAAATGCATCTAAACGAGAATCATTTACATAAAGGTTGTGAACAAGGCTTGGAATTAACCGAAACACATTAACATCTGTCTGCTATTTTGAAATAAACCCTGCTTTGACACGTCACCTTATTATGTTTGGGCTAACTAGATGGATTGACAGGAGCTTGTAGCTTCCCTCTGCTGCACCCACCTTGATTGGGAATCTGGTAGAACTTTGCAAGCACAAACTTTGGAGATGACATATATTCACTGAAAACCACAGTGAAAGGTTTAACGAATGCAAATCAAGAAAACACCTGAAATTCGCCAGGTATGTTATGCAACATACACCATAACTCACACCGTCTGCCATATTTTGCCCTTAGTAGCCAGTTTTTTTTTACCTCGGCCATTGACAAAGTGGTGTATTGGGCACGGCTGGCAATCTTTGGCCGTGCACTGCAGGGATTGGCTAGTGCCTGACCTTCATCTACACCGGCAGCACTTGCCTGTCCAAATCACAATTTTAATGAGAATGGTGACTTTGAGGTAAACTGACTCCTCTTGTACAGATATCAAATTGTGTGGCGGCATGATCGTGATTTTACCATAGCAAACTCTGGTTTAAAAAAATATCATTTTGTCTCTATTTCCACCCCTCTGAGCTTCCCCTACGACTCCCCTGAGACCTGGCACCTTTCATACTGCTCCCTCCTTTCCTGTGGATTTTCTTTCCACAGTGAGAAAACGTGATTTTGCACAAAATTGAGATTTTTAAGATGGGGAATTTTTTTTTTTGATCTCTTCTATCAGCAAATCACATTTGCCAGTTTTGAAAAGCGTGATTTTAAATAGCCAAAATTTGGTGGATTATGCTGTACCTTCAAGCAAAATTTCCAATGGGAGCCAACATGGGAAAGTAAATTTATTTTGACCCCTCCTTTAAATTTTTCCCTGCACATCACTTTATGAATATTAGCACAACTCTAGTTATATGTGCTAAGACAGCGCCATTTTTTTGGTGCATACCCATTCATAGGCCCCATTGTTATATACGATACAGTAGTCATCTAGGGTCTGGCATGCCAATTCTCCTAAAGATCCATGTTGGGGAAAAAAGTTTAAAGGGTTCGGTTTAAAAAAGTTGTGTTTTCCCATTATAGCTCATGATTTCATTGGTAATGTCACTGCAGTGCCTGAAGTGACATAATGGATGACAACACTATGCATGGTGAGGACACGGGTTATAGTTGCCCAGCAGGGCTCTGCTTTGGGCACCTTACAAGGCTATCTTTATGCCATCCCGGCATTTCTGCGGTTGCCAGATCAGCCATCTCTGTTCAAATCACATATTGTGCATAGGTTTTTGAAAGGTCTCTGACAAATGGATCCTCCTTCACCCTTCATCATGCCTCAGTGGGACCTAAATTTAGTACTCACAGTTTTTCATGTGCGCTTCCTTTGATCAACTGCTCAACTGTTCTATCAAGCTCCTTACAATTAAAACAGCCTTTCTGGTGGCCATAACATCTGCCCGGACTGTCAGTGAGCTCCAGGCTTTGTCATGTAAACCTTCGTACTGCAACATCTTCCCGGACAAGCTGGTCCTTCGCACCATAGCTTACTTCCTTCCGAAGGTGGTCACTTCCTTTCATGTAGGCCTATCCATCACCCTGCCTACCTTTTTCGTTCCGCCACATCCCTCTAAGGAATAGGAGCAAAGCCATCGATTGGACCCAAAAAGAGCATTGCCGTACTACCTTGTCCGCACAAAAGAGTTCCGGGTGGATGACCAACTCTTTGTGGGGTATGTCGGAGCCAAGAAAGGGAAGGCCATTCAGAAATGGACCATCTCCCAGTGGATCGTGCTCTGCAATGAAATCCGCTACACGTTGGCCAAGAAGCAACCAAAGAGAGTTTGCATGCTCATTCCACCAGAGCAAAGGCTACGACCACTGCGTTAGAATGCAGAGTTCCGGTCCTGGACATCCACCAGGCAGCAACTTGGGCTTCTCTGCACACGTTTACGAAGCACTACTGCTTGAACAGTCAAGTCCCATCAGGACGGGCACTTTGCCCATTCAGTGCTGCAGAACTTTTTCATGTGAAATTGTTTCCCAGACCCACCTTCGGGGAGGTATTGCTTGGGTATCTATTCTGATGTAAGAAATTTCCAGCTAGAAGTCTTTATCGAATGAAGAATTTACTTACCTTCAGTAACACTCATCTGGTAGAGACTCTGTCTAGCCGCAAATTCCTCAACGTTCCTCAAACGGATTTATAGGGACAGGGCATTCCACTTTCAAGGCCCTACTTTTACACACCAGTGTTCAGTGTTCTTCATGGCTCAGCACTCCTGGCGTGTAAAGTCATGAAAAGAAACTGATGTCAGCATGCTGGAATGGCGCCTCTATGGGCACAGTGCACATCACTTCCAGTGCGGACAACGCCACACAGAACCGAATGTCGGCACCTACCGGTGCACAGGGTACTCCTCACAAAATAGAGTCTCTACCAGATAAGGTGTTACCGAAGGTAAGTAACTTGTACTTTAGGGCACGAGTTATAGTTACTTGACAAAACTATAACTTGTGAATTTCAGGGGTTTTGTTTGTTTAACCCCTTCTGTGCTCCTGCCGGAATGGTTCCGTCATGAGCACAAGTTCTAGTGTGCCCATGACGGAACCATTCCGTCATGAGCACATGCTCAGGAAATCCCTCTGCTGCAGACAGCAGAGGGATTTCCTTTTTTTTTTTTTTGCCTGGGGAGGTGGGGAAGAGCTTCCCCAACCTCCCCAGGCCTAGTTTTGTATTTCATTGCAATGACGATTGCGCGCATGGTGCGCTATCGTCATTGCAACGAAATCGAAACTGAAACTTAGTTTCAGTTTCTCAGTTTCGGTGCTTGTGGGGCTATCTCAGCCCCCCGAGCACCGAAAAAGATGGGAGAGGTATCGTTGGAAAGGGGAGAATCTCCCCTTTCCAATGGTACCCTTCCCTAGTGGATCCCTGCTTGGGGATCACCCCAGGAGGGTGATCCCCAAGCAGGGTTCCACCCACTAGCGCCAGGGAGGGGGGAGCGGCCCCTTGGGCAAGGGCCTTTGCTCCCCCCATATATGTTTGGCCGCAACAGACTTTCTGCCCCCCCGGGGGGGGCGGAAAGCCCACTAGAAACCAGGGATTATTTTTTTTATTGACGTTGGGGTGGGGGTGCCCAAAAAGGGCATGGCAATGCCCCCCCCGAGTAATGTGAGTCTTTCTGCCACCCTGGGGGGGCGGAAATCCCACTAGAAACCAGGGATTTTTTTTTTTATTCACGTTGGGGTGGGGGCTGCCAAAAAAGGGCATGGCAATGCCCCCCCCCCAGAGAAATGTAAGTTTCTGCCCCCCCCCGGGGGGCAGATGGGGCAGTAGCCCCCAATCTGCCCCCGGGGGGGGGGCAGGAAGCCCACTAGGAACCAGGGATTTTTATTTTTTTTATTGACGTTGGGGCTGCCTAAAAAGGGCATGGCAATGCCCCCACTCCCCCAGAGAAATGTCAGTCTTTCTGCCCACCCTGGGGGGCGGAAAGCCCACTAGAAACCAGGGATTGTTTTTTTTATTGACGTTGGGGTGGGGGCTGCCCAAAAAGGGCATGGCAATGCCCCCCCCAGAGAAATGTAAGTCTTTCTGCCCCCCCCCCGGGGGGGAGATGGGGCAGTAGCCCCCAATCTGCCCCCCGGGGGGGGCAGGAAGCCCACTAGGAACCAGGGATTTTAATTTTTTTTATTGACGTTGGGGTGGGGGCTGCCTAAAAAGGGCATGGCAATGCCCCCACTCCCCCAGAGAAATGTCAGTCTTTCTGCCCCCCCCGGGGGGGCGGAAAGCCCACTAGAAACCAGGGATTATTTTTTTTATTGACGTTGGGGTGGGGGCTGCCCAAAAAGGGCATGGCAATGCCCCCCCCAGAGAAATGTAAGTCTTTCTGCCCGCGCTGGGGGGCAGTTGGGGCAGTAGCCCCCAATCTGCCCTACCGGGGGGGCAGAAAGCCCACTAGAAACCAGGGATTTTTTTTTATTGACGTTGGGGTGGGGGCTGCCCAAAAAGGGCATGGCACGCCCCCACCCCCCCAAAAAAAATGCAACAGTCTTTCTGCTCCCCCCAGGGGCAGATGGGGGCAGAAAGCCCACTAGGCACCAGGGATTTTTTTTTTTTTTTAATAATGTTGGGGTGGGGGCTGCCCAGAATGGGCATGATAATGCCCCCACCCCAAAAACAATTACCACAGTCTTTCTGTCTTTCTGCAATAGCCCCTTATCTGCCCCCCGGGGGGGGTAGAAAGACCTTTAGGCCTCAGGATTTTATTGAGGATTCTCCTTAGTGTCCTGAGTAAAATGATACCTCAAGGGCCTGTGACTGGGAAGAGCCCAAAACATAGGGAATAAGGGTATAGCACCGAGAATTCTAAGCACTACATTTTTTAAAAAATACGTGTTTAGCCAATTCTGCATTGGACAACCACACAAGTGAGGTATCATTTTACTCGGGACACTAAGGAGAACGCTGTGGGGTAGGACATTTGTGCCGCCACGGTGATTCCACACAAAAATATGCGGAAAATGTGTTTTTTTCAGCTAAATTTGAGGTTTGCAGGGGATTCTGGGTAGGGAAACGTTGGGGGATCCACGCAAGCCATACCTCATTGGCTCCCCAGGGTGTCTAGTTTTCAGAAATGTGTGGGTTTGGTAGGTTTCCCTAGATGGCGGAGAGCCCGTGGCCAAAACCCCAGGCCCCCCCCTCAAAACCAGGTAGTTTTGTTATAGGTAATTTTGAAGCCTCCACAGTATGATTTGGGCCATTTCCTGTTGCAGCCACTATGCCTACCCACACAAGTGAGGTACCATTTTTATCGGCAGACCTGGGGGAACGATGGGTGGGAGGAAATTTGTGGATCCACGCAGATTCCAGAACTTTCCCACACAGAAATTTGAGAAAAAAGTGATTTTTTCAGCGAAATTTGAGAGTTGCAGGGGATTCTGGGTAGGAGAATGTTGGGGGACCCACGCAAGCCATACCTCGCTGGACTCCCCCGGGTGTCTAGTTTCCAGAAATGTGTGGGTTTGGTAGGTTTCCATAGATGGCCGCCGAGCCCCGGGCCAAAAACTCATGGGACTCCCCTTGCAAAACCAGGTTGGTTTGTGATAGGTAATTTTGATGTCGCCTCAATAGGTTTTGGGCCCTTGCCTGTCGTGGGTACTTGACCCACCCACGCAAGTAAGGTACCATTTTTCTCGAAACACTTTTGGGAACGCGGGGTGGGTGGAATTTTGTGGATCCACCCAGATTCCAGAACTTTCCACCACAGAAATGTGAGGAAAATGTGTTTTTTTTGACAAGTTTTTAGGTTTGCAAGGGATTCTGGGTAACAGAACCTGGTGAGAGCCAGTCAAGTCACCCCATCCTGGTTCCCCCTGGGTGTCTAGTTTTCAAAAATGTATAGGTTTGCTAGGTTTCCCTAATTGCCGGCAGAGCTAGGGTTCAAAATCTACAGCTAGGCACTTTGCAAAAAAAGGGTCATTTTTCACTGTGGAAATGTGGTGTGTCCACGTTGCGTTTTGGGCCGTTTCCTGTTGCGGGCACTAGGCCTACCCACACAAGTGAGGTACCATTTTTCTCAGAAGACTTTGGGGAACGCAGGGTGGGTGGAATTTTGTGGATCCACGCAGATACCAGAACTTTCCACCACAGAAATGTGAGGGAAATGTGTTTTTTTGGATAATTTTTTAGGTTTGCAAGGGATTCTGGGTAACAGAACCTGGTGAGAGCCAGTCAAGTCACCCCATCCTGGTTTCCCCTGGGTGTCTAGTTTTAAAAAATGTATAGGTTTGCTAGGTTTCCCTAGGTGCCGGCAGAGCTAGGGTTCAAAAACTACAGCTACGCACTTTGCAAAAAAATGGTAATTTTTCACTGTGAAAATGTGTTGTGTCCACGTAGCGTTTTGGGCCGTTTCCTGTCGCGGGCACTAGGCCTACCCACACAAGTGAGGTACCATTTTTCTCTGAAGACTTTGGGGAAATCGGGGTGGGTGTAATTTTGTGGATCCACGCAGATTTCAGAACTTTCCACCACAGAAATGTTTTTTTTGACAATTGTTTAGGTTTGCAAGGGATTCTGGGTAACAGAACCTGGTGAGAGCCAGCCCAGTCACCCCATCCTGGATTCCCCTGGGTGTCTAGTTTTCAAAAATGTATAGGTTTGCTAGGTTTCCCTAGGTGCCGGCAGAGCTAGGGTTCAAAAACTACAGCTAGGCGCTTTGCAAAAAAAGGGTCATTTTTCACTGTGAAAATGTGGTGAGTCCACGTTGTGTTTTGGGCCGTTTCCTGTTGCGGGCACTAGGCCTACCCACACAAGTGAGGTACCATTTTTCTCGGAAGACTTTGGGGAACGCGGGGTGGGTGGAATTTTGTGGATCCACGCAGATTCCAGAACTTTCCACCACAGAAATGTGAGGAAAATGTGTTTTTTTTAACAATTTTTTAGGTTTGCAAGGTATTCTGGGTAACAGAACCTGGTGAAAAATGACCTATAATTCTCATGCTAGTATGGGTACTTCCAATTTCGGAAATGTGCAAATATCTACTGTTTCTAAACTCTATATTTTGTTCCCATTTCAGAAATACATAGGTGTCTTTCATACCGATTTTTCCATGTATACATTTTCCCAGAATAATTGCTTTATCCCGGTACATAATAAAAAACCATAGCAAGACGCTGCTCAGTTATTGGCTCTGGGTTCGTCGGGTTCTTGGTGAACCTACAAGTCCTATATATCCCCACAACCAGAAAGGTCCAGCGGATGTAACGGTATATTGCTTTCAAACAGCTGTCATAATTAGAAGAAGTTACAGGTGAAAACGTTGACACAAATGGCTGTTTTTTTCAACTAATTTTCAATTTTTCCTTTATTCAACGGTTAGTTTCTATAAAGAAACCTTGAAGGATCTACACAAATGACCCCTTGCTGAATTTAGAATTTTGTCTACTTTTCTAAAATGTATAGCTTTCCAGGATCCATTATTGCTTTCATACCCATTTCTACCATTAACTGGAACGAGGTTGAAAGCACAAAAAATAGCAAAAATAGGCTATGTCCCAGAAAAATGCCAAAACTGTGTAAAATATTTTGGTTTTCTGACAAACGTCTGCTTGTCCCTGAAAGCTGGGAAGATGGTGATTTCAGCACCACAACCCCTTTTTTGATACCATTTGCAGGGAAACAACCAGACGCTTTCATCTGTAGCCCTTTTTTCATATTTTTCCAACAAAAAAAAAATGTACCTGTATTTTGGCTAATTTCTGGGTCCCCTCCAGGGGAATCCACAAACTCTGGGTACCTTTAGAATCCCCATGATGTTGGAAAAAAAGGACGCAAATTTGGCGTGAATACCTTATGTGGTCAAAAAGTTACAGGGGCCTAAGCACGAACTACCCCAAATAGCCAAAAAAAGGCTTCGCACAGGGGGGGGAAAGGACTAGCAGCGAAGGGGTTAAAATGGTATTATTAACTGATATTTTCACCTAACTATAAAGTCCCTTCAACCTTTGGTTTTGTTAGTGAATTTCTAAGGTTTTTTATATAAAGTAAGATATTATTACAAATCCTAACTATAGTGTCACTTTAACCTTTGTTTTTTTCTGTGAATTTCAATTTTTTTAAACGTAAAGTAAGATGTCCTATTGCATGGTTCCCACGAACGTAGTAGGACTATGCATTGGATCAACAAAACTTCATAATATAGGGACTGAGTCTTCTTATATCATCAGTAAATGATGGACAGGCTAACTCACAGTATCACATCTAAACTCCTAAACCTCCAGAGTTATAGATACTGTCAGCAAGCTCGAACATGACCACACTTATTCCCAAGGAATTTGTGGAAAGGGATCTAACCCTTTCGTTTGTTAATTTTGTATGTCCAAGGTTTCACAAAGAGAAGAGACAATAATACATTTCGAAATGGTTATTGAAAAGATCTAATCCTTGTATATAAAAAATGAACTGCGATTATTAGACAGATGAGACACGTCATTGCTATAAGCGTTATTAGAATAGTGAAAAATACAAATAATTCAACTATGTTGATAATTCCTAATATTACTCCTATCAATCATTAATACCCCTACACTAGCGAGAGCATGGCGGGAGTACCCTTCTGCCAGACCCAGTTGGAATTGTCTAACCCCATACCTTGGTGTAATGTCTTAGCAAGTCGGCCTCAGTGCATTTAGAAATGCACTGTGTCTTAGTGTGCAAGCCTACACACCTCTGCCAGTGAAGCTATCTTCCTTCTTAGAATGTATATAAGAGTCTGCGGATCTGCATCTCATTGATAGCTCTCCTCAGTAGCCGTGATAACTCCAGTGTGAAGTGCCTCTCATCTGAATTCACAACGGGTGCTATTTAAATAATAAAACACCAGCCTTTTCTCATTCTGCACTAGAGGCAGAAAAATAGCTTTACTTTGTCTGGGGAAAAGAGTTGTCTCCTGCGAGCACAAAAAAAAGAAAGGACATTGTGTTACCATATGTGTCCTTGAAACTAACAGTGCAGACCACAGAACAATGTATAACTATAATAAATGTGTACGTGGCATTTTGTTGTGTTAGTGAAAAATATGCTCAAACCACCATCTTGGAAAGATGCTAAGTTAAAAAGGAAACCTAAAAGGGGGAGACCAAATGTAATTCCTATAACAGTCCAAGTTGGGTTGGGTGCCCAACCACTACATCGCATGGTTGACTATGTTATGTAACAATATAAAGGATGTCATTTTTTAGTAAGGCATACCTACTGACTTTGTCAATGGGTCAAAACACCAAAATAGAAAAAGCAACGGGCCTATTAACTTTGTCAAGGGGTCACTGCATCAACATATATAAAACAGACCAATTAATTTTGTCAAAAAGTCACCAATAACTATAATCAAATGTATAGTTCATAAACCCACCCATTGCAATGTTTAATAAAAGTTATTGTCACAAATTATCTCCAAAAAAGCATTATTTATAAAAACATTAAACATGTCTTTGAGGCTTTTTTAAACAATTTTCAGGCCACAAAGGGCAGCCATAGAACCAACAACAAGAGGCACCTGCGCTTGGGCTGAAGAACGTACAGCTTCAGCTCAGAGTGCTTTAAAAAAAATATGGTAAGTTCTCTTGGGGTCATGAATTCAGTGACCCAGAAGACATACTGTGTTAATGTTGCTGCTGGGCTGCTGCGCTCCCTGCAGTCCTCCGCAACAAACAAAAAATACTTGGTGGTGTTCCTGCCCTTTCAAAGGGTACAACAAGGAAGCAAAAATATAATTTAAATGCCCTTGCAGGGCAATATGGGGCACTCCTTGCATGGAGCAGTGAATATTAAGCGAGCGGCTCATGCTGATCATTTATTAATCTTTTTAATCATTTTTAAAAGTTTTTGTTTGGGATGTCTCAGTCTAACCCTGGACACCCAAAATGTATATTAACTTTAGGGCCACGGGGGCGCCCCAAGCCAGCACCCATAGTGGGAGTGGGTGTTGGTGGGAGCTGGCTAATATTTGAAAGTGGGTATCCGGTGCCCACTCGCGCACCCACAGCAGGAAAAGTCGTTCAGGCTGTGGGCGAAGGCCCAAGGCATGCACAGCCCCTGCTGGCTTCCCAACCAGCACCCATCCTGGCTTCCGACAGGAGTTGGCTCAAATCCTTTGCTCCCGACCAGGAGATGAGCAGCTTATTTCTATGCTTTTGCTGGGCTAAAGCACCGTTCATTTCCCTGCCCAGGAGAGTGGAGGCAGGGAATAAAGTTTATATTACCTGCCTGTACTCTCTCAGGCAGGGAACAAAGCAGTGTCCCAGGGGATAGGGTCCCTGGAACACACTGCTTTGATTGGGCCCCGGAAGGGGGGGGCCATGCCTCCTCCTCAATAAAAAACACTGGCCCCAGGGGATAGGGTCCCCGTGCCCTCTCTCAGGTTCAGAGAGATGGAGTCCTGGGGTCTAAAAATGTCTCAGGCAGGGTGGATGCTTGCCCCCTTCCCCCAAAAACCACTTGCGTCGACCACCCCAGGACCCGGCCCACTCGGGGGGAGGTTTGTTTTTCAAATGGGCAGGAGCCCGCCATTCTTTTTTTTATTGACTCAGCAGATCCGCAGTACTATTTAAAAAAACACCCCTGAGGGACATCCCCCACCAGGCCTAAGGTACAATCCGATCTTGTTTTTAGATGAAGCGGCTCTTTGGATCCTCTGCGGTGTGGTATATACATAAATGTTGAATCTTAATTACTCAAAAACTACTGAACAGATTTACAGCAAAAGCACACTTCTGGACCGAGATCAAGCCTGCTGCCAAATTTGGTGTATTTCCGTTCAGCTGTTTTTGCGGTATCAATGTTCAATTTTCCTTTGAAAATTGCATGGGAAAAACACATTTTGATATCTTTTATGTATTTTATTTATATTATGTTTATAAACATTTTTTTTTTAAATTAAAGGCAGTTTAGGATTTATTGAAAACAAGAAAGCAGTAAGTGAAATAGCGGACTACAATGTTTTTATTGTCTGCAATGAAAAGTAGACAAAAATGCTCTATTATGTTGTTAAGAATACTCGGTTTTATTCTTGCAATAGGATAGTTGCAAGAACTGTCCTATTATAGGGACCCAGCACTTTGCAGGTTTTTAGTGCATTCGTGTTTTTCCTCCTTGAGTTGTCATGCACTACTTAACAGAGGGCATCCTCTCTCTCTCTAACGTGTGTTACATCAGGGATAGCCAATGTGGCTAATGGAATGGGCCCGCCATTTACCCAGAGCCTCTAAGAAAAGAATGATTGACCCCCTTATGTCCAGCCCTTGGCATAGGAAGCATCAAACATCTGAGCTTATTCACTGCTCTTTACTTAGGTAACAGTCTATTTATGAAAGTCAAGTAAAACCTGATTATGGATATTCTCCCTCAGGGACCATTATTAGCTCTGCCTTGGTGGCAGATGTTGAACAATCTCCGATTTTACGGACTAAGGGCCAGATGTACGACCGTTTTTTGTGGTCGCAAACGGGAAATCAGCCCGTTTGCGACCACAAAAAAGGGTCCTGGCATGTACAAACGCTGTTTTGCGAGTCTGTGACTTGCAAAATAGCGTTTGCGACTCTCTCTATTAGGAAGGGGCGTCCCTTCCTAATAGCGAGTCACAATGGAATGTACCATTGTTTTGAGACCGCATTTGCGGCCGCAAAACAATTGCAGTTTACCACCTACTTCAAGTAGGTGGTAAGCCACTCGCAAACGGGAAGGGGTCCCCAGGGGACCCCTTCCCCGTTGTGAATGGATGCGAAAATATTTTTCAAGAGCAGACAGTGGCCCTTAAAAAATGAACCAGAAACGTTTCATTTTTCATTTTAAATGCATCCCGTTTTCCTGTAAGGAAAACGGGCTGCATTTAAAAAAACAAAACTGCTTTATTTAAAAAAGCAGTCACAGACATGGTGGTCTGCTGACCCCAGCAGCCCCCATACCTGAGAGTACTAGCCATTCCTAATGGCATTGCAAATTGCACCTGCCTCATGAATATTAATGAGGCATGCAATTTGCGACCCCATTAGGAATCGCAAACAGTGTCTGAGACACTGTTGTACATTCCAATTTGCGAGTCGCAAATTGCGAGTCGCAAAACGATGCAATTTGCGACTTGCAAATTGGTAGGGTTGTACATCTGGCCCTATGTCGTCCAGGCTTTGGTCTCCTTCTAGCCTACTGTCAAATAAAGGCTCCTTTAGTGGTGGCCAATCCAGGTGCAATGCTTTTTTCTATTCTTCGGGTAAAGGCAGCCGCAAATACTATTATCACTGGTGAGTGGGGCTGGGAGCGAAGACACACCTAAGTAGAGCTGTACTTTATTACATTGCTTATTTGCTCTTGTGTCCAGGGTCTACTCCCGTCCTTATATTGAGTTCCTTGCTGTTAGCATGAGGACGTCTGTCATGTCTGTGACCTGGTTCCTGGTTGTTCTGGGGAAGGGGAGTAGTGTTTCACTTTTTCTCGCCCATTCCCCCATATCCCTCAGCTTCTATATTCACCACAGTGTTTCCTCTTTTGCTGCGGCAATTGCATGCAATAAGCAAGAGAATAGGTTAGCAGCTCAATTCTGCCAGAACCTTCCTAAGAGCCCAACAAATGGCCCTCACTGTCACCTTGCAGAACAAGGACGCCAGCATGGTGGTAGTTGCATTGCTGTGCTGAAGTCCATCACCACCCTGCCATTTTGACACCCAAGTAGTTGAAGAATTAGCCAGCTGATGGCTAAGGTGAGATAATTACAAGTAGATACGAGGTTTAGAACTGGTTGGAGTTGGTACATCTGCCCAGTATGAAAAATAGGACATAATTCATGCATGTTTAAAAAAATCATGATATACAGTCTACAAACGTGCACATTATGTATAGAGTATCTGAGGAGATCTGCAAACGTGGGTATGTGCTTAAGTGGGAGGGGCAAGAGTGGGTGGTTATTGGAGTAACAAGTGGAATATACTGCAAATTCCTCCAAAAAACAAATGTTTTGGTCATTCATAAATATCTGTCTACTTATGCCGGCCTCATAAATATCACAACAACTAATTTACACCCTAAGAGTTATGGTGGAAGCAGTGTTAAAAGTGCTGTGGAAAAAGTGCACCAATTAGCACACGTTTGTAGGATGTATTTAGGAAGGTGTATTTATCCTAAAATACTTTACTGAAAGATGTACATTTAAACTAAATTTAAAAATCATCAATTTTCTTAAACATTTGCATGTATGCACAAATGTAGGATTAGGTAAATGGGTTTAAATTGTCGATACAAATAAGTACCAATTATTAACAAAGACAATGTATGTGGTATACACCTTACTCATGAGTTCTACAAATAAGTAATTCATTATTAAACATTTGTAATTTACCTATTGCATAGTCTTAAATTATGCTTTACATGCATTACAATTTTTTCCCTGGCCTTTGTGAATCAACCGAAGTATTTGCAGAACTTTTTCTATCTTTAGCAGATATATAATAGCAAATAATGTTGCTCTAGAATCACAAGGTAAAATTTATGTTTCTGTACCAGAAATTTGTCTGCTGCTTTCTTTGTTGAAAGGCTCTCTATTGCTGCCTTAGCCACGGCTACTTTCAGCTGTGCAGTCTGAGTCTCCATATCCAAGGCCTCTGCTTCCATCATCTTAGCCTCTGCGAGTGACAACCCTTTATAGAGGTCACCCAAATGGAGTCATTTTTTTGACTGGCCCAGCAGTACTGGCCAATCTCCCCACGAACTCCAGTTTTGAAGGCATCCCAGATTATCCCAAAGGGAGCACTGCTCATGTTTTCTGACATAAGAGCTGGAATCCACTCCCGCATATGTTTAAGGTATGCATCATCCACTAACAGAGCCCTTTCAAAAGACCAACACCGCGACTGGCCCAACTTATCTAGGTGAGGGACATCCAATACCAACGGGTTGTGGTCTGACATGTCCATGGGATATTTCTCTATTCGGCTGCCCTGCAAAAGATCTTGAGAGATAAAAAAAATAGTCCAGCCTTGCATATACTTTATGTGGAGCTGAAAAATATGTAAAACCAGGATCCAAGGGAAATTTCTCTCTCCAAAAATCACTCAGACTGTGGGTGGACCCTAGATCCAGCAGAGACCTAAAAACCTTAGGTTTACGGCCTTTTTAATTTCTAGCCCTCATGCCCACCAATTCCAGATTCAAATTGATATTGAAATCCCCACACATGATGAGCGGGGAGTGGC
The DNA here is from genome assembly GCA_963921515.1 of Calotriton arnoldi. Taxonomy (NCBI): domain Eukaryota; kingdom Metazoa; phylum Chordata; class Amphibia; order Caudata; family Salamandridae; genus Calotriton; species Calotriton arnoldi. Next base: position 179,197 of record CAWUFW010000179.1, read on the forward strand.
CATAAGGATAACTCGGAGTTTAACCACTCAAACACCGCTGGGTCATCTAAAATTGACCCATATACTAAACAGAGTGTGAATCCCCCTTTGGGGAACTGACACTCAGCGATGACCCAGCGACCATATTTGTCTCCCCGGACCCTTGGGAACATGCCCCCCCTTTCCGCGCCAAAATTGCCGCCCCCGTGTACGTGCTCCTTGTGAAGTGCTACATACCACTTGGTACCCCAATGACTAACAGTGTCTTCCTAGACCCCTCAATATGTGTCTCTTGCATATATATGATGTCTGCCTTGAGATAAGGGGAATCAAAGTACAGGTGAGACCCGGTGGAGTATGTAACAAAGCAACAGTGTCTCGACTGGTAATCATTAGGGAGGACAATTACAGAGATAGTATAAATCACTTGAAGGGGGGGGGGAGAAGAAAGGGAGACCACAAAAGGATTTCGTATTAGTGGTCGCTCTGGGACCCCCTACCTTGCCGGATCCTTATGGCCTTCCCCCCGACATCTGGATTGTTGCGGAACTACCAATTCAGGTAGTTTTTTCATCCCTCATCCTACTCTTCTACCATCTACCACTATCATTTACTTGTATCCGGGGCCCCATTTGTTCAACTTGTCCTTCTTCCCCTTTTTCCTTTTTTCTCTGTACAGCACTAATCTGAATCTAGTAGCTATTGTCCTGATGATGACCTGGAATTGAACAGGTTGAAACGCCATTGACTACCGAGTGCAAACCGTGGCATTATTGTGGTCAATCAATTCAGTCTAAATCGGAATACTTACCTTGTACATATTTGCATTGTATCATTGACCACATAATTACTTGCTTTTACTGTTTTCGCCGCTCACGCTGTTTTCTCACACCTGTGTCACTGCACCGTTCACCGTCACTAGCACGTTCAGTGCACACTTGTGTGTTATGGTTACTGTATATAAAATTGTACTGTAGTGCTGCTACAACTACGTACAAATAATACTCTATACTCTACGAAATCCTTTTGTGGTCTCCCTTTCTTCTCCACCCCCTTCAAGTGATTTATACTATCTCTGTAATTGTCCTCCCTAATGATTACCAGTTGAGACACTGCCTTGAGACAAAGCATATCAAGGGCTACCCTACTCCTTTTCATGCGGTCATTTAACCCGCAGATATTAATAGTTGCAATTTACAGATTACTCATTTATAATGTGTGAGTAAAATCCCTATGTCCTGTCTAAAATACTTAATTCAACCCTCACACCACCACTTTTGCATGTCTGTCCCTGTCCACTTGGATGACCTCCCCTACCTCTACCCTACCCGACCCCTCCCCGAACCAACCCTACAACACCCACCCCCTAACAACCCCAACTGCAAAATTTTACGAATATGGGCCATCTCTTGGTGGTCCGGACTAGGCAGCAAATAGCCCAGTCCCATATTCGGGAAATTCGAGATCTGTGTTAGGAATAGTTTCGGATTGAGAAGGAATAAGGGCTGCCTTCCAGAGATTTTACCAATGTTTATATACCGAGAATGTGGGAGGGGAGTCTGAGGACTTTATAAGATATCTGAACTCAGTGATAATGGGGAATATAGGAGAGGAAGACCAGGAATATTTAGGTCAACCAATTACGGCAGAGGAAAACGAGTTAGCAACCTCCACCCTCGCAGCTGGGAAGGCAGCTGGAATGGATCTTATTCCCGGAGAGTTCTATAAGAGTTTGTCCCCCTGCCCCAATAAATACCTGCTGGAACTTTTTCTGAAAGTGCAGAGGGGGGGAGGCGCCACCTGGGTCTTGGGCCTTAGTAAATATTGTGGTGTTCCCAAAAAAAGGGAAGTCTCCATTAGAATTAGGCTCATACCAGCCAATTACCCTAATGAACAGTGAATAAAATCTACTTCAAGATCCTGGCTACAAGGCTGTCTGGAACAATCAGCAAAATCTTGTCTCCTTGGCAACACGGCTTTGTTCCAGGTTGAGGAACAACTGTCCACATCAGGCGGGTAATCACACTTTTTGACACAGCGGCACTGAAGGGAGACCCAATGGCTTTAATATTCTTGGATGCTGAAAAAGCATTAGATAGGGTCTCCTGCCACTATCTCTGTTTTTTGATCGAGAACATTGGTATAGCGGCTGAGTTCGGCATTGCTTTGAAAGCATTGTCTTAGCAGCCCATGTCTAGGATTTCCATGATTGGTGGCCAGTCGGAACTTATAAAAATACAGCGAGGCACTAGACAGGGATGTCCCTGTTCTCCCTTGTTATCCGCCTTGTATACCGATCCTTTGATGAGGAGGATAGTAAACAATAAGTTAATTCAGCCTATCAGGTCACATGATTGGGAAGCAAAAATATTGGCCTACGCTGATGATTTGGCAGTAGTTACTACAGATCCCGGGGTGGCATTAAGAGAAATAGATGAGGAGGCTAAGCAGTTTGGCAAATTTTCGGGATATGTATTAAATCAGAATAAGACCCAAATTGTCAAAAACATAGAAGTGGAATGGGAGAATAAGCACGTGGTAGAGGGGGCTACCTATTTGGGGGTAAATATAGTAGCTGACATAGATAAAATGATACAGGTAAATTTAGATCCATTAATTAAAATACTAGGGTAGAACTCGGCAGAATAAATAACTTACAAATATCTCTGATAAGAAGAACTAATTTGATCAAGATGTTTTTTTTCCCTAAAATACTCTACTTTTTTAGAGCTATCCCTCTCGAAGTAGGAAACCAATGGTTTAAGGTTATTGAAAGGGGTGATCTCTAAATTTTTGTGGGCATATACTAGGCCAAGAAGGGCGTTGAAATATCTGACCCTCCTGAGTGAGCGCGGGGAGCTAACTGTACCTAATATATGAATCTACTACTGGGCCACCGCCCTGCAACAGATGTCTATTTTGTTGGGGATAATAGGAGAGGCTTATCAAAGTACCACCCCGTATCAGCTTCTGATTGGGGATGCGGCGTGGGGAGTACTTTGGAGGCAGCTTGAGTATGGGTACTACAAAAGAGTTAGATTTAAGACCCTCTGTTGCTCGTTTAAAATATGGGCAGTGGTTCGGAAGAAAGTAGGGCTGGGCCAGCTGAACATTTATACTTTATTACATAAAAACCCTAATCTCCCTGTAATCTTTCGGCACTCCTATATGAATCGTTGGGAAGAGGTGGCCCTTTAAAATTAGGAGATTCCTTCAAGGAGGGGGAAGTTATCTTGTTTGAGACCCTACGGCACAGGTTTAATCTAGGGCACCACAAGTTTTTTAAATATCTTTAGATCTGTGATTTTTTACTAAGAAAAGGGGCTGAAGGATTTTCTAGGATTGAACTAGTTGACAGAGTCTTGATTAGGAAAATTCCCATCGGGAGACTTTATCAGCCGTTGAATGGGCTCATACCAGATGATATGGAAAAACAGGAAAAATGGTGGGAAGAGAAGGGTCAGGCAGGAATAGATGTCTTCTTGGAGTCCCGAAATCTGGCCCAGATTAACTTAATTTCATCTCTTTGCAAGTACAGCACTTTAAAACCTATTATAAGTTGTACTACACTCTGGGGAAAATAGCTAAATGGGGTGGAACCAGAAACGTGCATTGTCCCTGATGCCATTCATATGTGGCGGATCTGATACACATGTTCGCAACCTGGCCGGCCGTAGGGGGCCTGATTGGGGACATTACTGAGTTCCTGGAGGGAAGACTGGAACTAAGTATAGTATTGAGCCCGCAACTTATATTACTTGGGGTTAGCAATGAATCAATCCCTAGCCAGGCACAGGCATTTGTGTTTATTGCAATGACGGCTTTTAGCTGTGCTTGGCTACGGCATGGCAAGACCTTTCTCAACCTTCGTTCCAACAATGGCTCGCTCGTCTAATGGCCATTTATCACATGGAGGTGGCAGTATATGCAAAAAAAAGGCAAGAGGGCTCGGAGGAAAGGGTCAAGGGTGTGGGCTCCTCTGATGGGTTGAGTGGCTACATTCGAGGAGGGATAGTAGAGAATCTTTTCACTTTTCTAAGATGTGGGAATGGGGGTCAAGTGGGTAATTTCTTCCGCATGTGATGTGTCTTTTACGTAGGAAAGATAGGAATATGTGTATAAATGTTTGCTCTGTGTATATGACGCAATATGAATTAATTTAAGAATGGATTGTCCACTTGGAGGGTGGGTAAAAAGTAAGCCATAAAATGTGCAATAAATATATGTTTAAAAAAAAAGAATCACAAGGTAACTCTAACCTTAGTCTTTAAGAATCCTGTAAGGAATTTAATTTAATAAAACATCATGTTTACGGTTTGAATGTCAAAACAAAATTAGTAAGGCATTTGTATTTTTTTACATTTATATGAGAAGCATATTTTGACTAATAAAATACATAATTTAAACTGTAATGGCCCTGATTTGGAGTTAGTCGGTAATAGAAGACCTCTGATTTGCAGAGGAAGTGCTAGATCAAGGAGAGAATCCACAAGTGGATTTTCTAACATCATAACTATATGCTGGAGGAATGTTTACTGGTGGATTCTCTATTTCTGGCCAAATATAAATCAACTCAACGCAACGAGTTTTGTACTCTGAACCAGATGAAAAGTTCACTACTCTTTCCAGTTAGCACTGTCACTATAAGCTCTGGGTTCTCGCAGATTGATCCAGCTAAACCAACATCTGCAGAACCAAACTACTGAAACTTCATTCTATACCACTTTAATGCCCCCTCATTTCAACTTGATTAAACACTTGAGTTCTTATATAAGGATTTGTAAAATGTTGGCTTAGTGGATAAGGCTGTGGAAGCAAAAACAAACCTGAATGAGAAAGTTAGTGAAGGAGGAATTCTCTCGATAGGGAGAAAGATATCTAAATATTTATTCCTCATTTATTTATATACGAGTGTCGTGATGACCTTAAGATGTAGTCTTAGGGCCAGATCTAGAGTTTGGCTGACAGTACTCGGTCTGTCAGGATGAGGGAGGACATTTCGTTCGCCACCATGATGGACTACCATCGCCTAATTGAGAGATCACTGACAGTCCTCCTGACCCTAAATAAACCAGACAGGTGGACTATAATTTGCGTTTCAAAAAAGGAAGGGGGGACTAGGAGCTTGTTATGGTCCATTACTCGTGCTCCATGTAGTAATCTCAAGCCAAACGGTGGGTAACTGTTCCAAAGTGGGCACAATAGTTGTCCACAGAAAAAAGAAGAAGTAGAAGTGGGAGCAGGAGAAACCTAGGTCTAAACCCCACAGACTAGAGGCAAGCGCAAGTCTTGTCTCTTGATGCCCTCACACATCCCGAGGAATGTCATGCTTCATCATCGGGCGTTGCTCCTCGTCGGGCCGGCGCTGCAATGCCCTACGGGTCCCCCAAAGGGTCACTTTAGCAGAGATCTTTTGGTAACGCCGTATGATGAGTGAGGGTGTGAGATTGAGGGTTCGTAAGGAAAGGTGAGTGAGTAAATGATAAAACTGGCTAGGGGATACCAAAGAGAGATAGGTTTAATGTGTGGGTTCCCCTGACAATATAAAAAACCCTTAGGTTGTGTGTTACTGACTAGGCTATAATGTGCCACAGTAACTCTCGACCGACATGTTTTGCACCCTAAAAAATGGTCATAACGATCCCTGGCGCTTCTTCAGGACCAATGAAGTGAAAAGAAACTGTGAATGGGTATAGAACCCAACTAAAGAAAAAATGTAAAAGCTGTCCCCCTTGTGGTTAACTACAAGGTGGCTTCAGCTCAATTAGTTACCGCTCTTATTACGACCTATTAGTAAGTAATGAGTCGCTCCATAGGCTAGCGCGTGTTCGCCCGCACCGTAACAGGGGTTGCCGTCTGGTGCACTGCCTTCCAGCACCTACCCCTTACACGTGTGCCTGCATATTCTCTTTGGTATCCCCTAGCCAGTTTTATCATTCACTCACTCGGGATGTGTGAGGGCATCAAGAGACAAGACTTGCGCTTGCCTCTAGTCTGTGGGGTTTAGACCTAGGTTTCTCCTGTTCCCACATCTACTTCTTCTTTTTTCTGTGGACAACTATTGTGCCCACTTTGGAACAGTTACCCACCGTTTGGCATGGGACTATAATTTGCACCATAGTCTCTAAAATATTTTATAATCGTCCTCTGAGCGCTTCACCAGCAAATGAAATTTCAAATCACAAGGTTATCCAGCATCATTTAGATTTTGTCATAATAGACAAAATGTGCCAGTAGCCTTTATAGGACAGGCATATTTAGAGGCAAAAAAACAAACAGGAAGTGGCACTAGCACTATCGTAACATGAGAGTATAAAAAGGTAGTACAACTAGTGAGTGTAGGAAACTTCTCCAGCCTGGGAAGAGTCACACGCCACACCTCTGGCCCAAGGCCTGCTAAACTGGTTTCTGCCATTATATCATCTGTATGAAATTTCATTTTTAGTCACTCCCAGTGACTTTTGTTTCAGGCTTGTCCTAAAATGGAATCAGGACACGAATAGCCCACTAAATAACTGTAGAGCTGTAGCTTACCCTGTATAAATGTATAAAGGAGAAGTTACTAGTTTGTGAGTTATGATTTATAACATTGGAAGTAAATAAGCATGGAAACGCACAAAGAGATGCTGTGGAGGACCAGAATAGCCAATAGTGGAAATTAACAAAATTAACTAATACCTCCCCAGTCACCCAAAAGATATTGCATCATATGATCAAGCACAAAAGCAGTACAAAAATTGTATTTTTTTTAAAAATGTCATAAAAGCATGGCGTGGAAAAAGCAATCAATCTCTCGGCTCGTTCTTTTTCTTCTGCAAACCACTGCCCCCTCTCCCAAATATTTGTGAACGTCCTCAATACACAAACATATCTGTGTGGCCTAGAGAGTCACATTGCAAACTTGACGGCTGATAGCAGTATTTTCCTAATCGTCAAAAGCTAAATTAAACTCTACATTCCTGACCCTTTAAAGATAGTAGTAATTTATGCACTATTTTCAGCATGTAAAATGTTTTGCCTAAAACCTCCAAATTGCGACACAGATTTAGAATCTCTGTTTTACTTTTTGAAATACAAGTGAGAAGATCTCATAATATTTCAGCCACTAATGAATTACAGAAATAGTTGTATCTTCTTCTGCGGGGGGGTAATCTTAATTATCATAGTTTAACAGAAATAGCCTTCCCAGCTCCCTTTCTTCCAGTGCTCTTTAGGAAAGAGACCTGTTGTTCCCACAGAGAGATGAATGCCTTTTTTATGGTCTGACTTGACAGCGCAGCTGCTTTCGCCAGACAATTATGTGAGAATCACCAGGAGAGGGACTTTAGATCTGTCCACATGGTGGGTTCAAGGAATACATGTTTTGATTTAATAGAATTTGTGTGCTTCCACAAAAATAAGTGCTTGCCACCCACACAGCTTGAATCTTCAGGAGCATACAGATGACATTGTAAGGCTATTAAAGTGTCACACATAACTATATAAATTACCGTGTTTTCTCTGGCATACGCACAGGTGGGACAAAGGCAGTCATTAACCTACATGGAGTTTTAGGTCTGGCTTGACAATGCAACTGCCATATGTTCTTATGTGATCAACAAAAAATAGCTTTCAAATTCCTACTGAGATGGACTTAGACTCCACCCACATGTTGCTCCTCCTGTGTACAGGATTTGATTGGGCCAAATTTGTGACCTTCCAGTAAAAACACTGCATGTATTGCACTTTTTGGCTTGCGGCAAAGTGTATACTCGATGCAGCAGGACTGAGTTGCTTATGGTGACAAGACCATGACTATAGTCCTGATCTGTATATTATGAAATGCTATGGTAAAGGACTAGGTCTGATGTATTTATTGTGATAAGCATATGTTAAACTTTATAGGCATTTAGGTATGTATTGTTATTACTCTATACTAAAGCCTACAAATAGGTATTTTGTTGCATGGACTCTCACAGATTACTGTAGTAGGCAAGGGGATTTGACACTGGCCACCCACTCTAACACAACCTGGGAGGTTTCACTGTGATGATTCTTGTTAGGCCCTTTTGAGATGGGCTGTATATTTTATTGCAAGCTGTATTTTTCTAAATAATTTTAGATTTATAGTTGTATGCATGATGGTTGCCAGTTTATGTGCAGTTGAATAAGTCGCTGTTGGGTAAAGAGTAAAGCCAATGTTAAAGGGTAACAGCTTTATCAGTTCATTAGGAAAAGCATGCCAGATTTCATAGGTTTGGTCTGTTTATTATGAAACGTTATGACAAAGCAATTAGGCCTTCCATACTTATTGTGAAAAGCATGCATTAAAGACAATAGGCTTTTAAGGATGGATTGTTATTACACTGTTCTAAAGTCTGTAGGCAGGCACTTTGTTACATGGAATTCCACAGATTACTATAGTAGACAGTGGTTTTGGTGTTGGTGATCTACCCGAACAAACTGTAGGGATAGACGATATGCACTACAATCATTCTTATTAGGTTCTTTTAGGAGAGATAGTATATTACTTTGTCATTTTTTTTTATACATTGGTGCTTTTATGACTGTGTGCTGGAACAAAATTAGTAAGGCATTTGCATCTGTTTACATTTATAGTAGCAGTAAATCAACTAATAAAATATATCATGTAAACTGTAAGGGGCCTGATTTTGAGTTGCATGATAATAGAAGACATCCGATTTATGGAGGAAGTGCTAAATCAAGAAGAGAATCTACCCCCATTACTATATGCTAGAGGAAATTCTACTGGTGGATTCTCTAGTTGCCCGAACATAAATCAAACCTAGCGCGGCGAATTTTGTACTCTGAACCAGATGAAAAGTTCACTACTCCTTCCAGTCTGTACTGTCACTATAAACTCTAGGTTCTCCCAGATTGATCCAGCCAAACCGATAGCTGCAGATCCCTCTAATCCCCCCTCATAACAATTTGATTAAACTCTTGTGTTCCTATATAAGGATTTGTAAAATGTTGGCCTAGTGGATAAGGCTGTGGAAACAAAAACAAACCGTAGGGTAGTCTGGAATGTTCTTACCATTGGCATGACAAGATTTCACGTCCATACTCCTGCTCAGCCTCAGATCTAGACTTGGAATTGGACGAGAAAGGAAGACTTCCTCTGCTTACGTTTCTGCCCAGCTACTTGCATAGGGCCTTTGCGTGGGATGGAACCTCTTTCTTGTATTCCTGCTCCCAAGAACTTGTTCTAGAATTGGAGAAACTAGTTTCCTTATGTGGCCTCTTTGAACACCGAGTCCTGAGTCTGGTATGGACACTATGCTTTTGGTATGTGTCTTGCCTGGAGAGGTCTTGTGAACCGAGAAGGAAATGCTGGCATGTAGAATATTCCCAGTTGACTGGAAATACTGGCAATTCTATGTGCACTCAGCTGCGTGACACTTTTATGAACTATATTCCCTTAGCTTGTTAAGGACTTGGGAACTGTGATGGCCCTATGATATCTCCCAGTGATCTCATTTGGGAAATGGGAGGTCACTGGGGCACACCCTGCAGTGTCATTCCAGAGAACAATCTGGAGGGCCTGCACTATCGTTGTTCAGACACAGTGAGCATTATAGTAAGTGACTCTAACCCAGCCTTACCAGCCTCCTAAAAAGTCACTTAAATTGAGGTACGACAGTAAATATTCTTGGTGAACTGCTGCCATCAATTGACTATTTTAAAAAAAATACTATCTTCGTTGTGGTACTGAATGTTTCCATCTATTCATGTCACCAGTTTGTAAAACGTTGAGTAATTCATAACTCAAAAGTTACTCTTAATTGCAGCTTTTGAATATTTATCTTCAATCTATTGGTAGCTGCGTGGATTAAAGGAAAATGTATTCCTTCAAAACCATTTTTGCCATTAGAAGCTATCTGTTTACCTTTATGTTTCTTTATTTTTCGTATTGTGTACCATGGTGTGGGCAGTGAAAGTCATTTATTTCTTAAGTTGTAGTATTTGTTGGTTTGCCACGCATAATCCCTACAAGTTTTTTCTCCGAGGATTGCCTCGTCACTCACACCAAGCTGCCAAAGGGGAGCCAAGTTTGCACAAAGCAGAAACTCCCTTAGATCTCAGGGACCTCCAGTTATGGCAGTTAGAGGAGCTGTGTCAGCTCACATCAAGACTCAATTTCCACAAAAGACTAACAGGCCTGTTTTCTGCAGTGCTTGTAAAGATGTTTGCCCCTTATGTGCCAGTCATCTCTAAGCGGCAGATTTACAAAACGTTGCTGTGCTGCATTGCGCGAGAGACAGATAGCAGCGCAGAGCCATATTTACTAATGTCCATATTGTGGACAAGAGCACAGAGGCAAAAAGATCGTCATGAGGTGCACTGATTGTGCCAGAAAGAGGTTGTGCACCGTCAGTGCGTGCTTAATGATTCCTTCTGAACGGGGGTCTCATGCACCCCCAGACATCCCCCTGCAGGCAGTTGCAGTCACTCACGGCACCCGCCTGCAGAGGATCTGGGCCCGCCCTTTGAAATACAGCCCGAGTGCCACCTGCACTGTGAAAGCTTTGCTTTTCACTAATGCACTGCCTCCACAGCAGCGCATCATACGCAATTGGCGTATCTCCCTGTTTGTGCCTAGTGGATCTCGGTAGAGTGCACCACGACTTGAACAGGGACAGTGCGCTCCAAGTGTAGTATGACCCTAGCTTTTAAAGGAATTGCAGTGCTTGCTGGACTCAATTGGCTAGTGAAATCTACAGTGTATGATATTGAGGCAAAAGCTCAACAGGACTCCACTAATATTTATGTGTGCACAATCCGAATAGGTATTTTGTTAATCACAGAATCTAAAGTGTAGAAAACCTAGGAGCACCCAAAGAGCTGGGTGAATGTTCACAGGACAAGCAAGCTGACTCAATCCACAGAAAAAGCTAAACGTATATGAATAAGGACATTTAGGAGAATGCTTAGCTGATGTGAGATGAAGTGTGCAGCTGAACTGTAATAGTAAGCAGCAGGAGCATACACTCTGATAACAACAATTTAAAAAAATCTTCAAAGTGAATATAATCAAGCATTCTAGAAGGCTTACTGATGCTACGCGCTACCCACTACAATATGGTGGGCACAATAAAAGAAAATATTGGGGTAGATTAATTGGAAGATCTCTTGTAACCTAGTTATGTATTGAAAGGTGGCTGATGTTAATCTATCTTGTTGCAATCACTTTACAAACATGCATGTCTACCTAAAGAAAGCATGAGAAGTATATACATGCCTTCAAGAACGAACAGGACAACCAGTGAGTCAGAAACACAATCCCTGTCCACTTTCTCTTGGGTTTCACACCAATCTGCTCTGATCTATTCGTTGGTCAATAAGAGTAATCCTAAAGACTCCAGTGTCTACAATGGCGATAGATATCAGCATCTTATTGTCTTATTCAAGGTATCTTAAATGGAAAGCCCATGGATTGATTCCACAGCTTCTAAAACGGAGTTCCTTTGCATAGACTCAAGAAGACTTTCAAAGCAAGTTAGAGCATCACAACGAGCGACTGCAGACTACACTACTATTTTGGACTAATTTTCTCCATTACCCTAATAATCATTACCTCTTGGTTTTAGTTCTGTAAACCTTGTGCTCCAAACCCTAGTTAATAGTCTATTAGTCGTCACTGTAAACTTGGCTCCACTATACAGGTCTCAAGCAGATCCAAATAAGGCAAGCAATGCATGTTTTTCATGTAATCTGCATGTTTATGTGAAGATGCTGCTTTTGCTGCCCTTAGTCAAGGTGTTTGCTCTATGCTACCCATTGGCTAACATAGCCCTCGTGTTCATGGTGGATATTTTTTTTTTTAACAAAACCACAACAGACACAGCAGTACAATCAACCGATTGGAAATATCTAGGTACAATACCAGTACAGTACATTTTCAAGACCGCACTCCAGAGACAAATGATTATCATGTCATCTCCCCCTCTATGTTTGGCCTACCCCTCAATCTCACATCCCGCTGGTGTAACTCGACAGTAGGGGACAAAAATATTCCACCCCTTTAGTTGTTCCAGGCGGCCCACTTACGATCCCATTTTTTAGGGCATCCTCTACTTTTAAAAACATCTTTCTCAGCAACCATGGCCCTATCCATATCAGCAACCCATCTTGCGATTGATGATGGTTCCCTGACTCCCCACCTCTGTGCAATGTTATGTTTTACGACGGCCCATCCCAGTGAAACCCATGATTTCTCAGTTTGAGTTAGGTCCGTGGCTTCCCATATATTTAGCAGACATAGTTTTGGGGTAGCGTTTAGATTTTTCCCCCGGCCTTCTCCATCTGCGTAGTGACAGATGTCCAATACGTTTGAGCGACCGGGCACTCCCACATTATATGGTAAAAGTTCCTTCCTGGTAGCATTGTCAAAGGCAGTATGAGTCAGCCCTCCTACCCATCTTGACCAGGACTCTCGCGGTCAGGTAAACCCGGTGCAGGGTTTTAAGTTGGACTAGCCTCAGCCTCATGGGGATGGCGATTTCCCTGGGGGAAGCCAAAGCGCCACGCCTATCCTCGTCATCTAAATCACCCAGGTCTGCTTCCCATTGTTGTCGCAGGCGTATCACCGGGTCGGGTCGGTTATTAATTAGTTTTTTGTATGTCAGGGATATAGCCTTCTTAGACATGGGATCTAATATTAGTCTGTCCTCAAGAGGGGATGCTTCGGGGAGTACACTTCCCTCTGGTATGGCTGCTTTAAGAGCGTGACTGATCTGCAGGTATCTGAATGTTTCGGATTGTGCGAGTTTATATTCAGTCTGTAGATCTGCAAATGAGACCATTCTCCTTGTGTTCCACATGTCTCCCACTGATGAGATACCTATCAGATCCCATTTATCGAACCCGGGGCAGGTACTCAATCTACCCAGTTGTTCAGGCTCCCAGAGTGGAGTCGCACATGTGATTTTGTTATGCCACCCGAGTTTTTTGTTGACTAGATGCCAAACTTCTATTGTACGGGCTGTGGGTCCAGTCAGGCCAAGTCTTTTAGGGTTTGTGTATAGTGCTCTATGGTATCCTCCCTGCCCCATGAGCCACCAGTCCATCCTAATACTCGGGTCAGCGTGAGAGCCATGGGCCCAACGGTTGACTACTATTAATTGGGATGCCCAATAGTATAACTTGAGGTCGGGTAGTGCGATCCCACCATCGTACCATCCCGCAGTTAATTTCTGCCTAGCAATGCGTGGTGCTCGTCCGTCACACAGCAGGGTACGCACCGTCCTAACTATATTAGAGAAGTAGGAATCTGGGACTCTGTATGGGGTGTTTTGCAGGGCATAAAGGAAGCGAGGTAACGCTAGCATTTTAAAGAGAGCCGCGCGTCCCAGGAGGGTCAATGGAAGGGCTCGCCAGTGTCGTACATCGGTGCGCAGTCGTGTCAGTGGCCCCTGCAGATTGGTTTCATAGAAACGCATTGGGTTTGTAGTTTTATATATTCCTAGGTAACGGAAGCCCTCCGTTGCAACGGGGATGTCATATCCTTTTGGTGGATTTGGACTAGGGCCGTGCAAAGGGAATAGCTGGGACTTGGATCAGTTTATTGTGTAACCCGAATGATTACCAAATATACGGAAAATGTGGAGAATGCGATGAATGGTAGAAGTCAGGGAAGCCATGTAAATTAAGATATAATCCGTATAAAGAGAGATTAAGGCCCCGTATCATGGATCACCCCTAACCCAGATTGCCAATGGTTCTAGTACCAATGCAAAGATTAGGGGCGACAGTGGACACCCTTACCGAGTTCCTCTGCCCAGTTGAAACTGTTATGATGTGTGACGGTTCACAGCTATTTGTGCTGCTGGGCCTGCGTATAGTAACTTGATCCATTTTATAAAGTTGGGCCCAAAGCCCATTCTTTCTAGTACGGCAAAAATATAAGACCACTCAATGGTGTCAAAGGCCATTTTGGCATCCAAGGACAGAAGGGCAGCGTCCTCTCTTATTGTGTCTGCCCTACCCAGAACCCCGTGTAGGCGTCGTACATTCAGAGCAGTGTTCCGGCCAGGCATGAAGCCTGACTGGTCTGGGTGTACTAGATTTGTAATCAGTGTTATGAGTCTATTAGCCAATACTTTTGCAAGTATTTTGGCCTCCGCAGTGAGGAGGGAAATGGGCCTATATGCCTTACAATCAATTGCCGGTTTGCCCTGCTTGTGTATTACCACAATTGTGGCAAGTCAAATCTCAGGAGGCAAAAGCCCTGTTTCCTAGCTTTCTAGGTACAATTGACAAAGGTATAGCGTCACCTTGGTGGCGGCTAGTTTGAAGAACTCGATCGGAAATCCATGTGGTCCCATGGCTTTGCCCGAACGTATGTCTCGGATAGCGTGTTGCACTTCTTCCGTTGTGGGTTCTCCTTCGAGGGAATCTCACTCCTCAGGCATAAGGCAGTTATCTCTGATAGAGGAGAGAAGATCTCGTATGTCAGATGTAGTGGCTGCCGACGCCGAGGTGTAGACTGTTTCAAAGTATGTTGCGAATGTTTCTGCTATTTCTAGTGGATCAGTTATCGCTTTTCCCTCTGGCTCTTGCAGTTGATGTACCCACCTAGCCTCCTGCTCCCACCTCTCGAGCCAGGCCAACAATTTGCCCGTTCTCTCCCCATGCTCGTATATCTTATGATATATAGTCTTTTGCCTGGCCCTAGCAGCCTCCGTGAGGAGTTCTCTATAATCTAATTGCTTGGCCGCAAGTAATTGCTGAGCCGAGTCATCAGTGGCTCGAGCTAGGGCATTCTCCCCTGCCAGGATCTCCTCTTTATGTCCCACCATTAAGGCTAGGGCTCTCCCTTTTATGACTGCCCCAAATGCCCCCCATAGAATCCGAGAGGAATAAACCGAGCCAACATTTTCTTTGAAGTAAAGGTCTGTGTCTTTTAACAGCTCAGCTTTGATGTGGGGTATTTTTAGTGCCCATGGGTTTGTTAGAGTTGTGCGTCTTGGTTGAGAACCCACTGTAATTTTAGTCAGTATGGGGGAATGATCTGAGATACCTCGCACAAGGCATCGAGCTTCACTAAAGTCGGGGAAATCCTCAGTGTGTGTGAACATGTAGTCAATGCGAGATTGGCTATTATGGGCCCCTGAGTGGAAGGTAAATTGCCTAGCGGTGGGATTAAGTTGTCGCCAAATATCAATTAGGCCAAGGGCCGAGAGAAAATCAGCGAATTTAGACCCAGAACCGGGATCTATGCGTAGAGGTCATCGGTCAAGCAACCCATCTACAGTTAGATTAAAGTCGCCGCCCATCACTAACGTGCCGACTGGAAGGTCTAGAATAAGTTTACTTAGGTCCTGTAATGTGGGTTGCTGCAGTGCTGGAGGTACGTATATTGAGAGAACATTTAAAGTTTTCCCTTCCCAGGTACCAGTGGCCGCTGCAAATCTCCCATGTTCATCCACCCACGTTTTAATGACCATGTAGGGGCAGTTTTTTCGGAGGAGTTTGCCTGTGCCGCGGGAGCTGGAGGTGAACCCTGCATGTATTAATAATTGGTAGCCCCATCTATTCAGGTCCTTGCATGTATTGCCGATGAGGTGGGTTTCTTGTAGGAGAGTTATATTTAAATACTGAAGGACAATTCCTCTCTTTAATTTATCCCCAAGCCCGTTCACATTCTATGTAAGGAACTTTAGGTCTTTATTCGATCCCATTGACGTAAGTGTATGTGAAAGTCATGTAGGAGATCGTGATGCGGCCATTACATATTATCTGGCTAGACTTTGTCATATAGGAGTTGGGATTATCAACCTGTGGATCCATTGCAAATTACTCAGCGCTGTAAGAACATGAGTGCAGCATGTCCCCCCCCTCCCTCCCCGTTCAGACACCTGAATATTGGGGAGTGAGAATCTGGTCCCAGTACTGGCCCTAGAGATATATTTTGTTGCTGTGTTAAACTAAAACGAGTGACTATTTAAACCCCCCCCCCCCAACATTCCCTCAACCCCCCACCCTGCCTCCCTGCATGACGGAATCCGATGACCCGCTTGTCCAACTGTGCAGAGTGCCTGTCGCCCTCCCAACCCTATGATGGAGGAATCGTGGACTCAACTTCTTCTCCAATCAGTGTATACTCATCGCAGTGTAGACAGCAGCCACTAGTCTTTAGATGAGCTGATCTCCTCGTTTTCCAATTCTGTCACGTCTTTTCAAGTCGCTGGTGTATCTACAGGTCCTCAGCCACCACCCATCTCAGGCAGCCTCGCCTCGGGCGACGTGTCATTGTCCTCCGGCCTGGAAAATTGGTCGCCTCCCAGTTCTTGATGCAAAATCTTGGGGTGAATTCACTAACCCCCCGTCGCGTGCTGGTCTCTGTCCCCCTGGTTGGGGTCTTGTCTTTTTGGCGTCTTCCCCACTCGGCGCTCCTGTCGGTCCGGGCATTCCATGTCCCCCACTCTCCGCCATCCGTCGAGCCATTCCTGTGCTTCTTCAGGGATCGAGTAAAACCTGCTCTTGCCTTCCGCTTCCACACGCAGTTTAGCAGGAAATAGCATGGCGTATTTGATGTCTTTTTCCCTGAGGGCCCTTTTGACCTCAAGGAAGGAGCGTCTTTGCTTCTGGACTTTGGCGGTGAAATCAGGAAAAAACGTAATTGTGCTATTATCATATTTGAGGGGAGGGGCACCGCGGGCTGTTTGTAGAATGTTGTCTCGGTCTCTAAAATTGAACACCCTCGCTAGTATAGGTCGGGGGGCGCGCCTGCCTCCCGGTATACAGTGTGCTCGCTCTATCAAGAAGTAGCTGGAGAGGTTCTTTGGTTGTAGGTGTTTAGTTACAAGGTCCTCGACAAATAGGTCCATTGCTGGCCCCTCCGCCCTCTCCGGTACTCCTAGAATACGGACGTTGTTGCGCCTTGAAGACCCTTCATATTCATCCAGCTGTGCTGTTAAAAGTTTGGTACGATGTTGCAGCTCCGAGACTTGTTACTTCAGGGTCGACGTGTCTGTGACAATGTCTTGAGTAAAGTCTTCTACTTCCTTGACCCTTGAGTCCATCTTTCTCAGATCCGCCCTGAGCAAGGATATGTCTGTGGCGACTGAGTCGATACGCCCCTCCAGCGAGGTACGGACGCTGTTAATCGCTGCCAGAACGTCTTAAAGCGTGGGGGATTCTTGCTCGGTGGATTTCTGCTGGGCTTCTTGTTCTGGTCCACAGCCCTGCGAACCCCCCTCTTGTGCCTTCTGCCATGCATACTTGTCTATCTTCTGCTGGTGTGAGCCACGGCCTCCCTTATTCGTCATTTGCGAATGGAGCTACGGGCTAGACATATCGGGGTAATCACTGCCGCCAACTGTGGTGAATACCACGTGGCCTGTTGGCTTCCCCCTCCGTCAAGCCCTGATGCACAGGAAATGGTCTCTTGGGATGATTATAGGGACGGCGTATTCTTATCACCTGCGCGTTTCACTGAACTGTGTGGCCTTGGTCCGGGTGCCAGTTGTGCCCGGGGATGCTAGTCGTGGCTGCGGGCGCGCTAAAATGGCTCCTGGCATCTTAATCCGACCCCCAATGTGACTTTTCAACAATGTGCTAGACATGGGGACAAGGGCGTGCCTCAGGGTTCCTCAGTCTCTACCACCCGCTCAGTACTGTGCGTTGTTAATTCAGTGTGGCACTTCCTGAGACTGGTCATCCATTAGATCAATTTTGTCCCTTCACCTCCCACACTCCGTCAGCATATGACCCAAGAAGTTTACAGGGTGTGGGATTTTTTAATATAAAGCGGTATAACAGGGCTGACTATTGTTCAATGCATCCCAGATCCTGGTTGTTTGGTGGCGATTCGCGGGGTTCCTCCCCTGAGGCAGTGGGTTGCTTTGTATATTCACCCCCTCGTGTATAATCCCGGAGGTCAATGTGCCCAAGAGTGCTGGGTAATGGAGTTAGTTCAAAGTCCCCGGATTCACGGTGCTCGATGCCCAATTAAGGAGTGCGTCACATGTCTGGCCCAATGTCGGCAAATACTTCCCACAGAGGACAGCTATGCTCACCTGGAGGAGACGTGGGCCGTATATTTTACTGGTTACCGTTCAGTCCCCAACAGGGTTCTTGTATCACCGCTCGCAGCAGGGTCGTCTCCATGGGCAGATCTGGCCGCTCTGTTATGGCCGCGGGCACGCCCGCGCTGTACACTTAGATGGATTTCTTTGCGATCTGCTCACCAGGGCCCGCGGCTGTCTCCCCGGGCCGGGCCGCAGCCTCACCGTCGCTTGTTCTCTTCTTGCTCGGCAGGATCGTAATTGGGCCTGAAGCTGGTCGCGGCGCCACAGCAGCGGGCGCGCCCGCGCGGCAAGACCGGATCGTCTCAGCCACGATGGGCTCACCCGAGTCCGCGGTTCTCTCTCCCGGTCAGGTCGCCGCCCTGTCGTCGTCCGTTTTCGGCGTCAATCTTCTTCAGGCACCAGAATCGGTTCCTCCAGGCACTCAGCGGTTTCTCCGCAGTTAGTGCACACCTCCGAACCCCACTGGACTGACCACCAGTGCAATCACTTCACCTACAGGAAGCCCACCACGCACCACCGCACCGAACAAATGCCTCGCCGCTGCTGGAGCAGAGACACGGAAGACCAGCTAACCACAACCCTCGCCCTGAGCCCACCCGCCGAACCCTCCGACCCCGACACCGCCGCCCGCAACCTCAGACAGTGGATCGACGACTGCGCCAACACCCTCGCCCCGCTCAAGAATCCGCCCAACAGCCACACCAGCAAGAAAGCCACCTGGTTCACCGAAGACCTCCAGGCCTCCAAACGAACATGCCGAAAACTGGAGAAGATCTGGCTCCACGAACGGACAGCGGACAGCTACGCCGCCCACAAGAGCGCCACCCGCAGTCACCATCACCTCATCAGATCCGCCAAAAGGGCTTCACTCAAAGACCGCCTAGACAACAACGCACACAACAGCAAAGAGCTCTTCAACATCGTGAAGGAACTCTCCAACCCCAGCTCCAACACCAACGACATCCAGCCGTCGCGAGACCTGTGCGACTCACTGGCCACCTTCTTCCACCGCAAAATCGCCGACATCCACGACAGCTTCAACACCACGACCGCCCCGGCAACCACCGAGACCACTGCCCCCACAACCACCAACCGCCTGCTCTCCTGGACCAACATCAACGACGAGGACACCAGCGAGATCATGAACACCATCCACTCCGTTTCACCGCTAGACCCGTGCCCTCACCACATCTTCAACAAAGCCAGTACAGCCATCGCGCCCCATCTCCGGAAAATAATCAACATCTCCTTCGAGACAGCAACCTTCCCGGAAAGCTGGAAGCACGCCGAGATCACCGCCTTACTCAAGAAACCCAAGGCAGACCCCAAGGACCTCAAGAACTTCCGACCCATCTCTCTGCTCCCGTTCCCCGCGAAGGTCACCGAGAAAATCGTCAACAAACAACTGACCCGCTACCTCGAGGAGAACAACATCCTGGACCCTTCCCAGTCCGGCTTCCGCAGCAACCACAGCACCGAAACCGCCCTCATCGCCGCCACCGATGACATCAGGACCCTGCTAGACAACGGCGAAACAGCAGCCCTCATCCTCCTGGACCTATCAACCGCCTTCGACACGGACTGCCACCACACACTACGAACACGCCTTCACGACGCCGGGATCCAAGAGAAGGCCCTGGACTGGACCACATCCTTCCTTTCCGGCAGAACACAAAGCGTCCGCCTCGCCCCCTTCCGATCCAAGGCCACCAAGATCATCTGCGGCGTACCCCAAGGCTCCTCCCTCAGCCCAACGCTGTTCAACATCTACATGGCACCCTCGCCCACGTCGCCCGACAGCACAACCTCAACATCATCTCCTACGCCGACAACACCCAGCTGATCCTCTCCCTCACCAAAGACCCTCACACCGCCAAAGCCCACCTCCACGAAGGAATGAAGGCCGTCGCCGAATGGATGAGGACCAGCCGCCTGAAGCTGAACTCGGACAAGACGGAGGTCCTCATCCTTGGTTCCAACCCTTCAGCCTGGGACGACTCCTGGTGGCCAACATCACTGGGAACAGCCCCGCCACCCACCGACCACGTACGCAACCTAGGGGTCATCCTCGACCCCACCCTCTCCATGACTAAGCAGGTCAACGCCGTTTCCTCATCCTGCTTCAACATCCTCCGAATGCTCCGCAGGATCTTCAAGTGGATCCCCACCGAAACAAGAAAAACAGTCACCCAGGCCCTCGTCACCAGCAGGCTGGACTACGGAAACGCCCTCTACGCAGGAACGACGGCTAAGCTCCTGAGACGGCTGCAACGCATCCAGAACGCCTCTGCACGTCTTATCCTCGACATCCCCCGACGCAGCCACATCACACCCCACCTGAGAGACCTGCACTGGCTCCCTGTCAACAAGAGGATAACCTTCAAGCTCCTCACCCACGCACACAAAGCACTCCACAACTCCGGACCAGCCTACCTCAACAGACGACTCAGCTTCTACACCCCCACCCGCCAGCTCCGCTCGACCAGCCTCGCCCTCGCCACAGTCCCCCACATCCGGAAAACTACCGCCGGCGGCAGATCCTTCTCCCACCTCGCCGCCAAGACCTGGAACACCCTCCCCACCAACCTCCGACAGACCCAAGACCTACTGGCCTTCAGAAGACTCCTCAAGACCTGGCTCTTCGATCAGTAGCAGCACCACCCCCCCTTCCCCCAGCGCCTTGAGACCCTCGCGGGTATGTAGTGCGCTCTATAAGTGACATGATTGATTGATTGATTGATTAGTACGTTTCCCGCAGCCGGATATTTATCAGAATATTTAAGGGGAGAGAACGGTCAGGGCGGAGCTGCACTAGTGAGCAGCCATTTCCACCGGCAGTTGGCCACGCCCCGTTCATGGTGGATATTTCATAAGTGGTTTTAATGTCTCCAGAGAGGCCAACGATTGAATGCTCAGGGGAGCTCATGTTCCACCATGCTCCCAAGAGACAAGACTTAGGAAGAGATGCTTAGGGTTGAACAGTGTGTTTGCTCTCCCTCAGAAGCACATCTGGTCTACTAGCCAAGTAGGACTAAGGTTGCCAGTAAGAGTCTAAAGACTCAATATGTTTACAGACTGATCACCCCACTCAAACCACTCATGGCATCTGTTGTTGTGATTTGCTATTTTTGTAATGTTATCATTATGCATAGCGTTGATATGGCTCTCTGAGAAATTCCTCCCCTGGTATACGAGGCACCTCCGAACTCAGGCTCCATGGCCAGGTGTACTGCCTCTGCTGTGACCATTGCTCACACTTACACAGTAGACAAAGAATGCCTTACGCCTGTGCTGGTGCTGGTGCCGTCACTGCAACTTCTGCATTCAGCAGTTATTTGCCATTTTACTTTTCAATAATTTTTTATTAAAGTCATTAACAATACAAAAATAGTCAAGACAAAGATATATAATGTCAATGATCCATAACTCCCAACCCCCCCACAACACCTAGTGCTCACAGGTTTGTGGGCAAGTTCTGTCAGCATGGACTTGATTGAAATACGATAAGACCAGATTCCATAACTTGGCGTGGACTTGGGGTTCGTCTATAAGCTAATATGGTAGCTTCTCGTGTCCCAACAGGTGCCCGAGCAGTAGGCACAAGGGGCATCCCTGACAGGTACCTCTCAAGATAAATATAGAGAAAGAAAGGTTGCCATTTTCCTTTATCTTTGCTGTGGGGTTACTATAGAGAGCTGTAAGCCAGCCAAGGATACATTTGCTCAGGAGGTTAAAGAGCATATTCTGGTCCTCCCTGTCAAAAGCTTTTTCAATGTTGAGAGACAGGAGGACTGCCGCCTTGCACTTCTTCATGGCGATGTCTATGATGAGTAAAGTTAGCTTGGCATTATCACTGGTGGACGGAGTAGGCACAAAACTTCTGATCTGAGCGGACCAGGCCAGACAGTAACTTATCTCGGTGGTTAGCTAAAACCTTAGAAAGTAATTTAAGGTCCAAATGTAGAAGGGAAATGGGCCTATGGGACAGGCAGAGCATTAAGTCCTTGGCCGGTTTCGGGATCAGGCCTGTGAAGGCTTCTGTCATGCTTTGTGAGGCCAAAGCAAACACAAGGAGATGATGGACGGAGCACTGAAACTTTTCAGACACTCACCCCCTGTCACAAATCTGGGTTTAATCCATCATCATTCTTTAGCAAACTTCGCCACCCCAGTTCAGACTCAGTCATATGCAAATCAGTCTTGACCCTGTGCCTCATGGTAACAGTCCAGACCGAACTGCCAAGCCAGGTCTTCCCTGGACCGGAAACAAGCATCCTGGGACCGGTTTCGGGGTAACACCCCTCATCAGCCAGGCTAGCTTGAATAACGTGGCAAAGTGAGCAAGGGAACCACGTCTGGGCATACCCTGCCAACTTAGGGCGAAAAAAAGCAAACACAAGGCTCCATTGGCTGCTTTGAGATAGTTAAAGAGTGCTTAAAGTAGGGAGGAATTGGGGCGAATCTCTTATAGAAGAGGGCTGTAAATTCATCTGGACCTGTGGATTTGGAGGTTTTAAGTTGGTGAAAAGCCTCCAGTATCTCCGCAGTAGTGATAGGCTCACAACTCATTCGCTGGTGGAAAGTTTTTGGGGATAGACTAGTGTCCTAGGTGGTTGGGCGGCATTGTATAAGGACTGATAAAAAGTCTGAAAGGACTGGAGTTTTCCCTTAGGGGGGCCATGGACGGTGCCCTGGGCAGCCTTAATACCTCCCATAATTCTGCAGGTCTGACCAGCCCTCAGCGTATGTGCCAGCATGGTCCCTGACTTGTTACCGCCCTCGTGAAAGCAGGCCTCCAGTCTAGTGAGAATTTAATTGGCCTTGTCTAGTTCTGTAGGCAGTTAGCCTCTCACTGAGAGAACCCTCTGCCAGGATTTGTTGGTGTGGTGCGTTTATGTTATTGTTCAAGTTCGATCAAGATTGCAGAGAATCAATCCTGACGAGGTTGAGACACTTGTTATGTGTTTGAAAGCGGAAATTTGCTATTTGAAACAAATGGTAATGGCTTTAAGTGGTTTAATTCGCAGTCATGTATTGAGGGTACCATCGCAGATTGAGATTCCGGCAGTTCAAAATCAGAAGCGCAATCCATATTATATTTACCACATACAACCGATTTAACAAACTCAGAGGCAGGAACACTAAACTGTGCTAAAAGAGCATGTATGGGATATCTCACCCCACCCACAGATTTTGTAAAACAGTCACAAAGCACAGATTAGGGTACAACTCGTGATAATGAGGTGCAACATGCAACAACATCATAGCTGCCAAGGTTTCAGATTGCTATGTGTGACATTTTCATAATTTTAGTATAATTATGAGTGACATTTCAACGACTATGAGTGACACTTTCTTGTGAGCAAAATTAAGCAAAGACGACGAGGGAAACATATAAATATCAGAAATTACAACCATTTGAGCAACAAGAAACCCTAACAAGGTTTTAAAACTACTGCAAAGCACCAGAAATTGAAGAGCACTTGAGCCCTTATAACCAGATCATACTGTTAAACGAATGTGTAACCATGATATTAAACACGTTTTTCAGAGGCAGTACTTTATTAAAGTTCTGTGCACATGAGGTAGACATACACCTGGGTCGGACAGGGGAACAGGCTGAGGCAGGAAGACATAGGACTGCGCTGCCAGAGCCTGGTTGGACGCATTGATGTATTGCTGGACGGATCGACAGAAAAGCTAATTAACAACCGATTACCATAGTCGGGCTTTGCCAGTGGGCCCTCATACTCCTCCCTGGCTATTAATGATGCGCAGATGCAGACCTTCACAGCGTGGACTCCAGTGACTCTCTGTCCCACGTGGGACCCGGCCCAAACAGGATGCGAGGCCCCAACAACATTCATCTCAGCCTTTAGTAGTGTTGCAGGGTGGGCGGCAGAAAAACAACTTTATTCCTACCTCAGCCAGCCTTTGCCCACTGGGCCCCCAGGATCCCCCTCTAGGATTCAATCAAATCCAATCGGTCTTGTCTTTGAGGCCTATTGGCTCTACCAATCCATTATGCTGCACCCTTTACAGCAGCAGCAACAAAGAGAAAAAAAGGTGCGATAGCGCATACGTGATGTAATATATGTGTCATTATGCAAGCGCCTTGTGCATGACCATGCATGCACGCTTCCAAATTGACGCAAGTGCCTCTTTTTTTTTTTTTACGAAAGGAATCGGTAAAGTATAACATTAAAAACAAATAATTAAAAAACATTGGACTGAGGGGTGGGGGAATTGGAGGTGCAGTTTCGGGGGGGGGGATGAGATAGGGAGGGGAAAAGCAGCACACAAGGGAGAGGAATACTGTGGGATCGGAAGGAGCATACAAACGAATGAGAACAACACAGAGCGTGGGAGAGGAAGAGAAGCACTCAGGTGAGAGAGAGCAACATGGAGCTGCTCCCATGCTATAGATTATTTGTGTGCACAAGGATTATCAGTGCACGCTGCAAAATTGGGATACTTCCGTCAAGGAAGCTTGAATGGCACCTAAAGATGTTGCACCTCTTCTATTTGAAACACGGTTTTCAATTCCATTCATGTGTGCATAGCTCACCCAGTTGAGTTTTGTTTTTTAGTTCTTCTAGTTCTGAAATCACAAGGTAAAATATAGAAGTACAATACAAAGGAATGGAGAGAAAATAAGGATTGGTGATGTGAGGCCCCCAACAACGCAAAATTCGTAATTTTAATTACGCACAGCAGCTGAGAAGATGGAGTCTTCTCAGCTGCAGTGCTTAATTAAAATTACGAGTCAACAGAGTCAGCTGACTTCTACGCACGTCCGCGGTCGGGCACTGGGCAAGGCTGAGGCACACACAGTGAGATAGGTGGGTCACAGCTGAGCAGGCAGCCAGGGTCGGGCGCTGCAGAGTAGTTATTTAAAACTATTACTACTCTCAGGCCAAATGAAATCATGACACGAAGCGGTCACAATCGGCACTCCGCTACCTTCTCAGCCCCACAGGCACTGCAGCCAGAGGCACACAGCTTAGCTCCCAGCTGCTTAACTTATAGTAGAGAATCAACACCCAACAGTCAGTACTAAACTCGCTGACTCGAGAGCAGCACTTCCGGGCATTGATTAGGCAAGCCTCAGACTGAGTGAGGCACTACAGCAGGCGCTGTAATTATTTCAAAAAGCGTTGGGCGGCTCATCGCTTAACTATACAGCCGAGTCCTGTCCAGACTCTTACTGTGTGTGTCTGTGACCGACTTCGGAACTTTACTTCAGCTGTGTAACACAGCAGGGCAGGCTAAGTGAGGAAGCCGATTTGACCACGCGCTAATATAAACCAAATGTATTTTATCCGAGAGAGTCAGTGAGAATGATTAGACGGCTCTGTCAGCCAGGCACTTCACTGGCGTAGCAAGGGGGGGGCGGAGGGGGCGGCGCGCCCCGGGCGGCACGAATTTCGGGGGCGGCGGCGGCCGCAAAAAGCATCGCCAGCACCCCCCCCCTCAGCGCGGCGGCAAAAGGCAGGAAGGCAGGGACCGCCACGGGCGGCAGAGTGCCTAGCTACGCCACTGAGGCACTTACTTATATTTGCGGGCCGCCTCCAGTTCTAGCCTCAATAACTCATCCGGCGGCGGCAAACCGCGCCGCCCGAGCATGATTCTTCAGGCCCTCAGTCCAGTCATCGCGGTATCATCATGATGTTGATAGATTTTAAATTTGACCATGGCAGTGACTGCAGTCGAGTCCCCGGCCCCGCGCCGCTTCTGACCGACCTCACTTGCTGTTCCAGGAGGACGTGAGGTCACATCCCATCATCCCCCCCCACGCGGTGCCACAGCCTGTAAGGCAACGACTGCTGAGGGCAGGCCCCGCCCGGGTCTCGGTAATTGGGCAGTCATAGTCAGTGACTCACTGTAGCCGCGCAGCCGGCAGGAATTTCAATGCAGGCAGCTGGGCAGATTGTAACATTTGTAGCACACTGAGAGCAGATCTTTAACTGTTTACTAAGTGTGCTGCTGCTGGCCGCAAGTGAAGTCTGCTGCGCCCAGGGCGCACACAGGTGTCTGAGCACCGGCGCGCGCTAGCATCTGGCATAGCGGGCAGCCAGTTTCAGGCCTGTCAGAGCAGAGTGCGGACAGTGGCAAAAATGCGTGACAATGCATTTCAGTGCGGTGATGCGGGAACACCACACTGAAATGCGTTAGCGTCACGCCTGATGCGTGACACTTGGCAGGCCTGCAACATATGGGGGTATTATAAGGAATGATGCACAGAGGTCTCTATCCACTACATTGTATACACATAGACGCTTAGGAAGTAATTTTCCTGTCCAGAGACTAGGTTTTCCCTCTTCCAGAAACAGGTATGCAGGGAAATATATAACACAGGGAGACGAACTAGTCGACCAAAGGCAATTTTAAAACAACATCTAGTGTATTATCGGAGAATGTAGTTTTTAATGAAAGGCGTCCCAACGTCAGCATAAAATGTGCAGGAAAATGAAACCTCGGTTAAGAACAAAGTAGTGCACTGGATTAGAAATGTGCGTCATTGTTAATCAGTTATCTACCCAGGTGTAATTACTGTGAGTCGATATCCAGGCCGACTAGAGAATGAGCTTATATTAAAATTACGCTACAATACACCAGTTTGCTGGAGGGCCTGGTTATTCTTGGTCATAGGACTAACCCACCACAAGGGTCTGAAATACAATTGAAAGCTCATGCTCCTAGTTCGAGTTCAAAAGAATTCACGGATGTTACCATCGGTGATGAGTCTAGTCCTCAATCTCTCCTACATAACAATGTACTCCATGCTTCTACACTGACCTGTTGACTCTCAGAGGGTGTGTAACTAAAAAGGGAATAACTCCCTAATTAATATTTACCAGCAGATGCTCTAATGACTGATGTCTCGATTGATATAATTAATTTCAATGTGATTTCCTATAACTAATTTTATAATACTGGCCCGGCATCTATTAGCCTTTTAGATCAGCCTAGAACAAACCTTGATTTAAGTACTGTGCATTCAACTTAAGAATTTAAGGGAACCCTTGTAATCAGCATGCTGACAGAGCCCTAGACTCTACTTTAACGTTGGCAGCAGTGGGAAGTACCTGGACCCCTGGTGCATTTTTTAAAATTAAGGTTAAGACAGTACAAAGAGACTTTGATGCAAGTCGAAGCACTAATTTCCTTTCCTTAGGGAATGCCTCCTCTTAAACCAAACATCTGTCTCTCTGCAATTTCCTGCCTCTTACCATTGAGAAAGTGGTAGAATTATCAGGGTCAACCAAATCAGAATCCCCATCTCACCCATGCCCTCCAAAGGTCCTTCAAGAGTTAGGAGGCACAATAGATATTCCTCTTACCACGATGTTGAATAACATCATCAATGTGGGCAGTTTTCCCATGGAGTGGAAAAAGGCATCCATCATCCCTTTGCTCAAAAAACCCTCACTAAACCCAAATGAGGAAAATAACTATTGTCCTATTTCACGTCTTCCAGGACCAGCAAAAATCTTAGCGAGACACCTAAACGCTGCTCTTTCTGAATACTTAGATTACAAGGTGATTCTGGATTGAGCACAGTTTGGCTTTAGAAAGCCCATAGTACAGAATCTGCACTGGTAGTGGCCACCGAAGAGTTACGTGACATCATGGACAATGGAGGTAAGGCTGTGGTGGTCCTTTTGAACCTGTCCGCAGCATTCGACACTGAGTCACTCGGTCATGAAGCAACGCCATAGTAGAGATAGGAATCGACAGCTCAGCCTACAAGCATCTATGCTCCTTTCTTAATGGCAGAGAGCAGTCGGTCACTTTTAGAGACTTCACCTTCCAACCTTTTTCCCTACCCTTTGATGTCCCACATGAGTCATCACTGAGCCCCATACTATTCAATACATACGTGGCCTGCTAGCAAAACTGATCAGATCTTTCGGCTTCTCGTCTATCTCCTATACTGACCACACACAAACCTTAGTGTCCATCACTAGCATCTTGGAGGAGGTGGCTCATCGTTTCAACAATTGTATGAGATCTGTCGTTAGTTGGATGAGTAGTCACTGCCTTAAACTAACCTCAGAGAAAACGGATGTGGTCCTTTTGATAAGGTCACCTCTTTTTGGAACTACTCCTGGTGGCCACAGACTTATGGCCCTCTTCTCACACCGGTATCCAAAGTGAGAAATCTAGGGTTAATTTTTTACTCCAAACTTGCCTTCACTAACCAGGCCAATCAGCATATTTCTTCTTGCTTTTTTCTTTTAAAAACTTTGAAGAAAATTCTGCCTTTCATCCCTTGTGGTCTACAGAAAACAGTCATCATTTTCCTGGTCCTATCTAGGTTGGACTACTGCAATGTTCTTTACTTGGGCATGCAGCAATGCTCTCTGAAGAAACGTCTGAGGGTACAGAATGCAGCAGCAGGCCTCCTTAACAACATTAGGAAGTTTGAATCAATCTCGAAAGCACTGGAGGAGCTGCATTGGCTTCCCGTTAAAAAGAGAGTGGCCTTTAAAACACTATGCAAAGTGCATAAAGCCCTCTACCATATAGGCCCAGAATATCTAAAGAGAAAATTATTTTGGTATTCTCCAAGAAGATGTCTTTGCCCATTTCTAAAACAGTGACGGCACCAAAATCCACAAAGTTTCCTGGGGTGGTAGAAGCTTTGTCTACTCTTATCCCAGCTTTGGAACCAAATGCTTTGGCATCTTAGATGCCAGGCAAAACTGCTGACATTCAGAATGCATCTTAAAACCTTGCTTTTTGTTCCCCCCTATAGTTACCTGACTTTGGCCTTTTGCTGTTCAGTCTTACTAGATTCACGGAGACTCTAGCGTGAAGACGCACCTGGGCATACGTTGCACTTTAAAAATATAAAATATCAAATATAAATTGTCGGATGCCAGGGGACTAGAAACTTTCCCAGATACTGGCTTGCTCTCTCCTCCTACCGTGGCTATGGAGGAGGAAGCCTTATTTGCAATGGGCAGCTTAGGTCTTGGACCTTCAGTTGCCCACGGTGGCAATCAAGATGAACATCTTGGCATAGGTGCTTCAGCCGGGAGTTACCTCTTCAGAACCACTTCTCCCCTTTAATGAAGCCCTTATGGACACCCTGCTCGGGTACTGGTCTAAGTCCTCCTGTGAACAGGACAGTTGCTCAACACCATCGACCCACCCCAGGGGACTCCTCTTTCCTCACCACCACCCCACCCCAGAGATCTTGGTGGTCCAAGCCTCCACTTCCCATGTAAATCCTGGCACATTCCTTACCACCCCACGGGACTGGGAATCCAAAAGGCTGGACACCCACCTTGGGTTTTCTACTGCCAGCCTGGCATTGCGGTCTGTGAACACTGCATGCTTTTTGGGCCATTACTCCCATTCCCTTTGGGATTCAGTTGCGTAGGTGCTGTCCATCATCTCAGAGGCGGCCCGGGCCATACTCTCCCAAGCTATGGCAGACGGGAGGAGATTCAGCTAAGTTCACGATTTGATGTGGACTGGACAAGGCAGACTCGCTAGGCAGATCTGTTTCTTCGTCGGTGGCCTTATAGTGCCACGCTTGGCTGAGGATAAGTGGCTTTTCCGGGGATGTCCATGCTTCCCTTCTGGACATGCCCTTTGATGGCTCCAGTCTCTTCGGAGACAAGGCTAACTCGGTGTTAGAGTGCTTCAAGGACAGCAGGGCTACGGCCAGGTCCTTGGGACTTTCCATGGTCCCCCCGTCAACCCCAGGTGCCTTTCTCTCCTTTCGAGGCCACAGAATAGGTTTCTCACTGCATCCTTACCCACCTAGCCAGCACAGCACCTAAGCTCCCCAGCCTCTGCATGACCGAGGACGCGGTGACCACAGACTCCGTGGGTCGAGTAGCCAGAGTTCAGACCAGTCCACCACCCTCCTGGCAGCCTCCAAGCCTATTTAGTTTGCCCTACCACCATCATGGGCAACCATTGGGAGGCAGGATATGCCATCACCTGCACCATTAGAGGTCAATAACATCAGACAAGTGGGTTCTCTGGATTGTTCGAAGGGGCTACTTCCTGCCCTTCATCACTACCCCTCCACCCATGCCACCCACTTGTGACAGGCTGACGGAGGACCATCTCTCATTACTCCGCCAGGAAGTGGTGGCTCACCTGTACCATAGAACCATAGAGACGGTACCGATGCCTGCAGTAGGTCGTAGTTGTTATCCCCGCTACTTTCTGGCTAAGAAGGACGTAAGCCTTTAACCAATCCTAGACCTGCGCCCGCTCAGTTTCTTCCTGAAGAAGGAGAAATCAAAATGCTCACCCTCGCTCTAGTTCTGTCTACCCTCGACACGGTAGCGTTGGACTTGCAGGACGCATATTTCCACATTCCCATCCTGCCTGCCCACAGGCGTTACCTGCAGTTCACAATGGGCCAAGAGCACTTTCAGTTTGATGTGCTCCCTTTTGGCCTAACTAGCATCCCTCGGGTGTTCACCAAGGTGATGGCGGTGAAAGCAGCTCATCTGCGGAGATCAGGGGTGTCAGTCTTCCCCTAGCTCGACGATTGGCTGTTTAAGGCGGACTCACCCCAGACAGTTGTCTCCCACCGAGAAAACAGATCGTGGGATCTGCTTGCTCAGGAGCAATGCCCTCACACACCCAAATGGGTGTCATGCTTCATCATCGAGCAGCTCCTTGTTGGGCCAGCACTGCAATTCACAGCGGGCCTCTCGGGGGGGCTCTTTGCCTAAGTACTTTTTGTTTTGCCGATGTGAAGCATGAGGTGGTGCTCAGTGTGTGCTGTGAAGTAGATTGGTGTAACATGAGTCTAAAAACAACTAAGGAGTACCCTAACTTCTTTAATAAGTGGGTCCCCTTGTTATGGTTAAAACAAGAGGCGACTGGAGGTGGATACAATGATACAGTTGAGCTCAAAAAGTAGTGTAAAAAATGGTCAACATGTTTCTTGCCAATTACTGTCATTGTCGATCACAGCAATTCATCAGGAACGGGGACCTAATCTACAAAATATCGGGTGTCTGCAAGTGCACCCACATATAATCACAGATGTATACATTAATACCTTATTTTCAGAAACTGACCTGAAATGAAAGAGGACAAAGAATCAAAGTACAGGAATCAAATAATCCCTGTACATACAGAAGCACGATGTACTCAATGGAAAACACTGGCTCTGAGGCGTACCAGCCCTTAATTGTGAAGGTGTGGCATCACCAGGTTTTCAAACCATAGTATAAAACTCACAACAGGACACCTGTGTGAAACATTGTGCGCGTCCAATGTCAGGCGCCATATTAGGCGTATGTGTGGATGGCTTGTAACCAAAGCAAATAAATTGAAAGGCTTCACCAATGCTTTGTTTTCTAAGATTGAAGGATGCTGGGAGACCCTTAAAAATTGAAGGGTGCATCATCGAGCAGTACAGCGGGGAAAGCGGCTCCCTAAAAAGGTCGGCAGCAATGAACGTAGCATGCATCCAATTTTAGGCACCATATTGGGCGTGTATGTAGGTTTCAATAACTAATTAAAATTAAAAACAATATAAAAACCACCAGCGGTGTGTTACTCACCAGGAATGGATACTGATGGGAAACCCTTTTAAAAATGTAGAATGCTTGATGGGGTGGTGTGTAATGAGGAGGAGGTGTGGTAGGTTGTCAGCAATGACAGGTAACCGATTGGAGTTCTGAAAGGCGCAAAGAAGGTGTGTACTCACTGGGATTTGGCATAATGATAAAAGTGGTCTATAATTAAGCAAGTCTCCAAGGGGCCTGGCTAGTGAGGCTAAGATGGCGGATGCACTCTAGAGAGGCTCTGCGCACCTAACTCGTTATCCATCAATAATCCTGGCCAAACTTTTCCATCCGCTATCCTAACATACCCCATCTTCCTCCTGTCGTTATCCCCTGTTGACGGTTCTAGACAATTGTCCTCCCGGATCCAGGGATACGGCGAAGTCTACGCCCGCATGGAGACAGGCTAAAGGCGGCTGCCTCCATTGCACTTACCGTGGACACTGCAGCGTGCTGGCCGGCAACTCTGTGCCTGCGGAAAGATGTGCCTTGGCGGCCACCAAGACCCGGCGGTATTGATGTGGCGCACCGCTCTGGCTCTTTGTAGCACTGGAGCTTCCCCCTTAGGTGGGTGCGCACTGTACCTAGGAGCGACACAGGTAGATCTGCTGCTGCCTGCCGTGATCGCCCTTGCCAGGTGAGCTGGGGTGTTGCGGTGGTGCTGCCCTCTTGCCTTCCCACCTGGGTGTGGGGCTGCCGTGAGCCCAGAGGTCGTGCTGGGCCTAGGCCTAACTGCGGAGGGCGGGTTTGACCGATGCGGCATAATGTGCCCATGATCCTGGCCCTGCTTCTTCTGGGGGCCTAAGGCTGTGAGGGTCTTGACGCCTCACATTCGCTGCACTCCGCTATCGCTTCTAGGCAGCTATCAACGCGCCTACGGGTGGGAGCAGTGGAGTCGGATCAGACCTAAGCTCCCACCACTAGCAGTGGTGCGGCCTCTTGAATGGAATGGCTGTCGGGAGCACTGCACCTGGGTCCTTACGTGCTGCTTTGGGCCCTTTCCATCTGCCCTCTACCCTGTCAGTTTGAGGCTGTGCGGCCAGAGGCCGGATCAGGCCTGGTCTCTTCCGCCGCCTGCAGATTTCACATGGCCAAACACAATCATTCCGGGTCTAGGGGCTGTACCTAACAACTGGGGCTTTCCGGATTGCAGGACCACTGCTTCTGCTGTAGGAAACTGCGTCAGGACCCATAGCGGGAAACAGTCTTTACAACGAAGCTGGAACCCTTGCCACGCAATAGACACTACCACGCATGCCATTACCACAGACGTCTTTACATCGAATATGCCTTTACCAGGCATGCCATTACAACGACTTTCGTTGTAAAGACATGAATGGTAAAGGTATTCTCATTGTTAAAGTTTTAAAGGTAAGTACAGGTAAGTATTGAGTGTTTTAACTATTAAGTGTTTTTTACACACACACACACATACACATATATAAGGCAAAGGTCTTTTTTAGGTTTTAGGGTTGGTAGGAGTATATGGGCTTTTGAGTGGCAAGGGAATTTTTAGGGTTTAAGGTTGGTATGGGTTTTTGGAGGGCAAGTGCAATTTTAGGGTTTAGGGTGGTATAGGTTTTTGGTTGGCAAGGGTATTTTTTTTAGGGTAGGTGTGGGATTTTGGTTGGCAAGGGTAATTTAAGGGTTTAGGGTGAGTATCGGTTTTTGGGTAGTAAGGGTAATTTTAGGGTAGGTATGGGTTATATATATATATATATTTTTTTTTATATGTATATTTTGGGTTTATACTTACCTTTTAACATGCATACGCCTTTACCGTACATGCCTTTACAACAAAAATTTGTGGTAAAGGCATATGCATGGTAAAGAGTTGCGTGGTAATGGCATGCATGGTAGTGTTGCGGTCGCTGTAATGACCTCATTGTAAAGCCATGAGTGGTTCCGTCATTCAACCCCCATAGCTGTCCAAGTGACAGCCTGAGAAGGCTACCGGTTCTAACCCTTGTCTCGCCCGGAGTACCTCTGGGGTAAGGAGGCACCATCTTAGTACGTTGGGCCCTGCCTGACTTTGCTTTTTCATGTCAGCGCGCCTTGTTGTTCCCCTACATTGGCACACCGACTTTCCTTTGAGACACGTATGCACAGCTCTTCGAGACACCAGGCTCACTTATTCCACATGTACTACTGTTAAGGGCGGTGTACCCTGGACACTCCTATCCGCTTTGTTTAACAGAGTCTGCTAGGTTGCCCCCGCACAGTGGTGACTTACATCGTTTCCCCCCTCAGACCTGAGTGTGCCCCATTTATATGCAGTTGATCTGGCCCTTTGAGACATCGCTCCTTCACTTCCTAGATGCGGTTGTCCAGAGCTTGTGCTGGTCTTTTTTTGTAGCCACACCCTGACTGCACTGATGTGCTACTTACTGTAAATCCGCGGCAGCCGACTGTGCACCCTTTGTCGTCCGTACGGACAGAATGGCTGCCTCCTCACTATTGCGCTGAATGCTGTTGCATCATTACAGGCAGCCTCTGCAACCTGGGCGGCTTCCCCCCCTACTCCAGTGCTTGGTGTGGGGCGCTACCCTTTGACTGGTACTGAGTTCTATGCTGTGATGCACTCTGCTACTTCCTTTTGGCTGTGGTCCCTCCCTTGGGCTCTGACGCCTACTGGATAGGTCTAGACTGGCCCGCAATGCTCCCGTGTGACACTAAGAGGGACCACCGCTCTCGGCGAATCCTAGGTACATCCACTTGCGATGGGACGCCTACCCTCTGCTACCCAGGGCACACCATTGCATCTGTCACCGGCACCTGCCATGCTCGCCAAGGACGCTTTATTGTTGGAGCCCCCAGACTGCTCCGTGTCATTGGGAGACAAACTAGACACTGTCCTGGAGGCTATAAAACACACTTGGAGGCTAAGATAGACAATGTAGCTACAGATGCTGCATGTGGACCATCTCAAACTCGCTGCCAGGGTCATCTTGGTGGAGCAGACCCTTAATGAACTACAGCTGTCTCAACACGTGGACTCTATACACATGCTACTGGAGCATGTCAGTGTGCTAGTGCGGAGAGCTGAGGACGTGGAGGGGAGATCTCAGAGGAATAATGTCTGCATCATGGGCCTCCCAGAGGAAGCGGAGGGTCAAGATGCAGTACACTACGTGGAGCAGTGGTTGCAGGATCTGCTTCCCCCGCATTCACTCTTGCAGTATTTCTCTATCAAATGGGCACACTGTGTTCCTGCACGGAGGCCCCCCAACCCTGGTTCCCCTCGCTGTCCTATGATGACCAAACTATTGCATTTCCGTGACAGCGACTCCATCCTGTGTGAGACCAGAAAGTTTGATGAGATCAAAGTGGATAATGCTCACATTATGTTCTTTCCTGACTATACCATCACAGTCCAGAGGCAATGGAGCTCCTTTCTTTTGGTGAAGCGATGCCTCCGTGAATTGGATTTGAAGTATTTGCTTCTTTTCCCCGCACTCATCCGAGTGGTCGCAAATGGAACCATGCACTTCTTCGATTCTCCAGATGACGCCTGGTGCTGGCTGGAGACCCAAGCCCTTCATGCTAGCCGAACATTGCAGTCTGGCGTTCCGGTGGGCCGGGCGCAAACTGGTGGCCGCCGCAGACGCCGCCGCCCTGGGCTACGGCAGTCCCCGACCCCCAGGGCTGCTCCTGACTTGGAACAGATCATCACAGAGCGTCATCAAGCATTGCAACATGCTCCTGCCCTTACAGAGGGGGCACAACACTCGAGCCCTGAAGAAACTCGCTCTGTTCTTCCAACGATGAAAGCTCTGTTGACACTTGGCCCTCTCGAATGGACTCGGCCCCCCCAGATGTGACTTCGCAAACATCTGATGACAATATCCGACTTACTCAATGCCCTGTCCAATTTCCTAATATTCTACATTCTGCAGTGTTCGGATTGTGCATGCCTAACCTTACTTTTTTCGCCCTACAGGTATCTCTTGACCTGGACCGCCATGTCCCCTCTGGGTGACATACCCTGTTGCTTTAAGCCTACAGATGGGTTTGGTTCTGCTGGTCTTTATTATGGTTGATTATTATACTGTATTTGTACTTACTATTGCTTGTAACTTGGAGATTAGCTGCCTCTTGTGTTTTTGCTTCCCCCCTTCAGACATGGATCTTGTTTATTCCCTAAATGCCAGTTACTGATTGGTTAGGGTGGGCGGTCAGTTGGTGTACTGCTCGTATGGTATTCATTGTTTTGCTTTTCATTATTATGTTATATTGTGTCAGTTTTTACATGCTGCATAGCCCGCTTGCTCCCACCCTGGTCACTTGTGTGACACCACCCTTGCACATGCGTTCAATTTTAACGGCATCACTTGTGCTCCGTTACTACCCTGCCCGCACACAACAGCATGACGTACATTAAAGTACTAACTTGGAATGTCCGCGGCATCCATACCCCTGCACACTGCTATACCATCTACTCTTACCTTATACGCCGTTCTATTCATATCGCCCTGCTGCAGGCATCCCATCTAATGCGTCAAAAAGCAGTTAAATTACAGCGGTGCTGCCAAATCTACACCACTGATTTCTCCTCATATGCTCATGGCACACTGCTCTGGGTTAAGCCAGGGATGCCGTTCATGCCTGATGAGGTGGTCAGAGACCATCAAGTACACTATTAAATTGCTCCCAAGTAGCCACAGGACTTTGTTCTAGCGCGAAACAACCCCGGAGAGTGTAAGCAAGAATATCGCCTGATCAGTGTTGGGGGCTTATGTGCTGCCTAAGAGGACATGGCGGCCGTCCAACCTACCCTTGACAAGGATGTATCTACCCCCTGGGTCTAATTTAGATTGTTCCCTCCACTGCCTCCTCAAATGCCCAGGCACTTGATAGTTGGCTGCAGAACTGGGGCCTCAATGACATTTGGCGCAATCGCAATTACTCTGCCAAAGTATACTCCTTTTGTTCTGCGTCCACTCCTTGCATGTACAGGTTGACAGACTGATAGGTACATTGGGACTCACCCCATATGTCACCCACATTGATTAACTTGGCTGTACCCACTCTGATCATGATAACCAATACTTGCAATTCGCGTGGGATGCAGGCACCCACTGATCCCCACGTGGCGTCTCCAACCAGCAGCACTAGAGGATCCACCTTTTCCTTCCTCTGTTGCCATAGCCATTGAGGGAATTGTTGATCTCGATGCAGACTCCACTGATGCAAGATCTACTGAGTGGGATGCATTTAAGGTGACATTTCGGGGACACTGTTTGAGACTGCACTGGAACATGCGCCGGCATCTAGATATTGACATATTGCGAATTGAACACAAGCTCTTACGCTTAGAAGATACAGATGTGGTTGACCCAACTAACAGCCCTCAATTGGCGGAAGCACAGTGCGAACGCGCAGCTATCTTAGAACGTTTAAGATGTCATAACTATGCTGCCAATTCAGCTAAAACACATGCCACAGCTGACTCGCTCCTAGCATGGCTGATACAGCGAGATTGGCCCAGCTGCCCTATCGTAGCATTACGCTATATTGCTGGTCCATTACTTTATACCCAGCGCAAAATCCATAGGGAACTAACAAGTCACTATACCTCCCTCTACCAATCGGTGACCACGGCTGCCCCAGAGGATATCACCTCTTTTGTGACTACTGTGCCATTCCCCTGCATCACGCATGAACAGAAGGTGGAATTAGATGACCCCGTCAGTCCTTTTGAAATACAGGAGGCGATATGACCATTGGCGAAAGGCAGGCCCCAGGTCCTATTGGCTTGCCTGATGAATTATACAAGGCTTATACCTCACTGTTGGTACCCCGCTTCCAGTCACTGTATGAGGAGGCCCTAAAAACCTCCTACCTTCCACTCTCTTCAGGATGCACTCCTCATCTCCTTGCCGAAGCCGGGTAAAGATCTTGAGGCCCTAGGTTTGTACATGCCATTAGCATTGCTGAACACAGACTATAAAGTTCCGGCAAAAATACTGGTGGATCGTCAATGTGACGTCATAATAAAATACGGACAGAGTAGGGATTTTCGTTACATAGGACATTTAATCTCTCAAAGTGGGCCATGTACAAACATGCCAGACTGCCCTTGCAACAAGAGGTACATTGGGATGACTACCCGGGCGGTGAAGATCAGAATTATAGGACACCTCAGTGGCATCCACTGCAAAAAGACATTTTGTTCAAAAGAGACCAAAATTTGATTTTTTGCTTGGCAACGCACATAACAGGCCTAAACAATGACATCCCTTGGAGTGAGATGGTGACTTAACTTCACCACTTGCTGACGGTCCACTTGTCCTTTATCACTTACTAAAGGTTTGTCTACACCTTCCACCCTTAGCTAGTACACTTCATACAGGCACCACAGTAATATGGACATTGACCCTTTAGAGACTTGCTTAATTATAGACCACCTTTATCATCATACCAAATCCCAGTGAGTACACACCATCTTTGCGCTTTTCAGAGCTTCAATCAATTGCTTAGCATTGTTGCCAACCTACCACACCTCCTCCTCATTACACAGCACGCCTCCATCACCACATCAGGCGTTCTACCTTTTTTAAAGGGTTTCCCATCAGTATCCATTCCTGGTGACTAACGCACCACTGGTGGTCTTCATATCGTATTTAATTTTAATTAGTTATTGAAACCTACATACACGCCAAATATGGCGCCTGAAATTGGACGCATGCTACGTTTATTGCTGCCGACATTCTTTGGTGGCCGCTTTCCCTGCTGTACTACTCCATGATGCACCCTTCAATTTTTAAGGGTCTTTTAGAGTATATAAAATGTATGCTCAAATATCATGTGAATGAAATAAGGATTAGATGGGGAACAGATATTACGACACCATCAGTCAAATATAACTTTTATTTTATAGCCTAAAAGAATATACATATCTTGTTTAGGTAATTATTAAAATTTTCTAACTTCGCCATTCCCTTGTAAATATGCCCCTTAGTTTGGTGTGTGTGCAAATCCTGCATTGCCGATCCCTGGTGAGTTTCACTACTCCTGCTGAAACAAGGCCAATAGAGGTACCAATGGGTGAGGCAGACTGGCCTCAAGGGTCTTGTGACCTCAGTGACAGAGTCACAGTTGCTCTGGGGTGTACTGCTTCGTAGACCTGCCCGCAGGACTGGAGGTGAACTTCAATATGGGTTGTGGTGGACAGGCCTTCAAGATGCTAAGACACCAGGGCTTCTAAGGTCTAGCTGGGACTTCTAATGTCTAGCAAGGGAATGTGCTCCCTCAAGAGAGTGGTCTGGTGGACTGTTTATGAAGGCTGAACCTAGTTCCCCAGTTCCAAATTCGGCAGCTCTGGCCATAGTGCCACATCCTCTCCCCCACTGAACACCATACAGTCTCACTGAGAGAAACTCGCACCGCCTTCAGCTACAACCCAATTGTGCCCCGCTATAAACACCTGGATGCGACTCAATTCAAATTATGCACTAGACAAGAGTAATATGCTGCCTAAAAAATAAAATAAGGGAACATCCTGGAAAAAGCAAACCCTCATAGGGAATGGAAGATTAAGTATACATGTGAAACGTAAGCAGAATAACATGGTTACCTTAACAATTTTACACTCGTTATTGTGAAATCTATGAGTGTTTTTACCTGAAAAATTAAGAACATGACTACCGAGTCCGGAAGGGACCCATTTCAATGTCCATTCCGTATATCCT
The DNA here is from genome assembly GCA_963921515.1 of Calotriton arnoldi. Classification (NCBI taxonomy): domain Eukaryota; kingdom Metazoa; phylum Chordata; class Amphibia; order Caudata; family Salamandridae; genus Calotriton; species Calotriton arnoldi. Next base: position 218,455 of record CAWUFW010000179.1, read on the forward strand.
TACAAAACGTGAGCAGTATGGTTTAAAAAGACCACATACCGGTACACATTTTATAAACTAAAACAAAGTAAAGAGCTGATAAGGATCACATTATACGTTTACCACTCCCGTCATCAACCAGGTGTTGCAGTACCTCCAGGAGTGGTGCACTTCCCCACCCGGGGAAAACAATACTGTTCAAAGAGAGACGAGAAAACGAAAGTAGTGCTTCACTTGCAAACTTTGTAAAGTGGCGCTAATGTATTTGGGGTAAATAAAACCAATCTGGCCACTTTGCGACTGCTCTGTTATGCGTTATTTAGTTATTTATTTCTTTTTCGTATTTTGAACCTTTTTTTCTCTTTGTCCCGAAGCTGCACTTTTGAACAGAAAAATGTCAGAAAAAGACATTTCCAGCAAAAGTGGATCCATTTCACAGGGGAACAAATGAAGGAAAGTAGAGGAAACAGAGGGTAAGAGACGTTTATTGCAGTCATGGTGTTCAGAAAGTGAAGAGCAGCGAGAGAGAGACAGGAAGAGAGGGAAAAAGAGAAAGAGGGGGGCAGCTGACAGTAGCAGGGCAGGAGAAGTGGACACTTCGATCACTAATCTTACCTTAATAAACCTGCTGGGCACCTAGGGATCTCACGCACAACAGAAGCAGGCTGCAGGATAGGCCAAGCAGCCCTTGCCTTGGCAGTCCTGACTCCTCCTCTGCTCTCGAACTCCACAGCACTCCGACTCAGCACGACTTTCACTGCCGCGGGGCGGGCTCGAGACAATAATGTTTGCAGGGCTGTCATTTGTAGGACTTTCGCTTGCTACCACATTGATGACCCTGGGACCCAAACAAGCTAGTTTGCATCCTCAGGTGGTGGCAACACTGCCCATGGGTGGACATAAGTGAGCCTCGTGATCTGTTTCTTATCTCTCTTCTATTTCTACGAAGATTAACACTGTGGAAAAGAAAGAGGGACAACAGTGTTCAACAATACAGGCTTTTCAGAAATGCGACTGGGCCGATTTCGGAGCACAAATGGCGCACCCCTGACCTTGGCACCCAGTGCAGTGGCACCGTTCGCACCACCAAAAATCCGGCACTGCATCCGCACATACATCCAATATGGCTCCCGAACTACTCCACGATGCACCCTTCAATTTTCAAGGGTCTCCCACCATCCTTCATTCTCAGAAAACAACGCATTGTTGAAGCCTTTCAATCTATTTGCTTTGCTTACAAGCCATAAGCACATACGCCTAATACGGCGCCTGACATTGGACGCGCACGATGTTTCACACAGGCATCCTAGCATCGTCTCTCCCCCACTAGCGCACACCGGTAATCACTTGCCACGTGAGCTCTCGCTGCAAAGAGCCACCCGTTGTACCTGCCAAACACCGCCGTGGTGGCAGAGACAGGGTAGGTTGTCGCGAAGTGTGCGCCAAGACACTGTAAGTATTGGACCAAATTTTCCTACCGCTTGCCCCTTTGGCCGAAGTGAGTTACCTCAGGCAATCTCGGAGCTCCGTTAAGTCTGCCCCACCTTTTGTCCTCAGGTTCATAGCCCGCTTAATAGGTGTGGCCTCAGCCACTTACCGATGCGGTTGGTCACTTACCAAAAGTGGGTATGTTCGCACTATGTTTATTTCTGGCACTGCTTTCCTCTGATCGGCACATTATGGCCTATACACTAAGAGTTGCTACTTCCTGCTTGGTGTGGTCTCATGTTGTTTATGTTAAATGTTGTGTGTTTTATACTATGGTTTTAAAACAGGGCAATACCGCACATTCACAAATTAAGGGCTGTTCCGCCTCAGCACGAGTGTTTTTCCATTGAGTACATTGTGCTGCTGTATGTATAGGCATTATTTGAGTCCTGCACTTTGATTCTATGTCTTCTTTTATTCCAGGTCCGTTTCTGAAGATAAGGTATAAATATATACTTCTGTGATTATGATTGGGTGCTACCTATAATCTTATGCACTTGCAGACACCCAATATGTTTTAAATTAGATCCCCGGTCTTGATGAATTGCCCTGATCGACAACTACAGTAATTGGCAAGTAACATGTAGAGCATTTTTTACACTACTGGTTGAGCTGGACTGTATCATTGTATCCACCTCCAGTCGCTTCTTGTTTAAACCATAACAGGGGGACCCACTCATTAAGGACGTTTGGTTACTCCTTAGTTATTTTTGGACTCACGTTACACTAATCTACTTCACACCACCTCACACGCTTCACATCGGCAAAACGAAAAGAACTCAGGCACAGAGCCCCCCTAGGGGCCCCGGTGGGCATTGCAGCGCCAGCCCAAATAAGAGCTGCCTGATGATGAAGCATGACACCCATTCGGGTGTGTGAAGGCTCTTGCTCCTGATCAAGCAGATCCCCCCATCGACTTTCTTGGTTGACTTCCGACCTCCTTCCTCTCTCAATAGGAACTGCATACTCCGTTGATACACATAGTTAATTGAGCGCTTGTATGCTGGATCTTAATGTGCTCCTAGTTCCTCCTTTTTAGGTCTCGCCTACGCAGCGCGCATGCGCTGCATAGGCAAAAAGACCTTTTGCAATCGATTCGGCTTTTCAGCCAAAAACGTGCACGCGTTCCATTGCCTTCAATGGCAACGCGTGCACGTTTGGCGATTCACTTGCGGGAGCGAGCAGCTGGCGCCATATGGTAGCAATTATCGCTCCTGGCGCCGCTCGCTCCCGCAAGGGAATCGCACTCCCCCCACCCCTCCCACTTCTTTAACCCGGAGTACTCTTTCACTTTCGCGGCGCGGGGCCGCACTTGTGTTTCATTTTAGAAGGGGACATATCCCACGCCTGCGTGCTGCTGTTCATAGTTATATGGCTGTGTTGACGTCTCTAACCTGCTTCAAATCCCTTTAACGTGCATGTTGACCCACTGAGCTATCTTGCAGACGTACCACCATCTGTCTCCTAATCATCTCTTGACTGTGTTCCCTTTTATTAGAAGGGGATATATTCCAACCCCACCCCCTGCTGCTGCCCACAATTAACATGGCGGTGCCCTTTCACGAGCCGACCGGCCACGTCACTCAGCAGTGCGTCTGCTTCCAAAGCAGCGGGCGTGAATACATCATTTCTGATTCCCTTTAAGGCCAAAGAGCCGGGGTTGATTATACTCCTACTTTGAGTGTGGGATTCGTAAAAGTGGCCAAACCAGCGTAATGCCTGCCCCCTCGCTCCAGTTACTAAGCAGTATTAGGAACACCTCGAGTCAACAAATGGAATATCACCGCGCGGCCTGCAGAGACATTTAATGAAATGCAGCGTGTTTTTTAAAGTTGTGGGCGAAGAGATGTTTAAAATGAATATGAATCCCATTGCCCTGACATAATTTCAGTCGTTGCAAGAAAGCGTGTTTGGGATGGCAGGCGTTACTCGCACGGTCATGTGCTTGGAACCAGCATCTCCTGAGAAAAGAAGTCTAGGGAGAGGAGAGGATGTGGCTTAACGGCTAGAGCGGCCGACCTTGAAGCTGGGGAACCAGTTTCGAGTCTCGGCAGGGAGACTCCAACATCCTGTGATTCTGGGCAAATCACCTCATCCCTCCGTGCCTAAACAAATGTATGTGTCCGTCTGTAATGCAACTGGTGCTCAGGTAAAGCGCTCTGATCCCTTTGGGTCGAGTTCGAGCTGTATAAAACTGCAAAAAAAACAACAACAAAACTCGTGGGCTGAATAAATCAAGGCTGTTTGTGTTTGAGAAACTGACATCCTGCTAGCCGTGTGTTTTTCAAAATGTAACTTTAAAAAGAAAACTCACTTCCGACATAGGTATATTACTTTTTCAGTTTTCACATTGATATATCAGTCCTTTTGTGTATGGAATATGCGTACCTGGGGTCCGATGATTGCAGTGCTAAGTACTTGCCTGCACTTGACAGGTATCCATTGCTCTTGCTGGGCACGTGGCCACTTTGTGTTTAACCCACATAGGCGCCGAGCTCGGCATGCAGTATTTATCATTCTCCGCGTCCCTAGCTATAGAATTGAATTTATGTTGGTATTTGTGGCGCGCGGACTACTGACAGTCTGTCTTGCAGCGCGGTTTCTGGTGTGATTGACGTCATACAGGAAACAGAGCAACATCATTAGCACGCAGTGGTGCTGCAGCGAGCTTCAGACTCGACATCACCGACTGAAGTGCCTTGCCTCGACTTTCCATTCGGCCGGTATATATTCTGAGCTATCTGTACTTTGTTTTTTTGTTTATACAGAACACATTCGCAACAGCTGTTACAGGGTTAGCATAGGTTGAGTCAATTAGCGTTTATACATCGGTGTTTATATAGTTAACCCCACATGGCATTATTTATTGAAGAGAAAAAGGCAGTTAGAAAAGGCAGAAAAGCAAGGGGTGAAAAACAGATAGGGGACAGGCACTGTGAGAGATACATTCCTTATTAATTACATCTGACATCTGACATTCTGTGATGATGTATGAGCTCGCATGCAGGCCCGACAGGGCTATAATTGGATGCAACCCTTTGGTCCCAAGTAGACGCAGTTGTCTTGGTGGAACTATCGTAGGGGTAACCAGAGTGTGATTCGCCGGCCTAGCAGTTTCATGGAGGATCATACGAGTCTAGGTAAGTGTCCAGAGATCTCCACATCCCTCTGGAGGCCGGTTTCCATCACGCACCTTAGAGGAGCGGACAACATTGCACTACAGAGCTATCTGTACTTTGTAAGGCAGCGATTCTGTATGGAGATATGCGTTAGAAAGCCTCTAGGATGGTGTGGCATTCTCCTCTCATCTGTACCCCTCAATAGCAGGTACCCCACAATACAGGCGAAAGGAGAATAGCACAGCACATAGTACCCTAAACATATAGTCATACAACATGCAGTTAAAAGAATTCGCAGCACTTAACAAAGTTGTCTGCCTTGACACGATGTGCGCTTGAACGCAGTTATTGCTTTAAGACTAATAAAGGTCTCTAGTCCTCATTTTCCAACTGAACTCCATCACCCTTGCATCAAACTCCATCGTTCCACCCACACCCTTAAGTCCAACTTCATCATCCCCCTGCACCCTTATGCCCAACTCCATCATCCCCCTGCACCCTTATGCCCAACTCCAACATACCCCTGCACCCTTAATGCCAACTCCAACATACCCCTGCACCCTTACGTCCAACTCCATCGTCTCCCTGCACCCTTATGTCCAACTCCAACATACCCCTGCACCCTTACGTCCAGTGTCGCTGTTAACACGTAGACTGTAAATGAGAAAATAAGAAGGTGACAGAATTGTAGGGTGACTACGGCCCTCCGGGCATTACAGTGTTTCCATCCTGGACCTCTGTGTGATAGGTAGCCTAGTGCTTTTTAGGTCTCGCCTGAGCCAGCGCATGCGCTGCGCTGGCGAGACATTTAGTGAGTGGGCTTTTAAAAGTCCGACCACAGCTTTGTGTGGCATACAGTGTGCGGTTACACCACAGAGCGCGTCTCGCAGCTTGTTCTGTTTCTGACGTGTTTTAGGATTGTCGGCGTCTTTGGTGTTTCTCATCCTCGCATGTTCCCTCCTCCTCCCTCCAGCTACAGGGCTATCTTTCACTATCAGCTGCTTTCCACCAGTGTCTTTGTGTTTTTCTTTACTTGAATACTTCTTACAAGTGCCTGCACCGTTAAATCCTGGCTGGCAGCTTTGGTTGTGTGCACGCGCACACGTCTGCTAGAGGTTCGCGGTGGTATGGACAACGCATATTATCGCATTTTCCCCAGGCAGTCCAATCCACCACACTCCGCTGGTTGTTTACTTCAGTCACCAGTCCCTCCGCCACTCAAGTCTGTGCTTTTAACTCCCGCCCTGTCTCCTTTGTGTTGCTGCTCACTAACGCTCCCCCCCACCCCTCTTCTAACCCTCTTCTACCCCTCTTCTACCCCTCTTCTAACCCTCTTCTACCCCTCTACCCCTCTACTACCCCTCTACTACCCCTCTACTCCTCTTCTACCCCTCTTCTACCCCTCTACCCCTCTTCTACCCCTCTACCACCCCTCTACTACCCCTCTTCTAACCCTCTTCTACCCCTCTTCTACCCCTCTTCTACCCCTCTACCACCCCTCTACCCCTCTTCTACCCCTTTTCTACCCCTCTACTACCCCTCTACCCCTCTACTACCCCTCTACCCCCCCTCTAACCCTCTTCTAACCCTCTTCTACCCCTCAACCCCTCTTCTACCCCTCAACCCCTCTTCTACCCTTCTACCCCTCTACCACCCCTCTACCACACCTCTACCCTTCTACCCCTCTACTACCCCTCTACCCCTATACTACCCCTCTACCCCTCTTCTACCCCCTACCCCTCTTCTAACCCTCTACCCTCTACTACCCCTCTACGTCTCTTCTACCCCTCTACCCCTCTTCTACCCCTCTACCCTCTTCTACACCTCTACCCCTCTTCTACCCCTCTACCCCTCTACCTCTCTTCTACCCCTCTACCCCTCTTCTACCCCTTTACCACTCTTCTACCCCTCTACCCCTCTTCTACCCCTCTACTTCCCCTCTACTACCCCTCTACCACCCCTCTACTACTCCTCTACTACCCCTCTACCCCCGCTCTACCCCCCTAACCCTCTTCTAACCCTCTTCTACCCCTCAACCCCTCTTCTACCCCTCAACCCCTCTTCTACCCTTCTACCCCTCTACCACCCCTCTACCACACCTCTACCCTTCTACCCCTCTACTACCCCTCTACTACCCCTCTACCCCTATACTACCCCTCTACCCCTCTTCTACCCCCTACCCCTCTTCTAACCCTCTACCCCTCTACTACCCCTCTACGTCTCTTCTACCCCTCTACCCCTCTTCTACCCCTCTTCTACCCCTCTACTCCCTCTTCTACCCCTCTACTCCCTCTTCTACCCCTCTACCCCTCTTCTACCCTTCTACCTCTCTTCTACCCCTCTACCCCTCTTCTACCCCTTTACCCCTCTACCCCTCTTCTACCCCTCTACCCCTCTACCCCTCTTCTACCCCTCTACTTCCCCTCTACCACCCCTCTACTACTCCTCTACTACCCCTCTACCCCCGCTCTACCCCTCTACTACCCCTCTTTTACCCCTCTACCCCTCTTCTACCCCTCTACCCCACTACCCCTCTTCTACCCTTCTACCCCTCTTCTACCCCTCTACCCCTCTTCTGCCCTTCTACCCCTCTACTAGCCCTCTACTCCTCTTCTACCCCATCTACCCCTCTACTACCCTTCTTCTACCCCTCTACCCCTCTTCTACCCCTCTTCTACCCCTTTTCTACCCTTCTACTACCCCTCTACCCCTCTTCTACACCTCTACCCCTCTACTACCCCTCCACCCCTCTTCTACCACTCTACCCCTCTTCTAACCCTCTTCTACCCCTCTACCCCTCTTCTACCCCTCTTCTACCCTACTACCCCTCTACCCCTCTACTACCCCTCTACCCCCCTCTACTACCCCTCTTCTACCCCTCTACCCCTCTTCTACCCCTCTACCCCTCTCCCCTCTTCTACCCCTCTACCCCTCTCCCCTCTTCTACCCCTCTACCCTTCTCCCCTCTACCCCTCTACCCTTCTCCCCTCTACCCCTCCTCTACCCCTCTTCTACCCCTCTACCCCTCTTCTAACCCTCTTCTACCCCTCTTCTACCCCTCTACTTCCCCTCTACCTCTCTACTACCCCTCTACCTCTCTACTACCCCTCTACCCCACTACTACCCCTCTACCCCTCAACCCCTCTTCTACCCCTCTACCCCTCTTCTAACCCCCTTCTACCCCTCTTCTAACCCCCTTCTACCCCTCTACCCCTCTTCTACCACTCTTCTATCCCTCTTCTACCCTGCGGTGGACTAAGTGGCAGCCGGAGCCTGATAGCACTGCTTGTCCTTTAAGAAATAAAAAAGCATTGGCATAGCCAATAGGTCTCGCCTTTGGGACCTTATAAGTGTTTAGTTATGCAGCACAATATCCTTGGTACAACAACATCAACTGTTGCATGGCTAAGTACTTATAAGGTCCCAAAAGCGAGACCTATTGGCTATGCCAATGCTTGTTGTATTAGTCGTCTCCCACCTCCAGACTACCATGGAACTCCTGCACTCGCTGGGGTTCACTATCAATGTGCTAAAGTCCCACCTGAGTCCCTCTCAGATGCTCCCTTTCATCTGAGCTGTTCTGGACAACGTACAGTTTCGAGCTTATCCTCCCGAACGGGGAGTCCAAGATATTCAGGCTATGATACCAATGTTTCAGCCTTTATCCTAGGTTTTGGTGAGACTGACTCAAAGCTGCTGGGCCTTATGACCTCCTGTATCGTGCTTGTGACACATGCCCGCTGGCATATATGGGCTCTGCAGTGGGACATGACGTTCCAGTAGGTGCAGCATCAGGGGAATCTCTCCGACATGGTACCAATCTTGGAGGGTACTGCAAAAGATCTACAGTGGTGGTTAACAAACCGCGATTAGGTCAGCGGCTGATGTCTCTCCCTTCCAACCAGAGCTGACAGTAGTGACAGTTACGTCACTCCTGGGTTGGGGCGGCCATCTGGGAGAGGTGGTGATCAGAAGCCTCTGGTATCTGGTAGAATCCGGGCTCCACATCAATCTTTTGGAGCTCTGAGAAATCCGGCTGGCATTGAAAGCCTTTGTACCTTCAATCAAGGGAAGGCTGGTGCAGGTGTTCAAGGGCAACACCACTGCCATGTGGTTCTGCAACAAGCAGGGTGGGGTGGGGTCATGGACCCGTTGTTAAGAGGACCTGCACCTCTGGGCATGGCTGGGCCCTGAACTCTGGGCATGGCTGGAACAGCAGAGCATATCCCTGGTGTTTCAACACCTGGCAGGCTCTCTGAATGCCAGTGTGGACTAGCTCAGCCAAAGATGCCTAGCAGATCACAAATGGGTCTCCATCCAAACATGCTGCAAGGTCTCTTTCAGCAGTGAGGAGAGCCTTGGTTAGATCTGTTCACTGCATTAGAGAACGTGCAATGTCAGAGGTTCTGGGCGCTGGAGTTTCCAAGGCGGCTTTCCCTCGGATACACTTTCTGTCTAGATTGGAGCTCAGGCCACCTGTACCCCTTTCCGCCCATACCACTCCTGCCCAGAGGTCTCAGGAAGACCAGGAACGACCGGGCCCGGCTTATCCTGGTGGCTCCATACTGGGCTCAGAGAGTTTGGTATCCTAAACTGTTGCCCCCTTCGGGAGCACCTTCTGTCACAGCAGCAGGGGACGGTTCTCCACCCGAACGCTACGTCTTCATGCTTGGAGGTTGAGTGGCAACAGTTGACAGCCTCCGACCTGCCACTGGAAGTCTGCAATGTCATCTTGGCAGCCAGGAGTCCCTCCACCAAGTCGCTGTACTCGCAGTTGAGGCACATATGTGGCATGGTGTGCAGAAAAACAGGTTGACCCCCTTTCTGCCCTCCTTTCCCAAGTCCTTCAGTTTATTCTTTCTCTTGCCCAGCAGGTCTCTGCTTTGTGCACCCTAAAGGGCTATCTTTCTGCCATCCCAACCTTTCTGTGGTTGCCAGATCAGCCATCCCTATTCAAATCTCCTATTGTAAATAGGTTTATGAAAGGTCTCCAACACATGTTTCCACCTTTACCCTTTATCGTGCCTCAGTTGGACCTAAATTTAGTACTCAATTTTCTCATGTGCTCTCCCTTCGAGCTGTTTCACACAACTGTCTTTTCAGGCTCTTTACAGTCAAAATTGCCTTTCTTGTGACTATAATATCTACCCGGAGGGTCAGTGAGCTCTGGGCTTTGTCATCTAAGCCTCCGTACCTCAACATCTTCCCAGACAAGCGGGTCCTTCACAACAGAGCTTTATTCCTTCCGAAGGTGGTCACTCCCTTTCATGTAGGCCAATCCAACACCCTGCTTCCCTTTTTTAATCCCTCTAAGGAAGAGGAGCGAATTCACCATCTGAACCCAAAAAGAGCGTTGTCGTTCTACCTTAACTGAAAAGATTTCTGGGTTGAGGACCAACTCTTCGTGGGGTATGTCGGAGCCAGGAAAGGGAAGAAACAGACCATCTCCGTATGGATAGTGCTCTGCAATAAAATCTGCTATGCACTGGCCAAGAAGCACCCCTCTGAGGGTTTACGTGCTCATTCCACCAGAGCAAAGGCTGCAAGCACTGTGTTAGCATGTGGAGTCCCGGTCCTGGACATCTGTCAGGCAGCAACGTGGGTCGTTCTGCACACGCTCACCAGGCACTACTGCCTGGACAGTCAGGTCCGTCGGGATAGGCACTATGCATGTTCATTCCTACAGGACTTTTTGGTAAGAAATTGTTTCGCAGACCCACATCCGGGGCGGGATTGCCTGGGTATCTATTCTAAGGTAAGGAATCTGCTGCTAGAAGTCTCAATCAGATGAGCAAGTTACTTACCTTAGGTAACACCTTATCTGGTAGAGACTCTATCTAGCCACAGAATCCATCCCAACCCGCCCATCCTTCCCGCTCTGCAAACGTATTGCTAGGGACAGGGCTGTTCCCTGTTTCACACACCAGTGCTCAGTGTTCTTTATGGCTCCGTGCTCCTGGTGTGGAAAGACACAAAAAGAAACAGAATTCAGCGGGCTGTGTGTCGCCTATACAGGCACCATGCACGTCACTTACGTGCAGGCGATGAAAAGTGGAGCTAAACGACGCCACCTAACGGCGTGCAGGGGTACTGCTCACAAAAAGTTTCCAGATCCAGTCCGACGCCTGGGAATTTGATATATCTTTTTTTAAGCAGGAACAATTACATAAGGAGCTGTAGTCGATTGTCCAGAACTGAGCCGTGTCCATAGACCCACCATATTAAGTAGTAGGGGTATAGCGCTGTCTGTATAGTATAGAGCCAGGTTTTAAGTGTATTTCCAAAGGACAAAAGCTCTGTGATTGCCATAAGTGGCTGCGTTAGAGAATTCCAGAGTTTGCCTGCGGTGACCAAGAAGGCTCGGCCTCCCCATTTCATCTTTCGGATCCTGGATACTGAGACCAAATTACGATGTGCCGAGCTAAGGTTTCTTGCTGGAGTGTACCAATGAAACATCTCTTTAATCCCAGCAGGGCTAGTAAGATAAAGGGGCTTGTGTACAATACAGATGGCTTTAAACATAATGCTTTTTCTGATGGGGAGACAAAAGGTTTATTTTGCCAGGTCGAAAATGGCAGTTTAACCTGCAATCACAGACTCTGTAATGGCAGGCTTAAGGCATGTTTACAGTGCTACTTAAGTGGGTGGCACAAACAGTGCTGCATGCCTACTAGTAAAATTTTATTTACAGTCCCTTGGCACATGTAGTGTCACTTTCCTGGGGACTTGCAAGAAAATTAAATATGCCAATTTGGCATAAGCCAATTCTACAATGTTTTAATCAGACAGCAGAAGCACTTTAGCACTGGTTAGCAGTGATAAAGTGCACAGAGTTCTAAAGCTAATAAAACGATATATGCAAAAAGTATGAGGAGGAAGAAAAAAAGTTTGGGATTGACCATGCAAAAAAGGGCCAGGTCTACCAGTTATCCCTACAATAGATCTTTTAGGACCAATATAGATCCAGACTTTTGTTATTGGAAACACACAATACGATATTTAATTATGTAAAAGACAAACGAAAGACGCCTGCAGCCTAGTAATGACTTAACTAGGTCTGTTATCTCAGATCTAGCCCCAGTGGCCCTTACTACCCCTATAGAACTAAATGAAGTTGTCAACGCTATCAACCAGTCTGTCCCAGGGAAAGCGCCAGGCCCTGATGGGGTACCAGTTGATCTTTTTTTTATATATATACATTTTTTATCCAATAAAAGAATACAAAAGTACAAACTATACCCAATGCTATACCCAATAGCCGCAATAGCCGATATAAAAATGTAAGAGTGCAACTTGTGCAAAACAGACAGGCATAGAACACATCTACCAGAGCATATAATTCTATTTTAAGAGTTAGACCACTTGCTTGAAAACCTCAGTTAACCATATTACACTGTTAAATTATAGCAATGCAGTTAAGCGCCAAGGAGGAATCAATCAATCAATCAGGGAATTGTAAGCGCGCTACTCACCCGTGAGGCTCTCAAGGCGCTGAGGGTGGGGGGTCCGCAGATCTGTTTTGCCGAAGAGCCAGGTCTTGAGGGTCTTCCTGAAGGTGTTCAGGGAGGGGGCGCGTCTGATGTCTGCCGGTAGCTCGTTCCAGGTCTTGGCTGCAATGTGAGAGAAGGATCTTCCGCCTGCTCTGGCTCTGTGGATGCGCGGGGTTTCGGCCAGTGCGAGGTTGGAAGATCGGAGGTTTCTTTTGGGTACGTGGAAGTTAATTCTGTCGTTGAGGTATTTGGGTCCGTTGTTGTGTAGGCATTTGTAGGCGTGAGTGAGGATATTGAAAGTGACTCTTTTCTCCACGGGGAGCCAGTGGAGACTTCGTAGGTGTTGGCTGATGTGTTCGTGTCGGGGGATGCCGAGGACGAGTCTGGCGGCGGTGTTCTGTACTGTCTGGAGTTTGCGGAGTAGGGACTTGTTGATGCCGGCGTAGAGTGCGTTTCCATAGTCCAGTCTGCTGGTGATGAGTGCGTGGGTGACTGTCTTCCTTGACTCAGGGGGATCCACTTGAAGGTCTTGCGGAGGATGCGGAGGGTGTTGAAGCAGCTGGAGGTGACGGCGTTGACCTGTCGGTTCATGGAGAGTGATGAGTCGAGTACGATGCCGAGGTTCTTGGCGTGGTCTGAGGGGGTAGGTGGGCTTCCAAGGGCGGTCGGCCACCAGGTGCTGTCACATGCAGAAGGGGTGGTACCGAGGACGAGGACTTCTGTCTTCTCGGCATTGAGCTTCAGGCAGCTGTTGGTCATCCAGACTGCGACGTCTTGCATTCCTTTCTGGAAGTTGAGTTTGGCAGTGGTGGGGTCTTTGGTGAGGGAGAGGATGAGCTGGGTGTCGTCGGCGTAGGATACGATGTTGAGGCCGTGTTGTCGGACGATGGCTGCGAGGGGGGCCATGTTAATGTTGAAGAGGGTGGGGCTCAGTGATGAACCCTGTGGGACTCCGCAGGTGATTTTCGTGGGGTCGGAGAGGAAGGGTGGGAGTCTGATCCTTTGGCTTCTTCCGGTGAGGCATGATCGGATCCAGTCCAGGGCTGTTCCTTGTATGCCTGCGTCGTGTAGTCTGACGACTAGTGTGCGATGGGAGACGGTGTCGAAGGCCGCTGATAGGTCGAGTAGGATGAGGGCTGCGGAGTGGCCTTGGTCCAGGAGGGTGCGGATGTCATCTGTGGCGGCGAGTAGGACGGTCTCTGTGCTGTGGTTGCTTCGGAATCCGGATTGGGACGGGTCGAGGACGGCGTTCTCTTCAATGAATCGTGTTAGTTTCCTGTTGACTGTTTTCTCTGCAACTTTGGCTGCGAAGGGGAGGAGCGAGATGGGCCGATAGTTCTTGAGGTCGGTGGGGTCAGCTGTGGGCTTCTTGAGCAGGGGTCTGACTTCTGCGCGCTTCCAGTCATCTGGGAAGGTGCCTGTTTTGAAGGTGGTGTTGATGGTGCGTTGTAGTTTGGGTGCGATGGTGGCCACGGCTCTGTGGTAGATGTGAGGGGGGCAGGGGTCGGTGGGGGCCCCCCGAGTGGATGCTTTTCATGGTCGAGGCCGTGTCTTCGGCCGTGATCGGTGTCCAGTTGGACATGGTGGGCTGGCTGGTGTTTCTGGGGGGCGGGGGACCGTCTGTGGCGCCTGGTGGATGGTCGATGAAGTTGTCGTAGAGGTTTTTGATCTTGAGGTGGAAATAGGTTCCAAGCTTGTCGCAGAGGTCTTGGGATGGGGTGATGTCTGCGGCTTCGCTGCGTGGGTTGGTGAATTCTTGAATGACACTGAAAAGTTCCTTGGAGTTGGTGGAGTTGGCCAGGATTTTGTTGTGGATGAAGTTCCTTTTGGTGGCTCTGATCTGGTTGTGGTAGTCCGTCATGGCGTCCTTGTAGGTGGTGTGGTTTTCGGTTGTCTTGGTGTTTCTCCAGTTCTTCTCCAGGCGTCTGCAGGTGCGTCATGCTTCTTGGAGAGCGGTTGTGAACCAGGCGGCTTTCCTGGGGCGTTGTCTGTCGGGGTTGCGTAGAGGGGCGAGCTCATCTGCGCAGTTGGAGATCCAGGTGTGGAGTTCTCTGGCTGCGTCGTTTGCGCTGTTTGCGTCGGGTGCCCAGGTGTGGTTGTCTCGGCTGAGGGTGGAGTTAAGTTGCTCGTCGGTAACCTTGCTCCAGTTCCTTCATGGTGGGCGTGGGGCTGGTTTGGGTGCCTTGGGTTTGTTGATGGCGAAGTGTACGCAGTGGTGGTCGGTCCATGGCGGCTGCGTTGTGTGGCTGAAATGGACGCTGTTTCCTGCCGCGAAGATGGGGTCGAGGGTGTGTCCTGCTCTGTGGGTCGGTGTGTTGACGAGTTGTTTAAGTCCGATGCTGGCGAGGTTGTCACGAAGGATAGTGGAGTTGGGGTCACTGGGTTGTTGAGGTGGAAGTTCAGGTCTCCAATGAGTATGTAGTTTGTTGAGGTAATCGCGTGGGGTGCGATGAAGTCGGTGATGGTGGTGGCAAAGGGTGTTCTGGGGCCGGGGGGTCTGTAGACGAGGGTTCCTCGGAGTGTGGCTTTGGGGGTGGTCTGGATCTTGAAGTGCAGGTGTTCGGCGGAGGGGAAGGTTTCGCTGGAGGTGGTGAGGGGGAGGGTGCTCTTGTGGGCGATGGCGAGGCCCCCTCCTGGGTGGTTGGGGCGGTCTTTCCTCTGGATCTTGTATCAGTCTGGGATGGCGGTGCTGATGTCGGGGGCGGAGGATGCGTTGGTCCAGGTCTCTGTGAAGAAGGCGATGTCGGGCGAAAGAGAGTCGAGTAGGTTCCAGATTTCCATGGCGTGTTTGTGTACGGAGCGTACGTTGAGGAGGATGCATTTTAGGGTGTCGCCGGTGCTGGCGTCGGCGGTGTTGGAGGCCGGGGTGGCGGTGAGGGTCTGGCGGCAGTGGAGGCAGGAGAACTGGCCGTGGGTCGTGTTCGGCGAGGCCTGTTGGCATTCTCTAAGTCTTCCAGGGTTAAGTGCGAGGAGGGTGGTGGTGTCGTAGCGATGGGTAGTGGGAGGTCCAGGGTTCCTGGCGCTGGCTGCGGTCGGGTTGCGGATGGGCGCAGACAGGCTTGCCTTTGGCGCGCCAGCGGCGCGACCGCGCAGCGGGCTGCCATTAAGTAGGGGAGGTGGGAGGGAGGAGAGGCTGGGAGGCGGGAGCATGGGAATTCCGGGGGGGAATTCCGGAGGGGAAATTCCGGGGGGAATTCCGGCGGGGAGGGGCCGCAGGGGCAGCAGCGGCAAAAGGAACAGGCAGGCACGAGAAAATAAAAACAGTGGTGGAATTAGAGCAAGACACAGATGGGCACAATAACAGTGGCACAACAGGGAAAAAATTAAGAAAAGAAAAAAAAGCGGCTGAGAAGGTTACGGTGGTTGGAGGCAGTTTGGTCCCAGTTGGAGCGGGCAGCAGCCTCGAACCTCCCAAGGAGGAGGTCGGGGTCTGGAGGCAAGAGACGGCACAGTGGAGCAGTGGGGAGAGAGTGGACCTAGACCGAGGGTCGGAGGAATGCACAAAATCATTCTAAGCAGCACCTAACATCAAAGTCATGTAACAGTGCAAACTTGAAAAACGTGCATAACAAAACTAAATAAAATCCATTCACAAAATCAGATAAACTATTTGCCGACCTTCGGTAATGCCTCATGTGGTAGAGACTCTGTCTAACTGCAGATTCCTTACCGATCCTCCCCACTCTGCGAGCCGATTGCAGTTTAAGGGATACCCTTCTATGGGCCCTAGTTTTTCACATTAGTGGTCACTTCTCATCGTGGCTCCGATTTCTTGGAAAGTAACTGAATTTGATCCTGCTCTGCTGGAGCAGCCTAAAAGCAGGGAAGTTGATTTAGGCTCCCGCTCGAAGCAGGAGCAATCATGTTTCTCAGCCTCAGGGCCAATAGCTGGCCCATGGAGGGGGGCCACACCCAGGCCCCGGGGGATGGGGTCCCGAAGGCCAGTGTCTGGCTTGGGGATGGGGGGTCACACATGTCCACTTCCCATATTAAATTTAAAAATTGAATGCGCCACCCTGGGGCATGTTTCACCCTGGGTAGATTTTAGTGGAAAAGGGCTGTCCCGCCCATTAATGTTAAATTATATTTCTTGCAATACCATAAAAAAAACTTTTGGCCCTAGGAGTGGTCCCTCTGGGCCCATCCCACATGAGGACTAGTGGTCAGGGTATCTTTACGCGGCCCCCACCCCCTCCCACATATTATGGTTGTTTTATTCCAGGACTCTGGAACAGAAACCTGAGACCTAAAAAGGCTGCCAAACATCTTTGTTGAAGTTGTTGGCAACCAATCAGATCTTATCTTTTGATCTGCCAGTCCCGCTGGAATCCCTCTGCACTAGCTAATTATACATTTTAATCCTTGGTTCCCAAAAACTACTGAACACATTTACACCAAATCACAAAAAGAATGTTTTCTGGTTGTTTCGAGGTGTAAATGGGTTTGTAAGTGGTTTTGTGAAAGAGTGAATGTATGTGGGAGTATGGCTGTATGGGTGAGTGAGTAGCTTTGTTATTAGCTGTATGAGTGAGTGGGGAGCTGTGTGAGTGGCTGTATGGGTGAGTGAGTGGTTGTGTGAGTGGCTTTATGAGTGAGCGAGTGGGTGTGTATCAGTAGTTTTATGGGTCTGTGAATGGGTATGTGAATGGTTGTGTGTGAGTGGGTGTACAAGAGGTTGCTGGGGATGTGAGTGGGTGTGTGAGTGATTCTGTGATGATATTATCAGTGATGTCATGAGTGATGTCACTGACCATGTCATGAGTGATGTAATATGTGAGGTCATAAGCAGTGCTTGTCATGAATGATGTCACTGACCATGTCATGAGTGATGTAATATGTGAGATCATAAGCAGTGCATTGCGGGGGCATAAGTTATAGTTTGCTCAGGTAACTATAACTGCTGAATTTCTGTGGTTTTGTACGAGTGAAATCTGAGCCTAACTATAACATTCCTGTAACCTTTGGTTTTTGCAGTGTATATATATCTCTATATCTATATTTATATCTATATATCTATCTATATATATATAGATATATATAGATTTATATAGATATGTATAAAAACCCGGTATTTGTAAAGCGCAAACTAATCACCCCTAAGGGTCTCAAGGCGCTGGGGGCCGTCGGGGAGATTAAGTGAGCTATTGCCCAGAGTCACATGATGCTGAGCTGATCTGCCGCCGGTGCTGGGGATCGAAAAGTGATTTTGCACCTAACACTAATTTTTCCAACTAAACTGGGTTTTGCAGAAATGTAATTTTTGCTGTCAAACTTTTTTATTCTCATGCTGATGTTACACCAAAGGAAATTTTGCACCTCAATATTCTCTCAATCATATGTGAGGTCATACTGATGTACACTTTCTAGACATAATGTGACACATTACTACAAATGTATTGCATGATTTTATTATGGCTATCAGACCTAATACAAAAACAGCTTATAATATGAAGCTCCAAGATGCATGTAACACCTCAGAGAGCCTGTTCTCTGCTGGCCTACCCTCAACTACTTTCAAATTATTTAAACGCTGAGGCCGGATAGCTAATATGGAAACCATAGGGGGTGATATATGCCATGGACTCAGACTGGGCTCCATTAAAACTGTTTTTCATTCCTCGAGCTTGTGGAGCTGCCTTTTTGTATTCCCTAAGTTTGCAGACTGGTGACTTTGGGAAAAGAAATAGGGCAATGACAGAAGACACAGAAAGAAGCAGGTTGCTCAGAGGCAGAGCACAAGTAGTTTGTCCAGATTTATTCATGTCAGTGTTTGCATGCCTTAGCATTATAGTCAGACACACTTGCTTTACCAGTGCTTATTAAATAGTATGTCAGGATCTGCAAACAATTGAAATATCAAGGTAACAGTCCTAGAAACAGTCTCAACACATTATCATCTGAGTCACTGCATTTCTCACCTATCATGGCTTTATTACCACTGACAATTTAAACATAAGATGAGTTTGATTCATTATCCTACCTTACTGGACATAAGTGTGACACCAACATCTGATGCTTAAAGTTTGTACTGGAAGGACCATGGAAATGTACAGTTTTATTCACGGGATCTGCTGGCAAGGGCTTCCTTGGAGGGCTTGGTTTGAAAGGATCCTACAAAGAAAAATGTTAACAATTTTTAAATCCTGAAAAACAAAATGAATACTGCACTGGCGTAGCAAGGGGGGGGCGGAGGGGGCGGTACGCCCCGGGCGGCACGAGATTTCGGGGCGGCAGGTAAATTTATCGCCAGCACCCCCCCCCCCCGCTCTTAGGCGCTCGGCGGCGGCAAAAGGCAGGGACCGCCACGGGCGGCAGAGTGCCTAGCTACGCCACTGGAATACTGTGCTCCACAAGTTGATATCACAGATTTCCAACATACATTCTCATCTTCCTTGCTTATATATACTTGTCCTGCCTAGTAGTTTCAGGACTACCATAGATGGGAAGGGAAGAACTCACCAAGTGGTCAGTCTTTCCAGAACTGCAGGGGAGGGGCGATGGCAGGACGCCATAAAGACAGTAGTGAAACTCACCTGTCAGATTTCTCTTTGAAAAGACTTGAGGAAATGGAATACCATGGACCCTGTAGGAGGGGGTAGTGTGAACTGTGGCTAGAGGAAATTTCAGGTAAAGAGAGTGTGCAGGGGCTGGACCAGGGCATCCTGTGCCCCATTATCTTAACTTCCAGTGCTTGGGAGGTCCTGTTATATTGATTTGTATAGCGCACTAATCACCTAAGAAGGTATCCAGGCACTGAGCTGTATATGCTGAGGGGAGGTCAACATTTACAGAGGGTGCTGCTAAGGGCCAATGCCTCTACGAAACTAAGGGTTCTCATATGAACATCAGGAAAGGCAGTTGCCGGTTTAAGGTTTCCAGTCAGGGAACAAACTACCAGAAATAAGAGGGCAATGGTCAACAGCCATCAGTATATAAGAGAAGGTTCTCTGTGGATGCAGCAATCAGCCATCAAGATTGAGGAGTCCTATTTCCATAAGTGCCTTCCACAAGTAATATCTGCTTTCAGAGGAATGAAGGAGACGTCCTTTAAGTGAGTAGAAAGTAATGGCCATATATCTCAGAATCTCACAGATACTCTCAAGTCCAACTATTTGTAAATTTCAATACACGCGATGTACATATAAAATCATGTGATAAAACCAGTTTCCTTGACATTGTGATTGTAAGAGTTCAAAGCACACCCAATAAAGTGAACACAGAGACTCACAAAATTCAAGGAAGGTATGTGGACATGATCCTTAATCAGTAATCAAAATATTAGGGTTGTTTGCCGTTTGTAACCCAAGTTGATGGCTGCAGTAATACCTTGCAGTATACAAAAAAGTGATCGAAGGAATGCTTGAATTGATGTCAGCACTGGTAATCACTCGGGCCGCATCCCAATCCATTGTTATTCTGCACATCATGCCACTTCAGTTTGGACCCAGCTATATGCAAATATGTCTTGACCTTGATACAATTGAAACAGCCCAGGAGCAATGTGCTCTTTAAGAGTGTAGTTGGTGTCCAGGGTGAAGGCAAGTGACAAGGCATTGAGTAAAAGTTGGGGTTCGAAGCCATCAAGGTTCATGTCATTGAGGCAGGTTTGCAGTGTTTCTTGTTTGTTGTTCTTCAGTCTGGATTAATGAATCTCCAAATGAAAGGCAGCTTAAGTCAAAAGGCCACAGGATTGATCTGAAAAGTTATCACAAATGTACCAAAAAATCATGAGCAACATTTTACTGGCATTGAATGAACAGAAAGAAAATGAGAAGGCAGCCAGACTTTCTCTCCAGGAGCAAAATGAGCCGAATTTGATCATTGTTTATCAGCATATACCTTTATTTTGACTTTAGAACGGCAAACGATTTTAGAAACAAGTTTTCTGTACTACTGTAACTCATTCAAATCATCAGTAGCTGCTGGAACCAAAGAAACAATACATTTTAAAAGCCTTTAATAGAAAGGTGAAATTTTGGGGATAATATGAGTTGCATTATTGTAAGAAAATTCTGAAGTTGCTAAATAGGTAGCTCAAATGACATGAGTTGCATTAGAGGTGAACTGTAGATAGTGCTCCAAACCTTAATTAGTTTGCTCTGTTTGTCTGTTGCACCACGGGTGATAGCCAGAACTTGTTCAACTTCCAATGCTTTAACAGATTGTCTGAAATATAGCATAAGTCAAATCATGAACACCCAAAAGATAAGTCAAAAAAACTTTGGTCCATTTCTTCAGCTGTTGGTGACTTAGATTAGTAAATGGGCCATTTTGAAAGGGTGTCTACTATAAGCATTACACAGTGAACGGTGGAAGATCTATTATAAAATATGTAGAATTATAGAATTATATACTAAGGTTCATCAGCCATTGGTAACAGTTGTTGTTATCCAAAAGGCCAAGAATGTTAGGATTTTTGCAGGGTACACATGGGACAAGCAAGAATGTGTTCTAGAACATCGGATTGAACAGGGGGCCACTGAAAAAAATTGTAAAACTAAATTTAAAGTACTATACCAAATGCCTGTGCACACGTTGTTGTGAACTGCAGAGCAAGTTCTGCGTCTCCGGAAGTCGTCGCCGTGGGTAGGCGTGGGTCGTCGGACTGAGCAGCATACTCGCCTGCCCTTTACAGATCTCCTAGGAGGAGTACTCACTCTGGACAGAGCCTAACTCGGCTCTCATACTTTCGGATGCTGCAATTCCTCGGCTTATTGTTCTAAGTGACACTGCACCGTTCACTTACGAGTCCCTTTATCGTTTTTGACCTTACCTTGGGAATTACACATTCCTGCATCAGCCGGGACGGAAGTACAACCGGCGGAGTGATCAATCCACTTTCAGTTATTTTCGCCATATAGCCCTGAAGAAGTTGTGGGTGTGTACCCTGACGAAACACGTGTTGGCTGGGCAATCGATCTCCAATAAACACAGAGGACACAAGATACTTGGAGTGTTCTGTCTATGTATTGTTTGTTTGTTTACAGTGGTGATTTGCCTGATATTTCATCAAGTTAAGAGACGCAGAACTTGCTCTGCAGTTCACAACAACGTGTGCACAGGCATTTGGTATAGAAATTTGTGGACCTTGTGTCTGTTGAGGGGTTCAGGGTTATCCCCTCGCCTGTAGCACCGTACCTTATTAAGAACATTCCCATACAGATGTACACACGAGCAGGCGCCATCGCATACCGCATGAATCCAAACCCTTCTTTTGCATCCACTAAATTTAAAGTAGTCTCAACTCCTGTAAGATAAGAAATGTCTTAGTCATGACACATTTTTATCACTTCTAATTATAATTCTTTAGAAGGCTCAAAATTAGCTTGTTGACTGAAGTACAAGTCATTTAGTTGTACTAGAGGGTATTTCGATGATGATCTCTTCATTCATTGGCATTTATCTATTCTTGAACCCTATTGATCTTGCCTAAGAAAGACTGAAATTTCCCTACCAAACACGCGGTAACCAATAACTTCCAGAAGCATAACAGTGTTAGCGTAATTGAGAGAGACAAAAGTTAAGGGCAAGCTATCAACAGTTGAATTACTTCTGAAGTCTTCTTAACTCTCGTAGGAATTTTATTTTTAGTGGCCCAGTCCTGCTCAATAAACATTCCACTGATGCTACAATCCAGCAATGCATAGGTGTTAACAACCTTCCCATCTTCTGTTCTCATAACAGTCGGTAGAAGGAACAAATGATTATCAGTATTGTCAAAGGACTACTCACAGGTCCTACCTGCATAGGCACCTCTTGGTCAATGGGTCAGCAGAAAGCTCTGATCCAGCACACAGAGAATCTCTAAAAAAAATTAAATATTTTTGGGTTGAACTTTCTTCTTTCCTTTTATATCTCCTTTGATCTTTGCTCAATCAGCAGCTCTAGACTGATAAGTTCAGAAAACGAAGGCGGACGCTGTAAAAATAATTCTCCTAATTTCTTCCTTCAGTCCACATCAAAAAGCCATCTGAATCCTTTCAGCTACCAATGGATGAATGAAAATGAGTCAAATAAGTCAATATAACCTCTTTGTTGAATATCGCACAATGCTTCCTCAGTGGAATACTTGAAGTTGTGACATTGAAATATCTTGGTAAAATGCTATTAAGAAGGTGTTCCAATACTGTAAACCTGCACCAGAATTCATTGCTAGATGAGTTGCCCCGACCATTGTAGATCCAATAAGGCAACCAATTAGGTACCCGACTTTAACTCGAGCATGACTAATCTATGAAGTGTGAAAAGCAAAATGTACTGCAAAAAAATACAAAATACTCTTAATTTCACTGGATCCCTAGAAAAATGTGGGCATTTGAGGAGGCTACTGGGATGTCTGTAGACCGTAATACCAAGGTCTGCTTTAGTGCCAAATTCTTGAGGTGCAATTGTTGTAACTCTAGTGTTGGGTCCTAGGAATGATCCATAGCGTTACCAAACCTAAAGAGTCACTTGTGTCTTAAACTTTCAAGGGCTCAATGCTGAGAATGTCCGTTTACTTCCCTTCTTGATTTCCTGAGAAAAGAGCCACTTGCCACAATAGCGACAGTACTACTATGCACAGAAAAGTATACACAAAAGTTATCTCCTTAAGAGTGTGCCAGTAAGGAGGAATGGGGAAAAGAATGAGATGGAAAATAAAGGAACAAATGTGCTGCGATGCATCCATCACGGGGAAATAGGAACTGACATTACAGTGAAATACTCTACTGCTCCATCATGGTTTGAGAACATCAGGTAGAATTCTCTGAACAGACCACCATCTAGGTAGAAAAGTTTTAAGGCTTGTCCACTCATCAAAAGTTTGCAGTTTCACTGCTGCTCTTCTCCCCCAGTGCCCCACAGGGCTCGCAAATACCCCTCTGTGTGATGTGAGCAAAGAAATGCCAACGTAGTCTAGGGAGTGAGGGCACAATGACAAGCTGAGCGGGTTATCCAGCAACAGGCTACCTGGTTGCACGAGAAGCACACCGTTTTCTCGTGAATGCATTTACTCTCTGATAAGCTCTCAGCACAGATATAACTGTATGGCTCCTCTGGAAACTCTGGGCATGTCAGGATGCTGTTGAATAAAACGAGGACTAACAAGGGAGCATTAACTGAAGAAGAAGCTTAAAGCAAACACTCACTAGAAAGATATTCTTTCCAGTTGAATAGAAATTGAAAATGGCTTTGAAACATCTGAGAATCACCGATTTCTTTAACTTTATATTCTGAATGCCCTTGTATCATAAATGACGGAGTTCAAAGAATGGGCGCAGAGAAAGAAGGTCTTTTGAGTCACCTTCTTGGTATTCTGAGAACATGGTGACTCCTCCTATTGGCCACCGTGCCACCATGCACAAAACAGTGCACATGAAAAGTGTTGTGTCTTTTTAAGAGAGTCTCATGATGAAGAAATCTCAAAGGGTAAACAAAAAAACAATCTTGTTTAGAGATGAAGATTTATACTAAAGTGATTATCAAGGCGACAAACACCCCTTGACATGTATGAAGAGAAAAGCGTCAAGCAGATATCCAAAAAGAAGCGTTTAGTAGAAGTTCCATCGGCAAGAAGCAAACATCTAAGACAAAAATAGCACCAAAGGGACGAAGATTGTGACAAAAATACAGAGAACAATTGTGTAGCGACATATTTTCCTCTCTTAATGGCTTCCATTATATTCGATTCAAACAGGAACTGACATTACAGGAAAATACTCCAGCATCTTGGATTGGGAAATTTGGATAGCACCCTGTGGAGCGACGATCGTCTTGGAAAAGGCTGTGTTTATAAGGTTTCTCTGCACACTCCTTTCTTGGAATTCATGGCATTCATTTGCAAACAAAGAAGCCCAATTTTGACATTCTACGCACCACCCTGATTTCTGCAGTCCCGCTGCCACCCATTATGTCTGGCACTTCAAGCGGCCCGTGGAACACCCCTCTGGGTGAGCTAGGTTGCTGAGACCCCAGATCAATCCAGGTGACGAAGACGCTCTGCCAAGCACTGAATGAAACAGCCAACAATGTACTGTCCGACAGCACGTGGATCGCTCCTTCCTCCTCTGAATATGTGAAGTCTCTGGTTTCTGCACTGCTCTTGACACAGATGTATCACTTTACTATCCAGTTGTGACTCTTCTGTTATAATCCTAACTGGATGGCTGTGTGATTTATTGTTTTTCAAGTTGTGGAGAAGGGAGTGACATTAAGTTTATCATTTTTGGAAAGCATATCAATAGGCGTAGCCAGAATTCTCATATTTGAATTGGAGATAGTGGGGAGCTGGTGCTACAGCATCCAGAAGGCTCTCAGTTTCAGCTGTTCCTAAGCCCTCTATTAATTGAGGATGGACATAGCTTGCACATGTCCACCTGGCTAGTGGCAAGGATAAAACATCTATGGACAACTTGCTTAGGAGTGGATGCCTAGTCGGATCAAATCTAACAAGTCAGCAGACTTTCCTAAATGATAGGGCATTTCACAGTCCTGCTCATTTATTTAGACTGTCACAGCTAGCAGTCTACATTTACAATCATTCCTTGTGTGCTGGTACTGTCTAGCAGAAAGCGGAATCTCTAGGCGTATCGGACATCATGTAAAATTACTCCATTAGTTGTGTTTTTCGTAGCTTTTGGTTGTTTTCTGCAAGAATCATAAGACAAAGAGCGGACAACTCAAGACATCATCACAATTGTGAGCCTAAGCTCCACCACCAGTCAAACCACAGCACATTATTCGGCTACATACCTCTATTGCATCATCATGAGATGGATCTACCCAAATGTTCTGCTCATGATTTGCAGGCTAACATGCACAAGCAATCAGCGACAACTCTCGTAAATTCAAACCATCCAGGCAAATCATTTTTAACAGACTTTTGAACTGAATAACACATTTAAACATCAAGATAATCTTAAGCCACAGTTTATTGATCCCAAAGCAAAACACCTAATGGCTGTTAAGCTGAACGAGCCTCCTAAAATGTCAATACACTTGTATTCATGCCTAGTTGACTAAACCTGCCTAAAGAACTTAAGTCACTAATACTTATGAATAGTTTACTGAATTAGATGTCTGACAGTGAGTAGGTGCAAAAGAGGTGCAGGACTGTTTATGATACTTGGTGTTCTGGGTAAGATGAGGTCTAGAGAATCAGTCTTGGTAACCAGTTTCACTGACTTAGGCCCCTACTTCGATCAACCAGTTTTACCTGAGAAATCACACCAAACTTTGGGTGGAGGTTAGATATAGAGTGCTGAGTACTGTAAGGAATGTCCCAAGTGTATTGATTGTTGCCTCTGAGTACAAGCCACTGCATTTATTATTAATCAGGTGCATAACCATACCTCCCTGGTGATGGCATTATTCTTACATGACCTAAATTTCCCAGGGTTTCTTTTCAATAAAAACAGTTTTCTATAAAAACTGAGTGTAACATGAATGGCAGATGCCTTATTAATGTTTATGGGGAAGGAGATTCCATTTGTTGTTGTCTCTAAAGAGGATGGTTAGCTAGAAATCTGGAATCTTGAAAGAATTTCTGGATAAAATGTCCACCTTATTGAAGATATCTTGCTTGTCAACTTGAATATCTGGTGAGGGGAGGTTGTCAAATGGGGAGGTGTTTTATGGGTGAAGGAAGCAGGGAGAAGCTTTTACTTTCAAAGGTGGTTACGTTAGAAACTAATAGGATTGTACATTGCCTAACAAATGAGGTGGGAGTGATCAGGTTTGAAAGCTAAGGTTGATCAGACGTACTTTAGGACTTGAGAGAAGTTATACTAATGTTGACATATAAAATAAAAACAATTGGTGATGTTTCTAGATGTACTATAAAGTCGACATATAGTGCATAAGTTTGGCAATTATTATATTCTTAAGTGTTGCAGGTGTTTGGCATCCATATGAAAAGAGTATTTCCTAATAATGACGATAAGAACGGACAAAATTTCTGTTCCAGAGGTTCATGCATGTCCATATTCTATTTAGTTCGTTGGAGGCTCTTATGTATCACCAAGAATGGTATGTAATTTCTGGATCTTCCTGAATCTTAGTAATATTGCACTTTGAACATAACTAAAGCCAGTATACAAAGGTGCTCAAGATACATAAAAGTGAGGCAGGCACTACTTGCCCAATAGGAACGCCTGCCAATCACACTTTTTCTCAAAGGAATGTATCAATGCTAATATCATAACCTGAAGGCAATTCAGAGAAGCTACGTTTTTTCAGAACAAATTAATATTTTGCTTTCTCATCTACACTTAGGTTAAAGACTTACCTAATCCTTACTTCCCTCCCCTACAGTAGCCGGAAGGAGTTTGATAATGGTGATGACACAATTGTAAAGATGGTTAACTATTCTGTTTTACCTGGGATTTTCCAAATGATGGTTTCAATGAAATGGACCTTGGAGGCACAGGCTGTAAGGCGTATTGTGGTGTAGGTGACTGTGGTATGTCAATTATCCTTACTGGATGACTGATTTGAGTGCGCTCGCAAAGTGGTAGGCTTCTTGTCCCATCATCCTGTAAAGTTTAAGACAGAAAGAGACAATCAAAAATTGTTCATTATTTTCTTTGTCCTTTGCTGTACCATTGTTAATAGTCAAAGCTAGGACCTTTCTACAATATCAAATTCACTTTTTGAAGCCAGTCTGAAAGATCCAGATCTCTCTGAAACCAAGGTAAAATCAAATTCCTTCTTATATAAAAGGTATATTAGTTTACTAAAGCAGAAAATGAAGCAATATTATCCAAGCTGGAGGGTATACACAGGTAGTCATTGACTGGGGTGGAGTTGAAGGCCAAGAGGAATTCAAGAGCCCTGATCAACTGTGCTCAGTATTTCCTGGCACTGTTCCCACTTTGATAATATTGCCGTTGTAAATATGTCTCTACATTTGTGGTGCAATTCCTAAACTCATGAACTAGATGGTAAGTGTTTTGATGGTTCTCTATCAGTAGAAGCTTACAGGTATTATAACTGCTGTATTATTTTTGGTTGTTAGGCGTCTCTGTTTATTTTAATCCTGGAGAAACATGAGCTTTGAATTGAAATGTATTTTAATGAATGACTATTTATGATGGGCATAACAAATATCTATCTTCGCTTGTACACCCGTTTTCCAGCTGGAAATAGGTTTGAGCATTGCCAGCGTACAGTTGGATGTTGACCTGATACTTCTCTTGGAGTTGGGCCAGGGGTGCATGTAAATTTTGAAGAGCAGGCAGAATAGCGGTGAATGTTGTAGTACACTGAAGGAGGAGGAGGATCACGACCACCTGATGCGGTCCTGGGAGGAGCCCACACCTTGAACAAGAGGGCAGAGGAGGGCTGTGCTTACTACTATGGAGAGACGCAACTGTGAAAGGTTCTGGTTCTGAGTCTTTAGATCTTTGATTTCTGGGGCAAAGTGAGCCCAGATGCTGGAAGTAGCCAATCCACCATTCTGAGGCAGTCCTCTCAGCATGTATGCCAATTCCTATTGGCTGCCACCCATCTGCTGATGTTCGCTCTGAGGAGCTGCCCAGGAGGACCTCGCCAGGACAAACACAAGGTCTAGGTCTCGAGCTCCAAGCAGCGGGTCATCTGAAGCAATGGCTGGCTGCTGGTACTGCCGCTGGTTGCTTCGGGAGCTGAGCAGCTACAGTGGGCCAGGAAACGCCTGGCCATCGGGGACTGAAACAAATCCCCTGTTGTTTCCTCCTGGGAGCATCAGCACAGTTTCTGGGGAGCTGGGAAAGCGGGATTGGAAGACCCCAGGTAGCATGTTGTGTGGAGGTGTAACAGGCTGTAGCTGCGTTCTCTGTAACGTGCATGCTGGGGTGCCCCCCTAGGTACTGCTTTCCTGCCGCACACAGAAAACTTTAGAGCACACACATAATGGCAGTGAAAACACACCAATAGTCCCCCTAACTGCAGGGTGGATGGGCCATTCGACTCGTCAGAAAAAGAAGGGCTTCAGGACATGCTGCATGAAAGGCTTTTGGGTCAGTCTCCTGCTGTCCCAGTCTCCTTCCAGTTTCTTATCAGCACTGCCAAAGATTAGCATTTTGTTAAAGAGCTGCCAGTAATAACACCTTTCCGTTGCTGCTCCTATTCCCCAACTCCCTTGTAAACACATGCTGGCTGCTCAAAAGACACACCCCCATGTTGATAGTGTCAAGGCTGAGGTAACCTTCATTACAAAACTTCACCGTTTCAGAAACAATGATAAATGTAGTTGGACCC
Organism: Calotriton arnoldi; assembly: GCA_963921515.1. Taxonomy (NCBI): domain Eukaryota; kingdom Metazoa; phylum Chordata; class Amphibia; order Caudata; family Salamandridae; genus Calotriton; species Calotriton arnoldi. The sequence continues at coordinate 246,749 of CAWUFW010000179.1, forward strand.
ACATCATCCTCTACCCTGCGCATTAATCCCATGTTTTTCCATAGCAATGTGTTCAAAACGACATGATAATTCAGCGGAAGCATGGGATATGAATGTAAACATAATGTCCTGCCTTCCATTTTACTTACCAGTGTGTTTTTAATAACATTGTATTTTTCACACATGATGTCAGTAGGCTTGAGTTAACGTGATGTATTTTAACTTGAAATAATTCACTTTAGCTTATGAGAAAGCTGAACACAAAGTTTTTTCCGTTGTTAACTGGCAGGAGACATCAATCCACGGGCTGAAGTGCAGATCATGTAACCAGGAAACCTGTGCCCAAATTTCAGTTTCCTTAAGTTACCAAATTGTGCATTCCTCTGCAAATCACTGTACTTCCTTGTGCGACCAATCTGAATTAAAATACTACACCATACAATCAGACATGGTTAAAAGGGAATAGTATTGCTTCACATTTTGCAGTAGCATTGGTCATTGATGTGGCGCAGATGACAAATCGAAATCTTTCAGGCAGAAGACACACTGAATAGGGTGCTTAACTATGGAAACCTTTGCCGGGGGTAAAAGGCAAAGCTAGAACTTAAGCTTGTTTTGTTATAAACAGAGCTGGTTAGTATGAGATCAGCAGGACAACAACTCTGAGGAAGGGGAGCACAGTCGGAATTCGCTGGCATGGCACATGAAATCTAGAGCCATAGCAGCTCTGATTACAAAGATGCAGGATCCATAAACGATCATCTACACTAATAATCCTAAGCAAATAGAACAGCTTTTCAGAAACATTTTGAAGATATCTACATCCAATATGGAGATCTACCACATGCATCCATTTCAGAGTATTTAGAGAAATAGCCTCCTCCGATTTTACCATCTGGTCAGAACAAGCCGCAGGATTAATTAGTAAAGTTATGCAGGAAGAGTTAATTGGGGGTCATAACGAATCTACCAAAGGGCAAGGCTGCTGGCGAAGACGGGTTTACATCTGAGTGGTATCATACCTCTGCTGAGCAGCAAAAAGGCCCGATGACACAGCTAACTATATTTATCGGGAGGTAACATTCCCCCATCTTTTTTGAGAGGGAATATTGTTTACTTTTTAAAAAAGGAGAAGGACACAGCCATCTTAAATAATTTTTGCCGTACAACGCTTCTTTATACTGATTAGAACATTTTGGCAAAATGAATTGCTACAAGGCTTGCAGCGCTAATACCCCACATTATACCCAGATATCAAAATGGTTCATGCCAGATCGACAGCTCTATGCTAACACTCACTTTCGGGCGAAGGCTCTTGATTATGTATTGGTTAACAAAGTGCCAGCAGTCTTTATTCTTTTTGATGTGGGAAAAGCATTTTATGTGGTCCGCTGGACCTTTCTGTTTGCAATACTAGAAAATGGAGGTATTCAGTTGATAAACACCTTAAGACAAATCTATGTTGGAGTAAACGCCTCACTTGAAATTAAAGGAAAAAGAATGGACAAAGTCCAAATTTCACGTGGTATTAGACAACGGTGTCCCCTATCACCAATATTATTTGCTCTATATATGGAGCCTCTGGCAATAGCTATTAGAGCTTCCCCAGAAATAGCGGTGCCTGCTCCAGGTCTGTCAAAACTTACATTTTTTGCAGAGGACCTTCTGGTTTATACATCTCCTAAGGCACAGTCAATAAAGGAGCTGTTTCACGCAAAAAACAACTTTTCAAAATTAGGAGGATATAAAGTAAATACATCAAAACAGACCTTTATTCTTTAATTCTCCTCTAGGGGCTCTCCCTAGAGATGTAGCTGCCATCTATAATAATTGTCCCAAGTAATATCTGGAAATTTGTTTTTTCAGAAGAGTTAGATGACCTACATAGGTTAAATCTCCACCCACTAATATCTAAAATTCGGATACTGTTAAGTAGCTGGGGCCATTTGCTCATCTCGATAATTGGCAGATCCAAAATTAATAGAATGAATATACTTCCCTTATACGTTTTTCAACTTTATGCACTCCTGTTTGTGGTCCCCAAAAATTCTTTAAGGAGACAAAAGGCTTATTAGCGCTCTTCTTTGAAATAAGACGTCTCCATGTATTAGTATAGCAAAACTTCATCTGGGCAAGGAGATGATGTGAGCTGGTGGTGCAGAATTTGCAATATTATTAGTATGCAAACCTTTTAACTCTTATTCCTTAGCTGTATAAAATAGGAAACACTGTGTTCAATAATTCTTTTTTCGAACAAATTTTAGAGAAATTTAGTTACTTTTCAGTTAAAACACAACTCGTCCATAACCCCAAATTGATGCACTACTGCATCTTGAGCGCCTATAGCACTCGTCTTACAGAGCTATTCAGATTTTTGATACCCAGCGTTCATGCACAAACGCTGGTGGATTCCATGTCCCCGGAAAAGGCAAAAGGGAAACTACAGTGCTGGGAGGCAGTATGGCTGGCTAAAGTGGGCAACTGGGGCATTTATGGTCATCTTGTGTCTTGAGACACTTTGCAGCAGAACAGGGAGTGTGGCACAAAATTGCAATAACCAAATGCTTAGTGTCCTAAATAGCCTAGACAAACTAGAAAGATCTAGAGCTACAGTGGCGCATACTTTTAGAAAAAGTGTTTTTCAGTTGAAATTTAGCCATTGGGTTTCTTTTTTGCATACTAGAAAGACTCCAGAAATTGCAACATACTGTACTTACTCCGTTAAGGCTGCTCCCTCGCTCAGGGAACATGCCCGCCCGTGGCTCCAAGGATGCCTGCGGGTGGTGCCGGCGCAGACTAAATCTGCGGGAGCCGGTTGGACATCGGCATCCTCATGTCTGTGAAAGACTAAGACGCTGACTGTCTAAAAATGGCCGCCCGGGTGCAACTACTTATTGATGCATCTACCCAACGCTGTGGGTTTTTGTACCGCATATTAATCCCGGATGAGGAATTTTACCCCCAATTTTATGCCTGGCGGATGGAGGAGAAACACCCTTTTTGCAATTGTGAAAACAGCTTGCTTAAAAAAGCTTGGCTTAAAAAAAATATATATTTCTCTTTAAAAAAAAATAATATATATATATATATATATATATATATATATATATATATATATATATATATATATATACATAGTGGCGGGGCTATGAGGGACAATTGCAAAAATGGAAATGGTTGTCTATAAATCCTGGTAGGCAAGATATAAAAAATAATAATACAAATAAAATCAATGGTAGTAGAGGAACTGCTGTGTCCATGATTTCTTATTACAAAGTGTGTACTATATTCAGGACCTAATGTATTCAAGCTTAGGTATATTTCTTTAGTAAAAAGAAATTATTGCATGGTATCACATGAACTGGCCCCAGGAAATATTTTCGTTCAGGCCCCCTATGTGTGTCTTGAGCCTGAAAACCCATCGTTTTCAAATAAAAGTGATTCCTGGCTCACATGTTCAGGTTTCTTACAGTATGATTGTGTTCCATGTAGTGTACTGACATCTTTGTGGTTGCGCGACTGCATCTGAGATTGCTGCTGTGTTCACAGATTCTGGTCTTAACTTTACGTGTGGTCATCCCTATATAATGTAAATTACAAGGGCACTTGATCATGTACACTACTAGTTGGGAGTTGCAGTTAGTGAAATGTCATATTTCCCAGGTAGTGTTGTTGTTAAATGTAATCATTTTGGTTGTCTTGGTGAGGTGACAGACACTGCAACTACCACAAGGGTGATGTCCTTTTATTGGGGTAATGAAACATTGATTTGCTCTTATTTATTGGTTTTACGTGGTAGTGTCTGTACCAGCATGTCCCGTAGAGTCTATAAATGAGTCTCTCACACAATGAACCCCTCAATATTATCGAGGGTGTAGTATTCAAAGTAGATTGGGAGTATCAGACTCTGTGAAATGTAGTCATGGAATTCTGCAAAAGGGCACTAACTAAAAATGTATTTTTTTGTTGTTTTATTTAACTTTTATTTAATTGAACATAACATGGCCATTTACATGCAAATGTCCACTCCTGGACGATCAGTAATAATACACTGCCAAAGTGCTGCAATTCATTAACATTATACAGTTAAACGATCTCAAAAGGCATTTTCTTCCGCCTGGCTTTGCGCCTCCCAGTATTCCACCTCCCTCCACATCCCCAAGAATACTTTCCCAAAAATCATCAGTCAGCACATTATCACAGTATATTTGGCGATGTTGAGGTGAGGGTGTGTAGTCTACACCTATTCTGCGCCAGGGAGTGTTGTATCAACGGGTGTTACAGCAGGTCCGGTGTCACAGCAACTGAGATAAGTTATAAATGGTTCCCATATATCTCGAGGGCGACTACCTTGTGGTTGCAGTTCCCAGTATGCAGTCAATTGTTCTTGGCAATATGCAATGTCTGTTAGCCAATATTGAGATCTGGGAGCTCGCGATTTCCCCAATGCATAGCCACCTGACGTTTTGCTAGGAGGAGCAGTATCTCTACCAACTTCCGAACTTCCCGGGCGACCTCGCCCACATACCCCAGCAGCCCCACTAATGGTGTAAACCCGGCAGGCCCCCATGATCTCCTCTATTATGCGAAAGACCTCACCCCAGTAGGCCGTAATGGCAGGGCAGTGCCATGCAAGGTGGATAAAGTCTGAATGTGGTGCATAGCAGCGTTGACATCGGGAATCAACCCCATTCGGCGAAACCAGAAAACCACGGAAGCACGGAACAACCACAAGAGCGCCCTGAAGGAATACCACCAGCGCATAAGAGACATCAAACGGGCCTTCATAAGAGACAAAGTCCAGACCAACGCGACCAACGCCAAGGAACTGTTCAACGTCATTCAACAGTTCGCAAAACCCACCTGCGAGGCCACCGACATCACACCCTCCCAGGAACTCTGCGACAAGCTCAGCTCCTACTTCCATCTGAAGATCAAGGCCCTCTATGACGACTTCAGCGAACAAGCACCGGACAACACCCCCCTACCTACCGCCGACAAGCCAACCATCACTTCCTGGAACCCCGCTACCATCAAGCACATCACCACGACCATGAAGGAAACTCACTCAGGAGCCCCTACGGACCCCTGCCCACCCCATATCTTCCACAGGGCCGCCGCTGCCATCGCACCTGAACTAGGACGGACGATCAACACCTCCCTCAGATCCGGCACCTGCCCTGACGACTGGAAACGGGCGGAGGTGAAACCCCTCCTCAAGAAACCTACGGCAGACCCTACGGACCTGAAAAACTACCGACCCATCTCTCTCCTCCCCTTCGCAGTCAAAATTACTGAGAGACTCGGGAACGCCCAGCTGACCGCCTTCATCAAAGAGAACTCCATCCTAGACACCTCCCAGTCGGGTTTCCGGAGCAACCACAACACCGAGACCGCCCTGCTCGCCGCCACGGACGACATCCGCATGCTACTAGACCAGGGACACACCGCGGCCCTCATCCTTCTAGACCTCTCCGCATCCTTCGACACCGTCTCACATCGCACGCTCGCAGCCAGACTCCACGACGCAGGGATACAAGGAGCCGCCCTCGACTGGATCCAATCCTTCCTCTCCGGTAGAACCCAGAGAATCAGACTCCATCCCTTCCTCTCCGAACCCACTGACATCAACTGCGGAGTACCCCAAGGATCATCGCTCAGCCCGACGCTCTTCAACATCTACATGGCCCCCCTCGCCGCCATCGTCAGACAGCATGGGTTCAGCATCGTATCCTACGCCGACGACACCCAGCTCATCCTCTCACTCACGAAGAATCCCGAAGACACCAGACTCTGCTTCCAGGAAGGAATGAAGAACGTGGCAGCCTGGATGAAGGACAGCTGCCTGAAGCTCAACTCAGAGAAGCCCGAAGTCCTCATCCTCGGACCCTGCACCTCCGCCTGGGACAACACCTGGTGGCCCTCCGCCCTCGGGAACCCACCAACCCCGACAGATCAGGCTCGGAACCTCGGAATCATCCTTGACTCCTCCCTCTCCATGACCTGCCAGATCAACGCCGTCGCAGCCATCAGCTTCAACTGCCTTCGCATCCTCCGTAAGACCTTCAAATGGACCCCCCCCGAATGCAGAAAGACTGTCACCCACGCACTCATAACCAGCAGACTGGACTACGGCAACGCCCTCTACGCCGGAGTCAACAGAACTCTTCTACACAAACTCCAAACCATCCAGAACGCCGCAGCCAGACTCGTCCTCGGGACACCGCGTCACGAGCACATGACCCAACACCTACGAGGCCTCCACTGGCTACCCGTCGAAAAGAGAATCACCTTCAAACTCCTCACCCACACCTACAAATCCCTCAACAACATCGGACCCAAATACCTCAACGACAGAGTATCATTCCACGTACCAAAGAGGAACCTCCGCTCCGCCGACCTCGCCCTGGCACATGTCCCCCGCATCCGCAGACTCAGAACCGGCGGGAGAGCCTTCTCCTACGTCGCAGCCAAGACCTGGAACGAGCTCCCTGTGAACATCAGACGCTCCCCGACCCTACACACGTTCAGGAAGGACCTCAAGACCTGGCTCTTCGACTGATCCGGAGCCGCTCCCCCCCCCCCAGCGCCTTGAGACCCTCACGGGTGAGTAGCGCGCTCTACAAACCCCTGATTGATTGATTCGGAATAACTGCGCCGGTGTGCGGTATAGCTTGTGTAAAAATTTAAAATGAATCAAGCGCAATCGGTAATTGGGAGATAGCATCTCCAGCTGACTACAGCAGAGCGACCATTGTGTGTCCGTCAAGGTGATTGCTAGGTCTGCATTCCAGGCCTCGTGCGTCGTCGGAGAGGTCACTGGTGCGGTCTGCTGCATGTGTCTGTATATGGATGTTATCATCTTATGTTGTGAGGAGGTGGTATATGTGTGCTCCAGGGCTTGTAGAGTCTTCGGGGGTGCTGGGAAATTGTTATGTGGCGCACGACATGTAGCTCGTAACTGGTAGTAGAGAATAGCATCCAGTGGTGCCAACTCTTTCCCAGAGAGGTCAAGGAAGCAATCGCCTGGGTATAGATCTGGGAAGGTGCTTATGCCTAATTGTTGTGCACGGTTGATTGTGCCTTTGCCCTGCAAGTGGGGTAGCGCGGGACGGTTGGCCACAGGAACCGACGGAGGAAAGAGCTGTGCAAAGCCTGCGTGCCTCCCGAGTCCCTCCATGCCCAGCGCATACATTGTGTAGTGTCGATGTCTGGAGCAGGCGATTTATATGGGAGAAACAGCACTGTGGTCAGAGGCCAAGGGGAGGCTCTGTCCATCTCAATCACGACGTGTGGCTGGAAGGGTGTGGGGCGGGTCCAGTAATGCAGAAAGTGTGTTTGGGAGCATAGTACATAGAGATAAAAATCAGTGGCGCCTAATCCGCCTTGCGACTGTGGTAATGTTAAAAGTTCGTATATCACCCGTGGCGTAATTAAGTTAGAGCGGAGCCGCTTAAAAAAACTAATGGTGAGCTGGAGTGGAACGTTCACGAACAGATAGAGGAATTTAGGTAATACTACCATTTTAGCGATGGCAATTTGTCCCGCTATAGATAAATGAAGTTTAGACCAAACAGGAATTTGTTCCTCCAGAAAATTCATAGCTTTACCAAAGTTGCACTGCCAGAGCTCCTCAACGTTCCTGCTTATCATTACACCTAGGTATTTAACTGGACCCGTGGCCCACTGTAAAGGGTAATCCGTGACAAAGGGGGATTGTCGTTTCTGTGAGTGGAAAAAGTATAGATTTTTACCAGTTCACCTGGATTCCAGAGATGCCGCCAAAACGGTACTGTGTATAATAAACGTATTTGCGCTATAAAGCAGGGGCACAATCCAAGTCTCTACAATAAGGGAAATAGATAGGTCCATTCTAATGAATCAAAGGCTTTAGTCGCGTCTAGGAGCGCGACAGCTGCGGCTGTGTCTGGGTGTAGATAGTGCATAGCTGCAAATAACGTGCAGAGATTATGGGCTGTTGACCTGCCAGGGATAAAGCCGGATTGATCTGGTCTGACCATTACTGGTAATAGAAGTTGGAGGCAGTTGGCCAGCACTTTGGCAAATATTTTGTTATCAGTATTTATTAGTGATAGTGCCGGTATGAATCGCATTGGTCGGCCTGTTTACCGGGCATAAGGGTGTGATTATGACTGCTTCTCTCAAGGAGGGCGGCAGGATGCCCGATTCTAAAGAGTCTTGATACATGTCTAGTAGTTTGGGTGCGAGGAGTTGGGAAAATTCTTTATAGAAGTCGATGGGCAGGCTGTTGTGGCCAGGGGCCTTATCAGGGGCAAGACCCGCGATTGCTTGGTGTACTTCTTCTATCGTGATTGGGCAATAGAAAAATTCCCTCTGTGCGTCGGATAGCCAAACCAGTTGTAACGACTCTAAATATTCATGGAGATCCGCAGCACCCACCACAGGAGTGGTGGAGTACAACTGCTCATAAAAGGTGACCACAGTCCGCAAAATGTCAACAGGAGAGGAATGGCTTCAGCCCTCGGAGTCTGAGAGGGCGGGGATATAGGTGGAGGCGTGCGGTTTCTGTAGGAGACTAGCTAGAGTTCTACCAGGTCTGTCTCTCTCCCCATTTTTCCAGACCTGGGTGTCTTTATCTAAAAAATGTGTTTCACGAAGAGCTTCTTCCTGATATGTAGACATTTTTTCCCGGATACAGGCCAACGTGTCCGGATCGTCAGGGTGGAAGAAGTCAGATTTCAGGGCAGTGATGTCATTTTCTAGTTTTGACAGAGTGCCCCGAATGGATTTTAATATGCCATGCTGTTTAGCTATGCAGGCGCCATGTATGACGGATTTAAATGCGTCCCACAGCACAGAGGGCGATCCTACTGACCCTGTGTTTAGCTCAAAATATTCACATATAGCTACATGTATTTCTGCTCGGAAGGCGGTATCGCATAGGGCTCCTGTAGGGAGGCGCTACGCAAAGGCCCGCGGCAGGGCTTGCGGGGGCTGTATGGTTAGTAACACCGGGGCATGATCTGAGAGTGTATGTGAGAAGTGTGTGACCGATCGCGTCCATTGTTGTGCATCTTTAGTAGTTAGCCAGTAATCAATCCTGGACCAGGCTTTATGTTGTAAAGATAAGCAGGTGCCCTCCGGGTTCTCCCTGTATGTTGCCCGCCAGATGTCAACTAGATGGTTATCCGTAATGATTGCATGTAGAGTGGATGCTGCTGCTGGGTGCGGGCACCTAGTACAGCCCTGCCTGTCTAACATGTCATCTAGTGGGATGTTGAAATCCCCGCCCCATATCACTGTCTGAGAGCCTGTATCAGTGATCAAGTGCCATACCTTGGTGAAAAACTCGCAGGATCGTCCACATTTGGTCTGTAAACCGTGGCCAGCGCTATATGGTGATTGTGCTGTATGCCTGCTAATATAATATATCTGCCATCTGCATCGCTGATACATTGGGACGTTTTCCAGGCAACGACCTTGCGTATAAGGATGCAGATCCCTCTTGCGTAGTTAGAGTAGGTAGAGGTGTACGACATCCCACACCCCGCGTCAACAGGTTGGGGAGACCTGCCCTAGATAAATGTGTTTCTTGAAGTACACATATGTCAATGTGGTGTCTGATCAAATATGCATGTACGAGCCGCACCTTCCTCCCATCATTTAGCCCGCGTATATTCCACGTGAGAAACTTAACTGTGGCAATTTATTACAGCACTGGAGAATTGGAAAGATACCTCTGCACTAGTGAGAACGTACTCTAATATATATGTGTTGCATGAAATACCGATCTGTGATAGGAGTCAACGTTTAGGCAGCTGTCTGCAAGTGTAGGCCAACCACAAAAAACAAGCATGTCTACCCCCCTCCCACCCCAACAACTTAGCAACAGAAGAAACACATTCCCCCCCCCTCCCACACCAACCCCCCAATCAGGTTGTGATGCCCCCCCAGCCCAACAACAACTTGATCGGGGTATAATCCCTTGGGAGCATGGTGTCACCGAACTAACTACCCACCATAAAGGCTGGCTGGCCGAGTTTGTTTATTTGGGCGACCCAATTGTGACAATAAACAGGAGAAGTGAGCACTATTTCTGGAAGAAAGCGAGAGCCCAGAGGGAAGCACCCGCCCGAGCCGATGCATCCAAAAACCTAGATTTGTTCTGCATTAACTACGTAGAACGAAACAGCTATCAAAGCGTCATTCCTACGACAGTATACTAGCTATTTATGCATCGCGTACTAGCGTACTCAGGCGTTCCTCCGCCGAGGATTGTGGTGAGCCCGCCCGGGATCTTGCTGATTTTATTTTGTGCTTGGCATATTTGAGGGCCTGTTTTGCGTCCGTGTAATAGTGAGTCTTGCCGTCTTGTGTGATCTTGAGCTTGGCTGGGTAAAGGAGAGCGTATTGCACACCGGCCTGCTGTAGCAGGCGCTTAGCAGGTAAAAAGTCTCTCCAGGCAGCCTGTACAGCCACCGTGAAGTCAGGATAAAAGGACAGTTTGTCACCTTTGTACTGGATCTGTCCCCTTTCCCTAGCCAGCCTGAGTACCATGCCGCGGTCCTTGTAGTTTAGCAGGCACGCCACGATGGGCCATGGGGGCGCACCAGGAGGGGGCCTGGGCCAAGGGATCTGTGAGCCCTTTCTACTATGAAGACAGTTGACAGCACAGCTCCAAAGAGATCTCTGAGCATGGAGTCCACAAAGTCCTCCATTTTCGCGATCGCTGTGCTTTCCGGCACCCCCACAATGCGAACGTTGTTTCGTCTCGAGCGGGCTTCGAGGTCTTCATTCTGGAGCTTGATAAGTTCCAGAACCTTGTCCATGCACAGTAGTTGTTCTTTTGTTACTGCCTGATTGTCATCTATGTCCGAAACACGGGTTTCTAGCTGATCTATACAGGTATCGTGCTCATCCACTCTCCCTTTGACCTTGTCTAGACGCGACGTGAGTAAGTACAGCTTGGCGTCGATATTTTTTAGGCTTGCTTTGACATTCAGGAGTCTTCAGTGCGGTCAGGCACAGTTCTGCTGTCCACTGTATGGTCCGCCTGTCTGGCACTGCGCTTTCTCTCAAAGGACAGTTTGGTTTGTCTACCTTCATGTGTGCCCATGGTTGCAGTAGCGGAGGACAGACAGCTGGTGACTTGATGTTGCAGGTGCAGCACCTAGGGCCGCCTGAGGGTGTTCTGCCAGTCCCGGTATCACACTCTGCAACCCCGTTGAGCCTAGGCATGCGCCTTAGATCGTGCCCGTGGTGCCAGCCGGAATAATGTTGCTGCACAGGGTCTCGCGCCACAAATACAGTCCCATCTGCGCCTCTGATCCTGTTGCGGCGCTGCTGATTTCTATGTAGGTGCTACCTTGCCCGGGGCCACTAGCACCGTGCAGCAGGTATGTGAGTTTTTTTTTTTTTTGGTTGCTGCAGAGGATGGACTTTCAGGCCGGCGAGACCTGCACAAACGGCCTCTGACTCGTTCAGGCCTATGCAGCCAGGCTTGTCCTCCCGCCTGCGTCAGCCGAAGGCAAGGCCTCAATCTCGCCGGCCCGGGTCGCGGCAGGTGTAGAGCCTCTCTCTCCGATGCAACCGCAAAGGAGAGCAGCGTGTGACGGCGGCACCCAGGCCGGCCTCACAGGGGTAGTTGTTGGCGGGGCGCGGCTCTCCGGGGCCGTCCCTGGTTCAGGCTCCCACATAGATGGCGACGGCAGCAGGCAGCCCTGGAGCGCAGTCCTCCGCCGCCGCAGGCTGTGTCTCCACTAGGCCACGGCCGCCCGCATCAGGCCGCACCTGCGGGCACCGGGAAATCATCAGGCCTCCTCCTGCTGAAGGTCTCCCGCTCGTGGCCGCCGATACCCGCAGGTGTATTCCGCGGGTCGATGCAGCAAATGGGCGCCCCAAATGCAAGGCTCTTAGTCGGATGAAAGACTCAGCCGGCAGAGCACGCCTACTGCGCGGCCATCTTGCAGCACGGCAAGACCACGCCCCCCAAAAATGTCTTCAAATTCGAAGAAACTTTGTACTTACAAAAGCACGGAACCAGCATTGGCAGCGCCTTTGCACCGAGTATAGCTGGACTCTATGTGCATCACCTTGAGAAACATAAAATCTTAAGCCCACACAATCCGTACATCATGCGCATAACTCTATGGAAGCGTTAAATATGATGACGTGTTGGTCATATGACACGGTGATGAAGAAACAGCTTTGGACTTTTTAAGATGGCTCAACAGCAAAATGAATTCCTGAAATTCACACATACTCTTTCAAAAATAGAACTAGTATTCCTGGACTTAAACATCACCCTGGAAGAGGGGACCCTGAAATCGACCACCCACTTTAAACCTCCAGCTAAGAACTGTTTACTTTCTTTTGACAGTTTCCATCCTAGACACTTCAGGGAAAATCTGCCTTTTGGCCAATTTTTGAGACTGAGACGCAACTGCACAAGACTGAGCGATTATAAAAGACACGCCGAGGGTCTGGCCTCTAAGTTAAAAGCAAGGAACTACCCTCACAAAATCAATCAAATGCTATGAAACAAGCCAGAAACAACCACAGGGAGGCACTACTAGAAATCCCACCTCCAAAAGCAAAAGAAGAAAGACCAACATGCATCACAAACAACAGTAGCGCATCTAACCAAGTGAGCAAAATTATAAACAAACACTGGTGCACACTAAATGGCAGAACCCTAAAATTTCCGAAACCCATGTTCTCACTCAAGAGGTGATGTAGCCTACGGGACATGCTGGTACACACACAACCATGTAAAACCAATAAAATAAGAGCAAATCAAGGTTTCATTACCCCAATAAAAGGACATCACCTTTGTGGTAGTTGCAGTGTCTGTCACCTCACCAAGACAACCAAAATGATTACATTTAACAACAACACTACCTGAGAATTACGACATTTCACAAAACTGCAACTCCCAACTAGTAGTGTACATGACCAGGTGCCCTTGTAATTTACATTACATAGGAATGCCCACACGTAAAGTTAAGACCAGAATCTGTGAACACAGCATCAATCTCAGATGCAGTCGCGCAACCACAAAGATGTCAGTACACTACATGGAACACAATCATACTGTAAGAGAATTCCAATGGGTCATCCTTGAACAAGTGAGCCAGGAATCACTTTTGTTTGAAAAAGAACAACGATGGGTTTTCAGGCTCAAGACACACATAGGGGGCCTGAACGAAAATATTCCCTGGAACCAACTCAGGTGATACCCTGCAATAATTTATTTTTACTAAAGAAATATATGTATGTATATTATATATATATATATATATATATATATATATATATATATATATATATATTACTGCTCCGCTGTGCACCAGCTCAACGGACTCGCGGACGGGTGCCAGTCATGCGGGGGTGCTCCCGCAAATCCATAAAGCTCCACACTCCTCCCGGAAAATATCCCAAGAAGACAGCACTCACGGGGGCAGGTTCCAGAAATGTATTTGTGAACCACAGACGCGTTTCGGCAACAGCCTTTGTCGATGTTAGCCGAGAAACGCCAAACACCACCATTTTTATCGTCATCAAGCATGTGTATACAGGGCAACATAAACAGAGGACTAATCCTCCTGAGACCGGATGGAAAACATAACCGCTAAAGCAAGCGCCATCTTGGTCTGGTTCACGGACCTATACTGCATATGTCAAATCATAATAAACAGTGTTATTTCGAACGTAAACAGGGCAAATAGTGTCAGAAAAACAGGCTTCCTCACTATCGTAATGTAAATACATCATCACATGGTAATTACCATCTCCACGGAGAACATTCATTGCCCACATATCATATTATCTATACATATATATACAGTGTCTAATTACGCCCTAGATGGGCCAGAGCACCCTAGTGCCTCCCTGTTCACTGCACAAAAACAGTCCGCAATCATAAAACTCTATTGCTTGAATCCTGCCCTAGATGGGCAATCCCATTTACGTCAGGCCCTAATAAAACTATATCGGGAAAAACTTTAAGATTCGGTCCTCTATGTTACAATCTAGCCCATAATGGGCACCTATTCACCCATGAAGCCTCAAGGGGAAACCATATTACCCAATACAACACAACCGCTGATTAACACACAGGTGGTGAGCAAAGCAATCAAAACAAGTACATTCCTGAATACTCCAGCAAGAAACCAAAAATATCTGAAAAAGTGAAACAACATTTCTAAAAATTCAAGAGACACTCATAAAGTTCATCCAGAGCATCATTACAGGACATTCAGTGAAAAATTCATTGAACATTCATAGCGTTGGACCCAAGGGGAACCAAACAGTAATAGAAGACGTTACAAAATACTTGTGCCCAAACCTAGGTTTAGACTTAAGGTTCAAGAACCAAAATGTCATTGATCAGTGAAACGTTGAAGAAAGTTCATAAAGCACAAGGAAATCACAAATACAATCATCTACATTATACAGGAATACGAATCCAGCCATCTAAAACCCAATATTTAATCTCCCAAATAGATTGCCAATTCTTCACTACTGTTGAGTCCTAAAGGGGTTTTCGTTTGAAGATCCATAATATACCGCGATTCTAACCGCCTGAGTCTCAGAATCCTATCCCCACCCCGAGGATTCGCTGGTATCTGATCAATACAAAACTAGCTAAGGAGGTCTCTGTTGCGCCGATGTTCTTTGTTAAAATGTCGCGCAACAGGATAGGTTTCGTCCCCATTGGTCATCGCCCTCATGTGTTCTAGGATTCGCACTTTGGTGGGATGGATTGTGCTACCTATATACCTGAGACCGCACGGGTAGTTCAGGCAATACACAGTATAAGGGGTTGTGCATGTCAGAAATTTCCTGATTTTTTTTAGGATCCTTCACTGCCGGGATATCATAGGAAAAAACCTTTTTAATACCCTTGCAGGCTTTGCACTTCCCACAGGGAAAAACCCCTTGTAATGGGCTCAACAATGATCTAGGTGTCACCTCTGTTCGATCACTGTGCACCAAGTTGTTTTTCAGTGAGATAGCCTTCCTAAATGTAACTATGGGATTAGATGGCAAATCATTCCCTATTACAGTGTCTGCCAAAAGAGTATGCCAATTTTTCTTTAATATTTTCTTGAAGTCACCTGCATTTTCTGAGTAGGTGGTTATCAACCTAAATTTACCCCCATTTACATTAGGTCCAACCTTTCCCTTATTAGTTTCCTGCAACAGCTCTTCTCTCTTAAGGGAATTCACTCTCTGTAGTGCAGTGCTGAGGACCTCTTGACCATAGCCTCTCACCCTAAAACGTTGTATACTATCCTCCGCAGCCAACTGAAACTCATGTTCGCTAGAACTGTTCCGTTTGATCCTCAACAGCTCCCCATAGGGGATACTGTTGATTAAGTTCTTAGGGTGGCTGCTGGAGGCATGAAGGGTGGAATTCCCCGCCGTCACTTTCCTAGTGCACAGCTTACCATTCTCAATGTAAACGGTAAGATCAAGATAATTCACAGCAGTAGAGTTTACTTCCCCTGTGAACTCCAAATTGATATCATTAGAGTTTAATCTCTCTATATAGGTCTGTGCAGTCTCCAATGACCCCCTCCAAATAATAAACAGGTCATCGATGTAACGATGCCAGGTGACAATCTTGTCTGTCCAGATGCTATTGGACTCGGCCCAGGCCACCTGCTCCTCCCACCAGCCTACGAAAAGATTCGCATAGCTGGGGGCGAAGCAGGTGCCCATCGCCGTCCCGGAAACCTGTCTAAAAAGTTGGTTCTGAAAGAGAAAAATGTTGTTATTAAGACAAAATTCAATGAAGCTTAACAACAGTGTATTATGTCGCAAAAATTTAAGAGGCCGGGTATCAAGGAAATATTTTACCGCCCTTAAACCGTCAGTGTGAGAAATGCATGTATAAAGGCTGGTAATATCCAATACCATCAGTAAATCCCCTTCAACCCATTGTATTGTTTCAAGATGTCCCAGGAAGTCCTTAGTGTCCTTAATGTACGACTTCAATTTCTGTACATGTTGTGCCAGAAAAAAGTCAATATACATGGACATACGTTCCGTCAGGCTCCCTTGTGAGGCTACAATGGGTCTACCGGGTGGGTTCACTTGGTCCTTGTGCACTTTTGGAAGGTGATAGAAAGTGGGAATGGTGGGGTTGAGACGTCTGAGGAATAGAAACTCATCCAATACAAGCATGTTCTTGTGATGCCACTCAGATATCAGGAGGTGATAATCGGTGATGCTTTGATGGTATTCCTTTTCATGAATTTTCATGTAGCATCGAACATCTGACAGCTGTCGCAATGCCTCCTTATTATATTGTTCTTTGGTCTGAAGAACAACATTCCCCCCTTTGTCTGAGGGCTTACAGACGATGGTAGTATCTTGACTCAGTCCATATAAAGCAAGTTGTTGTTGTTTAGAAAAATTTGTTCTCTTCGTAATGTGGCTTTTTTCCTGTCGGAGGCGCACCAGATCTTTCGTGACTGCCTCCGTGAATATATCAATAGCATCAGTAGGCAACTGTGGAAGAAATTGTGACGTGGGTTTAAAGGGACTCAGGCCCCCACTTTTTTCTACAACTGATACAGCTACTTGCTGTGTTAAGCCCCGGTACTTCCACATCACTCTCTCGCTCTATTCTTAAATCCTCCAAGACTTGGAGAGTCTCTAGATCTTTTCCCATGAGGACGTCAGTCACCTTATGTGCGTGACTCCCTCTCTTGGATTTGAGGATCACTGGTTTCATTTTGAAATATTTATGGAGCTTTAGTTTTCGAGTAAATTTGAAAAGATCAATACACGTTTGCGTATATTCCATGGACTTTTGCGGGCAGAAAGACAATCCCAATTGCAAAACAGATTCTTCCATAGTTGTTAGGCATTTATCAGTCAAATTGATGATTGTCAGGTTCTCCCCTTGCGTTATTTCCTTTTGTTGTACGATTTCTTGCTCCGGGTTACAGGTGGGGAGCGATTGCTTGTGGCGGCTCCTGCCCCCCCCTCCTCGTCTTCCTGTGGCCGCCCGTTCCGGAGGTTTGCCTCTGCCACCCTTCTGCCAAGACTGCCGGATGAGTTTGAACTCCTCGTGAAAAGGGGTGTGTGCCATCGCTGTTAATGGAACACTCGCATTCTCTTCACCCGACGACTCATTTCCTGTCACCTCCGATTCAGAGGTATCTCGTGTCTCGACAGTTGGTAGCTCTCTCTTATTTTGAAGCTCCTTTCTTGGATTATCATACTTCCTGGCGAAGGTCAGAACCCTGCCCATGTTATAGTCCCGTTCGTCGCGATCAAATTTCTCCTGTTTACGTTGTTTTATTTTCTGTTCGTAGGTCTTTAATCGTTTCTTCATCCGTTCTTTCATCTCCAAGATTGCACTCTGATCTTCCTCCTTAAGTAATTCCTCTTCGAGTTCTCTGGTATTCACCAACGTATTCTCTCTGTCGCTCCATGCGAACTTCACTAGAATCTGTAACATCCCTTTGCAGGATTGGGCCGTGTGAGCTGCCCATTCGTCCAGCAGTAGGGGATCCGGTGACTTGTAGGCCGGCACGGTATAGATCCTCAGACCTCTGGGAACACTGCTGACCTCAATATAATTTTGCAGGGAGGTCGCTTCCCACCATTTTCTAATCTCGCGTTCATACAAACGCTCCAAAGTAACAAATTTGGAAGTCTGATTGGATTTGCCCTGTGCCCCTCTATCTCGTTCCGTCCCCGAGTCATCCCTCTTTTTAAACATGGTGATTGCTACTTCATGGCGCTCCGACTCGCTAAACATAATATAAACAGTCAATGCTGTCAAACAGCTTTGAATGAAACCGCCTCTTCCCCTCGTCCTGTCACAGTGTTGGAGATGTGAAAGACGTGCCACCGGCACCTTCCCGAGATTCCCAGCTCAAGATGAAAATTCAAATCCTCGCAGTCTCCCAGTCACAGCCAACAAAGAAATGGTGCTTCAAGTAATGTCAATTACTGCTCCGCTGTGCACCACCTCAACGCACTCGCGGACGGGTGCCAGTCATGCGGGGGTGCTCCCGCAAATCCATAAAGCTCCACACTCCTCCCGGAAAATATCCCAAGAAGACAGCACTCACGGGGGCAGGTTCCAGAAATTTATTTGTGAACCACAGGCACAGACGCGTTTCGGCAACAGCCTTTGTCGATGTTAGCCGAGAAACGCCAAACACCACCATTTTTATCGTCATCAAGCATGTGTATACAGGGCAACATAAACAGAGGACTAATCCTCCTGAGACCGGATGGAAAACTTAACCGCTAAAGCAAGCGCCATCTTGGTCTGGTTCACGGACCTATACTGCATATGTCAAATCATAATAAACAGTGTTATTTCGAACATAAACAGGGCAAATAGTGTCAGAAAAACAGGCTTCCTCACTATCGTAATGTAAATACATCATCACATGGTAATTACCATCTCCACGGAGAACATTCATTGCCCCCATATCATATTATCTATACATATATATACAGTGTCTAATTACGCCCTAGATGGGCCAGAGCACCCTAGTGCCTCCCTGTTCACTGCACAAAAACAGTCCGCAATCATAAAACTCTATTGCTTGAATCCTGCCCTAGATGGGCAATCCCATTTACGTCAGGCCCTAATAAAACTATATCGGGAAAAACTTTAAGATTCGGTCTTCTATGTTACAATCTAGCCCATAATGGGCACCTATTCACCCATGAAGCCTCAAGGGGAAACCATATTACCCAATACAACACAACCGCTGATTAACACACAGGTGGTGAGCAAAGCAATCAAAACAAGTACATTCCTGAATACTCCAGCAAGAAACCAAAAATATCTGAAAAAGTGAAACAACATTTCTAAAAATTCAAGAGACTCTCATAAAGTTCATCCAGAGCATCATTACAGGACATTCAGTGAAAAATTCATTGAACATTCATAGCGTTGGACCCAAGGGGGAACCAAACAGTAATAGAAGACGTTACAAAATACTTGTGCCCAAACCTAGGTTTAGACTTAAGGTTCAAGAACCAAAATGTCATTGATCAGTGAAACGTTGAAGAAAGTTCATAAAGCACAAGGAAATCACAAATACAATCATCTACATTATACAGGAATACGAATCCAGCCATCTAAAACCCAATATTTAATCTCCCAAATAGATTGCCAATTCTTCACTACTGTTGAGTCCTAAAGGGGTTTTCGTTTGAAGATCCATAATATACCGCGATTCTAACCGCCTGAGTCTCAGAATCCTATCCCCACCCCGAGGATTCGCTGGTATCTGATCAATACAAAACTAGCTAAGGAGGTCTCTGTTGCGCCGATGTTCTTTGTTAATATGTCGCGCAACAGGATAGGTTTCGTCCCCATTGGTCATCGCCCTCATGTGTTCTAGGATTCGCACTTTGGTGGGATGGATTGTGCTACCTATATACCTGAGACCGCACGGGCAGTTCAGGCAATACACAGTATAAGGGGTTGTGCATGTCAGAAATTTCCAGATTTTTTTTTAGGATCCTTCACTGCCGGGATATCATAGGAAAAAACCTTTTTAATACCCTTGCAGGCTTTGCACTTCCCACAGGGAAAAACCCCTTGTAATGGGCTCAACAATGATCTAGGTGTCACCTCTGTTCGATAACTGTGCACCAAGTTGTTTTTCAGTGAGATAGCCTTCCTAAATGTAACTATGGGATTAGATGGCAAATCATTCCCTATTACAGTGTCTGCCAAAAGAGTATGCCAATTTTTCTTTAATATCTTCTTGAAGTCACCTGCATTTTCTGAGTAGGTGGTTATCAACCTAAATTTACCCCCATTTACATTAGGTCCAACCTTTCCCTTATTAGTTTCCTGCAACAGCTCTTCTCTCTTAAGGGAATTCACTCTCTATAGTGCAGTGCTGAGGACCTCTTGACCATAGCCTCTCACCCTAAAACGTTGTATACTATCCTCCGCAGCCAACTGAAACTCATGTTCGCTAGAACTGTTCCGTTTGATCCTCAACAGCTCCCCATAGGGGATACTGTTGATTAAGTTCTTAGGGTGGCTGCTGGAGGCATGAAGGGTGGAATTCCCCGCCGTCACTTTCCTGTGCAACCTAGTGCACAGCTTACCATTCTCAATGTAAACGGTAAGATCAAGATAATTCACAGCAGTAGAGTTTACTTCCCCTGTGAACTCCAAATTGATATCATTAGAGTTTAATCTCTCTATATAGGTCTGTGCAGTCTCCAATGACCCCCTCCAAATAATAAACAGGTCATCGATGTAGCGATGCCAGGTGACAATCTTGTCTGTCCAGATGCTATTGGACTCGGCCCAGGCCACCTGCTCCTCCCACCAGCCTACGAAAAGATTCGCATAGCTGGGGGCGAAGCAGGTGCCCATCGCCGTTCCGGAAACCTGTCTAAAAAGTTGGTTCTGAAAGAGAAAAATGTTGTTATTAAGACAAAATTCAATGAAGCTTAACAACAGTGCATTATGTCGCAAAAATTTAAGAGGCCGGGTATCAAGGAAATATTTTACCGCCCTTAAACCGTCAGTGTGAGAAATGCATGTATAAAGGCTGGTAATATCCAATACCATCAGTAAATCCCCTTCAACCCATTGTATCGTTTCAAGATGTCCCAGGAAGTCCTTAGTGTCCTTAATGTACGACTTCAATTTCTGTACATGTTGTGCCAGAAAAAAGTCAATATACATGGACATACGTTCCGTCAGGCTCCCTTGTGAGGCTACATTGGGTCTACCGGATGGGTTCACTTGGTCCTTGTGCACTTTTGGAAGGTGATAGAAAGTGGGAATGGTGGGGTTGAGACGTCTGAGGAATAGAAACTCATCCAATACAAGCATGTTCTTGTTATGCCACTCAGATATCAGGAGGTGATAATCGGTGATGCTTTGATGGTATTCCTTTTCATGAATTTTCATGTAGCATCGAACATCTGACAGCTGTCGCAATGCCTCCTTATTATATTGTTCTTTGGTCTGAAGAACAACATTCCCCCCTTTGTCTGAGGGCTTACAGACGATGGTAGTATCTTGACTCAGTCCATATAAAGCAAGTTGTTGTTGTTTAGAAAAATTTGTTCTCTTCGTAATGTGGCTTTTTTCCTGTCAGAGGCGCACCAGATCTTTCGTGACTGCCTCCGTGAATATATCAATAGCATCAGTAGGCAACTGTGGAAGAAATTGTGACGTGGGTTTAAAGGGACTCAGGCCCCCACTTTTTTCTACAACTGATACAGCTACTTGCTGTGTTAAGCCCCCGGTACTTCCACATCACTCTCTCGCTCTATTCTTAAATCCTCCAAGACTTGGAGAGTCTCTAGATCTTTTCCCATGAGGACGTCAGTCACCTTATGTGCGTGACTCCCTCTCTTGGATTTGAGGATCACTGGTTTCATTTTGAAATATTTATGGAGCTTTAGTTTTCGAGTAAATTTGAAAAGATCAATACACGTTTGCGTATATTCCATGGACTTTTGCGGGCAGAAAGACAATCCCAATTGCAAAACAGATTCTTCCATAGTTGTTAGGCATTTATCAGTCAAATTGATGATTGTCAGGTTCTCCCCTTGCGTTATTTCCTTTTGTGGTACGATTTCTTGCTCCGGGTTACAGGTGGGGAGCGATTGCTTGTGGCGGCTCCTGCCCCCCCCTCCTCGTCTTCCTGTGGCCGCCCGTTCCGGAGGTTTGCCTCTGCCACCCTTCTGCCAAGACTGCCGGATGAGTTTGAACTCCTCGTGAAAAGGGGTGTGTGCCATCGCTGTTAACGGAACACTCGCATTCTCTTCACCTGACGACTCATTTCCTGTCACCTCCGATTCAGAGGTATCTCGTGTCTCGACAGTTGGTAGCTCTCTCTTATTTTGAAGCTCCTTTCTTGGATTATCATACTTCCTGGCGAAGGTCAGAACCCTGCCCATGTTATAGTCCCGTTCGTCGCGATCAAATTTCTCCTGTTTACGTTGTTTTATTTTCTGTTCGTAGGTCTTAAATCGTTTCTTCATCCGTTCTTTCATCTCCAAGATTGCACTCTGATCTTCCTCCTTAAGTAATTCCTCTTCGAGTTCTCTGGTATTCACCAACGTATTCTCTCTGTCGCTCCATGCGAACTTCACTAGAATCTGTAACATCCCTTTGCAGGATTGGGCCGTGTGAGCTGCCCATTCGTCCAGCAGTAGGGGATCCGGTGACTTGTAGGCTGGCACGGTATAGATCCTCAGACCTCTGGGAACCCTGCTGACCTCAATATAATTTTGCAGGGAGGTCGCTTCCCACCATTTTCTAATCTCGCGTTCATACAAACGCTCCAAAGTAACACATTTGGAAGTCTGATTGGATTTGCCCTGTGCCCCTCTATCTCGTTCCGTCCCCGAGTCATCCCTCTTTTTAAACATGGTGATTGCTACTTCATGGCGCTCCGACTCGCTAAACATAATATAAACAGTCAATGCTGTCAAACAGCTTTGAATGAAACCGCCTCTTCCCCCTCGTCCTGTCACAGTGTTGGAGATGTGAAAGACGTGCCACCGGCACCTTCCCGAGATTCCCAGCTCAAGATGAAAATTCAAATCCTCGCAGTCTCCCAGTCACAGCCAACAAAGAAATGGTGCTTCAAGTAATGTCAATTACTGCTCCGCTGTGCACCACCTCAACGCACTCGCGGACGGGTGCCAGTCATGCGGGGGTGCTCCCGCAAATCCATAAAGCTCCACACTCCTCCCGGAAAATATCCCAAGAAGACAGCACTCACGGGGGCAGGTTCCAGAAATTTATTTGTGAACCACAGGCACAGACGCGTTTCGGCAACAGCCTTTGTCGATGTTAGCCGAGAAACGCCAAACACCACCATTTTTATCGTCATCAAGCATGTGTATAGAGGGCAACATAAACAGAGGACTAATCCTCCTGAGACCGGATGGAAAACTTAACCGCTAAAGCAAGCACCATCTTGGTCTGGTTCACGGACCTATACTGCATATGTCAAATCATAAAAAACAGTGTTATTTCGAACGTAAACAGGGCAAATAGTGTCAGAAAAACAGGCTTCCTCACTATCGTAATGTAAATACATCATCACATGGTAATTACCATCTCCACGGAGAACATTCATTGCCCCCATATCATATTATCTATACATATATATACAGTATCTAATTACGCCCTCGGCTGTTGCCGAAACGCGTCTGTGGTTCACAAATACATTTCTGGAACCTGCCCCCGTGAGTGCTGTCTTCTTGGGATATTTTCCGGGAGGAGTGTGGAGATATATATATATAATTATATATATATATACATATAACGAATGCGTGCTCTAAAACCATGCTTCATATCTTGATAAAAAACGCCTGGGATGAACATAAAGAGCTCATGCAACAAATACAGTCAATAATGGATGATCTTAACAAAGATGCAGATCAAAATGAAGTGAAGAAAGTACTTGCCACAGTGGATGAAAGAGTGAAAACCTTTGAAAAGGAAGTGATTGAAAGGAAACATAGGAAATTTCTACGAGATGAAAGGGATTATTGAACAGGGCGTATACTAACCTTCGCAAGAAAATTCGATAAGGCAAGAGCTGACTTGGCACGATATAAATCACTTGGCATTGCGGATAGGGGAGTGAGCGGCTCCATCACGGATTTGAGCTCTGACCAAGAGTCCTCGACAGCAACTCGTCTAACCCCAGAGAAATGATTTCTTTTTCTGAGGAACTACGCCTTATGCAGCGAAACCAAGAACACTCATTCAGGGGCAAACCAAGAGGAGGAGGTGGCAAAACCAAAGCCAAAGAAGACGACGTCGCAGGAGAAAAGAGCAACAGTACTGGTGTGGGAACAAGGGGCCAGAATGCGAAGAGACAGTAATGGAGGACGACACACAGCAATTAACGTTAATGAACTTATCAGATAGAGCTATTACTGACTTTGAAGAACAAGTTCTTAAACTAGGCCTCTCATTTTGCCCTGATGCACCCATAGACTATGCACAGACACGTGTTGACTTATATAAGTTTGTACGCAAAGTTAAACTATTTAAGTTACATGCCATGCGGAAAAAGGATAGTAATGTGAATTTTCCTAGGTCAGAGGAGAGTAATCCATCTACCCTGGTTATTGAAGACATCGAAACACTCAGGTTATTAAATGATCTGAACATTCAAACACAGCTTACCAACACGATCTCTGACCCATTTGACCCAAACCACGATGATGAGATACTACATGCACTAGGTATTGAGACAGGGGCACACAACCAAACCAACTTCAGAATAACATTGAGATTTATACCACAAACTGCGAAAGATAACATCGACGTATTACATGAGGCAGTAATCAGTGACTTGCTCAAACTTACACACACAACCCCTAGAATGAGGAACATCTCGAGGGAGCAGTGGGAAGCCATCACCACACTACAGAAAGATGATAATATCATCATTAAACCTTCGGATAAGGTGGGCAACATTGTTGTGATGGGTAGAGCCAAATATATACGGGAGGCACCTAGACAGTTGAGCAACAATACATGTTATCAAAGAATCGACAAGTCATACTTAGACAGTCTGCAACGCAGGTATCATGACCTACTGAGGGGTTGGTTTGACAAAGAACTTTCAAGTTGGGACGAATGTCAATTCCTACTAAATGAGACACCTACGTTTTATCTCTTAGCCAAGGTACACAAGAGTAGAACAAACCCCCCTGGACGCCCAATTGTTTCCTCTGAAAATAGTTTACCTGAGAAAACTTCTATTTTCGTAGACCATTTTCTCTTTCCCTATGTAAAAGATCTTAGCTCTTATTTAAGAGATACTCAGGATTTTCTACAGAAAATCCAAAATCTACCTTGGGAGAAGGAGTACTGGATGGTCTGCCTTGACGTGGAAAGTCTCTATACCAGCATTAGACATACTGACGGTTTAAGAGCATGTCAACACTTCCTCAAATCTAGGAGTGTACACCTATTGGAACACACACGCATGATTCTCCAAATTATTGAACTTTGTTTCACTGAAAATGTTTTTATGTTCAATGGAATACGGTACAAACAGCTACAGGGCACTTCCATGGGCACCTGCTTCGCCCTCAGCTATGCCAACCTTGTGATAGGCTAGTGGGAGAAGCAGGTGCTCTGGAGTGAAGATATGGAACCTGGACTAACAAGATCGGTTTGTGGCTGCGGTTTATTGACAATGTGTTTTTGTGTGGGAGGGAAGAGAATGTGATTTGATTGATTTTGTGAACAAACTGAATTGCAATAGTATCAACTTGAAGTTCACTATGCAGCATAGCCAAGACACCATTGACTTCTTAGACATTAGACTGACAATAAGTGAAGGAAAACTAGCTACAGATCTCTATAGGAAACAGACTGCAGGCAATTCGATTCTTCATACCGCCAGCTGCCATCCCCCCACCTTTAGATGGAGTATCCCCTACGGGGAATTCCTCAGAGCAAAACGAAACTGTAGCTCTGAAGCCTCCTATGAGAAAACTAAGAATGACATGCTGAAGAGATTCAGAAACAGGGGTACCGTACCAAAGTGTTACGTAAAGGTATGACCAAAGCAGACACCATTAATCGCAATGAGGCCCTTTTTCAACCACCAAAGCCTAAAGATGTGATAGGCGATGGGGACAACCCAATACGTTTCATAACAACTTACAATACACAGGCAGGTGACCTAAGGAAGTTGTTGAGAAAAAGATGGCATATTCTCACCCAAGATCCAGTGCTAGAAAAAAAAAAATAGGTGGGGCACCATCAGTTACCTACAGAAAGAATCTGTCCTTAAAAGACATATTGGTCAACAGTCACCTGAAAACCTGCAAGAGAAATTGGCTAGAGCAAGGCGGAGGGTTCCACAAGTGCAACAAGTGCAAAGCCTGTAGTCACAGTGAGAATGTCAGAGAAGTGACACTTCAGAGATCTAGGAAACAATGGAAGATTCCCAGACCGATTAATTGTGGGACTGAGTTCGTGGTGTATGTTATCACTTGCCTGTGTGGGAAGTGGTACATCGGGTCCACGACTTTCCCAGTTAAGAAATGGATTCTGGAGCATTGGCGAGCTATAACAAATCGAGACTTTAGCTACAGCACAGTCAAACACTTCAATGAAGTCCACAACAGTGACTGGACAAAGGGAAAATACTTTGGCCTAGACACAGTACCTAAATACCCAAGAGGGGGTAACCGAGTCCAAGCCCTACGCAGACTCGAATCGCGATTCATTTTGCAGGCAGGCAGCATGTTTCCCACAGGGATGAATAATGATGGAGAGCTCCATGCACATTTGTAGACCATTGTGTCCTCCCTTGGGCCCTACTCCAGTAGTTCCAGCAAATTGAGAAGTTAAATATGTTTTTAACTTGTTTTTTTATTGAATCGTTTTGTTCTGTACCTGAACCCCTGAATGTTGAAACTAATTGCCCATGGGCCTACGAGGAGGGTATATAGAATGACCAGTGGCCACCGATACACCATACCAATTCTAGCAATGTTGAATATATTGGAAGTCATAGAGGAGATACTGTACATCCTCTCAATGAACATGTGATATTAATTGTCTGTTATATATTTCTCCTGGAAGAGCCCTTTTGCGCAACAGATGGAGAGTAGCCACCATGAAACTGTTAAGAGCACCGGGTATTGTAGGACGTTCTCCAGAACTGTCATCTCTCCTCTAGCACAGATAATGGTTCAGAGTAGGTTCTAGCCACGACCACTTAAATCACTTTTGGCAGTTGTTTGGACATAGGCACCCAAACTTTAGTTGCACCAATAGGCCGTCAGGAGTCTGTTCATACATGAATTTGTTGCATAATGGATTAATTAATAGATATACAGCAGCCAACACAGGGGTACTATACCATCATTTCTCTATCTTCCACCACTTCATATGTCTTGAACATCATACGAATTAAACAAGAACAATGGCTGATGTTTAAAGTTAATAACATGTTGAATCCTATAATATACTGAATGTAGCCCAGGGGGGAAAATTAAGTAATAATTACAATCAATGTAAAAAATAACATTTAAATTGATGCAAGGAGGGGTATCTAATGAAACAACACAGTTTCTATTATTTCAATTTTATTTGTGAAAGTCTTTTGTTTATGTTTGCTAAGCACGCTGTGTCGTGCCTGACACTGTTCCTTTATATGTTGACGGAACTTGTAATGTGGTCATGTGACCAAGACGCAGAGAGAGGTCGAAACGCGTCTTTTTGTTTGCCATTAAACCGTTAATTTACACCCCCGCAACCGGAGTGGCTCGTTCATTCTCGCAGGAAAAGCGGGGATTACCTTCTGCATATATATATATATATTTCACCAGGCATTCTTTTCAGAAAAATTCCACACGCACTCACGGGTAATCTCGTGTTGCACTTTCCGTTTTATTTAGGCAACAACATTTTAAACGACAAGCCCAACAGCCCTACGCGTTTCGGTCTGTCGTGATCAAGGTCTGTGGACAGACCGAAACGCGTGGGGCTGTTGGGCTTGTCGTTTAAAATATTGTTGCCTAAATAAAACGGAAAGTGCAACACGAGATTACCCGTGAGTGCGTGTGGAATTTTTCTGAAAAGAATACCTGGTGAAATTTAATAACGGCTGGGCTCCGCCGTCTCCACCAAATCACACCGTCAGAGAGCGCCGTGTGCCTGGAATAGAGCCACAAAACATGGGAGATATATATATCTCCCGCTCCACTGTAACGTTTACAGTACAGACCAGAACTCGCGTTGGTGTTTTAATCCAGGTTAGGATTTAATAACGTGCACAAATTACGATAACAAACAGATGCGTTTCAGCATAAGCCTTCGTCAGTGTCGACGGGCGCCATCAAAACAAACATATAGTCGTTACTTTTCCAATAAAACAAACGAAGGACCAAACCATAAATATCAACAGCGGGCCATCTTGGAATGTGCAAATTGCTGCTAATATCTGTTAGACAAAGACATTTCCACAATGCATCATGTCTATGTTCTCAACTTGACACTAATTAATTAATTATATATTCATGAGTTAATCAAATAAAGACATTAAATTCATCATGCCAATATTCTTCCACGATTAAATCAGTGCGAACAAACATTCGAAGTTCTCTAATTATTACCATATCGGCAGGTCTATAATTTCAATGTATGGTATACCCCTAATGTAACCATTGAAATTTTCCACCATCATGCCCTGGATGGGCCACTCAAAGTTATTATATCTAGGCATACAAACATAATTGGAATACCGCCCTGTATGGGCCTTATCTTACTTAGAAATCATTACAGACCACATAGCTCCTACACTTCCCTTAGATTGTCACACTCTTATTCGCTGTTGAGTTTCTTAATTCCATGTCCTACGTTGCTGATACAGAACTAGGTTCTCGCCCAGTGTTTCCTTTACAAGTATGTCATGAGCTCCTCACCCCCATTTAGACCGCCCGGTGACTTGGTCTGGAGATCGATAATATATCTCGACTCCAAACGTCGCAGTTTCTTCTCTCTGTCACCTCCCCTGATGTCATTGGTATGCTATCTAAACAGAAAAACTGAAGGAGTGCCCTATTGCTTCCATGGTGTGTTGCTTTAATCAATGTGTGCTGCGAGTAGCCCCTGGCTTTAAAGCGTCTCAGGCTTGCCTCCGCTGCTGCTTCATAGTCTGACTGCTGTGAGCTGTTCCTTTTAATCCGTAGTAGTTCCCAATAGGGAATACTCCTTATGAGGTTAGTTGGATGGCTGCTACGTCCGTGCAGGACCGAATTGCCAGCCGTGCTCTTTCTATAGAGAGCTGTCTGAATGGTATTAGAGCTCACAAACACACGTAGGTCAAGAAAATTAATCTCGGTGGTACTCATCTCCCCGGTGAATTTGAGGTTTAGATAGTTGTTATTTAGGCTGGAGATATACTGCTTAGCTGACTCCTGTGACCCTCTCCAAATAATGAAGAGGTCGTCAATGTATCTCCGCCAACAAACAATCCTGTCCACCCACTCCTCCTTGTCATCGGCCCAGGCCACCTGCTTCTCCCACCAGCCCACGAACAAGTTTGCGTAACTGGGGGCGAAGCAGGTGCCCATTGCCATCCCCTGGATCTGTCTGTATCTCTGTCCCTGGAAAATGAAGATGTTGTTATTCAGGCAAAAAGAAATACATTCTACTAGCATGTTATTGTGTTCCAGGTATCTTAGGGAACGGCTTTTCAAAAAATATTCCACTGCTTTTAGTCCATCAGTATGTCTGATACTAGTGTATAAATTACATACATCTAGAGTAGTCATTGTAAATTCTTCTTCCCACTGTATGCCCTGAATTTGTTTCAGAAAATCTTTAGTGTCTCGAGTGTAAGAGGACAATTGAAATACAAAAGGGGACAAAAAGTAGTCCACAAATTTAGACATGTTCTCCGTCAACCCCCTATGGATGACACAATTGGTCTTCCTGGTGGTTTAGCAGCATCCTTATGTATTTTGGGCAGATGATAAAAGGTAGGGATTCTAGGGTGTTTATTCTGTAGATACAGGAACTCTTCTTTGCATAAAATTCCTTTCCCATACCATTTCTCAATGAGTTCGGCTTACCTCTGAATACTCAGAAAATAGTCCTTTTCTGTGGTCAAAACATAGTTCTCCCTGTCATCCAACTGTCTCAGAGCTTCTTTACAATAATTCTCCCTGGTTTGCAACACAACATTCCCTCCTTTATCCGAGGGTTTTACTACAACTAGAGGATCCTGTTCCAAATTTGATAATGCTTGTCTCTGCTTGAATGTAAGATTCCAGTCCTTTTTCTTTACTCTTGCTTCTTCCTTGATTCGTAGGTTGAGGAGATCTTTGTTCTCTGCATCAGAAAATATATCGATTGCATCTGTAGGCATTTGGGGGCAGAATCTCGAGGATGGTTTAAAAGGGCTCTTTGCTCCAACTTGCATCACCCCGAGTTCCTGGGCTCGCTCAATGTTGTCCCTCTCGCTCCCTTGTTGTGAGCTACCCTCTGTTATGTTATGTTAAAAATATTTGTAGAGCGCACTTACACCAGGCGGTTTCATGGCGCTAAGATCGGGAGGTAACAGTGGTGTGATGACAGAAGCTTTACTCATATGCCTGAGAGAACAGAAGGGTCCTAAGAAGTGTTCTGAATTGGGCGTAAGAGGTTGTTAACCTCAGTCCAGTGGGAAGAGAGTTCCAGAATTGAGGAGCCAGAAAAGAGAATCCGAGGCCACCGTGTTTTTTGCGTTTGAAGGTGGGGGTGGTGAGCAGATTCAGATGGGAGGAGCGAAGTTCGCGAGAGGGGGCATAGCGATGGATCCTAGACGAGATGAATGCTGGGCTTTGGCCGGCAAGGTCTTTAAAGATGGTGCAGCCCAATTTAAATGCACAGCGTTTAGCCACCGGAAGCCAGTGGAGGCTCTTCATCAGGGGGCGGAGATGTTGGTATCTAGGTTGATGGAAACCCTCTGCTCCTAGTTCTTCCAGGATAGCTAGGGTGTCAAGATCTCGTATATTTATTGAGTCAGGTTCCTGTTATGTCGAGTCTCCAGTATTTTGTAACTGGCCAGGATTCCCCATTTTGAAAAACTTTAATAATTTGATTTTTCTAATAAATTTAAATAAGTCTATACGAGTCTGCGAGTGTTCATAGTTACTTGTTGGGCAGAATGTTAAGCCCAATTTGAGAACTGACTCCTCATCAGTGGTCAGTACTTTTGGTGTCAAATTCACGATTGTTAAATTGTCCTCTACAGTTTGAAATTCCTGCCCCTCCGAGTCCTGGTATTTCTTGTTCCTTCGTTTATTGCGCTGTTTCCAGCCGCCCGTCTCTTGATTCGCCGGTCGTTTGCTGCTCGGGTGGTCTCCCCTTGCCTCCTCTCAGCCATGTTTGTCGGATGAGATTGAACTCCTCGTGAAAAGAATGTTGCTGTGACTGATTCTGACCTGTGCTGTTCCCCTCTTCCTCGGATTGTTCTGCACTTGTTATTTCTGATTCTGAGGTTTCAGGAGTCTCGGTTAGTTGTTTCCTCTTGGTTTATAGATCACGTCTTGGGGCATCATACCTCCTTGCAAAGGTCAATATTCTACCATGCTCGTAGTCTCGAGCATCTCTCTCGAATTTCTGTTGTTTTCTTTGTTGTATTTTATTTCATATGCAATCAGACGTTTTTTTATGTTCTCCTTCTCTTCGTCATGC
The DNA here is from genome assembly GCA_963921515.1 of Calotriton arnoldi. Lineage (NCBI taxonomy): Eukaryota > Metazoa > Chordata > Amphibia > Caudata > Salamandridae > Calotriton > Calotriton arnoldi. The sequence goes on from CAWUFW010000179.1 coordinate 277,908, forward strand.
TTTGTTTTCTCCACTACCTCCAATATGCTTTTTTCCAAGGTCTCGATTTCCTTCAGAGCTTTTTCGCGGTCGCCCCAGGCGAATTTCACTAGAATCCTCAACATACCCTGTGAGGATCCAGCAGTGTACTCGGCCCATTCGCTCAATAGTTCCAGGTCCGGATTCTCATAGGCCGGGACCGTGTGAATACGTAGACCTCTTGGCACTCTGTTTACGTCAATATAATGTTGTAAGGAAGTGGCCTCCCACCACTTCCTTATTTCCCTTTCATGGAGTCGCTCTAGTTGCTGGTATTTGTTTTTTACATTTGTCTGTACCGCATTGGGCGTAGAGTTTCCCCCTGGGCGAGTCTTAAAAATTCCAGTTGCCGCTTCGCGGCGAGCCGTCTCACTAAACATTCACGAATCTTCTTATCGTGCACTTCCCAACTCGTTCAAACCGTGTACATAATTAATTTTTTAAGCAAACTTTTTTTAAGCAAACTGTTTTCACAATTATAAAAAAAAAAAAACATCCGACCGGCTCCCGCAGATTTAGTCTGTGCCGGCACCACCCGCAGGTATCCTCAGAGCCACGGGCAGGCATGTTCCCTAAGTGAGGGAGCAGCCTTGACTGAGTAAGTACAGTGGAGCCTTTTTCCTTTCCTTTTCCCTCATGGATACGCCTGACTGCATAACGCTCAATATGACCTTTCCTTTTCTCACACAGAGTGTGACTACAGGCGTCCCTCTCCCCCGTATTGGACTCATGATGCCTTATCAAGGCTTATAACATGTATGTTTTTTTGTCAATCACGATAAACAGAGATATGCGTGTGATTGTGTCTGTATTTGTATATGTTTCTGTGCCTAACGGATTTACGATATCACTAGTGCTCACTTAGTTTAGCAGGAAATATATATTACACGTTCCACAATGGTGTAGTGTTTATTAAGCATAATAGGTGCAATATGGCCATTGTGGCATGTTTTACTAACTTTATGCCTTCATGTACCTTTGCAGAGTTCGGAGAGAAAACACCAATTAGGTGCTGTTTGTTTTGATATTTACTATTTTGTTTTTAATCAGCATGCAGTGAGCTTCAAGATAACAGGAGTGGTATCAGGAAGTAGATATCCTTGGTCCTGAAGAAAAGCCTTGGGGTAGGGCTTCAAACATGTTGACCAGTGAAACCCACACCCATTGAGTTTCCTTTTTTTGCCACTTTTTAATAATACCGGATAGAGGTGCGAATAAATAGTATCTTTCCTACTAGCCAGGTATTTTTAATTCCTCTTAGAAAACCCTCCACCTCACTCCTATCTTTTTTCATCTGGAATAGTCTAATACCATCAGTCCTCCCACATACTGGTAGGTCGCAGCAGGCCCCGTTCCGCAGTGGAACGGGAAGAACCCAATGATGAAGCATGCCACCAAGGGGAAACCCTGGTGGGTGAGGGTTATTTAAAGAAATGTTCTGCCTCCCAGAACATCTGAAAGGTAAGAAAGAAGTTTCTAAGGACGGAGTGACTATCTTTGTTTTTGATGGCAGAGAATTGACAACTTGACAAGTAATTTCTGAAATCGTAATATCAATTCCGACTTGACCAAGTAAGTTGGATTTTAACTTACTGTTAAAATGAGTCCTTGCATCATGGTTCCAGCTGCTCTCAAACTAAAGTTAAGCATTATAAATTGTTATACTGTAACCCAGTGTTTTCCTATGAGATGGCCTGTCTTGTCACGGTGAAAAACTTCTTTGTAGGTTTTTAGCTTCCAGGACATATATATGTCCTACTTTTAAATACCATGCACTCTGCCTTATTGGCCTTTAAAGCCTGCCTTACGGGTGAATTATAAATTCTTAAGCTGAAGGTTTACAAGTGCAAACCCAATGTGAAGCTGATCACCTCTCATTTGGCTCCTCATGGGCCCATCACCCGAGGTAGAAGTCTGGATTCTTTGCACTCTCAAATCAAATCAAATCAAGAACTGAGTGAGGAATGCCTCCAAGAGTATTTGATGACTATGTATCCTGTTCTTGCCACTTGAGCTTTCTAGCTACCACTCTGAGGCTTTTCCAGAGAGCTAAATGTACTCACAATTTCTGGATTAATTGCATTACCCAATGTAATGGAAGCAACCTGTTTGCACTGAGTGTTAAGATGAACATGCTGGGAAATTCAATTCTTCATATTTTTGTTCACTAGAGATCTGACCGAGTGAAGTCACAGCATGCTCAGATGACCTTGTATCTTGCACTGACTTCTGCGTGAGCCTGTGTGGCCAGAATTTCTTTCATGTCTGTAACCTGCTGTGTCCAAGGGCTTCCACTCTGTATATTCCCTGCCTTGGAACTTGATCCAACCATTTAAAGCACCCTTTTAAGTGTTATACGACTCTTTCACTGGCTCATGCCAGAAATGACAGGATGGCTTAATCCATTTGCTGCCCTGCATATGACTTAATCCCAATTCAGCAAAAAAAAGAACTGTTGTGACACACGTGGATCTTGACAAATGCTCTTTCCCAGAGACATAGATTGGGCCCCATGGACGTCCATTATAACAGTTAGCTTTCGTGACTTTAATAATAAACTTCGCGTGTTTTGATTTTTCTGTTTTATATTTAGTTAAAGCACCTTTACTTTTTCAGAACCTCCTTGGCTTGGATAAAGGTTCTTTATTAGTTTATCTGTATTCCCTTTTGAATTGATGTCTGCATTGCCAAACCCCATGTTTAGAGTAATTTGTGAGCTCTACTAATGCTACTAAAGGATGCCAAAAAGTATGTCAAGCTTGACTCTGGCCCATCTATGCATATTTCTCTGGCAAGGGTTTTGTGGGAGATTATCCAGCCACCAGCCACCCTATTTCTGCTAGTATTTCCCTTAAATATGTAAATTGTGGTGCATATTTCCCCTGCACTACTAGATTCCAAATGATCTCCCATAAGTAAATACATTTTACTTACACAAGTAATGTAAAAAATGTTCAGCTGATTGTAAGGGCACAAGTATCGGTTTTGCCCTGCCTATTCACATGTCTAAGTAATGTGCTTACCTTACTCATTTGTATTTGTTCGGGCTTGAATGATAACTTTTTCCTGAGTCTTCTGTCATGGTCCCGAGGTACCTCACTTGAACAGGAAGACCTTGTAGGGCCCATCGATCTGCAATGTAAATTCATACTTGTTGAATAAAATATTTTGAATTAGTATTTAACTTCTATTGAAAGAAAGTCTTTGAAGAGATCATTAATTACTAACAAACTGCACGGAGCACACAAAAAAGTCTAAATGATCAAATGATTTCGCAGGATTTAAAATAAATATCGATTTTTTCCTGAAGCTGCTAGCCTAATAAATTAGCCCTTGCAGTTTGTGGAGATGCATCTTTTTAACTCCCAAGAGATCGTTCTAATGAAGCTGGCATTAAGCAACACTGACCTCCGATATGGAAGCTGAGCTCACTTGATGGTGTTCCGATCAAAAGCCATTGTGTATGATGAATTCATTATAAGGAAACTTTAAAGAAGGCACAGATCATCCCAGTTTATAATTGGTTATTTAGAAAGAGCTCTTTTGTTAAAAATACCTGATCCACAAAGTTCGTGAGAATAAAATTCTAGTGGAATTGGAAAGGCAGAGTTGAGCAAAACTAATGAATTGTGCAGTTTCTGAACCCAGGCCTGTGTTGTGTTGTGTTGTTGCGGTGGCTGTGTTGTTGTGTTTATTTAGTTTGAAGGAATGCGAGAACACATACACTTTCTTTGTATTATGAACCTGTTTAGTGAGGTTTTTGGCATGACCTAGAAGTGCCGGAAGGAATTCGCACATTGTAGACTTAGTGAATCTGCTAGGATATGACTTCCATTGAGTCGATCTGATTGACTTCCGAAGCACCACAAGTGCTCTTACATCTAAACTCAACTGTACCCGTTGCTATTAACTGAGTTATTTCCATTACACATGACAACTGATCAAAAGGAAGTCTGTGTACCCAAAATACAACTATCACACAGTCACTGACCATTAATTTTACACAGTGGGCATTTTTTGGGGAAAGGGAAAATCAGGTTTTTGCAATTGCTTCCTGGAGAAGAATGGATTAGTTGGGTGCAGTTGTGGGGAAATAGTGCTGGCCTGTTTTTCTATGTCTGTAGATCATGAATTTGAGTCGAGGTTTCTGTGTACCCAAAATACAACTATCACGTAGTCACTGACTATTAATTTTACACAGTGGGCATATTTTGGGCAGAAGGAAAATCAGATTTTTGCTATTGCTTCCTGGAGAAGAATGGATTAGTTGGGTGTAGATGGGGGAAATAGCGCGGGTCTTTTTTCCTGTGTCTGTAGATCATGAATTTGAGTCGAGGATGGGTCTGCAATTCTTGGAATTTACATCTGTTGTCACATGTGCCAGCGATAGTGAAGGGTACGTGCTAAACACAAGGACCAATCCGAATTGCTGAAACTCTAGACAGTTAAGCCATGCTGATTCCCTAGTGGATCACCTGCCACGCCAGCTTGCGCCTAGACTTGTGACTCCGGAAGGCCTGTGGGCATCACCTCCCCAGTTATCTTCCATGTCACAGCTACGCAGTAACAAAAAAGATGCCATCCTGGCACTATCTTTACCCCAACTCCCTTCTTAGCTTTAGTCCTCCTCCTTCACACTTCTACGTAGGGGGTGGGGGAGGCAGGCCTCTAACCATCTTGGCCCGTATACTGCGCCATCACCATTTTGAATCTTTACTGGTTCTGGGGCATCAAGCTTCTCCCAGTCTTCAAGGCTGCTTGTTCCAGCTCTGTTTCTCTCCAGCATTATGCATGGGTACAGTTTTCCCCTACCTCCTCAATCATCAGTGTCTAGCCTTGTCTACCATAGGGCGCCCTGGCCGATGGATCCATTTGGAGCTCTGCCCTCCTGCCATTGTTTTTCAGACCAGAAAAGCAGTGTGCTTTACAGACCGTTGAGTTCGGTTGCATATTGCCTGCTAGAGTGGATTATATGATTTACCTGCACTAAAGACCAGCAGAGCTGTGTTCTCAGAAGTTGCTAGAATAAGATCCCCAGCAGAGCCATGCTATGGTATTTTTCTGCTAGGAGAACTATTTACTAAACTGATGAAAAAAAAACCCTTGCCACCATCAGAGGAGCAGGCCACCTGACATAGGTTCTGAATAGCAATTATGAAAAGCAATGGTCCTTTTGAAACTTGTTTTATTGACATTTCGTATATAACATACAAAATATATTTTGCAGTAATGAAAAGCAATTGTTATGAACAAAACTTTTGGATCAGCAACGCCCTGTTGTCTTTGAAATCGAAGGAGTGGATAAAGTGAAAGGCTGCAGGACTGCCAAGTAAATAAAATTCCTAACGAAACATTTGGAGATATCAGCGAGTGTGCTGGTGCACAGCAGAGCTGTCAGCTGTTTTTAGGACACTGTCTGAAGTGCATGCACTTGGAAATTCTTAGAGTTAGTGTAGACAGTGAAGCCGAGAAACAGAGCAGCGGTTGTGTTCCCCTATTTCCCAGCGTGCTGTCTGCGGCAAATGGTAAGTGTGCGTGCTTTAGACAATCAGTAATTTTATAAACAGGCACTCGGCTCTGCTTGCGCCAGCGCACCCTTCCACGAAACGGCTGTTGGTCTAGTTGGAGGCATTGTGCACTGTTGTGATCAGAAAGAGGATTTCAGCTACTATGCTTTTGTTCCATGCCTCTGACCCGATTTTAACCAAACCATGTGGCTGCCCGCGGTCCACGCAGGGGGCCCCCATAAGAGGGGGGCCGCCTTAGTGCCACATGATGGCACACGATGACGGTCTAGTACTGTAGGGACCCCCTAGTGGTCCGACGCGTCATTTCCGGCGCGCTGGTGGGCGGGGAGCCAGGTATAAGTACCTCTCCCGCCCACCTGGTGCTCTCTTTGCTGCAAGGCATTCACGCCGTTTGGCTGTGTCCTTTGTTCGGGTCCGGGAGCTGAGAGATAGTTCGGTGAGTCTCCCCTCCCCCCTCCCATCTGTGCGGGACACCATGTTGGCCTCACCAAGCGGGGGTAGCTTCACCCGGACCTGTGGATGGCCTGCTATATCCCCCGTGGCATTGTGCTTTTAACTGTTGGCACAAAGGCCCGGGGAGGGCAGCAAGAGCGCGTGGGCCGTACTTCACGGCGCAGATAGGCCGCGTCCACCCTAGCGAGCGGGCATGTGGGGGCGGCAATGGGGATATGTGGCAGCCGCTGGGGGGGCCCGCAAGATTCCGCAGGCCCGCCTGCGCCTCCAAGAGAGGCCGCCTCCGCCCCAGCGATTAAGAGTGCTGGGGCGGCACAGTTAATGAAATGGTTGCGGCAGCTGGGGGGGCCCGTAAGAGTTTGCAGGCCCGCTAGGCCTCTGAGGAAGGCCGCCTCCGCCCCAGCGGTTAAGAGTGCTGGGGCGGCACAGTTAATGAAATTGTTGCGGCCGCTGGGGGGGCCCGCAAGAGCTCGCAGGTCCGCTCAGCCTCTGAGAACGGCCGCCTCCGCCCCAGCGATTAGGAGTGCTGGGGCGGCACAGTTAATGAAATTGTTGCGGCAGCTGGGGGGGCCCGTAAGAGTTTGCAGGCCCGCTTGGCCTCTGAGGAAGGCCGCCTCCGCCCAGTGATTGGGTGTGCGGGGGCAGCACAGTTAATTAAATGGTTGCGGCAGCTGGGGGGTAGCTTTCCTAACACAGAAAAGTGCGCTCCGTGGCTCCGGCTGGTGGCGGGGCTCCTCTGCCACGGCGAAAAGTCTCCTCCTCGGCGAAGGATGGGCACCCACGAATGATACAGGAATAGGGTGTTATTCTCCTGCTTTGCGTTAACTCTGGAACCCTACCCTACTGGGCACTATCAAGAGGTGAACCTTGCCTTGGGGGCAGGCACAGTTAAGATATAGCATCCCCTGCTCAAGGTGCAGCAGTGTCTCAGATACAGGTTTGCCTCCAGCCACTGGTTGCCTTTCCACTGCCTACAGTGCGCTCCTGCACGACTCTCGCCTACAGGCTCGCTAGATCCGGGGCTTAGACTCAGCCCCTGGTGTACTCCTACTGGATAGCGCCTCGCCTGCTGTAGTGGCCATCTCCGGTCTCAGGTCCGGAGGCTGATCCGGTCAGTGGGTCGCTGTAGGACACTCTCGGTGCTGGACGGCCCAGCACTGCTTCCCCAACTAGTCCAAATGTTCCCCTACTAGACAGGCCGCCTCCAGCACAGGCTTCAGCCAAGCACAGCCTCCAGTCGGGACGGGTCACTTGTGCACGGGCAGACGGTGTATCTGAGGCGAGCTGGAGGCTCTACTATAAGTCTTCGCACAGACTTGTGGTCTGTGTCGGAGCTGGCAGCACAGCCCTCCCCCTTCCCTTCCTTGATTGCGACGGGTGTATAATTTTCAGGCCGAGCGGGTGGCTGCGGCCACCGCATGATGGTCTGCTTTGTCCGGTGGCGGGGACAAGGGCAGCAGCGCATGCGGAGGGCCCGCGGCGTGGGGAGCCCGGCCCCCGAAGGGAGTTGAGGGATCGAATTTGGAAGTCAACAATGCTACGGGCTCAGCGCTCCATGCTGGTGTACTCTTCCTTGCCCTGCTACCATGGAAGGCAGCTGTCCCTGTGGTTTTCCTTAGCCTCCACTTGACGCTCTGTTGATTTGAGCCCGGGCTGCTATCCCGTATTCTCAACTGGGCCACTCTTTCCCTCTCCTGAGCACACAGGGTTTTCCTTTGCACTGGGCTGGCCATTCTCCTCACTTTGGCGCAGACCTGCATGCTTGTTGGGGGAGAGGTTTGTTTTTCACGAGGGACAGGTGGTGCTGTCTCTTGCAGGGGCAGGTGGGTGTATCTTAAATACCAGGGGATGCGTTTTAAAGTAGCTGGTATATTAGACTCCGCGAGGAAACATTGTGCAGTTAGTACAGGGTAGTTGCAGGACGGCCTGGATGGACCATGTAGACGGCCTTATGTGTAGGAGTGAAGACGGGTATAAACCTGTTTGGTGCTGCGGCACGGTGTTCTCAGAGAACATGACCAGGTGAGTGGAGAGCCCTCACCGAGGTACTGCTGTCAAAAGCAACTGTGTACCAATACAGGTAGAGAAGGGGACTGTGGGTTAAAGCCTAGTGGCTTAATACCAGAAACCAAGACATTACGCTACTGCATCATCCTCAGCGAGGTAACGCAAATAGATGCCCCCCTACTTCTCACGAGAATGTAATGGGGGGGCACCCAAGTCTCTCGTATCTCACAAATATTCGTGGTACCTGTTTGTCCCCCCGAACAGTGAACCAGCACAGAACATCTGCTGCTGAAAGGGAATGTGCATGCAACCGTGATCCTGGGATCAAAGATCAGCGGGGTTGGGACACGGGGCGGGGGTGGTCTGTTCCCTTTCAAGAGCTCGCGTATCATTTTACAGGCTGTTATCATAAATCCTACACTTCATCCTACCGCCTATCATTATATCGTGTGCAATGGGTGAGGGGAAGTTGTAAACTGGTCCTGCATGTAGATCCATCTACAAAGGACAGAGCTCAGAGCCAGCATCTCTGGAATTCTTAGCACAGAAAATAATTCACTATTGTGTCACGATTGTTGCTCAATTCAAGGGTTGGCAAAACTCCAGAGCTTCTCATTCACGTGGATGTCCGTACAAATGTGTGTAGTTAAAAAGGAAAGACTGAAATCATGAGGAATATAAAGGTATAAAATACAACCTTGGTCGCCTGTCCCTTAATTGGATAAACATTGTGATGTACAATGACGACTATTTCATTCATTCATCTACAGATTATTAATTTGATATGCAATTGGAAATTGAATGCTGCAGAGGGAGGGACTCAGACATATTTCACCCCTGCCACAAAAAGTTTCAGTGATACACACTTTACATAGTTGAACCAGGCATTATATTTACAGCCTCCTTTTGCTAAAACCACAATGTGAGAAAGTCACTCCTGGACTTTTAAAAGTGCTGCAATTGTCTACTACTGCTAAATTACAGTATCAAGTTACCTGTGCTAAATTTGATCGGGTGGTTTCTGGTGCTCGGCACCGTCACTTAATTGTCAACACCGGCGCTTGGGACAGTCTGCCACAAGTTGGCGCGGTCTGTCTGTTTTAGAGATGAACACAACAACAGGCATTGATTAATTCAACATACATTAAAATTACTATGGCCTGCTGCCCAGGCCATTCTTATAGCTTTGGGGGCCTGGAATAGTCTGAGTTGTTACACAGGCACAAGTGTCAGGGTTAGTAGTTGTGATGTTGCTAGGTTTGGCAGCACGACAGAAGCGATGTGTGGTGCAACCTGAAGTGGCCGCCTGTCGTGAGCCCTGGCATATAGTTGCTCAAGCGTCAGGGTTGGTAGTTGTGATGTTATATGATTGGCAGCACGGCAGGAGCAACGTGTGGTGCGAACTGAAGTGGCCGCCTGTCGCCAGTCCTGGCATATAGTTTTCTACAAATTAAGCACTTAACGTTTGAAATCTGTGAGGCTGTGGGCACAGCTGGGCCGCTGTTAGTTCAACGATATTTGGGCGTGTCGCATCTCCTCTCCTGCTCGGGTCTCTAAACAGGGGGCAGTTACATGGGCATAGCTCCTTGCTGTAAACAGCGCGCGAATCTAGTGCATGTTTAAAGAAAGCACGGCATAGCACAAGACCTGCAAAATTACATACATCATCCAGTACCTTCAATATACCTGCATGCCCATTTCTCACACTTCCTCCACCTCCCCTAGGTGCCGCACCATGAGAGGAGTGCTACCCTTCCTTACGGTTCGGGTCCCCTTTGTAAGATGGGGCTGGATCGGGTGCGGGAAATAAGGGGGAAAACTGTTTTCCATGAAGCCAACAATTATGCTGGCACGTTAGCTCGTTCTTTATGGAATTGGAGAAGGCACTGATCACCTGTTTCTTTATTTATCTTGCTTGGTATCTGTCTGCGAGAACTGTGAGTTAAACCGGGCTACGATGGTGGCATCTTGGTCGCAGGAAGATGGACCAGACAACCCAGATGGAGTATGGGCGGCAGCAGTGCCAAGTATGGGGAGAGCGCTAGGAGGAAGACTGAGGTGCCAGCATACATAGGTGAAAGTGTACCGGGTCACGTTTTCGTACGGTTGGTATTGGTAAGGCAACCGGACTTTTAGGTTAGCAGGACGGTATTTAGCAAGACCCGCACTCAAGGATACATTTCTCGCACACATGACCCAAAAGCAGGGGGGCCTCGCACAGCGCGGCTCCTGGCGGCGCTTTAAACTGTTGGTTGTTAGGCAGCTTATCTGGCACCAACACCTTATTGTCACATCTTACGATTACAAACTGCTCTCGATTGTTTGTGGTCATGTTAAGCGACATGGGGACCGACTGACCCCGACGTATGAAACAGAAATGGGAAGAGCAGGAATAAAGTAGCCACTTACTCTGCCAGGACAGCCACAGGTGTCCTCGGTCCTCCAAGTATACGAAGAAGATTCACAATAGGTGGGTTGGGGGAGATGTGCGACTTCAACTAACAGATGCCAATCACCGGTCATTAGGCCGCTCACATTGTTAGCAATTAAGCAGCCTGGGAAGATGTGGGCAGGACACTTGAGCGTTTCCCACATCTACTCCCCCCTTAAGAATAGGGTGGGCATATTGGAATTACAAAGGGCCGTCCTTTTACCAAGGCATCCCATCAGATAGTGTGCCGCCCCCTCAGCCTTTCTCCCTCCAGAGGGCGATAAATTGAGTTCCACTGAGTTGGGTAGCAATAAACACCTGTTAATCAGTGCCAGGATATCCCTCGGGGTGAAGGTGTGCAAGCACACTCCTGTTATTTTGGGCATAGACTATGTTAAACACAGTGGGCAAGCTTTTCTGACTAGGCGGTAAGGACAGGAAGCAAACACAGGGAGAGCCAATGGGTTTGGATCTTGCACAATAGTAGTAAGTGGAATAACTGTTACTTTCGACAGGCCCGAGCGCAAACAATTTTAATGATTTTCAGCCGCGGCTTCTGCCAGCTGATCTCAGTATGATTTTCGGAGGCTGAGGGGTTGTTACCTCTCTAGAGGTAGGTCCATGATAATTGTTGTGCTTAGTGAGGTTCTCAAAACCAAAGCGGGTTGTATCTTTCCAAGGGGAAGAGATATGTTAGGTAATTAACAGCCCGCTAGGTAACACATCGGGGTGGGCAGTACAAAAAAAAAAAATTCTGGTTGCAACTGGGGATTCCCTCAGTCATGTCTGCTCCTGCACATTCGTCAAGCTGCTGCGTCAGGTTGTTGCCAGATGTCTTGGAGTGACAGGCAAGTGCAGTAAGGGAGCAGGTTTTAAGTTGCGAGGTCACTTGCAGTGGGCAGAGGGGTCTCAGCTGACCCACAGAAGGTGGGTTGCGGCAAATCTTGAATCTGGGAACCTCAGAGTGCGACATTATCATGGGTTTAATATACGCAAAACTCTTTGGCGGTGGAGTAAAACCGTTCCAGCAGGAATTGCTAGATAAATAGAAGGGTAGCCGGACCCAGTTTCGCTTCTGTGGAGGGCTAACAATGCCGGGGATAACGAAGCGAACTAGGGCGATTGCTGGTTTAAGCACCAAGGGTCACAGTTGGTCAGCAGGTATGGTGTACCTGGGATCGGACTACAGTAAGTAAGCCTGGGGGCTGTGTAAGTTGTCACTCCAAAGAGGGTGCAGTGTTTGCAATAGTGGGCACAAATACGAATATTCGCAAACCGGATTTGACACCATCCAGGGGTTCGCAATGGTTTAGGTTGCTTCAGTTAAAAAAACATTCCCTGCCGGGATAGCCAGCCGAGCTAGGCCGGTTGAGGAAGTGGACATCTACAAGGGTGCTTCTGTCCCTCAGTTGGGGAAACAATGTAGTATAGCACTAAAAGGCTACTATATATTAAGAAAAGTGCATGTCCATTATTTTGGTGAAGGCAGGTAGCTTTACTTATTGTGTCCCCCCCGCCCCCCCTGTCCCCATCCACTTGTCTGCGTCATGGCTCACATTGGCGAAGTTTGGAAGTGCATGACTTGCGCTAGGAGGGGACATCAGCCTGGAATCACGGCAGTTATCACCGCAGGCAGAAGGTGAGGGGCTAGCATGCAATTGGCCATGTTATAAAGCAGAATACGGGGGGTCAGGTGTGATGCCAGGGCATTACTTTGGCCATACTCGGGCAGAAGGGTACAGTGCCAAAAGCAGCATGATTTCTGAAGCTAGCTATGGGCAATCAGGAGTTGTCTTTCCATGTATGGGAGTGCTGCGACTCCAAGGAGGCCTGGCCCTTCGCCCTTCAGGAGAGGGTTATTTACTGATTCATGCGGTCAGCTAGCCCCTTACCAAAGAGCAGGTAATGGAGGCATACTTTACATTGTCAGGCAATGCGGGTCCTGGCAGGCGCTGTGGCAGGCACTCTTTCGGGAGGGGCAGCGACTGCATCTTTCGGGCGGGCATGAAGCGGAGCGCATCAGGCAGGTGGGACAATGGGAATCCCAATGTTTTAACGGTACTTCCGTCCGTAAGCCACCCAGAGGGGGTGGCCGGAGGACAGGTTAAGTAAATTATGTACAGTGCGCTTTTTGAGTTTACCGAAGGCAACCCTGTGATGCATCAGATGTTTGGCGGGGTGCAGTGTTATTTGGAAATTAGGGGCAATATTGAGTGGTGGTATAGAATGGTGTGCAGTGCTTCAATAATGTGTTTGGCAACCTAGCATTTCTTTGCTTTGCCAGGTTCAAAGGTCTGGATGAATGGCCTTCGTGCGCCTTGTGAGTGGCATGGGAAAGGAGGCATGGGATTTTCCTCCACTGAGTTATTTGGTTGGGGTCCCAGGCATGCGCTGGAACAGCGTGCTGTAGAAGCTGTGGCACAGGCTAGGGGGGGGGGGTGTCTCCCCTCCCAACATTTTGGTCATACACCTGGGAGGCAATGATTTGACTCTCATGGGTAGGAGGGCACTGCTGCAAGAACGAAATCCTCCATGTGTAAGTTAAGCAACCAATTGGGGTCATGTGAGTTATAGTGGTCAGAGATAACCCTAGGTTTAGTGTGGTGAGGGGCCCGGTCAGGGGTTGCCGTGGAAACCTCACGCAGGAGAATGAACAGTGCCATGCGCAAATTCACTGAACAGAGGGGGTTTGGCTCTCCCAGGCATGGTCTGCTGCATGCCGAGCCCTCAGGGTGTTTCGAAGAGGACGGGGTTTCACATGTCTAGAGTGGGCATGGACTTGTTTATTGGACCAGGACAAGGCCCTGGAATCAGCAAGATGTAGGTAAAAATGCCGGCCTTGGTGGGGGCCCTGGGAGTGACGGTGGCCACACCCAGAGCTGTGGCGGAGTTACAGGGCGATCCAGAGGCTGAAAGGTACATAGGGGTACCCTCTTCAGGAGCACAACAAGGGTGCAAAGGCCAAATATCCCCAGGAAGTCCTCGCGGTGGACCCTGGAGGAGCGATGGCGCCCCGTTAGTCCTACGGGCGGTTGTAAACCTGAGCAACCGGGGGCTGCCTGGTACGCTCCACCCCCCTCAAGGGGCGTGAGTAATTGGGTGGACGGGCGGTCCACAGGTGGGAAGGGGTAAACCCTCCCCCAAGATTAGTAAGCACCAATTGGTTAGTGCCACTGTGCAATTTGGCTCTTCAGGTGGGCAGGCAGCCGAGGGGCTGCCCGCCCTTGGATCGCCCGTAAGTTGACCCACCATGTTGGCATATTTCGGTATGCAAATAAACCTGCAGCAATTTTCTCCATGAAAAAAGGTGTCTTGTGTGTTTATTTCATCAGGAGATTGCTGTATGTATGATGGGGAGTGTGTTGCCGATATTGGCATTATGTGGCTGCCCGCGGTCCACGCAGGGGGCCCCCATAAGAGGGGGGGCCGCCTTAGTGCCACATGATGGCACATGACGACGGTCTAGTACTGTAGGGACCCCCTAGGGGTCCGGCGCGTCCGCATCATTTCCGATGCGCTGGTGGGCGGGGAGCCAGGTATAAGTACCTCTCCCGCCCACCGGGCGCTCTCATTGCTGCAAGGCATTCACGCCGTTTCCCTCACTACCGCGGACTCGGCGTATACACAGGGGGTGGGGTGGGTGAGGCTGTTAACGTGTTATTTTGTGTTGCAGGCGGAGTTACAGGGCGATCCAGAGGCTGAAAGGTACATAGGGGTACCCTCTTCAGGAGCACAACAAGGGTGCAAAGGCCGATATTGGCACTATGAAGCTTGCAGCATTGTGAGCAATCATATATAAGGCTAACCATAACATCCAGGCACCCTACACTATAAAGCAACTGCGAACTGCTCTTTATGATGAGTTGAGTGTTGAAGCCTCAGTATTGCAATAACAAGCCACAACAGACCAATAAGAGCCTGAGATTTTTCAGGGCGTATCATGTGCTTAGCTTTTAAGCACTGTCTGAATCGACTATTCCCTTGGAAAGCGAGGTAGCCCAGCAGGTCAGACAGTTGCACACAGCTCAGTGTGACAGTTGTAAACGGGTTTCAGTCCAAGACATCCCGACTCTGTCTTTCATCCCTTCAAAGTTTTTTAAAATGAGTACCCTTTAAACAACAGTAGCTTCCTTATTAAGCTTGATTTAGTAGTATGTGAAATGCACTATCATAATTAACATCATACGCAGAACGCAGCCCATGCGGACCGGAAACATTCATGCGTAACTGGGGAAGGGAAGCGGAAGAGAAGCAACACCCAGGATTTGGAAGGTCAGGTGACATTAGGAGCTGCGGAGGAACGGTAGGGACGTGAAAGAAGGAAAAATAAAGATATCCCCTGCCGAGGATTATGAATGTGTGTTCCCATGAACACCTTAGTGCTGCTCCTGCGATATGGAAGGGTGTGGGGGAATTGCTACTGAGGAACAGGAACTGGGAAATAGTTAAGTGACTGTTCCGAGCAATGCGGTGGGGATTTAGATGTTGGGAACGAGCAGCATGATGACTGTACCATATCAGGTTATTGTTCTTGTTTTGATTTTTGGTTGCATTCTTTTTCTTTGATATGTCATGATGATCTTCGTATCACTGAGTGCATTTGATGTAGCCTTTCTTGAGCCCCGATGTAGGGCACAATGTTAACTGAAGCTTAATAAAAAGAATGATTAAAACAAAATCATACGTAGACTGTATGGCAAAAATATGGACGCAAAGGTTTTAATGAGTGCACCCTATTCATAACCTCTAAACAGGTCATTTAGAGTTTATTTGATCATTTGACACAATACTAAGTTTCCGAAATTGTGTGATATTCAACCTTAACATTAAATTGGAAATAACACCAAGAAAGAGTGTTTCCACGTTTAAAGGTGCAAAGTTATCACCAGATCTTTGTTTGAAAATAAGATGAGCATTTTGTGTATTGTTAGTGTGCTATTACTGTGGCTGAGATCCCGTGATAACCATCTATTTTAAATAGTAAAATAATGTTAGATGCTCAGAAATCCTCATATCGTTTCCCTAACATGATTTTTTTTTATAGTTCCTGGTCTGAAAGTTATATTACTTTGTTCTTTTCTCTCCTGAACTTGAACCTACTTCATATTACAGAAGGTACAGTGACAGCACATCTTCGTCATGTCCTATTGCACAAGTGAATATGATCGTGGATAATGGAAGCACATTTTATTTGACGCATCAGCAATGTATATGTTAGCAGTCAGAAGTCTTTGGTGAATTTACTTTATAGTTACTTGAGTCTGATCATTCCACCTGTGGTTCACCAATTAATCGTATTACAATCAGGCCCGGCTTCAAGATTTGGGATCTAAGAGGGCATGAAGAAGCATGGTTGGGCCATAAAGATGTGTGGCGTTGTCCAGAGTCTCCCAAGTTTCTGAGAGCTGAGTCTGGGCATGCAACTTCACCCTCCTTTGTCTCAATTTCACCTGTTGTCCCACTCAGCTCACCCTCTACTTCCTCCCACCTCATGCTCTTCACCTCATCCTACTCTCTCCCCACCTTATCCACATGTTTTCAGGCTGTGCCCTTCTCTTTCTTCTCTTCACGCTTCTCTATATCCGCCTTATCCTACTTTCACTCTCTGCTGACCTCGCCATCCTCTCACTGTAGTTCAACTCCACTTCACCTTTCTATTTCCACCTCACCCTTCTCTCTCCACCTCACCCTTCTCTCTCTTCCTCACCCTTCTCTCTCTTCCTTGCTCTTCTCTCTCTTCCTCACCCTTCTCTCTCTTTCTCACCCTCCTCTTACTTTTTTATCAACCTCCTGTCTTTCTAACTTGTCCTTCTCTCCCACTCACCATCCTCATTTTTTCACACTATCTTCCCTCATGCCCCAGCCTCTTCCCTATTACCCTCCTGTCTCTCTGCTTCACCTACTCCTCTCTTCAGCTCACCCGTCTCTCTCTCCACCACACCCTGGACTCACCATCTCAACCTCTTCTGTCAGCCTCACCTTCACTGCTGCAGCCTATGGGGTACAGATTTTTTGTATGTAAAGGAATGAGCAGTGTGCATGTGCTTATGTGGGCACCTGTGTGTACGTAATTGGGCCTGGCACTTCTCTGTCTTTGGTTTTGTTCTTCACTGGTAGCTCTCCACATTCTAAACAGTGGCAGCAATAATGCCTGGATTATATAGAGCATACTCATGAGCACAAATGAGATCTAGAAAGACCTAGATTATGTGTATTTTAGTTAAATAAGTGAGGTAACAATTGGAAGAGCAATCAAAGTTGGCAACTTGAGCAACAAAACAAAACCAGACATCAAATGTGGGACAGTTTTTACCCTTATCTGCCACATCTTCTGAGGTTGATGACTGGACTTGTAATTTGGTGGCTATTTTCTCAACCACTATTTCATTGTCAGTCGTTTTCAGCAGAATGCATTTTAAGGGGAACAAAGAGGAAACGTGCGGCTCATGTGGCTCATGAAAGTGCCTCAAAATTGAACTTTCTCTCCTAAACAGTGATTGGCATGCTTTGTCTTTCCCATTCTCCTGTCTCCCACCAGTCTCTCCCACTCCCAACAGTCTCTCCCACTCCCATCACCCCCTCTTTACCCATCACCCTCCAGGTCATTAAATCTCTACCCCCTCTTGCTCTACCACTATCCTTCAGCCCATTCACAATCTTTATATGGCCCCTCCCCAACTACTTATAATTTGCTCATGACCCTCCTATGGGAATCCTTATCTGGCCCTTCCCCCACCACTTTTAATTTGCTCATGACCCTCCTATGTGACCACCTTCCTTTCTCATCATCCACATCCTCCGCCTTCACATTTCTGTATTCCTCTCCCTCTGCTCACCTTTTATCGCCCGACTCAGTACATGCTTACTCATCCCCCTACTCACATCACTCATTTTGCTCATCAGTATCATGCTTCATGCATGCTACTTCCTCAGACTCATTTTTCAAATTCCTTCATCCACCTCTCATACCATCTTCTCTATTTTATGATGCTCATCTTCCCCTACTCCTCATTAATAAACCCTCTGTGAAATAGTTCTTCTCTTCCCTTTTAATCACTTCTTCACTCTTTTTTTCTTACTCATCTTTTCTATCCTCACTCTCTCCTCTGATCAACCTCCATCTCTGTACCCTATCACATTTTCCTCTTGTCAAGACTCTAGAATCTTTGATCATGTTTGTTACCCATTGGAGTCACAGTTCTGAAGGAGGGCGTGGGTTTTTTCAGGACTTATAAGGAAAGGACACGACTGCTTCAACAGCTGTGAGTTAGTCTTTAGCTAACATCATGTGTTTTATAAGTGAGTTATGCACTCTAACTTTTGAAATGCCCCAAAACATCACATTTATTTGAAGCTTAAATAAGTGTGTTGTTGTTTATCCAGATCAGGGAAACCTAGCAATTCAGAGTTTTTATATTGATGGGAGGACATCAAAGTTTTGTTTTCCTGTAGTATTTGCAGGCTGTAAACAAAGTTTATTATTATTTGGGGTGGTCGACATGGTCTTTCACTCAAGACGATTCAAAACTGCGCCATTGTCAGTGTTTTTATAATAAATATAGTGCTACAGGGCTTTAAGTGAGAATAAAGAATTGAGGGGTCTCTAAAAGGTGCATGAACATGTAGTTACAGGCATTGCTTAAAACATAAACTACATTTCTATGATTTCCATAGTGTGCCACTCGACTGGTATTTAGGGGTTTCTCCTGGTTTTTTGTTATTGCATCCAGGTGTATAACACAACATCTGGCATGCACCTAAAACCAGCACAATTGGCTTTATCAATTGTTGTCTCTGTACGCTCTACAGAGAGCTCAAGGATTGGATGACCAGGTATTCTGAACTTCTTTTATACCCAGTGACAGGCACTGTGAGAAATGTGCAGTGCCTTCAGCCTTAACTCCAGAGATCTCATACCTCAAGGCGACTCAGTTCAAAGTATGCACTATACAAGAGAAGTATGCTGCACGAAAAAAAATGCAAAAACAACACCCTGGACACAGATAACACTCCTATGGAGTGCAAGATTAAGGTAAACATGTGAATATAGACAGGAACTAAGTCACTAACATGGATTATCTTTATGTTTTTACATTAGTTTTTCAGAAATTATCAATGTTTTTACCAGTAAAGTTCAGGACATGAATAGAGGGCTCGATAGGGGCTCGTTTCAATGTCCGTTTTAAATTACTATCGGGTTTGAGACCCAGAGAGACCTGGCTCACCTGTAGTGCTATAAGCAGGGCCACTGGAATTATGTGCTTCTGCGGCTACAGCATATTTCACATAATTAAGGATTTGCCACATTTGTCACAAAATCCACCACCTGCTACAGAATTTGCAGATTTTAACAAGAGAAAAAACTGTTCCTAGCTCAAACGGTTTGAAAGTTACTAAAAAAGCAAAAACGTGTTGCGGCGTTGTGGAAGGCCCTTCACAAAGTTTGATTGGTCACCTTTCAGTTTCCTGTTGCTGTATTTCGGTGTTAAAGTGGTACTAATGAGGTATAACCTTCTCCAAGACAGTGTTAACGTGTAAAATACTGAAGTAATATAATACTATCTTAAAATGCGTAACATTACACATTACAATTTGCCTTCTTTTTGTCACATAATTCAGTCAACCCTTCCGCATAATTTGAAAATATAACAAAACACTATGAAGATAAATATATATCCTGATCTTATACTCATTTTCACCTACTTTTCTTACAGTGACAAAATCCTTCACACTCTTTCTGGTATGAAACTGTTTTCATCTCCTAATGACTGGTGATGGAAGCTTGCGACCTCCATATAGTGAGGGGTGTCTCAGGTACCCCTTATGTTAACGTGTGCACAGTAACAACAACAATCCCCTGTGACCTCACTCCTGTCCCCAGTCACTTTAAGTAGCCCAAGGCATTGGTATTAAAGATAAAAGTTGCACAATTAGACTTTGCTGGTGAGGCTGCAGGCCCCTTAGGGAAAAGAACATACGATGATTTTCTGCTTGTGGGTGGCCCTTGGTGCTATCTTGGGTGGGCCTGGCCCACCCTCTAGGACCAGGCCTCGGTACAATGCTAGTGATACATTCACATTACCACTTCTATTGCATGCGTTGCTATGGCCGAAATCACTTACGCACAACATATGCATAGTGGAAAAAATAGAGTTTCTTAGTATTGTGTTGAAAACAAAAGATTAGATCATATCCATTGTAATTTTTAAGCATATGTTTTCTAAGAAGAAATATGTGGTATACCTGAGTTTTTCAATGGTGGTCTTTCTGTTGGCAACCAAGAACGGTATTAATGTCTTCCTTTTGAGGTAGGTAACCAAGGCAGCTGCAACGAGGCTCAGAGTCGTCACCAGTGTCCCCAGTATGGTGTTCCTGTTGTCTGAAAGAGAAGCGGCGTAGGTTTGTAGGTGATGTTGGGAGGAATGCAGACGTGCTGTCTTACTCTTTTGATTAGCATGAGGGTTGCTGCCACTGTAACACCCACAAAAGCGGGGCTGACCTAGAAATCTAACCACACAGAACTACGTGTTCACATAACAATCAGTCCTCAAAATAATTTGTGTATCTCTCCCACATATAGATCCGATTATGTTGTACAAAGATGTTCTCGTTTTTGTCAAGTACATTAGGTGCCTGTCCCTCTCTGAGGCAACTGCACAGAGTATTCCATTACGGGAAACGACGTGAACGCCAGAGGTTAAATGGTGATGCGAATATAAATGTTTTAGCGGTAAACATGGGGACATGCGATATTTTAATCTCTTTGATTCAAGCCACTAATTGAAAGCACAACAGCTGAGGGCAGTAAAGCTGTACGGCGTGCCTGCTGCCTCCTTGATTTAAACGAACATTTCTTGACGTGGATGATTCATGTCTGTTACATAAACCTGCTGAAAGCTAAATGTTCATCTAAGGAACTTTAGACATGATGAGCCTCTGCTGTGACCAATATCTATGACTGTTTATTCTGTTCTTTCTCCACTATGCTTCTTTCTTCCATCGCACTACTTTCTTTCAACCTTCATTACTATTCTGATTTGTGCTCTCCTTCTCTTGCATGTAATAATTAATGACATTCATTAGCAATAACACAATCCCCTTGAGGTCGGGGCTCTAGCATTTGTCAGGCAAATCCCTGTCCCACCCTCTTCCTTGTAACATGGTCGGGTTATTCCCTATTAACTGGTGGCCACATCCAGGGAATGTGTACTGCTAGGCCGTACTCAAGAGTTCCCCTTCTACTCTTTAGAATTAGTCAAACGTGTCTATGGTGCCGCAGCACTGTCAGCAGCAAGTCCCCCAGGGCCCCACAGGCTCAGTTCAAGTCTTAGCTGCGCCTGCAGCACTGAAGTGTTCCATGTTGCGGTTAGTGCCCTGACAGCAGGCACTTGAGAGTTCTGATCTTGTATGGGGAAGTCAGGCTGCTTGCGGTAGATGTGACAGCACCCTGCAGACGCAGGCTCTCTTCCCGGGCGGCGCTCTCAAGAGATGCTCCCAGCCTGCGAAGACGCTGTAAGTCAATCTTACCCTTTTGGGGAGGGGTCATTCATCTCTTGTCTGGACTCCAGAAAGAGTGCAACATCGTCTGTGGCCCTCTACTGTCCTCAGGGGTCAGTCAGGGACAGTTCTCTCGCTGTGTGGGCTCGACCTGTAGATCGTAGCACAGTCTTTACTCGGGCAATGGCCCACACATCTTGGCAACTTTGTTACTGGCAGCCCTTTTCTGGCATACGGGGTTGCTGAAGTGCTTTACAAATTTAGCACAGACTCCTCTGTTGCAATTGCCTCCACCACACCGGTTAGGTGTCTCAGTGCTCTCGCAGTAGAAACTTCAACGGTGGCCCCCTCTGGCATTCGGGGTCAATGCAACGCGCCGGTACGGGCTTGGCAGTTCCCACACAGCACTAAATACACAACTCAGTCCACAGCAGCCCTCTCCTGGTATACGTGGATCGCCAAGCCAACACTACACACAGGCAACGACCCCATTGGTGCACAGCCATTCCCTCATATATTCCTCAGGAAGGCTCCCCAATGGACCTCGCTCTGTCACAGATCACACTTCCTCACATGGCACACTGGACTTGGCAAGCAGGCTGGTGCTCCAGGTCAGATGGTCTTGGTTTACCTGGTGACGTCCCCTCACCCAGCAGGGACACTAGCAGGCCTTGGCCCCCAGTCCTGGTCATGGGCAGAAGTCTTGCAGAGTTTCCCCTTCTCACAGAGCCCATCTGGCTGCTTGGCAGATGACACATTTTGGGGTCTCAACCTCCCCTTCTTATAGTTCTTTTCCAGACACCAAATGTGATTTAGGGTCTGAGTCTTTGAAGTTTTATGTTCGAGTTCTGCTTCTTTTGAAGTGTACATTTTTCCTTCTCTTCTTCCCTCTTAAAAGTCCGTCACAGCAGGAAAGACTCCAAAGCTGAGTGTCCCCAGGGCCGGACTGGGAACCAAAACCGGCCCTGGCAAAGTGCTCGGCTGGCCCCCCCGGGGGTTGGGGGTGCGGCCGAGCACTTTGCCAGGGCCGGTTTCGGCCGATTTTGTTACAGGGGCCGATATTTCAGCCATGCTTCAAAAACGGCCCTGTAACAAACGCGGCCCCCCAGGGGCCCAAAACCGGCCCCCGCCCTGGCGGCCTACTGGGGAAATGCCCGGTGCCCGCTACGGCCAGTCCGGCCCTGAGTGTCCCACAACACAGTTCGTACGGGTGACCAGAGTTCACACCTGGATGTCAGCCACAGTGATATGTGCATCAAAAGGTTAATCCTGGCTTCCAGCCCTACTCTTTATGAGTCTCTTATCAGCCCAATCTCCTTCCTGAGATGTGTCCGGGCCCCTTCCTTAGTATTTATCACTGAATCAAAGAGCATTCTTTTGAAGTGTAAAAGGGGAGTCTCTTCCTCCCTTCCTCCAGTGTATCCCATCCAGCTCACAGGAATGCAGCATATACACAAATCTATCTCGGGGTATTCCGTTACTCTTCATGTCTTCACCAGACAGGCCTGGACTTCCCAACATGGAACTCAGGGCCCTCCATGGAATGTAGCACTGCAGGCACACTAACACTCAGTATAAATTCACAGCACACAAACTGTCCAGCACTGTTACCTCCATGCATTGTGCAACTACAGGCACACATACATTCAGCACACACATTCAATCTGCGCACACTTTTCAGTACTGTAGCCTTTATGTATTGTACTAGGGTGTGCTATTTGCAGACGCACACACTGCCAGCACACTCACCACGTGCAAGATTCACAACACTTTACCCTTAATGTATTGTACTTTTCACAAGCACATATACACCCAAGCACATGCTTTCAGTGCACACTCACTGCAAACACTTCACCTCTCATGTAATATATTCCTCACAGGCATACATACACTCAGTACATGCACCAAACCTTCATGTACTGCATGTACTGCACGTACTGCTCTATTCTTGTACTGTTCCCCTCCCAGGCACCCATACATCCAGTACAGAGTCACTAGTCTTGCGCTGTGCAGCACTCCACATCCACATGATATAGGTCAAGGGATAGTTGAGCACACAGCAGCGGAACTTTGAAAAGGTGAGTCCTGTCAAGCTCACTACAGTGACACAGGGTAAACAGGACCTGTTCACTCCTACTGATTACTACATGGTATGCTGCCACCACCGCATTTGGGCTGCTTAACTCTTGGTGAAGGCAGTAACGTTCCACCACTTTGATGACAGCGCTTTGGGCATTCCTCCCGGTCCAACAGGACAGCAATCTGTCAGACAGGCCTATGTCATGGCACACATGCATGATCCATGCTTGCCTATGACAAAAAAATCAGCATTAGGGATCCAGGCAACAGTACAGTTGAGCAGTCAGGGCAGGGGTACACATCTTTAACCATGCAGAAGACTTTTCAATCCCAGCATTCATTCAGCTTTGATTTTCTTCTCTTCTCTGCTTTCATACTTTCTATTCTTCTGCCTGCTTTCATTCCTTCTCCCATTTCCATTCTTCACCCTTTCCTACTTTCATGCACTCTCTCCCCTTCCTGTTTTAATCATTCTGCCTCTCTTTTCAATAATTCATTTTCTCTCTCAAGCTTTCTTTCCTCTTTTGGTTGTTTCCTATTTGTATCCTCCCTCTCCTTCGCTCATCCCTTGACTGCCTCTCTCCTGCTTTAATTTTGTCCTTCTTGGCTTTCATTAATTCTCTCATTCTCTTCCTTTCATACCATCTGTAGAAAATATGCCTTTTCTGCGTGGTTTCCCAGATATTTCGCCTTTTCATGACACTATATCTTTGCTGCCATTAGAACACTGTGCACTTTAAACACTTTAAAATGCCTGTCCCTCGACCCTTTAAACATGGTCGAATTGGCATATACCTAATTGGTGTACTTAACTTACCTATAAGTCCGTAGTATATGGTACAAAAATGCACACAGGGCCTATAACTAAATGTCAGTAGTGGACTACAGCACCTATTGTGCCATCCACTATAGTGAACAGTGTTGAAAATGGCTTGAGGCCTATCAGTGCAGGCTGGCTGTAGGAGTGTAAAAACTTCAATTCGTCCTGTCTAAATAAACCCCTTTGACAGGTTTAAACCTTCCTTTTAAATATTTATAAGCCACCCCTGTGTAGACATTATAGCCCACCAGGCATGGTACACGGTATTTAAAAGTGGGGCATGTAGGAATGTAATGTTATCATGTCTTTACAGTGACTAGCACCCAAAAGCTATTTTTCATTGCGGCAGGCCTGGCTGTCTTATGTAAAAAAAACTGAATACATATTTAATTCCCAGGAGTTTATCTTGGTACTGGGACCAGCTAGAAAAATAATTAAACTATTTGTTATACTTATCAAAATCCAATTCAATGGCGAGGTCAGATTTTCAATAAATATTAAGGGAAAGTAACATTTAGAAAGTTACCTATTTCCTGCATGAACTTCTGCCAGCCAGTATTTAGCATATGAATAATTGTGAAAAAGGTGTGAAATGCCTCCAAGGAGCAACCAGGCAGACCTGCATGGGCAGAGATGACCCCTCTGAACCACACAGATTATGCAGGGTGGGGGCTTACTTGAAAGGACGGGAACAGGATGGTAAGGCAATTCTTGTATATCCACTTTCTGGTTACTGAGAAACCCTGCTTTGTCCTACCAGACTTCTGTCCCTGGGTTTACTGGGGGTACAGTGGCTGCTTCAAGCTGGAGTTTGGTGTAGAAGTGAGATAACAGAATGATTAACATGGTACACTCCCCACACACACCGCTACCCCTCACAGCCCAAGTTTAGTATGGAAAAAGATTTTTTCTGTCTTGAAAATTCACAAAGAGGGTAGGGTTGGATCCTAGACCATTTACTGCATTGGTTATGGCATGCTCAGAAGTCATTCCCACCCACTAGCTCATTCAGTGTATAAATGTGGCATCTCCAGGCACCCACTCCAGAACACTTCTGGAACTGAGGAAAAACAGAAAAGGACTACACCTTCTGTTTGTAACCTGAGAGGAGCGCTGAAGGACTGGACCTGCCCCTTGTGTACCCAGGAAAAAGAAATGGACTCCAAGGGCCACAAGGCTGACCTCCTGTTCAAGCTACACAGATACAACAAGCTGCAAGAGTCCTTCCCTGCAACTGCCCAGGTTACCAGTGGTAACTGGACCTAGTCTTGGCCCTGCTGTTGGCCTCTGCCTGACACCCTGTGAGTCTCTAAATGCTTCTCTTGAGGCCCTGGGGGGCTTTAGAATTCTACTCCTTTGGTGGATTGGGACTTAAAGGTCCGAGTCAGAAGGTAAAATCTTTGGCCAGGACAAACCGGTTTGGTGTATTCGACTCACGGTCCATCGCAGTCAGGCTCAAATTGTGCCTAGATCCCAGTCTACCACAAGCATTCATTAGCATTGACGCTTTGCACTTTTTGGCTCTATTTCTTCTTAACCCCTTCGCCGCGCCGCGAATTCCGCCGCGGCGCGGGCGGGCTAGGGGGTGAGCGCGGCGCTTCGGTGCTCATGACGGCTCACTGCCGTCATGAGTCACGGGCGGCGTGTGCTCATGACGGCGTGGTTCCGTCATGACCACGCCCGCTCATTAATTCGCCCGCACAGGCGGGGAATTAGCCCTGCGTGGGTGGAGCGGCAGCAGCATGACGGAACCACACCGTCATGAGCACACGCGGCCCGTGACTCATGACGGCGTGGCTCCGTCATAAGCACTCAAGGGGTTAAAACATTTAAAATGCATATCTCCAGTTCCCCTTATTGGATTCTTGACATTTTGGTGCCATTTTGTTTACAAATTTGTCTCTCTGTTTTTCTAATTCGGTTTGTGATTTTTATTGTGTTGCATTTTGGCTTTGTTACTGTTTTGGTACTGCATAAATACTATATGAAGGAAGTGACCCGATTTAGTGTCACCCGGGTCACTCGCGACCACCTCTCGGCCTTCCAAACAAATGAAGAGTCGGTCAGACAGCAGAGAATACAAACCAAAGTTATTTATTAATTATACACTCGAGCGGAGTCCAGTCTGACCAGCCTCCTTGGATTGCTGCAGAGGGACTGAACCCTGCCAACATGGTAATACTTGATATACATTTCCAGTACCCCTAAGGACACGCCCAGACTGGAATTTTCCAGTTAGTAGCTGGTGAACAAAGGAGACACAGAAGGATGAGCTGCAGTCCTGAGACTGGGTACATGCTATCTCAGTTTCAAGGTTACTCTGCCCGTGCCCGCCACTCTAAGGGTGGGAGCAGGCCTATCTAACGGGAAAGGTATGTAATGACAAAACAGTCTAATCATTAGTGCAGCGAAGCGCAACCTTGAAGGAATAGAAAGAAAATATCGAGGCTGCTTTCTGCTGAGGCAAACAGAATGAGACAGAAGTTTAGTTTCGATCATGGTACAAAATTGCGGATGAATACAAAATGGTGTTGCAAATGCTAACTTAAATCGTAAAATGTAAAGAGAAGTCGACCAAAAACATTTTCCATTCCAACATTTACACATTGCCCTAAGTTAAGCCTGTCTGCTCTGCGCCATAACTAGCAAGTGGTTGGGCTCAGGTTAATTAAGTGACTTTAAGGGTTCACCCTAACAGGGGTTGTGATTATTCCTTGAGGTGAGGAGTCACCCACCACAAATAATCTTTTTCTTACACCCTCTCTTTTTGGACCTCATACTCCAATCCCTTTCACCCCATAGCCTGCTCTAATTCTGATTTACTGTCTATCTCCCTTTATGTCCTTGCTTTCCCCGGTTTCTTTCTATTGTGTTGATTTCTACTACTTTCAATCTATATTTGCCTTGTCCCTATTTGAATTTTTTCCCAATCTGCCGCTTTGACTCTCCTTCCGACTTCTTCTGTGTATGATGTACTTCGTTCATTCTTGTGTCTTTCCTTTCTCTGCTTCTATTTCCTTCTCTCTTTTTATATTCTTCCTGTGTTTCATTCACTCACCATATCTTCTGCTAGGTCACCTGTCTCTTTCTTACACCGTCTATTCTTCCTCCCTTCTCATTTCCATGTTTATTATTCCCTCGTTTATTGCCTGTTTATCCCCCTGCTTCAAACCACGACCCTCTGTCACTTTCTTCTGCTTAAATTTTTAACTTACTCTTTACTTTCTTTCGCCCCCTTTTCACTGTTTGTTTTGTTTCATTCCCTTTCCTTCTTGTTTCATTCTGTTACCTTCTTCCTTTCGTTCATTACCATGTTTCTGCATTCCCACACCCCATCCCTCCCTCTTTCTCCCTTTTAACGCCTGCAAATTCTCCTTCCCACAGACTGCGTACTTTACTTGCATGCTGCCTGCTCCCTCCTTTCCATTTTACTCCCCCTTCCTGGCTCTTTATTTAGTACTTCTTTCTATCGTTAATTTCTTCACGGGAAAGGAACATATAATTCCTTTAAGTGGAGTATATCACACTTGCATGTGATTGTCTGATGTACAATATTTTTCGACAGAATACAATTATTAACATTATTTATAAATCTATTTGATGCTGGAGGCTCGAGAGTGTGCAATATTTCCATGTTCATAAATCATTAACAGTAACTAGACTAAAAAGCCTTTCAGGCACGCTTTAATCCGTAAAAGCCACACCAGCGGTGTACTGTAAATTAACTGATCCAGTGGGTGAGTAGCACACTAAGTGATTTTTTTCTAGGGTATGCGGGAAAGCAGGTGAATCAGTGTTTTATTAAGTGAATGAGACGTGCGTAATACATTCTGTTGCTCCAGATAGCGAAATTGTATTTGTGAAAGGTGGGTATTATTGTTTAACTGATACATGACTCAGATGTTAATCTGAATTATTCTCTTTAATGTTTACATTCGTAAACATGTTTTCGAATGTTACAGAAGTACAGAGCGATCATTTTGTGTGACTAATGTTTAGGAATACATAAGAATTATATTCTCACAAGGATACATCAGAACCTTCAGATAGTAGACTAACAGCCAGCCCAATGACATTTTCCATACATTTTCCTGGCCATTTCAAATGTTATCAATTAAAAATACTGAAAACATGAGAGATTTAAAAAATTCATCTGTGTTAACAAATGGAATTCCCATGGCCCAGCATGTTGAGACGGGATGAACTTACCCCATGCAACACACCAGTCGGTTCTAACCAGCACAATCATCTGTGTTAACATTCTAGACTAGACCACTCTGACGCCTTATGTAGAAGCTCACTTGTAGTCTACACTGAGTATCCACAGCGTTATCTGCCTGCAGTAATTGTCCGTTAACTCTTACTTCAGAATCGTCTAAGAACGCCTTAAAAACAATATTCTTTAGTTTGGTGGGCATATCGGGCAAGAATGCTGTCAACGGAGAAATTCCAAGTAAATTATATATGCACTTTAGAAAGTGCAATTGAATAAAATCACGCCAACCGCTGTTCCTCCACAGCAACATTATGTGATGCTAGATTATGAATAAACCAACAAACAAGGCCAATATGATTAGGATACCACTGTGCAGAACTATTGGCTTGATTTGTGCATGCGCACCCATCATTGAATAGTTTTACTCGAAGTGCAAGAAAAAGAATCCCAAGATGGCTGCCATGCAGGCGCACGAACAGCAGCTGTCGTGTCTTGGAGGGCCAAGGAGCGCACAGGAGCCAAGGTAGGCGCTTTGTATTCTTTATTTTTTTTTGTACACAGGTATGGCCATATCACCGGCCGTGCATCCCAAGCAGGTCCCCGACTGTCCTGTACCCCCTCCCTGTCCCCAACACTTCCTGCTGCTCACAACAACTGCCCAAGAAGTGGTGTCTTCAAGATCTTGGTGTCCAGGACATCTCCCCCTTTTTCGACAACGTGACTGAGAAGGCAAATGTCTGATGCAAGAGAGATATAGAGAGAGAATGTTAGATGGTTTCATATTTTTTCGATCAGCCATTGGGGTTTCCAAATCTGTTATAATAGGCGGAGGCCATCCAGTGATGGGGCAGGTCCGTCTCTGGCTGCTTAATTTAGTTAGTTCCTTTCGCTGTCTTTTTGTACTGCATTGCATCTGTCCCTCTGTTATCTTTGTTTCCATGCCATACTTCCTCTTCAGCTATGTGGAATCTTTTGAAGTGTGAGCTATTGCGGGTTATGGAGTGGGACCGAGACGTGGCAGTTATCATAATTCCTTTAAGCCTGGGGACAGTTAGGGAATGGGTCAAAAAAATAAAATGAGTGTCCGACTTCTGGGTTTGCAACTGTAGCACTAACATTTAGTCACTGGATTTGAGCATAGGCGTGACTGCTTAGCATTGTGTGTGTGCTTGCATTTTTATCTTTGCCTTGGCCTTTTGGTAGTGAGACGCTATGAAATCATGATCTGGTGGGACCTTGTCTTTTAGTTGTGGAAGTTGGGTCTGTCTCTTTCTCCAAAGTGCAAGTTCCAGTGAGCACTTCCCTGTGGAGCTATGGAGTGTGTTACGACAGCTGTGAAGACTTTGACATAGGGCTTGGCCAATTAATATGTGCGTCAGCTTTGCCCTTTGCACTACCATCTCTGTAGTGGCCATGAATCTCTCTGCCATGCCACTGGCTTGCAGCCACAGCAGTGTACTTTTCCGATTATGTATTCCCCAGTACATCATGAACCTGTGAAACTCTTCTCCTGAGCATGGGACCCATTGTCACTTTAGAGTGCGAGGGGGTCAATCCTGGCTGAAAAGATTTCATCAATGACAGGTAGTGTGGTAGTTGCTGACGTTGATGGCACTTGGCTTACCAGTGGGAAATAAGAGTACTCATCAATGAGAACCAGTAGGTATCCCCCAGTTTCCAGGAGGTCGATAGAAGTCAGCTGCCAGTGTTGTCCATACTGCATCTGGGAGGTCAGACATTTGTTTAGGTCCTGAAGGCTTTCCTGTGCTTTGACATATGTGGCATGTTTGAGTCATTTCTTCTAGTAGACGAGCTAGTCCCGGAAAATCTACCCTCTCTCGGAGTGTCTTTTTGGTTGCTACTGTCCCCTGTGACTCGTGTGAGATTGATGATTCACTGACATAGTCCGAGAAATTACTATTCTGGTGCCACAAAGACTATTTCTTGTTCTGTTTCAGACAGCTCCTCTTGTAGGTTTTTGAATGCAAGTATCTTGTCTTTGCTGACTCCTGTGTCATAGTGAATGTTATTGACGTGTCTCCACTGTTGTTTTTTCATGATGTTTCTCACCTCCTCCAGAGTGCTGTCACTACATGAATCTTGAACAAGTTCTTTTACAGTGATCTCTGTTGGAGTGTTCTGTCGCAGCTCATAGTTAATATACTCCTCTTCCATCGATGATGTGGTGTGCGTGCTTGGGAGAGGGTGTCTAAAAACATAATCTGCAGGATTGTGTTCTGAGAGAGACTTCTAACTGCAGATTCCTCACCTTGTGAATTTCCCCAGGAGCCAGATTGGATGTGGAAACTTTACAGCAATTCCCTCACACATCATTAGGTTGGGTGGTTCCGTTCTGCATTAGCTCTGTCATGGCTTGGATTTGACAACTAAATATGCGTCACATTTGCACACTGACGTTAGTTCCTTTGTTGTTGAGCCTTCCATCACAAATCCAGAGCTAGCAGTGCTGCCTCTTGACAGAAATTTACCTCATGAAAACTTGTTTTTTCTATCAAAACTCTTACTGTGTGCAGATATGAGCCCCCAAATGACAGGGGTTAAGACTGATTGTCAATGACAGATGCAGTTAACAGACACATTCAAAGTCTGCCTGTGGTGCTTCAGAACCCAGCATGACACAAACTCATGCTTGTGTTTTGCTAAAATGAACCTCAAGGCCATTTGAGAGTGCCTCTCAAAGCTAGCAATTGCTGAACTCTGGAAGAAGTGGCAGAAGCAGTACCGGACCCGGATTAAGGCGTGTTCATGCACCTGCTCCTGGGACCGATACCAAGACAGCTCCACATCAAGATCCAAGAGTTCAAGGTAAGTAAAAGAAGCACAAAAAACAAGAAATCAAAGCACGGTTCTCCATCATGCTACCAATTTCATCATTCTCAGTCATGCAACTTTCTGGGTACCACTAAGCCTTGGAGCTGCTCTACAGAGCAGATTCCACAAGTGCTTCCGCTTGACTTCGTCCCCCCTCAGCGGACAGCCACGGTACGCTAAATGCGTCATCTGATGGAGGCATTTGCAATCATCTTTGGTACTCCATCGGATCCCTCTGGAGTGTGTCCGGGCCCTAAGGATTCAAGGTGGCAGCCTGTCGGAGGCCCGTCGTCAGATCCGTCCTGAATACTGACCTCACCACCTGCCCACCACTTGAGGTTGGATCCGTCCTCAAAATATGGCACCACTTGCTCCAGCCCCGGCGCAACGTCCAATGCATCAACAATGCCGAAAACAACTACACTGGCTAGAGCCTCGACGCCAGACCCGATTGTTTTATTTGAATTGGAAGCTAAACCCCCGCAATTTCCAACATGTTATTTTACTTTTTCTGATGTTAATCAGCCATTTTATGGTCAGGATGTTGAAGGGGTGTATTTAATTATGAGGGCAATGTTTTTGAGGACCTGCAAAATGCCAGTGGGTTGGATGTCCTTGAGTCTTCTGTTTCTCTCTTTCCTGTCCTCACCACTTCCTGCTCCCCCCCCACCAGCTGCCCAGGAAGTGGTATCCTCAGGGTTCTAGTGTCCTTGAGAGCAACCATATTGAAATGCTTTTTATTTTGCTTCAAGAAAAACATTCTAAGATGGCCTCCACACGTGCAGCTGCTAGTGGCCATCCTGAATGGTTTTATAGCAAAATAAAAAAAAAATCCAAGGAGTCCTTTTGGGCATACTTATACATATGCATAGTTGGGCATTTTGGACTGGTTTGAAAGCCATTCCACAATTGCTGCCAGCGTTACAGCAGTGGAGAGCAAGCAGGTGCCAGAGGAACTAATGTTTTAATAAAGAGAGCGGGAGCGAGGAAGACGGTGGGATCACAGAGGAATAAGAGAGATAAAGAAATGGGGAGGAAATAGTCCCTCACACACTGCAGCCTTATGTTCTGACAGTGGGGAAAGGATACGACTCAACCAATCAAATAAGGGTGAGACCAAAATGCTCTTTGGGGGAAACAAACATAAGAATGTAGACAAAAGCTATTGAATCAGGAGCAAGGAAGTGAGATAGACAAACCCTGCTATCTTATATAAGGGAGTGACACAAAGGACATTATTATTAACACTTACCTACAAACGGTCCAATATTCCAGATAGTGTTGCAAAATAACAGTGAATAGGTGGAAAGCCATACTGTAATCTTCTGCACTAAAAACGTTTTAGAAATCGGTTTTATGTTTACAACACTGTTCTGTTGATTCTAAAAAAGAGGCACAAAGCTGTTATCTCTTAAGACAGTTAAAAATAAATGTCTCATATTCACTCACCTGCAAGTCTAATTGGTCCACTGTCCAAACTGCCTCCTAAGCCTGGTTTGTCACAAAATGGAGGGGCCCAATCTGCATCACAGTGGCAGTTTTTTTTATTGTTGCAAACCTTAAAAATATCAATATGTTTTTATTTTAGAAACATTTTGTATGACAAAATAATAGGTCAAAATAGTTCAGAATCACCAACAGACAAGTAGACAATCCTAAATCATAATTGTCAATTTGTTACCTTATGTGGTTCGCTACTGAATGAGAAAATGTATAATATGTGCCATTGAGCCACGGCATTACGTGATTACTGATAGCAATTCAGTAATACTAATGTTCTTGGATATTTAATTTACACTCTGAACACTCCAAAGTTATTTACAGAGTACTCCCTGTTCTAAGGTGAAATGCCAAGCTCCTGTCTGTGTGTTTGTACCAAGTTTTATTGTTTTCGCTTGGAGAAGTGAGTATACTGCACTTATGTATGGCTGTAATATTTGCATGTACCTTCCCTGCGAAATCCCACCCACTACCGACAGTTAACCTGCTAACTCATTTGGAAGAGGACAAGGGAGCAAGTGGCATAATATCCACTTCTGTCGTAAAATAGCGTGTGTCACTGGAAATATTTAAGCATTATGCATAACCGGTACCCATACCCAAATCTCAGTCCCTCAAATTCATTCCCATCACTAGGGTGGAAAACTGCAATCTTAGGCTTGCCCATTAAAAAGGGAGAGAGATGTCGCAAAATGATACAACTGTAGAAAAGATAGATTTTTTATTTCAAGGTTCACTTCTTGTTCTTGCAAATTCTGTCTTCTAGAAAAGCATTACACCTTGGCTGTATCCGTTTTAGTATTTTTTTGCATTTGTGTAGTGCAGGTTTGATCATTCTTATATCGCCAAGGTGCCTCAATAGGTATGATGCAGTTCATAATGTCCCCAATTCAAAATGAAGCCATGCGCAGCATTTTCCTGGGTCGGGTCACCATTTTGAGAGGCAGTTGCATGACTTCTATTCCATCCTGATCATAGGTATCATGTTTCTGATACTGAACAAGTGTAATGCACCCATACACATCATTTGGCAAAAATGCTTACCAATCTGTACTGAGAAAGAAGAGTGTTATTTACTAATGGTGATGCAGTCATTGTGTATCTCGTTTTGACAGTGTTGGACTTGTTATGAAAAGTTTTTTTCTGCTACGACTTGCTAAATGCACTGTTGCCCCATTTGCTGGTGCAAGTGATGTTATGTTACCAAAATGTATAGCATTTTTAAGAAAATATTGGGGATGAAATTGTGGCCTGCCTTTCCTCACATCTCTACAATGGGTAGAATGCCTGCTTTGAATTCAAAGCTGCCTCAGAGGAATGGACAGGAGGGTCAGAGAGGAGCACAAGGTTCATAGACTACACATTTTGTGATGTGAAGAGACATTTTCACCACTGGAAATGCTGATAGTCATTACGGCGTTTTGTGTTTTAATTTTTGTACATGCTCATGTTCACCTTCACAATCCGTTATACCTGTACCATTGTTCCTTATAGAGAAGTTCATAAGCTTTACTCCTTGAGATGATCTATCAAACTTTGTGTTTACAGTCACCAGAGGCAGTGCTGGTTGTTGTACTTATCTGATAGAGACTTCTAGCTGTCTGTGGGGTCTCGTGGATCCAATTCGGGATCTGGGTCAGCGCCGGTCGTGCCAACGCGACCTTCCCTGGAACAGCCCCCGATGTCGATGCTTTTATCTCGGAGGGCCAGCCGCGAGTCGTCGGATCGACGTCGGGTGACGTCGACTCTGGCGCTGACGGAGCCCAGAGGCTCGGGGTCATTGCCTGTACATTTTGAAGAGGTTTCAGGCATGGGGGAAGCGTGGGAGGGGTCTTTGATCCCTTTAGAACAACAGTTAGACAATCCTTGTGAGGATTTGGACTAGTATGAGGAGCTTGCTGGGGCCAGTGGTCTGGACACCTCTCCAGATCCTGGTATGCTCTCTCTACCTACTATGGCTACAGAGGAGGGGGCTTTTTATGCTATGGTGGTAAAGAGGGAGACAGAGGTCCTTGGCCTGGAGCTGCCCTTGGAGTAAGTCAAGACTACTCTCTTGACTGAAGTGCTTCAACCTGAGGCTTCTTCATTTGAACCCCCTTTGCCCTTTAATGAGGCACTAACGGATGTCCTTCTAGGTTCATGGCCCAAGCCTAGCACAGGGGCTCCTGTGAGCAGGACTATAACACCTCCATCGCCCTGCACTGGGTGATCCAAGTTTCCTCAGTCAACATCTTACTCCTGAGAGCTTGGTGGTCTATGCCTCGACGTCCCATGGCGCGTTCCCTTCTGCCTCTTCCAGACAGGGAATCAGAGAGGCTGGACGCACGTGAGAAGAAGATGTTTTCTTCTACCAGTCTGGCATTGTGGTTGGTGAACACTGTATGCCTATTGGGGCGTTTCTCACACACCCTTTGGGAAACGGTTGCGTAAGTGCTGCCAAAGGTCCCGGAGGAGGCCCGGGCTGTGCTTTCCCAGGCAGTGAAAGATGAGAGAGATGCAGAAAAGTTCACCATGGGAAACAACGTTTACATCGCCGATTTTACACCGCGTGCAAACACAACGCGGTTGTTACAACGACCGCGTTGTTACAACGCAGTGCCATTACTACGCATGTCGTTACAACGACTTGCGCTAGATGGCGCTCTAGACTAAGGAATAGTATGATTTACTATTCCAACACCTTCCCTAGTGTTGCACACACTGGAGTTGGAATAGTAAATCATACTATTCCTAAGTCCAGCGCGCCATCTAGCGCAAGTCGTTGTAACGACTTGCGTAGTAATGGCAGTGCGTTGTGAATGCATCGCAGAGTAAAATCCGCGATGTAAAGAGTTATATTCGTTCACCATTAGGTGTGGTTTGGATACAACTGACTCGCTGGGTAGAGCTGTTTTGTCAATGGTGGCCTTGCGGCTCCACGCCTGGCTGAGAACATCTGGCTTCTTGGGTGATGTCCAGGCCAACCTTATGGACATGCCCTTCGATTGGACTCATCTCGTCTGAGAGAAGGCAGACTAGGCGATGGAGCACTTCAAGGACTCACGGGCTACGGCCAGGTCCCTGGGCCTCTTAGTGACACCTCATCCCCAGTCTGCCTTTTGCCCCTTTCGAGGCAATGGAAGGGGTTTTCAACCGCGTCAGTCATACCACAGCCACCGTCCTGCACAGACTGCCCAAGTTGTGCGAGGACGTGGATGCAGTGCATTTTCCGGCCTTTATGGGAATGGTAGCCAGAAGTAGTTCGCCACTCACCCCCCAGCAGCTACAGGCTCTAAGCCTTCCAAATTTGGTTCTGCAAGACCATGGGTGTCCAGTTGGAGGGAGAATTCAATATCACCTCCTCCAATGGCAGTCCATAACATCGGACAAATAGGTCTTGCAGATAATTCGGGATGGCTACTCCCTCCCTTTTCTATCTTTTCCTCCACCTTTACCACCATCTCAAGAACGGCTGGTGGAGGATCATCTTGTTTTGCTGAGAGAGGCAGTCACAGCTCTCCTGGCCAAGGGAGCTATGGAGAGGGTTCCGGTTTCAGAAGTAGGCAGTGGTTGCTATTGCCGCTACTTTCTGATACCCAAAAAGAACAAAGGTCTTCATCCTATTCTAGACCTCTGGAGCTTCATTCTCTTCCTCAAAAAGGAGAAATTTAAGATGCTCATGTTGGCTCAGTTCTTGTCAGGCCTAGACCATTGAGACTGGCTGGTAGCTTTGGACTTGCAGGATGCGTATTTTCACATTTACTTCCTGCCGACCCACAGGCATTACCTGCGGTTCAAGGTAAGCCATGAGCACTACCAGCTCACTGTGCTTCCCTTTGGCCTTACCAGCGCCCCCTCGGGTGTTCACCAAGGTGATGGCAGTGGTCGCAGCTCATCTGCACAGGTTAGGGGATCCAGTCTTCCCCTACCTCGACGACTGGCTGTTGAAGGCTTCCTCGCCCCAGACTGTCATTTCCCACCTGCAAACTACGGCAGACCTCCTGCATTCGCTGGGGTTCACTATAATGTGCCGAAGTCACACCTGACTCCTTTTCAGATGCTCATTTTCATCTGAGCTGTGCTGGATTCAGTGCAGTTTCGGTCTTGCAGCGAGACCAGGATATTCAGGTTATGATACCGATGTTTCAGCCTCTATCCTGGATTTTGGTGAGAATGACCCTGAGGCTGCTGGCACTTATGGCCTCCTGCATCCTGTTGGTAAATCACGACAGATGGCGTATGCGGTCTTTGGAGTGGGACCTGAAGTTACAGTGGGCGCAGCATCAAGGGAATCTCTCCAACATCGTCTAGATCTCGGAGGGAACTGCAAAAGACCTCAGTGGTGGCCAAAAAACTACTATTGGGTCAGATGCAGAACCCTTTCCCTTCCCCAACCAGATCTCACATTAATGACAGATGCATCACTCCTGCAATGAGCCGGCCATCTGGGAGAGGAGAGATCAGAGGACTCTGGTCTCCGGCGGAGTCGGGGCTCCACATCAACTTATTGGAGCTTTGGGCGATCCGACTAGCACTGAAAGCATTTCTTCTCTCTGTCAACTGGAAGTTGGTGCAAGTGTTCACAGACAACACTACCGACATGTGGTACTGCACCAAGCAGGGTGGTGTGGGGTCATGGACCCTTTGACAAGAGGCCCTACGCCT
The DNA here is from genome assembly GCA_963921515.1 of Calotriton arnoldi. Taxonomy (NCBI): domain Eukaryota; kingdom Metazoa; phylum Chordata; class Amphibia; order Caudata; family Salamandridae; genus Calotriton; species Calotriton arnoldi. Next base: position 314,933 of record CAWUFW010000179.1, read on the forward strand.
CTTAACATGGCTGGAACAGCAAGGCATGACTGGTGGTTCAACACCTGGTAGGTTCTCTGAACACCAGGGCAGACAAACCCAGCCTTTGATGCCTAGCTGATCATAAATAATGTCTCCAGTTGGAGGTGGCGCAAGCTCTCTTTCAACAGTGGGGAGAGCTTTGGTTAGATCTGTTTGGCTCCGCTGACAACGTGCAATGTCAGCAGTATTAGGTATTAGAGTTTCCAAGGCAGCTATCTCTCAGCAACACTTTTCGTTGTGAGTGGAGCTCAGACCTCCTGTACGCCTTTCTGTCCATACCACTTCTGCCCAGAGTTCTCAAGAAGATCAAGAACGACCGGGCCCAAGTCATTCTTGTGGCTCCGGATTGGGCCCTGAGTGTTTGGTATCCTGAGTTTCTTCGAATGAGCATCAATACTCCGATCAGGCTTCCTCTTTGGGAGGATCTTCTGTCACAGCAGCAGGGGAGGGTCCTCCACCCGAACATGTCAACTCTCCACCTACTTGCGTGGAGATTGAGCGGCGACAGTTGATAGCTTTCGACCTTCCTCCCAAAGTCTGCAAGGTTATCTTGGCAGCCCTCCACCAAGACGGTATACACATGTCGTTGGAAAAATGTGTAAAATATTGTACAGAAAGGTCTATTGACCCTCTTTCTGATATTCTTCTCTTTATTCTTACCCTTGCCCAGCAGGGCTCTGATCTAGGCACACTTAAAGGTTATCTTTCTGCTCTGTCAGCTTTCATGCGACTGCTTGAACAACCCTCTTTATTCAAGTCCCCTATTGTGAATAGGTTCCTGAGAGGGCTTGTACATATATTTCCCCCTATGCCCTTCATTATGCCCCAGTGAAATCTCAACCTAGTTCTCACTTTCCTCATGTGTGCTCCCTTTGAGCTACTACATAATTGTCCCCTTCTGTTGCTTACCATCAAAACAGCATTCCTAGTGGCTATTTCATCTGCCAGGAGGGTTAGTGAGCTACCGGCTTTATCATCCAAGCCTCCCTATCTCATGAAATTCCCGCATAAGATGGTGCTTGCTTTGCACCCGAGCCTCATTCCTTCCTAAAGTGGTGACCCAATTACATCTGGGTCAGTTGATCACACTCCCCACCTTTTTTGCTCTTCCTCATCCCTCGAAGGAAAAGGAGCATCTCCATCGCCTGGACCCAAAAAGAGCGTTGTCGGTCTACCTTGACCGCACAAAACAGTTCCGGGTAGACAACCAACTCTTCGTGGGTTATGTGGGAGATAAAAAAGGTTGGGTAGTGCAGAAACGAACCATTTCGCACTGGGTGGTTATCTGTATTAAGATCTGCTACTCCGTGGCTAAGAAGCAGCCTCCTGAGGGCTTATGAGCCCAATCCAAAAGGGGGAAGGATGCAACCACAGCTTTGGCTCTTGGAGTGCCAGTCCTGGACATCTGCCAGGCTGCAACGTGTGCTTCGCTGCACATGTTTGCTAAACCCTACTGCCTGGAGAGTCAGGCCCGCAGGGACTGGCATTTTGCCCATTCGGTCCTGCAGGACTTTCTTGTCTAGTAATTTGTCTGAGCCCTCTGGCAGGAAGTATGGCTTGGGTATCTATTCAAAGGTAAGGAATCTGCAGCTAGAAGTCTCTATCAGGTGAACGAGTTACTTACCTTCAGTAACACATTATCTGGTAGAGACAGTATCTGGCTGCAGATACCTTTCAGACCCATCCATCTTCCCCGCTCTACAGACTCATTTATAGGGCTAGGGTTGCTCCCTTTATAGGGCCCTAGTTTTGACACTCACTAATCTGTTCACTTCATGGCTCTGCGCTTCTGGCGTGGAAAAAGTGAAAAGTAATTGACGTCTACGTGCCTAGGTTGTGCCTTCACTATCCTGAAATGGCTCAAAAAGATTATCTGGATGTTGCCTAGCTCCACCCAGAGAACCGTAGTCCAGGCTCTGGTCACTTCTAGACTGGACTACGGCAACATTCTTTATCTGGGGGCCAACAAGGATGTGACACGTAAACTGCAGGTTGTACAGAACTCTGCCGCCAGACTGCTCTGTCAAATCCCTAGAGCTGCCTCCATCTCTGGCTCTTTGCGAGACCTTCATTGGCTCAGGGTAGAGAACCGGATTAAGTTCAAAGCCCTGAGCTATATGTTTAAAATCAAATCTGGTGTGGCTCCGCAATATTTGCGGGCTCTGGCTCATCCCTACCTGCCCTCTCGCGCGCTCCATTCTGCCACTCAGGCGAAATTTTCGGTCCCAAGAGTTAGACGATTACGCATGGGCGGCCGCTTTTTTGCCTGCTTGGGGCCTTCCTTATGGAATTCTCTCCCTGTGTCGCTTCGCACTGAAACTCTTTACGGCAACTTCCGTAAATGCCTAAAAACCTGGTTATTCAACCAATAATTTCTTTTCATTCCCTTCTGTTCCTTACAGGCTGGCGCCGGGAAACCCTCTTGGGTAGCTGTCGCGCCTAATAAATTAAAATTAAAATAAATAAATAAATATAGAGGTGACTGCAACATCACATCTGCTGCCAACGACGCCACGCAGAGCCGATCAGAGCCACCCGACGGTGCGCAGGCGCACCGCTCATACAAAAGTTTCCGGATCAATTCTGATGCCTGGGAAATTCAAAGGTAAGGAATCTGCAGCTAGAAATTTTCTCAAATAGATAATGCGTTACCCAAGGTAAGTAACTTTTTCATTCTGTATTAAATTATGCCCTTCTCTATTGATTCAGATTCAAGGACGTCCCAAGCTTTTTAAGCAACCCAGACAGCTGCATTTCGAGGAAGTGAAAGACATAAAAAATCAATTCCTAACCAAGAGAAGGATGGAAAGGGAAACAAATGAACTTAGCAAACCCACATGTAGACACTATGTGATTTTAAGCCCCAGGATTTTAGATCAACCATTTTGGTCTTTTATCAATAATCTGCATCATCGTTTTCTTTTATCTAGATTTAGATTTAATTGCGTTCATTGGCTTTTTACAGTACCCAAGGGTTTCTCAAAGGCAGGGACCCTAAAGCCTTGTTTATGTGATAACTTTTCAGAACAAGATTTGGTGCATTTTATATTTTTCTGTGGTTTTTATAATGAATTACGATCTAAACATATTTTACCTCTTTTAAAAAATTGCCAACTTGCACAAGTAAGACCAGCCTTAATCTATTTGCAAATGCTCTCGTCCCCACTGATATGTTATGGGGTTGCTAGCTTTCTATCGGGAGCAGTACGTAGAAGGAAAAATATGGATTGGCCACAGTAATGACTCAGGTTTTATCTGGCTGAACAAGAAATGCTTTAAATTTTAATGATGAATTTTCTAATTATGTATTGATATTTGCACATGTACAGTACTTTTTAGGTCTCGCAGACCTGCGTTGCAGCGCGCATGCGCTGCTCGCTCTGCGAGGCTTTTTTTTATCGGGTAGATTTTAGAAGGGGACTTGAAGCCCCGCCCATCATTCCTATTGGCTGGCGTCAGTGTTTATGCTAAACGCTGGCTTCCCATTGAAAACGAGGCTTCTTTGTTACCGCCCTGTCTCCTTTTGGGCTCGCCAATCCGGACTGGATCGTTTCCTTGTGGCCTGACACGGTCTCCTTTAATTACTGGGTAAAGCACTTTTTTTATTATTTGGGTAATGGCGACAGCTTGTTTCAGTCGCCTTTGGCAAGGGCGGCCGCGTGTTTATTTTTGCATCGCGCTTTCACTTAAAGTGAAAGCGCAATGCAAATATAAAGAAGCTGCTGCCTTTGCGCAATGGCGAGAGCTTGTTAAAATTGAAAGTAGTAAAGTAAACAAGCCAACAACTTCCAGCCATGTGCTCTACCGTGTGAATAAGATATTTGCGCACACTGTAAAGAATATTCTTTGAACAAAACCAGGTCAATATAAAATAAATGAAAATCAGCTGGCTATATAGCTGCAAGCAGCATTAGTGGTCAGGCCACAGTATGTTACCGTTTACGCCGAAGTTGTTTCAGAGTCCGTGAGCGCGCTTCTGTGTTTCTACAGGAACGGCGCGGCCTCAAATCGGTTCTGTCTGCTTCGCCTCTGCTAATGGCAAGCAGATATGCTAATTGAATGAAAGGCTATCGAATTAGCAGCTCTTGGAAAATCCATGGTTTGAGAGCATGCGCACTTTTTCTAATTTCAGAAAGCATTGCGCTCTGCAAGGGAAACAAAATGTCTGCACAAAACCTAGAATATACACAGCACAAATTACAGGCGCAAAGAAACTGTGCCAGAGAGGAGGGGCACGCAAACATGGCCTCCAAGCAACAAAACACTCTGCGACATTAGGCCGGCAGAACGACTCCACCTCAGATAATTACGGCACGCGGGCTATCCTCGTGCGCGCGCGCGCCCTTTGAGACTCATTTATCACGGATCTGATGCAATGTATCCAGGGTTTCTGAGTTTGTGTGCCGCTGGGCAGAGGATGATAAAAGGTGCCATAAAGGGCTTGTATTGTTAGTTACACGACTCCTCTGGGGAGGCAAGCGAGGAGATACGTGCAGTGAGCTCACCTCGTTGTATAGCCAGTGGCAGCGTAATTGTACAGTTTAGGCCTCACTACTTAAGACGCACGCATAGAGTGCATTTAGAAAACACAGGCTTGATGCGTGGTGCTTTCCACCGCAAGCAATGTGGCATTAACTAAATGTGCCTTTCCCCTGGATCTGGGAACAATATTTGATGTTTGTATGCACAAGAGGGCACCCCCAGTTGCTGGCACACTAGGCTGCGCGCCACACACTACAATCTCACAGAAGAACCTGGCTCGAGACCTGAGTAGATTCCTAATGCATTTCATGGATGGGAGAGAATGTGGCCTAACGGCTAGGGTGGTCGACCTCGGAGCTGGTGAAACCGGGTTCGAGTCTCGGCAGGGACGCTTAACATTCTGTGATTCTGGGCAAATTACTTAATCTCCCCGTGCCTAACAAAAATTAATGTGTCCCGTAACTGGTCACTAATAATGGCTGCCATGCGATTCTTTTGTAACTTCCTAACGCAGCCGCGTTATTCCAGAGGAATCAAGCGGGTTAGGAAAGCCGTTTCCGATATTACTTCTATAAATGTCGAAATGTCATTTTTAATGTCATGTACTTGCAGTGTTTATGTAGTCAAGGAAAAGGTTTGATAGTGTTGGCATTCTGCGTTTTGGCTCGGCTCTGAAGCCTGTTGCCAAAGCTCACACGAGACTTCTATATTTAGCAGGGATTGTGTCTCCGCCTGTGTTAGATACTAAAACATGTTTCCTGCCGCAAAATCTTTACTGCACAGGCATCAGAGTCCCATCAGCCTATCCGATGAAGCCAGTGAATTATCTGAGTTGGATAATGCACCTCATCCATCTGGAAAGTGTTACCCCCTTCTCGCAACTGGTTAAGACCAAGGGAATCATCTGACTTAAATATGGCTCTACCCATCTCATGGCTTCCAGAAAGAAGATGTGTTTGAGCTGTCCTTCATGCTGCTGCCAGATTTCTGACCAATTCTAAACATGCATTTGCAATGCAATAGGTCTCGCATTTACGCAACTTTGAGCTATTGACATTTCAAATAACAATGCTTTTTATTTTTGTTTTTGTTTTTAAAACATAAATAAAAGGCATTGTCATTTACAATGCCAATAGCTTAAACTCACGTAAATGCGAGATCTATTGCATTGCAAATGCTTGTTAATTCTACTTCTATGGCTTTCTTCTGTGTAATTTTACTTTTATGGCCAGAACGTGGCCGAATAAAGTTTTATTGACTTGACTCAGATTCAAGTAAAGTGTGCCTCAAAATAGATGTTATTGTAGACCGTCTACCTCTGTTTAGCATAGAAAAATGGTTACCAAACATTAATCCCCATGCTTTACAGACATTTTATTTGAAGGCAAGAGAACATTTCTACAGTAAGAATACATTTGGCTCAAGTTAAAAGCAGATGGAATGTTGGCTTTATTGGAATCATACTAATAATAGTAAATAACTCAGCCCTAATCACAACACTTGACTTTCCAAATTTCTTATTGAGTTATTGAACTAATATGCCTAAAGTGATGTTTAAGCTAGTCTAAACTGTTCTTGATCAACTTGCCAAACATTTGATCTTAGAAACAGTACTAGGCTTTACTGACTTTGTTTAGAACTTTTCTGATTATTTGTACTTGAAGCTTTTCTTATTTTAGCTGACCTGCAGTCTACAGTGCATACATGGATGCATTTTGACATGATCAACCATGAAGGTGTAACCAATACAGTCCCAGACCAAAGAAGCTGATGGTTTTGCTGGTTGACACTCTGCCATCAACTATAGTAAAACCCAAAATCGTTTTTCCATATTCAACTTTGACATAAAAGATTAATCTTTTTCCCTGGGAATTTTCCTGAAGTGTATACTGATTCAGTATTGCTCACTTAACAATTTCACCTTTTTGAGAAAGTTGTGAAGACGATTATGGGAATCCAAGTGTGTGGGTGAACTTTGCTGTATCATGGATGTGTCTCTCTAGGTTGTAGCATAAAAAAGCCTACTCTGTTGACACTTGGTGTCTCCTTACATATGTACAGAGGTGCTGGTGTTAGTTTGTATTCTCAGCTACTTGGTATGCAATCGATCATGGGTTTAGGGTCAGATGTACTAAGACTTTTTGCGGTTGTTTGCGACTGCAAAATGACTTTTTGGGGTGTACCAAACACAATTTGCGATTTAGTAATATGTTAAAGAATCACAATTTGGGTTTGGGACTACATACCAAATCTGTATTTGGATGGTGAGTGTTTAGGGCGTACCTTCTAAATAGCGATTAGGAATTGGATGTAGTAATATTTCGTGACTGAGATCCAGTCGCAAAAACGTAATATCTGATAGAGACTTCTAGCTACAGATTCCTTACTTTAGAATATTACTCAGGAGTCAAACTGGATCCAGAAATTTCCAAGCAGTACCTCGGCATGCCAGTAGGTGACATCGATCAGCTCCAAGTCAGCATCGGATGCGACGTGCCTATATAAGTGCCACCGCAGTGCGCTGACATAGTTTCTATTATTTCCGCGCCATCAGGGCAGATCCAGAGAAAGCTACCTCAATCCACTTTTTGGACTACTTTTTCAACATTTTGTTGACTCTTTTTGAGCATTTAGCTCCCAGTGTGTGAGGGCTGTCCCCTAAAAAAACTGTGCATTTAAACCTTGTGACTCCTGTCACAGACACAGGTCTGTGACAGGCCCCCACTTGATTTGCCTCTGGTGCCTGGAGCCAGACCACGACGCCAAGGCCTGTCCCGATTACTGCACCATGAATCCAAAGGCGGTTTGGGAAGTGAAGTTTTTCACTTTTTCAGTGTTTGTAAACTGAGAGAACGGAACACTGTTTTATCGCATTCAATGACGCCTATTGCGGTGTTTGTGTTTTTCCTTTCAGGGTTTGACTACAGGGGTTTCCTCTCCCTTCCTCCCATGGGGCAAGTAGTTTTATTGGATAGGGTAAGATCAGTGAGATTTTATCTCACATTACCGTTCTTGATGTGCGCACGTATAGAGTGACACATGTCACGGAATTAGTCACTCACAATTAGCTGAACCAGTGCATGTATTGTTTTCAGTGTGACCTAAGGATGTTGTTACATATTCTTTGGAATTTTGTATTACAGGCTTGAATTTAGAAGCCATCATTTACAGTGGAGAGTGACACAGGTCACACCTGCACAGTGGTATCTTCTAACCACCAGTTGGTAAGAACGGAGCCCCATTTTTGTGTTAAGGTCCTGATGAATGCCTTGGACCCTTCTGGGCCATCATGGCAGAAACATGTTGACCATTCTTATCACGGTTAGGGGACAATAAATTCCCCATATACCGTCCACCTATTTGAATATCATATAGTTACCATACACATTAAAAATCACAATTTGATAACTATAATGATTTTTAACCTCACTCACTTCTTTTTCTTATGGGCCCCCACTTAGTTTAGAAGTGCATCCCTGTCGTCAGGTGCATGCCCGCCCTCTATCAAATCAAGGTTTTAGAGGGCAAGGACTGGTCAATGATGAAGCATGACACCCGGTGGTGTGTGAGACCAGTCCGTCACATTTTGTGAGATGCTTTCACTCACAATTCGGTCCTAATTCCACAGTGGTCACTATACTAGGAGCAGCTCTTGTTGTGGTTAACATTTGTTGTTGGAGGCTGCTAGCTCCTAGAACCCCGCGCCTCTAGTTCCCTTCCCCGTGTATTGACGTGGGCTCTATTGTGTTTATGGTTTGGGAGCCTTCCCTGAAGCTCCTGGCGCCAATCGACTCCAGGATGCGGTTGCGCGGAAGGTCCTGGACCCTTTCGCTGAGAAATTACCTGCACTCATCATCATGCTCAAAGTCATTGCCTGGTAAGTCTCACAAAAAATCATAGTCGTTGAAGTACTCTTCAACTTCACCGCTCTGGTCTAAGTCTTTGGATGAGAAGCGGGATTGAAGCCACCGTTCTAGGCCCCGCTCCCACACATCAGCCATGGTGCCTGAGTCTAAGCCTGCCCTGCACCTCCCAGAATTTTTCAGAGCTGAAGTGATCCCTTGCCAATTACAAGAGTTTGATGCGGCCATACACCTCATATTTGGGCGGGCCGTCCCTTCTGGAGTACCTCCAGGCCCCAAAGGTTCAGCGGGCGTCCCCACTGGATTCCTGTCAGCAGGTCCTCCCCCGGCGCTAGTCGGGCCCCTTTGATCTGTTTCTGGATCTGCTCCAGTCACAAGACCGTGACCTTCCCCGGAGCAGCTCCCTGTGATGTTGTTCTCGGTGCTGCTAATTCCCTACCGTGGGGAAGGGCACCCACCCCACCATCAAACCTGACTCTGATATGGAGCTGGTTTGGTGTCGACCCCCGTGCTGGCCAGAACTCGACCTTTCAAGTCAGAGCCGAGGCCTCCTTTTTCTGATAGGCCCTATAGGGAGTATGATTGGGAGGGATCTGAGTAGCTTTATGGCTACCTTAACCCCTTGGAAGAGCCCTAAGAGAACTGGTATGAGGAACACAGATGCCAGCGCTTTGGACACCTCCCCAGACACTGGCTATGTCTTTCCTCCTAGTGTGACTACAGAGGAAGGGGCTTAATTTGCCATGGTGGTGAGGAGGGCAGCTGAGGTCCTGGACCTTACGCTGTCCTTGGTGGTAGTCAAGACAGAGGTGCTTCATCTGGGTGTTGCCCCCACAGAACCTCTCCTCCATTTAATGAAGCCCTCAAAGATGTCCTGCTCAGGGAATGGGCCAAGCCTTGCACATGGGTTCCTGTGCACAAGACAATTGCCCGTCATCACCACCCCGCTTCTGGGGACCCAGCTTTCCTCACCCAGCACCCCACCCAGAGAGCGTGGTTGTCCATGCCTCCACATGCAAAGTCAATCCTGACACGTTCTCTACTGCACCACCGGATAGGGAATCCAAGAAGCTTGTCTCCTTCAGCAAGAGTATGTTCTTTTCTGCCAGCCTCGCACTGCAGTTGGTGAGAATTCTTCACTGTTTGGGATTTGGTTGCGTAAGTGCTTCCCATGGTCTTGGAGAAGGCCTGAGCCTCCCTGACCCAGGCTATTGCCGATGGCAGGGGGTACAGCAAAGTTCACCATGCTGCAGACTGGATATAACCGACTCGAAAGACAGAGCGGTTGCATCATCAATAGCATTCTGATGCCATGTTTAGCTGAAATTTACTGGCTTTTCGGGGGATGTCTAGGGATCCCTTATGGACATGCTCTTCGATGGCACCCGCCCCTTTGTCGACAAGGTAGATTCGGTGCTCGAGCACTTTAAGGACAGAAGGGCCACTGCCTGCTTGCTAGGACTCTTCACAGCCCTGCACCAGCCCCATTCTGTCTTTCGCCCCTTCTGTGGCTATGGAAGGTTACCAACCATGTCAACAAGGCCAGCAGGATTCCCAGTCCTTTCGTGTCAGCGGACATGGTTCCCACATGTCCTGTGGGAGCCAAAGCCAGTGGTCTACTCAGTCCACCACTACTTGGCAGCCACAGTCTCCAAACCTGTTTAGTTTGCCCTCTCACAAGTAGGATCAAGCACCACCTGCCCCTCTGGCAGTCCATAACTTCGGATAATGGGTGCTCCAAATTGTTCAGCAGGGTTACACGCTTCCTTTCACCGAAACCACGCTGCCCATGCCACCATCCTCCAATCGGCTGATGGAGGACCGCCTCTCCCTGCTCCGTCAGGAGGTGCAGGCTCTTTTGGTTAAAGGAGCCATGGGGAGAGGAGACATTAACATCAGAAGCGATTGGGGTTGCTACTCCCGCTACTTTCTACTTTCTGCTGCCCAAAAAGGATGGAGGAGTCAGCCCTGAACTAGACCCTACACCCCGTACTAGACCCTGCGCCCTTCTCAAGAAGAGAAATGGAAGATGTTCACATTAGCTCAGGTCCTGTCTGCCCTGGACCCTGGAGACTGGATGTTAGCATTGGACTTGCAGGACACATATTTTCACAGTCGTCCTGCTTGCCCACAGGCATTATCTGCAGTTCACGGTGAACCCCGAGCACTTTCAGTTCACTGAGCTCACTTTTGGGCTTACCAGTGACCCTCAGGTGTTCAAAAAGGTGATGGCGGTTGTTGCAACCCATCAGTGGTGGTCTGGTTTCCAATCTTCCGCTACCTCGACAACTAGCTGTTGAAGGAAGGCTCGCCCCAAGCAGTCAACTCCCATCTCCAGTGGGCCCAATGCATTCCTTGGGGTTCACTATCAAAGTGCCAAAGTCATACCAGGTCCCATAGACCACTGCCTAGTCTTAAAAAATGTTCATAAAACTTTTCATTTATATTTTTTTTACATGCTTCCCGGCTTTCCTTAAAAAAAAAAACCATTCCTTTATTTAAAAGCAATCACTCACATAGTAGTCTGTTGACCCCAGCAGGCCACCATCCCTGTGATGCAGCGAATCATAGAGTGGATTGCAATTTCCTACATACCTCATTAATATTCATGCGCTAGGTCAAATAGCGACCCAATACGATTTCGGTATTTTGTGAACTGACTTATTAGTTCGTAGATCAGTTCACTAAATACCACACTGGTCGCAAAAATACTGGTCACTATTTTGTGACCATTGTTTAGTACAAATGGCCCCTAGAAATTTACTGATTAGTTGCATAAGTAATGAGGGATACATACTGAACTTGTTCACATTCCAAATTACTGATAGAGTCAAACTAGCCTGTAAAAGGGCACTAACTCACTTCATCTAACAGTTATGGGTATGTAGGAAGAGGCAATGATGAAGAAGGGTTTGTGAAATGCTAACTGGTTCAAAAGCCCATCTAAATAAAAAAAAGCTTTTTTTTCCAAAAGAGGTAAATATGGAATAGGGTTAGAGACATTAGTCCAAAGTGAATGAATTTTGTAAAGATTATTAAAATATAAAAACTATATGAGAGAAAGGAAAGTGAATACTAGGCAAATTGGGAAATACTGTAGGTTGGCTGTGGCTTTTGCAGAAAAGCATCATTTGGGTCACAGTGCTGTAAATATTCGGTTTGGAAACTGAGAACTTTCATTTTATTTGCCTTGCTTAAGGTTTGTCACCAATCATACACTAAGTTGGCCTTTTAAAAACTGTTCCAACAGTACTCTTGAAAAAGTGCTCCCTGGACCAAAAAAAAGGAAGACTTTCTTGCTGCCTGCAGAGAATTTGCAATTTCCTGATGGAATACCCTGGAGAAAATTTAGCTTCCAGCTGTAGCCTGAATTTCTGGGCCTTGACACTGCTCCAAAAGTTAAGGAATGCAGCCTTTTAATGCCGCATAAGAACAAATGGGCCCATGTTTTGCCAGGGAAGTGTTTGGTGGAGCCTCTCTCCCAAAGCAGGTGGTCCAGGTGGCAGCAGTGGCGTAACGAAACTTGAGGGGGCCCTCCTGCAAAGTCAATGGAGTGGCCCCCTTCCGGACTTACTCAGGAACTCTCAGGCCAGAACACTGCGCTGAGGAGGCCCCCTGGAGCTCGGGGGCCCTCCCGCATTGCGGGGGCTGCGGGGGCCTTTGTTACACCACTGGGAGGCAGAGTAACTGACGTACCTAGAAAAGTAGACCATTGGCAGCTGGACATTTCTTCAGCCAGGCTATGTGTCTGAGGAGTGAAGATGGCCCTGTTTACTTAGGGAGTTTGAGCTGCTGCACAGGAAACCTAGGAACATGTTGCAACTGGACACTTTGCCGGATACCTCCCAAAATTTGAACCTGTGGGCTCATGCCTAAGAACGCTTTGCCAAAAGTGTTCAAACTTTAGGAGCACCAGGGAAGAAGATACATAATGTTTTCTGAAAGTCAGAGCTTAGAAAGTTTTTATCTCTGGAGGCCCGGAACACAGTAACAAAGTTTCCTATCCAAGATGCAGCTTCGCCAGTAACATTTTGGAGGTTCCCACCCACAGCTTTTCACCACAAAGTATAAGACTACTGAGAGAAACTCACAAACCATGTATCCAGCCTTGTGGAGACCAATTCTGCTACAGCTTCCAGTCTTGTCTCACTGACGGTTTATAACCTCCAGAAAAAATCTAAGTTTGAAAATAAAACTTTTAATTTCCACTCGGCCACAAAGGATACCTAGATACAGTTTCTCCCTAACATTTGTATGAACAACTTGTATCCTGCTGCATTCCATTGCTGGTTGGCCTTGGGGAGTGTCCCACTTACATTAATTACGTACTTTTAATCGTTATATTTTTTGGGGGTTTGGAATTTTTATATGATTTATTTTTTAACTTATTTTTGCTTTGGTGCAGTTGCACATATACCGCGTATTACTTTTTCTTAAGAAGGTCTTTCTCTTTGCACCAAACTATTAAGCTTGATCTGGGTATTACTTACAGAAATCAATTAGGTTAAATGGAATTAGATTGTTTTGGCTTTGTGGGAGCCCAGCCACTGCTATGTCAATACTATGTGGTCTTTCTCTCCCATAGCTAAAAAAAATTACATTTCCTACACTCACATCTGTTTAATTTTTTTAATTTGGTAAGGTGAGAAAATTCAGAGAAACACTGAATACTCTTTTTGAACGTTTCTTCAGGCTGTCCCTCAACACTCGTAGGTGCCTATATTGTTGTACCTCTCTTGGCTTGCTATGCTTGCAGAAATATTTTACATCTTACATAATGGATGTGAGAACACACCAGGGGCCGTATTGCACAAAGTGCCCTGGAGGCGCAACAGGCGTTTGAGCCCGCCTTCCACGCCCGGGGCACTTTGGTGTTTCAGAAGGGGCCGCAGTTGCTTGTGTAGTCCCATCTGCAATACCAATAGCACTGTTGCACATAAAGTGCCAGCGCTATCTTCAGGGGGCGTTCCCTCATTTGTATGGGGCACGCCCTTTGCCTCTGCACCCGTGCCGTATTACAGACACAGGCGCAGAGGCAAAGAAGCTCTCAGGAGGTGAGCCCCCTGAGAGCAGCCCTCTGGAGCGGGTAAAGGGGGTACTATGGACCCCCCAGATATCCCCTTGCAGGCGAGTGCAGTCACTGACTGCACCCGCCTGTATGGGGATCTCTAATTACCTTTAAAAGTGCAAGCGGGTTGCCACCTGAACTGTGAAAACACGCAGCGGCTTTAAAGCAGATGCTCCTTTTATCACAGGAATGCGCTGCCCCCAGGACAGCACGAGTTCGCGGCTGCCCTAGGGGCAGCCCATTCATGGTAATATGACGCTTTTTCATTGTTTGTGCAGGGCACACCTTTTAAAAGGTGCGCCCGGAGCAAACAATGAAAATGCGCCTGTAGTGTAATACAGCCCTAGAAGCTGAAGTGAAGGAGGGCAACCTATATTTTTTGCTCAAGTCTGGGGATCAGCATAGACATTTCGAAGCTGTTAGACTAGACAGATTGAACTTCAAATGGTAAGAGAGCATAAATCTACCAGAATAAGCAGTAAGCTGGCAGACAGAGTTAAGTGTTTGCTGCTGGTATTTTTGTGATCAGTGGGTCACATGTTAGAATTCCAGTAATGCTGACTTGTACTCAATGTATTGACCTCCGAAAGATGAAAGGCCAATTATAATGGGCCATAGTATGATTTGTCATTTAAATATCTTAGAAACTGCAACACATATATAAGTCCTACAAAAATTATCACCTACCTCCTTATGGGTGTCAAATTAGGTGGAAGCTGTTCAGAAACAGGTCAATTATAACCTGTTTAGATGTTCACAAGATGTTCACAAGTACAATCACATTGAGTAATTTGGTAGTAGAATACAAATGCCACTGCAGATGTATATCTTTATGAGATCACATGAGGATTCAAAGATGCTAGTACTGCTAGCATTCGATTTTTTAGGATGAAAAAGAGAGTAGGAAATAAGTATCATAATGCTTACTCCATGACCGTGGCATTTCGGTGCACATTCATGAACACCAAATATGCTAGTATTTTGGCACTGACGATTGAGACATATCTGTAAAAATAGAAATATAGAATATTGTGAGATTCACTCCAAAAAGTGCAGAAAATAGAAATTAGATAAACATTTGTAAATCAGTGTTACCCAACACAGACAATGATGTAATCATGTGTTAACAATAATTAACATATAATTTGCATTCCAATTGCTACAGCCACACACATTAAGCAACTTACCTACTTTAACACTGTATATTTTAAAAGGGCTGAATGTGGTAGTCTCAGTAAAGTAGACCTTGCGCCCCACTAGATTATCTAAATGTTGAGAGTTATTATTTAAGGGAATAAAAGTGACATCACTTAGTGAAATCCATGTGTGGGTAAGGTATGTTCCCTACTTAGTATAAAGTTGCGTTCTCCTGCCCTGAGTGGTCAACTGCAGGTATATGGTATTCTGGTTTGTGATTTCGGCCCTAGCTTCACGCTAATGTAGTGTGTACGTAGAAGCCCAGAGTGGACGCCCACTTGCTTCTACTTCAGTGTGCTAACTAAGATCCTAGTGCTAATATCTCAAGTCTATATTGTATGTTTGTCCTATGTGGTATGGTACATACATTGTGTGTATGTGTGAGTCAGAGTAATGGAGGCCTGTGGGTTCCATTTTGGAAGTGCCTGACCTGTTTCTATGATGAAGATTGAGGTGTGGTTGTTTTCCCAGACAATGGAAGTGCATTGCCAACATTCCTGAAACTGGAGGGAGGAGACAAGGTTCCTTTTCACTTACACTTTTTGCTGAGAGGAGCTTCTGACTAGTTTTCCTGCAGCACTGACATTTGGTAGATGGTGAGGGTGAAGAGTGGGACTGCAGTCTCTGTTGGTAAGGTGAAAGGAACCCTTTTAGGTGAGGCCAGCCTTTTGTCTCCTCCCTGGTTACTGCTCAGTATAGTTTTTAATAGCCAGGCGAAGAAAGCAAACACCTCTTTGTGCCTGTGTTGTAGGAGCTCCAGGCTGGAGACTACCCTGCTGTGAGGAGCACCACTCTACACAAGGGCTGTATCTGAACGAACAGCTTGGAAAGGCCACTTGAAAGAAGAACCATCGCAAACGAGTTCTAAAAGTAGAGACAGTGGATCCACATCTCCTGTCTGCTTTACCTACTAAAAGTGGTAGCCACTGTCTTACTTGTTGTTCCAGATCCAAGTACTCTTGACCAAGGAAGGGAGGGCACCACAGAATACTCAGAGGCCTGCTGTGCGACCAGAGCTGGCGTCTGCCTGACAGCCAGCTTTGCAGACGTGAGGGGAGCATCACCTGAAATCTTGCCAACCGGGCAGGAAGTGTGACTGTCCAGAGTTTGCCAGAAGCAGCTTGACCCCCGATGATGTGCGGGTCAGCCAGAAGAAGGAAGTCTTTGGAGAGCGATATGCGTCCCCTGAGGTGTGTGGCATTGTCTCTCCATTCTCCTACAAAAAAGGGACCCCCTCTAAATGTTGCATTTAAGGTCTGAGAGAAAAGGGGGACAAAGAAACCAAACAATATGTCAAAGACAACCTCCCACCTGACCTCTATTTCTTTGCTCTTTTAGGGCTACGACCGCTCCTCTGAGTTACTACTATATTATCTGAGACATACGCAACATTACTTTATCAAAACATTTTTTATTATTTTCTTTTGAATTATTTTCTTTCAAAATATTTCATTATTAGTGTACAAAAAACATAAAAAACCATATATATTATAAACACTTCCCCCCCATTTTTCCTTATTTAAACATCTTTTGTACAATTGCAAATATCATAACCATTTTTGCACATCAAAAATAATTTTTCTTGACAAAACCCTCACACTTGATCACATACTCATGCTACCTCTTACATCCACATTCAATCTCTTACATACCATCCACACTAACAACCCACCCAAAAACACATACACAAAATGGTCAAACAAGGGACTAAGATGTTGAAGTCTTCGTGACCGTGTTGTGGGTTGGGTACAAACACAAACGGGTCGACGTACGTTTCGGTGGTCTTTAACACGTTTTATCCACCTTCTTCAGGACCATACAATTTTACCGATTTTAGGCAAGTGGTAGGGGTATAGACGGAATCAATATGGAAATCTCCTAAAGCACCACTGCTTCATTAATCAATGATGTACATGTCACATCAGTGCGGTGTGTAACCTCTTCTAGAGACGAGACGCTTGAACCTTTAATCCCCACTGATAATGTAGAGAATTCACCACACCGGTTCTCTTTAGATAACTATTGTTAGCCAGGTAGTTATAAGTCCCTTCACTAATTAGGGTCTGTCCTCAGACCCTGCTGGTACTTTACTCGGGTGCTCTAATATCAGGTGCCTCCGTCGCGCTAACTGGCATCGTCTCTCCATTCTAACAGTTCCAAGTGTATGGAAGGATCATTCAAAAGCAGACTGTGCTGTTGCAACTAGGAACTGTGCGCAAGAAGACTGTGCCACTAAAAATGCCAACTGTGCTGCCACCAATAGACTGTGCTTGAGGCATACTAAGCTGATCCTATCAAGAATTGTTCCCAAGGTTATCTGCTACTGCACCCAATAACTTTCCTTTGGCTACCCTTATGCTGCCATGAACTTTGATTGCTGATGGCCCTACCACTACACTTCAACCCTTGGACCTCTGACCTGGTCTGTGGAGAATTATGTTTTAAGTCTGTAGATTAAAGTACCTTTCTTTACGAAAATAAAGCACTTGGTTGGGCAATCAATTATTGTGCTGCTGGGTGACTGTTGAGTTATGAACTTAGGCATCTCCACAATACCTCCCTGAGAAGCCTGGGACTGCTCACCACCGTTACTACTGAAAGTCAAGTGCTAAAGCGGGTGTACTTGACCCCAGTTTTGCAGAGCCATAGCAGTACGGACCCTGGGCCAGAGGCAAATGACCCCCAGACCACGCGGCTGAGGCCTGTAGCCCCTGCTTACGCCTTGACTCCCCTAGCAGGGTCTGCCAGCTTGATACAATTAAAAATATCTTGTTAAAGTTATGTGTTTTCTGTAGACATTTTCCTTCCAACTGCTAGGAGCATTTGCGCCAAAAGTGCTTCTGCCAACTTAGGTGGAAAAGTGGAAATCCCAATCGGCTCGCTATGTTGTGGTGGCATAGCAGATTGGTTGGGGTCTGTTTTGGCAAACATAAAATCAATGTCCCCAATCCAGTGCATAGGTTTCATTGATGGTTTCATTCTGCCCTAGACTGCTGTGCTGTGCATTGTTGCCTTAGGTGGGACAGAAAAGCTTGAATAGCCATAAGTAGGGCAAGCCTTTTGATGCCATGGAGTTGATAGTTTTCCACTGGCTTCCCCCCCAGAAAGGTGTTACATAAAGCAGAGCTGGCTGAGGCTCCATGATATGATATAATATGAGCAGAATTCATGAAGTGCAGCAAATGCCCGTAGGCGTCAAGGTGCTGTAGTCTCAGTGGACTGCTCGACCGCAGGAATGCAAATGAACTGTCTCTCCCTACAAGGTAAAAAGTCAGGTCTTTAAGGCTTTCCTAAAGAGAGATTGCATTTTAATATAAGTCAGATGATGAAGTGGCGAGTTCCACAGCCTTGCAGCCGAAACCGAGAAAGCTCTGCCTCCCCATCTTTTCTTCCGATTTCTGGGCACAGTTACCAAGTTGTAGTGCGCTGAACAGAGATTTCTCCCCGGCGTATACCACTGAAACATGGCCTTAATTCTCTCCAGACCTACTTGATAGAGGACGTTATGCACAATACAGAGTGCCTTGAACATTATGCACTTTTTTATTGGGAGCCAGTGCAAATCATGTAGTCCCTAGGACACTGACTGCTGTTTCAGAATATCCAGGGTGAGCCTTGCCAGCAGATTATGTACTAGTTGCAGTTTGGCTTGAGTGTTCTTGTTGGTCTCTAGGTACAAATAGTCAATCCTAGAGGAGACCAACACCAAGCCTACTTGTTTCGGTGACGGAAGGCGAATGAATGGGAAGATTTTCTTTAACATTCTAATGATCCAGAAACAGGTTATTGTAGTGCGATTAACCTGTCGGTCCAGTGAAAGCTCACTGTCAAGGATCACCCATAAATTCTTGGCCATGTCTGTAGGAGCTGGTAAGATTCCTAGTGTGTCAGGCCACCAATGATTGTTCCACATATACGCTTGTGTACCAAAGAACATCACCTCTGTCTTCTCACCATTAAGGTTCAGATAATTTATTTTCATCCACCTGCTACCGCTGTCATACAGCTATTAATGTTAGCTGCAGTGGCATCCATGTCTTTAGAAATTGACACTATTATCTGAGTGTCATTGCCATATGACACTGCTTGTGGCCCAAAGGAGTGTGTGAGCCTGGCCAGTGGGGAGATGTAAAGATTAAATAGTGTGGGGCTCAAAGATGAGCCCTGCGGAACCCCACATGGCAGGGAAAATGAATCGGAGTGGAACTGATTCACAGCCACCCTCTGAGATCTATCCTCAAGAAATGAGGACAGCATTTTCAGAGCTCTGTCTGAGATACCCAATTCCTTAAAACGTTCAATCAGCAGGGATGGGGAGATGGTATCAAAGGCTGTGGACAGATCCAACAGGATCAGCACCCCAGTCTGCCCTGCAACCTCTAAGCGTCTAATACTGTCCCCTGCAGCGAACAGAGCTGTTTCTGTTCCATGATTTTTCCGGAACACGAACTGAGAAACTTCCATCATTTCAAGCACAGTATTTTCCCACCTTTAAATGAGGCTGAGCAACTGAGATGCAGGCATAATGGGCGTCAACTGATTTTGCCATATGCCTTGTTACTTCTCACTTCTAAATTAGGCCCAAATACATATTTAGTACACCCAAACCACCACAAGATCTAAATTCAACTACCCAAACAGAGATGTAACAGTCTTTATATGATATCTTTGACCCAGTTT
This sequence comes from Calotriton arnoldi, assembly GCA_963921515.1. Lineage (NCBI taxonomy): Eukaryota > Metazoa > Chordata > Amphibia > Caudata > Salamandridae > Calotriton > Calotriton arnoldi. The sequence continues at coordinate 334,244 of CAWUFW010000179.1, forward strand.
GGTAGTTCAGATTGACCTCAGGAGCTCACACTGTAAAAATCGCTTGGTTATTGTGAGAGGGATAGCACACCAAGAAGTACAAGTGACCCATGGATGGAAGAAAAAGAGAGATAATGGAGAGGGGAACAAAGGAACCCTTTGCAGGGGTGAGGAAAATAGCCAGTACAACAGTTATCTGCCCTCTCAATCCAAAATACCTCATTGTGTCCTGTCATCATCCTACCATGGTAGGCGTGGCCACGTTTTCTTATCTGAGATAGCAGCCTGCATAAGGCTGGCTCCCATGGTCAGTACGGCAGAAGAAATTGGTAGGCAAGGTAGCCGTTCATCCTAGAAAAAGCATCAGGTGTGATTCAAAAGGGAACAGTGAATCATGTGGTTACAGAATGCCTTTTCAGGGAATTGATGAAAGAGCAAGGAGGGGTCTGTTTGCGAATAGAGGTCTCGCCAGTCAGGGAACCTATTGAGAGGGGAGTTTCACCTAACGAGGAGGTAAAATAACATACATGGTCCTATCAGGAGAAATTCAGCACAGTAAGAGGAAATATTAACAGACGGACTATATGAAAGAGGGAAACAGGATGAGGGAAGGACTAATGGACATGGAGACTGTTCACTGACCTCAGGATTTTTGTTCTCTCGAACTGGAGTCTGGGAGTATAACCCCTTATCCTTGACCGTGTACTTCAGTTGAAAGCAGTATATGCCGATAACCTGGAAGACAACATACACTAACCTACTGGTGAAGGCCTAAGGACAGTGTACATGGACACTGTAGGAGTGTGACACTAACACTCTTAAAAACCTACTTTAACAGGAAGGATGAATGAATTACTAAAAGAATAATACTGGAAAGAGACTAAGAGTCTTACCATAATATTCTTTATTTTTTAATTTTTGAGCCTACTGTGATAATAAAGCACCTCTCTGGTCCATTTTCATAATATGGAGTCAGCATTCTCTGTCACCATCACAGATAGGCAGCAATCAAAAAAAGCCAATGTTAAATAGTTAATAGATAAAGAAGTGAGGCTATGCAAAGCACAAGTGTAAAGCTTGAGCTGTGCAAAGTGGCAGGATTTCTGTTCACATAATTCCAAATTTAAATATCCAAAAGCAAGCACTGGCAAAGCTAATAGGTCTTGCCGGTAAAATGCGAGTGCCAATCTGTTGACCTTGTACATGTTTGTCTTTAGAATATTGTTAAAAAAATAAAAGTAAAACATTTCAAAATTCTGGACGAAAAGTAGACACATCTCATGGTATCTCAGAACTGTACATTGAAATCATTGTTTTCAATCTTTATAAATGACATGGTTTATCTTCCTCATTCAGGAAATTCTGAACAGGATTTTAAAAAAATTAGACAATGTCAGAATGTAAAGGCAAACGCTTGCCAAGGCCTAATTTACTTTCAACAGGATTCAGCCTTTTAGTTCTCTTTAGTAGTCCAGGGAACAGACTTATGGTCCTCCTGGAGAAGTGACAACACCTTCTGCCTCAGACACCAAGCGAGTGAGTGCATCAGATGGTCCTTCCATCAACATCATAAAAGTCTTTGTGTCCCAAGTTTGTGTTTTCATCCAGTATGCGGAATGCAGGAGATAAAACAAAACCACCATTAAAGTCTATTTTTCAGACACACCAAGTAAAAATGCCATTGTTGCTGTGCTTTTACAGACAAGCTGAGAGGAGGGGGAGCAACACAGTGCGGGGTGTCTGGTATTTAAGGGAGGGAAGCAGCCAAGAGGGAGAAAGCATGAAAACACATGTACTCTCTTGGAGTTCTTCATGAAAGAAAATCCCTAAATATGAGCAGATACAAGTTAACTAATCAAAAGGGTTGTAGAGTGGAAGTGCTCCAGGAGAGGGACAAACACAAGATGAGTAAGGCAAGCCATTGAATAAGAAGCAAGCAAATGATAATGGCAATAAAGCCAACCAATGGGTGGTGGACTGCATTGCCCACTCTTAAGTTCACAATAGCTCTTTTGCAAACAGACAGATTGTGCTGTTTGGGTGGGGAGACTTAATGGTACTGCAGTTGGCAATACGTCTTTATATTGAAACCAAGATCAAAGGTTACAATGTTTTTGTTTGTCAGTTGGCCACATGGCTGAAGTCAAACAAGAGATCTTGACCCTCCCACAAATGGTTCAAAGAGGTGTTGGGGAGGTCCTGCCTGAGAAAAAGTTTGATGTGCTTTCTGTATCAGTTTGAGCCCAGCCCAGCAGTGTCTCACTTCTGTTTTTAGCCTGGGTATTGGTCATGCTCAGTGGGTTCCACTCAGCAAGGCTTTCGTCAAAGATATCTGCCTTAGATTTTGTGCTAAAAACCCCGTCTCACATGTTCACTCATCTCCTGTCGATTTCACCACATATTTTAGCTTTACTGCTATTTAATATAACTCAAAAACTGGCACACCCCTCACTTAACTGGTGTTTGAGTTTGCGTATGGCAGCTCGTTAGCTGGCTTCCCTCCAAATCAGATTGGATAGCAAAGTGCTGAGATCCTTCAAAAATGCCTGAGTGAGAAACACTGGGACTTTAGATATAATAAATACAGTATCATGTAAGTTGATTGGGGAGGTATTTCCAGAAGGTCAGAGACCAACAAAGAGTTCTCAACATACTGTGGCATATCCAGACTCCTAAACACTTGAATGTTGTCAGCCCTCACTGAAGTAATACCTGGTGCATCTCACATTTTCTCCGATTTAAGGTAGCGCTTCATCATCGTATAAAGAGATGATATGTTGTCCCTTCACCAAATTCACCCCTCCATAGGTGCTGTTGGCCTGGGAATGACAGACAAGAGGTTCAATACCCAAACCAAACAGCAGAGGCTACAGATTGAACCACTGTTTAGTGCCATGCTTAACTCTCTACATGTCCTTTGCAGACTCTTGCCACCAGGCCTGTGTATAACAGAGATACCCAGCTCAGTATCTTCAGCCCAAAGTTCATGACTCAAAGCACTGCCCAAAAATATCCCTATACTAGTATGTCAAAAGCCAAGTCCATGTCCAAAGCGGTACTCAAGAAGACTGGGCCATCTGACAGTATGTTATTAATTCAGTGAAACAATCATCTACGGTTAAGAGGGTATAGCTTCCAGGGACAAAAACACTCTGTTCAGGGAAGTCAACATCAACATGACTCAGGGAGTAATTTACAGAAGTTTTTGGAGTCAAAATTTAGCGTAGGCAAGTATCATTACAATATATATACTTCAGAGGGTCCTTTTGTCAAGTTTGATGACTACTACTATTATTGCCTGTCTTATAGTGGGTGGGAGTCACTCTTCTATCTTGGCGAAATTACACAGGGCAAGTAGCCATGGCACCAAAAGTCCCTGACATGTATCATTAAACTATACCTTTCGCACATAATCGGCATTGTGTCTCAAGGAACTTCTGTGGGAGGTGTGGTTACACTACATAGTTAATTAGACCACATGGGGGATAGATGGCTGTGAGTGAAGGGTAGACTAGTAATCCACAAACATCACAGATCACACCTTGCCTGCATGACAGGAACCACTCTTTTCCTCTTAGTACTGTGAGTTCAGATCTGGCTGAGTCTGCTTCCAATAACCAACATTTTCCTATCCCTATGTCACTTAGCCTGCTGACTGACTGTATATGCGTGGAATTAAGGCACTGCAACCATTCAATTGGTGTAGCATGCCCAGTCCTGCTAGATAAAAGTTAAGTGTCACCCAACTGATCAGTCACACACCTCATCTCCAGGGTATATATAGTCTCTTCAAGCCATGTGAAGTCTCATATAAATAATCTGCTGCACCTCTTATGTATGCTCCTCGAGCTACTACTCCGAATGCCTCTCAGTTTTTGCTCACAGCACTCGTTTAGCCACTTGGAAAACTACTCTTGCAGTGCAGATACCTTGCGACACCAAGATATGTACATAAATGGCCCCCCTTATTGCAAGGATAGGAGGAGAAACAATTATGATTGGATAAAGTCAAACCTAAGTGCTAACCATTCACCGTTAAGAGAACCATGCTGGCACTGATCAGGGATTTAATTTGTCTTGTGTGTAGCTGATGGACAGGTAAGTAGAACAAGTATTCACAATCAGGAGGATGGGTGTCCTGCAATTCAGCCTACAGCGTCCATTGTGTTAGCAAGTCCCTAAGCTTTGTCGCTGTCTTTTACCCAGTAGGATCCTTCTGCATGGTTACCCCCACTTTTTTGCCTGGTGTTGTTATGGTTTCTGACTAGTCTGACTGGGATCCTGCTAACCAAGACCCCAGTCTCTGTGCTTTCTCCCTTAAATTGACTATGGTGAGTACTTAGGTACATCCCAGATTGGCTACTGGTGTACCATTCTAAGTCCCTAGTATATGCTACTGAGGTTCCCAGGACATAGGAACACCAAGGATCTCCCATTGACTGCAGCATATATTATGCCACCCATGAGAGACCACTCAAATTGTGACAATGGGCCTGCCATTGAAGTCTGTGTAAGCTGGCGCTAGCACCACTTATGACAGATATAGATTTCCCTATATCTGAGGTCACTGCACTTAAAACCTATAAGTCACCCCTAAGGCAGGCCTTTCAATCCTGAAGGCAGGGTGCTCGGTTCTAAGTGTGAGGGTGCCTCTGCATGAGCAAAACACCCCAACAACCTTCGGAGTCTATTCTCCTGGGTTGTAAGTGCATCAGCCATTATGATACATAGAGTGGCCATGCGTCATTACTTGATGGCCATCTCTAAACTGGCTGTAACGAACCCGGTCATGTTTGGTATCAAACATGTTGGAATCATACCCCCACACCCTAAATGGTGTGGGAGGTATGATTCCATGCACTGTAAGGCTCCTCCAGGAGGCCCTCAGTGCTCCAAGTACTAGTCTTCTAGACCCGGACAGCACAACATGGCTGCTGCCGACCAGAGACACGATTCTGCCCTCCTGCTGCTGAGACAAGCTTGAGCATGGGAAGGCAAAACAATAGGTATCCTGTCACAGGGAGGTGTTACCACCTCCCAGACAGGGTTTAGCGTATTGGGGCTGGGTGGGGGCGCTTGCCAGTGCCACTCAGTCTGCTTGAAGGGCACACTTGGTGCCCTCCTTGCATAGTCCAGTTCAAACCAGCTCAGGGAGTTGTTGGCTCCCGCTCTGGTGCGAAACTGGACAAAGGACATGGGAGTATCTTTTTCACTGTCCGACCCCTCCCCTGGGAGGGAACCCTGAATCGTCCCAACCCTTTCCTTAGGGTACTTAAGGGCTTACCTGTAGGTGGGTCCCTAGATTCGTCGTGGGGCAAGATTCATTTCAAGACACCACTTCTTCTTCGACCGTCTGGGCACTCCGGACCTCGCTGGACTTCGCTCTGGGTATCGCAACTGCAACTGGGAAGACTCATGCTGCTCCTGGCCTCGTCGCTCTGCTCGTCTGCTGCAACGTCCGTGCCTGTACTCCATACAGGAACCTTCCAAGGCCTGTGGACATCCAAGACACCCGAAGGAATCTCCCTTGAAGTGAAGCAGACACTTCCCTGCATCTGTAGGCACCGCAACGAAGCTGACCGGTCTGCTGATCCTGGGATCAAACTGACTCCGAAAGGCTCAGCAACACAGGTGGTGGTTCTCCACATCCCTCGAGGCACGCCCTGTCCTCTCACCAAGTTTGAGGCCAGTATCCCTCATTGGAGTCACGTCGACTTGCCATTGAAAAGGCTTGTTGGCTTCCTTCCTCCAAGATCTTCGGGCTCCAATTAGCCCCAACCTCAAACACCTCCTGCAACCAAGATCTTCGTCCTCACCTCATCACTTGCACCATGGGCCTGCATCTTTGGTGAGCTGCTCGAGGTCCTCTTGCGACTCGAGTGCCTCTGGCCTGTGGGCCCTCATGAGGGACTTCTTTAATTTCTGTGGACTCCCCTGATTGCTCAGGGCCGGCCCTGACTCCCCTGCTTGTGGTGAGTCACCTGGACCTTGCTGGTCCAGACAGTGCACCTTCTTCGCTTTCCACGTTGTTTGCAGTTGCCAAGGCTTGTTGGTGCCCCCGACGGACACTGACCCCTCAACTCTCGACATCCGACGTGGGGCAGCTCGTGAACGGTTCCTGGTCTTCCACAGCGTCGCCTGGTTTTCACAGCCGCAGCTCCAAGGTCACTGTCAACTCTCCTGCAACACCCGACATCGGTGGACATTCATCTTCCGTGCCTCCTGGTCACTCCTCAGTGGCATAGACTCTGTCCCCTCTGCTTGCAGGTACTTCTCATCTTCAATCCACCTTTGGGTTCCACCGGACACTTTCACATTCTCCAGCAGCGGCATCTTCCTGAAGTCCTCCATTGAGTTCGACTGCGGGTTCCGACGCCACTTTGTATTTGTGCTACTTACCTATTTTTATTGCAAAGTATTGTGTGCATTGTGTATATCTCAAGGTAGGAGATATCTGTATGTGTTAGTGAGTGTCTTATAATAAATACATTTTTTTATAAATACACTGTGTGTTTTTTTTCCACTTAATCTATACCAATAAGATTATGTTCTGGTGAAACAACCTGCTTTACACTCCTTCTGGACTAAGCCTGAAGGCTGCTCTCCACAGCTACCACTTAGAGAGCTTTCTAAGGTTGTCTAAGGCCACTAAAATCACCATAAGGGTTGTCTGGATTAGTGCAGGGTGCCCACTTACATAAGTGTGCACCATTTACTAAGCCAGCTTCTCACGCCAGCTGTTTAGGATAAGGGTGGGAAGGACCTATTATGTGAGTAGTCAGCAACTCAATTAAGATCTCCACTCAACAATACCATCTAAACTTGTCCCTCGAGTAGTTCTGCAGCTACCTCATTTAAGACGCCCACTTGGAAAACGCTTGGTGCATATGGACATTTTCTCACATGGTAAAGTAGTATTAACATGATAAAGGAAAGAGAATTGTAGTTGAAATGAAGACATTATGTTGAGAAAAATGTATTTATGCTAACATTAGTCAATGAAAGCCTCAAATTCAAAGTGGCAACTCTGCCCATAGTCATCTTTCAGCACACAGTCATCTTTTCATTTCTGTCTCAATCTGCACACAGATGATTAATGCAGCAGTGACCATGTAAAGAATGTTTTGAGATGTAATGCCACTTTCCCAGGTACAGAATGATGTTTTTTTTTATTTAGAGTCCTGTAGCACATTGTTCTATTGAACCCAGTGGGATTCTCATGAGAACGTGTCCGTGTATATTTTGTAACAATATTTCTACTGACTATTGAGGTGCCTGAAAGGTAGCAGGGATGGGAACTGCATTATGTGAATCTGCTGTGTGTTTTCTCAGATACTGTATCATTCTTCCTTTAACCTGATTGGTTCAATTTGTGTGATTTTAATATAATTGTATTCATCTATGGTTTTCATTGTATTTGCATTATAAAAGAAGCCCATTCCTGAGGGTCTTGAGCTCACTCTCCCATGGCTTTTAGGAGGCAAATCTAGGCCGGTCTGACCTCTGATTTATAACTTTGATGTATTTCTTAGAGCTGAACTATATTTGGTTCTGCTTGTTCATTTCCTGCATTTTATTCTGAGCATCATGCTATTATTTGATTTAAACGACCAATTGACTGATGCTAACCATTAATTTTGCTTTCTGTAATGCCTTTAAATCTTTCAATACACCTTCATGGTTTCATTTTAAATTCTTGCTATTCTTTACTGGAAAGCCTCATGTGCTTTACATTAATTTCTGGATGATCATTGAATATCAAATCTAATTGTTGTACAGGTCCAGTTGAGGAGCAACAAAATCCTTAGGGGATTAACACTGTTCCTGGTCCGTCAGAAGCTCATTAGAAAAAGTGCTAACAGTCCCCCTAGCATCACCCAGATGTGCACCCCTCAGGCCTATGAAAAAGGGTTGTGTGATGGCGCTCCTGTTGCCATCGTTTCGCCAATCTGGCCCCCACTGTTCCTGTCAGGAGAGAGGCAAAATGAGCTCTGTGCACTTCGAAAGTGCTAGCATCGTATGTTTTCATTGGTCCTACCATGCCTTTTATTTTCCAGGCCTGGAAAATGTATTCTTCCCATCAACTGATGTATCATTCAGCCTGAAAGAGGTCATCTTCCCAGAACTGTAGGTGGGTTGCGATAATAGCAACTGGTTGCCACTAATATCAATAACACAGATGAACAGAAACCCACCCCGAGGGAAGACATCAAACTAACCCACCCAACAACAAAAGAAACCAAAAGCATTATTGAATAGAATAAGATATAATGAGCATGAAACAAACCAGGCACCAAAAACATTCCACTCCCTCTGCGCCTGCAGCATTCCGAGGGGGTTAGATTCTGCGTGTGAGGAGTCGCATTGTCCTGAATACAAACCAAAAACGGGAAGGAGAATGGGGGAAGGGAACTAAAAATAGGGTTAGACCACCAGATGTTCACCACAGCCTCTCCCACGTGTGCTTGCCACACAGTTGTTTATTTTGCCAGGCTCACCAAAAGTAAACTGCCCTAGCTATTAGGTAGTGGGGGCATCAGCGTCCATCTCACCACAGGTGCGAACACCAGCAATTGCCACAACAGGATCATCTTACACAATGACATAGGGGTGACTGATAGGCCTGACAAAAGTAGTTCAGTGACAGCTTCAAGAGCTTTTATTGTTGGTATATAATTCTTAGTTTCCCCAAGATGACATATTATGTTACAAAGTTTAGTGTAGGGGTTCTGTATGGTTGCTGCATGGTGACCCAGGGGCTCCAGGCGTAACTGGTGATCAATAATTTGGTGCTGCCCCTCTCAACCATGCACAGGTTCCCTGCATGTGGGAGAGCATGGAAGGAGGATATCCAAATTGCCTTTTCCCTGTCCCTTCAGGGAGACGGGTAATGAGACCTCTCCATATACTATTGGTAGGTTTGCTGTCCTAATCCCAGGATTTCCCTTAAATCACTAGGAGATGTTGCAGCTTCAGCACATCCATCTGCAGAGAAGCAGCTCTTAAGCTTGGGAGGGGAAAGACTTCGGATCACTGACCAGCCAAGGTAACACTACTTCCTTTTCTCCAGCTCAGAAATCACCTGCAATCAGTCCCAGTGACAAAAACTGGGCAGTTTCCTCCCTGTGGGCCACAGTTCCTCTGGATTGTTCTGGTGGGTCCATAGATCCGACTGGGTTTGTGAATCCAGTGTCTTCTGTTCAGTGATATTAGCATTCTGAAGACCTCTCTTGATTGCCCTCAAACTGCCTTTGAGTGTCTTGCATATGGGGTCTGCCATGTACTTGTGCTCCTCTCACAGCCTGGCAGGATGCGCATACGCAATGACAACCACCCAACTCTTCCTTATAGTAGTATGATCTGTAATCTAAAATGTAGTTCCTACTTTTCCTTTCTCAAAGGCCGGGGGAGGGGGGTCAGCTGAAACTCGTCATGCTTAACTATGCACCACAATCTTTCTAGCACCTTGCCTTTAGCTCTTTTTTGATTAATGATAAATTAGATTAACCAACTAATGAAGACAGATTTTTTTTTAAAGTTTTACCTGTGACTGGATTGGATTTGAATTGCTTCATGTTTTCATTTTCACACTCACCCTGACGCCCCACAACACCCCAACCTCTCACCCCCAATAATGTTGGATCTTTCCGTTTTGAACATGCGTTTTATAGTTGATATTATACCATCATTTTAGCAAGTTAACTTCACCCAACGTATGCTTTGTAGCCAACAACTGAGAGGAACGTGCAATCACTTTTCAGTGATAAAACGGAAAACGCCGCTATTTAATGTGCATACAAATAACATAGGAAACCAATGGTTACCTTCAGGCAAGGTCTCAATCAGCAACTCAGGTGGCTGTTTTATTATTCTAAAGATCAAGGTTTATTTTAAGTCCCTTACATGCCGAGATGAGAACAATTAGCAGCAGCCAGGGATAAAGTGATTCAGTAGTCATCAGGGACTCCTCACCAGAGTCCGAATTTCCTCGAGGGATGGGAGGGGACTCTAACAGTCACAGGAGAATGAACTGGCAGGATGCATATTTAGTTTAGAGGGGCTCTGATGGCACCACCACTAATCACAACTGGATTATTCGCACCAACGCAAGCTACATTCTCCGTGCTATCTAAATGCATTGCTATATGATAAGATATGTCCTAAGAAGCCAGGCCAGTGTTTTTTTATAATTCACAATCCACAGAGTGTGGGCAAACATGGAGTTAAATCTTTATTTCGGTCTTTGCAGCAACAGCACATTAGCGCAAGTGCATGCCACATGGGCAGATTACAGTGGGTCAGGAGCCACCCCTGGGAAGTCTGTGCCAGAGGGAAGCTTGGAGTAATTAGTGCACACAGACTGCTGCTCTACATGTACAGATAGATAACATGCTAAAGGGAAGCAAGAGACTGGAAAACGTTGATAAAATGACAGTTTAAAAGAGGCAGTTTACATATGCCTTCTCCACTCTTTCATCCATGGGTACCAAGCCTTACTTTTCCATCTTCACACTTTGTGCCAGCCAAGACGAGCCCGGGGTCGGGCATGTCATCCCCGAGGTACACATGCGTGCCACGACAAAGAATCCGCCCTCCTTCCTGCAAGGGGATATTTGTTTCTATGGAAACGGCATTGGTGCCAATTACAGGTCGATTTGCTCCTCCTTGGCACTGTATTTTCCCACATTTAACATCTCTAAAAGGAAAAAAATTAAATGTTTTTGAAAAAGCGACAATAGCTCCCCAAACTGATGAACATATATTTTGCAAAAGACGCCCCACCTGCTTTCACATTTTGCGAAGGAGCCGGCGGAGTTTTTGCCACAGTTGCCGTAAGGATCCCCTGCAGAGTTTACCCTTTCGAAGCAGATCCCGGGCGCGGGCTTAGCACCTGAAACAGAAGCAGACACTCACTTTCAGTTGATGCTAGTTGTTTTTTTTTAGCACATTTTCATTAATTCTAATGGTGTCGCAGTTGAAAGTAAAACAAGTTTAGCGTACAATTGCTTCTGCTGTAGAAAAATTCCCTGTGAAATATGTTTGCTTCCTCTGCATGCTAATTTTACAGGCCAAAATTGTCTTTTCAGCAACTATTGATCTTTCTTGGCTCTATTCAGTTATAAAAAATTCCGGTTTTGTTTTTCTAAAGCTTTTAATTGAAGCTTGTTTATGGCTTTATGGAGCATCTTCAGATAAAATACAACAAGCCAGCCAGCCTTGACTTGGAACCAGGTGAGTTATTTGGTTGTGGATTTTGGCAACGCCTTTCTTATCATCGTTTTACCACATTATTTTATTGGGGACATGGAAGCAACAGAGAGAGAACCACAAGCAAACGACTGTTATGTCATCAAGGAAAAAAAAAAAAAACATTGCCAAAGTCAACAGGTCTGGCCCTGACAAGCTGGTGCAATGATTTTTTATTTAAATATAACAATGGTATGCTGCAAAAAGAATAATAATTTTGAATTTTAAAGAAAGAACCATCTCATGTAATTTTAGTAGAACAATAGAGGCGCTTCCTATCAGGAAGGTGCATTTAGAACAGGTATAGCAACGTTTTTTAGTTTTAATATACATCATAGTAAATATAGGAATACGATGGGATAGTCCAAATAATAGTCCAGCAATTAGGTGCCTAAAAGAAGTGGCATCTGTATTCCAACGTGATTCCTTAAATTATAAAAGTCAAATTCACAACACTCTGGGCACCATAAGTTTGTTAGAAATTGGCAGGCAGATGATTATGAATTTATGTAACTTTATTTCAGTTCTTCATGTTATGAAGCCAAGGTTTCCTATACACTGTGAGAAATTGGAGCATTAGTTGAGGGGAGTGAGGACCCACCTCAAATCATAATCACAATCCTTGTAAGGGTGAACACCTAAAGTCACCAGTTAAACCTATGCTAAACCCTATGGTAGCTTGCCACAAATCAGTCAGGCTTAACTTTGAGGTAGTTTGTAAATATTTAGGCAGCAATAAAGTGAAAACACAACACAAGATAAATCCCAATTTAGAAAAATAGAACATATTTTGATAAATAAAATGATACCAAAACAACAAAAATCCAATAAGTAGAACCGGCGATATGGATTTTTAAATTTTGAATTAAAAATAGCGCACAAAGAGCCAACCACGATTCTATGGTCATGTTACACCGGGTCAAAGCCAAACGTTAAGGCAACTGCGATGGATAGACAGTCGGATAGAGGGACCAGGTTCATCCAGATGGAAAGTTTACCTTTGGAGTTGGACACTTTTATGGAGGAAAAAGAAAAAAGTAGTCGTTTACGAGTTGGCGGCGGAGCAAGCTACAAGCTGGATCCGGACCGGCAGTAGCGGCTATCACCAGACGGGAGTGGTGAGGTGGGGAAGGGGGTGAATGTTTTTAACAAAAAACACACACTTACTTGGCTACGCCTCTCGCCCGTCCTCTTCATCTCCAGCCAGCCACCACCTTTCCTCCGTACTCTTCATCTCGAGTCCTGTAGCAGGAAGCACCCAGGCTCCCCACAGCCAATCACAACGCTGGCATACAGCTTTGTGATTGGTCTGAGCGCCATGGTTTGGTGCTCAGACAGGCAGTGGGAGCCTGGGCATGCTCTCCACCCTGGCCGTAATGTAGCCTGGGTGGAGAACATACAATGTGTGCATGAGGCTTTGGCCGGCTGTGCGCACTTACAGAGTGTGCCCACCACTCCTTCCCATGCAGTGCTCTGGCGTCACGGAGCCCAGCTCTGCCTCCACATAACCAACTGAGCCACTGCAGTAGGAACAAGCATTGGCAATGCAATAGGTCTCGCATTTGCGAGATTTTGAGCTATTGCCATTGTAAATGACAAAGCCTTTTATTTATGTGTTTAAAAAACCTGCAATAATAAAAGGCATTGTCATTTACAATACCAATAGGAGAAAGTTTAAAAAATGCGAGACCTATTGCATTGCAAATGCTTGTTTGCCAGTGGCATACTTTGGATGACACACACCTATTCTGAGCAACAGCATGTGAACAAACCTCTGCTGGTGCTCCAGAATTCCACATTTTTAGTATGAGGTCAACGAATTTTGTGGAAAAACATGTGAATTCTCAGAGGTTAGGAGGCACACCAGACATTCACCTTCGTGGACCCAACTAAGTCACACCTCACGTAGGACAGGAGGATGTCTGCGCATGCATGATGTGGGCACAATACAGAATTTCCGTAGCTTAGCTCTTCATTTAAAAAAACAAAAACAAAACTAGTGTATTCTGGGAGTTGCAGTCTTCGTACGCTTCAAATAAGACAATTGCACCAGAACTCATGAAAATAGTGGTTTGCAAAAAAAGGATGCCCAGTACTGGGGAGGTGTTGTCGTCCTCTCGTGGAGACATTTGGTCACACTGAGAAACGTTTGGAACACCAATAGAGCGGTAACAGATGATGGAATAAAAAGGGGATGTCAAACTTCCGTAGCATTCCTAAGCCAGGATGTGCATTGTGCCCCCTACTCTACTAACAAGTCTTTCTTCCCCTCACTTTATTCCCCCACCCTCCTTGTATTGTACTGCGCCCCATTACTTAGTAGCTAGGGTTGCACAAGACGTAAAAACACACTCACAATCCATGACCCATTCACAGAGGCCGGTACCTTAGCACCTAGAAAACCCTTGTTCCATAGCGAGCGCTACATTAAACCCATACGCTGTTTCGTACAGTATTCTCAGACGTTGAAGAGGGTTTATTCTGGTGATCGTGTGGAGCCACTTGTTTGATTGGAGAACTGAGTAGCCATCGTACCAGCCCCCCCCCCCCCCAACCTGCACAGAGGTCTTAGACCCCAGCCAGCCCTAAAAGGAACTCTTTTGCTGCCTGAGAGATCTAACAGCATTTACAAATAAAAGATCTTCATGTCTACACACTTTTAAACTAACTTTTAGAGCGTTGAAGTGTTTTGGGGGGGCAGAGGCGCTATACAAATGACTTTCACGACAAGATGGAATGCAGGCACCGCCTAGTGTGTGCTCCCGCAACTTCTCTTCGAAGCTTGTCTGGAATTTTACGGAAAGTGTTACTTGAGCTGGATGTTGGTCAATAAACACCAATGTGTAGTTCGCTCACTTATGGGAAGGAACCCCCTTCTTATTTGGCAGTGGAATTAAAGGGAACTGGACCAATCACAAAACACACTTTAATGAAGTGCTGAAGGAATGCCAAAACTGCAACCAGGGCAAAGGCAAGTTGTAATGCGAGTAGTTCACGAAAGCAGGCAAGAGGCCCAGGCGCACTGTCAGGCATGGAAGGTGCACAGCTCTGCTGTTTACAGGCACAGGCATGGGAAGCCCGGATGCTGCAGAGCACTCAAGCCACAGAGTACCCCCGGACTGTGCAGCAGGCATGCCTAGTGTACATGTAATACTGTAACACAGGAGAGCTGAGCAGTAGACCTGATCTAAGACGCATGTGGGTAGCCACGGACAGATTTGGTTCTGAGAATCAGTAGCAGCAGTACTGTGATGGACCAGAGTAGCACGTTAGCAAATCTGCTGCTGTGAAGCAGGCATGTTCATAAGCAAGTCTGGGGCTATGCAAGCAAGCATCAACGTGTGCTGTGAAGCAGGCATGTGTATAAGCAAGTCCGGGGCTATGTAAGCAAGCATCAACGTGTTCTGTTCTAATGCTGTGAAGCAGGCATGTCAGTGTGCAGCTTCAGCGCGGTGTAGCATCAGGGGTAGTCGTGCACAGGGAGAAGGACCTGGTGCTTGGAAGAGGCATGCCTTCTCTAGGAGCTGTGTGATGTGATGCAGGCTTGCTAAGGATGCAGGTGTTATCACGAAGAAGACAGGCTTCGACAGAAGCTCTGGGGCCATGAAGCAGGCATGCTGTGTGGCAGCTCCGTCGCTGTGGTGTAGTTATGCTGGTGGATAACTCTGTGACAGTGACGCAAGAGATACCTGGGCAACAGTTCCGGTTCTGTGAAGCAGGCATGTCCGTGGTGCTTCTCTGGTGCTATGAAACAGGCATGCCCGCGGTGCTTCTCTGAAGCTATGAAGCAGGCATGCCCGCGGTGCTTCTCTGGTGCTATGAAGCAGGCATGCCAGAGGACACGTCTTGGCAAGTGCTCGTGGACCAGGCAGACCCCACGAGCAGACCCGATGTGGAAACAGAGCCTGCGAGGCAGCCCTGGTGCTGGTGAAGCAGGAATGCACAGGGGCGGGGTAGACAAGCCTGGCTCTGAGATGCAGTTATGCATGTGAGAAGCTCTGGTGCTACAGAGCAGGCGTTAGGAGAATAGGACTGGTGTGCAGCAGGCATGCCTCACAAGTAGCACTGACGCTACGAAACGGGCTTACCTAGGGAGCTCTTATAGTGATGTGAAGGCGCGGAGCAAGCATCGCTATGGAGCTATGAAGCAGGCACCGCCAATGAGGAGTTCCTGAAATGTGAAGCAGGCATGCTTCTCATTGGAGTAGCTCTGAGGGCTGAAGCAATTAAATGAGAGACCTATGGCGTGGCCGCCTTTGTCCTGGCTGCTTGAAAAACGAAAGGGCGCATGAGTGATGTCCTTTATGTTTGGACTTACAAACTGAGGTCGACCAGTGATTCAGTGTCGGTGGCTGCAGCTTTGAGCGCAATTCTGATCTCAGTCTCATCTCAAGGAAGAAAACATCTACCAAAGCACATGGCAAGGCCAGATAATTCCTTGGTAGAATATATTTAATGCACACTCTCTGTCATGCACCTGGTCATACACACTGTGGTTCCTCCAATGTCATCCTCTCAACTGAAAGCTGTTAATGGCCCTTCCAGTCTGGTTCATACTGGATGCTCCTCGCTTGAATGTTACCAAAATTGCTGCAAAGTGAATTCTAGCCTAACCTACATAAGGTGCTGATTCTCAGTCCATTGGCTTTCATATGAACCACAGCAAGAGTAGTTGTACATAGGAAAACGTGTTAGTGCTGGGCAGTGGCAAAGCTTGCTATTTTGGTGGAATGTTCGAATGTATATCTATGTGGTAGTAGTACTAAACAGTATCTGCATATCTTAATAGATTACGAAATAAAATTCTAGCAAATAGAAGGAACTCCTTCTATACATTAATTACTTGACATGCTAAATGATCTCTGAAACTATTTTTCATGAAGACATGTGACAGGTATAGATATAGTAGGTCATATCATCATGCTAAAGGCTGCTGCATATTATTGGTTGAGGATAGTGGAAGCACCACTCAAGCAATAACCACAATCCTAGTCAGGGTGAACCACAAAAAGTCAATAAATTAATCTGTGCTTAACCCTCTGGTAGCTTGGCACAAAGCAGTCAGGCTTAACTTAGAGGCAATGTCTAAAGCATTTATTCAGCACACAAACAGCAATAAGGTAAGAACACAACACAAGGAAAATCTCACAACGATTTAGAAAAATAAAGAGCGCGGGCCGAACACAGGGACCAGGTTAGTCCAGCTGAAAATTGTGCCATATGATCTTGATGTGAGCCATTGCATTGGTCTGTGTCAGTTCTGAAGAGGTGCTACAAGGGCTGCGATGCGAGGTCTTGCGTAGAGGGGTGTTGCACTGTGTCGGTTCAGATGAGACCGTGGTTCAGGAACATCGATGCAAAGGTCTGCCTAGAGTCACAACGATTCTGATGAGGCCGCCGATAAGGAGCTGCGATGCGAGGTCTTGCGTTGAGTTGCATTGTTTGAATAATTTCCGATGAGGACTCTGATCAGGAGCTGCGATGCGTAGTCCTGTGTCGAGTTGAGTTGCACTGCGTCGATTCTGATGGAACCCATAGTTAGGCCGTGAGGAGTACACTCTGATGCATATGCCTGGTCCAAGCTTTAGTGTCTGTGGAGAGTAGGGGTTTCCCTACACTAGCCCACACCTGGTTCTGGAAAGTTCTTCCCTTCCCCTGTCCAGGCTCCCAGAGATGAGGGGTGACAAAAGACAGGGCAGGCCGATTGTGTCAGATTCCTTTGTGTGAGCTGAGCTTGAAGCAAGCCCTTTGAAGTGCACATCTCTTCCCCCAGCCATCCTGACAGGATGACCCATCCTGCCCACACATGGTCCCCTTTATTTCACTTTCTGGGAGGAATACATGAACCTTAACAGAAGAGCCAATCACAGTCATATGACCTAGGACACAGGCAGAAGGCACAAAGGTTAGGACAAGAAAATGCCAACTTTCTCAAAGTGGCATTTTCAGAATTGTGACATAAATTCCGACTTTACCATTAAATAGGATTTTAAATTACAATTCATTTGGGAGTAAACAGCATATTTCTATCTGCTCCCAATACCCAGTTATCACCTATTAAATGTAGTAAGTAATTCAGTGTTAGTCAATGGGAGGGATAGGTCTTACAACAGTGAAAAGCGAATTTAGGAACTTTTCACTGCCAGGACAACTTTTAAATACAATTCACCCTGTCATGTTAGCCTTTAGGACCTTTCCAAAAACTGAAAAATTGTGCTGTTCCTAAACAAACCAGTGAAATGGTAATGCAGGTCACAGTAGGTTTCTACATCCAAATAGATGGGAATCCATTTATTTGGAATGTAATGCCCTCACACACCCCATAGGATGTCATGCTTCATCATCGGGCTGCTCCTCGTCTGGCCGGCGCCTTTCATTCATTTTTAATCAGGTTAGGAGACCCCACAATTAAAGTAGTTTTTGTTGGCTCTCCCAATCCTGTTTTAATCCACACTTCATATCACATACTCCTACATCTACACTCACTAGACCCCTCACCCCCACGGCACTAAACGGCTACTTGGAAAAAAGATCTCCGCCAAAGTGCCCCGCATCGGGAGCCCGTCAGGC
Organism: Calotriton arnoldi; assembly: GCA_963921515.1. NCBI lineage: Eukaryota > Metazoa > Chordata > Amphibia > Caudata > Salamandridae > Calotriton > Calotriton arnoldi. The sequence goes on from CAWUFW010000179.1 coordinate 352,040, forward strand.
ATTGCAGCGCCGGCCAGACGAGGAGCAGCCCGATGATGAAGCATGACATCCTATGGGGTGTGTGATGGCATTACATTCCAAATAAATGGATTCCCATCTATTTGGATGTAGAAACCTACTGTGACCTGCATTACCATTTCACTGGTTTGTTTAGGAACAGCACAATTTTTCAGTTTTTGAATAGCATTTGGGCATTTGTGCTGGACCTTGAAGAAAAAGCCCTTCTGTCCCTCCTTTTGTGAATATAGCCTTTAGTACCTAACTTAGGTTTCTTTTCCCAGGTTGAAATGGCAGTTTAAAACTGCGCTACAGGCTGTACTGCCAGGCCTGAGACATGTTTTAAAAGGCTACTGAGAGGGCCAGTAAGTGACTCAGTGATTGCTGCAGGCCTAGTAGTAGCATTTAATTTACAGGCCCTGGGTACATTTAGTACCATTTACTAGGGACTTAAAAGTAAATTAAATGTGCCTATTAGGTGTAAGCCAAATTTACCATGCTGCAAGGAGCGCGGACAAGCACTTTTGGTACTTTAGGCTTTCTGCGGGGCCAGATGGCCGGGTGGACGTGAGTCACCTCGGCTCCGGCGCCCAAGAGCTGTTTGTAGTGCTTCTATTGAGAGTTATCGTCTCCAAATGGGAGCGGAGTTCGAGTGGAACCATGCGGTGAAAGAGGTACCGGTTGGGGAAGGCGAGCGGTGCCAGAATTGTGGCATCCAGCGAACCCAGAGCGCAAGCAGCGGAGCTGCGCGACCTACAAAATGGTGTGGGCGCCCGTGACGCCCTTTGTTATTTGCTGTGGCGCCCGCCGTTTCCCCCAACCTGCGATGTGGACCTCCCCTGCTTAGCGAAAATAGCGGTGGTGAGCAGCAAGGAGAAATTGAGGAACCCGGGAGATCAAGAGGCAGATTAACTGCACGGCGGTTTGCGCCTGTCTGAAGCCTCGTGACTGCCGGCAGGAATTCACAGATTGCCAGCGCAAGCGGCCCCCTTTCAGTGAAGAGGTCAGCCGGGGGGGCAATAAAGCTTATAAATGAAGTTTAGGGGCCTGGGGGGCTGAGATGTGCAGCGGGGGCGCCCAGATAAGAACTGCCTGATCTCAACGTGGCGCCCAGGCGGAACTTGCCTGACCTCAATATGGCGCCCACCGCTTATACAGTCGAGGGACTTTGCAAGTAGTTTTAGATTAAGGCTGGTTTCTTCTGCCTCCCTGTAACCATCCTCCAGCCTCGTGTCTCTGCCTACCTCTGCCTCTGTGCTCAAAGCAACGCTCTCGGTGGGAAAACAACCTGAGGGGAAGTGGGAAAGCCATGAGATAAGAAAGAATACTCAATCGGACCATCGCGTATGCAGGAGCTCCGTGAGAAAAATCTCCAGTTCCACCTTTCATAAAACTATAATCGTGGTGCCTTCTGTAAATTACTTATTACCATTCCACAGTGAAAAGTACCAATTTGTTACCATCCACCAATTGTTATAACCAGCAGCGCTACTAGAGATGAGCATAAAACGTTACTACTGGGATCCTGCTCAAATGCCCAACACTCGCTACTGCTGCTGAGAATGGGGAAGATCTGCAGACTTTGGAACTGTCCCTTCCACCTCTCCTTTTCACCACTCCTGACCTGAGGTGAGCTGGAGGATGAGGCGGAAGGCGCTTCCCAGTGACACCGTGAACGGTGCTCTCGATGGAACTTTGACGATGCCCCCTGGGCGGAATCCATAACTGTCTGTACTTACCGCGGTGCCCGAGCAACTTTGGCCGATGCCCGGTGGAGCTGTCCTATGCAGCTATAGAGGAGCTTGGCTCTGGTTTTTCCCTCGGCCATCACCTACCCAGCCGGACATCGACATTGTTTTCCTCGTCTCCCCGTTGTGTCTTCCACCTGCATTCCTTACCCCTGTTTACCGTTCCCCCTCTACCTTTCACTCCCCTTAAGACGTGTGTACGCGCTAATAACTCATATTATTGTGTAATCTCATGTTTTTCTCCTATGTCTATACTTGGCTATGTAATTTTGTAACCTGTAACTCGCTGATCCTCATGTAAAGCGCTCTAATACCTCCGGGTCTAGCCTGCGCTATATAAAACTTTGCAAATAAATAAATAAAAAGGTACTGGTTAGCAGTGCACAGAGTCATAATGTCAACAAAAACGAATTCAACAAAGAAGGAGTAGTGAAGGAAAAGGGTTTGGGGAATACCACACCAAGGATGTCAGGTCTAACAGCACACACCACTTACACCATTTTATGCCATGTAATTTACTTATGTTCATAAATATAAGGAGTTTCTCAAACAAACCTGCCTGGGTCCGTAGAATTTATACACAGCATTTTGGGCAAGAAGGAGGTAAACAGGAGGTCGTGTGCCTGATGTTCACCGAACCATAATGACAGCACAGTATCACAGTTTACAGGCCTCTCTGTACATTAGCAGGTCCCTACTGTCAGCAAGGAGCAGTTTTAATTGAGATTCCGTGTATACTTTAAATAAAGCTATTTCTGTGGGCTCTCTAGCTCTGGACTTTCTGTATTTGTGAGATTTCTAGAATCACTTATTTTGTCAAACCCTAGCTCTTCCAATTTAGAGCCGAGCGATATTGGCCACCTTCAACCTTTACATTAAGTAGATAAAACATGAATTACTCCTTTTCCCTGCATTATCTAAGATGACAGTTCTAGCATGCTGAAATCTTAATTCACGTTGACAAAGCAGAATATTCTATTAGGTGTTACTGCCAAGTATCCAAGCATGAATAGTAATGTTATTGCGTGTTTTGCTAAAAGCCTCATGCAAAGATAGATGAATCAGAAGACAAGTAAATTATGATAGATTTTTTTCAAAGGTGATGAAATGAGTAAAAGAAAATCTTTCAATAAGAAATGCCGACATGGAAGCCTCAATTAATTATCTAAACTTCACACTAAGAAGCTTCCCTAACAGGATGTCATTAGCTGTAGAGCAAGTCAGTGATCACATGGACAAACTGTAAAATCATCAAGAGTAGCTGCTGGAAAAAGCCTGCATTTTAATATGCTCATAATTAAAGTCTGGTAAAAAGGAACACAGGAAAAATACCCTAAGAGTAGTTGGCATCCTGATGAGAAGTCCAAGATTCTTTCAAATTCTTTGAGTAATTATTGTCAAGCGTGCTGTGTTAAGAACGTTTTGGAAATCTAGTGCTCTTTAACAGAATCAAAAACCCTCCATTTATTCGTTAGTCGCATAAAAACCCCAGGTAGCCCTCATAAAGCTTCAAATCAAAGAATCTATAATGTAGGACCCTCAGGGCCCTAAAATGCCTTGTATGCAGACACTTAAGGTTTCCGCCTTAATTTCCTTAATGACAATACTAAGGTTAATTCACATTCAATTAATTATTTAAAATTATAATTAAAATAGTTTTATGTGGAGCCAAAAAAAAAATGGCCAAATACTGCCAGTCACTTCTATGCTGAAAAAGAGTTCTCACTATGTTAGGGTAGAATAGTGCTAATGCGATTTAGATTTGGCTAATCCGTGCAGCACTTTCGCTGCTGGAATCTAAGTCTTAACAGAATTGAAATAGGTAATAGGATTAGAAGTTGAAACCTTACAGTGAACAATGACTTACAGTCCTTCCGTAGAGTGACTGCTAAATGAGTGGGTCGGGAATCAAACCTAGAATAAACCCTTTTGTACCTAAATGCAGAGGAAAGGTGCTGCAAAAGCTGTAAAGAACAGTAAAATCCATAGCAAGCATTCGGTAAAAGAAGAGTAGGTTATCCTTTGAAAAGTTATTTGAAATATGTCAGATATGTCATAACTAACTCTTACTTTGAGTGACAAGTTGAAGCTATGTAATACCAATCAGATGTCTATTCTTTTCATGTCAGTGCACCAATACACATTAGAGATAAAAAATGATTTACATGAGTGGGGAATGGGTGGTGGAGGGTGGGGAGACATCTGGGAGGGTGACCACATGAAGTCCTTTCAGGATCCAGATATGGTTCTCCTTCCACAAGTCACAGTTGTTCCGTTACCTTCAGCTCTGCCACCCACTCCCTGGCAGTGACTGACTGAACCCCCGAATATAACCCCTTTGGATGCTAGGCTCCTTGGAGGCCCACTGCTTAAGGGGGGGGGGGCTTTCAGGTGTACAAAGCCCTGGTCACCCACTCCCCTTGTACACTATCCCCCTTCAGGGAGCGTTAGGAGGGGTGGCCTGGCCCAATGGAGGAGGTAGAGTGAAGGGAAGCATGTAGGCCCCGTGCCTTGGGCATCTCAGCCCGGTTGAACCTAATCGAGCAGAAAATCCTTCATTGCGCCTATTATATGCACAGGTGCCTGTGGAGGGCTCAAAGGCTCCTCGAATCCTGCTGCACTAGGTGCGGGAGGGACTCAGGGGATTTCTACCATATGGTCTGGGACTGCTCCATTATCCACAAATACTGGGTGTCTATTTCTGCGACTCTCTCTGAGCTTTTGGGCCAGTCCTTCGAGGTGTCCCCCAAGATCGCATTGTTGGGTCTGGTGAACGACCTGTGGGGCATGAGAGGGGACCATACCTTAGTGGGGCTGGGAATATTACTGGCGAAAAGGAATGTGGCCAGATGCTGGAAGTCGCCAACTGCCCCAATGCTGAAGGATTGGAGGACAGGCATGGACTGCTCTGCGAGGCTGGAGGAGCAAATATACTGGGCCTGATGATGTCCCAAGAAACATTAGAAGATATGGGGGAAATGGTGTTCGTATTATGAGCTATACTCCAGGTCCACGTTTCCCAGGCGGTGGGGATGGTTGATTGTGGGCAGTGCCCAAAAATGTGTCTGGGTGATGCTGATCCATTACTATGTAGAAAATCCTTTGCTGTTAGAATCTCATGAAATCTGACTATATCACAATTTAGTTTTATGTACTAATACGGAATAAATGGCTAGCAAGTGCAAAATATCTAATATTAGAATTTTTAGAAGAATTAGAAATCTTCAGGGAAGCCAGAAACTTAAAGTAAGAAGGTGGGTACTTTTTCTTTGTATAAAACAACTAACATGCTACCTTGCAGTAGCATTGTCATGACTGGTTTCGGCATTGCCAAAAGTCTTTTTTCCAGGACTTAAGGATTTCTCTGTAGGTAAGCCTGGCTTGGACAGAGTTACAGAACATCTTGCTGATCAAAAAAGATTTGACCATTTGTAGGCATGCCAGTTACAATTTTTCCAGTGTGGCAATATCAATCCCACCACCATTCAATTGCAGAAAATTCACAATTATCTCAAAGTGATTTTTGTCAGGTGCTCAGGGTGATAAAAGGAGCATAAAGCTGCTAAATGAATACAACATTGATTTGAACATAGTGTGTGGATTGCAGCTAGCTTTGGAGGTGGCTAAATTAGTGGTCCAGTGGGGAGGAGTCAACAGCATAAAGGAGCTGAATCAAGTTTTGTTCTGCAGATGGATGGGATGGAGGCTAGGAGTGGTGACACAATAGAAAGGTCTGATCAGATGGGGTCAACTGGGGATTTGGAGGGTATCTGAGCAAAGTAATGGTACAGGGTTGCAATGTGAAATGAACACTAGCATCAGAAACTAGTACAGAAACTACTGTGTGAAAAACAGCCTGGTTGCTGCTGATAGGGAAAGGTGCCTCAGGTCATCGGAGTTTGAAGTAAATGCGTCAGTAAATCAGAGACAGTTATTAAGGAGATAGATGAAATACAGTGGAAGATGAAGGAGGAGGTTGTTGCAACATTTGAGCGTATGGAGCAATACCATAACTAGTGAGATATGAGAATGTTGTAAATATATTAAAATGACAATGATCTTATGTGGCAGCAGAATTGTGAGAAAATGAAAGTATTTAAGAATAGAACTCAAATGATACAGGCACAGAGGGCAGGGAGAATAGAGTTGGGGAGGTGGGAGGTGGATGGGAGATGGCGTGTCTAAGAGGTGGTTAGTGAGATTATTATCAATGGAGAGTGCAATTCAGGGAAAGTATGTTATGTATGCCTGTGTGGTGGAGGCGAGTAGGTTATGCATCTAGAGGTAGTCTGTGGCTGTTGAAATTTAATATTTTGTTAGTCTTCAAAAAAAGAACAGATGGAGACAAATTGGTACTTCAACATTTTGCCATGTGGTTTCTTCAATGCCGGTATACCTACTGCAGTTACAAACCACATTGGCGTGGGAGTTTGAACAGGTGAATTAGATGGTTCTTCCTGGTGGGGTGAAGGATATTGATGATGGTGGTCCATGTGGTTGCACACACTGGCATTAAAAAGGTAAGTATCAAAATGAATACACCAACTTTATATCTTTTTAAAGACCAGAACATACAGATGGCAGATAAACTTCACTGTGAAAATACTGCCATACTACCCCTTTCTGAATCCCGTTAATGTTCCAAGACAGGATTCAATCTATTTTCCTTCCTTTTAAATATAAGATCATACTTTGATAGTTGTTGCACCACTGCTCCTTTAACTTTAATTAAGCCCCAGTGTAACCCACACTCTTTCCCTCCCCACTCACATCCCCCTCCTTGTCTCCTACTGCACCCTGGTTTGGCATTTTCAGGTTGTGGAGAACCAAATTCCCTTAAAGGTATCGGTCTAGACATCTGGTTAATATGTTAGGGTATTGCCCCCCTCTCCAGGTCATTGCTGAAGAAGAGAAAGAAGAGAAGAAAAAGGGTTGGGAGGATGGGAGAGAACATTCCTTAAATCGATTAGCATCTCTGTTAGAATTGGGGGTCTCTAGTTGGCAGTGGCTTGCACCCTGTCCAAGTAGGGACATTCCTTCTACTCCGGATAAGGGAGTTACACACTCTAGTTAACCCCTGCTCACCCCCTTGGTAGCTTGGCACGAGCAGACAGGCTTATCCAAAGGGCAATGTGTAAAGTAGTTGTACCCAAACACTGTAAAACAGTGAAAACACCACAAATGGACACCCCACCAGTTTAGAAAAATAAAGTATCCTTATCTAAACCAAACAAGACCGAAACAACAAAAATCCAACATCCATATATCAAAATATCACTTTTAAAAGGTTCCAAGCAATTCTTTCCATAGAAATCTATGGATGCGGGAGTTTACCCAATGTACCTTCAGATGCGTCAAAATTCACAAGGCCAAACAGCCATAGAAAAGGGCGATGCGTCAGTTCTGCTGCACTCAGAAGAAGTGTTGCATCGAATCCGGACTGTAAGGGGACGCGATTCGTCATTTCCAAGATGATTCTGGTCTACGGGTGATGCATCGGAAAACTTGTTGCATAGGTGCAATGCGCGTAAATCTGGACATGCTGGCAGTCGATGCGGCGGCGACAAAACAGGCGCTGCTTTGATTTCTTCAGCCGTGGTCCCACGATGCGTTGATTCGGTCAGCCGGACAGCAGGGCCTGCGTCTGCGTTGGTGTGGTGATCTCGGACTTTGGAGGCCATTGCACTGGACTTGGCGTGCAGTGGATTTTTGAGCCACTGACAGGCGCTGCGTTGATTCTTCAGCTGCACGGCAGCGGTGCGTGGAAATTTTTCCCGCACGGCAGTGCTGCTCCGGAAAAACAGGCACTGATAGGGCGAAGCGTAGATTTTTAGGTTTCTTTAGTTCTTTGCAGCAGGAACAACCTTCAAGGGCCCAGAACTTGAGTTGGCATCACAAGGCAGGTCAGAACTCCCAGTAATTAAGTTCAAGGATGCTGCAGGTAAAATCTTTGTGTCCCAGAGACTACAGAAGAGGAGGCAAGCTCTGCATCTTGGATATCTTCTTTAAGCAGGATACCACAGCAGGTCCTTTCCTCAGCCCACAGACAGAAGAAGCAACTGCAGGCCAACCCAACAAAGCAACACACGGCAAAGGGGTAGTACTCCTCCTGGCACCTCTTCAGCACTTCTTCTTGACAGGGTCCTCTTAGTTCCAAGAAGTGATCTAAAGTTCTGGGGTTTTAGGTACAATACTTATACTCCATTTCCCCTTTGTAGTCTTTGTTTCAAGAATCTCTGAGCTCAGTTAAAACCAGTTCTGTTTTCCTGGTCCAGCTTCAGACAGGAGGTGGAGACAGCATTGTGCAGAGCAGACACAGCCTATGCAGATGCTAGTGAAAACTCCTCCCACCACTCTAAATGCTGAAAGGTCTATTCAGCCTGGCTATGAGTCACCCAATGAAGGCAGGACACACCTTAACTCCCTTGTGACTGAATAGAGTGAATGCACATCCCCAGCTCCTGTCACACGGTGAATACACAAACAGGCAGAGGCACACGGGATGGTTAAACAAGAACATGCTCACTTTCTAAAAGTGGCATTTTCAAACACACAATTTAAAAACCACCTTTACTAAAAAGGTGGGTTATTAAAATCTGAATTCAGAGAGCCTAAACACCAAATCTCTAGCTGGTCCCAATTGAAAGTTACAGTTGTAAAATGTTTCAAGGCAGTTCCAATGATAGCCTATGGGATATCTAGTCCTTTCAATAGGGAAAAACAAAATTGGCAGTATTTCACTATTAGAACATGTAAAACACACCAACACATGTCCTCCCTTTCACCTACACTGCACCCTGCCCATGGGGGTAACTTGGGCTTATGTTAGAGGTGACTTACATGTAAGAAAAGGGAAGGTTAGGGCCTAGCAAGTGGGTGCACTTGCCAGGTCGACATGGCAGTTAAAAACTGCGCACACAGACATTGCAGTGGCAGGTCTGAGCACATTTGAAAGTCTACTTGTGTGGGTGGCACAATCAGTGCTGCAAGCCCACTAGTAGTATTTAATTTATAGGTCCTGGGCACACACAGTGAACTTTTCTAGGGGCTTACCAGTAAATCAAATATGCCAATCATGGATAACTAATCAGAATCACAATTTACATAGAAAGCATATGCACTTTAGCACTGATCAGCACTGGTAAAAAGCCCAGAGTCCTATAGCCAACAAAAACAGGTAAGAAAAAATATGAGTAAGGAAGCAAAAAGTTTGGGGATAACCCTGCAAAAAGGGCCAGGTCCAACAGTCTCTCTTCTAGAAACTCTTGAAACACCTGAGGATCCGAAAATGTTATAAAGGGGCTCTGCTAATTCATTTTTAGTATGGATCCAGTCGCAGAGGACACTGGAATGGATAGAGTTTTACATTTTGTGACTAGAGCTCTCATTTCTCTGTGACTAAAAGTGGTTTCCCAGGCAAGGTCTTGAAAGATAGAAAATGAGTATTCCTCAATAGTAGTAAATCTGTGTTGCTCCTTGGCAATAATTAGGATTTTTTCTTTTACATTGAAGCCCTGGAAGAAAACGATTATAGTATGGGTCTTACTCCCTGGTCTTGGTGGGCCTGTTGTCCCTCTGTGCACTCTTGTGATGTGCTTATTCTCTAGAACATAGAGATATTGTCTTAGAGGCACAATCAATTAGAGTTTGAGCCCTCTGCACCTTCAGGTACTTCAACTTATCTAAGGTTTGACTGCCATGAACAATTTTCAGAGATCTTTGCACTATCGTGTGAGAGTGTTCATTTGATTCTCTATTGTCACTTGTTTGTCTTGGTTTTGAGCAGATGTGTTCTCTAACAGCAAGATCTTTTCTATCATGTCTTTACTAATTTCAGTGAAGACGGCCAGCTGCTCTTCTACAGAAAACACCTTCTGCCTTAGCTCTTCAAACTTTGCCTATTGTGTAGCTTGGTTTGATTTAATTCATTGAATCTCCTTAAGGACAGTTTGAAATGCCTTTTGTGAGGAGGGAGGCAGAAGAGCCAGTTGAATAGTCTTCTGATTCCTCGGTGCCGCAAGTGGACGGTGTAGCCATGGAAGCATTGTAATGAGCCAGTTATTCTGCAGCCCATCCAGTCATACCTTATTTAGTTTCACTTATTGGATCGAGAACTTTATATTTATTAGTACTTGTATTTTTGCATACTTGCAATGATGAGCGTAGAGCTTATGTTGTGTAGCAAAATTGTGCAACTTGATCCTTATTGCCTTTATTGTTTGCTAGCATACGTATTTCCTGAGCATTTGCTTTAGCCAGAATATCTTATGCTCTTTTATTCCTAGGATTCTTGTGATGTGTTTCATCAAAGAAAAATTCCATTCTAAAATCTTTAGGAAGGTTTCTCCTTGTATGTAATTTAGGGTGTGTGCTCACTTTTTGTTTTAGCTTCCCAAGAGCTTGAGGAGTCAGCTTAAGAGAAGAGGTTTTATCTTCTGATCTTGCCTCACAATCCTTTGCCTGCACTTCTTCACTGGTGCCTTGATTGTCTGACTGTATATTAGCAGAAGTTATAGATATTCTGGGTTCATTAAAGATGGTGTAATTAATTGCACTAGCCTAGATAAAAGCCATAGCAAAGTTCTCACAAATTTTCTTCATCTACAAGTGCTAGCTGAGTTTGCTTTGCAGAGAGGTTTAGGTTGCTATTGATTTGATATTCTGCCATCATCGTACTCTGGGTGCGGTTGCCTTTGCAGCCGTCTTCAAGCGTGGTTGCAGTTGTTGTTGAGGTGGGTATTGTAAAGGGATGTCGGCAGCCAAAATGATTGTAAGGAAGATAAAGGATCATTCGAGCCATTGCCTTTAGTGAAGTTGACTGTTGAGGTTAAACTGGTGGTTTTATCTAATTTCTCACAAGGTGTTTCATTAACCATCACCGTGGCAGTATTAGCTCTGCAGCTGTAGTCAAGTATGGATTGTTTATAGCATTTAACAATCTCTTTCAGCCCCCGAAGTCAAGTTTTGATTTTATCGTAACTTCCTCTTCCTGTAATGTTACCGTGTGTACGAGTCTCCATTTTAAAATGATTAGGTGACCTTGTGCTATTTGGTGCGTTATGGTTGAGTTTTGCCCCAATCATTATTGCTTTATCTTCTGTTGTCTTTTTCCTCCTCCTCTCTCAGTATACGTAGCGACCTTAACTCCTCATATGGAAAAATGTGGCAGAACATTCCTTGGTTTGTAAATTTGCTTAGTTTCAATTTTTTTCTTACATTATACATCAATCTAGAAGCAGTTTAAGGCAGAGAGAGAGGGGATGATTAAACGATAAATTAACAGGCCAAGTGAGGGATGGGGAGATTTCTACATCATCTCCAAAGTGAGCTTCTCCATTCAAAATGGCCTCCCTCATCCAGCCGCTCTAGTCAAATACAAAAGCATAGACAAAGATTCAGAAGAGATACAATACAGAAATACAAGCGTACCTGCTCTGACACTCTTTGCTGTGGGCCAGGAAGCACCTAACACCAGAGCATCAGGCAACAGTACTTCGTAGATCCACTGCTGGTCTCCAGCATGTACCTCTTGACCACAGCAAGGAGCTGATCACCGCTTCGCTCAGACTCTGCCCAGCATTGGAGCTGATTTTCAGTGAATGCCTCTCCACTCTCCACCCTTGTACAGACACTGCCATCTCGGTCTGGCTCCAGCAAGCTTCAGTCGGCTTTGTGACACCAGCACCAATGCAAAACACATCCTCCTGCAACAGCTCAGAATGTACTGCTGACTCCATTCTCCTAAACACAACAAGCTTTATTGCTGACATCAAAGGCCTCGTTAAACCCTACAAAACTCTCAGGAGCTCCTAAGTGCTAAGGGTCAGCATCTGTGTAATAGAGCACTGGGGAGAATTCTCTTCCCCTTGGGAGCTTACATAGGTCTCCTTGCGGTATTCAGCATGCCAGCCACTGTTCCCAATAAGCCGCGCGCCAGTGCGCGCGCGCACCGAAGTCAAACTAAGCGCGCAGTGTGCTGTATTTAGCGCACACACAACAACATCTGATCCTGCGAGACCGTATTCATGTTAATTGCAGCGCACACTTGCGCTGCAATTAACATGAATACTAACTCAAAGGCCCACAATCAGTCCCGCAGGCGTTGAAGCGACAGACGATAGAAGTGGAGCAGTCCTGCGCTAGCCCAGACCACTGGCAGCAGAGACAGGAGAGCGCGCTTAATTGAAGGTAATGGCACTCAGGCGCCAGCCCGACCCCGCTCTGCATCATTCAAGTTAGAGAGAAGGAAGAAGGATACCGAAATATCCGACCTGCTTTCCACGTCAACAACCGCCGTTGCTCGACAGTACAAACGATCACATTGAGTTTTTTGAGCCTGTCATTTAAAAATAAACCACGACAAAATTCGGTTCTTTTTGTAAATATAGTATAGTCTCTTTAAAATTATAAAAATATTACCCGTGTCATGCTGCTTACAGTGCATTCGGTTTATAACTATCAAACAGCAACAATACATTCAGGTGCGTGGCCACTGTGCAGCAGGTGCAGTGACACCGGAGCGGACCCAAGAGTGCGAGCAGCCCACTTTCCGCGAGATTACGACTGCCTTATACTTTTAACCAGGGGGCATTTTCCAAACTTGCATTATGGTAAGTGACACCCTTGATATGCGTAAATTGTTACAAACTTTTCCCTTTTCAGGTGAACAAAAACACCTTCATCTTTTTTACAGCCTCTTACATTTCACACTATCAAACGTCATGACCATAAAATAATCTTGTCTCTGGTGTGGTAATTGAGAACTTCCTAACTGCGGGCCTGGCTCTCATCCACACCCTTCCTCGCCCGGCCTTCTCTGCAGACAGGTTGGCGACTGGAGCCCTTCCCTTTGTAATGCAGCGGCGAGGACTGCTCTTTTCCAGGTGTGACCCTCCTAAAACGGGGCCCTGAATGGGGCTGATAATTACCCTGAATGAGCCGACGCTTGGCAGCTATGTGAATGGGTTGTACAAACACTTAACGCTGCGTCCCATGAGCACAGGCTCACACGTGCGGCATTTAAAGAGACACTTTCTCACCATGCAAGGAAAAAGTGTTGAAACTAGCGCCTGAGCCCATAAAAACTCTACCCCATCTCTTCGCCATAAAAGTGACATTTGTATACCGTTCTTGGTACTTAAATGGTTAAGTAACAGCAAGGATTAAACTTGATAACGTTTTTTCTTAAAAAGAGATAAACGTAATATTTACGGGGGACACTTCATAAGAAATTAATGTAAGTATTGGACATTATTTAAAGTGACGTTTTTTGCACAGTCAGGGACATCTTAAGGATTTCGGGAGGGTGCGGGGGCTAGGCCAAGCGTATTTTCTGGGGCCCTGTTCAGAATAGCTTTGAATTTCTGATCCAATTTCAGCTCTTACATTTCCTCTTTGGCCTGGTCACTGACAGTGCACAGGCACACTGGTCCAAATTCTAAATGTGTTCCATCTAATATTCAGGGATAGTGGTGTGTATTTTTAATATTATAAAACAGTAGCAGCTAACTAATATTAATTGCAAATAACATTTGTGACCTCTCCCATTTCTCATATGTGAGGTCCTGTTTTGATCGAAAGTATTTTTTTTAATGGATGTTACATGGTGCTGAAAAACAGAAGCATTTCTCTGCAAAAGTCTGTAATAGACTCCACTACACCACCCACAGTAAAATAAATTAAAGGGGAAAGATATTTAAAACAATCTGTTTAAGAATTATTTAAGGTCATTAAGGCAAGACTCTCTGCTTAACAGAACTGGCTCAATCTGGGGGACCCCTGAAAGGCTGGGACCCTGGGCCGGGGCCCACTTTGCCCATGCCTTAAAACATCTCTGCTCAGTTTAGTCAAGAGCAAATAGCACAAGCATTGGCATAGCTAATGGGTCTCGCCTTTGGGACCTTATAAGTGTTTAGCCATGCAACAGTTGATGTTGTTGCACCAAGGATATTGTGCTTGATACCGAAACACTTATAAGGTCCCAAAGGCGAGACCTATTGGCTATGCCGATGCTTGTTTTCTTTTCTTAACAGTGCACAGCTGCGAGGCACTGAGATTTTGAATGGGCAGACTGCAAGTGGGTCAACTTGAAACACTCAAAATACGCCCAAGTGGAATATTATTAGAAATTACTCTTTCACGTAATATGATGGGCCCCTTTTGGAATGAAGTCTTAAGCAGTTTTGCAAAAGAGGGCTAGGTTAAAATCAATGGACTCCAAGGGCACTCTGGTCAATTTGCATAGCAATTTAGTGATCAAAGGTCACACACAGAGTTTAAAATTCATTAGGCCACTTATGTGGTGCGAGTGTCCGGCACCACGAATTGGCGGTGCTGTAAGCACATTGTAAGGGAGAACACCATCCCCTCCTCAGTATTGGCGCCTCATAACGCAAGTGTCACTGGGGCCCAGAGTCCCCCTCAAATGATAGAAATGGTACAACTGGCCTGTGCCGCAGGTTGACAACAGTGCTGTGGGCATGATGTTAGGGATAACTTCAATCCCATCCTCAGCGTTGGCACCTCCCGGCACAATTGTTACTGTACCCCTCAAATGATGCAAGTGGCAAAATCCACAGCCATACAGCAACACCCTGGTTCATTTCACTTCAATTAAATAGGGGACCAAATGCAAAGGTCCAAGTATCTGGAGTACACCTTACAATTGCTCTTGTCCAAACCAACAGGCTGAAGAACAAGGATTAGTCTGATAAAAGGCCATGAGGAAAAAAGGGTCTGGGTCGAGGGTTACCGCACAGCAACAGAGCATTGGCCCACGCTCACCCGCAAGCACCCAGCAATCTCTCCTCTTGATTCAGAGGATGCATGAACCTCTTGTCAGACGGGCCATCAGACATATGCTATCGTAGAACTAAACCCAAAGGATACTAAACACTCTTACCAAGAACAACAGTAGATGTCTGATGATAGAGCCAAGTGGGGTGGTCTTGCCCTGGCTCTTTCTGGTGCTGACGGTTGCAGGACGGGCCGGCCCTTGGTCGGCCCTTTGCACTAGTGTGGCCCGTGCATGTCCCATGCTGCAGGAGGAGGAAGAGAGCTAGAAAGCGTGCAGCATGGGGGAATCAGATGTGGCCCCTCCTCCTTTCATCTGTGCAGCAAGGCAATATGGGACACTGAGTGCCTGGGTACACCAACAGCAGCAGGCTCCCTGATCATCCCAGTTGATGAAAGATTTTTCAATGAAAATGTTGTTGTTACAAAACATCAAATATAGATTTCATGAAACTTAATAGGAACAGGGTTGATCATTACTATTGTCAATGGAAAAATGGATACAATTCTACAAACTGTGGGATTTTGCCAAGGTTTTGTGAATTACTGCATTTTAGACCTGTCAGCCTTAGGTTGGCCTTCCCCACAATGTTTCGCCTACTTACCCTCAATTTGTACTGGATTTTTGCTTTTGTTGGCCTTAGGACTCTGCACTTTGCCACTGCTAACCAGTGCTAAAGTGCTTGTGCTCACTCAGCTAAACATGGTTTAATAGGCATGCAGCTAATTGGGTATATTTAGTTTACTTATAGCCAATAGCTATTCCCCAAGACAGACTAATAATAGCTGCATTTAGTCGAATGTTTTTGGTCAAGCCAGGATCCAGCCGTCTGCAGATAAACTGGCAAGGAGAGGGTAAAAGGACAGACACACTGGCTTCTACGAGAGAAAATCAGGCAGTCCGTGGTGGTTCAAAGAGAGAGAGCGAGAGCAAAGATGTCAATCGCAATGCTTAAGTAACCAAACACTAACTTTGGAGCGTGGGTTAGAAGAACGTTCTGTGATACCAGCCCCAGTTCCCCATCAGAGATGTTTTCACTTACTAACAAGCACGCAGCAGGTTGTTTCTTTATAAAACGCAGCTTTCTGTAGGTTTTTTTCAAAGGAGGGGTGCATTGCATTGTTTAGAACAGCTGCCATAGCACAAAAAGGATGTTAATTGTACCAAAGGCAATCTCCGAGCCTGTGAATTTATAAGCTCTTTGACACTGGAGGCGGAGGGTTTCTTCACTCGGGATTCTGGGAACTGTGGTCCACAGGGCACTAGAAGCCGAATGTTCACATTCTGGACATTCTGTCAACGGTAGTTCACTGAGATCTGCTACTAAAAGTATATAGAACCATTGCTGTTGAAAGAAAATGTAGGCAAATATGGTCCGAATTTTAAAATTTCATAATTTAAATGTAAGGAAAGTGCAAATGTGTAACCAATTCATGTCATGGCATGTGTATCTAAATTAAAAACCTGCTTTAAGACCATTCATGTGGCACTGCATGTGTGGAAATGCACTCTCTTCACTTTTTTAAGCAAAAGTTTGGAATGATATTTGGAGCTGCACCACCACGCGCGGTCTGGTTCCTGGCGCACATAGTCTTGGTTGCAGCGCACAGAGACCTTACACTGCCGCACACAGAGGAAAAAAATTAGAGGGAACATTGATGCCAGCCATCATATTGTCCCTGTAAAAAAGCTAGAGCATTCTCCAAAGTGTGGTGCTTAAAGCCAGATATTTTGAATATCCAGGAAACTCACCTTACTAAATCCGAAGCCACTATTAACATCCAAAGGTTCTAAAGGTGACACTAGGCCTTGAATACACAATATAGATGGTTCTTCATATAGTTCCGATCAGAGAGGAATCTCCACAAATATATTTAACAAAACATTTAAAAATTGTAAATCTAAGTACAGTTTGGCCTGCAGGTGGACATTGTAGCATGATTGCCTAGCAAGCATGCCTGAAACACAAGGAAAGTTAATCCGGAGTGTTGGACTTGGCCCTCTCTGCAGGATCATCCCAAACTTTTTGCCTTCAGCCTCCTATTTTCTTAACCCATTTTTGTTGACATTTAGCAGTCTATGCACTTTCCCAACTCTAACTACTGGTAACCTGCTAGCGCACTCTCTCCCTTAATCAATGTGAAATTGATTTATACCCAATAAGCACATGTAATTTATGTATATGTCCCTAATAAATTGGTATTACATGCACCCATGGCCTGTAAATTAAATGCTACTAGTGGGCTTTCAGCACTTTTTGTGCAGCTCACTTAAGTAACCTGTTAAACATGTCTTAGGCCTGCCATTGCAGCCTGTATGTGCAGTATTAAACTGCCATTTCGACCTGGCTAAATATACCTATTGCCAAGCCTAAACCTTCCATTTTGATACATATAAGTCACACCTCGGGTAGGCCCTATACAGCCCATAAGGCAGTGTGCCTTGTATTTAAATAGTTGGACACATACTTTTAAGTTTGACATGTCCTGGTAGTGAAAAACCACAAAATTAATTTTCCACTACTACAAGGCGTACCTCTCCCATACGATAAAAGTGGGTTTCCTTATTACATTTAATAAGTTATAACTTTCAATTCGGAGTAAGTAAAGAATTGTAATTTAAAACCCTGTTTAATGGTAAAGTTGTATTTTTTGTCTCAATTCTGAAAATTATACTTTTAGAAAGTTGGTATTTTCTTGTCCTAACCATTTGGTGCATGCAGCGTGTATACTGTGTCACATGATTATCTGTAGCTGGCAGGTGCTCTTTGTGTATTACTCCCAGACATTGAGACAAAGGGGGGGATAAGTGTTGGTAGGATGGGGCATCTCTGTCAGGATGGGGACGGAGCTGTCACCTACCACTCATGCACATCACATCAATCTTGCACATCCCAAAGGCTCTGCCTCGGCACACTCACAAAGGGTTTCCACTAGTCTTTTATGCCCACAGACGAGCTGGGGCCGAGGCAAGGAGGTAAGAAATTCCAAACACCTTTCTAGGGGGAGGGTTCTAGAAGCTTCTCCCATTTCAAAATGGGAACCAGGGCTAAGTAGTGGACCCTCAGACCCAACTCTTCAGATCACTTCTGGACCTGTGGACTCTGCCAGGAAGTAGGACTGCCCAGTTGTGAAGTCTGCCCTGCTGACCTGCTTGCTGACCAAGGACTGCTTTGCTGCTCAAGGCCTGCTGTTGCTGCACCAGGACATTTCTGTTGTTGTGAACTGCCCTGCTGAATTCAGCCTACCTGTGTGGACCCAGAACTCCAGGAAATCTCCAAGGAACAGTTGGTCGGCCCCGTGTTTAAAGCCAAAAGGGACATAACAGGCTTCTTCGACGCAACTCCTTGCATCTCGATGCAGTACAACGCAGCTCACCACCGGCACCAGCTCACCATGACAAATCTTGTTCGCAGCGCTCAAGCATCACAGCACAAGGCTCCTCAAGCTCAGACGGCTTCCTCGATGAAGACGCAATTCAATGCCATCATCGGCCCATTGTGACTTTTCTTGCCCTCCGCGCCGACGAACCACAGCACAGGTCTTTGCAAGGCCCGACGACAACTCACATTACAATCTCCCATCGACAGTCCTCAACTCCACCGCTGTGCGACGTAACTCAAAGTTAGACCTCACATTGCAACTCCTTGTCACCTGGCCCATGCATCACAATGCAAGGAGTTTGCATCTCGATGCCCAGGCCACAAAGTACTTTTCAACGGACTGAATTCAGTCCTGTATCCGGTCTGTATCTGGCCCGCGCTCCATTGCGGTTGACTTGAACTTGTAACTTTTATCCGGTCTACCGCGTCCAGATAACCGCAGTTAGTGCTTTTTGCTTATCAGTGCTTGATTTTCATAAAATCTTTAACATTGCATATGTCCGGTTGTACTAATTGAATTTTTGTTGTTTTGGTGTCAAATAATTTGTGAAATTTACCCCTTTTTTTCTAAAATGGTGTGGGATTTTTCTTGTGTTTTGTTTTCACTTTTTAACTGTTTGTGTGCTGCATAAATACTTAACACATTGCCTCTAAGTTAAACCTACTTGTGTTTGTGCCAAGCTACATGAGGGTTGAGCCCAGGTTAATTTGGAGTTGCTTGTGTTTCACCCTAGCAAGAATTGTGGCTGCTGCTTGAGTAGGGTTCCACCCTCCTCAACCAGTAACCCAATTTCCTACACTAATAATCCAAAATGGCTGCTGCGGTCTCCCAACAATTTGAGAGCACAAAGACTGCTGGGAAGCAGGGCCGTGGCCACGGGGGGCCTAGCAGGGCCAGGCCTTAATGTGCTCTGGCCCCCCCAAATGAAAGGGCAGACCTTTGAGTTTCTGTTACTTAAAAATATAAAGTTTCACAACTGAAACAGTGCATATTATCTGCTGCCTCGTCCCTGCCTGCATTACCAATTGTGAAACCGAAAGAACCTTCAATTTTCTCCAGGCAGGGTCAAAGAGAGGCTGAGGCAAGGGGGCTGGGTTGAGGTGCCGGGCGCACTGAATGATACTAATGACTCACGAGGGCCTGGGGTCGGAATGGATAGCTTCAAGCTGGAGCTCCACTACCACCAAGGAAGGGCATAGCAGCAAGATGACACGAAGATTGAACACACTGCTTCTAGTCCTCTCCTGCAGCTTATCTGCGCACGATGGAAGAATTGTCTGCAAGGGCAGGGATTGTAGGTGAGTCAGACATGGGCAAAATGGACACATGCCCAGAGCCCACACCTTCCTGGGGCCACCATATATCTGATCAGGACAGTTCCACAGCACCGGTATTCTATTTAACAGCTGTTCTTTAAAAAAAATTAGCTTTTCGAAAAAAGACAAATAAAATACCATGACTGATAGTCACAACCCGAGCCTTGATTTGCTGCAAGAGCGTTTTAAGGGTTAACAATTTGGGCTGGGCACTATGCCTCTAATGGTATAATGCTGACTTCTACCATAAAATCCTGGGGCATCCTGGGCCAGCAGTGGGCTCCCAGTCAGGATGGTGGGTAGGGGCCCCCACCTCAGCTCAACATGCTTTGCCAGCTACTGTAAACATTTGAAGCGGAGTCTGTCGATCCGTGTTCATTTAAGGAGTGATATGGAGGAAAAAGATAGTCTGTGAGCTGGCCTTCTTTCTTAATGCCATGATGCTTAATTCAGTAGGAACTGTAATATCTCTGCGCTCCCAACCTATCCTGATTGTCCTTCCATGCAGAGACGTTTTAAGGCATGGGCAAAGTGGTCCATGGCCCCAACCTTTCAGGAGCCCCATGATAGAGCCAGCTCTGTTCTGCCGAGAGTTTTGCCTTGATGATCTTGAATCATTGTTAAACACATTGGGGCATATTAGCAAGACCGGCGATAAAATTATCGCCGTTTTAGCGGCAGGAAACTGCCGCTAAAACGGCGATAATGGGCTTGCTAATATGTGTTATAGAATTCCAATAGAAGCCCAGGTTAGATGTGCAGGACATCTAACCTGGGCTTCTATTGGAATTCTATAACGCATATTAGCAAGCCCATTATCGCCGTTTTAGCGGCAGTTTCCTGCCGCTAAAACGGCGATAATTTTATCGCCGGTCTTGCTAATATGCCCCATTGTTTTAAATACCGTTTTCTTTTACTTTATTTTTTAATGTGGGTGATGGGGAGAGTCTGTTGCAGACATTTTGCAGAGAAATGTTGTGTTTACTTTTCATGCATTATCCATAAAAAAAGTTTCTTTTAGATCCAAACAGGACCTCACATATAAGAAATGGGAGGGTGTCACAGAGATTATTTGCAGTAATATTAGTGAGCTGCTGCTGTGTTACATTATTGAAAACACACATCTCTATCCCTGAATATTAAATGTAAACACATTTAGAATTTGGACGAGTGTGCCTGTGCACTGTCAGTGACCTGGCGAAAGAGGGCATGAAAGAGCTGAAGTTGGATCATAAACATGTGTCCCCAAAATAAGTTTGGCCCAGGGCCCCCAAAATCCTTAAGATGTCCCTGTTTCCATGTTGCCTTTCCTGCAGCTTGCGCCACAGTATTCTGCTCCAGTCTGCATCTCCCTCTGTCAGGGTGAATTCAGGCCTGGGTGAAATCATGAGAAGTGAAGGTACCATTAACAATGGTTTTGCAGTTATGTTTTTAAATGTGTAAGAAAGGAGAGCCAATAAGCATACATCATTTCCACCTGTTCTCTTTCTGTAACATAACAAGCGTGACAAGTCAAGAGGCCTGGCTTTTATAATATATATACAGATTAGAACACAGCATATGGAAACCCAACTCCAGACCGACAATCAAATCTCTAGAGACACGAGTTAAAACTGGCACACACACAGAAAATAGAAATATGGGCAACCATGCGCAAAGACATACAGACACCCATCAAACAGTACCGCAAACATAAAGGCATCCATGGACAAAGCCAAACATGCAGTGCACCAATACCACCCATGCAGACAGACTAACATATACAGGCGCCCATGCACACCTGCTAACGGTATGATCAATGTGTGGCTGTGTGTTGTGTGCCTCTGTTAGTAATCCCTTTGCAAAGTCAAATCTTTCTGGAGCTGGAAGTGGTATTTTCAAACCTATACTAGTCGTCGTTTTGAAAGAATGGGCTACTGGTGAAGGAAAGTGTTGGTTTACAGTTAGAGGTCCCTCTGCTCATCTATGGATTTAGATCTCACAAACACCCAGAGCTAAATTCTCTTCTCTGTTAAAATCTAGCAGATGTCATGGATGGGACGTGCAGTCTTTGCTGTCTGTGAGAAGTGGTTATTTTGTTTGCTGTTAATCAACAAACCTATACTCATGCACACAAGAGAACAGACACACAGGCTCCCATGTGCATAGACCAAAACTCATACATACTCTTGTACTACAGAGGCCTTTGACACCACCAAGTGCTCATCTACTAATGGACATCAAGAATGTGCAAATGAGCCTATGCTCACTGCTGCACATCACACTATGCCCGCTAATGCACACAGGCACTGTGTACCACTCTGCGGCCATTGCTGTATATCACCCTGTCCACCCAGATGCACAACATTCAATGCTCCCAATGTACACTGACTTGTACTTCCCCAAACTAAAGTAATTTATCTCACACTTCCATCCTGCCAAACACCATGCAGTCTGTCACTGCATATCATCTTTAAACCTCGTTTTGCACGCCATCCTATGCTTCCCTGGTGCACATAACTTTTGCACCTTGATGCCGATCAACTGTACTCTTGGATGCAAAACGTTCCATGTGCGAGAAACTAAACAGTTCTGATCTTTGTTGCATTTCTGGCACTTGTTGCAGAACCATTTTAAGGCATGGGCACAGTGGGAAATTGCCCAGGACACCCGACATTCAACTGCCCCGCTGCTAAAAGTGATCAAGATAGCCAGGACTGCCATAAAAAACATTGTGCATAAAAATCGGATTCCTTTTTTTTGTTAGTTTGGCATGCCGACTTTGCAGAATCTTAAGAGAGCATACCTACCTGCCCAACCTTAACCCTCATGCTCTCATGCATTTTATGTCAATTAAAGTAAAGAATAAACTATCTGTCTCTTTTCATCGTCACCTCACCTCTTCTATCTCATTACTTTCTATTTACCTCTCTACCAATCTCTACAATTTATATACGTGTCACAGTTCTCACACTATTTTAAATCTCCACATCACCTAGATTTACCCAACCTCACTATCAATAGTATCAATACACCTCTGTCACGCCTACGTCTGTCTACCTCGCTCTCATGACCTCACCTCTATCTCTCTACCAATCTCTATCGCTACCTCTAGATCTCTACCTCCTTACCCCTCTATCTTACTCAACTGCTATCTCGACTAGCTCTCTGTAGGTACTGTTCTGTTTTCATCTCACATCCTGTGTCTCTCCTCCATTTACTTGAAGTCTACCTCAACCACAACATACTCTTTACCTAGCCTCTGTCACTCTATATATAAAACATTTTTTGACCTCACTTTTAACCCACTTACTTTCTCACCCCTTTGACTGTACCTCATTTTTGTCTCACATCTCTCACCATCTCATCTATCTCTATATACCTGCCCACTGTCTTTCACTACCAAACCTCACCATTTGTTTGATGCCCACCTTCTTCACCTCTTCTCTTTCTTCCTAGCCCTGTTCCCTCTATACTTAACTATTTCTCGATACCTTTTCTTTTCTATCTCTTTTTTCTATCAGCATCTCCTCTCTGCCTCATTTCTCTCTGCACCGTTTCTCTTTTTCAGTTCACCCTTCCTACCTCACCTCACTTTCTCTACTGTGCTCTTTGTACATTTCTCTAACACACATCTCTTGTCTCTGCCTCTATCTTCCTCACACAACACTCTCTATTTCTCACCCTCTGTGGGTCTCCCTCTCACTCTCGCTGTATAAACCTTACCTCACTTCTGTGCCTCACCTATATCTCCTTACTTTACCTCTTTTATCTCAACATCTCATCTTACTTTCTCCCCTTCACACCTTTCCTTTCTTCCATTCTCTCTCTCTCACTGCTCTATTTACCTGACCTGTCTCTCCATATACCTCTTAACATTTTGCCCCTCTCTTTTTTCTCACTGCTCTCTTTACCTTGAATCTCTTTATACATCTCTCACTACCTAATATATTATCTACCGTTGTCTCTCTCTGCCTTAATGTGTAACTCATTTTTCTGTTTTCATTCTGTCACTTTGTCACCCCTTGATGTAAGCCACACCTCTGCCTCTCTCCAATTTTCCCTCTCCCTAGCTCTATTGTCTACCTCACTGTAAAACCATGCCTATCGATCCACTTCTTATTCTGTACATTCTGTACCCACCTCTTTTTACCTGTATGTATCTTTCTGGCTACCCAGCCTTTCTCTATTTACCTTATATTTCTCTCAACCTCATCCACATCTTTATGTCATGCTTTCATGTCTTCTTCTCCCTCTACTTTGCTCGTCTCGCTGCACCATAACTCTATATTGTTCCTCTCTCCCAACCCCCTTTCATTTCTCCTACTCACCAGAGTCAGAGGTCGCTGTCTAGCTAAAAAAGGAACACAGAAAAAGAGGACAGGAAGGAAAGAGATTTAAGGAGACAATTTTCAGATTTCATTCAATGGAATAGGGAAAATACTCAGAGCAGTGCTCTGATATAATCTGTTGCAGTGAGTATGCCAACTTAGAAGGCAGATTTAATTGTAATTATGTATACCTAGCCCATACGTTTGTGCAGGTCATATTTTAAGTGTTCACTCATCCCCTAAATATCGTCCACATCAACATTTAATGTGTGTTTCCTACAATGAGGGGAAGAGGTTGTTGGTTTGATAGTGAATTGTGAGACAAAAAATCTAAATCCAAATGCAACAATAAATGCCTTTATCAATGCTTGTTAAAGCTTTGCTTTTGTAATATTTAGATGATGAGTTCCTGGCACCTTCAGATTTTGGCTTTGTTTGCATACCTCCTTTCCTGGAAGTTAAGTTAACATATCATTCAGTATGTTTTGGTATCATCAGGCTTTGAGTTAGTTGAAATGGGTAAAAAATCCAAATTTTCCACCCCCCCAAAAAAAATATCTATCCATCTATCTATCTATATCTGTATATATATATATATATATATATATATATATATTCCATCGACATCCTTTCGGATAAAATGAAATCGCACTCGCAGAAAGATTAATTTCCCGAATTCTTTTATTTTTCAAAGGTTTCCAGGTTGAGAGAACAACCGACGCGTTTCGTTATCACAGATAACTTGATCACCGTGATCAAGTTATCTGTGATAACGAAATGCGTCGGTTGTTCTCTCAACCTGGAAACCTTTGAAAAATAAAAGATTCGGGAAATTAATCTTTCTGCAAGTGCGATTTCATTTTATCCGAAAGGATGTCGATGGAATAAGTGTTGGCGTGGCTCTGCCTGGAAATCTGCACCGAGCGATGCACCATGGGTTCTAACGAATTATGAGCCAGGAAATGTGGATATATATATATATATATATATATATATATATATATATATATATATAGATATAAATCAATTTATGACATCAACTGGGAGGAGAATTTCATTATGATAACATTGGATGTCTCCTCCCTTTATACCAGCATTTCACATGTGGATGGTATAAGGGCGGTGCAGTATTATTTGAGCACACGACCGCTAACCTTGTACAGACACACAGAAATGCTGGTAGATATGCTGAATTAGTGGCTAAAGAACAACATTTTCCTTTTTGGCAAGGACCTATATCAACAGATAAGGGGGACGGCAATGGGCACCTGCTTCGCCCCCAGCTATGCTAATTTGCATATGGGCTGGTGGGAGGAGCAGGTGCTTGCCATACAGTTCGCCAAAGAAATGTCTGAGAATGTGGTCCTATGGACCCGCTACATTGATTATCTTTTCTTCGTTTGGTGAGGTGACATAACATCAGCAGAGGCATTTATTGAGAGGTTAAATACCGATGACCTAAATTTACATTTTACATCACACCTGAGTGAGAAAGAGGTACAGTTTTTGGATCTCACAGTGTACATAGAGGATGGGGAGATAAACACCAAAACATTTCGAAAGAGTACTGCTGGCAACACGATACTCCATGCTTGCAGTTTCCATCCTCCTAAACTGGTAAATAGCATCCCGTATGCTGAGAATCTGCGGATGAGAAGGAACTGCAGCTGCTCAAACCAACTGCATCAAGCACAAGAAGAACTGAGGAAGACCTTCATGTCCATTTGTACAGAGAAGGTGGTTAGCTGCCAGGTGATCCAGGAAGTAGACAATGTATTTATGGATAATGCTCTGAGTTTTCTTAAAAGATAGAAAGTCATTGAGATCATGAATTTGAATATTAATCCACTCCATTCAACATCATTGAATTTTATGTACACGGTTTTAATTCATTTGCACAGCACTTTTAATTCAAATTTAAACGTGACCAACCTTGTTGAACATTGAAGGATCAAGGGGCACTGGCCCAAAAGTGAGAGCAAATAGATGATCAATGAATTATGAGATACTTGGATACATATTAATTTTTGAATGAATTTGTACACCCTATTTGCCGATTTTTCATTGGTAGTTATTTTATGTTATCATGACATTTTAATAGTAATGTGATATTTGCAAAAGGCACAGGTCACTTTACTTTGGAAAAGGACATTGCACACTGCACTTTTTATGTATATTGAGTGTTTGGCCCGAAATTGGGTTTTGAAGTATAGTACGGCGTGAAATGGGCACTTGCCCTTGATTTGGTGAATTATTAATGTACCACATGAAATTTTACAATGCATTTTAAATAATTTTTAATGTATTTAAAATTAATTGATGCCATCTATTTGCCATTATATTTGCCACAATATCAATATAAGTATGGCACTTCAAAGTTAATCGCTCATTTGCACAAAGTATAGGTTATTTTTCCCTGCAAGCGGGATTGCACGTCACTTTAATTTTTGAAATGGTGCACTATCACTTTAACCTTGTTGAAACTTTGTCGATTGTATAAATAACACAAAAAAATGGCTGCAACCTTAGGTTTGACAAAGACCGCTTGCGCGATCGAAACGCGTTGCCTGGTTGTGTGTGGTCAAAATAAAATCTCTCCACAGCGAGCCTGAGCGTGCTGGATTCTGTTTCTGATGTTTGAGCAGTTAGTTGAAACTATATATGTATATATATATATATATATATATATATATATATATATATATATATATATATATATATATCTCAGGAGCTCATAGGGGTTATGTTTGTGAGACAGTACATTTTTAGTGGTCTTTCAAATCTGCAAGAGGATCAGTGAGCTAAAATTACGGACACAATGCTCTAAAAGCATATAAATAATCAGTCTACATTGTGTGTCCATTTCAGTACATGCTTTGCATCTGTCTGTGTGTGTGTGTTTGTAAACTTATGGGTTCTTATTTACTGATAAGGTACATTTCTTTCAGGTTTATAATTTTGGTCATTTGAACATACAGGCAATGATTTGTGGAGCGGATCGAGGACTGGAAATAATTGGTCATGTTAGGATTTTTGGAAGATTATTGGTGGACACCTGTTGATTACAAGCTGATCTACTAGGTTTCACAGTGAAGGCACTTATATGTATCAGTTGAAACCATTTATGTTTATTAAGTTCAATTGTTTTATTGTGTTAACATTAAAATCCAGTTATAGTACACTGATACGTTTGTCCAGACAAGCTTTAAAATGTACTACTCCTACTCTCCAGAGAGAGAGGTTAACTGGCATAACCCCTGCCATTGCTTAGTGAACCAACAGCAACACTGCCTACAAAGTTATCTTTAATAAAATCCTTAAATTGTATATTATTGAACCATGTGCCATTTACTATCATTTTGCTCGAAAAAGCAATGGCAATGTCACCATATCTACTGTAAAGCCATATTTGAATTATATTCCATTTTGATTAATGTGACTGCTCCAATATGTTTTAAGCAACATGCACACAAACTATCACAATGCGCCTTTGTGAGGGACCCTAACTTCTCCTGTAAAATTGGCTTTAAGTCTTATTCCATTTTGTGTACGGTTGTTAGCTAATGTGTTTAAGTTGTAGGACTGGGGCCAAATGCTTTCAGCAATCTTTCGGAATATCCCCAGCCCACTGTTAAAGTTCTTTACATTATCTTCTGTTTTGGCTAGCTTGTTTTAAAATTTACAATTTGTCACCCATTTCCTCCAAACACCCTAGGGGGATCATACTGTAGCCAAATATACAAAATACAGATAAACTGCTTGTTTTCAAATATAATTAAAATTAAATAATTTTTTCAAACCGATTCTGTAGATAGAAACTATTAATTCCCATCCAGTCTACCACTTGTCATTATATGGGGCCAGGCCCCCCAAAATCCATACTTCTGGCTACGGGCCTGCTGGGAAGTGTAGTTCATCATCAGGGCACCATCATATAGAGATCTCTCCACCGATGCAAAGTCTCACACCAGGCAGCACTGACACTCTGTGAGCACTGCCAGCATATCCTTCTCTAAAATGGAGTACTCCGTCTGCAACCAACAAAGTCGTAAGCAATTCCTTGGGCCAACTGACCCTTCAGCCCTGTGCTGAATTTACCCCTGCTAAATATCTTTTGTCTTTTCTGTCCTCTGTTGTTTTCTTTCTTTTGTGCTATTTTTAATGTGATTGTCGCCTCTCCTTTCTCTTGTGCATTTCTTCCCTACTGCTCAGCCAGGATGAGTGTTGGAATGCGTGGTGATGTCACGGAATGCTTGGGTGCCTGGTGATGTGCTGAGTGTCACTTGGTGTGTGCAGGCTGAGCAGCAGGGAGGCTGCTCCTGGTGGGGTTACCTTACATCTTACTTACCATCTTATCTACCAACTTCTTCTTCTGTAACTGGAACAATAAACTACCTTGTGGACATTTACCTCTTGGCTACATTTGGACTTCTTTTATCTACGACATTTTGGCGACGATTTGAATTACGAATACAATCTACATTTGAATCTGCTGTAGAAACCTGGATCTTGCTACAAAGGAAACTGATGAAGAACTGTACCACTGGTAACTACTAAGAAATTTATGCTACAGAAGCCTAAATCTTGAAGGAATAGAACGCTCTTACCAACCCCACCAGTGTCCTGACTATCTGGGCAGCCTGTTTAGAGCGTTTGACCTTTCTTTAATCTACCAACATGGACATTGGGAGTTTACTATCATCCTCGTTTGAGTAGCGACCACTGTCAAGCCGTGATTTTATTGTTTGCAGTCTCTGGCACGACTTCATGCTTTCTTTCTACACATAATGTCAAGCATTTGCCACCGCGTTAGGAGCTGCACTTGAGAAATGCTCCGTGATTCATGTCCATATTATTGCGGACTGGTTTTGGTGTGGCGGAGAGAGGTTTCACTCTTCTTTGTTGGTGAGTGCCTCTTTTACTGCATTTGTCACCGCGTTAGGAGCTGCACTTTAAAAAATGCTCCGTGATTCAAGTCTAAATTAATGCGGGCTGGTTTTGGTGTGGTGGAGAGAGGTTCCACTCTTCTTTGTTGGTGCGTGTCTCTTTTACTGTATTTAAGGATTGCGGTTTGCCGTTACCTTAAGCGGCATTTGAATCTTCCACAGTCCGCGTGATGATGGCCAGAGCGCGCTCAACTTACCTTTGTCAGCTGTGGCGTGAAGGTCCTGTGACGTTTTCGCCTCAAGTTTTCCTCTTACGTGATGCTGGAAGAGCACGCACGCGGCGTGAGCCACTCGGCGCTCTCTTTCCCTGCGTGCCACCATCTTGAATTTCAGTCTTCACTCTTCACGCTGCTGCGTGTAAGAGCTTCAACACCTGCGGGAGATGCATTCGCATAGTTATATGGGCTGTTTTCCTCATTTTTCTGATTTTTGCTATGTTGGTTTGTGCCATGTTCTCCCTGAGCGTCAGCACCTGCGGTATATTCATCAGTTTCATTGGATTTTTGCTATTCTGGAGTGTGCCATGTTCTCCCTGTTTTTTTTTTTTTTTTTCACGGGAGCTACATAAAGACCATGTCGGTATTTGGACATCCTATCTGTGTGACTTTACTATGGTGAACAACGTGAGTACTGCTTATGTGGCAACAGCTTTGTTTGTCACCACCTATGATACTACAGTGGACATTAGTTCACCGCGGAGGATTCAATGTTGGGCTATAGGCAATTACTCTGATGCATTCACATGTTAGAGCCCATCTAGGTCTCTACCTACTGTTCCCGTAATGGATCGGGTGAGATACCGCTCCCCGGAGTAGAAGACTTTCTGTCTGCTATTGATTGTATTACTTGTGTGCTGTTTGCAGTGTGATTGTTTCTTTATGCTAATTTTGTGGGTTCCTATTGCAGTGTTGTGGGGTTGTTAGTACCCCAGTACAGTTTTTGTGGGTGGTGTGTACCCATTACAGTACAGTTTTTGTGGGTGGTGTGTACCCATTACAGTGTTGTGGGGTGGTGAGTACCCCACTACAGTTTTTGTGGGTGGTGTGTACCCATTACAGTGTTGTGGGGTGGTGAGTACCTCAGTACAATCTTTTTGGGTGGTGTGTACCCATTGTAGGGCTGTGGGGTGGTGAGTACCCCAGTACAGTTTTTTGGGTGGTGTGTACCCATTACATTTGCGTTATACGGTTGATTGCTTTACGTACAGTTGTTTTGCCTAGACATTTTTTTTTTCATTGTCAGGTGTACAGTTAATTTTGTTGCGCTATAGGGTTGATTATTTTACAGTCTATGATGTAGTATATGCATTGCCTGAGACGGGAGGTCACATCAGGTGCATAGTATGCGTGTTTGTCTGAATTTGATTTAAAGTACAGTGTTTACGTTATTTGTTTGCCCGCCTTACAGCTTACTGGGTAGTATGTTTTACCTGAAACTCCATCCTTTGCAAGTTTATAGGAGTGCGTATGTGTGTTGCCTGCAACGGTATTTCATGGCATACGTACAGTATAGTGTGCGGTGTGCTTGTGTTTTCTTTCATTTGTGAGAAAAGGGGATGGGTGAGAGTGTGTTCAAGGTAATTCTTTTCATATTTAATGCTGTTTCATAATTTAATGTTTTATGACTTCTGATTTGTTTTATCAACTCATTTAATGTTTTATTGCATTTAGGACATTTTTTAATGTAATGTCTATTATTTTATGATGCTATTATTTTAGTAATCGTTCTCTCAATTTTTGTTATTTGTTGGTGTAAAGAAAGGGGATATGTTGTGACTTGATTGTCGCCTCTCCTTTCTCTTGTGCATTTCTTCCCTACTGCTCAGCCAGGATGAGTGTTGGAATGCGTGGTGATGTCACGGAATGCTTGGGTGCCTGGTGATGTGCTGAGTGTCACTTGGTGTGTGCAGGCTGAGCAGCAGGGAGGCTGCTCCTGGTGGGGTTACCTTACATCTTACTTACCATCTTATCTACCAACTTCTTCTTCTGTAACTGGAACAATAAACTATCTTGTGGACATTTACCTCTTGGCTACATTTGGACTTCTTTTATCTACGACAGTAATATTTATGCTTTTATCCTCTCTGAAACCCTCAACAGTTTAAAGAAAGGTTGGTTCATGCATACTTGTAATTAGGCCACATACGGCTTCAGAGATATGGGGTGGGGATGGACGAGGCCTTAGAAAATACACATTCAATATAAACAACTTTACTGGGAAAATTCTGCCATACTATACACTCACAAAGGTTTAATTCATTCAGTCTGATCTCAGCTTCAAAAGCTTTTTCTTGTGACAAAACATTCTGCAAATCATACTGACCCTGGACCTGTGCCAATTTCCCCCCCTGCTAAATCCTGTTTTTTTAGCTACTCCCGATGTTCTTTTTCAATGCCCGTTTTAATGCAATTCTGCAATTGTGGGTCTTCTAGTGGTGTGGGAACAGAGCTTGTAGCTGTGTCCTCATGATATACACTTACTGCAAGTTGAGCTGGTTCTGTGCTTCGTTCCAGTTTGCGGGAGAATGTATTTCATCTGAGTAGCTTGTTTAGATGAGAGAGTGAATTTACAAGTTGTATTCAGCTGGAAATATTCTCTGTCCGACTAAAACTCACCATGTGATGTCACAGCGTTTGCTTAGGTAGTTTGAGCTGGTATTGACTGAGTCAGTAAATTAGAGCAGGGATAAGGAGTGAAACTAGTATGTTCAGGCCCCTGTCGTGTTGATTCTATGAGAAGGCTACTTCCTCTGAAGGTCACAGGGTAATTTTACCTAGGGCCTGTCTCATGCTTATCATGAAAGGGCCTAGGTCCCTGTGCTAACTATCCCAGCCAGTTGAGCCATCCCTTTTTTCAGTGGAATGACGAGATGAGAGGTAAACTTAGCAATTATAGAAATAAAGGTTAGTTGCTAAAATCCGAATTGAGCAACATTGGCAAAAGGATATTTCGATACTAGCAGAAGATAAACAGCAGGGAGGACATATCGGTGGACGAGAGCAGATTTCCAAAGGCTATGTGCCAACACGAAGTGATGCAGAGCTACGAAAAGAGGCCCATGCTATTACCTTTTCAGTGCAAAAACTGTTATGTACCAGATATGTGCCCTTTACTCAGTGCAAAAACTGCTGGCACTGTTTTGTGCCAAGGGTGTGTTACTTACTGGGCCAGATCAGGAAAACACCCATAGGTTTTGACATAAAGCCCGATGTACTAAAATAGCCAGACCAGGCTGTGCACCTAGTTGAAGAAGCAAGTGTAAACAAAGGAAAAAGTACTCATTTCTTAAAAGATAATGCACTGCATATGTGATTCAGTCTACAGCACACATCCAATGCAAGGGATCGTGTACTGGAATGGTATGCTTCCATTGTAAATCCTATGCTAGACAGCACACACTCATCTCTGCACTGTGGTGCGCGGCTGTGAATAGTGTCAGGCAGCCGTGTTTGAACACCAGCAGAGAGTGCCAGGAGGAACAGGGCAATCTTAATAGATATGGTTCTTTGCTGTATTTTCCCCCTTTCACAAGGCAGCGCAACAAAGTTGGTTGGTGTGAAAAGTTAGTACATTTTGGTCAAGATGTCACGATGCTCCCTTAATGGACAGAGATTGAGAACCACTCACAATATCAGGTGAAGTCTCTGTACAGCCTCACTTAGTGCCCACATCGGGCAAAAGTTGCTCTCAGATATAGGAGGCAAAGCAAGTGCTGGAAAAGTAAGGGATCTAGTGAGGTCCCAATCCGGCAGCTGCTATTGTGCCAGATTGGGATCTGGTCTGGCTCCAGTGAAATCTGTTGTGCAATTGGCCTGTGTTCTGGCGCAATTTGCAAAAACTGGGATACATTCAGACACACCCACACGTTGAGAACTTCGCGTTCAGAGCATCAACCTTGACTGGGTGTGGAAGGTCTCTTACTTTCACTTCCAGTTTATCCCAACATAAATGCCTCACTAAACGCGCTGTCAGCCCTCCTTTTGTATGAGTCATCTTGGCTGTGGGCTAGCTAGAGCCTTACACCATGATGCCAATGCAATCAAGGAAACAACGGAACTGAGC
Organism: Calotriton arnoldi; assembly: GCA_963921515.1. Classification (NCBI taxonomy): domain Eukaryota; kingdom Metazoa; phylum Chordata; class Amphibia; order Caudata; family Salamandridae; genus Calotriton; species Calotriton arnoldi. The sequence goes on from CAWUFW010000179.1 coordinate 384,595, forward strand.
TAAAGAAAGATTGAGCAAAAACAGAAAAGTTCTGAACTCATGCCTTGCAGTTTGCATGCAGCTCCTTGATGCCGGTTCATAACTCACCAATATACTATATTAACCACCAGGGTTATCTTACCACAATTATACCCTAGAATTTTCTGGGTACACAAAGGTCTCTGCAGCAGGTGCCTTAATGCCCTAACATATTTTAAAATGCAGCCTGTGCCCAATTCAGTAAGCCAGAACTGATTTACTATCATATGTTTCCTTGTATTGTTTTGGGCAGACTGTTCCAGCAATCAGGAATGCCTCTACCCATTCATTATCTTTACACCCATATGCAATGGAGGCAATGTAATCGATATCAGTTGTATAAAAAGCATTTCAGTATATGTTAAAATGGGACGCCCAAAGAATAGGGCATCCCTGGAATTCAGTCTATTATCACAGAGTTCTATTTTCATTTGAAGTTTGAGTCAGCTGTGGTTGGTTGAGAAGGTAGAGAACCTGTCTGCTGACTCAAAGTACAGCCCATGACGTTTTACTCATATTGCACTGAAGGGGAAGAAAAATAGTGCTATGACTCTACATGCTACATAAACCTGCAGCAAGAAACAAGTGTGTTTGTGCATGTGTGTCCTTAGTAACTGAATATGTGATGTTACATTGCATGCGGTACAACGCATGCGATTACAACGCAGTCGTTACAACGACCGCGTGGTTACAACGCATACCATTACATCGCAAGTCATTTCTACGACTTGCTGTAGGGGGCGCGCTGGACTTAGGAATAGTATAATTTACTATTCCAACTCCAGCGTGCGCAACAGTAGGGATGGTGTTGAAATAGTAATTTATACTATTCCTTAGTTTAGAGCACCCCCTACAGCAAGTCGTAGAAATGACTTGCATTGTAATGATTAGCGTTGTAACCACGCGGTCGTAGTAACGACCGCGTTTACATCGCATGCGTTGTACCGCATGCGATGTAAACGCTGCTTCCCTTAGTAACTTCATGTGAGTACATCGTGAGCAAGCTACATGGATCAGTGCTTATCTGCAATAGTTATATGATTGTGTTTACTGACTGCATAGGTCCTTTTGAATTAGATACAGCCACTGCAGAAAAGCCCTGTAGTGTGTATTGTCAGATTTTGACTGCCCTACCCTGTCCTCTCCCGATGACAGGCTGATGTGATCTCTTTTCAGCTAGCTGAATAGCAGATTTGTTCTTTTAGATGTGCTGTAGAACTGGGCTGCAGAGTGTAGCATGTGATATAGAAAACAAATTCAAAGAACACCAATATAGAGAACCAGTTGACCCAAGCATGTTAGTTGGAATTTAAAAGAGAAATGTTGCTTACCATTTGGTAGAAAACAATTCATAGTATGTCTTTTTAGGTCAAGCCTACCAGACAGAACAAGCTGTTTGGAAGAAATAGACCCATTGTGGACTTACCAGGAACTTAAAGGCCACTCTTTGCTTACCATTGGTTGGATTTTTTGTCACTCTCATTTGCTTTCTTCTTCACATTGTTTTTCCTTGTCTCAGCTTGTTCATCTTGTGTTTGTCCCTCCCCTGGAGCATAACCTCTATACCATCTCTCTTACTGGTTGGCTTCTATCCTCACTTATAGGAAACTACTTGTTTATTTTTGCTAAAGCACTCCATGAGGATGCATTTGTTTTCCATCTCTCTCCCTTGTGTATTTCATCCCCTCTACACTCCCTCCCTTCCCTGTGCTCTGTGTTGCTTTGTCACTCATGTGATTGTCCCTCTATTACTCTTCTAATATTTTTTGTGGAGGACCATGCAGCAAATTGCTGCTAGCACTCCATCTTACAAAGTGTGCTTTTGTGCAGGTTCTTTTTCACTTTTTTTCTTTACCGACCCATCTGCACCGGAGGTTGAAGCAATGGTACCCACTCCTTAAATTCTTTGGTTCCACTGACCTTCATCTATGGGCTCCAGACAGATACCTGCCCAAATCTGCCAATATATAACTGGCTTAGCATGTCACTGTTCCCCACATCGCGATGCCCAAACACGTCAGCCTATAATTTAGGAAAAGTATAATTCCAAGTATAAACACTTTATACGATTTTGGTTAAGGCCTCTTTTAGGTGAGCCACTAATGTAAGAATAACAGTGATGGGCTTATGTGTCTATGACCTCGAACAAGAAAGGGTAGATGTCTGTTTTGGTGTGAGTCATCTGCAGTTTGAGAAACAAAAGTGAGAGATGCTGTGCTCTGGCACAGCGTCACTTCACTTTTAAGTTAGTCAGAATCATTTTTGTCAGTACCAAGAGCCACTGTGAGAGGTGGGACCGGGAGCTCATAAAAGCTGTTGTATTTAACTTCCTCGGACATGGGATTTGGGTGTATTTTTGTGGCTGTGTTTCTAGCCATACATGTGAGATGAGTGAGTATATTTGTGTGACTGTGACCTATCCCATATTGAATTTATGAGGAAAGGGCGCTGGTGCTGGCGTACATTTTGTTTATGTTGATCTTGAGAGAGTAGTGGTGAATACTGATAGAGAACTAAGTATATAATAAGTATATATTTGATGTTAGCTTGGGAACTTTATATGGTGCAACATATTTCTTAAGCATAAAGGCTGCTTGTGCTGGATGACTGAAGGTGATTGGGGAAGATTAAACGAAGATGGAAGCAAAGAAGCAAAAAGACAAGTTTTGAATTCAATGAGTGTTTCCTTCCTGGAAGGCGTTGCCGCAGGCTAGTTCAGATGTGATTAGAGGCTCGGTTGTAGCCCTGATGTTGGACTCTGAAAGAACGCAATCTTGCTTTTGAACTATAACTCTGCTAAGTATCTTTCATCTGAAACACAAATCAGTTATTTTTCTGTATCGTTTGCTTGCACCAACAAGGTTCTGGCTACATTAATATTGCAAGAATAGTTTTATAGTGTTGCTCAGGTGAATGTGTGCATTTTGTAACGTCAACAGGTCTGTTTAACAATGTATGTTTGAGGGTGTCTAGTCATTATGAGAAAATAATATAACGTGGGCAATACAGAAAACTGCATACTGTATAAATGCAATGCTTGTGAACTACTGGTGTAATAACGGAAATAGAAACAACTGTGTACAGAACAAAGCCATTAGTTAAATTCTGATAAATAAACCCAGGGTAAAAGGAGGACCGTTGTAAATTCATGTGTGGTGACGACTGTAACCAATACTCCAAATGCAAGATCTAATGTGTGGTGCCAAAGGGTTTCTTCCTCGCACTCTTACTGTTAAACATGTATGTTTCCCCGCTGGAACAGTTAATAGAACATCATCTTTTCAATTTCAGACATGCATTGGACCATGTTACTATCCACCCCAGCCTGAAGAGCAGTCACCTGTCAGGATCCCATTGCAAAACAACTGGTCCATATTCATTTTTAGGTGAGGTGCGAAATCATTGGGACTACGTTTTGACTCGATCTCACCACCAATAAAGAAAATCTTGACGTTAACAATATCTAATTGTACATGAAACATAAGTTTCTAACATTCATAAAGATTAGCCTTTGAGTGGAATTGATGGAAGCCTAGTCATGGCACACGTGGACTAATATATCATAGTCTACGCAGCTTCCAAAAAACACCAACCATACTATTAGGAGTACTAAAGCAAGCAATCAAGCCGAGTCTTATCCTAAAAAGTAGCTGGCCATATAAAACCAGTCTTAAAAGATCATCATTAGCTCCCTGATGACACCAGAATTAACTCCATTGCCCCCTCTCCTGTGCATAGACCAACTGAAATAATGTTTGAAGCAATCTACAGAGGCATGCGCCACCTATGGGCCTACCAGTGCCTTTTTGTTGGCCACTGCACTTATCATCTGCTAGCCTAATTTCAAGCGACTAAAGCACTGGGGCAGGTCACTCTGAATACAAGAACTAATATCCTGAAATACTCATCAACCTTCCGTGCGTGATAACCCTAACAAAATGTTTCCCAGAAAACTCTTGAACTCCAAGTTGAAATAAACTGTGACTAGGATCACTTTTGGACAAAAGTAGACAGGACCCTCTTGCTACAACCCACACAGCATCCCCATCCAACAGTCATTCACCAGCACATAGCTAAGGGGAATGAAACAAACAAGAAGGAATCAACAATATGGCCTGAACCCAGTTGAGAGACCGGTCTCAACATAGCTTTTAAGCTTGTAGCCATCCATCAAAGAATGCCAAAAGAGGACCATCTCAATTCACTTCCTTAGCATCTTCACTCAAACTCTCACTCTGTTGCTTACCTGAATCTAAGTGCCTAAACACATTAGGTAAATTCTGAACACATTTCACTAACACACTCCCAAAGGCTTTGTTTCATATATCATTTATTGACAGTTTGTAACATAGGCATATTGTCTTTCCACTACTTCAGAGCGTTTCTTTTACAAAGGTTTATGTGAATATTTCTATACTTTGAGCAATAGACACTGTTGATGCCAGTGATAGAGAGTTGAGGGCAGAGGCTACACAGAGATACAAAAACTTAGATAGAGCTGTTGCTTCAAGGGTACTCAAACACTCAAAACATCAGTGATTGAGAAAGAAATGTTAGCCTGCATGCGGGTTGTGCATAAGTGTGGGAATCGGCTCTGTGGCACTAACTTGCAGCTTAAAACGTACCATAAGCCTGTATGTATATTTTGAACAAACCCAATGCTCATTTTGAAAAACATACTGTAAGATTACCCAGAGTCTCCACTAAAACGCTTGAGTACAGTTTCACTGTAGTTCATGTACCTAGGTTTTCCAACAAAAAGCAGATATTCTTTCCAGGTTTCCAATACAACCTGATACTGACAATGAAATATGTTTCATTGTCTCTATTGATTTCAATGGCCAAGCGTGCATTTCCAAAGATGACTGGTTGTAAGCAGTATCTAATGATGATGAGTTGCACAAAGTGTTTCAGTTTGTAATCCATGGTTGGCCTAACAAGAGCATCCTTACAGGGGATTTACAGAGATTTGCTAAACAAATTCTTCCAAGTTGTCCTTGGTTAAAATAATTATTTACTGAGGTGAGCAATTGGTTCCCCCAAATTCTTTAAGATGTACATTTTTTGATTTGACTCATGTTGTGCATTTGGGAATGACTTTGAGTAAAAAAGAGGTTGCATGAAACATATTGGTGGCTGAAAATGGATTTTGAAGTAGAACATAAGGTGAAGGATTGTGAAGTTTGCACCATGGCAAACATCTGACTATCAAAAGCCGCCTATTGTGACAGTAGAGTTACCAGAGAGTGTATGGGAGAAGCTAGTCATAGACGTTTTAGGCCCATTCTCTAGAATAAATGTGCCATACTATTGATGGACTGTCGATCCAATTGATTTAAATGGAGTTTGTCAGAATTCTCAACACAGCTACAGTAATTGGTTTTCTTTAAATTTCTCACGTGAAGGGCTTCCCAAAACTCTTGTCACGGACAAAGCTGTGTTATTCACATCTGATGCTATGTTAAAGTTTCTTAAAGAAACAGAAGGGAATGGTCTTGCAGAAAGAGCTAACAGATTGAAACTGTCAAGCTAGACATCACTAATAGTTTACACGTTGAGACTGCAATTCAAAGACATGCTATCAGCTTATCAAAGCACTCTACTACAGGGATATCTACTTCCCAGGCTCTGGGGGGTAATTAGTATACACTGGTTATACCTCAGTGCATAAAATTAGTAGGTTCAACTTTCAGTTGTACTTCATGTAAAAAGGACATTGGGACAATGTCAAGGTGAAGCAATTAATAACATGTTCTCGATACAACACACTTAAGCATGTGAAGTCTAGAAATGTTCAAATTGTTGAACTAGTGAGGCTCAAGATTCCAAGATTAGTTAAAAAAGGACTATTGAAATGTAGTGATGTCAAAAGAATTATTGCTGTGTCTGAATTTGCAGTTTGTGTAGAAGGGTAGTATGGTGGAACAAGTCTTTTGTTGCTCCTATTAGGTCAATTCAGAGCGATGCAGGGCACACACCACCTCAGAACCCATTATAGCTCCTGTTCATCTAACTTTCATGTTTCATGTGTTAAGAGGAAGATATTGCTGTACTGTTTGGCACTGTGCGGTGGCCTCCAGCCAGGCGCGCTGTGTCCACGAGGCTACTCGCCTACGCTCAACAGGTTTGTTGGTCGTTTGACTGTTAGTCAAACAACAAAAGGACCCCTGTAGGACCGGTTGCTGCCGCGTCGCTCTCCCCATGTCAGGAACATTTATTCATAAATGTATAAATAAACTTCTTGTAATTATGTGTCCTTGTGTGAAAGTCGTCACTATGGCACCTACATGGTTTTTCTTTGTATGATGTGGTATTACTGTATTTCAGTAATAGAGTAATACTTAATTTATTTTAAAAAGCAGATCTGATAAAGGTACAGTAATCGAATTTCCCTATATTTTATTAAATTTTTCAGGCACGCTACAAGGCTTATCTGAAGCTCACTTTTGTGGTTGCAGACGCTGCGATTTCCCAAATCACAACGTTTGCAGCTACAAAAGAGTGTTTTGTGATGTTCAAAACACTTTTTGAAAGTGAAACAAATCTTCCTGAATTGGAAAAAGGTGTTCTGCGACTCATTCCAAATCGCAATTGTGAGAAGACATAAAAAAGCATTACCCCTCCTAAATCTGATTCCCAATGACGGATCAATGGTTTGGGATTGGAATTGCAGTCACACTCTGTTGAATCAATACAGACGCCCGAGTTAGGGTGGTGACTGATTCTCATATGGGAAGCTGTCCCTGTTGGAAAGGCTCCACTTTGGGAATCATGTCTGGAGGCCTTCGGGAGAGCAGAAAGTGGCCGGGTAAAACCACTGCATGTTCCCTGACCAATGCCTATCCAAACAGATTTTTTTTTATTTTAAGTCGCTCCTGACCTTTTAAAGGCGTGGGCTACTTAAAAAAAAAATCGGTTTCCATTTGGGAATACAAACTCAGAGATGGAGGTCTGCTGTTACATGCAGCCCACCATTTCTGTGCAGTGGCGGCTCCTCCGCTAGGCAGAGGAGCACCGCCCCCCTGCTGCAAAGCAGTGAAAGAAAGAACAAATACAATGATAATAACTCAAGGTTATTATCATTGTATTTGTTCCTGCTGCGCAGCTTTGCGGGGTGGGCGGGGCTGCTCTGCTCTCTAAGCAGGGGAGGAGTGGTTTGCCCACTCCAAATGTGCAATGTTGTTTGGCCGGCCCTCTGGGGCTGTCCAAAACAGTCATGTGCACTTCGCATGTTCTCCATGCAGGCTGCATTACAGCGCGTGGAGAACACGCCCAGGCCCCCATTCCCTAGGTGAGCGTCGATCCGCATGCTCTCAGACCAATCACAACGCTGCATTGCAGCGTTGTGATTGGCTTAGGGGAGGGAGCCTGGCTGCTTCCTGTTCCAGTCCCGGAGAGGAGAGACTGAGACGACGTGCAGAGAGCGGCTTAGGGGAGGGAGCCTGGCTTCTTCCTGTTCCGGCCCCGGAGAGGAGCGACTGAGACGACGTGCAGAGAGCGACGAAAAGATAAGTTCTTTTACTTTTTATTTTTACATCACAATCTCCCTGCCCCAACACTCACCCCCCCACACCCCTTTCCCACCCGCCTCACCACTCCTGATCCGTGCTGGCCTCTACTGTTCTTGTGTTGGTAACCACTTGCGTGGGGTCACAATTAGCGACCGGCCTAATTAATATTCATTAGACAGGTCGATTTCAAACCCTGTGAGAATGGGCTTTTTGAGAAGCCACCTGTAAGTAATGTTATGTTATGTACAGTGTTTAAACACAACTTCCATCTCTTGACACTGAAGCTGAGAGGAAATGTTACTGAGTGTACAGTTGTCTATTCAGATTTTTTCTAAAGACCAAGTGAGAGGAAGAGCCGTTTTGTTGGCTAGGAATGCTGTTCTAGAGACGAGTATTCAACACATCTAAGGATCTAACACCGTGCACTGTTTCTTGAAGCTAAGGCTAGCCAACAGTTTAGCCAAAGAAGAACAGAGGGCTCAAATAGGCATGCAGTTTGAGAACACAGACCTAAAAAAAAGTGGAAACATTCGATAGAAGTACATAGGTCACATCACAAAATGACAAGCAGATCGCAAAAAAGTCAGTGCACAATTTGCACCTGCCTGCACATACATGGTACTCTGTGAAAGTCATTAATAGTATCACGGAGCTGATGATCAAAGACAACAACTAAAATGGTTCAGCTGTTCTTAATTATATTGCTCAGTGCACATTAAAACAATTTATTTCAAGCAGGGCTGGACTGGGAACAGCAACCAGCCCTGGCTGATTGCTGCTCGACCGGCCGGGGGATGGAGGGTGCTAGAGAGAAGCACCGCTCCCGCTTTTGTTACAGGGGCCAATATTGCAGCACTGCTGCAAAACCGGCCCTCTGTAACAAAACTGGCCCCTGTGGGTACAAAACCGGCCCCCACCCCCCTCCGGCCCACCGGGGAAACTCCTGGTGCCCGATACGGCCAGTCAGGCCCTGATTTCAAGAGACCTGTTATGAATAGTATCACTAGGCAATTAAAAGTTTGCATTTAAAATCGTTTCGCCATGCATTGATCTCTCTGCATATATGTATATGTGATCTGTGTGTGAATGTTTGCACTTATGTTGTCTCTCACCTTCTGCATGCATTATACAAAATGACATACATATTGACTTGTCAGTGGTTGTTCTGATTTATAAACTCATGACAAAAGGGTTGTTCTCAACACCAATCACATTATTGTACCAACAGGGCACTATATAAACATGTTTTAGTTGCTCCTTCATTTTTAGGTCTCGGTTACAATCAGACCTGGGTGTCTGTAGGCAAACTTCTTGTTTCCAATACATAATATATGCTTAGCAGGGGCATTGGTTCAGGCCCTTGCCCATGATTGGTTGGCTAAGTTGTTTATCTCAGTTGTTTTCTCGTGATGGCTTTCCTCCCTATTCCTGTATTTGTCCCACCCAAAAGCATTTTGGTCTATCAGTGTTCGGCTTGGATGACTTGTACCCTTCCACTGCTGTAGTCAGGAAACTATTCCATTAAAAAGAGTGTGTAGCCCTTGCGGCTTGCTCACATCCACTGCTGACTTCTCCTACTGTCCTACACCTCCCTCCCCTTCATCTCTTCCCCTATCTGAAGCGGTGATACTCCTACTGTCTCTCACTCCTCCAGCTCTCCTGTGTCCCCTAGTCATACCTATGCTCCTGCTGTCTGTGTCTCCCACTCTCTCCATGTCTGTCCAGGGGGGCATCTACATCCCCTCCATCCTCACTCCTCATCATCATGCCAAAGTTCCCAATGTCCCACCAATGTCCATCCTAGCCTCTCCACCTCTCCCTGGTTGAGGTGGAGAGACTAGGATTCAAACTTGGGTCTCCCATGATAAGGGCAGTGACTTATCCAATGTACCACTTCTTCTGAGGCTTGAGCCGGGAGTGACCAACAAATTGGTATTTTACCTGCTTTCGTTTTTAACCTGCATTATTTGAATCTGTTCTGCACTGTTTTTAGGAATTTGCGAAATTTGCACTTTGATAGATTGATCACTACTCCTGGGGTCCGCATTGGTAGCGCGGGACCGCCATCTTGGGAGTAATTAGGGTAGCGGGCTAGTCTTTCCTCCCGGAGCATACTTAAACAGAAGCTGGCACGAACGTGCAGCTGGCGTGCCAAAGGCGCGCCTAAGGCAAGCCCGTCTGCGCCCGTCCGTGCACAGCGCCAGCCCCCCTGCCCTTTTTGATGCAGGTAACCCAACTTCAATACAGTATTCCAGTAGCGCTCTGCACAGCTTAAATGCTACCTATTCTAACTCTAACTGCCTATGTTTTCTACCCGGTACCTGGCCTCCACATGCCCAATTGACATGTCCTGGCTGTAACACGAAACTACCGGACCTTAAGTTCCAGCAGGTTAAGGCCATGCAAAACCCAGGCAGGGACAGGAAAAGACACGTGGATAAAAATGATTGGAAGTGTGTCCTTCTCAATGCAAGATCACTGGTAAAACACAGTTTTGATTGTGCCTCTCTTATTGAGGAAGAGGGAATTAACATCGCTTTTATTACTGAATCAAGGACGGACGAGGCCTCCGGTCCGGAATTGGCCAGTGCCACACCTCCGGATTACCTCTGCTACACACTAAATAGGCCATATAGGAAAGGGGGTGGCTTAGCGGTTATATACCAAAAATCAATAAATGTATCTTTTAACTCGTCATCCAATGCTCAGTGCGAAGCTCTAGATTTTTGCTTCTATCTCTCACACCATCATACCTTCAGGGGTACCCTCATCTACAGGCCACCGGGCCCCAGAAACAGGTTCATAACACAAGCCGGTAGTATGTTGGAAAATGAGCTAAGTGCCAGCTCATACACGATGTTAGGAGATTTTAACTTTCATCTAGAGGCTCATTCTGATCCAGATACGTTAAGCCTGCTGGACCTGATGAGTAATGTGGATTTGAAGCAACTTGTCATTGGTGCCACACACACGGCAGGACACACACTGGATGGTATATTTTCCAACAACTCGCAGCTGCTTTTCTTGGGCCTCCTCCCATTGGTTTGGTCAGACCACAAGGCAGTGTTATTTGAGCTGACCATGCTGGATCGACACATGAAGAAACCAGCAAATAAACAATTGATTAGCAGAGCATGGAATAAGGTTGATGCTAGTGAGCTACAAGAACTACTAACCTCGACATCTTTTGTTATACCTACAGATCTAGATGAGGCCGCTCTCTCTTACACTAACTGGCTGGAAGCAGCAGGTAACAAGCTAGCTCCCAAGAAACTCATCTGCCCCAATAGAGCACGACCATCTTCTCCTTGGTATACCCAAGAGCTAAGAGATCTAAAACTGGCCTGCAAGCACCTTGAAAGAATCTGGAGGAGGGAGTACAACAATAGGGGAAAAAATGAATACAAACTAGGCCTAGCTCAGTATAAACAGTTGCTTCAAAAAACTAAACAAGAGTTTTTCGGCCAAAAAATTAACTGAGCAAAAAACTCCACGAAAGAACTGTTTAAAACTGTAACCACCCTAGCTTACCCAGCCCCTCCGCCCATTCCGGCGAGCCAGGAACTGTGTGAGAAAATAGCAAAAATTTTCTTCGACAAATTTGAGGCTATTTTTTCGACTTTTACTGGGTCAACGATTAAGAGGTCGTTGGCCCACATAATAGACTCTAAGTCAGGAAAAAGCTCTCTGCAACAGTTTGACAAATTTGCCCCAGTTACTACCATAGACACCTGTAAGCTTCTCCTGACGGCGAAATCGGGCTCACCATATGATCCTTGCCCACTCTCTATACTAAAACTAGCACCCGATCCAGTTACAATGACACTGACTTCCATCATAAATGCTATATTTGCGGAAGGGTACTTCCCCAATACATGGAAAAGTGCATCCATACTGCCACTGCTCAGAAAATCGAGTCTGGATCCTAAAGACTCTAATAATTTCAGACCCATCTCTAGACTCCCACTCCCAGCGAAAATTACAGAGAAAATCATGAATGCACAACTTAGTCTGTTCCTGGAAGAAGCTCAGGTGCTGGATTCCACCCAGTATGGTTTCCGGGGGGGGGAGCACAGCACGGAGACCGCTCTTCTTAAATCCACTGAAGGAATCAGGGCTATATTCGACCAGGGAGGAAAAGCTGCTATGATCATGTTGGACCTCTAAGCGGCCTTTGATACGGTCCATCATGTCTTATTGATGGACCGGCTGCAGGAGATTGGAGTCCAGGGCACCGGCTGGAAACTACTCAGATCCTTTCTAACAAATAGATTACAGACAGTTTCCCTCGGCGAATTCTCAGCTAAACCTTTTTCTTTGCCCTGCGGGAGTCCCTCAGGGGTCATCTATGAGCCCAACTCTTTTTAACGTTTATGTGCCACTATTGGCTCCCCTGATTGAATCTTTTGGTTTTAAGCTGACCTCATATGCAGACGACACCCAAATTGTGGTGTCACTACTGCCAGGAAAGCTACAGGAAACGGCGCATAAATTCCACGACTGCATGACAGCTGTGGGTATCTGGATGGCCCAAAATTGCCTTAAACTTAATTCCAGCAAAACGGAGGTGGTTCTGTTTGCTAATGACCCTAATTTCTGGACTCCAACATGGTGGCCGGATACACTGGGTCCTCTACCTACTCCGATTAAGAAGGTAAAAAATCTGGGTGTCTACATAGACAATAAACTCAGTTTTAGGGATCAAGTGAATGCGGTAGTCTCATCTACATCGTATATTCTGAAATCCTGTAAGAAAATTATGCCATTTCTACCCAAAGACAGCCAACAAACAGTTATCACTGCTCTAGCCATGTCCAAATTGGACTATTACAATAGTCTCTATATCAATACCCAGGAAGGGCTTATGAGCAAACTTCAACTTTTGCAGAATGCAGATGCCAGATTGCTTACTGGCATACCAAAATATGCTTCAATCTCGGCTGAGATTAGAAGGCTTCACTGGTTGCCAGTTAGAAAACGTGTTAAGTTCAAAGCCCTTTTCATGGTACACAAAGCCCTTCAAGGAACTGGGCCCAATCACCTAAAACTGCTATTCCATTGGCAGCGACGCTCTTTAGAATCGTGAAGCAAGGCAAGGTCAGGGAAGACTCTAAATCGGCATTATACCACTTTTAAAAAATCTTTGTTTTTACACTTGGTCGATGTTTTTAGCTGAACTGTTTTAAAGGTTGTGTGGCACGTATTGCTTATTTGCACTAAATTGTTCATTTGCACTGAGGGAGCTGTGTTAAAGCTCCGGGGGAAAGACTGCAATCTCTGTTAGCGCTCTAGTCTCCTATGCTGACGCGGTCGCTCGGCTGTATAAATTTGCCGATGACGCGACCGCGCAGCGACGCTCTTTAGAATCGTGAAGCAAGGCAAGGTCAGGGAAGACTCTAAATCGGCATTATACCACTTTTAAAAAATCTTTGTTTTTACACTTGGTCGATGTTTTTAGCTGAACTGTTTTAAAGGTTGTGTGGCACGTATTGCTTATTTGCACTAAATTGTTCATTTGCACTGAGGGAGCTGTGTTAAAGCTCCGGGGGAAAGACTGCAATCTCTGTTAGCGCTCTAGTCTCCTATGCTGACGCGGTCGCTCGGCTGTATAAATTTGCCGATGACGCGACCGCGCAGCGGCAGCTCTTTAGAATCGTGAAGCAAGGCAAGGTCAGGGAAGACTCTAAATCGGCATTATACCACTTTTAAAAAATCTTTGTTTTTACACTTGGTCGATGTTTTTAGCTGAACTGTTTTAAAGGTTGTGTGGCACGTATTGCTTATTTGCACTAAATTGTTCATTTGCACTGAGGAGCTGTGTTAAAGCTCCGGGGGAAAGACTGCAATCTCTGTTAGCGCTCTAGTCTCCTATGCTGACGCGGTCGCTCGGCTGTATAAATTTGCCGATGACGCGACCGCGCAGCGGCAGCTCTTTAGAATCGTGAAGCAAGGCAAGGTCAGGGAAGACTCTAAATCGGCATTATACCACTTTTAAAAAATCTTTGTTTTTACACTTGGTCGATGTTTTTAGCTGAACTGTTTTAAAGGTTGTGTGGCACGTATTGCTTATTTGCACTAAATTGTTCATTTGCACTGAGGGAGCTGTGTTAAAGCTCCGGGGGAAAGACTGCAATCTCTGTTAGCGCTCTAGTCTCCTATGCTGACGCGGTCGCTCGGCTGTATAAATTTGCCGATGACGCGACCGCGCAGCGACGCTCTTTAGAATCGTGAAGCAAGGCAAGGTCAGGGAAGACTCTAAATCGGCATTATACCACTTTTAAAAAATCTTTGTTTTTACACTTGGTTGATGTTTTTAGCTGAACTGTTTTAAAGGTTATGTGGCACGTATTGCTTATTTGCACTAAATTGTTCATTTGCACTGAGGGAGCTGTGTTAAAGCTCCGGGGGGGAAAGACTGCAATCTCTGTTAGCGCTCTAGTCTCCTATGCTGACGCGGTCGCTCGGCTGTATAAATTTGCCGATGACGCGACCGCGCAGCGACGCTCTTTAGAATCGTGAAGCAAGGCAAGGTCAGGGAAGACTCTAAATCGGCATTATACCACTTTTAAAAAATCTTTGTTTTTACACTTGGTCGATGTTTTTAGCTGAACTGTTTTAAAGGTTGTGTGGCACGTATTGCTTATTTGCACTAAATTGTTCATTTGCACTGAGGGAGCTGTGTTAAAGCCCCGGGTGGAAAGACTGCAATCTCTGTTAGCGCTCTAGTCTCCTATGCTGACGCGGTCGCTCGGCTGTATAAATTTGCCGATGACGCGACCGCGCAGCGACAGCTCTTTAGAATCGTGAAGCAAGGCAAGGTCAGGGAAGACTCTAAATCGGCATTATACCACTTTTAAAAAATCTTTGTTTTTACACTTGGTCGATGTTTTTAGCTGAACTGTTTTAAAGGTTGTGTGGCACGTATTGCTTATTTGCACTAAATTGTTCATTTGCACTGAGGGAGCTGTGTTAAAGCTCCGGGGGGGAAAGACTGCAATCTCTGTTAGCGCTCTAGTCTCCTATGCTGACGCGGTCGCTCAGCTGTATAAATTTGCCGATGACGCGACCGCGCAGCGACGCTCTTTAGAATCGTGAAGCAAGGCAAGGTCAGGGAAGACTCTAAATCGGCATTATACCACTTTTAAAAAATCTTTGTTTTTACACTTGGTTGATGTTTTTAGCTGAACTGTTTTAAAGGTTATGTGGCACGTATTGCTTATTTGCACTAAATTGTTCATTTGCACTGAGGGAGCTGTGTTAAAGCTCCGGGGGGGAAAGACTGCAATCTCTGTTAGCGCTCTAGTCTCCTATGCTGACGCGGTCGCTCGGCTGTATAAATTTGCCGATGACGCGACCGCGCAGTGACGCTCTTTAGAATCGTGAAGCAAGGCAAGGTCAGGGAAGACTCTAAATCGGCATTATACCACTTTTAAAAAATCTTTGTTTTTACACTTGGTCGATGTTTTTAGCTGAACTGTTTTAAAGGTTGTGTGGCACGTATTGCTTATTTGCACTAAATTGTTCATTTGCACTGAGGGAGCTGTGTTAAAGCTCCGGGGGAAAGACTGCAATCTCTGTTAGCGCTCTAGTCTCCTATGCTGACGCGGTCGCTCGGCTGTATAAATTTGCCGATGACGCGACCGCGCAGCGACGCTCTTTAGAATCGTGAAGCAAGGCAAGGTCAGGGAAGACTCTAAATCGGCATTATACCACTTTTAAAAAATCTTTGTTTTTACACTTGGTCGATGTTTTTAGCTGAACTGTTTTAAAGGTTGTGTGGCACGTATTGCTTATTTGCACTAAATTGTTCATTTGCACTGAGGGAGCTGTGTTAAAGCTCCGGGGGGAAAGACTGCAATCTCTGTTAGCGCTCTAGTCTCCTATGCTGACGCGGTCGCTCGGCTGTATAAATTTGCCGATGACGCGACCGCGCAGCGACGCTCTTTAGAATCGTGAAGCAAGGCAAGGTCAGGGAAGACTCTAAATCGGCATTATACCACTTTTAAAAAATCTTTGTTTTTACACTTGGTCGATGTTTTTAGCTGAACTGTTTTAAAGGTTGTGTGGCACGTATTGCTTATTTGCACTAAATTGTTCATTTGCACTGAGGGAGCTGTGTTAAAGCTCCGGGGGAAAGACTGCAATCTCTGTTAGCGCTCTAGTCTCCTATGCTGACGCGGTCGCTCGGCTGTATAAATTTGCCGATGACGCGACCGCGCAGCGACGCTCTTTAGAATCGTGAAGCAAGGCAAGGTCAGGGAAGACTCTAAATCGGCATTATACCACTTTTAAAAAATCTTTGTTTTTACACTTGGTCGATGTTTTTAGCTGAACTGTTTTAAAGGTTGTGTGGCACGTATTGCTTATTTGCACTAAATTGTTCATTTGCACTGAGGGAGCTGTGTTAAAGCTCCGGGGGGGAATGACTGCAATCTCTGTTAGCGCTCTAGTCTCCTATGCTGACGCGGTCGCTCGGCTGTATAAATTTGCCGATGAAGCGACCGCGCAGCGACGCTCTTTAGAATCGTGAAGCAAGGCAAGGTCAGGGAAGACTCTAAATCGGCATTATACCACTTTTAAAAAATCTTTGTTTTTACACTTGGTCGATGTTTTTAGCTGAACTGTTTTAAAGGTTGTGTGGCACGTATTGCTTATTTGCACTAAATTGTTCATTTGCACTGAGGGAGCTGTGTTAAAGCTCCGGGGGGAAAGACTGCAATCTCTGTTAGCGCTCTAGTCTCCTATGCTGACGCGGTCGCTCGGCTGTATAAATTTGCCGATGACGCGACCGCGCAGCGACGCTCTTTAGAATCGTGAAGCAAGGCAAGGTCAGGGAAGACTCTAAATCGGCATTATACCACTTTTAAAAAATCTTTGTTTTTACACTTGGTTGATGTTTTTAGCTGAACTGTTTTAAAGGTTATGTGGCACGTATTGCTTATTTGCACTAAATTGTTCATTTGCACTGAGGGAGCTGTGTTAAAGCTCCGGGGGAAAGACTGCAATCTCTGTTAGCGCTCTAGTCTCCTATGCTGACGCGGTCGCTCGGCTGTATAAATTTGCCGATGACGCGACCGCGCAGCGACGCTCTTTAGAATCGTGAATCAAGGCAAGGTCAGGGAAGACTCTAAATCGGCATTATACCACTTTTAAAAAATCTTTGTTTTTACACTTGGTCGATGTTTTTAGCTGAACTGTTTTAAAGGTTGTGTGGCACGTATTGCTTATTTGCACTAAATTGTTCATTTGCACTGAGGGAGCTGTGTTAAAGCTCCGGGGGGGAAAGACTGCAATCTCTGTTAGCGCTCTAGTCTCCTATGCTGACGCGGTCGCTCGGCTGTATAAATTTGCCGATGACGCGACCGCGCAGCGACGCTCTTTAGAATCGTGAAGCAAGGCAAGGTCAGGGAAGACTCTAAATCGGCATTATACCACTTTTAAAAAATCTTTGTTTTTACACTTGGTCGATGTTTTTAGCTGAACTGTTTTAAAGGTTGTGTGGCACGTATTGCTTATTTGCACTAAATTGTTCATTTGCACTGAGGGAGCTGTGTTAAAGCTCCGGGGGGGAAAGACTGCAATCTCTGTTAGCGCTCTAGTCTCCTATGCTGACGTGGTCGCTCGGCTGTATAAATTTGCCGATGACGCGACCGCGCAGCGGACGCGCGCAGCGGGCGCGCCGCTGGCGCGCTGGAGGCGCGCCTAAGGCAAGCCCGTCTGCGCCCGTCCGCGTCCAGCCGGGTCTAGGGGCAGGTACCCCTGCCGAAATTTTGCCTGCGAGGGGTAGAACGATGTATAACTCAGCCCAACTCCATGATCTCAGAACAGAGATGGACTGTAACTGTGCGTATACTATGCGACCTGATAATTGCAGCGTGCAATGCACACACTGTAAATTCTATCTACAACCTACCTCCCAAATGTCAGCTGAGACTCATTCCAATAAGGAAATCAGAATGCTCCTACTCAACTGCCGCTCACTTCCTAAGCATTATGTGGAAATTCACCTACTCTTAGAAGAGAGAAATCCTGATGTATTATTTTTAACTGAGACATGGTTGAATAAAGAAGCAGATTTTGTCATTGCCCAATCCCTCCCCCCACTTATGTAATTCAGAGGCTTGATCGCAACACAGGTCGGGGAGGTGGCTTAGCCATAATTTATAAAGATAAGTTCCAATGTAGAACTTCTATGAACCCTATCCCTGATTGTGAAAGCCTGTCTTTTGCAATCGACTTTACCCCCACGTACACTTTTGCAGGGATTCTTGTCTACCGCCCCCCCAGGCCCTTTTGGCCTTTTTAACAAAGACCTACTTGATCTTGTAGCCCATTCTGCCAGTTCCTGCCCCAACTTTACAATCTTGGGGGATTTTAATATGCATTTTGATGATGGTCAACTGGCACCGTTAATAGAACTTGCGAATGACTTGGCAATGCTCCAACTAACTTTAAAAGTGGATGGCCCTACACATAATAAAGGGCATTTGCTTGATCCCATATTTTCTAATATAAACATTTTATCTGTAGATAAGGCTGTTCCCATTCCATGGTCTGACCATTTTTTACTTTCTTTTGCATTTATACCTCCGGATGCCACTACACCGACTGTTAGAACTACGAAATTTGCCCGTAAGTGGTCGACACTTTCTATAGAAGTTCTGATAGATAAGTTAAACGCTACTTCTCCCCCATCGCAATTAGACCCCACCCTTGCCAATGACAATTTTAATGAGTGGATTGAGTCAGCACTTGACGCTGTTCTCCCCAGAAAACAAATCTCAGAAAGGGTGGGAGTAAAAAAAAATCCTTGGTATTCCCAACATTTACGTCAACTAAAGCAGATATGCAAAAAACATGAAAGAAGCTGGAGAAAAGATTTTTCTACTTCTAGCAAAAGTATTTACCGAGAAGCCATTAAATTGTATAAAGACGAAATAAAAAATGCCCAGGCGCTTTTTTATCAAGGCAAAATTTTAGCCGTAAACTCCTCCCGTGAGATATTTAAAATAGTCAAATCTCTTCTCGCAATCCCAACACCCTCTAAAGTTTCAACCAATGTCTTAGGGAGATGCAATGAAATTGCGGAATATTTCTCGGACAAAATACTAACGATATATAAATCGTTTTCTCAAAATATAGATGTAACGATCACTGGGACTTTCACCTCGGAACCCTCAATTTTGCTTCAGGAATTTCCACCCCTTGATCTTACTACTCTTCAAGGACTCTTGAGAGAGCTAAAATCGGGCTCCCCCTTAGACCCTGCCCCTCCTACCATTCTTCATCAAATTGCAGAGACTGTGTCACCAGTTATATTGGAGGTGATAAATTCCTCACTCAAGACAGCCATTGTGCCATCCCAATGGAAACATGCAAGGGTCAAGGCGTTGCTAAAAAACCCAGCCTTGACCCGGAAAATTGGGGAAATTACCGACCAATCTCCTTACTACCGGGAATAAGTAAGTTAGCTGAGAAGTATATTAATTCTATTCTATCAGCTTTCCTGGAAAACAACAAGGGTCTCCATCCCACACAGACTGGATTCAGACCCCAACAGGGTACAGAAACGGCCCTCTTGGCTGTAGTAGAGGAAACAAGGAGGACTCTTGACAACGGAGGTTGCGCCGCCATCTTATTGTTAGATCTCAGCGCAGCCTTCGACACTGTGAATCATAGTTTAATGATTCAAAGACTTAGAGAGGTAGGTGTGACTGGATCAGCCTTAAAATGGTTCCAGTCCTTCCTACAAAACAGGGTGTTCACAGTTTTTGAGGACGAATGTTCCTCAAAACAAATCCCTCTGAAATGTGGTGTTCCTCAGGGATCCTCCCTCAGTCCCACCATGTTCAATGTGTACATGCGTTCGTTGGCTGAAATAGTATGTCCTTTTGGGGTTCACATTGTGACGTATGCGGATGATACGCAGCTAGTCATCTCCATGAAACAAAATAATCAACAGGGAGGTGACCTATTCACCTGCCTAGAGAAAGTTTCAGAATGGATGAATCATTCCTTTTTAAAACTTAATGGATCAAAAACTGAACTTATGTTGTTGGGTAAGTCTGCTCCTCGCAATATTGACCTTCTCTGGCCCAGCGTTTTAGGTCCTCCCCGGCCCCCAGAGAACAAATTAAAAGTCTTGGGGCTTGGCTTGACCGCAACCTTGATTTTAAGGCTCAAGCGCGTACAGTGGCAGCTTGTTGCTATAGTCTTTTACGAATGATCAGAAAAATCCTTCCCTTGTTACCATTTATAGCTAGACGGGTGTTAGTCCAAGCCCTTGTCCTATCAAGATTGGATTATGCTAACGCTTTGTATTTGGGAGCCCCGCAGGGCACCATTAAAATCCTTCAAACCGCACAAAACTGTGCAGCACGCATGCTGATGAACATCTCCAAACGCTCCTCGGCAAAACCCGCACTCGCAACTTTACATTGGCTCCCTGTTCAGGAAAGGATCCAATTTAAGTCCCTATGTATCACTCACAAGATACTTTCTGGCAAGGGCTCTTCCTTGATCAGTTCCTGGATCCAACCTTATGTGCCTAACAGGGCTCTTAGATCTAACAACAAAGGTTTGGTCCGAATTCCTAAAATTAAACGATCACGTAGTGGAGGTCGAATGTTTATGTATAATGCATCCAAACTTTGGAATGGTCTTCCCCTCCACATACGTTCTGAACCAGATTATCTCAAGTTCAGAAAACTGTTGAAAACCTTTCCTCTTTCCATAACTTCCTTGCTATAGCGATTCCTCAGGGTGTCATAGCGCTGGGATGCCTCCGGGTAACCATGCGCTCTATAAGTGCTCCTTCATTCATTCATTCATTCATACACCAAAAAGAGCACTACGCTCCGCAGAAGCAAAATTGGTGTTGGTACCCTTTGTAAGGAGAGCTAACTGGGGTGGCAGACGTTTTGTGGTCGGTGCAGCCAGGGCATGGAATGGCCTCTCAGATGCATGACAAATCTGCTTGCCTTTAGGAAGGCCTTCAAAACTTGGCTTTTTACTGGTTGATCATCTTTATTTCTCGTCCCCTGTTTGGGCCTCAGTAGGACTTCAGTTAGCGCCAGGACACCTCCGGGTAACAGTTGCGCTCTAGAAATATCAATAACATTAACATTGACATTCTACCTTATATGCCAGCTTGGCCAGTCATACCCATTTTGTTTTCAACAAGCTTTTTGCCTCTGAAGCTCATGCTAAAACTGTTAGCACCTGCAGGTCCGACATGAACATTTATTAAAAATGAAAAACGTTTCCTCTCGACCAACAGTTTGCTCTTTTACCTCTGCTTATTTTGGATTTACTAGGGTCAGAACTAGCAAGGCTAGGGTTCAAATGTGGGTCTACTGTGGGAAGGGCAGTGAATTATCCACTCTACCACACTTACTGCCTTGTAAGGCAGGTTGGCCGGTCATCTTATTGTTTCTGGTAAGTCTCTGGTCTCTGGAGCGCTTGCTAAGCCGTGCATGCCGGGCTGATATGACCAATTGTTAAAACCAGAAAATGTACTCCCTTCCAGTAACTTGCCCTCCCCCTGTTATTTAGTCTAGATTTGGTAGGAAGTGTGAGTCTGGGATTCAAAACTTTGACTCTCTAGCTCTTGGTAAAGCAGGTCGCTTTGTAGCTTTTTGATGGTGTTTGGTGGCTGTAAGAGGGCACATTTCTCCAAGAAATGTGGTGCTAGACTTTTTGCCTTCATTTGACAACTAGCATCCCAAAAATAGGACACTGAGATAAGCAACCTTTGTTTTTTGAAAGTTGAATTTGTAGCCATGTTTAGCAAATCCCAAAACTATGTGATCTACCCTGGCTGGATGTGTGGTTAAGTCATCATCTGTGAGATAGGACAATTTCATGTAAAATTGATGTTACTCAGGCAGAGAACAGCCCTGGGCTGTTCCTATACACCTGAGGAAGTCTGCAGAATTTTTTATGGACCGCTAAAGTGGTAAATGCTCCTAAGTCCCTGCTTTCAGCTGCTATATTTTAGCAGAAAAAGCCATTTGAAATGCCCAAAGTGGTTTTGCATTTTTTGCGCACAATGTTGGTCATCAGTGCTGTGCTGTGTGAGTTTTATATTGCAAAGGTGCGTGTATGACTGTTTAAATGTCTGTAGTCTAAGACTAAGTGATAGGAATGATCTGGTTTAGCTATCGGAAACAAAGAATTGTTCATTGGAGAGATACAAGGCTCAATTACGCCTTGATATTCAGGTTGTGTTCGAATTTCTCTAACTGGGTGTTTAGTTTCATGTTTAATTGGATATTGTGGTTGCACCTGCTGGCTGGACCTTATAGGTATAACATGATAAGGTGAGTTTTTATCCTCCCTACATGATTGTGGTATAATACTGGGCTTGTGCAAGAGCCCACTCTGTGGCATACACTTGTTTGACAACTTCAGGAACAACAATAGAGAAGGATGGTATTATGATATCTTCCCCTTCTGGGACTTTTCTAACAAACTCAGGTGACCAATCCACTTCAGCCAAGAGAATGTAATAAGTGTTGGTTAAATTTTCCCAGAATAATACTTTAATAGTACGCGGTATGTCACCCTCAATTAAAATGTCCAAATCATACAGTCTGCCGGGAGGGCTAACCCCCTGATCTGGTGTTTCAATTTGAATAAATTCATTAGTTGCTCTCGTAACCAGAAACTCTTCAAGATTCTGGCGAACTATGATGACCTCTGCTGCTATGTCTAGCAGTGTCAATGCCCACTTCTTGTTCAGAAGTAGTGTACTCAATATTTAGTGGAAATACCTGCCACTTTCTTCTTTTTAAATTGGGGTTTTTGTTGTGGAAGTTTCTCTTCCTTTTTTATGATGATGTCAGATGAGCATTGTGAGTCCTTTCTCGGTTTTACATACTCTTCTAGTCTGCGATCTGATCATCCGAGAAGGACGTGTATCAGTGTACTGATACCTAGCCGCCCATTTCAGTGAATCATGCCAGGTTATAACGTTTTTCAGTGGACTCCGGTTTGCTTTTCTGTGTATCTCAGCTTTTTTTTTTTGAAGACTTAGGTGCCTGTTTGGTGTTATTCTTTTCAGAATCACCCTTAAGCTGTGGTTTATTTGGTCTAGCTCCCAGATTATCTTGACCTTTAGATGTGTAGGTTTCAGCAGTAATTATTGGTACCTTGAGTTCTTGATTCACAACGGTAATATGTGCGAGGCGTTGGCGTACTGCTAATGCTGCTGCCTCCCCTTTTATACTACTTGGCGTAGTTGGCAATCAATTTCATCAACAAATCCAGGGCAGGGGCAGTCCCGTATTCAATTTGAGTTTGTTTTAGAACTTCAGGCTAAACTGCAATTGATGCTGTACCATGTGTATGTTATATATGGCAGAAAAGACTGTGCCCCAGTTGACACAATCATCTACTGGGGGGAACATACCAAGTGGTAGGTACATTGTAAGAATTCTATGTTTGTCTTGGGGTCCCATATAGGAAAAACTGCTTGTTTTTGTGTCATCCAGAATGGAATTTCTTCCCGTCAGGCAGGAACTTTACCCATAATTGCGTTGATAGTAACTGGACTAAATGCAGGCACAGCAAACTGTGGCTGTGCAACGTGAACAGCCCTTGCTGGGGTTGCTGTTATTGTTCACATAACGAACTGCATTAAGCGTCTGTAAAGTCTAATTAGACCTGTGTAGAAAGTGAGAAGGTCTGCAACAGTTAATGGTGCTAATGATGGGTATGGTGTATAGCCAGCTAGGACTGGCCATGTTGCTCCCTCATTGCTGAGGGGACCTAGGCTTACATTGTTTGATGCATGTGGGAGGGTGCCTTGGAACCAATTCTGTTTTTTCTGATATGTTAGTGATATTTCTAAATCTTCATAGGCCCTATATTGGGCTGGTAATGCAGCTGGAGTGTATGTGTGGAATGTTTGTGTATGGGCGTTGGCTGCAGGAAAAGTGACCTATGAATAGAATACCTCTGTTCGTGGGCCTCAACCACGAAGGTAACATCTCCCTCTGTAAGAGGGAGCTCTTGTTGTTGTAATAATGATGTTACAGCATGTCTTGAAATAATTGGAATAATTGCAGCTTGAAAGATATTTAATGAATGGAATTCAGAAGATTGAAAATACTATAGTGGCGTGATCCTTTTAAAGGTTTAAGCTTGATAAACCTACAGACAAAAATAGGCATTCAGTTGTCCGGTTGGAGACAGCTCTAAGACACCAAGTTAACTATTGTATCAGCTTTACAAATTTGACGCAATGTGATTAGAACACTGCTTTTGCTAAATAAACTGCCTTTGAGCCAAATTCGACAGAGGAGCACTTCTGCTGAGTTTGCCCTGGAACTCTGTGCGATGTGACAGAGATTCAGCCCTGTTGACGTGGGAGACAGTTAAAATAAAGTACGTTTTGGCCTACAAAATCGGGGGTCCCCACCTGAATCAGGTCTATTTGCATGTATGCTTCCTGATTAAGGGGGGGGACTCCCGATTTTGTATGTCAAAATTTACTTTATTTTAATTGCCTCCCACGTAAAATTGCCTCTACTTTAATATGCCAATGATAAAAATATAGATGTTCTATTGTGTTACTCGCACCTGCAGCGCGTAGAAATTCTTGATGCCTATGTGTGGTCAGCTGTTACGGGCTCCGTGTTCCAAGCGCGTCAGTTGAAGCAAGAAGACTAGATAAGCTGTGTCGTTTAATGGAACTCATTTTTCATGAGAAAATACATCTTTATTTTTAACACACCAATTACAAGATTATAAATACAAACTTAACCCTATTCCACCAATGTTTTTCGAAACCTCCCACTTTACAGTTTTAAAATGTTGGCATGTATGTGGAAGGCACTTCGCAAAGGTTGACTGGTACGCTTTCCAGGGATGTAGCTTGGTCAGTAAGACTGGCTTGAGTGTGAGCATCAGATTTTTCGACACTCATTCTGGCATATTATGGTAATCATTATATGAAAAGCAGCGCATGAGGAGGGCTTCAGGGCCAGTGGAAAGGGAAAAGAGTGCAGATTGTGAGGAAGTACTCAAAGCACAGTATTTTGTAAAATAACCATGTTTTAAGACCTTCAAAACAGAGACGAGAGTGTGTGTTTTTTTGTCTGAATATTTAAAAATACCAAGTGAAATCCAACAGACACCTTACCATACCTAACTCAAAGTTCCTGTACCCAACTATTTGTTAAATTACACATTTATTAGGGGGGGTGTAACACCCCAAACACCCCCTCTGAAGCTACGCCCCTGATCCTTTCAGTTGTTTAATGCTGTATTTAGGGTTTTAAGCTGGTACCAATGAGGTTAAACCTTTATGAAGCAGGAGGCTTTGTCAGAGGAAAATGAGTTAACTTTATTCTTGATGGTGACTCAATCGTAGCCTCCCATGTCCAGCCAAGCAGCAAGTGTCTGGAGATGGAATGCTACCCAGAACGTAAATACACAGCTGGAATTTACATAGCAACTTTACACTTTGGTACATAAAATACAAGTTACCTAAAGTTACAGAAACCTTTGCCCAGCCTTTTCATGCCGCATAATTTAGTCAGCCCTTGCACTGGCAATTCAGTCTGTGTTTCTGCTATCACATTTGTCACACATATCAAGTATCTTTGCATTAGGCCCTAGGGGCTATAATCTTCTTTTCTGTTAGAAATTCACCCTTTTCGGCATTCAGGTTTGCGTGGAATGGTCCAGGGTAGTGTAACACCTTACTCTGCTTTGTTTCTAGCTTTATGGTTAATTTCATCATTGCTATCAAATACTGCACTTGAAGCCTCTTTTGTGCCTGCAAGATTTTTGTGCCACAGGTAGAGAGTATAACTATGCTCTTGAAGCTTCTTGTTGTCAATGCCCTTGCTGCACCAAGAGCAGCCGGGCGGACTCATCACTTATGGAGGAGCCTCATGGTCCTGAGACCCTCTGTGCGGTTAATTCTGCGAGGCCTCATGTGCATGAGTCTTTTCTTTTTGTTAGTTTTCGATTAACAAAGCCAATACCACGACGTTTGGGATCCGAGACCTGTTGGCTTTGCCAGTACTTATTAGGATCGCCGCATTAACTACCCCGAGTGCTCGAAGCCACACTCACTAACAGCAAGGAACTATAAAAGAGGCAGGCGTTGTCAAACTTTATGAACCATTTCTCGAATCTGAAGATGGAATTCACTCTACTGTTTTGCCCCGAGTCAAATTAAGAAATGCGAACAAACTGTTCTCGATAGGGCAGGGATTGGCGGGAAATGTCCAGGGTGGCAGAAAGTACGCATTTATCAGAAGAGTTTATGCCATGACCTTGGGGCAAAAAATGATTGAGCCTTCTAGGTCTGAAAATGCTAGGCAATTTTTTTTCAAAATTTGCTTCTCAGCGTTTGCATCACGAAAGAAGTTTTCATGTGCTCAAAATCCTATTTTCCGTTAAAGGGGGTCCGGCTCTACCGAGGAAACAGCCACCGCTCGTGTCAAAACGTGAGGCTGAGCGAATCCTGCGGGTGTTTTATTTTTCACGATCATAAATTATATTATCCAAGATATAGAGAGGGCGCAAAAAGAGAAGTGCCAGAGTGCATGAATTAGTTCAGCAGAGGAGAAAAAGATATACATCTGACGGAGTACTAATAATTAGCGCACAGTGTGCTACTTAGCAGTGTTGGCAGACTGTAACAGGGTGATCTGCATGGCGGAGTCTGGTCTAACTCAAGAATACAAGGACCTATCCCACAACTGACAGATCAAGCTCGTTATTGGAGAACGTCAGCCAGACAGACAGACGTGCTACTGCAGGACACCGCTTCTACCCTTTCCTTGACTAATGTGTTTTGCCCAGCAGAAGTTCAGTGCCTCACGGAAAAAAATCTACACTTTGAACCTATGCAGTGTGGATTCCAACTAAGAATGTCGGTAAAATACACATTAAAAATATGTCATACAGCTTATCTATTCTATCCAGGTGACGGATTTACAAAAAGAGCAAGCATTGGCAATGCCAATAGGCATGGCCTTTTAACTGAAAGTGCCTCTTTAGTTACTGGTAAGCATAGGCACTGAAGTCATCATTATGCACTCTGTCACTCATGCATACATTCGTACACTTACAGAGCTGCAATAATCAACATGCATATGCAAGATAAATTAAAAGAATAAAAGTAGAAAAGAAACCTGCAGCCACCTGAACATGGTGGCCATATGCTCACAAAAATAAAATTAAACATACTAGTGGGCCGTCATTTTGAAATGGTATTGTGTAAAGTCCATCATTGTTTTACCTTTCCAACATGGCTATTACGCTTAGAAGTGACGTGCGTTGGCCATATTGGACCGGTAAAACAACTATATATTATAGACATTGCCATACCAAGATGGCGCTCAGTAAACATTGCACTTAGTGATCATTTTGGAATAGAAGTGTGCGTCAGGGTATCATTGTTGTACCAATCCAAGGAGGCTAACATAATGATTGTAACACTGGAGGCCATATTAGAAGGGTAAAAAAAAGGTACACTATTGACACCAATCAAGGATATCTGCACAAATTAGAATTAGTGGCCATGCTGGATGCTGCGCTCTGCAGATGGAATCATAGACAAGTGAGCATCCTGGTAGCACTGTTTGGAGAGCATGAGGACACTCTAAAAAACAAAAAAAATAAAGAAAGAAATGAAAGGTGGCCTATAAAATGAGAACATGGAAAAGTAAAGTACTGAAGCACGAGCCCCGGCAGTGCAGTGCAATAAATTTCAGGCTGATATGCACATGTAGTCAAATTAAATGCCATCACTCACAGGGTAATTCAGCCAATGACCGAAGTGGGCTGACCTACTTCCCCTTGCTGTGTGCTGTCATGAGCAGAAGCTGAATGTGTTCGATACTCGAACAGGCCAATGGTAGAACAGGCCGGATCTAGTGCTCCTCTGTGTATGTGTATCTAATGTATGTGTGTGTATGTATTATGATTTTGTGGCTACCAGAGCCTGACACACAGCTGCACCTTTTAGGACGTCTTAAAATAGTCTAGCCAGGAAATTCACAGTGCAAAACTACTGCCCCCAGGAAGTGGCGGCTCCTCCGCTAAGGCAGAGGAGTGTCGCCTGACTGACTTCAATAGGAAAAATAAAATTATAATAACATATCATTATAATCATTTTATTTTTCCTATTGAAGTGAGTGGCTCTCGGGCGGGGCTGGCCAGAGCAGGGAGAGGAGTGGTTTGCACTCCTTAAGTGCGCATGACTGCTTGTCCGGCCCTCTCGGGCCAGCCAAAGAATCCTGCACACTTTGCATCTTCCCCACCAGGCTTGCTTTACACAGCCTGGTGAGAAACATGCAATGCCTCCCAGCCCTGTCTGAGCGCCGTGGTTTGGCGCTCAGACCAATCACAACGCTGCATTGCAACGTTGTGATTGGCTATGGGGACCCTGGGTGCTTCCTGCTCCTTCCTGCAGCCGACAGAGACAGGAAGAAGTGGACGGAGAAGAGGCGGTGGCCGCCCGGCCCAGGTAAGTGTTTTCTTTTGTTTTTTTGTTCCATCCCGTAACGCCCCTAATCCCCGCCCCCTGCTCCCGCCTCACCACTCCCGATCGGTAGCAGCCGCTACTGCCCCCAGGGTTTGTCAGAGGGGGTAACCAAAAGCACATCTCAAGTCTACTACAGTAATCTGTGAGATTCCATGGAATGCAGACTAATAACAATTTGCCCATAAAAGCATATTTTATGCTTTTTACAATAAAGGCTCACTGCCTTTGTTGTAATTTTCCACAGTACACAGATCAGACCTTTGGCACTTTTCCCAATGAACCAATCAGGTTTATAGCTTTTATCTTTGACTTATCAAATTAACCAACTAAGGTCTACTGTGTAAGCATAAGTCTACCCACAAGGCAACCATCAGTTATACAGTGATAAAATTACAAATATGTACAACATTACAGTTGGTAAAACAATGTACATCCCCTACTAATAGAGGTTACCCAGGATTATCACAGTGGAAATATGCTGCCATGGTTTGTCAGAAGGGGGGCCACCAACACCAAAGCCTTTGCCTGCTATAGCAATCTGTGAGATTCTAGCGAAGCCTATACTAGTCTAGCACAGCTTTAGCACAGTGTAATAACTATCCACCCTTAAAGGCCTATTTTATTTAGCATATCTTTTCCACAATAAGGAAGTCATGCCTACTGCATTTGTACTAACTTTTCATAATAAACAGATCTGACGTAGACATCTAGCCGCAGATTCCTTACCTTTGAATTCTTCCCAGGCGCCAGACTAGATCCGCAATTTTTTTTTTTTACAGTAAGACCTATGCACGTTGGTAGAGAGCGTCGAGCGACTCTGTAGCGACGTCGTCAGCAGATGTAACGTTGGCCTCCACTGATGCTCTGATGTAATTTTTCTTCTTTTCCACGCTTCCAACTCGGATCCGAAGAGCAGTTTCTCAGGCCATTTTTTGGCTTTTCTCAACATTTTTGTTGACGGTATATTGTGCCTTTTTCTCATGTCCTCAGGGTTGAAACTCTGTGGCTCGTGTGGATGGCAGATGTCAGCCATAAACTCTCACACTCTTTGCATGTGGTGCTTCGAGGAGCACCATGACTCCGAGGAGTGCTACTCCTGTCGCCAACTTCACCTGAAGGAATTGCGGGAACACTGCATGAAGCTGTTAGCGGCGCAGTTGTCACAGGCTCGCATCATTCGCGGTCTCGTTGTCGCTCCAGGGAATGCTCGAGAGTCTGCTCCAGAAGTCCTACCCATGGGTGTCCTTCGACCTCGACGTCCAAAGATAATTTGAGACGCAAGTGGTCAAAGTCTCGGCTTCCCTGACTTTGCTGTGGATGCTCTGCGTCTCTGATGCCCCTTCTCGACCTCCAGTAGAGGAATTGGGGCAAGAGTCTAACCTGCGCATCCCTACCTTCACTGGAACCGGGGAGACTCTGGCCCAGATGCGGGAGTACTATTCCTCCCCATATACCATCTTTGAGTCTCCACCTCCTTCTGGTGCACTTTTCAGCCCCAAGGAGGTCAACTGAGCCTTGACCGAATCCACGCCAGCAGGGTCGCCCTCAGCTTCAGTTAGGCCCTCTGGATCCGTAGTCAAATCTGTGCCAGCTCCGGTGCACAGCCATTCGGGGTATCTGCCTGCGAAGCCAGTACCGGATCAGCCGACGACTATGTCGGCGGCGCCCATCAATGCTACGTTATCCCTCCTCTCCGACGCATTGCCACATCGACGCCGGACAGCGTCGCTACTTCAACGCCATTGGGGGCAGTGCTGGAGATGCAGTTCACCTCAGACAATGCTATATAGGGTATGTTTCTTGCATTGTGCGGATGCACTGTTGCCTTGTTCCATGTTCTATGTGGACCATCTTCTGTATGCCTTATAGGGATTCCTAGATATGTTTCTGGCACTTTAGTATCCCTTATAGGGGACTTCAATTTATGTGCCTCTGGAAAGATAGTGGAGGGGGTTTCTGCATTGCACCAGCCCCCCCCTTTTTTATTGGGTGTATCTCTCCTCACCATGGGGCCTTCCCTAAACTCTATCTTTCCCTAGCAAAAGCAGTGGGGCAGGTGGCATACTATTTGGCCTACGGTATATTGTTTACTTCTGGCCTAGGCATTGTTCCCACTTTAGGTCCCTTATCAGAGCATTGGCACGTCTTACTGTGCTGCTCTCGCTATGCATTGGCAAGAAGGGCTCCTGCCACTGATCTCTCAGGATTACTTGTTGGGATAGCTTGTCCGTTTTTTGCTAGGGGTGGATTACACTCATGACCCTATTCTCCTGTGCCACCGCCCTTGCTGTTTTTCCTCCACTTCATGCCTGTGAAAAGCTGTTATATACTTGTCGCTTTGGGGAAATGACTTGTACCCTTGTTTCTACAGGCAACACTTCTATGACAGTTCAGATACCAACCACGGCATTTAGCTTCCGAACTGATTGTTCTTCAGATTTCACCATCTACACCCTTTTTTTCAGTGTTAGTGGCTGTTTTTCATCTTAAGTTTCTTTCTCGAACATGTTTTCCTTGAACATTATGGTTCCATCTCTCTTGGGATTGGTTCGCAAGGAGGCTTGGTTCTCCCTTTGGATTCTTTTTTCCTAAGAGTTCCTCTCACTCCTCAGGGGTTAGTTATACCACTTCTACCTTATTTTGTGAATTCCTTCTGCTTGAAGGATTCTCTCTGTCTCCCTTCTCTTCCTTTGGAAGATGTGGGGTCTTTCTCCTCCATAGTCGTGGTATAATGAAGGTTTTTTGCTGTGCTTAGACTATACCTTCTGGTCATTTTCCTGGGTTCTGTCTCCTGTAGAGACATTCTTTCTTGGCCTCAACACTTGTTGGGCTTGTATGCACTGCAACTCAATCTGTTACTTCAGTTTTTTCACACTAGTATTTTGTTCTTGAATTTCCACTTTCATGGGGGCTTGGTTCCTACATGACTATGTACTCTATCTTTTATCCTATGCTACAGCCAGGTCCTGGTCGGTCTGATATCTCTTTCTATTGGATTGGAGACTGGTTATGTGCCTATGCCTTCTGTGTGTTGGCCTCTGTTTCTTTTTTTTTTTATATATATTTTTTATTGAGTTTTTTACCCTTTTGATCGAGGCACTATATAAAGAAACAGGGTTATGATACATACATAACAATTATACATATACAACAGAAAACAAAGTTGTCAAGCCCAATGTGGGCTAGGTATCTGAAACAAAATAATAATAATTCATTCAAACAATACATTTTACATTGTCGAAGCCCCAGGTTCTCAAGCGTTCTAACAAAGCCCTTCACTAAGTTGAGATCATCAAAGATATGTATTTAGAGACAGCTAATGCTGAGAATGCTTATAGAAAACTTACATTGCCTACCTTAAATTTGCCGTGTCCAATCCGATATTGGAGCCCAGATTTTACATCCCATAGCCCTTTTCCTTCTCCCTTTGGTCTTATAGATTGATAACTCTAGATTATAAGTAGCTAATAGTCTTGACCGCCAATTGATGAAGGTAGGTGGGTCAGGACTAATCCATTCATTAGTTATACAAGCGCGGACCAGCGCCATAGCAATAAACAAAATAGCGGTTACTGATCTCGATCTTAGATTGCCCTCCCTGTCAAAACCCACACCGATAATTACTAAGTCCCCAGTAATTCTAATCGGAGCTCCAAGAATAACACCCAAAAAATTCTCAATCTCTTGTAGAAAAAGCCCCAGTTTTGGACACGAGAAAAACATATGAGTCGAATCTGCCGCCCGTAGCCCACACCTATTACATTTGACCCCAATCGTAGCACCCCATTTAGCGATTTTGCCAGGAGTATAGTACAAGTCAAAAAGGGACATATAGTGCTGACTTCTTAGTCTGCCGGTCATTAAAATCCGGTTCGCCAAATCAAGAGATTTTTCTATATTTATACCTGCAACTCCCAGTTTATTCGCCCACTTTAAATTCCATGTATCAATATCATCCGAGAGTGATTCCAATAGTTGTTGGTATAGCTGTCCTATTGAGGGTTTTTTTCTCACTTTTTCAATCAATGGGATTTTAACAAACTGTAACTCTATTCCTGACCCCATCCTACCCAAAAAGCTACGTATTTGAAGGTATTTAAAAAAATCTTGTTTACCTAGGCCGTATTTCTCCTGCAAATCTGAAAAGGATAAAAGTTGACCTTTATCAAACAGATCGCCCACACACAATAGATCTTTCAGACCCCATCTGAATGTAATTTGATCACGAAAAATTATAGGGAGTAAACCAGATGCGGAGAAGGGGGGTATAGGCATTCAGATTTAAAATATGTAATTTACGCCTGATATGTTTCCAGACTGCAAAAGCAGCCTTAAGTATCTTAAACTTAGTCTTTTTGTAGTAGCTGGGCTCTACTATCCTAACTAAACAGCTATTGGTCTCATCCCCCAACCCAAATTCATAAATGGATGGTCTATTGAAAGAAGGAATCTCAGCCTTGGCACCAACTAAAAGGGGACCCATATATTGCAACATAGCAGCCCAATAATATACCAAAAAGTATGGCACACCCCAACCCCCACGATCTCTTGGTAAGACCATCCTTTTAAATGCCCTTCTCGGTCTCCGATACCCCCAGAGAAATCTAGAACAGATCCTCTCTCACTTAGTGAAGCAAGAGGTGGAGAATTCAAGGGGAATTGTTCTGAATATATAGAGAAATTTAGGAAGGACCAACATTTTTAAAACATTACACCTCCCATGAAGAGAAAGATGAAGGTAATCTAATCTTTCCAGTGTTGTATTCACCTTGTCCATCACTGGGGTAATGTTCAGATCGGGAATCCGATCCACTTCCGATGTAATTCTAATTCCCAAATATGTTGCTTCAGAAACGATTGGTAGATTTGCCGGAACTTCGGTACCTGAGTAAAGCATCTGAGTTTTATCTACATTTAATTTATAACCGGAAAATCTACCAAATTGCCCAGCCAAAGTCTTTATTGCAGGGAACGCCGAAGATATATCGCTGGTGAGTACCACAATATCGTCGGCGTACGCCAATGCTCTATACTCAATGTTATAAAAACTAACCGGCTTAATATTTGTGCTCGAGTTTAATTTATTAAGAAATAAATCAATGTATAGTGCAAATAACAGAGGGGAGCATGGGCACCCCTGCCTAGTGCCTCTGCTAATACTAAAAGGTCCTGACTCCTGTCCAGAGATACGTATGGTTGCCTCTGGGCATATGTATAAGGTTTTCACTGCTTGGATAAATTCGCCACAGAACCCCTTCCATCGCATAACATCCCACAGGAACCGCCAGGAGACCCTGTTGAATGCCTTCTCGGCGTCCAACAGGATCACCCCCAATGAAGATTTGGTTGCTTGAGCCCAGTCTAAAAGAGCTATTACACGTCTTACGTGATCGGCTGTGTCCCTGCCAGGGATAAACCCATGCTGATAGTCTGATACTAAAGGAGTAATAACCATTCCTAAGCGACAAGCCATGATGTTTGAAAAGATCTTGCTATCAGAATTGATAAGCGATATGGGCCTGTATGACGAAGGATTCAGATCAGGTTTGTCCTTTTTTTTAAAAACAATTATAGTGGTTTTACGCCACGAGTCAGGGACAGAACCATGCTGCGCAGAAAGAAACAATACCATTAATTCCGGCCGAATCACCTGCCTAAACGTCTTAAAAAATTCAAGAGGGATACCGTCCGGGCCTACTGCTTTTCCTGTGGCTAAAGACAATATTGCTCCCTCTACTTCTTCCCAGGTTATACATGCAGCCAATTTCTCGTTTTGATCTTGTGTAACCTTGTTTGTTTCAGTTTCAAGTCTAAACTCCTGTATCATATCTTCTACATCACTTGTCTCTTGTTCTGTATATAGCTGATGATAGTACCTACAAAACACACCCAAAACTTCGCCTGGGGAGTCCTGGATCCGATCAAGATGGTCCTGAATTCTATGGATTCGGTTGGCTATTTCCCTTTGCTGCAATCTCTTTGCTAAAATCCTCCCAGTATTTTCCCCTACTTCATATACTTGAGTCCTGTAAAGAGCCAGTTTAGCCGCTACCTTCATGACAAAATGTTGATGAATTTTCATCTTTAAAATTGCAATAGCTTTTAAGGTTGCCTCACTATTTTGTTGCCTTATTATTTCCCCCATAAGATCTATTTCTAATAATCTTAACTGGTCAATCCAACCCTTCATTTCCCCCAGAATTTTCCGTTGTTTGGCTATAGAATAACTGAGTGTTTCCCCCCATACCCCGGCCTTAAAGGCATCCCATACAATGGGGTCAGAAGCTGTGCCCCTATTAACTTTGAAAAATTCTTTAATCCAATCACCCATATATGCACAATATTCAGAATCTAACAATAATTTGCGTTCAAACGTCCATACCTTCTGTTGGATCCTAGGACTAATGGCTAATTCTAAAATAACCGGGTTATGATCAGAAATTATCCTGGGTGTGATCTCTATCTTAGCATTCAATACTTTTTCAGCAGAAATAAAAAAATAATCCAAGCGCACATATTTTTTATGTGGAGCTGAATAAAAAGTAGCTCCAGGATCGTCGCTCTTGAGGATGTACCATACATCCAACAGCCCGAGTTCTCTAACTAGGCCTTGAGTAGCTTTGAAGACTTTAGTTTTCTTACCCCTATATGAAAGATTGCTGGTTATATCAAAATCGCTTTCTAAATGTAAATTAAAGTCTCCACAAAAAATTAGGGGGGATGACCATAATGCTAATTCAACACTCAGATAATGCATCACTTCAGGATCATCTAGATTAGAGCCATAGATAGAGCAGATCGACAATGGAGAACCATTAACAAGGATTTCAGCGATGGCCCACCGCCCCAAGATATCCTCTTTTACCCGTTTACATACTCCCAAACAGTGTTTAGTCAGAATCGCCACCCCCTAGTAGTAGTGCTCTGTCTAGTACAAGCGAGCACTTCCATACCTAAATCATTCAGCCACCCACGGTTATTCCAGGGGATATGGGTTTCTTGTAAACAAAGCACATGAATATGCATAACCTGCAAGATTTGGGCCATCACCCCTCTTTTTTTCTTATCGTTCAAACCACATATATTCCATGAACATATACGTATTCTACCGGTCATCATTATGTCTAAAAGTTGTCAAATCCGATCTACCCAGCCCACACCCAGGACTAAGTTTCATAGCACCGAAAAAGATTATTATCTCTTACATAGGAATAAGTACCATAACCATGATGCATAACAAACAACAGAAACGAGCAGTGCCTCCCCCAAGCCCCCCCATCCCCCCCTTGCACATCCAAACCGCCCCCCCTCCCGCCCCTCCCAAATGATGCATAAGGACTTAGTCTTCTGTGATGGGAAGCGAATAATTGAACACCCTCCCGCCCCCCCACCCCCTAAGAAAACGACGCACATCTCAGACAATAAGGAGGAACGCCTAATTAATGCCCTTATATAGATTTATCCTATTATCCCTCAATCCCTTTCAAATTGTACTCAAAAACTCCTGTGCTAGAATTTCGGATACAAACAATTTGGTCTGATCCCTATGTATAATTTTTAGTTTAGCTGGATTGAGTAAAAAGGCCTGTGCCCCCTCTGAAATAGCGGAATCATTTGGCGAAGATGCCACCTCTTTTGGACTGTAACCTGACAAAAATCAGGGCGAACAAAAAATTCACATCCTTTACCCATTCTTTTCCTGTCTGGACGTGCTAAATCATAAATTGCTTCTCATAACAAAAAATTATTAAGACAAATCAAAATCGCTCTTGGCCTTTCATTTGAACCCCCTACTCTAGTCTGCTGATTAAATGGGAACCTGTGAGTTCTCTGAAGCTCAGCTTCCCAGTTCCACTGCTTGAGTTCTGGAAAAGCTTCTGAAAAGAGTTCAATAAGAAACTGCCGAATATCTTTGCCCTCCAGTCCTTCAGGTATTCCCAAAATCCGTAAATTATTCCTTCTGGAACGATTTTCCAATTCCGTCAATTTCCAAGTGACATCCTCTTTCAGAGACTGCAGGGATACAATAGGGGCCTTCTGCTGCACTGTTTCGTCCTCCAGTGCTGAAATCCTCGCCTCGGCTTCCCCGATTCTTGTTGAGAACTCAGTGCAGGTCTTTGCTACTCGGCGCACGGTGTTTTGCAGTTTTCGTACAGCACCCTGAATCCGAAGCCCTTCCACCCTGGTCTCCTCTCGATGGGCCACTATGCTTTGATAAATGGTGGAGAGGGTAATTTCTCCTTGTAGAGGCATATCTGAGCCTGCAGCTTCTTGAGAGTTTGTTCCTTGCTCAACAACATCACCAGGCTGAGGAGAGAACGAGTAATCCCACACTAATGATCCAGCTGGGCCGAGAGAGCCCTTTACCAAAGGATTATATGTTTCTTTTTGTTTACGGACAGTCCCCTTATTTACAGAAACCTCATCGCTCATCTCTTCTTCATCCAACCGTAAACTGCTTATGTCACTTTTATCATCTGCCCAATCTCTCCCAAGGCTCTCGTTCTCAGAAGAGTAAGAGGGGTCCGACATGGAATAAAACTTGTCGCCTGAATCTACATCTTTAACACCCTCTATGTCTGGTTGATCCAGATTCTGCAAACCCAAGATCTCTTCCCCCCTTTCCAAGTGACTACCATCCAGGTTATGATTTCTGTTCTCAAGGGCCTGGCCGTCACCTAAAGAGTTAGTAAGAGGTATTACTGTCGGTACAGATATCACAGCCAAAACCGATTCACTCCTTAAAGAAGAAACTTGCGTGGTGCCTGCTTTCGCAATCACAGTCTCGATACTCTGCATATCGCCACTCGTATCCCCCGGACTGCCCTGCATGGCCACAGTGCCATCTCTCTCTTCGCCCAAAGTTGCCTCAGAAATAGAGTCTTTACTATGTATTGACGAAGGCGGGGGCATAGCAGCAGCAGCAACATTGTTACCCGGGAAAGTAATTGCCTTATTGCAACATTCCACCGAAGAGTCAATCGCCTCAGTTTCCACTGGGCTCTTACCTTTACCCAGTTGTTTTTTAAATAGCCCAGGAACCGTTTGAAGTTTCCGAGCGGTGCTGCCTCCTTTCACCGCAGGACCTGGAGAGGAGCCATTAGTACAGCGGCGTGTTCCGCCATCTCCACTTCTACCCAGATTGGCCTTCGTCGGGCTCTCAGCGGAAGAGGCTGTAATTGTCAAGAGGCCCCGGGTCTTAGCGCCCTTGGCTATGTTCTTTGGAGCCATTGTTGCCGTTGACGAGTATGGAGAAAACTCCGTCTGCCGCCAATACAGAGAGCCGGTACACCGCCAGCACAACGAGCCGATATAACGCAGACCCCGAGACCCGGTAGGCACAACTATCAGGGAGTGCAAAAGCGAAGGCCGATACTGCCACAGTATTTGTGAAAGTCACATTGTCCAAGCCACCATCCAAGCTACCAAAAGAATGAAACTGGGGGGAAGGGAGGGTTACTCCAGGAGAGCGTCGATATCCAGCTTACTCGGTCGAGCGTGCGGCCGCCATCTTGCCTCGCACCCCCGTGTTGGCCTCTGTTTCAACTAGATCTTTTTATAGACCCAGGTGGTGGTCTTCATTTCTATATTCTAGCAGGTTTTTTTTCACCAGCTGTTTTCTTTTTCGATTATCTATCAACTGCCTGATTGTAGCCATATCAGTCAGTAGTGTTGTTTTCATGTTTAATTGCCATTATTTTTCGATGGTGTGTGATGTCCTCCACTACCTCTATCATCTTATGCGGCACCATGTTGCTGGTTACCCAGCTCAGTTCTAATATACTATAATTTTGACTCTGTCGTTGTCACCGCTTCGGTCTATGGCCGATGTATGTGTGTATTTCTATGTATCTTGCTATAGGTATACCTATGTTTATATGGGTATATGTATGTTGTATGTTATATATATATATATTTTTGCAAGTTGTTGCCCTGGATTTCTTAAAAAGGGCATATGTATCTGCTTAAGTAACTGCGCCTTTCTTTGTGTCCTAGTGGGACCTTAACTTGGTCATTGCATATGCATTTGTTTATCCTTCCTCCTCTGTGCCTTCTACGTATGATAGTCCCAGGGAGTTACCTTCTCTCTAGAAGTGTTTTCTCCGCACAAGAGTGGTCTACACCAATATTTGTTGTTGTTCTCACAATGCTTCTCTTGAAGCATTGATTGGTGCTCTCTCCATCGTGGATGTGTCCTGAGATTCCTTTTTCCCTGTCTTTCTCAGGGCAGGTTTAGCTCACATACTTATTTTCTACGACAAGGAGCTCTGGCTCAGTGGTATTGGCTGTTGTCCTTGGTCCTTCAGCCTCGCCCAACAATGGTTCGGAAACCATGGGGGGAGCTATGTAGTATTTATGTTTCTGTGGAGTGTTCACTTCCAACACTTCTTTATTCCTCTGCCATGGGTAGTGTTTTCCCCATGCTTTTCAATGTCTTTCGGACTTCAGTTCCCTATGGGCTTTACCACACACCTTCTGGGGGAGCATCTCCCTTTCCTCACCTACGTTCCTAAGACAGCTCGGTCACTCTATCTTATGACAGACCGGTTAGTCATATTCAGGGATCTTTAGTGGGATCAGTTTGCAGACCCTCCTACAGGGACGGTATTGCTTGGGTATCTAATTCAACAGTAAGGAATCCTCTCAAAAGGGACTATCGAGGACTATCACAGTGCAGATATTCTACACCAAGGGTTTGTCACTTTCAGAACACCAAAATACTTGCCCATTATACTAATCTGTGAGGTTCCACTTTACAAAAAAACTGCACCCTTTCACACAGTCTAATAACAATGCGCCATGACAGACCTTTTGGATTTAACATTCGCTTTTCACAATAACTAGGTCAGACATACTGCCTTTGTAGTAACGTTTCACAATAAAGTGATCAGACCTTTAGCACTGAACATTAGCTGGTCTTCATAACCAGCTCAGTCCTTCTGTAATAGACAGAAGCTTATCTTTAAGGCAAAAAGTGTGATACATGCACTCTTTACTGTGGAAGCACACAACTTCTACCCAATCAAATGCTGTAGAAGTAATAAAGGTGTGGGCAGATTCCGAGCTCTCTCGCATTGGTGCTTTTTACAGCTCTTTTTCTGTTTAGCATATAAGGTCTAGGGAACACTGCACTATTGGGCCAAACCTAAAAAAGTAAACAAGTTTGGCAAGCCTGTCAAATTTAGGGTATACTATCAGGTTGTCAGTTTTTTCACTTACGTTGCTTCGACCACCATAATGGCAGCCTCTTCTCAAAATAAAATATCAGGTTTACCCTGTATGGTGGTTTGGCAGATCTGCGAACACCTTTTTTTTACCCTTCAAAGACACATTTCCAATGCAGGTTATTTTCTTCGGGACAGGAAAAAAGCCAGTGGGCATGACGTTGGAAGTGCCACCTTGATTATGGCGACCCCTCTCATGCAGTGTCCACTGGTGGTCGCTTCACCTAGAAGGTTTTGTCGATGGCGGAGCTGGTGGCGACTCAGCCGTCAGTACAATTGCTACCCAAGAACTCTAGATGAGGGTGTGGATATGAGAGGCATGGGGATGGGAATTTTGATGTATGTTCCATTATTGTCCACCTCTAACTAGTGCATGCAGTGACAGCTTGTCCATTAAGGTTATACGATGTTGTCCCTCCTTTTTCTCTAGTCAATCTGCAAGTCTTAAGTTGTGCACTGTACAACTCCTGACTCTCAGAGCGAACACTGAAATAACATACACATTTGTGAGTATATCTGGGCCAGTGGAACACACTCATCCAAGCTGACGTGCACAGTTTGTATATTTTGAGTGCTGACAGCCTGACCCCTGTTTTGTGAGTAGCCGGACCTATAAATCGGACTCACATATCTTCAATAGAGCACTTCCGGTCAACTGCTACCAGTGGTTGGGCTCAGCTTGACAACGTTTGTCCTTTTCTTCTTGATGAGAGGTTTGTTGAAGTGGTGGCTCCCTGTGTCTTTTCCCACATTGACCACTGTAATGCCCGGGCTAGCCTTATAACACCTTGTAGAAGTTGAAGCACCTTCAAAATATGGGAAAAAGAGTGGTGTTGGGCCTAAAAAACATATGATTACATTATCGCCTGCCAGAATAGGTTAGGCTTCTTGTCCAAAAGTAAGAGAATTACCCGCAAAATAGCCTGTCTGCAACAAAAAGATTCAAACCATAAAATGTCCTGTCCGGTCTATAAAGCATATTATAAAAAAGTTGATAACTCCCTACTACAGTTTAAGGATCTTCTGCTCAGGCAACCCTCTCTTGCTTAAAATTCCACGTAGTAAAACGTTTCAGGCTAGCCGGAGGACCTTCTGTGCCAAAGGGCATAGTATCTTGAATGAACTGCCTCTCAATATTCGACCCATCCACTGTTGCAGGCTTTTAAGAATGCCATACGCTCCTTACTCCTTGCCCGCACGTGGTCATGCCCCATGCATGGGATGTGTTTATATAATCAGCTGTTTCTTGGGTGTCTTGCTGATGTTCTTTAACTCTCTTTTTTATTCTTTTTTCTTGTTCATCTTTTGCTGTTCCTTACCACCAAGATGCTCTTAATAAGTATTAGAATAATATTAATACCACGCAAACTCATGTGTCGCTTTCAATTAAATGGATTGCAACCACAATAGCAGACCGGAGTAGCTTGTGGTCGCCTAGAAGCGCTTCAACGCCTCATCTGGCTGGCAAACGCTTTATAAATGCAAACCTTTTCCCTCCTCTATCCTTCTCAATCCAAATAATAGACTAACATATCCACCGCTCAAATTAATTTCATATTTCACTACACTAATTTCACCACTAATCCTTTATGGGTTCCGGAGTAGCGTGCCACTCGCCGAAAAAGCACTTCAACGCCTCATCAGGGGTAGTAAGCGCTATATAAATGTAATTACAATACAATACAATTGATACAAGCCTTGTTAGAATCCACATACAAAAGGGATGTTTAACTTCAAAAAAAGGTATTTTGCGGTCACAAGCCCTGTGTGACCGGAAATCTTTTTGTACATGGAAATCATTGCTACTATGTCATCTTATTGCTCTCCATTTGGGAACTTTCAGTTAAAGTCAAGTTTAAGAGGTCAAATACAGTTAAGTCTCAAACAAATCTATTCTGACATCTCCTGAATAAGGAACGAGTAACACTCCAAGAAAATGTTAATTAATTTTCAATAAGCCGAACCTTCACCACTGACAGATGTGGTGGTCTGGAGGCCATGAGTTCGAATCCTGGCAAAGCCGGCTCGCCTTGCCATTCTTCCGATGTCGGTAAATTGAGTACACAGGACTTAGAAATGGATGGAATTCGGAACGCTATATACTAATAAAAAAGGAACAAAAGAGAAACTTGAATTTTTACAGATCCTGATTTCTTGTCCACATGTTCTGTTTTTAAAGTGCAACCGAGGTGGACTGGCCAGTAAGGTCACTGAGCAAATGCCCGCTTGACTGACTTTGCCAAAGAGCCTTAGCTTCTCTCCTGCTATTTTAGGGTTGAATCACCGCCTGTGAACGGCATCTAGTGTTTCCTCGTTCTCTATAGCAAGCCAGGGACTTCCTCAGGCAGCGCATTAATGTTTCATCAATATGACTAAAGACAACAGTGCTGCTAAAACTGCGATGCGCATGACACAGGGGCAAGATTTAATGTGCTTTAGCACAAATGCTCGTGAGACGCCATGCAAGGCTCCATGACCCAAAGCAACGCTAATGACAACGTCGATCATCTTTTGTGCACAAAATTATTTTTGCACTGAAAGATGATACAAGGACAGCAATAAATGGCTTTGTGTTGCATATGCCAATCCCTCAATAATTCATGCCGAATAGTTGTAACGGTACAACACAATGGGGTAACCCAGTAACCCTCAGAGTCTGGGTGAGTATATAACAAGATACAGTGACTCTGTCGGGAAGCAGCAATTACTTAGTTTCTCAAGATTAAATCATGGAAAAAATGCCTTTATAGCAATATACTCAATGAGTCAAGTGATACTGTAGATAGAATAAATCAGTGCGCGCAAAAAATAGTTTAAGAACACCCCAGTACAAATAACAAACACAACAGTACTTTGCTACAAAATTTTTTGTTATTGAATAGTTTCATCAGATATCACAAGTAAACATATTGCAGGGCTGTCCAAGTGGTAATAGAGTATAAAAGTGACAAGTGTTTTAAAGTGACATGAGTGCTCAGTGCTGGTGATAAAGTGTATATATACAATTGTGGAGCTATGTACAAATATATACAATTTCAGGAATGGTCAGAACAACGAATAACAGAATCTCCCTGGTAATGGCAAAGTTGTTCTGTAATAAAAACCAGAGGTATGTAATGGCTGAACCAACGTTAAGCGTCGACGTTTCGACCCTGATATCGCATAAATGATATGTTGTAGCGGGTCTTCTTCAGGACAAGGGGACAGTCTGGAATAAAGGAGACATAGTATAAAGGGGTGTTTCAATTGGGATCAACCACCATGTTGCGCTGGCGATGATGATTACTCACCCCAGACTGAGGGTGCCGTGAGGAATGGGGGCTGCCAGATGAATCTAAAAAATGAATTAATGCTTAATTGTAGGGTTCATGGGATAGGTAAGTTGGTGAAAGGCGCGCTGATATTAAAATGTCTGGTCTTACCTGCATGTGACAGGGAAGACACAAGTAGGCTCAATAGCACCAGTGAATATTATACTGGGCAGAAGTCCTATAAGAGAGGACAGAATTTTAGTGTGGCGCTATTCAGGTGAAATAATTAATTACTGATCAAATTAATGTTAGAATACCACATCGGTAGTGCGAGCTTACCTGTGGTTTGCATAACATTCAAATTAATTCAAATAAGGTTTGTTGGCCAGTGCCCGGAAATGGAGAAGGGCTAAGATTTAGTATATACAAATTAATTGCAATGACCAATTCATGTGTTAGCCCACATCGGTATATCCGCTTACCTAGGGCTTGGTGACCGAATCGGGGGATAATTCCAGCACCGATTATTTCGGATCAATCCAGGCAAAAAGTCCTGCATAGATAGTGCATAGAGTTAACTTAATGTGAGGGAGACATAGCGCCCCTATTCAGGCTAGCGATGTCGGG
Organism: Calotriton arnoldi; assembly: GCA_963921515.1. NCBI lineage: Eukaryota > Metazoa > Chordata > Amphibia > Caudata > Salamandridae > Calotriton > Calotriton arnoldi. The sequence continues at coordinate 427,736 of CAWUFW010000179.1, forward strand.
CACGATTACCTTGGAAAGAAACAGCCGCTCTGCAGTCTTGAGACTGGGTGAGTGTCCCGCGAATAAGTAACAAAGATCGCGTCAGCGTGCACGTAGGCGCGCGACGTCGAATGCGCAATCATGGACTCACATGCAGCAGCTAAAGGCTGCGCATCGAAAGGAACGGGTCCGTCAGTGTGTCTAAAAGAATTTATCATCACAGTTGAAATGAGTATGTGAGCAGTCTAGTGCATGGAAAGACCGCTGTGGGAAGGTGTTGGGGTTTAAAATCAGGATGAGAATAATTAGGCTAACAATGGAATTGGGTAAATTTCAGAGCATACTCGAGAATTATGTAATTATGGTTCAACAATCAGGCGATATATAAGGTATGACACGTGATGACAGGAGAGACAGTCGCCTGCTACTTGTTAAAATGATAGTTCATTGACAGACTGTACATGAACCAGGAGTACATGGTGATTCGGTTATGCATAAACATGTGAAACAATGTAAACAGGATTAAAAACTATGCCATGTATCAACATGAATAACCATCATTATCCAGATTACTGTATTTACGATAAGTCAGTTTCATACTTTCCATACAATACATATACAAGCAACCCCTGAATATGGAGTGGGTCATACCAAGGACGTGGATTTGTAAAGCGATTCATACAGCAATGGATAGGTCGGTCACGTGTATGGTGACAATGACGTTACCAAAAGGGGGTTGTTGATTAAGCATAGGTACATGTAATGCCATGTCTAAAGTAACCCCATTTGTCTCGCTGTCTCTTCCTGTTCGTTCAAACCCTTACTGACTGTGTTAAGAAAATGGATCCATTTGCACTCTTTCAGATTGAGGACGGACGCGATTGCACCGCCTCGAGGGTGTGGTCGGACCTTCTCTAGCACCCACCACTTGAGGCTTTCTGGGCTATGGTTCCTGGAATTAAAGTGTTCCACCAGTGGTGCCCCTTGTACACTGCATTTAATCCTACTCATATGTTGTAGTATTCTGGCCTTCACTTTTTGGGTGGTTTGACCCACGTAGAGCATGTCGCACGGGCATTTAATGGCATATACCACATTGGTACTGTTGCAATTAGTGTACATGGATAGGTTATATGATTTACCATCATGAGTGAAAGAGGATCCTATAACGGTCTGCGGACAAGCCTTGCAGTGGCCACATCTATGATGTCCCGTCAGTGGTGGCAAACTAAGTTGGCTCCTAATGTCAGGTGGTTTCGGGGGTTCCAGATAAGCTTTAACCACTGTGTCGTTCACATTTCTGCCTCTCTTAAAGGCAAAAATGGGGTCTTGAGTGATACCAATTTCTGTTGACACCAGGCCCCAGTATTTTTTGACTATCTTTTTTATGTCCTGGCTGCATGTGTTGAACGTGGTGACACATACGATGTTATGCTCTACGTGTGCCTTTTGTTTCACCTGAAGAAGAAGGTCACGAGGGCAATACCAGGCACGTTTTCTTGCCCTCTTAAGTAGTCCCAATGGGTATCCTCTCTCTCGTAGACGACTAGTTAGAATTTCAGTCTCCTTGAAAAAGTCATTTCTACGTGTGCAGTTGCGTCTCAAGCGGAGGAATTGACCGTAGGGGAGGTTATCCCTGAGGCTGCGTGGGTGGTGTGAATCGTATTTGAGAAGTGTGTTACGTTCCATTGGTTTTCTATAAAGGTCCGTATATAGTTCTCCCTGATCCATCTTGAAGGTGAGTTCAAGGAAACTGATGGAATCCTTACTATGTGTCATAGTAAATTGTATGTCAGGAGATCTGTTGTTAAGCCAATCCTTAAAGGCCAACAAGTCGGTTTCACTTCCTGTCCAAACCATTATGACGTCGTCGATGTAACGCTTCCACACTTCTATCTTGTCTATGAATGGGTTGGTTTCGCTATACAGATGTTCGTTCTCGTAATGATCCATGAAGATGTTCGCTAAACTGGGAGCGAATCTTGCCCCCATAGCGATGCCTTTGCACTGGTAATAGTGTTGGTTTTTAAAGACAAAGTGGTTCTTGGACATGGCTATGTCTAACATGGCAATCAGGAAGTCGGTTGGTACCCAATGTGGTCTTGGACGTTTGTCTAAAGTGATCCTCACTACTTCTAATGCCAACCCTTGTGGTATACTCGTGTAGAGGGAAGACACGTCGAGCGTCACTAGAAGTTGGGTATTAGCATCAAATGGTTGTCCTTCCAGGAGTTGGATAATGTGCATTGTATCACGCACATAGGACCTCGTCTGTACAACCCATGGTTGTAAGAATTCATCAATGTACTGGTTCAAGGGCTAAGTTAACTCTATGCACTATCTTTGCAGGAATTTTTGCCTGGATTGATCCGAAATAATCGGTGCTGGAATTATCCCCCGATTTGGTCACCAAGCCCTAGGTAAGCGGATATACCGATGTGGGCTAACACATGAATTGGTCATTGCAATTAATTTGTATATACTAAATCTTAGCCCTTCTCCATTTCAGGGCACTGGCCAACAAACCTTATTTGAATTAATTTGAATGTTATGCAAACCACAGGTAAGCTCCCTCTACCGATGTGGTATTCTAACATTAATTTGATCAGTAATTAATTATTTCACCTGAATAGCGCCACACTAAAATTCTGTCCTCTCTTATAGGACTTCTGCCCAGTATAATATTCACTGGTGCTATTGAGCCTACTTGTGTCTTCCCTGTCACATGCAGGTAAGACCAGACATTTTAATATCAGCGCTCCTTTCACCAACTTACCTATCCCATGAACCCTACAATTAAGCATTAATTCATTTTTTAGATTCATCTGGCAGCCCCCATTCCTCACGGGACGCCATTCCAAGTCTGGGGTGAGTAATCATCATCGCCAGCGCAACATGGTGGTTGATCCCAATTGAAACACCCCTGTATACTATGTCTCCTTTATTCCAGACTGTCCCCTTGTCCCGAAGAAGACCCGCTACGACATATCATTTATGGTCAATTCCTCCGCTTGAGACGCAACTGCACACGTAGAAATGACTTTTTCAAGGAGACTGAAATTCTAACTAGTCGTCTACGAGAGCGAGGATACCCATTGGGACTACTTAAGAGGGCAAGAAAACGTGCCTGGTATTGCCCTCGTGACCTTCTTCTTCAGGTGAAACAAAAGGCACCCGTACAGCATAACATTGTATGTGTCACCACGTTCAACACATGCAGCCAGGACATAAAAATGATAGTAAAAAAATACTGGGGCCTGGTGTCAACAGAAATTGGTATCACTCAAGACCCCATTTTTGCCTTTAAGAGAGGCAGAAATGTGAAAGACACAGTGGTTAAAGCTCATCTGGAACCCCCGAAACCACCTGACATTAGGAGCCAACTTAGTTTGCCACCACTGACGGGACATCATAGATTTGGCCACTGCAAGGCTTGTCCGCAGACCGTTATAGGATCCTCTTTCACTCATGACGGTAAATCATATAACCTATCCATGTACACTAATTGCAACAGTACCAATGTGGTATATGCCATTAAATGCCCGTGCGACATGCTCTACGTGGGTCAAACCACCCAAAAAGTGAAGGCCAGAATACTACAACATATGAGTAGGATTAAATGCAGTGTACAAGGGGCACCACTGGTGGAACACTTTAATTCCAGGAACCATAGCCCAGAAAGCCTCAAGTGGTGGGTGCTAGAGAGGGTCCGACCACACCCTCGAGGCGGTGCAATCGCGTCCGTCCTCAATCTGAAGAGTGCAAATGGATCAATTTTCTTAACACAGTCAGTAAGGGTTTGAACGAACAGGAAGAGACAGCGAGACAAATGGGGTTACTTTAGACATGGCATTACATGTACCTATGCTTAATCAACAACCCCCTTTTGGTAACGTCATTGTCACCATACACGTGACCGACCTATCCATTGCTGTATGAATCGCTTTACAAATCCACGTCCTTGGTATGACCCACTCCATATTCAGGGGCTGCTTGTATATGTATTGTATGGAAAGTATGAAACTTACTTATCGTAAATACAGTAATCTGCATAATGATGGTTATTCATGTTGATACATGGCATAGTTTTTAATCCTGTTTACATTGTTTCACTTGTTTATGCATAACCGAATCACCATGTACTTCTGGTTCATGTACAGTCTGTCAATGAACTATCATTTTAACAAGTAGCAGGCGACTGTCTCTCCTGTCATCACGTGTCATACCTTATATATCGCCTGATTGTTGAACCATAGTTACATAATTCTCGAGTATGCTCTGAAATTTACCCAATTCCATCGTTAGCCTAATTAGTCTCATCCTGATTTTAAACCCCAACACCTTCCCACAGCGGTCTTTCCATGCTCTAGACTGCTCACGTACTCATTTCAACTGTGATGATAAATTCTTTTAGACACACTGACGGACCCGTTCCTTTCGATGCGCAGCATTTAGCGGCTGCATGTGAGTCCATGATTGCGCAATCGACGTCGCACGCCTACGTGCACGCTGACGCGATCTTCGTTACTTATTCGCGGGACACTCACCCAGTCTCAAGACTGCAGAGCGGCTGTTTCTTTCCAAGGTAATCGCGCCCGACATCGCTAGCCTGAATAGGGGCGCTATGTCTCCCTCACATTAAGTTAACTCTATGCACTATCTTTGCAGGACTTTTTGCCTGGATTGATCCGAAATAATCGGTGCTGGAATTATCCCCCGATTTGGTCACCAAGCCCTAGGTAAGCGGATATACTGATGTGGGCTAACACATGAATTGGTCATTGCAATTAATTTGTATATACTAAATCTTAGCCCTTCTCCATTTCAGGGCACTGGCCAACAAACCTTATTTGAATTAATTTGAATGTTATGCAAACCACAGGTAAGCTCGCACTACCGATGTGGTATTCTAACATTAATTTGATCAGTAATTAATTATTTCACCTGAACAGCGCCACACTAAAATTCTGTCCTCTCTTATAGGACTTCTGACCAGTATAATATTCACTGGTGCTATTGAGCCTACTTGTGTCTTTCCTGTCACATGCAGGTAAGACCAGACATTTTAATATCAGCGCGCCTTTCACCAACTTACCTATCCCATGAACCCTACAATTAAGCATTAATTCATTTTTTAGATTCATCTGGCAGCCCCCATTCCTCACGGGACGCCATTCCAAGTCTGGGGTGAGTAATCATCATCGCCAGCGCAACATGGTGGTTGATCCCAATTGAAACACCCCTTTATACTATGTCTCCTTTATTCCAGACTGTCCCCTTGTCCTGAAGAAGACCCGCTACGACATATCATTTATGCGATATCAGGGTCGAAACGTCGACGCTTAACGTTGGTTCAGCCATTACATACCTCTGGTTTTTATTACAGAGCAACTTTGCCATTACCAGGGAGATTCTGTAATTCCTTGTTCTGACCATTCCTGAAATTGTATATATTTGTACATAGCTCCACAATTGTATATATACACTTTATCACCAGCACTGAGCACTCATGTCACTTTAAAACATTTGTCACTTTTATACTCTATTACCACTTGGACAGCCCTGCAATATGTTTACTTGTGATATCTGATGAAACTATTCAATAACAAAAATTCTTGTAGCAAAGTACTGTTGTGTCTGTTATTTGTAATGGGGTGTTCTTAAACTATTTTTTGAGCGCACTGATTTATTCTATCTACAGTATCACTTGACTCATTGAGTATATTGTTATAAAGGCATTTTTTCCATGATTTAATCTTGAGAAACTAAGTAATTGCTGCTTCCCGACAGAGTCACTGTATCTTGTTATGAATAGTTGTAACGGGGCAGGGCCAGCGCAAAATAGTAAAAGTATCCACGCCTAGCCAAACCAACTTTAGGGGTTTGGCTTTAGGGTAGAACTGCCAACTTTGGAGCCGGGGTACCAGGTTCAAGTCTCGGCGTCAGTTCAATATCCTGTGATTCTGGGCAAATCACATAATCTCCCCGTGCCTACCCAAAAATTAATGTGTCCATCTGTAACGTAACTGGTGCTCATGTAAAGCGCTCCAATACCTTCGGGTCAAGTTCGCGCTGTATAAAAACTGCACGAAAAAAAACGGTAAGTCATACAAAGAAGCATGACATGGCTTTGCGTGGAATCCTGACAGCAAATGAAATACACAGCAAAATGAAAATCTCATGAATGTCCCATGCCTAATACGTGTATATCCGAGAAATGCTCTATATATTATGTAAGACCTGGGTGATTGTGCGTGGAAATTTGCACTGGAGGTTGTTCTTCGTGTACAAATCTCACACAATACTACTCACTTGCCTTTGCACCATAGCACACAACTGAACTGTGTTAAGCAATGGGGTAGGACGGGATTGGCTCACTAAATTTTGTTAAAATTGGCAAATTGCTACGCTAGTTTGAGCCGTTCCCACATTGCTTCAGATTTGCGAACGGCACAGTGTTGCACTGCACTAATTAGTGACGTTGTCTGGGGTGGGATGGCCTGGTGAGGCGGGTGCCCAATCTGTACATATCCTGTCCCTCACCTTGTGCCCCACAACCGGTGAGAGCCAGCAAAATCAGACACTGCCCTCTCTGCCTGGAAACAGTGTTGTTGTTCCTTTTCAAATTTCATGTTTTACTTATTCTTGCATTACCCAAGTGAATTTGCTTTTTCCAGGATGGTGTGTTTCTGTAGTTTTTTCATGCAACATATTACCTCCTCATCAGACCTCCCCGTCACAGTCCTTACGTAAGTGAGCGACAGCTCCTCCCCGCAGACATTCCCAAGCTGAAACTCCCCTGCTCCCATTCCTACCCTCCAGGCCACGCCCACATCCTGTGGAACATAACCCCTGACCTTACCTCCAGACATCCTGTTGTTTTTTACTGCGACTGGAACAGGTTGTTGTACTCTCGGTTGGTGAGGATGTCTGCTGTTGGTAAGTATAATTGAGGTATGCTCTAGCAGCCTTTTCTTGTCGGAGGCGTGGCTTGAGTCCCTGCCGTAGCAGGACGACCACGGGCTCCGCTCTGTTCACGTCGGAACCTCAGTGAGGGGTGGCCAGGCTTCCTCACGCTTGGGTGAGGGCGTGTTGCTTTTGCTTGGCCCGCCAGGCATGCCTGGGGCGTGGTGGGTGCGGGTTCCTTGTGTGGGCTGGCTGTGGTATCCTAGGTTATAGAACCATCTTTACCAGTGGTTCTGAAACCTAGGAGCTAGTGGTTCTCTAGGCAGACTGTAACGGAAGACTGTGCCTTCGGCAGCTGTTTTACGGAGCGCTTCCGTGGATGGGGTCTTTATTCCTTGTATCTTAAATAAAGCTACTTCAACTGTTTACCATCGCCTTGGATCCTCATTATTACACTGGCGACGACTTGGAGCTACCCACGTGTCAACAATCCTGTTTTTAATCGGACTGAAACGGAAAACTTCAAACGACAACAGAGTCAACCGGATAAAGTAAACACTCTTCAAGGACACTAGACCTCAACACTGTTACTCCGACTCAATCCACAGCAAGTACTTTGATTTTTCATTATATTTAATTTTACTGTGAGTTAAACCGTTACTCACGTTCTCTCAAGCTCGCGCGCTCTGTCCTTCTCGCGAAGGCATTCCGCTGCTTCACTTGGCTTGTAGAGATCCTGTTGTGACGTCACAGGGTTTCCTGTTCGTGCTGGTTGGCTCTTTGTGCTTGGTCACTGGAACGCAGCGCATCACGCTGCGTGACCACGCTCGTCGGCCATCTTTGAAGAAGCAATTTATTGCAAATGCAGTGACATGCACACCTTTGTTCCTTGCGTGTCATTCATTGGTCAATGATGTGCCCTGCTACACGGTGATGCGCACACCTTTGATGATTGCGTGTCATTATTAGTTCAAAATCTTCCAACGCGGTGACACGCACACCTTTCTTCCTTGCATGTCATTCATTGGTCAATGATGTGGCCTGCTACACGGTGATGCGCACACCTTTGATGATTGCGTGTCATTATTAGTTCAAAATCTCCCAACGCGGTGACACGCACACCTTTCTTCCTTGCATGTCATTCATTGGTCAATGATGTGCCCTGCTACACGGTGATGCGCACACCTTTGATGATTGCGTGTCATTATTAGTCAAGATTTCCCTCCGCTGTGACACGCACATCTCCTTCTGTGTGTCATTCGTTTAAATCGGTGATACGCTCACCTTCTCCACTCGTGTTTCTGCTTCATGGTGCTTATGACATGCTGATGTATACTACACGGTGACACGCACACCTCTTCACTGTGTGTTTTAAGGTTCCATATTCTGTTTATACATATTTGGCATTTAAAAAAATTAAAAAATAAAGTGTATTTTATAACTTATCTTCTCTCTCATTCAGTTGTGCACACTACCATTTTCGCTTTTCTCACTTCGTTTCGTTCTTATAATGGCTATGCAGAATGTTCCTATTCCTTCATTGTTCTTGAACTCGCCAGGTGATCCACCTTTGAAGTGGTCTAAGTGGAAGAAAGTGTTTGCACATTATGCAAAGGTGTGTGGTGCCAATCTAAGTGCGGAGAGGAAAACATCACTTTTATTACATTGCCTTGGCTCTGAAGGCCAAGAGGTATATGAACATCTCCCTGAACTCACAGAGGATAGTGTTGCAGATCTAAATGAATATGAAATTGCTATAAAGAAACTCTATATTCACTATCTTCCAAAACTGAGTATTGTTCTGGAGAGGTATCACTTTGGGAAAAGGATGCAACATCAAGGTGAGACTGTTGAACAATATATAACTATTCTACGTAAATTGGCTTCTACATGCAGTTTTGGAGCATCTTCCGAAGTACGCCTTAGGGATCAGTTCATGTTAGGGTGCAATCTTGAAAAAGGAAAAGAGTCAATGTGGGAAAAGAACAATCCATCTTTACATGAAGTATTATCTCTGGCAAAAACTTCAGAACATTCAAAGGCTTGTGTGGAGGTGATTAAAAAAGATGCTCTAATTACGACTAAAGTTAGCGATGCTAGTGTTAAGGTTGTAGTGGAAAAGGAGAAGGATAAGATTCAGAGACCAACTCAAACCAACACCAAGTATGTTACACAAAACAAATCTTCAAACAAAGTCTTTGTAGGAAAGTGTTTTCGGTGTGGTGATGCGGGACACTTGGCTAACAATAAGTTGTGTCCTGGATGGAAAGCTACGTGTAAGAATTGTGGCAGAAAAGGCCATGTCTCAACGTGTTGTAGATCGACCACATCAACCAAAAGCAAAGTTAGAGAAGTAAACTGTGATGATGATGACTCTGCAGAAGAAATTATTATTTTAGAAATCTGTGTTGAGAAACTCGATGGTCCACTTGAAAATGTAATAGTAAATGGTAAAGAAGTCCTGATGTTATTTGACTCAGGTGCAAAGATCACTTTGATACCATTTACGTTTTATGAAGGAAAAACTCAAGGCTGGAGTAAAACTGTTAAAACCAGATATTAAGCCAAAGTGGTACGGTGGCGAACCAATAAAATTGGCTGGTTATTTTTGGGGTTCAATAGAATTTAAGGATAGGATCATTTCAGGGAAAATCTATGTTTCCGTCAAAGGAGACTCGTTAATAAGTTGGGTACACCAACGTGATCTTTTTGTTTTTCTTGACCCTAATGCTAATCCAATGGTTTGTTTAAGGGATAAGCCTACTGTTAATTCTGTTCAAATTGATTGTGACAGCTTACTGACTGGAGAGGTTTTCAGATGTCTTTAAGAATGAACTTGGATGTTTAAAGAATTATGTTCATGAGATTAGGTTAAAAGAACATGCCGTTCCTAAGGCTGCAAAAGTCAGGAATGTTCCCATGGTTGTTAGAGGTAGTATGAAACTTGAGTTGGACAAGCTAGTTGCCAATGGGATAATTGAAGAAGTGGAGGCTTCACTATGGGTTTCCCCAGTCGTGATTGCCCGTAAGGCCAATGGGGAAGCTCGTCTTTGTGTAGACTTGAGGGAATTAAATAAAGCTGTGGTGGTTGACCACTATCCTTTACCCAACATTAGTGAAATGCTTAGTATGCTAAATGGTGCGAAGTACTTTTCTTCCCTCGATCTCAGTTCGGCTTACCACCAAATCAAACTTACTGAGAAGTCTCAAGAATTGACCACTTTCACCACACTCTTTGGTACTTTAACATTTTTAAGGATGCCATTTGGTCTCATTTCGGCCGCTTCAGTTTTCCAGCGGGCTATGGAAAGGATATTGAAGGGTGTGGTGGGAATGAAAATCTACCAGGATGACATTTTGGTTTCTGGTTCAACAGAATTGGAGCACAACACAAGACTTTGTGAGGTTTTAGATACCTTGTTGAAGTCTGGGATGACTCTTAAATGGGCAAAGTCCAAGTTTGGGGGGCGTGGCCAACTGCCGAGCATGGAGGACGTGAGCTGAAAGAGCTCCGTCTTCTGCCCTGACAATTAGCTAACTATCCTGCACAATCCTGGACCCTCGGAGCAGATGTGACTCTCTAGCCGCGGCAGAACGACACTAGAGCCTGCGGCGGTGGCTGGGACACTGGCAACCCGCAACGGACTACCGATATCGGCGCGGCTCCCGGGTGGCCTGGGCTGAAGAGGGGCAGAGCTGCGGCCGCTGAATGTCGGCCTTGTGAGATGCCGTGACTGGACGGAGCTCCTGACACTGCGGAAGGCGACCGGCGTACGCATGGGGTGGCAGCTGATGAGCGAAAGGATCGGCGGCATTGACTGAGGCGGACGCAGTGAGTTAATCGGCTGCTTTGATCCGGCAGCAGTCACGGACCCAAAGGACAAAATGGCGGAGGAGTCTGCTCGAGTCTGAGGCCGGCGGAGCGATGATGGCGGCGATCTGGTGAGGGGCCGGGCTTGATCTGGAGGATACTGGAGCTAAGGCGAGTGTGGACTACGAGTGCATCACCCCCCCTTGCCCTTCCCCGCCTAGGAACTGACTGATCACTGACCGGCGGTGCGTTGAGAAGCGTGTCCCCGAGGCCTGCGGCGGGGCACCCGGTCATACTGTGCCGGCCGTTTAGGCTTCCTACCGAGTGGGTCGGCGAGGCTATCCACTGTGGCATTATACATACAGGAGACCCGCTTTGGAGGTAAACGCTGCAGCTTTGAGACCCCGGAGACAGTGCTGCTGTACGGAGGGCCCGCGTATACTGGCACCCTGACCGGCCCTGTTCAAGAGGCGCACGGATTGGGCGAGATGACGCCCAGTACCTGCGGCCTGCCCTGGTGGTGAGGTAAGGCACACGACTGAATTGGTGGGGCGGAGGAATCTTTCGCCACCGGGCTTGCTCTACTTAATACCGCAGATACGCGGAGAGACCTCCTGCCGGGGTCCACCTGGCGAGTGCACGCTCCCGGAACGGAAACGGCGGACCCCCTGAGGCCTGTGGACCTGGCGCCCTTGGGACCCTCCAATACACGCCGGAGACCGGAGCTGTGCTGGGCGGGTGGCTGTGCAGAGCAGGGCCCACTGGGACATTTTTAAGGGGTCCTCCAGCGGCGGGCACGAAAAGGGGCACGGCGAGACGCTATGGGGCGCACAAGAAACAAGCAGGCGGACGCCGCCGCCGATGGCACGTCACAGCTCATGTTTGGCAGCGACCCCTCTAACGCATCGGACAACGACGTGATATCTCCGACAGGAACAGATCCCCATGATGCTAAGTTGGACTTGATCTTGAAGGAAATCCGGGATTCCCGTACAGCGTTGGAGACACGCATAGATACGATATCCACTAATCTCAATTTGCTACAAGTGGATCATAAAAAGCTGGCTGATAAGGTCAAATCGAACAAATTGGCCCTGGATGACCTTATACCGCAACAAACGGAACACTCCACTCAACTTGAGCAATTTTGGCGGCAATTGAAAGGATTGCAGGAAAGGGTGGACGATGCGGAGGGGAGGTCCCGCCGCAACAACGTCCGCATACTTGGTATGCCGGAACGCAGTAAGGGGACCAATCCGACGCAGTTTGTTGAAGACTGGCTGAGGGACCACGTGGCGACAGAGGGGCTGACACCTATGTACAGTGTGGAGAGAGCACACCGGGTGTCTTCCAGACCCCCGAGGCCGGGCGCGCCGCCTCGCCCGCTGATTGCACGCATCCTGCACTACAAGGATCGCGACACCATCCTGCGGGCAGCTAGAGAGAATGCTCCTGTGCGCTTTGAGAACCGAACAATTTCACTTTATCCGGACTTTACCCCGATGGTCCAGAAAACTCGGGCTACATTCCTAGGAGTGAAGAGGAGCCTCCGTGACCGCAACTTGAAATATGCGCTACTCTTCCCGGCAAGATACAAAGTGGTCCATGGTCAGAAATCGTACTTCTTTGAGACACCTGAGGAGGTAGCGGACTGGCTCGAAATAACTTTTACGCCAGAGGCTTCTCAGACTTCATTACCATCGGAACAGATACGTCGAGCCTCCCCGATGCGAACGACTGGACTACCCCGATCGGGGCCTGGCTCCTCCATGGCTGCTATGGACTCTGGCCCCACCGCGGACCAGATCACGAGTAGCCAGAAAGATGCGCTCCTCACGGTGGCGGCTCTGGCGGCTCATGATGCCCAGACTGCGGCAACCTCGGAACACTCGTCTGACGCCGCTACGATACGCTCTGAATCGGACACTAGCATAACGTTGTTTCCTTCGATCACGGCCCAGGTTGCTAGGGACTTTTGAGGCTATGTTCCGAGATGTCCGGGAGTGGTAATGTATGCCAAGAATATGTGCTGTGTATGCTGCTGTTAATGTTTGCTCAGAGGGTCCAGAATGCACGTGCTTCATAGGGAGGTGTGTTAAAACCACAGAGACAGACATACTTAAATGCACATTATGCTGTTGTCACGAACTGATGCAGTTCAGGCCTCCACCCCCCAGGCGACTGCGATATCGCATTTCTTGTTTGCAGTCCATGTTGGACTCTTGTTTTTTGTTTGGTCCCCTATTGTTTCATGGGGAACCCTAATGTTTGGGAATTTCTGGGTAGAGACAAGCTCGGCCTTGCAACGTTTTTTACATACAGGGTTTTGGGTTCCACAAGATACACTGCAACTACATTCTCATCGCCGGGATGGCATTACATAACACATATACTTATTGCACATGGAATGTGAGGGGACTGGGGTCAGTTCCTAAACGACACCGGGTACTGACACAACTTACTAGAAGGAAGGTTGCTATAGCCTACTTGCAGGAAACTCATCTTAATGCTGGCGAAGCTGCCAAATTGCAGAGGAAATGGAGGGGACAACTGTTTGCTACCAACATACTCCGCTTTCTCTAGGGGGGCAGTGATATGGATGAGGGGTACGGTCCCTTTCAAGCTCTTAGAGCAAAAAATAGATGTCAACGGCAGATAGGTACTGTTGCATGGTTTATTGGATGGGGCTCATGTGGTCATGGGCTGTATATATGCCCCGAACGTAGAACAGGATACATTTCTAGTTACGTTGAGTGCAGCCTTGACGGACTGGACTGCACACCCCTGGGTGATAGGGGGGGGACTTCAACGCTGTGTTAGATATTGCCTTAGACAGGTCTCACCCACCGCTACATGCCACTGAAAGCAAAAAACAAGCGGAGGCGCTTGGGCGCTGGACGGAGGGTTGGGAACTACATGATGCATGGCGCGCAAAACATATAGGGCACAGGGAATACTCTTTTACTCTCCACCACACAGACACATTCTTGGATCGATCATTTTCTGTGCTCTGGCACTCTGCTAGGGTCCATTACCATGGTGCTCCATATGGGGAAAACACTATCGGATCATAGCCCTGTAGAACTAACCATGCAGTGGGGTAAGGTTCCTACTCCGATCCCGACCTGGAAATTACAACCTGAGATGCTGGAGGATCAGGTATTCCGCACTACCCTCTCGGAGGCGATTGTAAATTATTTTTCAGAGAATAAGGGGACTGCTAGCTCCCGACAGGTGGAATGGGATGCCTTTAAGACGGTCATACGGGGAGTGGCGATTAGCACCAAAGTAGGAGTGAGACTCGCCCATATAGAGCGTATTACAGAGACAGAGGCCAGGCTGGCAACACTAGAGGGGGAGGCTGCAGGGACAAATGACCAATTGACGCAATTGCAGGAGGCTAATATCCAATACGCGGAGCTACTTGAAGAGCTGCGTATTGTGGACTACAGGTTGTTCAGGCAAAAACAACATGCACAGGCTGACAGGGCGAGACCACTGCTAGCCCGACTAGTCCGAAACGCCCCACTGCCCACACCTATATTAGAAATCCGGAATAACAGGGACGTAGTAGTAAACACGCAATTCGATATCAACACCGCGTTTAGGGACTATTATGAACATCTTTATGGTCCATCGACTATTCTCACACGCACTGACTTTGAAGCGTTTTTCGATGGCATATGCATTCCCCAACTCACACACACGCAGCGTAATGACCTTCTGCGACCCATCACAGGGACGGAAATACGGCAGGCGATTAAGGCATTGCCGCGTAATAAGACCCCGGGGACGGATGGCCTTCCGGCCGAATTTTACGCAATGTATATCAATTTACTGACTCCTCACTTGCAATGTCTTTATCACGAATCACTGGAACGAGATGGGTTGGCAGCTACTACACTGCAGGCATTAGTGGTATCGCTATTGAAGCCCGGAAGGGATGCCTTGCTTATCTCGAGCTACAGACCGTTATCACTTCTCAACACGGACTATAAAATCCTGAGTAAGATCTTGGCCACGAGACTTAATCAGTTTATTCCCGACCTGATACATCCTGATCAGTGCGGGTTCGTGCCTGGTAGGAGTACGGCCCTCAATATCAGACGGCTACACCGAGTACTGTTAGGCACACAAGGGACGGGAACCGCAGAGGGCTGCATATCCCTTGACCTGCGGCAGGCGTTTGACTCCCTGCAATGGGACTATATGTTCTATGCCCTCGCATGCTTTGGCATACCCGAGGAATACATAGCGAGGGTGCGCTTACTCTATACAAACCCCACAGCTCGAGCACGCACGGGTCGGTTCGTCTCAGGCCAATACACAGTGGCTCGGGGGACGAGACAGGGTTGCCCCTTGTCACCGTTGCTGTTCATCTTGGCGTTAGAACCGCTGCTACATAGACTCCGAACCTTCGCGGGTGGTCGGGGATTACTGCGGGGTCGTACGATCCACACCGTCTCGGCATACGCGGATGACCTCATTCTTTATATCAAGGATATGGCCGTTGACCTTTCCCCTATGCCCGCCATATTTGAGACATTTCAAAACATCTCGTGCTTGGCCATCAATGCTGCCAAGTCGTACGCGTATTTCTTTACCGGCAGTGAGAGGAGCGGATCTTTTCGGTTCGGTCCCTGGGCTTTTCACATAGCACCAGTCACGTTTAAATATCTCGGAATACAAATTTACCGCAACAACTCGGACCTCCTAGATGGCAACCTAGGGTGAGCGATTACTGCTCTTAAATCCCAAATCCAGTTCTGGGTCTCACTGCCTCTATCGGTGGCAGGCAGAGTGGCCATTACAAAAATGGTGCTGCTGCCGCGGCTCCTGTACTTCTTCACCAACCTGCCACTACTTGTACCCGCGAGGTTCTTTAAAGTGTTGAACTCTCTGGTGACAGAGTTAATATGGGGCTCAGGGCGCAGACGTATAAGCTTGGCGAAGTTGCAACTTCCCACGAACCAGGGAGGGATGGGGGTACCGGACCTACGAGCGTACTGCTACGCCAGCCAGTTACAATGGCTGGCGTACTGGCTTGCTGGCCGCAACTTACATGAGCTGGATATGACAGCGCGGGATAGGGATAAGGGGATCATCCACAGGCTTTTACTACCACAAACTCCCCCGTTGGTGTCCGCACCCCCCTTATTAAGGTTAGCTATATTATACTGGCGGAGTGCGGTTAGATATACTGACCGGAGTATGCCGTACGCCCCCACTATTCCGCTGCTGGGTATCCCCACGCGCTCGGGACTAACCTCCTGCCGAGCTCTACAAGCCTGGACTGAGGCAGGCATCACCACCCTGGGAGACTTCTATGCGGAGGGGGTGTTAATGACGCACAAAGCGTTTGTCCGTGCCCATGGGGCCCCCGATACGCTATTCCTTTTACAGGCGCATATTTCCAGATATATACGCACCATATGGTCGCCGAATGATACGGAACCACCCACGAACACACTGCTTACCATGCAATACCGGATGGGTAATGGGGCCCGGCTGACGAAATGGCTAGCTCATGGGATTCGAACTGAGAGAGCGATCTCATTACAGCAGGTGCGTGACAAATGGGAAGGGGATGTGGGTCGCGCATTTACGACCAAAGAATGGGACATCATACTGGGGTTCCCCAAGAAGGTTTCTCGTAATCCCAAATTTAAATTTATTCAGTTGATGTTGCTGCTAGGGCGTACTTGACCCCACGTAGGCTGCGAGCCATGTTCACAAAGGTGACAGATGCCTGCCCGCGCTGCCATGCACCCAATGCGGGACTGATCCATATGGTACGGGATTGCCCTCGATTGGGACATTATTGGGCGACAGTGTGCAAAATATTGTCGGCGGTGGCCCCGGTGCACCGCAATGACACCTTGGAATACTGCATACTAGGACCTCGGGGGGGGGGGAAGGGCAACCCTACCTCGCGTTTCGCTAACCTCGCGCTCCTGTTAGCCAAAAGAGCCATAACCACACGATGGAAGGCTACTAAAGCCCCGTCATTACAAGACTGGCACACTGAAGTGATGAAATGGGGTAGGGCAGAGGGAGCTGAACTGCAAAGGGAGGAATACAGAGGTCTTAGGAAGACTCCGATCTCGCTGGACTGGTATGCAATGCTTGAAGAATACGCTGCAATAGATATTTTGTCTTATTAGGTCCTGTCGGGGATCCTGCAAAGGGGGCCTGCTGGATGGACATGGGCCGATCGGACCACTCATGTTGTATGTTTGCCACGACCAGAATGGTGACAGGAATGTATAGTTTAAATATGACAGACTTGGGAACCAAGATGTGTATAATTGTGGATATAGATGAGATACCATCACTGTTGTCATGTATTATGGGCTGGGCATGCAGGGAGGGAAGGGAGGGGAGGGGGGATGGATGTTAATAGTTACAATGTTTTATTTACACTGTGCCCAGATAGATTTACTAACTTGTTAATCGGTCCCCCGCACTATGATGTAGGCGGGAATAGTGAGGAAAGACGTGTTTGGCTATGATGTTGGAGACTTCACAATCCTACCAGCTCACTATATGTGGCCAATTGGCGACAATTATGGATGTCAGCAATTGCTCAGGGGTATCATTCTAGGATGGTAGTAATCATGTCATATTATGCTGAGTGTATACGTGTCCTCATGTGCCGCTGCATGACGTCTGGCTTAATGTTTTGTAAAATCAATAAAAACATTTAAAAAAAAAAAAAGTGCAAGTTTGGAGTTCAAGAAGTTGAATATCTAGGACATCTAGTTACAATCAATGGAATTCAACCCAAAAGTTGTTGGTTGACACAATAGAGAATTTGCCCTCTCCCAAGAACAGAGATGAGTTAGTGAAGTTCTTGGGAAGGGCCGAGTTCTATAACAAATTTATCCCCAAGTTTACTGAGAGGTCGTTATCTTTAAGATCTTTGTTAAAGAAAAATACTGAGTTCATCTGGTCCAAATTCAAATTATGTGAAACTGAATTCATTGACATCAAATCTAGTTTAAAGAATGCATCTGACCTTGGGAGTTTCGATGTTGATGATGATGTGATTGTGATGACTGACGCTAGCTCAAGAGGTTTGGGTGGTGTCTTGTTACAAAGATCAGGAGGTGAATATAGGACAATTGCTTTTATTTCAAGAGGTCTGCGAGGTGCTGAAACAAATTATTCAGTTATTGAAAAGGAGGCTTTGGCTGTCTTTTGGGCTGTAAGAAAGCTGAAGAAGTTTCTTTGGGGGCGCAAATTTGAAATAAAGACAGATCACAAACCTCTTAAGGAGGTCTTTACTAAAAAAGGTGTGGATCAGATTTCTGGTCGCATACGTAGATGGGTCTTTGCTCTTCAAGAGTTTGATTTCAAAATAAACTATGTTCCAGGAGCTAGTAACTTGCAGGCAGATTGTCTTTCAAGATTTTTTGTCGAGTCTGAATGTGATGAAGACTCATTGGAAGAGAGCTTTGCTGGGAATGACTTTAATGAAGATTTGAATGTATGTTTTGTTACCGAAGGGATTATACAGGAGACGGAGTGGAAGACTTCGCTAGAAAAGGATGTTTGCTTGCAGAGTGTGATGAAAATGGTTTTAGAGGATTGGTTGGTCAAAAATAAGTGTGGGGAAGAGTTACTGAGTTTTTGGGAAGTTTGTAATGAACTTTCTATTGTTGATGATTTGCTTATGAGAGGGAGTAAACTTGTGCCTCCTGAAGATTTGAGACTTGTTTTGGTAAAGAGGGCTCATTCCAGTCATATGGGCATTTCTAAAACGAAAGAAAGGGTCAGGGAAAGTTTCTGGTGGCCGTCAATGGATTTGATGATTGAGAGGGAGGTTAGAGAGTGTTTGGATTGTGCAAGGAGTGACAAGGTGTTAAAGTGTAGAACCCAGCTCATGGTTGTCAGGGAGAGAGCTGCTGGTCCTTGGGTTGACATTGCCATGGACATTCTCGGTCCTGTAAGGGTCAGTTCGCATGACAGATATGTTTTCGTTTGCTTAGACATGTTTTCTCGGTGGCCAGAAAAGTTGTGAATTCAATTGAGTCTAGTGATGTCATAAAATTCTTAGAGGAGCTATTTGAAAGAGAGGGTTTTCCCCCAGATTTATCCTTACAGATAATGGGGTTCAATTCACCTCTGGGCAAGTTGAAGAGTTTCTTAGAGAGAGAGGAGTGAAGGCTAAGAAAGCTTCACTCTATCATCCAGAGTCCAATGGCGCTGTGGAACGTTTTATTGAAGTTTTAAAAGAGAGTTTGCAGTTGTCCCTGGTTTGTGAGTCCAGCTGGGTTGAAGGTTTGAGGAAGAAAGTGAGAGAATACAGGTTGACTCCTCATTCCAGTACAGGGGTCTCACCTTTCCGTTTGCTTAAGGGGAGGTTACCCTGTTGTGAGGTCAGCCCTGGTTGGCTCATTGAGAAAAGATTGAAGTTTGATAAAGAAATGTGTGTGCCTTCAGGTTGGGAATCCAAAGAGGAAGAAAAGAAGTTGAAGTCTAAGGCATTGTATGACATGAGGAAAGCTGTTAAAGAGGACTCCGCTCACTTATAATTACCCTTGTCTGGGCCGGTCGACAGCCTAGAATATACTCACCCTTCCTTTGTCGCTTGGCGGCCTGGGAGCCCCGGATTTCAAACTTTACGCCCTCAGCGCCCAAGCCAGCTTCCTCCACTTCTGGCTCCACCCGACGCCTTTCCAACCGCACGTTGCGGTGGAGGCTGATCTCGGTGCCCCCTGGCCGCTCCTGACCGCTCTTTTTGCCCCAGCGAAACCCCCGCGCGGCGAGATCGACACAGTGGAGACTTTGCGATGGGCCTGGGATGGGCTCCGGAGATATTCTGGCTCTCGCATGCTCTCCGCAAATGCCATGCCCATTGCACATAACCCGACATTCCCCCCTCTACAGACGGCCGGAATGGTCAAACACGCGACCCGCTTTCAGCAACACTTTCTTTTCTCTTGCGGCCGAGTCCGGCCCCATGGACACTCTGCTTTATTATCAACTCAGGGCTCTCTGCAGGGAGCTTCACCCCACGTTTCCTCAGCCCCCCCCCTCGATGGCCGCCCTCAATTTTCTCTACACATCCTCCTCCCTCCACAAGCTGGTCACCAAGATTTACGCCTTTGCGCTTGCGGACTCCCCCATCTCCACTGACCGCGCCCGTGCGGCGTGGAGTGAAGATCTGGGCGCCGATCTCTCTCAGGAGGTCTGGCTTTACTGCTGCAATCAGACCAAACGTTTATCCCCAAACTACCGCCTGCGCCTCATTCATTTTAAATATTTGCATAGACCATACCGCTCCCCCGCTCAGCTGCACAAAATGGGCCTTACCCCCAGCGACAGATGTTTGCGATGCTCCGCTCCTGCGGCAGACTTCTCCCACCTTGCCTGGCTGTGCCCCAAAGTCTCAGCATACTGGCCCGAGGTGTGCGCCGCTATCACTGAGATCACCTCTACGCCGGTCCAGCCAGACCCCCTGCTTTGCCTCCTAGGCTTTGTGAAATTCTGCCCAGACGCTACCCGTCGGCTGACTGTGATGCATCTCGTTCTCGCGCGGCGCAGGGGTTGGAGGTCTGTGCCCAAGGTAAGCGCTTGGCTCGAGGACGCTTCGCGCTGTCAGACACTTCTGTCTGAATTCTGGAACTTGGTGCCGGCCACTTCCCGTCCGATTGATATTTGGGGTCCCCTTGTCTCCT
Source organism: Calotriton arnoldi (assembly GCA_963921515.1). Classification (NCBI taxonomy): domain Eukaryota; kingdom Metazoa; phylum Chordata; class Amphibia; order Caudata; family Salamandridae; genus Calotriton; species Calotriton arnoldi. The sequence continues at coordinate 448,115 of CAWUFW010000179.1, forward strand.
ATCTCCAGCGCCAGGACTCCCTGCCCTCTGCGACCTCTCCCGCGCTCCCCGCCGGCACTCCGCCGGCGGCGGTTGGTGGCGTTGGCTCGTGAGGTGCTGCCTCCCCACCCACACACTTTTCTGGTCCCCTGAGCCCTCTTCCATCTGCGTTGGGCTTTTCCCGGGTGCTCTCCCCCGCTCCCCCTGTTTCGCCTCAGAATCTCTCTTTCTGTGTAATGCAACGAGCTTTTTATATATGATGATTCATTTGATGTATGCAACAGATGTGGTTCTCCTCTTTGATTGCGGACCCTCCGCCTGTATAAACTGTAACCTTGAAGTGCAATTATTTTTCAATAAAGATGTTTGAAAAATTAAAAAAAAAAAAAAGCTGTTAAAGAGACAAGGGTCCAAGTAGGAGATTGGGTGAGAATAAAATCTCCAAGAAACAGCGTACAGTGTTCCAAATTCAGCATGCCTTGTCGTGTTAAGAAATTATTTAGAAATGCTGTGAAAACTGATGATAATAAGATTTGGAATTTAAGCAGAGTTTCAAAATGTTCATCTGAGCAGGGATCGGTTCCTTTGTCTGCCAAGGTGATGGATTTAAAAGGTATCCCGGAATCGGGATCAGCTCCTTTGACGGCTAAAAAAAGTGTGTCTGGCAAGTTGTAGTCAGACCTAAACGTGAAAGGAGTAAACCAGTTTGTTTTCGTGATTTTGTTTAAATGCTCCTTTTTTTTTCCCCTTTCTCTTTTTGTTTTTCCTTTGCTGTTTTTGTCAAATATAAGTGAGGAGGTGATGTGGTATCTTAGGTTATAGAACCATCTTTACCAGTGGTTCTGTAACCTAGGAGCTAGTGGTTCTCTAGGCAGACTGTAACGGAAGACTGTGGCTTCGGCAGCTGTTTTATGGAGCGCTTCCGTGGATGGGGTCTTTATTCCTTGTATCTTAAATAAAGCTACTTCAACTGTTTACCATCGCCTTGGATCTTCATTATTACACTGGCGGTCTGAGATGTGCTTCGCATTGAATGGTGGAGGCGTGACTTAAGTCCCTGCAACAGCGGGATGGCCGTGGGCTCCGCTCCCTTCCCATAGGAGCCACGTTGTGCCTGGGGTGTGGTGTGTGCTGGTTCTTGGTACGGGGCAGGCCGCTTCTGCTACGGGCAGTTTTTTGAAGGGTGCTTATCCGGAGGAGGTCTATGGATGTGTGAAAAACGCACGGATGGGCCTGATTGTTTTTTGTGGTTTGTGAGCCAAGTGGGGCGTGCGCTATGATTGGCCAGCAGGGCGGAATGGTGTTTGCTGCTGCATGGCCGTTGGTTAGTGGGCGTCTTGGCAACCATGGTTTAGGATCTAATTGGACTGGTTTGCAGGCCAATTAGTTATGGTATATAGAGGGTGTGCTTCACCTGGCCTCTGACTCGTCATGGATGGGGAAAGAGGTCAGAGAAGTGTAAGCATTTGGAGGAGGAGGTGGTGGCTGGTCCTCCAGCTGCTCCTTCCTTGGCTGATGTCCAGAGGATGATTGAGGCAGCTGTTTCTGCTGATTTCAGGCCAGGGAGGCAGTGAGGTCTAAAAGTTAGAAGTTGGATGCCCCTGATACTCCTGATCCTGACTGTGATTCAGAGGGGGAGGTGAAAGGGTGATTTATTCATGGGGCTGACCTTCGCAGTATTTTGCAGCATGTGCGGGACAATTTGGGGTTTCCTATGCCCTCGGTGGCTGAGCAATTTGAAGATTTCTTTGCCAATTATCAGAGAAAGGAGCCTGAATGTCTTCCTATCCATAAGTTGGTCCGGAATGTGCTGAAAAGGAAATGGAGGGATGTGGACAAACATGCTTTTCCCCGGTTTCTGGCGAAACATTATCCATTACAAGGATTTTCGGATGAGTTCCCTTCCGTCGTGAAGGTCGATTCGCTGTTGGCAGGACTTTCTTAGAGCCTTGTGGTGTCGGAGGATACAGTACCTTCAGATCCTGGGGATAAGAGGGTTGAAGGGGCTCTGAAAAGATCTTTTGTGGCTTCCAATCTGGCTGTTAGATCTGCTGCGTATACCAGTTATCTGGTTCAGTCGCTGCTGAAGGGCTGTCAAAGTATCTCAGAGCAGCTGCTTCAGGAGGAAGATCCCTCGGAGTCACTGACTATGTTGGAACAGCAGTTGCGTTTCTTGTCCGACCCGTCTTTTGATTCCCTTAGTGCCTCGGCTGCGGGGGCCTCTGTGGTGGCTAGGCAGCAGTTGTGGCTTAAGGCTTGGAAGGCGGAGGCGGCACAAAAAGGTGCTCTCATGAAAATTCCCTTCATGGGCTCCAAACTGTTTGGGGACCCATTGGAGGCTTTGATTAAGAAAACTGGACAAGAAGTTGTTGGCTCCTGTCCGGCTGCCACTGAAGGGCAAGTTTGCTGGCTTTAAGAGGGCTTTTGGTCAGGTGTTCCAGTCTAAGATGGCCCCTCAGCCCTTTTGCGGTAGGGGACGTGGCCGGGTGTCCCTTCCTTCCATAAGTCCTGGGGCCAGCAGGGAACTTCGGATTCAGCCGGTCAAGCAACATCATGACTATCCTGCGGTTCTGGGGGGGGGGGGACTGGTGGGGGGTCACCTCAGGAATATTTTGCTGGTCTGGGAAGAATTTGTCAGGGATCAGTGGGTCCTGCAGATTATCAGGCTGGGTTATCATATAGAGTTTATGGAGCCTCCCTTGGAAGTTTTCTGTTCTACCCCTGTTCCAAGTTCGCCGGTGAAGAGTCAGGCTCTGTTGGCGGGGTTCAAGACCTGTTGAGCAAGGGGGCCATTGTGAAGGTACCTGTGGCACAACAGGGAAAGGGGGCTTACTCTATCCTTTTTCTTATCTGAAAGCCCAATGGCAATTACTGTCCTGTATTGGATTTAAAAGCTGTGAATTTATGCATTCCTCGCCAGTCCTTTAAGATGGGGACACTCCTGTTGATTCTTCCCTTCCTGTTGGTGGGGGACTTTCTCACTTCTCTGGATCTGAGGGACGCATATTTTCATGTGTCGGTGCACAGGGACTTGCAGAAGTTTCTGTGTGGGCGGCGATCATTTCCAGTTTCAGGTATTGCCCTGTGGACTCTCTGCTTCACATAGGGTGTTTACCAAAGGCTGGCTCCTTTGGTGGGGTTGTTACATGCACAGGGATTCCGGTGTTTCCGTGCTTGGCTGACTGGTTGATTTCTTCCTCTTCTTTCCCTAAGGCTTAATCTCAAACTGAGGATGTCTGCAGTCTCATACAGCAGTTCGGGTGGATACTGAACCTGGAGAAATCCCATTTGATTCCCACTCAGGAACTGTTGTTCATTGGAGGGGTCTTCAACACAAGGATGGGGAAGGTGTTCCTTTCCGAACCTCGCAGATTGACTCTTGTAAAAGAACTGACAACGGTTTTGGCCTCTCACGCTTCCACAGCACAGCAGTGGTTGAGGGTGCAGGGGTTAATGGCTGCTACTGTCATGATTGTTCCTTTGGCCAGGTTGCACTTATACCCCTTGGTGAATCATATCCTTTGCCTCAAGTGTCTGGGGTCTCAGGAGTGCGACCAGTTGATTCCGGGGTGTCCAGGTATCGCCCAAGATTTATCCTGGTGGTTGGATGTGGGGAATCTCATGAAGGGTTCTCCGTTTGTGCTCCAGGACAGGTTGGTTCTGACGACGGATGCCAGTGAACTGGGTTGGGGGGCTGTGATGGCTCAGGATTCAGTTCAGGGGATCTGGTCGGTCCAGGAGGCTCAGATGTCTTCCAACTGGAGGGAGTTAAAGGCAGTCGAGCTGGCCCTGATTCATTTTCTCCCTTGGGTCCTACATCGGGTTGTTCGTTGGAGGATAGACAATACTGTGGTGGTGTGCTATGTGAACCATCAGGGGAATGCGAAAATGGCTTCGCTGAATTTGTTAGCTCAGCAGATTTGCCAGTGGGCAGAGATGAATTTGTTGTCACTGAGGGCGATTCATCTTCCTGGGGTGTTGAACTCGGAAGCCGATCGGTTGAGCAGGTTGTTTCCCTCTCAATCAGAAATGTGTTTGGACAAGAGGGTGTTCGGGGTCCTCATGCAGAAGTTTGGGGTGCCAGTGGTGTACCTGTTTGCGACCCAGGAGAAAGCGTTGAGAGAGAGGTTTTTCTCTCTGTGCCCGTCAGAGGCTGTTTGGAGGGTGGAGGCTCTGCTGTTCCCGTGGGGGACCAGGTTGATGTATGCTTTTCCTCCGATTGCTTTGATTCAGAGAGGCTTATGATTCCCGGGGTGCTGGTGCCTGGGTCTGTGCAGGGCCGCTCTACTCGGGGGATGGCTGCTTCCTGGGCTTGTTTGCAGGGGGCTTCCATGGCGGAAATATGCAGGGCTGCCACTTGGAGTTCTCCTCACACCTTTATGTCACATTATCGCTTGGTGGGGGGTGGTGATGTGTCTGCCAGTTTTGGGGACGCAGTTTTGCGTTCTGTGCGTGGGGTGTACCTTTGCTGCTTCGTGTTTGTTATTAAGTCTGTTCTGCCGCTCTGATGTTGAGGCCAATTTCTTGCTTGGGTATCTTCTCACTTACGTAACGACTGTGATGGGGATGACTGATGAGGAGGTTATGCCCGGTTACTTACCGGTAATATTAATTACTCCGAGTCGTAGACCTCCCCGTCACAGTCCTGGTTCCCATCCCTCCCTCCCTGTTTTCGGCTTCTTGTGCTTGGTTTTACAGGATGTCCGGAGGTAAGGTCAGGGGTTATTTTCCCCAGGTTGTGGGCGTGGCCTGGAGGGTAGGGATGAGAGCAGTTTCAGCTTGGGAATGTCTGCGAGGAGGAGCTGTTGCTCACTTACGTAAGGACTATGAGGGGGAGGTCTACGACTCGGAGTAATGAATACTACCGGTAAGTAACCGGGCATTACTCATGTAGAATGCGTACTGTGAAAAGTGTGGGTCCATAGAGCTGTTTAGGTCGAGCATTCGAGACCTCTTGTATATACTTTAGTATATACTTATATGTGTATGTACTTTGTGGGCCCTGGAGATCAGCTCTAGGACGTGTCTGCTTCCGCTTAGGGACTTTTTTTTCTGTTCAACTGCCTCTATTTAACTATCTTTATAGAAAACGACCAGTAGAGGTCAGTAAAATACCAGAATTGCTTTTTGCTTGATCAACTGCCTCTATTTAACCGTCTTGATAGAATACGACCAGTATAGGTCAGTAAAATACCAGAATTGCTTTCTGCTGAGGAACTTTATTTATTTTATTTTTCTGGCAACTGCCTCTATTTAACTTTCTTGATAGAAAACGACCAGCAGAGGTCAGTAAAATACCAGAATCACTTTAGCATTCTCTAGATTCAAGTCCAAAGGAATTTTCTTCCGCGAGCACCCGTAGACAATAATTATTTTTTCTAATCTTGTATTTTTAGTGATATGACCACCAAAGTCTCTGATTTTATATTAAAAACAGAGCTTTGGACTATACCATTTCCCGCTGAAAGGCAATATTTCTCTCCATGTGTTCCCATACCTGGCGTGTCAGGCAGTTTGGTGCTTACTTTCCCTCCATGTTAAAGAACAGTAGATGCTTCAGCACCCAGGCTAATGTGCTGCATAGCTAAATACATATAAGGTCCCAAAGGCGAGACCGATTGCATTGCAAATGCTTGTTTTATTCAGGTTGTGGCTGGGCCATGATTGAGAGCTGTGGAGTCCAGGCGTGGCACGCAGTGCGAATTTCTCATAGTTTCAGTAGAGGGCTTATAAAGGGGTTTGGCATACATGCTCATCCAATCCTTGGCCCCTTTGTAGAGCACACAGAGCAATAGTCAGGTGTGTCAACTGTAAGTCTGATTATATGCAAAAGTGTGTTAAGGAGGTAGACAGCTGTCAAAACAAAGCCAAAGTTAAAGAAATTGCAATGCATACACGTGAGTGGGTGTTTTGTGTGTTTGTGGGGATTGGTGAATTGTAGGAGTTGCAAGGAAGTATGTGCAGGAGAGAGTGAAATAGGGCGCTTAAGTGGAAAGTGACGAGATGTGAGTTATGCAGATCAAGTGTTTCAGAAAGAAATGGGTCGAAAAAAAGCCTAACATTTAGCGAAGATACTCCAGAAGAGAGTCGTGTGAAGAAGAAAACTCTGAAGACCTTTCTCCTTCCACAGACCATAATATTGTTTAATTCGCAGTCTGCTTTAAAAGTTGAAATTAATTTGTAAATATGTTTTGTTTCCATCATGTCTAAAGGAGGCTGGTCAAATCTGAACCGGAAATCAAGCGAATGCCACTGTTACCTTAAAGCAAGAGATTTAAAAACACTCGGATGAAAAGGAGTTTCGGCGGTTGTCTTGTTGGACAAACGATTGATCGTGATTTCGGCGTTCCGGTTCTCACTCGGCTGCCTGATCCGCGTAGTTTGCCAAGGCTGCCCGGGGGGCCAGGTAGGGGACCCTCCAACAGGGCGGCCGCCTTAGTGCCACAGGAAGGCACAGAAGTATGCATTCTAGGCTCCCTGGGCTAGGGACCAGGGGGTCGGCTGGCCGCGTCACTTCCGGCCGTGGGAGGGGGACAGGGGTACAAAAGCCTTCCCCCGCCCACTGGAGGGTCTCTTGACCGCTGCCCGTCTCGCTGTTGCCTGCGTCGTCTGTGTTGCCGCCAGCCCTCAGGAACCACTTGCTGGTGAGTTGTCATCCTCCCCCCCAGCCCCCCTAGGCAGGGGCGCCCGCCCGGGCTCGCCCCGGCACCGGCGCCCGCACCAGGGGGGGGGAGACAGCTCCTTGAGGGCTAGGGCGTCTGCGTGGATTCTGGGGGGTTGTGCGGACTTCGGTGGCCCTGGGCACGCCGTGTCGAGCATTAGTTAGCTCATGCGGGTTGCGGGTCCCCTCCGGGTCGTTGGGCTCTGCTATCCATGAACTCTGCGAGGGGGGAGAGCTCTTGCCCTGGCACAGGGGCCTTGCCGGGGAGCGCGTTGTCCGGAGTCCTCCCCGCTGTGCCGCTACCTACCCCCCTCCCCGAGCCACACCTTTCAGCGATTGTTTGCATCTTGTCCGGGCTGTAGGACTGCGCCCGGCTCCTAGCGGGGATGGGCCTGGGGGTGGGCCCCCATCCCGAGCACCGCTACCTCCTCCCACCCTCCTCCAAGGGCTTACCGGAGCGGGAAGGTGGCCTCCCGAGGCTCGGGGGGTCCCTGCTCCAAGCAGGCCGCTGCCTCTTCGCTCGCCGAGTCCGTCGATGGTCTCCGCCGAGCTCTGGGGCCTGAGGCCAGGGTCGCCAGGCCTTGGCGGCGAGGGATCTCTAGGCGGGGTGCCTCAGCGGGGAAGATCTCCTCGGTGGGCCGGAGCGCATAGGGGCCACGCTGTGCCGCATCTTCTCCCTCCGCCCCCGGTTACCTCGCGGGCCGCGGAGGGGCGGCACCACGGCAGAGTTAGGGCACTCTCCTTCCCCCCATACCGGAACCCGTCTCGGGTGGGGGGGAGGGGCCGCCAGCCTCAGCATTGGGCGCTTGGGAGCGGAAGTGGTCCGTCGGCTAGACTGCTGACTTCGGTGCCGGTAACCAGGGTTCGAGCCGCGGGGTTGCGTCCACATCCTGTGAGTCTGGGCAAATCACTACCTCCCCGTGCCTGAATGTGCAATGTAAAGACGGTGTTCATGTAAAGCGCTCAAACTCCTTCGGGTTGAGCTCGCGCTATAGAACTATGCAACAAAAATTGCAACTCAAACATGCGTCTAAGACGCCTCCCACCTCGTACGGGCGATGCCTTGCGGGGGGGGAGGTTCGCGCCTGCCACAGGTCTCCTCGGTCTTGCCAGGCGGCCTCGGCCCCATGCTGGTTGGAGCGGCAGGGCAGGGAGCGCAGCGCCTCCTTGTGCCCAGGGAGCTCGGTCTTCTCTGAGGTTTCCGGCGCCCGGGAACTTGGACGGGCCAGCTTGCGATTCATCACCTTGCGGGTGTGCTTTTCGACGTGAGGCATGCTAGAAGGCACGCCCTGGCGACGGCACGGGGCCCACCATTACCGGGGGAGAGGGGGGAGCATTGGGCACGCCGGCTGCCGCTTGCAGCGCTGGGGGACTTAGTGTGAGTGAGGCTGTGGGTTGCAGCTGGAACCGGTATTCCTCCAGCAGTGCACGCGAGCAGTGGCAAGCTTGGCTTGCAGCTCCGCCTTCACCCGAACCGGGGCTCGGCATCCCCACGTGGTTCATGGGGTAAGCGTCGGCTGATGGGTGGAGGGAGCGCCGCATCGGGCCGCGGTCACGTGTAGGCCCACGAACAAGCAGCTGCCAGGTAGTGGCTGTCGAAGTCACTGCTCGACGGGGGAAGGGGGGTTCTCCCTGGGAGCTCCACTTCCAAGGATATCTCCTTGTTAGCTTGTGCACGCCAGGTTCGGGCGCCTAGTGGTAAAGCGATGTCCTGCTGGGTGTGGACAACTGTAACCAAGTAGTCTTGTCAGGGGAATGCGACCAGATAAGACTAATTTTCCTTACCTTTTCTGCGGGTTGCGTCAGGCCACGTAGGTGCGTTATTTGGCGAGCCAACGGGGGCCAGGTATCCTATTCATGCAGGGGTAGGGGCTCACCAGTGCCGCCCGCAGAGGCTCCGACAGTTACCTGGTCACGTTGGCTTGGGCACCATGCGAGCCACTGCACTTTGGGGGGGTCAAACGGGCATGATTGTATGTGATGTTTGGCTGGGTCAATCGGGGATCTCACGCGTGCTAACGAATCTCAATAGACACGCGCTCCGGTCTCGCCAGGGTTGTCGCGGTAAGCATGGACACGAGGGGGGTGCAGCAAGCAACAGAGGTTGCAGTTGGTACCGCTGCCGCCAAGGGGCAGGGTAAGGGGAATTTTGGCACGGGCTTGGTACCTACCTGGGAGCAGGCTGGGGATTACCAGCCACTTTAACGTTCTTTGATTGTTGGCCCCCCAGCAGGTCAGGACGGAGTTGCCACCCGGTGCAGGTTTTCACCCCCCCCCCACCCGATCTGACGGAGAATCAGGTCAGTTGCGCTGAGGGACACGGCGAGCCGCTTCCTTTGAGTACGATTGCCCACATTCAGGAGAGTAAGTAGAGACGCTGGGTGTGTTTGCATAAGGGACTTTAGGAGGAAGTGGGGCATGTGAAGGGACGGGGTGCAAGACCACGGTTGGGGGGTAACCTAACCTAACCACTGCTTCATCTCCACCCAGTTTCAGTGGAGACACCCAGCGACCGTCACCCCTTCGGCACGTCGCTCTTAACCTGTTGAGTAAGTACAGGCGCAGCTTTGTGCGTCACAGAGGGGACAATAGGAGAATCATGGGAGTGCCTGATCGCTGGTCAGGGTGTTAGCTCACAGCTGTCTTTTCTTCCAGGTTGAGTCGACCACACCAGGATATTATGGATAGCCAGGGATCCCCGTCGCTTTTCACGTTGACGTCCCAAGTGGAGGAAACCCAGCAAGGCACTTCCCAAGACGCACAGCTAGCAGCCATCGTGGAACTGGCCAAGACCAAGGGATTGGCTTGGGCTGCAGAACTTTTGAAGGCTAGCAACCCGGTGGATTCCGGGGTCATCTGTGGGGGTTAGATCACAGAGCAGGAGCCTAGCGAAGAGGCAGGCCCCTCCCGGTCCAAGCGGATACGCAGGGCAACAAACAAGGACTTCCCGGCAGACCCGCCGCCACCTAAGAGTCGGGCAGTGGCCATTACTCGAAGTGCCCCGCTGCCCGTTCCCACGACCGTGTCGCAGGGAATAGCCCCCCCCCCCTGGGCTGACGGCACGCCCCAAGGGACCTTCGCAACTATTGAGGACTTGGGTAAGCTCTCTGAACCTTTAAAGAGCTTCATGTCAGAGGTCAGAGCTGGTCTCGCTGGGGCTAGCGCGACGGTTGGGCCCATCACAGTGAACAACGGGGATGGAGGGGTAGCAGCGGCTGCGAATGTGTGGGCCCTCCAAGGGAGCCACACCCAAGTGCATCAGTTACCCCCCCCTGTGGGGGAGCTCGGATCAAGAGCTCAGACAGGGCCTGGTTTAGCGGGAACTGCTAAGGAGACAGGGAGCCGCCGGGTTAGTTGGTGGCCTTGGACTAGGTAACCAGACTCCGACTCTCCTGGGCCCGGCAACTACAGCAGGGACTGGTGGAGTGCAACTTGGCGAGGGGGTGGGGCTTCCTTCAACGGGGGCAGCGGCTATCTCCACCCAGGCCACACCCAGCGCTCCCCTAGTTGCACTTTCCACAGCAAGCCAGCCGGGCACAGCAGCTATGGCCCTTACGGTGCCTCCCCCGGTAGCGCAACCAGGGCACTTGCCGGTCACCCACGCGCCTCTCCTGTCAGGCCGCAGCTCCTTGTCCTGGGAGGTGCCTCTTGCTGTTAAAGAATTCATATGGAGGCGTGAATTTCTAGACATCTTTTCCCTGCTCCTGCTTGGCCAGCACGCCCAGAGGGTTGGGGGCAAAGAGGAGGATAAGAAAGTCAGGTTTCAGGCATGGCCGGAGAAGTCAATCGATAACTGGCTATCGGCCTTCTCCATTTTTCAGTCCGTGATCTTGGAAAAATTCCCTGAGCAAGGACAGGCACTGGTGCAATATCAAAGGCTGATCCACACAGAAGCACAAAAGTGGGGTGGGTCAGGGTGGGTGAACTATGACCGCAAATTTAGAAAAAAGATGGCAGTATGCCCGGAGATGGGGTGGGATCAAAAGGAGGTCCAGTTGTGGATGGATCATATGGGGTCCCGCGGGGCGCAGAACACTGTGACGCAGCCTAAGGCGCAGGGGGTGGTTCACCAAGATTCAGAGTCCTCCCAGACTGGCACTAAGGCTTTCAAGCAGTCCTTTCGAAGGTCACGCAGGGGATGCCAAAGAGGGGGGTTCAAGAGGGTGTCTCCTGGAACATGCAACCTCTTCAATGCAGGGTCATGCTCATGGGGGATCAAGTGTAGGTTCCAACATGCTTGCAGCAAATGCGGTGGCCGACACCCCGCGACCTCATGCCAGGCCAAGCAAGATAAGAAACCGTCTGCTGACAGTAAAAAGGACAATTGAGGCAGCACCGAAGGAAGCTAAAAGATCAATCCCTCCAGCACATGACCCCCCGCGCAGCGCCTCGACCGTACTTGTCAGTCCACCCAAGCGTAGTGCACCCCTGGCAACCCCCTGCTCGCCTGCTCTCCTCGCTCAGAAAGGGCCGTCACCTATCATCCTAAACAACATCCTCCCCCTTCTCAGACGGTACCCTAACAAGGGGGACGGGGCTCTATTATTGGGAGGGTTCTTTGAAGGATTTGTGATCCCTTATGTGGGCCCCTTGTCTTGCAGGGAGGCGGACAACCTCAGGTCTGCCAGGGACCTTCCTTCTGTAGTGCAGGCAAAAGTCAAGAAGGAACTGGAGCTAGGTAGGGTAGCAGGGCCCTTCAGGGAGCCCCCACTGGACAACTTTGTAGTTTCCCCGCTGGGGGTGGTACCGAAGAAGGAGCCTGGGACCTATAGACTCATTCATCACCTGTCATACCCGGAAGGCGACTCGGTCAACCATGGGCTGCAGGAAGGAACTTGCTCAGTGTCATACTGTACACTAGATGTGGCTCTGGACTTAGTCAGGAGGGCGGGCAAGGGGGCCTGGTTAGCGAAGGCAGACATTGAATCGGCATTTCGCTTGCTACCAATGCACCCGAGCAGCCAACACCTGCTGGGTTTCAGGCTAGATGGCTGGTACTTTTTTGACAAATGCATGCCCATGGGGTGCGCAGTCTCCTGTGCCTTCTTTGAGGCCTTCAGTTCCTTCTTGCAATGGGCGTTACAAGAAACCTTTGGGGTGGAAGGGGTCTCCCATTACTTGGATGACTTCCTTTTCATTGGGCGGGATGGCACGCAGGAATGCAGGGCGGCTCTCTCTGACTTTCAGACCTTTGCGAACCACCTGGGGGTCCCCCTAGCACCGGGGAAGACTGAGGGGCCCGCGCAAGTGCTTACATTCCTAGGGATTGAACTGGACACAGTGCTGGGTGAATCCAGGCTGCCTCCAGATAAGGTCCGGGACCTGGGACAACAGATCCGGCTAGCCATGGGAAAGGACAAGGCCCCTCTGGCCTTCGTGAAGAGCCTCCTGGGGAAACTTAACTTTGCTGCCAGGGTCATTCCCGCGGGGAGGGTCTTTGCGCGCAGGCTGGCCAGAGCTACTGCTTCGGTCACAAAGAAGCATCACTTAGTAAAACTGAGCAGAGGCATGAGAGAGGATCTGCTAATGTGGGCGGACTTTTGGAGAACTTTAATGGGTCAGTCATCTGGCGCGCACCCTGGGCCAACAGCGCAGAATTGTCACTGTTCACAGATGCGTCTGGAAGGGAAGGGTTCGGGGTCATCCTGGACAGGGAGTGGTGTGCCGAGAGGTGGCCTAACTCTTGGCACAAGAGAAGGATCACTTCCAAGATCACTGTGTTGGAACTCTTCCCCATAGTAATAGCTCTCCACCTTTGGCCGGGGGTGCTGACAGCGAAGAGGGTCCTGTTCTGGTCCGACAACCTAGCAGTTGTCCAAGCAATCAACTCACATTCGGCAAGCTGCCCCTTGGTTTTGTGTCTGTTGAGAGAGCTGGTGAGGGCATGCTTAAAAAACAATGTGGACTGCAGGGCTCGCCACATTCAAGGGGTGCAGAATGTGGCCGCTGACGCTCTCTCTCGTTTTCAGTGGTGCCGTTTCCGAGAGGCGTGGCCGAGAGCGAGAGAGGAGATGACCCCTTTCCCACAACACCTATGGCTTCTTCTGAGGTGGAACAGCGGATGAGGAGTTTAGGTGAGCTGTCACTGGCACCTAGGACGGTGAAGCGCTACAGGACTTGTGTGGACACTTTTTGTGCGAATATGGGAGCGTGGGATGATGCAGGGTCTTCACTAGAGCTTAGAGTGCAAAAATTTATCTTGTGGGCCAAGGATGGTGGGAAATCCCACCCCTGGATCTCGGGGAATTTGTCAGCCATCAGTTACCACGCCCGGTTGAGAGGACTACCTGACCCTACCAAATCCTTTATCATCAGGGCTGCACTTAAGGGACGGGCAAGGAGTGAACCCCGTTCCCCTGACAGCAGGTCTCCCATCAGTTACACGATCCTGCAAGGGATGCTGGACAGCATGCCCAAGGCCACCCGTTCGGGGTATGAGGCAATACTATTCTCTGCTAGTTTTGCGCTGGCCTTTTTCGGGGCCTTCAGGATTGGGGAGCTAGTGGCGCGATCCAAGCAGGACACCTCGGGGGTGGCTTTGAATATCAAGGGCGTTACCATTAGCTCATCATGTCTCAGGATAGTTGTGAGACAATCGAAAACAGATCAAGCAGGAAAAGGAAGAGTAGTCCTGTTACAGGGGCTGGGGGCGCTTAGGTATTGCCCCTGATCTTGGGCAAGGCTTATTTGGCCCTTCGCCCGGGGACTGCGGGGTACTTCCTGGTACATGAGGACGGGTCTCCGGTTACAAAGTTCCAAGTAGACCACATCATGCAGACATGCTTGCAATTGTCAGGACAGGCAGGGGGAGACAAGAGATTTAGCAGTCACTCCTTCAGGATTGGGGCGGCAACCACTGCCTTCTTATCAGGGATGCCGCCAGAGCGAATTAAGCAAGTAGGGCGCTGGGAGTCGCAATGCTACAAACAATATATAAGGCCTTGAACGGAAGGTTAGGGCGAGAAGCCTCTTAGGTACTATGTGGAAACTGACAGGTGTTTATAGGTGTACGGTTTTGGCCCGGATGGCCAAATGATGTTTCAGTGATGTGGTTTTTGTTGTGCAATTGTAGATCATAGAATATAAACGTTTAATAAACTTGGTTTTCAAACACAACATCTCTTTATTTACCAGGAACCAAGGTCTGGGTAATTGGCCATTCAAGCATCGTTAGCGTGGCACGGTGGGCTGAGATAAGGAAGTGGCGACATGGCTTCTCCGCTACAGAGATCACGTGGCTAGGTTACCCGGGCATGCGTTGGAACGAGCTGAGGAGGAAGCTACAGCAGAGACTGGGGGGAGGGAGCGGTCCACCTCACATTCTGGTCATACACTTGGGAGGGAATGACCTGACGACTCTGGGGAGGAGAGGACTGCTCCAGGACATGAGGGACATCATGTGTCAATTGAGTATTCAGCTGGGGGCATGTGAACTGTGGTGGTCCGAAATTTTACCTCGCCAAGTTTGGCAAGGAGCCCGTTCGGGAGAGGCAATTGAGATATCACGTAGGAGAGTGAACAGCGCCATGCGTAAATTCACCGAACAAAGGGGATTTGGCTTCATCAGGCATGGTTTACTTAATGTCAAGTCTACTGGATGTTGGGAAGTGGATGGGATTCACCTCTGAAGGGTAGGAATGGACCTATTTTTGCTGGACCTGGGGGAGGCCTTGGAAGCAACAGGCTGTAGGTAGGAATATCTGCCTTGGTGGGGGGGCCCTGGTGGTGACGGTGGCCACCCCCAGAGCTGTGGAGGAGTTACAGGGCGATTCAGAGTCTGCAAGGTACAGAAGGGTACTATATTGCAGCAGCACAACAGGGTGCTAAGCCAAGGATACCCAGGGATGTCTTAGCGTGTCCCCTGGAAGAACTACGGCGCCCCGTTAGCCTACAGGTGGTTGTGGGTCTGAGCAACCGGGGCTGCCTGGAGCAGCTCCGCCCACCTGTGGGGGGCGTGGTAAGGAGTGGACTGGCGGTCCACTGAGGGGAGAGGTGGCCTCTCCCAATAATTGGTAACCACCAGTTGGCGACGGCCACGGTGCAATTTGGCTCATCAGGCGGGCAGGCGGCATAGGGGCTGGCCTGCCCTGGGATCGCCCGTAAGATAACCCACCATGTTGGCATATTGGTTATGCATATTGGTAAACCTGCAGCAAAATTTCTCCACTAAAAAGGTGTTGTGTGGTTTATTTATGTATATCACTGTATGATAACTGAGTGTTGCCGATATTGGCACTATGCTACCTTAAGATTCAGAAGGCGAAAACGACAGGCGAAAGACTGAAAGCGGATGCAGGACATCGATAACCTCACATATTGATTTTTTTACCTTTTACTTCACTTCGGTATTGACAATGTTATCTTGTTTGAGGCTAAGCCCGACTTTCAATTATATTGCACCCTGTTTTAAAATGTTCAAACCTCAGTCTTATAAATTGAGTCGCAGATAAACTTGGTAGAAACATTGACTGCCTGAAGGCAATTTGTTCACGCTGCAGCTAACTCGCTAACAATTTAATGTACTACACTGCGCCTTCTTTAGTGCTGGTATGTGCTGTCAGTTCGTGGTGCCTTGAAAAACAAGCATTGGCAAAGCCAACAGGTCTCGCCTTCTTGAACTATTTTCTTTGTCAGTGTGTTTTTGCAAATGAGATGCAGCTTCAGCAAAAAAAAAAAAGCATTTGCAATGCAATAGGTCTCGCATTTTAGAAACTTTGACCTATTGGTATTTTAAATGACAATGCCTTTTATTACTGCAGGTTTTTTAAACACATAAATAAAAGGCATTGTCATTTACAATGCCAATAGCTCAAAATCTCGCAATTGCAAGACCTATTGCGTTGCAAATGCTTGTTTTGTTTTCTTTTAAGAAAACGGCATCGAAGCATTCCTTCCCCCTTAGACATCAGTTGGTCAAAGTACACCTGGATCACCTTTTATTTTGTATTCCCTCTACACTCCACATCTCTGCTCCTTAATCTGTTTTGATTGTCAAGCAGTAAATGTGAAACTGAAAGTTCGGACTGTGGCAGCTCCGATCAGCATTGCCGTTCGAGATACAAATACATAAAAAACACACGGACGCCCCTTCCCTCTTTTACTCAAGCACAATATTTTTTTAAACAACTTAAAACTGGAGTATTCTCTTGGATGGGACACCGTCTGTGCCAGTGGTATAAATTAGGCATTTCTAAGGCTCTTGCTTAATTAACTGACAGCCTGTCAAGTTAGAGGCAAGAAAAACAACCCCTCCCCCACCAAAGGAACAAATCCGTTTTGTTCTCAGCTGTGCGAAAACCCGCTCTGTCGGGAGAGGCAAGCATGGCATAGAAACATGCAAGGCACTCAGGAGACTGACCTGAGCTGCGTACCCATATGTCAAATTATGTTATTTACGTGTGTGCTGTTTGTTATGTACTTTTTTTCAAAAATATTTTGCCAATCATTACAATAAAGAAGTTTCAGAGAAAAAGGAAAACATTTCCACCTTTCACTCACCACGCTACTTCCTGCGTCATGTACTTAATGGATCGCGAAGGACTTAAAAAGGGTTTGGAACAAGAACCCCCGTCAATTTGACCATATACAGAACAAAATATGAATGTGCTGAATGTTGCAGGAAAGCATGTAGTGCCTGCAATAGGAGAAACGCATTAAAGAAGATAGTGCGCTCCATCACTTACAGACTAAATAAGACGCACCGCGTAACAACCGAAGTAAAAGGGCCAGTCCTCATGGGAGGTTATAAATGAAGAAAAGACTGTATTTATTTTTTATTTATTTGAGTTTTATATAGCGCTGACTAGACCCGGAGGTATCAGAGCGCTTTACATAAGGAACAGCGAGTTGCAAGTTACAAAATTTTTACATAAGTTACACAGTGATTACATAGTAACAACAAGAATTACTACCGAATAGCACATAAGGACACATGATGAAGCCACAGTAACACAGTAGTATGCATTACTAGTGCGTGGCGTAACAGAGAGAGGGAAAGGAAAACAGGGGAGGGGAATGCCGATAGAGTCAAGGCAGGCAGGAGGGGGAAATTCCATCAGGGGGAACCAAGCAGTCAGTGTGAAAGACAGATTAACCAAGAAGAACCATGAAAAACAATGTCCGATGTCCGGCTGGGTAGGTGACGGCCGAGGGGTGAACCAGAACCAGACTCCTCTATAGCTGCATAGGACAGCTCCACCGGGCAACGGCCAAGGGTACTCGGTCTCCGAGGTAAGTATAAACAGTTTCGGTTTCCGCCCATGGGGCATCGTCAGAGTTCCATCGACGGTAGCAGTCCCGGTGTTACTAGGAAGCGCCGTCAGCCTCATCCTCCAGCTTGCCCCATGAGAGGAGAGGTGGAAGGAACAGCTCCGAAGGTAAGCAGATCGACCCCAATTCCCAGAAGCAGAATTGAGAGTAAGGCAATTGAGAGAAAGGCAATTGAGAGTAAGGCATTGTGGTAGCGCTCCATGTGTCGGCGTTGGGAAGGAATTCGGTCCCAGACCCAGAATAGGTCCCCCCAGTGTCTCAAAACTCTGAGTGCTCCGCCCTTCTCATGTGGGCTCTCTTTCCTGAGGGGATGGAGTGATGGAGTCCTGTTGGTACCGTTAATTCAGGCCCTGCCAGATAGGAGATGCCTCTGCCCACCCGTTAGCTTCTCAGTCTCCGAGCCGCCCTCCGGCTCCCCAGCCGACGCCATCTTCGGGTCAGGCACCTACCGGGGAAGGACAGGCACTCCGGAGCATGCAGTTCTCGCACCCACCTTCAACAAGCGGCCGCCACCGATGTAGGGGATCCTGCCGATTCTTCTCCGGACTCCGCCCACTGCCGGTGAGTCCTCCAGGCCATCAGTTCCCTTACTGGGCTGGCCCGATCAGGGAGCCCCGCATTGCTCGCGGCTCGCTCCCGCTCGGCCCAGATGCCACCAACCTCAAGGCCAGCGTTGCCTTCCGCCTCACGGGGGCCCGCCACAAGCCGCTACCTCCCAATTCAGGCAGCGGGTCGCAGTTTGGGTGCTCGAGATCACTCGTCGTCACGGTCCGCCATTTTAGTGGTCTTCACGCTGCACGGGTCTCTCCGCGACCCTCTCCCATCGGCAGCTATTCGGGACCTCTCGGGGGCTCCAAACCCCCTCCGGTGTTCCCGCTACTTTCAGCTTCGCCTCGGGGTGATCTTGCTCGGTTTAAAGCGCCACTTTCACTGCTTCTACGGGGCTCGGGACGGAGCCGGTCAGAATCAAGTCTGAACGGCCATGATGGTAACGTCCTCCTCACGGTACTAAGAAGGGACTAACAAGCCTATTAACGAATCAGAAGCCAGCATTTACGAAGGACAATCACACAAGCCAATGACAAATATGGGTGGAGAGTGGGCGGGCTTTAAGTCCATACTCCAATACAGCATGCCTCGCAGAGCAGTGAATGCGCTGCCCAGGCTCGACCTAAAAAGCATGTTACAGCTGGAGTTTTACTCGTGAAGTCATTCAATATAAACTTTCACAAACGCAAAACTGGAAACATCAGCATAGCATGTTAACAGGTTATTTATCAAGAGCATTTAATCCTTTTATCCATCCCTTATGATTAGTGAGGTCCTTCTAACCACCCCCATCACTCACATAGTCTAATGCTCGGATTACTGAGCAGTCACTTTCATTACACTGAGTCCTACTGCTTCTTGTCTCATTCCTAACCACTGAGGTTACCCAACTAAGAATACAAAACCCTTCATGACCTAATTCCCTTATTTTTTGTATGTTTTAAAATTCCTGTCCTCCTAGGGGGAATAAGAGGTTCACCCTCCTGGAAAACACCCTGTAAATGACAAGCACCCATATATCATGCTCACCGCTTTTAGGGCGGAGGGAAGGATGTAGGACTGGGATGAGGAAGAGAAGGACTCAGGGTAATGAAGTAACCCACGCATCACCACTTCAGTGTTCTTCCTCGTCCCCATCCCAATCAATGACGAATTAGGGTGAACTGGCATTAGTGTACTACAGAAAACAAGTTGAGATGCAACACACACGAACATTTAAAAAATAAAACAGTGAGAACATAGAAAGTATTAATCAATCACTGAACTCGGAACTGTTGAGCCAAAAGCAGCACCATTAACACCCAACACCTGAAGACCGTAGTGTTATTCAAAGTGTTTTGAGATGCCAACGTCGCAGCTTGGCAAAGATCAAGGATGGCCATCCCGCTAGTTACAGCCCAAGAACCAGATATGGTTCTGGAAGGGCATCCCTGTCAATGTGATTGGAATTGGAAAAGGCTGTGCGAATAAAGTCACTAACGTTAAAGATAGAAGGCTTTTTCATACCCTGGCAATTAGCTCCCAAAGTGACAAAAAGAGAGTCAGTAGGATGAAATCATGTAAGTACACCTTAACAGTCCTCCCAACATCTAAAGAATGTGAAACACACTCATCCTCAGGATGGCCACAGATAAGAGAGAACCATATCTTAATGAAGGTAGAAGTCAGAGAAAAATGTAGGCAGAAAGTAAGGGGGAAGAGATAACACCAAACTCTTTGGCAGAAAATGAAGAAAGGGTTCAGAAGAAAGAAGAACTCCAATGTCACCTAATCTCTGAGCAGATATAATGGCCTCTGGAAGCACCATTTTAGCTGAAATATTCTTCACTGTAACTTTATTGAAAGGTTTAAAAGGGGAAGATTGAAGGTCTTAAGAAACACCTTAGATTACTCAGAGGGGAACAAAAGGGCAGAGATCAGCCAACTAACATTGTAGAGCATAGACTGTAAAACTTTAAAAAAACACTACTTTGGAAAATCCAGGAAATACAGAGGATCCCACAACAGTGAGTCCAAATTCGTAGAATACAAGCAATCAAAAGAAGAGCAGTGCTTATTTTAGGAATGCAAAGAGGATGGTGTATAGGACAACTGAATGGCTAATGCATCCTCTGGAGAAACACCCAGATTACAGAGACGTAACGTTACAGAGGACAAACCATCAAGAAGGATAAATGAGCGACTGGGACAGGGGAGCAGGCCATCAAAGAGGGAACAGTTCACAAAGTAGAGTCCATTCTAATCCCACCAGAAGATTCTTGTGGAGTGGAAAGCTGGGGCTGCCAGGATCACCCAAGCCTTCTCCATCTGGATTCAAAGAAGGACCCTCTGTAAGAAAAGGAAGGGAGGGAAGGCAAACTGGAGAAGAGGATAGAACATCTACTCCCATTGCCCTGAGATTCTTTCCCCAAGACAAGAACTGGGGTAGCTGGGAGTTGTGAAAATTCACATAGCGATTTAATAAAGGAACCCGGGACGGATCTCCTGAAAGATGGACCCCTGAGAGAAAGCTCAGTTGAAGAGGGAAAGATCCAGCTATGGGAATATGTAGTTACAGTCTTCACTCCTAGATGTAGTTGGCAGTTAGCAAAAGATGAGATTTTGCCTGTGTAATAATCATGTGTGATACTATTCCTCGGAAATGATAGCAAACACCACCCTTTAGGGCTTATGATCAGCGACTCAACGTCCAACAGAACCAAAGCTCAACAACAGAGGGCAGCACTTGAAGCTGAGATCAAAACACTCCACCAGAAATACAGACAAACACCTTCAGATGAGACATTAGGGCTTTTAACACAGAAAAAGTATGACCTAAAGGACATTTACTCAACTGTGACAGACAAGGCCCTATATAGAGTTCAGTATCATTGTTATGAACAAGAGGAAAAAGCGGGCAAATTATTGGCTCTTCAATTAGAGCAACAAGATTCTCGCTTGACTATTCTAGTTCTTCTTGAAAGCCAGGTTATTATCATACCCACCTCTACACATCAGAAGATATTGCAAGTGAAAATGAAAATGCAGAAGACGCCTTTCTGAATGATCTATCACTGCCAAAACTTCTCAAAGATCTATCAGATATGCTGGACATGACAACTGAGCAAGAAGAAATTGAAAAGGCGATCAAAGCCATACCATCGGGGAGAGCTCCAGGAGCAGATGGTTCTGCCATAGACTATTGCAAAGCGATGTCTACTCTAAATGCCCTGATATTAACAAAGGTATTTCGATAAGCCACAGAATCTGGGGCATTCCATTTACAACTCACCAAGGCACATAGAATACTAATAAATAAACCCAGACGTGACACACTACATAACACAACCTACAGACCTATCTCCCTCCTGAACATTAACATCAAAATAATGGCCAAAGTGCTAGCTAACAGATTGAGAACAGTGGTGCCACTTCTTATTCATAAGCATCAAGTGGGATTTGTTCCAGGTGTTCTGTTATAAATAACCTAAAATGCTTCTCCATCTCTTCTGACAGACCAGACATGATATGGCCATCTCCCTTGAGGCGGAAAAGTCCTTCGATCAAGTGGAATGGGATTACCTTTCTGTGTCATGGTTAGGGTGGGTTCAGGACTACTTTCATCAAAATGGTACACTCTCTCGATGCATCCCCCACAGCTCAAATTAGTTGAAATGGTTATCTCACAGATCCAATATCAATCGAAAGAGGTACAAGCCAGGGATGCCTCCTGATCCCTCAATTGTTCTTGCCTGCACTAGAACCATTGCCAATAACGCTTAGACGTAAGTCAACAATAAACGGCATACAATCCCCGGCAGGTGAATCCAAGTTCATGCTTTATGCCAATGACATCTTACTGACATTATCGTCCCTAACAACCTCTTTATCGGTGTTAAAGAATACGATCTCTAAATTTTCATCCTTTTCGGGGTAAAAAATCAACTGGTCAAATAGTGAAGCAATACCAATGACCAGTGCAACAACTGCTAGATCAATACACGGCTTCAAGTTCAAATGACTGCCGAATGCATTTCAATATCTGGGGATTTTAGTGAGTGGGGATATAAGATGCATGACTCGAGGTAATATGACCGTCTTGATTGAGCAGATGCAGAGAGACTTCCAGAAATGGCAGGCACTACACCTTCCATTAGAGGGTAGAGTGCAGACAGTCAAAATTACAGTAGCCCCCCGCTTTAACTACATATTTGGCATGCTACCCCTCCGCATACAACATAAACTCCTACAATCCATAGATGCTCAGATTAAATCGTATATTCGGGATGGTAACAGACCACTGATAACTATGTCAAAGGTTTACAATGACTACAGCGGGAGACCTATGGCTCCCTATATGCAATGTTATTATAAGGCCCACCAAATATCACAAATGGCATATTACTTTTAACCTGAACTGGAGATGTCTGATTGGGTTGCAATAGAAAGAGATTTACAATGCAGCACAGCAGGCCTCCAGATACTGTATCAACAATTTGTGAAATCAAAAGATCCCATTTACCCGTTATTAGGAAAGTCAATTCAGATTTGGAAAACTATGCATAAAAAAAACAATGCAGTAGCGGCCGGCATTGCTCGTGGGTGGGGAGTCGGGTGCGACAGGGTCAGGGGGGGGATTCGCGGTGGGATCGCGGGGAAATTAAAAAAATTAAATTAAATTTTAACTTACCTTTCTTCCGCGCCGGGTCCGGCGTCTTCTCGGCTCCTGCTCTCCTCCCTCTGACAGGAAGCAGGCAGCCAGGCTCCCTCCCCTAAGCCAATGACAATGCTGCAAGCAGCGTTGTGATTGGTCGGGACGCCGCTGAGCCAGGGGCTAATGGGGTGGCCATGTTCCCCATGCAGGCTGCTATGCAGCCTACATGGAGAAGGACAGAGTGCACATGACTGGTTTGGGCGGCCCAAGCGGGCCGACCAAACAGTCTTTGCGCACTCAGGAGTGGGCAAACCACTCCTCCCCTGCTCTGCAGAGCAGCCCCACCCACCATCCCGCCTGCAATGCACAAAGGAAACATAAAATGGTAATAACTTTTAGTTATTACCATTTTATGTTTTGCCTTTCTCGCACTGCGAGAAAGCAGTGGGGCAACGCTCCTCTGCCCTAGTGGAGGAGCCGCCCCTGAAACAATGTAATGGATTCGTCCACCTGGATGCCATGATTTGGTGCAAACTGATTGACTGATAGACCCCCTATTTGGTGGGCTGATTGGGGCCTCTTCAGGCATAGCTTCGATTCATCAGCTCATAGACAATAGCCAGTTCAAAGGTTTCCAAGAGCTTCAATTAGAATTCAACCTTCCGAATCATGATATTTGGAGACATCTACAATTTGGAGATAACATGGCTAAGAAACTAAAATGTTTCAACACTGAACTAGACTCTTCTGTCCTTCACACAGATCTAGTGAGATTGGGGGTGTATAAAAAACTGATCTCATATCTCTATTCGATGATCTTTGAGGAAATATATTCCAAACTGACAAGAAAATCATTGCTCTTGTACTGGTCTGAACGCATTCCACAAAGATTTGAAGAAGATGAATGTTCTAGTACTTTACTAGAGCGGGGAAAGGCCTGAGAGAGGTCCAATTGAAGTTCAATTTTTTTTAAAGTGTTACACAACTGGCACTGGTCGCCCTACAAACTCCACTGGGCCCACAATGCCCCCAACCTCACAATGCTGGATTTTTGGGCATGACCACAGGATATGCACCAGGTCTGAAGGAGACCTGGTGCATATTCTGTGGTCATGCCCTAAAATGCAATTTTATTGGTCAAAAGTGTGGAACAAGCTGAAAGTAGTATCTGCCGTAAAGGTCCTACCCTCAATGGAATGGACTATTTTACACAACTTGTAAAATGTCACTGGAATCAACAAATACAGTAAGAGATGGTTAACATACTCTCTACTAAAATTGACATGTTAAGACATTAGAAGAAACCAGCTGCCCCATCAATATTAGAATGGTTACATGCAATGACAGCACTCGTATTATATGAAAATTCAATCTACAGATCTTAGATTTTGATACTAGCTCACAGAACCTTGATTAGCTTCTAAGTAGTCTGTAACCTGCGGGCATAGATTTTTCTTCTCCCGAAGCTGTCTATAAAAGAGCATGTTCATTCTATATGTTTTCGTCTTGGGAGTGATGATCCATTGACAATAATATCGAGGCATGATTTGAGATACCTGAGGCTCTAATGCCACAATGTAGTACTCTAAGTTGGGTTTTTGTATCGCCCAGAAAATAGTCTATTCTGGATTCCTTGCCATAGGGGCATGAGATGAAAGTCTATTCTCTTCCAGCTGGATGTTCCAGGCACCAGGGGTCAGCCAGACCATGATCATCTATCAAGTCTATGAGTATGAGTAGGTTTCACCATGGTTGTTACTAAGGTCTGGTCTGCCAGATCTGTCGAGGGTGGAGTTGATAGTGACATTCCAATCTCCTCCAATGATTACTTGCTGCTGTCCATGCACAGCCAGGAGATCTTTGATAAGAAGGTGCTTCTTTTGGTGTAAAGGACGTTTATGGGGCCCAATTTGATGGTATGATTTTAAACATATAATTTTGCAAATGCACATCTTCCTTCATTGTCTGTCCATACTTGTATGACCCTGTCCTTTAAATTCTTATGGATAAGAATGGCAACTTCTCTCGTTCTGTAGGATGAAGGGTCGCCCGCTTGTGTCAGTCGTTCAGTAGTATAGGAGGATTGTTCCACCCAATCTTTTTTGAGTTTTGCGATTCTGTATCTAACATACGGGTCTCCTGAACAAGAACAATGTCTGGTGCCGTTGATGCAAAGTATGCAAGAATCTTCTTTTGTTTCGCAAATGTCGTTAGGCCGCTAACATTGAGAGACCAGATGGAGAATGGTCTTATAGAAGTAACTATCTGTGGTACGGGGGCAGTATGACTAGACATATGTGTAATTGTATTTGTGGGTCTCGTGCTCTGCTAATCTCTAATGTATGCGGATTTATGTTGTTTTTTATGTGATATGGTTTCACTATGTAGATGAGGGGTCACGGAGGGATATGCTGATCTAATCTCCAAATCACTGTTCTAACATGGGTGTTAAGTTAAAAATCTCAGTCTCCAACTTCCAATCACAAACTTGAAACTTTTAAATGTCGAGCTATACTTCTGAATCAAGCCCGATCACTATTAGTAGAGGATATGTTGGACCTGTATGTCTGAGTAGGAACCATCTTTCAGAAGGAGTATGCTCAGCTTTAAGTAAATGCCTGTATTATTGCTATGTGCATGCTGTCTGTGTTAATGATTTGAGGGGGAGCACGATTTATCCCTAGGTGGCACTATAGATTTATCTGGTTTCTGTGTTGGGACGGGTTCCTGTGTGTCTCGAGGTCTGCAATGGGGGGTCATGAATCATGCACTGATGGTGCTGTGGTTGAAAGGCAGGGGGTAGTAATGCTGGTCTGTGGGTTTAGCTTAATGTCATTGGGCTTTCTTCTATATTGGATAAGAATTGGTAAAGCTCCCCAGTATCTGTAAAGTGTACGGACTTCCTGTTGATCATGATGAGCAGTATTGTTGGGTCAAGGAGGTCGTAAGATATTTAGATTTCTTAGTTGTGGCAGTAGCACTAGGATCTTTTGAAGAAGGAGATTTGTCTCACATGAATAGTTCGCTACCATAGATAGCTTGCCATTATGAAAGTCATAGGGACCGTGCTTTTTAAATGTCATACCAACTGGTGGACATTCTGCTAGCGTAGAAGGCACTCTATTATTGAAGTGCCAGTGGAGTCAGAGGAGTCAGAGGATTTATTGCACGTTTTCAGTTTGTGTGCTCTTTGCAATTCCAGTGTGGGGTGAAACATTAGGCCAGTAATTTCCGGAAGTACTTTGCTGAGAATTGCAATGTCTGTATTTTGGCTTGCCCAGGGAGGCGTATAACACAAATGTTGTTTTGTCTTCTTCTGTCCTCTTGAACTGTGACTTTTTCACAAGTCCCATATCTTGTCTCCCCAGTCAGGGCCATTATAGATGGAATTCTATAGATCTGTGAACCTGCTAGCTATTTGTTGATTGTAGACACATTTTGAAATTGTCTAATTCTCCATGTATGAGTTTTAGTTCCTGATTGGTGGATTTGTTAGCTATTTCCACATCCATAATGGAAACTTTGATCTCTTTAAGTTCCTCCATCATCATGTCTAATGTGATAGTTGCCATGTTTGCGTTACCAGAGGATGTATGTTGTTTTTGCTCCTTGGTACCAAGAGGTGTTAGAAATGTGAGATTTCTAAATACCTTTTTTCTGGGCATGAGCGCAGACAACCCACTGTCCCCTTCAAGGAAGTAGAACTATTATGTGGGAGAAGTCAAAGTCAAAGTCAAAAGAATCTTTATTTCGGCTATACAGCCATAAAAGCACAGATAATTAAGACAATACATAAAATACAATTGATTATTATGAGCAAAAAAGTTTAAAAATTATTATACAAGTGTCATCAAATATGTGTGGGTTGAGATGCCGCATTTGTTATCCCCCCAACTACTCAACCCCATTAAATTAATTAATGACCCTATAAATCAAGTATAGCCAGGATATCCTATGTGGGAACATATAAAAACATTTAAAACAATTGGATTTAAAACATTAAAAAAATTATTTAAAAGAGAAAAATAAGATTAGACATCAGGAGATAAACATTTCAAGACATTTCCCCTAAATAAAGTGCTGTGCAAAAATGGTACATAACAATATCTAATAAAATGCCACAGTTTAAGTATTGCCCATCTCATTTCCCTTTATAATGCCTTTACGTATGCACCACATCGCAAATAAAAATTTTGAGGTAACAACTACAAATAATGGGTGTGTCTCGTATTTCAGTAGCCTAAAAACCTCGATGTGGTTTCTCAACCCCAAGTTTCTACAAAGCTGAAGAACCCACTTAGATCTAGACCTTTTGTAAGCAGGAAAAAATAGCTTGACATGGAGTTCTGTTTCTTCTGAAAGATTACACCCAGGACAATCTAATCTAGTTGCTCCCTTCCATTTTTTGTAAATGATCGGAGAGGGAGCGTCCCATGTCTAAATTGTAAAAACAACTTCTTTGCCATGAATGGTTGTATATTGTCCAGGACCAGTTCCAATTTATACTGCTGCTTGACATCCAGAAATTTAGATGTCAAGCAGCATGAATTCATACTCTGGAACAATAGGGCCAATTTATGTTCTTTAAAGGCTAGAGATAGGGATTTTTTGGGGATGGACAGGCAGGTCTCTTCAGGGGTTGCCCACATATTTGCCCATCCTAGAGAATGGCAAGTTCTCCTGATGTATGACAACCAGGGTAAATTTCCAGCACCCAATATGGACATAACATCCCTCAGTTCCTCCCTATAGGTGGATAACTCGGGGGTGCTCCATAGGCGACGCCAGAATAAAAGAGGGCGAGCGGCAATTATGTCAGCAATAGGTCCTATACCTAAATCCATCCTAAGTGGAGTTAAAGGAGTACTTTTTGGGAGGGCCAATAATTGCCTAATAAATGTGTTCTCTGTAGCGGATAGGGTCTGAGATGGATAATGTCCCCAAAGTTCAGCTCCATAAAGTGAGGCTTCCCTCGCTTGGGTTTTATAGATTTCTGCTGGCGGACCAACCATTTTTTGGGTGCAATTTTTGTGGACTTTTAAAATGCCCCCTATTGACTGAGCTAATTTCAAATTAGCTTTCTTAATTTGGGTCCCCCAGTCCATCTTATCATTAAGTGTGAGACCCAAGTAGTCAAAAATAGAGACTTTCTCTAGAAACCTACCCTCCAATTGTGGGTGCGGACAATTGGTGGTGTTGGCATGGAAGACCATATATTTTGTTTTCTGGAGATTTATCTCCAGATTCCTCTTCCTGCAAAATGCACTAAACTCTTCCAAAACCCGCTGCATACCCATTGGTGATTTAGACAAAAGTAGGGTGTCGTCCGCAAACATTAAAGCTGGTATTTTACGGTTCGCTAGCCTTGGTGAGTCTATGTCCTTCACCAACAGGAGCGTTTCTATTAGGCCATTTAGGAAAAGGGAAAAGAGAGTTGGAGCTAACACACATCCCTGCCTCACCCCTTTCTCTACTGGAAAGGGGGCTGTCAATTCTCCTTTCCTACCATATCTGACCCTCGCGTAGGTGCCTTCATGTAGGCGCTTCAACTGCTGGCAGAGATAAACTGGTACACCCATATCGTGGAGTAGGCCCCAAAGCTGGTCACGCCGCACCATGTCGAATGCGGACTTAAGGTCCACAAAAGTTAAATAAAGGCTGCCACCCTCCAAGGTTACGGTTTTCCAATGGATCAGCTGCAATCTAAAAATTTGATCGATGGTCGAGATTTTAGACCTAAAGCTTGCTTGTAAAGGTGTTAATACATTCATCTCGTCCATCCATGATTGCAGCCGACCCAGAAGGACTCGGGCAAAAAGCTTTTGGGTGACATCGATAAGGCTTATTGGCCGATAATTTGCCGGATTATTCGGAGAGCCTTTTTTAAAAATAGGAATAATTTCTGCACCGGCCCAAGTCGAAGGGAGCGCCATACCCTGGAGGATGGCATTGAACCAGATCTGTAGATAGGGTGCCCACACTGTTTGTTCATTTCTAAACAGGTCACCTGGTATTCTATCCAACCCCGGAGCCTTGTTTGGTAGCAATTTGCCCAGCGCCATGATAACTTCTGCCAATGTGCAGGGTGGTGTACCCGTGTTTAGGGGGGGAGAAGTGCTTGACTCTGATTAGGGCACTCAAGAGATAATGATATCAGCCCTATGAAGTAGTTTGTTCAATTTACAGCTGTCAAAAGTTAGTGCCAGCTTTTTATTACCACAGTTTGGTAAGCAAGGCCATCCTATTTCAGAATATCGGCTCTACAGTGATTGTATCAAATGGAATTACTTTGTGAGATGTCTATAGGGTGCCTGGTTAGTGCGATGTGAAGTTTTCAAAATGGCAGCACCCCATGGACTGCGCATCATCATCATCCACCGCCCATCCTGATCCAAGATGACAGCAGATCGGTAAATGAGTTGTATTGATCTACAGTTCTGTTCTATCCTTGGTACGGACTTGAATAATGGCCATAATGCCTCCATCAGGGCTCTGTGGATCCTCCTATTCTGGCTCTCCCATTTGCCGGTGAGGTCTGTTTCCGTATTTCATGGCTGCGCTAGGGCGGCTTGCCACCCATGGAACACCGTGGAAAAGGCAGCACCTGCACCTCAGTTCTCTCGTTGAGAGGCAGCCAAGAAGGCAAAATTAAGCCATGTTGGCTTTGATCTCTGTAACTCTGCAATTGTAGTTCAGTCAGGGCTTGTTCGTTGTATCTTGTCCCCGTAACAGTGTTATGTCCCTCTCAATCATGGCATGTCACTAATGGCCAATCCTCCTTTAGCTGCCAAGTGCATATCTGCAGGAATAAAGTGCAAAAGACGCAACTCAGCGGGATGATTAATGTACAATAGGCAACCTCGGCCAGGAGCTTTTCAGAAGTCATCCATTCTAGCTCTGGCCAGGCTCAGCTTCCTCCAAAGAGGTGGCTTCTCAAACAAAACAATTTAAATGCCTTTTTATCTTTGCCATTAATTTCTTTACCGGACATTGCTGAACCCACCTTACCAACTGGAATATTGACAGGCAGCAATCGCAAATCTTGTGCTCCTTTTGTCCTGATGAAGACTTTATAAATTGCACATAGTTGAAACACTGTAGACAGATTCAGAGTCACAGTCAGACACTCACAAACCCACTCAGAGAGCCAGTCACACACTCACACACCCACTCAGACACTCACACATCCACTAACATACCCACTCAGACTCTCATACACCCACTCACAGACCCACTCAGATACTTACTCACCCACTCACAGACCTAGTCATACACTGAAACACCCACTCACAAGCCTTCCCAGAGCCTCACAGACCCACTCAGTGATCCACTCAGATTCTCACTCACAGACCCACTCATACACTGAAACACCCACTCACAGGCCCACTCAGAGACTCAGAGACCCACTCAGATACTCACGCACCCAGTCACAGACCCACTCAAACACCCACTCAGAGACACAGTCAGACACTCACATACCCAATGACAGACACTCACACACCCATTCACGGACCCACTCAGACATTCACAAACCCACTCAGAGACATAACCACACACTGACATTCCCTTTTACACACACACCCAGACACTGACCTACCCACCCACAGACCCAGTCAGAGACTCACACACCCACTCAGAATCTCACGCACCCACTCCCAGACCCACTCAGGCACTCACAGACCCACACATACACTCACACACCTAATCAGAGACCCACTCAGTGATGAAACACCCAGTCAGTCCCACTGAGAGACTCACACACCCACTTGCAGGCCCACTGATAGACTGGCACACCCACTCACAGAACCTTTCAGACACTCACACACCCGATCACATACCTACTGAGACACTCATATAGCCACTCACAGACCCACTCAGACACTCACAAACCTACTCAAAGACCCATTCAGGCACTCAAACACCAACTGACAGACCCACTCAGACTCTCACATACCCAGACACTCACACACCCAGTCACAATCCCATTCAGACTCTCACTCACCCTCTCAGACCCAGTCAGACACTCACAAACCTACTCAGAGACCCATCCAGACACTCACACACCTACTCAGATCCCAACCAACCCCCTACTTACTCCTGACATCACCTCTAAATCTCACTCCTCACTCTGGACACCCCCTGATCCCCCCTCACACTCACCCGCTCCCTCACTTCACCCTAACCCCTCCTCACACATTCCTTCTCCTATTACCACCCTAAACTACCCCCCACACCTTTCCACCATTTCTCCTCTCGTACCAATACACCAAAACTCACGACCTAAAAATAATGCCTCCTGGCAAAATTTCCTCCCTGTGACTGAGCGTGAAATCCACAGCATCATTGCTAAACTAAATCCATCCTCCCATACCAAAGACCCCCTCCCATTTAACCTCGTCCAAGACCTAAAGCACATCATTGTCCCATCCTGGACCACAATCATCAACACTTCCCTTGCTACTGGAAATGTCCCTAGCTCCCTTAAACTTGGTCAAATCTCCCCCATTATTAAAAACACTAATGCTGATCCTAATGACTTAAACAACCTCCGCCCCATCACCAACCTCCCCCTTCTTTCTAAAGCCCTTGAAAATGTGTCTTGCTCCAATTAGACAAACACATCGAAAAATTCAACCTTCTGGACCCCTTACAATCAGGCTTCAGAAAAGGCTGCAGCACTGAAACTGCCATACTAACCATTGTTGACGACATCCACCACTCCCTTGATAATGGTGAAACATGTCTACTTATCCTCCTTGATCTCTCCGCAGCTTTTGACACTGTTAACCACTCTGCCCTACTTAATGTGCTCAAAGATCGTTTCGGCCTCCATGGTACTACCCACAAATGGTTTGTCTCCTATCTTCAGCATCGAACCCAGCAAATTAAAATTCAAGACTGTCTATCTAATCCCACTCCGATCTCCCTAGGAGTCCCCCAGGGTTCTATTCTCTCACCCTCTCTCTCTTTAACCTCTTTATGGAACCCCTCACCCTCATTATTAAACAAGCTGGTATCAACTACCACCTCTATGCCGACGACACCCAACTCTACTATAAGATCAAATCCCATGCCAACATCATACACCTTAATAACACCCTCACTAAAATCCAATCCTGGTTCCACCTTAATCATCTCAAACTCAACCCCCAAAAAACTGAAATCATTCTCTTCTCCCCTAAAAACAACCCCCTCCCCATTCAAACCTGGATCTCTGACCTCAATGCCCTCAACAGCTCTCTCTCCTTGTCCAACTCAGTAAAATCTCTTGGTATCTCCATCGATAACAGCCTCAACCTCAATGTCCACATCAAAAATTCGGCTAAAGGAGCCCTCTTCACTCTGCGTCATCTCAAGAAAATCAAATCCTTTCTCCCAACTGAAGATTTTAAATTAGTAGTTCAATCCCTGGTCCTTTCGCGAATTGACTACGGCAATGCCATCCTCACTGGAATCCCCAAGGTCCACCTAGCTCCACTCAAATCTGTACTCAACCTTGCAGCCAGTCTCATCACCGACTGTAAATGGTTCGACCACATTTCCCCAGCCCTCAAAACTCTTAAATGGCTCCCCATCGAAAGCAGATCCGCCTACAAAAACGCATGCATCACACACAAAATCCTCCACCAAAATGCTCCCTCATACCTCGCCAATAAACTCTGCAAAGCGGGCAGCACTCGACCTCTGAGAAGCACTAACGCTCTCCTCCTTGTCCCACCCCTGCTAAAAAAGAAGTCCACACAATCCCGCTCCTTCTCCGGAAATGCCCCCTACATCTGGAACGCCCTCCCCAAAGACCTACGATGCAACCCCTCCTACTCCAGCTTTAAAAAAGACCTCAAAATGCACCTCCTAAACAAATATTGGGGGTCTTTACCTGTGCCTTAAACTCGATCTGCCAAATCTTATAGGTATTTAACCCTTTACTCTGACTATCTGTTTACATGATATGTTTAATATGTTTAATCTCAAGCCGTTCTTTCTTCTGTTTTACCTGCTATTATTCACATGATGTTGAAATTTTGTTTTACTGTTCTATCTCTGTCGTGTAAAGCGCTCTGATATTTTGTTATTCCATGATGCTGTAATTTGTTTCTGACCGTAACTAGCTCTATCATGTAAAGCGCTCTGATACCTCCGGGTCCAGCCAGCGCTATATAAAACCTCTAAAATAAATAAAATAAAATAAATAACTCACATACCCATTCAGACATTCACACACCTACTCATAGACCCAGACACTGACACACCCACTCACAATCCCATTCACACCCTAAAATACTCTCTCAGACCCAGTCAGGCACTTACACATCTACTCAGAGACACAGTGAGACACTCACACACCCACTCATAGACCCACTCTGACACTCACACACCCACTCAGAGACTGACTCAGTAATTAAACACCTACTCTCGATCCCACTCAGAAACTCATACACCCACTCCCAGGCCCACTGATAGACTGACACTCCCACTCACAGAACCTCTCAGAATCTCACACACACACACTCATAGACCCAGTCAGACACTCACATGCACTCACATAACCACTCATACTCTCACACACCCACTCAGACATTCATGCATCTATTGATAGACCCACTGAGACACTCACACATCCACTCACATATCCAATCAGACACTCAGGCACCCACTCACAGACCCACTCAGACATTGAAACACACACTCACAGATCCACTCAGAGACTCACACACCCTCTTACAGGCCCTCTCAGACATTCATGCACCTACTGACAGACCCACACAGACACTCACATACCTACTCACAGACCCGTTAAGATACTCACACACCCACTCACACATCTACATACCCACTCACAGACCCATTCAGACACCCACTCACAGACCCACTCAGACACTGAAACACCCACTCACAGATCCACTCGGAGACTCCCACACACACTCAGAGACCCACACAGACACTTATACACCAGTCACAGCCCTACTCAGAAAGTCACACACCCACTCACAGGCCTACTCAGAGACTGGCACACCAACTCACAGACCCACTCACCTACTCACAGACCCACTCACACATCTACATACCCACTCACAGACCCATTCAGACACCCACTCACAGACCCACTCAGACACTGAAACATCCACTCACACACCCACTCAGAAACTCACACACCCACTCACATACCAATTGAGACACTCAAACACAACCAGACATTCACACACCCATTCATGGACCCACTCAGACACTCACACACACTCACAGACCTAATCGGACACTCACACACCCTCTCACAGACCTAGTCAGACATTCTCACACACTCACAGACTTACTCAGGACCTCACACACCCTCTCACAGACCCACTCAGACACTGACACACCCATTCACAGACCCACTCATCCACTCACAGACCCACTCAGACACTGAAACACCCACTCATAGACCCACTAAGACACTTACACACCCACTCACAGGCCCAATCAGAAACTGACACACCCACTCACAGACCCAGACAGACACTGACACATCCACTCACAGACCCACTCAGACACTGGCACACCCACTCACAGACCCAGTCAGAGACTCACACACCCACTCACAGACCCAGTCAGAAACTCACACACCCACTCACGGACCCTCTTAGACACTATTGCATCCACTCAATATTCTTCCATTTGCATTGTATGCCTGCCTGTGGTGGGATCTTTTATCATCCCTGAAGCTCTTTATGCTATATGCAAATGGCATTTTCGTAGTACAAACTAACTGTTATGTTATGTCATCTCATGTTATGTCATCTCATATATGATAGCATGTTAGCAATATCATACATGTACACCTACAATTTATCTGGCGGTGGCAGAGAGACTAAAATACAAAAGACTATATTTGGGCTTAGAAATTCTGTGAGAAAGCCAGACCTAAATGAAACTAAGACACTATTCCAGATGGTCGTCACAGTTAGGCTCAGATTTCACTCGTACAAAACCATTGAAATAAAAATAAAAAGATATTTCAATGGTTTTGTACGAGTAAAATTTGAGTTTTACTATAACGACATGGTAACCTTTGTTTTCTTAGAGAATATGTGTATATATATATTTACATATACATATATGCCTTCCTCCATTTATTTTTATGAACAATACTGGATTGTTGTTAATTGTTGCCGCTACTTCTGTTTTTTGTGTATATTACTTTGCGCAGTTAACTTCAACGTCACGAGCACTGTGTTCACCTTACACATTGAGCACTGTGTGTTCACCTTACACATTGAGCACTGTTTATTTAATACTTGATTCTGCCATTTAATTGTTTCATTATATTATTGTTTTGTCATCGCTCTACATAAGATGCCATGTGTACTATTCAGAATGTTATTCAAGTACTAATCAAAATGTGTATCTTTCATGTGTACTACTCAGAAGACAGTTCACTTTACCTTTTGGATCCACATGTGCTCTACACTAATGTAACATGCAACTTATTGTTTGTTTCTTCCTTGTCATAAAACTAATAACATCTTTGAATCAAAACCATTGAAATTCAGCAGTTCTAGTTACCTGAGCTAACTATAACTTATGCCCCTGCATTGCGATTTATGAATATCATTTTATAATGTTGAACTCCTTTTGTAGGGATCATTAGAAATTCACCGATCAATTGTTCTGGGTATATGTATATAGTTTGTTAAATAGGCAGAATATGAATACTATTGGTGGGATGGTGCCATCTTGTCATTTGGGTTATATTATATGTTGTTTTTGGAAAATTTGTGCAAAAATGAAATTCTTATGTTACAAAACATTTTTTTGCTTTACAGCCCTGATGATGTCCCAGAGGGGGACGAAACGCCTTGGCTGTGTTTTACAATAACTATATTCAAGTTGGATTACATTGATTTGATGTGAAATAAAGAACATTATACAAGAAGCATACCTTACGAGGATTTTTCTGTTGGGACGACTGTATTAAACTGTGGAAAAAGGGAAAATTAGAATTCCCAGATTAATTGTATATATATTGAACGCTCCTTCCTTATTGTCCAATTTTGTGTTAATGGTGCCTGGGGCGGTGGGCCATGAGAAGTTGAGCGTTGTGGATTAACTACTAGGAAGATACTTTTGGGTGATTTACCTTCAGTGCACACGGGGTTTACCCTCACCGTCTTGCTTTGTTAAACTACTCAGAAAGTCACACACCCACTCACAGGCCTACTCAGAGACTGGCACACCAACTCACAGACCCACTCACCTACTCACAGACCCACTCAGACACTGAAACATCCACTCACAGACACACTCAGAGACTCACACATCCACTCACTCACAGGTCCACTCAGAGACTCACAAACCCACTTACAGGCCCACTCAGAGACTCACACACCCACTCAGAGACTCACACACCCACTCACAAACCAATTGAGATACTCAAACACAACCAGACATTCACACACCCATTCATGGACCCACTCACTTATTGTTTTGTCATCGCTCTACATAAGATGCCATGTGTACTATTCAGAATGTTATTCAAGTACTAATCAAAATGTGTATCTTTCATGTGTACTACTCAGAAGACAGTTCACTTTACCTTTTGGATCCACATGTGCTCTACACTAATGTAACATGCAACTTATTGTTTGTCTCTTCCTTGTCATAAAACTAATAACATCTTTGAATCAAAACCATTGAAATTCAGCAGTTCTAGTTACCTGAGCTAACTATAACTTATGCCCCTGCAATGCACTGCTTATGACAGCACATATTACATCACTCATGACATGGTCAGTGACATCACTCATGACATTTCACTGAAATCACTGATGACATCATCCACAGAATTACTCACACACCCATACAACCTCTCGTACATCCACTCACACAACCACATAACCACTCACATACCCATTCTCAAACCCATACAAGTACTGACACAGCCACTCACTCATGCATAGAGCCACTCACACACCCATTCACTCACTCACCCATAGAACTACTCACACACACACTCATACACCCATAGCACTACTCACACAGCTAAACTCTCACCCATACAGCTACTCATACCCTCATGTATTCTCCTACACAGGCACTCACAGAGCCACATACACCCACTCATTCACCAAAACAGCCACTCACACACCCACTCATACACCCAAACAACCACTGAGACACTGAGTCACTCACCCATACAGATACTCATACACCCACTAACTTATTCATACAGATACTAACACCCTTACTCAGTCACCTAAACAGTCACCGAGACAAGCCCATACTCACCTATAAAATCTCTCTCACACCCACTCACTCACCCTAATACTACTCATGACCTCACTCACTCATACAACCACTCACAGCCCCACTCATTTACTTATACAGTCTCTCACATACCCACTCACTCATCCACTCACTCACCCATACAGTCACTCACTTAGCCAGTTACTCACCCGTACAGCTACACACACACACACTTATTCACCTAAACATCCAGTCACACACTCACTCACACAAAGATACACACAATTACACAGACACTCACAAAATCTGTGTTTTAAAATAGAATCACTCATTAGTAGTTGTAGAAAGCCGGCTCCCTGTACAGTGCACTAAAATGAAGTACACTACGTAGCGAGCTTGGTGAATCCCAAATTGGTATAAAAAAGGTATAAGTAGATGATACTAACTCTCTTTTTGTGGTAGTGTGGGCAAGCAGTTAGGCTTGTCAGAGAGTAGTGCTAAGCATTTGTCGTACTCACAGAGGCAAAAAATGAGACAAACACTCAAAAATAAATCAGAGAACAGTTTATAAAAATAACGTCGATTTTAATGTAATTTTTAAGACCATGAAAACAGTTCTAAGGTAAGTACTCTCGAAGTTATGATTTTTCAATGTTCAGAAAATATATCACTTTTGTGCGCAATTGCGCACCATTGAAAGTAATAGGAAAGAATTCGAAAAATGCATATAAAATCAGGTAATGCTTTCACGTAGTTCACCTCCTTGTTTTAGGTTAATGTTGGGACCAGGCCCAAAGTTCCAGCAGGAGAAGTTAGGGAGCGTCCTGAATCGGCCAGGAGCAGATTGCTGAGGGTCTTGAAAACTGGCGAGCTAAGACGAAGGGGGGCACTTGAAAGTACACTGCACAGGAAGACTTACAGGTAAATCTGGTGGTTCTCTTTAGAGGGAGGAGGTCGCAAGGGCTTGCTGACCATGGGAGCACAGCTGGTTAGATGATGCCAGGGCCGGTGGGGAAAGGTGCACAGCAAACAGGTCAGCCAGGCATCGTGCGTCTTGAGGTCCTCATGGCCAGGAGCAGGCAACTTGGAAAGGCGATCTCGGGACAGATGGGCCATTCAGGAAGTGGGTCTCAGGTGTCTCAATGTCCCTCGATGGGTGCTTGCTTCTGGTGCTTTGGAAGCCTGGTGTGGACTCTTCATCTTGGTTTTTGCCATTGGGTTCCGGTACCCCAGATATTCGTACGCCATGGCTCTGGTAGGTCCTGTTGCCTCCAAACTTGGTGGAGAGGCAGATCTGACCCTCCGGAGCTGTTGTACCTTTTCTTGCTTTGGTGCTGCGTCGAGGCCATCATGGAGCAGCAAGTCGACAAACCGGACTTCATGGGATTGGTGCCTGCGGTGTGCAGGGGAGTGATACCTTCACTCTAATGGAGCTTCTTGGCAATTTCTTGAAGGCTGGTAGTGCTCCAGGGTTCTTGGAGTCATGTCAGGTTTCAGGAGGACCTAGCAGCAGTTATGGTTGAGTCCTTGGAGCAAATGGCAGGGTTTGGCACTTTTTTCTTCTGCAGCAGGGCTTCAGTTCTCGTGCAGCAGGTTTTCTTTGTCCTGGTCTTCTCTTGCCTGCTGAATCTGATGCTCAAGACTCAGGGAGCCACCTAAATACTGATTTTAGGGGCGTTACAAAGGGAGACAGGTAGTAGCCAATGGGCCACCTACCTTTAGGGGGTCTAGACCCTCTAGTGACCACTTTCTGTGGGAAGGGGCACTACCCTAGCCCTGATCTGTTGTTTTTCCACCATCCTAAAATGGTGGAATTTCAATAGCGGGGTCCACCTCACCTGCCACGCCCTAAAGGTGGTGCAGGCTAAGGGGGGGACCCTCCTCCTAATCTAACTAATTTTTCTACCTTTCCTCCCACCAAAAGCAGCGCAGGAAAGGGAGCTTGGCCCTCCCCCATCATCTGGAGGTGCCTGGGTTGGATTTCAAAGGCGGCATTGCCGTTGAAACTTCCTGCCCAGGAAGGCCATCCTGTCCTTGAGCAGATGTGAAGCACCTCCGCCCAGAGCAGGCTTTGTCTCTGTCCTCTGAGAGTGCTGGCTCTCACCCCATGAGGTCAGAAACATGTCTGGTGGTGGCAGACTGGCGTAAACAGGTCAGAGACCACATCAGGGTTTGGTAGATTTTCAGGGGATCCTCTAAAAGGGTCTCCTGTGTGAATTTATGAATAAATCCATCAGTGAGGATTTATTATGACAAGATGTTTGGTACCAAACACCTTAGAAATCACTAAGGCCATCATGGAGCTAGGAAAATCGTGTTGACAAGTATCCAGCCCATGTACTCTTTATGGCTTCCCTGGTCACTTACAACATCACAGACTAGACTGGACATTATTGGGGCATATCTGCTCATGCTGATTTGCCCTCACATAGGATATAGTGCACCCTGCCTTGGGGCTAAAGACCTGCAGTAGGGGTGACTTACCTATACCTTATGCAGTGTATGGGAGGCATGGCACATAGGGCTGTGTGCCATATTGACTCTTTGGATTTCTCTGCACCAAGACACACAGCCTGCAATGGTACAGTGCATAGCCTTGGTGAGGAGTCCCTTGGGTGACACAACCAGTGCTGCAGGGGAAACAGCGTTTACAACGCTGCCATTACATCGCGTTCCTTTACAACACGGTTGTTACAACGACCGCGTTGTTAGAACGCGATGCCTTTACATCGCAAGTCATTAGATCGACTTGCTGTAGGGGGCGCTCTAACCTAAGGAATAGTATAATTTACTATTCCAACACCTTCCCTACTGTTGCGCAGGCTGGAGTTGGAATAGTAAATTAGACTATTCCTAAGTCCAGCGCGCCCCCTACAGCAAGTCGATCTAATGACTTGCGTTGTAACTGTATCGCGTTCTAACAACGCGGTCGTTGTAACGACCACGTTGTAATAGAACGCGATGTAATAGCATGCGATGTAACATGCTATATTTGTGCTACATCCCCAAAGGACTCTCTGCAGTACTCATGCCCTAGGTACAGGGGTACCACTTACTAGGGACTTACAGGGGTATCTGACGTTGTGCCAATCGTGGTACAGTTTTTGGTAAGGAGATCTGGCACTGGGAACCAAGTGCACTTACAGTTCAAAATCACATCATGAAAAAAGTGAGGGCTAACTATGTCAAAAGAGGCACTTTCCTACAGTAGTGCACAAACTAAACTATTTTAACTTTTGTGCTACCTTAGTATATATGTTTAACACTCAAACTTTTAGAAAACATTCAGAATCTAGATGACATCATCAGTGATGTCATTTGAGATATCAGTGATGTCACAGACGATGTTATGAGTGATGTAATATGTGAGGTCATAAGTAGTGCATTGCAGGAGGTCATTGAGCCACACTGATGGCAGGAAACTACCATTCAAGGGATCATTCTTATATATATTTTGTGAGCAAGTTACTGTGTGGCGCATTATAGAAGCAGCGGCATTACATAGTCATATTGTAGTATTGTGCACAGCCTAAACATTTTCGTTAACACCTCCTCAGCCATTCTTACAAGCACCCTGAAAACCTGTAATGAAATGGCAGGAATGGAGGGAATACTTTTCAAATTACATCTCTACCATAGAAGATGAGCAATTAGAGCAGTTTACTTCAGTATGCCTTTGCATACATTAGGGAGAGGGATTATGCATATATAATCAGATGGAAAAGAAAATAGGCTCTGCTAAGGAGTGTGAAGCATAGAAAAATGCCATTGACGATTTAGACACTTAGTTTACACCAATAATATATGTGGCAACTGACAGACACAATTACTATCAGAGGAAGCAAAGCAAAAAGGAGACTGTAGAGGATTACATAGCCTCTCTCTGCAAGCTGGCAATATCCTGTAACTTTGGCTCCCTACACAACAAACTCATAAGAGATCAAATCATAATGAACACTAACAACACACACATACAGGAAAGTTTGTGGTTATGCAGAGACTGCCTACTTAAGGATGTGATAGCTTATGTAAAAAAAAAAGCAAATTTTCTAGGCGATGGTCTCTAGCTGCAACCATTAGTGACAAGGATAAAGAACAAGTTTGTGAGGTTTCATACAAAAAATAGTATTCAAATCGAAAAAAAGAGGAAAGGTTCCCTGTCAAAGATACCTGGAATAATTTCCAGGACAAGAATAAACCAGTCAAATCCGAGTCATAGAGTAGGGAATGTTAAAGATGTGATAGCAATGAAAAATGTTGTTCATCT
This sequence comes from Calotriton arnoldi, assembly GCA_963921515.1. Classification (NCBI taxonomy): domain Eukaryota; kingdom Metazoa; phylum Chordata; class Amphibia; order Caudata; family Salamandridae; genus Calotriton; species Calotriton arnoldi. The sequence goes on from CAWUFW010000179.1 coordinate 488,696, forward strand.
ATAAAATATAGATATTCACATTGTGATATTGTTGGACATTCCACATAAGTATATAGGAAAAAAGGTTCACAAACAAATGGGAATTGCTTAGGTAATTATCATAACCTCACAGTTTTCCACTGATAGATTCCGGCAAATCAAACCTGCCTAAACGTATCAGAGAACAAGGCCCAGCAAAAACGCAAACAATTAGGAAATAAAATCAGTTTTGCAGGTTAGCCCTCATTTGCAATTACATTTAAAAAAAATGGAAGGCATTTACTACATCTCTTACATTTCTCACCCCTGGGTAATTGTATTTTTTAGGTGTTGCAAATACTCCTTCTTATTGCACATAAATTGGAATCAGGGCCAAAGATTTTTCCAGAGTTTAGGGTAAGAAGCCACAAAAACCCTACATCCCATGGGATTACACATATATTTGAGGACTTTTTCTAACATAGTGATATTGTCCTTAGTGTAATGCTTAATGAGTTTAAAATAATGTGTGTTAATCATGAATTTACAGGATAACATACGAGTGGTTATTTCCTTTTTTCTTCCTTTGCTTAAACTTGTGATGCTGATGTGTTTTGAATTGGTGTTTGTGACTGAAATTTTAGGGTTACTACTAGTGATTATTCCAATTTGCATGACTTTATAGCTGTTTATAATGTGTAAGCCAAAAGCTGATTAGCCCCTACAGGAGGCAATTAAGATGTCTAGAGCACCTGCTGCAGGGAATTGTATCCCGAATGAGATTAATGTATTACTTGAAGAAGTGGAGATGTTGCTCAGCTGGAAGTGCGCAGTCTGTAACTAGAGTAACTTGATTTTATAAGAAAAAGCCGCAGAGGAAAACATCACTCGAGTAACGCTAGAGCCCCACTGAACAGCCCACTACAACTGATACCTCTCTGTCATCTGTTGATGGCGCAGCAATCCCCATAGAGGCAGCTCTTGTTATTAATGCAAAGGTTCCTACACTTCTTGAAAAACAACAAGCAAATAGTTCGTCTTGCCCTATTCCATGTATAGGTGATGAATTCTATTCATTGTTCTAATAGGTTTACACCCTTTCTAATACGATCAGTGAACATAATGTAAACAAACCGGATCAGAATATGGAACTAACCAGGGAGGACTCCCAGAACTCTAGAATAGATACTTTAGTTAAAGATATTGAAAGAAGTGAAAGACTTGGTTCAGAATCTATTTTCCAGCCTTATGGAAGTACTATTGAGAGAACAGCCCAGTATGCCTCCCAATATTGTTAGGGGTTTTGAAAGTAACATGAGGTCGGATATCACTTGTCTGCCTGTGCTTTTGCATAAGCATAAATCCCTGTATAATGTCAAATTACATACTCTCTGTAAAGGTAAATTGGAGGGGGAATGACTCATGAGAGGGAGGCAGTTTCTGTGATTAATGTCCCAAAGCTGAAGGAGTGAACAAGGGAGTGCAGAGACTGTTTAAAAAATAAAGCAATTTATCAGAACCCGAATCAACGCTACTGTCACCTACTGATTTGCTTGGACATTGAGGGAGCATAATGTATTTCTAGGAATCAGGACCCCCTTTGACTTGGTTAAACTGATCCTTAGAGATTCAAAACTTGTACATGGCCTAGTGGCATTGGAGGCTTGTAAATTTCCTCTAAATGTCTTAAATATGCAGTTTAAATTAGATCCCACTCTTCCCTCTCGTGGTATGGCCTCACTACTCCCTTTACCTTCTATGGTGCCAGGTCTTAGGGAACATCTGCTCATGTTGAGCTCGCCAGCTGTAAGCCTTAAAAATATTGATTGACTGACCTCTCAGAGCCTAAAAGGGTTGTTTTCCCTAGATTAAACACCCCTCAGAGAAACCACCACTTGAGTTAGTTGTAGTTGTGCAAAATAGGGTTGCCAGTAACTATTGAGGAAATCTCCATGTAGCGAACAGCGCACCAGGGGAGGATATTGAAGTTCAACTTACAAGCGTTTCTATGAACACTAAGGCACAAGGCAGTTTGCATTCTTTGCACTATTTGTCCTGGAATTAGGCAGGTTTGTGGCGGAAACCTGAAGACCCAGAATGGCTCGACTTCATCGACCAGAATCATCTTTGCATGTTACAGGAAACTTGGTTAACTGAGCCTGTTCATAGACTCGGCTTTATAAGCTATTTTATTGGTGCTCTTTTGTCGAATTCTGATAGGGATTCGGAAATTAATTATCTGGGTGAAAATTACACTAAATTCTCACATGAAAAGAGCGGTCATTGACTCCCCAGGTCACACTTTACTGTGAAGGAGTGGGCTTGTGTTGAATGTGTATAATATGTAGAATCATTCTGTGCTCCGAAATAAGGAGTCACCAGTACTCAGTATTTTGGATCACTATTTATCCAGCCTTAGTGAGGCACAATTACTCATGATAGGAGGCAAAAATAATGTTACTTTTGAGCCCCTAGATTGTGTGCTTTTGGTGGCTGAGGAGGACAAAGTTGTGGACACACCATCTTTTGATCCGTCCCTGTCTGTACCTTGTACGGTGAGTGCCATCAAGCTCGCCTCGTGGACTCTGTCCCATGGTTTACATGGCTGTAATGGTCAATCTCAATCTGACAAGGATAGATCGCATACTTTTGGGAGGAGAACACCAAAAAACAGGATTGAATATTTTGTGCTGGATATAACAGCTTTTGAAAAGCTGCTTACTTAGCAGTTTTCTGATTTCTTAAGGTGAGCATCTATATTTAATTTTTAAAGAGGCTGGTAGTTATGTTGGGTATCCGGTTTAGGTCTATGTTTGCTATTATTTGTGAGTGTAATCTGCTTAAAAATAGAGTGCTGTCCACAGAAAAGATAACAATGGGGCAGGAAGAATCATAAAATAAGCTCATTAAATGAGTGATAATTGGTTAACTAACAATAATTATCCAATAATAAAAATAGTAGTAACTTTGCCACTCCTAAGCACTGCAAATGACAGGTTTTACTATTACCCATTTTATGGTACTCAGCATATCAAATTCGGTAAAAGAGCTCACCATTCAGAAGCAGCCCCGAACTCCTTGGGCCGTCATGCTGAATACACTAAAGTAAAATGATTTCTGTGAAGAATAGCCTAGGAGAATGAAAGAAAATCCAGACAAGTTGTCTTGACTCCTGTAGTAAAGTTCTTGCTATTACAGTGTCCAGCAGAGTGTCTATGAAGGCCTTTTGACATGTCTGAAGTAGCTGTGTCTTCTCCGTGTTGAGAAGGTAGCCCAATGACTTCAGAGTGGGAAAAAACTGTTTCACATGTTCCTCTGCCTTGGGAAAAGAAGATGCAACAATTAACCAATCATCCAGATAAGGATATAATTGAACACCCAAAGTATGAAGATGAGCCACCACCGGAGAAAGTACCTTAGTGAAGATACCTGGAGATGAAGAAAGACCGTTAGAAAGAACTGCAGATTGGAAATATCTGTATCCCACTGTGAACTGAAGAAACCTCTGTGAGTCCTGATGGATGGGAACATGAAAGTATGCATCCTTCAAGTCTAAAGTCAAAAGAAATTTACCTTCCGATACCATCAGAATTATATGCTGAAGACAGATATCTTGAATGAGAGGTAGGTTACAAACTTGTTGAAATCCTTCAGATCCAAAACAGGGTGGAATGTTCCGACTGATTTCAGAACCAAAAAGAGAATCAAGTAGAACCCCAGTTCTTGTTCACACTTTGAAACCAGAAGAATCACCCCTTTCTGTTGTGGAACCTGAATTGCTTGAGTCGTCGTCTTTGAGTAAGGGAGTCTGATGAAAATGAGGTTTGGGAGGAGGAAGTTGAAAGTCTATCAAATAGCCACTGTGCACAATATTTAACATTCATTTGTCCCTTATGAGTTCTTGCCATCCGTCCAAAAAGAGTTATAATCTTCATCCCACAGTAGGACAGTGATTGTCATTGCTTTTGAGATTGAAGTTGCTGTTGTGGTCTGGATTAGCCTCCCCTTGCAGCAACCCGACCTCAAGCCCGGCCTCGTAAGGGACAATTGTCCTGAAAAGCTTGGTCTACCTTCTTTTGAACAATATATTTCCTTGGTTGAAAAGATTAGAAAAGTTGCAGGATTTTTTTCTCCTCCCCAGCTTTTTTTACCCATTTGTCAAGCGGGGAGGAAGATAACTTAGGGGCTGATTACGATGGCGGGCAGACTTGGTCCGCCCGCCACCGTAGCAGTGATTGGGACCGGCCGCCAGTCATGCGGGGGTCCCACCACTGCGATTAGGATGCGCCCGCCATACTGGCGGGTGCATCCTAGGCCTTTAACATTGTGGGCGGTGCTGCTGGCTGCAGCACCGTCCGCAATGTTAAAGGTGCTTGCACCGCATTTCCCTGCACCACGTGGCAGAGAATGTGATTTTAATAAGATGCACCAGTGCACCAGCAGTGGATGTAATAAAATAATGGCATCAACTTATGCAAACCTGTTCCTATACACTTATAAATGATTATTAAAACAGGAGTCCGTCTTCCTTTGAAGATAACTTAAAGGAGTTGCCAAGATTCTATAACATCAAAGAAACAGCTATCAAAGTAATGGCAAATAGTTGTGTAAACGCTGATTAGGGATACACAGGGCTACATAGAATTTATTTTGAAAAATTAAGAAATGATTAAAAGGCCAGAATTCCAAGACAAGTTTTAATCCTGAGAATAAGCAGCTTCCATAAAGGAATTCTGCATCCTGAATGTAATACAAAAAAATTAGTGTGTACATATATGTAAGAGAGCGTGATTTGACCTTGTGCTATTCTGGTCACTCCCATCTAGATAATGACACAACTATTTACTAAAAAAATAAAGACATGGCAATCCATCCATTTGGTGCTTTTTAATGTTACGCAAAAGCAGAATTTTAAAAATATATTTGACAAAGAACCCATTTTTAAAGGTTTCTGGTCCCGTATCACCTCCTTTGACCTGAAAACACACAAGAGCCTTTATAGAGCACATAATTCTCACCCCTAAAATTAAAAAAAATGAAGAGAGAGAGGAAGTTTTAAAGAGAGGTTTGTTTTCCAAACATATTTCCAGGTGAAATTTGCGCCTATAAAATGTGTAATTTACCAAGCCTTATAGGACATCAACATAGCTTAAGGCAGCTTGATTTGTAAATACCAGTGACATATGCATGTTTCTTCCATCCTGTGTAGGTCAGATATTTTTGTGAATAAGGCATACAGGTGTATTAGGAACACATGCTTGGCTATAACTTACGAATGGGGTAGGTTGTTGCCCCTCTGAGAAACTGGCGGGACTGGAAGGCGTGGCAGGGCGAACATTCTGCCCCTGGTGTCACACCCCTGGTGTCACAGTGAGGACTCGCTCACGCCCCGCTTGTGGAGTTGCACAGAAATTTCGGGGTGCCCGGCCAACTTCCGCCGCGCAGATGGGGTAAACCAGAACCAAACAAGTGGGGGTCCCACCCGAGACCCAGGGCTTCTCTCATGATGCTATAACTGACGATGGTGATGCCGTTCCTTCAGTGGATCCCATACAGCTCCAACTGGACAAGATCCTAGCAGCCATAACTGATACTAAGGTCACCCTACAATAGGACATAGGCACAGTGTCCGTGGGCCTTGGCCTATTGTGGACGGAACACCATAAATTGGCGGATTGAGTCAAAGATGTTGAGACCACCATCACGGAACTCAAACCTGAATGTACGACACTTACAAGCCAAATGTCCGAACTGAGAGACAGGGTTCAGCTTCTTGAACGACGTGCCGAGGATGCAGAAGATCGCAACAGACGCAACAATATTAGAGTGGTTGGCCTCCCGGTGGGAGTTGAAAAGGGTGACATGGTGGCTTATCTAGAGGACTGGCTACAAACAGAGATTGCCCCTGATCTGCTGACTTCCTTTTTCGCATTGGAATGGGCCCACCACGTCCCGTCGTGACTGCTGGCCCTGGGCAGGCCCCCCAGACCGGTGGTGGCCAGGTTGCTGCACTACCATGACCAAGATAGCATACTGCAGAGGGCACGTTTGGGGTGGGACCCTTTGCTGTGGACCATGGTAGGGCTTTCATATTCCCGGATTTTACGGCAGTGGTGCAGGCCAGAAGGGCCTCTTTTTTGGAGGTTAAGAAGGCTCTCTGTGACAATGATGTACATTACTCCCTGATGTTCCCCTCTAGGCTCCGGATAGCTTTTGATGGCTCTACATATTTTTGTGAGGACCCGGAGTCGGCCTGGGCATGGCTGGAGGAATACAAGGCGGGGACTGCCATCCAGACGGCACGCTCGAGATCATTGGCACCCAGACGAAGGGTGAGCAGGCGCCCACGTAGGGCTGTGTGTGGTGGCCCCTGGAGAGGCCTGTCTCCCTCACAGACCAAACTGGAACAAGCAGCAGCACTGCAGGCGGTGGCGGAAATTGGGTCGACGTATAGGAAGAACTCAGGAGTGGACTGCTCCTCTGAACAAAAACATAATTCAGTGCCCTCAAATGGAGATGAGACTGAACTCCCTGTGGTAACCCCCCAGACAGCACACAACCTAGTTTGAAATCCTTTACTATGTGTAGCTCTGCTGAATGAAAGACGGGAGGTGACTGGGTGAAAGGGAGAGGGGAGGGGTTTGGTCTAAGACACATACCCTCTTATGTTCCTTGAAAACACCACATTGCGTGTGGTGCGGATTTCTAGCCGGGAGAACTTTGGTTTGTTAAACATGTGTTGGGCCGAAACTGCACGATTTTGGTACGCCCCTCTTGACCTGCCCCTCACAAAGAGGCCCTTATAGGCTGACTGGGGGAAATATTCACCAAGGGCCAGATGTACGACCGTGGAAATAGCGCCTCACAAATTGCGGGTTTTTTGCGACTTGCAATTTGCGAGGCGCTATTTCCAATGTACAACAGTGTTGTTCACACTGTTAGCGATTCCCAATGGGGTCGCAAATTGAGAGGCTCATGAATAATAATGAGCCTCTCGCAATTTGCGACCCCATTGGGAATGGCAGGCCCTCCCAGGTATGGTGGCCTGCTGGGCTCAGCAGACCACCATGTCTGGGACTGCTTTTAAATAAAGCAGTTTTTCTCTTGAATGCAGCCCATTTTCCTTAAAGGAAAACGGGATGCATTTAAAAAAAAAATGAAACGTTTTCGTTTAATTTTTTAAGGGCAGGTAGCGGTCCCTTGGACCACTGCCTGCTTTTTTAAGGGCAGGTAGTGGTCCCTTGAACCACTGCCTGCCCTTAAAAAATGTTTTCCCCTGCATTTGCAAAGGAGAAGGGGTCCCCTTTTGCGAGTGCATTCCCACCCTCTTGAAGAGGGTGGTAATTTGCGAGTGTTTTGCGACCGCAATTGCGGTCGCAAAACATTTGTACATGGGGTTGCGCTCGCTATTAGGAAGGGAACGCCCCTTCCTAATAGCAACTTGCAGTTCCAAAATAGCGAGTCGCAAATAAATTGCGACTCGCTATTTTGGAATGGTACATACCCCTATAGGTTCTTGCATGCGCAAATGGGTTCGCAAACCCGTTTGCGCATGCAAAAACCGTCGTACATCTGGCCCTAAGAGTATATTCATATTAACCAGTTTGGATGGCTAGCCATTGCTGAGCTGCTCTTGGGTTCGGGAGTAACTGTTGGGAATCGTTCATTCCTTCCCTTTTTTAGTATTCTTTTTGTTTGCACAAGGACCGCACAACCTGCTAGGGGGTTGGGGAGGAGGGACCCAGGGTATTATGGAAGGTATGATGCCCTGTGATTTCACATGGCTAACCCCAGACAGGCATTGATATTTATGTCATGGAATATCAGTGGGATGGAATCGGCCTCCAAGAGATATGATATCCATAGGCATCTCAGAGGAAGGGGAGTACAAGTGGCCATGCTCCAGGTGATGCACTCAGTTGGAGCTGAGGTAGATTGATTGAAACGTAGATGGCGGGGCTAGCTTTATGCCACTTCTTACTCAGCATACGCTAGGGGACTTTGATATGGATAAGGGCCGGGGCACCGTTTGAGCTCACCCGCTTAATTATAGACAGAGAAGGCAGATATGTCCTCCAAGAGGGCAGATTGTTTGGAAAAGAAATTACATTGGGGAGCATCCATGCCCGAATCAGGACCAGATAATTTTTCACTCCCTTCCCAACCACATAGCTGGCCTGCTACCTGATAGCTTACTGCTGGGGGGCGAATTTAATTGTGTACTAGATGTACAACTTGACCGCTCGACTCCCACGCTAATAGGGACGACGGCAGTTAAGCTGGCAGAGGGACTGCGAGACTGGGTGAGACACTGGGGTTGGTGGATATCTGGAGGACACAACACGGGGAAGAAAGTCACTTCTTCTATTTCTCTCCTGTCCATAGCCTACACACTCAGATAGATTGTTTCATGTGCTCCCAAAGGTTTACTCAAAACATTGTCCACTCTGAATAACTAGGACACACTTTATCCGATCACAGCCCTGTTTTATTGGAGTTTACACCGATGGGGGAGTGCCCAACCTACATGGCGGCTCAACTCAGCCACTTTGGAGGACGCATGCTATCGTAATTCCTTGGTGGAGGTGATCTCAGACTACTTCACATATAACCAGGGTTCTACATCATCGAGTATAATAGAATGGGAGGCATTTAAGATTGTGATGCAGGGCCATTGTTTTAGCCAAACAGCTCGTACTCAGAAGGATGTGCATAAGGAACTCCGGATCCTGGAGGACAGATTGCATACTCTGGATACTGCCCTTGGTACCCGGCCAGAAACACTAGAGGAGGTTCGGGAGACGAGAACAATGCAATGCTACCCTAGAGAGGCTGCGCAATCACAATTCTAAGCGAATAACACTAGAGCACATGACAAGGAAGCGAAGTCGGGCCGAATATTGGCATGGCTTATTAGGCTGGAATCTAGGGGGTCCCCCATCACACACATCCGGCGAAGGGATGGTCAGCTCTTGTACTCTCCCACCTCCAATAATAGGGAGTTCTGCACTTATTATGAAGGTTTGTATGCCGCCCCTGTACCTCTCTCGGTGGAGGCTTGGTCTGCCTTTGTGGCAATCATACCACTGAATAGATTGCCTGAAGAGCACCACAAGGACTTGGGAGGCCCCATAACTGTCCAGGAGATCTGAACGGCTATCAAAGGGATGGCGAAAGGCAAAACACTGGGCCCGGATGGCCTCCCGTCCGAGTTCTATGCCACCTACGCCGGAACCTTAGCCCTGCAGCTTGAAAAGTTATATGCAGACTCTTGGCAGCTTGGTACCCTCCAAGACTCCACTAACGATGCCGTGGTTATTCCCCTGCCCAAGACTAGGACACAAGGAGCCCGGGTCACTGAGTTCTGCCCCCTCTCTATGTTGAACCTAGACTTCAAGATCCTTAGTAAGGTGTTGGCTATCTGATTACTCCCATACCTGAGGACATTTAATACATACAGACCAGAGCGGATTTATTCCCACCCGTGATACTTCCCATAATGTTAGGTGGCTTTATCATGTGATGTATCACGCCGAAAACCTCGTGGACCAGGACGCGGCACTAATGTCAGTGGACCTTGAAAAAGTGTTTGACACAGTGCGATGGGATTTTTTATTTGATGTGATGACACAGATGGGCCTGGGAGAGAATTGGGTCAAGTGGGTTAAATTGCTATCAACTGCCCCGATGGACAGAGTCAAAACTGGCGCCACGCTCTCCCCACAATACCGGGTATGTAGGGGTACGAGGCAGGAATGCCCACTGTCCTTACTGCTGTTTGCCCTGGCTATTGAGCCTCTTGCGTAACTTTAGCCAGGAGGGTAGAGACAGCGACGTGACAGCCGAGGGACGGGAACATATAATTTCCCTTGACGCGGATGACAAATTCCTTTACCTGAGGGATGGCACCTCTGGGGTTGCCAGAGCCTTAGAGCTTCTGCGGGATTTTGAAGTGGTGTCTGGCCTCTGTTTAACAAGACCAAGACCCACATATTCCCTGTTTCCCCCGTGGCGAAGAGACCGCCGGGTGTTCCTCCAGACCTGATGTGGTCACCCACCTCTTTAGATATGTGGGGATACAGATATTTCACACATTGGAGGACCTCTGAGACGGTAATTTGGGGAGGGCTCTCCACTTCCTGAGGTCTTGTGTTCCCTTCTGGCGCTCGCTTAAGCATCCCCTTATAGCCCAGGTATCAGTCTCTAAAATGGTTATGCTCCCGAGGCTCCTATATTTCTTCACAAACTTTCCGGTGGGAGTGCAGACCCCATGGTTCAAACAACTGGCTGGACACCTTGTTACGAGACCTGATATGGGATGGCATAGGGTGTCAATGACTATCCTTCGGCGACCTCTCGAAGAGGGTGCCCCGGACTTCGAACTTTATTTCCTGACGCCCCAGCTCCAGTGGATTACACTGTGGTTGGATGGGGCTAACCAAGAGGAGCTGGGGATAACTGGGCAGTCGGCACACTTGGAAACTCTACTGGCTAAACTGCTTTGCCCATCAACAGCTTTCCAATGCCCAGTAGTACTGTTGTCAGTGGCACTGAAATGCTGGTGCAGATGTGTCCTGAAAACCCCTTTCCTATTTCACTGCCGGGCAACTATCAGCCTGGACAGAAGCTGGGTTGGTTACGGTCGGGGACTGCTATCAACAGGGCGCCTTGCTTCCACTGGAGGACCTGATGGAATGTTCTAATTTGCCATTGGGCCAGTTCCCTACATATGAGGCATTGACACAAGTGTTTCGGGACCTGTGGGACGGAGGCTAGGAGGAACCTGTGACTCATACTGTCCTGCAGTTATTGGTCTCGATGGGCACAGCTAGACACCTGGTGACTTGGTTTTACCAATCCCTCTCGTGTATGGTCCGCTGCCCCTTAACTACTTGGCAGAATAGGTGGGAGTGAATCCTGCAGCGACAGCTAACGGACACTGATTGGCAGAGGATATTAGCCTCCGCCCAAACAATATCTAGGAACACAAGGTTGAAATACTTCCAATTCAATTATGTACACATGACACCACATAGAATCCAAGTGGTTTATGGAGGTGACCCCCGCCCCTACCCTAGATGCGGACACTCAGACGCTGACTTTGCTCATATGCCCCCGATTGCAACCCTATTGGGAAGAGGTGCTTTCTGCCCTAGACTCCACGCTTGGGCGCTCTCCCCTCGTTCCCTGAAGGCTTGTATTTTGGGATTATGTCCACAAACCGCCTCAAGGAAAGTTGGCACAAGGTTTAGGGACCTAGCCCTAGCGTTAGCCAGATGACGAATAGCTATGACCTGGAAATTGGCAGTAGGACCTACAGTCCAGGCCTGGAGGGCAGACATAACCCAGTGGGCAAGAGCTGAGGAAAAGGCATTGGTCCTGGAAGAGGCTAGAGGGATGAGGTTCCGCCCTATAGCGTATCTATGAACTGAAGTGTTAGTGACATGGGAACATCCGGAGAACAGCCCTGGGGAGGACCCAGAGATGAGTGATGACACACCTGGCGAGGAAGAAGCTGGGGCACCAGGGGACCAGGGTAACAAGATAGCTGAGAGATGAGTAGAGGGACACGCATGGGACCTTAGCCACAGGGTTCTGCCCAGAAGTATTAGATGGAGGACTACAAGTCCCCCCGCTCAACAGGCGGGATGCGTGGCATGGTCCTGGTCGCAGAAGGCACATGTCCTGAAGCTGGGAGGAAAACCGCCTGGAAATGGGCACCTGGCTCACCGCCCCCCACCTATATTTCAGTTGATGGAAGGTCGCCACCCACGGGTATTGGAGGTGGGTGGCACGATGTTGACCAGGCCCTTTTTTTGTGTGCATGTTTTCCAGTTTAATTGCATTTTTAGTTTTTTATGTTTCCCCACTGTTTATTAGAGAATTGGCTCGTCATTTCCCCTCTAATGTCATATGTTGTATTGCTTCGTAAAAGCAAGTGGAGATCTCCTGTGATCAGCACTTGTGAGGTCCGATGGTAATATTTGAATATGAATAAACTAGAGTGTTATCCACTGAGAACAAGTTTAAATTGCGTTTTAAATGTGTTACCTCATGTCGTATTGCTGTAATTGTAAAAATGTAAAATGCCAACAAATAGAACTTAAAAATGTTTTAAAAAAGAGAATGGCGTAGGTTGCACCTTTTTATTAAACCGGGTCTAGTATGCCTAAAAAATGATACAATTCGTTTTTAACATGACGCTTTTCTCCGAAATGTTTGCTGCCTTTACTAACCATTAGGATAGTTCACACATAAAGCTTCATTTTATCTGTAATACCATTGGCAAAGGCATTTAAGCAATACTAGTGAAATATAAATTGCATAAGTGAATTTACTTACATTACCACAAATACAACTAGAGTTCCTTCACATAATATGTTTCAATATTAGAAAAGATGCTTTAAAGTGCATGGTTTTATTGGATGAGCAAAACACTTCCCTCTTCATGCCTGAACATTTATGCTTGAAATAATGAAGAACTATGGAGTGGGGTAAGTGCTTTTCACATGAAAATAGGCTCTGCATTGCTCTCAGTAATTGAAACAAAGTTAAAAATGTCTTACTGCTTTTCTTTAACTAAATCAACTTTGTTAGATCACCATTTATCAATATGACTGCAGAGCCTCAAGCTACAGCTCGTTTGAAAAATACAAGAGCAATGAACTTTACATATGCATTAACACTACTGAAGCTCTGTTACGCCGCTTCATTGCGACTGTGAGCGAAAAATGCTGAATTAATGTTTAGAGGCTTAGCCAAGGAGTTAAGCACTTCACACAACGAGCAAACAAGAAACGTAAAAAGCTGCTACTATTTTCTCTGTTTTTCTAGTCGATTGGTCGGTCTATCTCTGATACTCCTTTGATATAATTATGGGTTCTAGCGTCAGGAACTGCGTGTTCTATGATTATCAGGAGTGAAAAACTGTCTCCTCAACCCAAGCAGTGAGAGTAGCCATGTCTAAATCATGGTAACTTCGTACATGTTTTTGGTTATATAATATACTCTTATGACTGTCCTTGCTTTATAGGCACGACAGCATATATATATATATTTTTTATTCACGAAAAAAAGATTACAGAACGAGGCAGTACCGACGGAGAAATCCCGGAGCCCGGAGAAGACGAGCACAGAACCATCAGTATCTGTATCCGGAGAAGAGAGGGAGTCGGACCCCATCCGACGCCGCGAACTAGCCAGCCACGTTCCTGGAGGAGCGTGGCTCTCGGAGGTACGTACACGCCTCAAGGGCTTACTCGGGAAAGGAGCCGGGGTTGGTAGCTCACCTCGGTAGACAACGGAAGGGGGGCTGCCCAAACCAGAATAAAACGCTATCTACTGCTGTGCGTCAGTAACCCTCTACTCCTACGGGGCGATGCATGCTGACTTACACGTTGGTGGGGGAAAACGCGTGTTATTGCTCCCCACACCTTATCCCTTACCTTGACATGCCAGTCGGACAACGCTCTCATGGAGTTTTGTTTTTGTTGTTTTCTTTTGATTCCTGAGGAACGCCTGCCGTCCACATATCCAGGGAAACCTCATCCTAAAGGAGACCTAGTGCGACGGCCAAGACCCTGGGGCTCAAATACAACAGTACAGTTGTCATTCCGTTCAATAAATCACCTAAACCCACCTCTGCTCTCCGTGTTGCTTTTGCTCAGGCCCACAAATGGGTTTTTGGGTGGTAAGGTCATTTTTAGGGTGGGTATGGGTGGCAAAGGGTAATATATATATATATCAAAACAAAACCCTTTCAGGCATAGAGTGACACATAAATTATGCAAAAAAAAAGCAGAGAACTCTGGGTAGATCTCAAGTTTAGGTGGAAAGCTGCTCATGTATAGAGCACCCTCAACACCAGCGACACTCTAAATTTGCTCACCTCAAATGTCTGCTTTTCTATCAAAGTTTTTAAGCATAGGATTAGCACAGTGCCATCCACACCCAGATAGAAACATGCTCCCAAATAAAGAACAGGGCCGACGCAACACGAAATCTGCTTGCACGTGCTTTCTTCAAGAGTGGTTAGCAATTTTGGACGCATTTAGGCTGCGAACCGGCCTTTCTCAACATAACGGATTTCATTTGTAACCCACCTAAATGCCTTTAAACAAAGACCACGTGATGCATAAACATGAAAGAATTACTTACTGCAAGTATCACTACACATAGGAAATGAAAAACAGTTTAAATGGCAAGCATACAGAGCATTGAGTTAATGCGATTGAGCTAGTGACCTGCTTATATTTCACCTCTCCTCTATTTTCAGTCCCCTCCCCTGTCCTGTTCAACATACCTGCATGGCTCCTTTAAGGATGTGTCTCTTCGGGACGCAACCCATGTGGGAGGGTCACATGGTCCGATGACCGCCGAATGGGATTTGAATTGGGACGGCCCGGAAGTAGAAAGGACGGAGACACCAGACTCTGAGGGGAAAGTCCAACCGGAGGATCAACGAAGAAACTCGAACGGAGGGCGTGAAGAGAACGAGGCAGTACCGACGGAGAAATCCCGGAGCCCGGAGAAGACGAGCACAGAACCATCAGTATCCGGAGAAGAGAGGGAGTCGGACCCCATCTGACGCCGCGAACTAGCCAGCCACGTTCCTGGAGGAGCGTGGCTCTCGGAGGTACGTACACGCCTCAAGGGCTTACTCGGGAAAGGAGCCGGGGTTGGTAGCTCACCTCGGTAGACAACGGAAGGGGGGCTGCCCAAACCAGAATAAAACGCTAGCTACTGCTGTGCGTCAGTAACCCTCTACTCCTACGGGGCGACGCATGCTGACTTACACGTTGGTGGTGGAAAACGGGTGTTATTGCTCCCCACACCTTATCCCTTACCTTGACATGCCAGTCGGACAACGCTCTCATGGAGTTTTGTTTTTGTTGTTTTCTTTTGATTCCTGAGGAACGCCTGCTGTCCACATATCCAGGGAAACCTCATCCTAAAGGAGACCTAGTGCGACGGCCAAGACCCTGGGGCTCAAATACAACAGTACAGTTGTCATTCCGTTCAATAAATCACCTAAACCCACCTCTGCTCTCCGTGTTGCTTTTGCTCAGGCCCACAAATGGGTTTTTGGGTGGTAAGGTCATCTTTAGGGTGGGTATGGGTGGCAAAGGGTAATATATATATATATCAAAACAAAACCCTTTCAGGCATAGAGTGACACATAAATTATGCAAAAAAAAGCAGAGAACTCTGGGTAGTTCTCAAGTTTAGGTGGAAAGCTGCTCCTGTATAGAGCACCCTCAACACCAGCGACACTCTAAATTTGCTCACCTCAAATGTCTGCTTTTCTATCAAAGTTTTTAAGCATAGGATTAGCACAGTGCCATCCACACCCAGATAGAAACATGCTCCCAAATAAAGAACAGGGCCGACGCAACACGAAATCTGCTTGCACGTGCTTTCTTCAAGAGTGGTTAGCAATTTTGGACGCATTTAGGCTGCGAACCGGCCTTTCTCAACATAACGGATTTCATTTGTAACCCACCTAAATGCCTTTAAACAAAGACCAC
The DNA here is from genome assembly GCA_963921515.1 of Calotriton arnoldi. Classification (NCBI taxonomy): domain Eukaryota; kingdom Metazoa; phylum Chordata; class Amphibia; order Caudata; family Salamandridae; genus Calotriton; species Calotriton arnoldi. The sequence goes on from CAWUFW010000179.1 coordinate 504,181, forward strand.
GTGATGCATAAACATGAAAGAATTACTTACTGCAAGTATCACTACACATAGGAAATGAAAAACAGTTTAAATGGCAAGCATACAGAGCATTGAGTTAATGCGATTGAGCTAGTGACCTGCTTGTTGGCATTTTTACATAGCGAGGAGCTCTGTAATAATACCTGTGACCAGTGTCGGGTCCTAGGCAGTAAATGCCAACAAATATAGAGTTGCTAGGCAATGCCCATACACCATGCTAGTATACAAAACACAAATAGATTGCACTGATCAAACATTCTGTCCCCAAAGGGATACTTCATTTTCAAAATGAAATAATTATCCACAGCAACATGTGGTATGATAATCATTAAAAATTAATAAAAAATGTAGTGCTCCTCTGCACTTCAGTCCACAAAATGACAGTCGCACACGTAAGGGAAGTAGAATAAATTAAGCAACCGGTGTCCCGTAAAATCATCATGACTAGTTCACATATCGGGATGCCACCTTCATCTCACAGTCAATTGTCTCCAAATGCGAGGTCACACAGGTGTGCATTCACGTTTAATTTACAGCGCACATCTCTTTAATTCATCTTATGTGTCCCGCATGCCAATAATAGTCCATGCTGTTTAACAGTCAACACAGCCTCGACATCCTCGATATCCCGAACTTGCGACCGTCCAATAACCAGTTTACCTTGAATAAAATAAACGTGACTACAGTTCTGTCTTAGCAGCTAAATGCTGCAACCCCTCTCCCAATTGCCTTTGTCTCCTCCCCTGCAAGCTCGGGCGTCCTCAGACGTTCCGGCTGCAGGTTCTATCTCCGGCTAGGGGGGCTCCGTGGTGTGTAGTCCAATACAAAATTCTTACTTGTGCTGACGGCCAGGGTGCACCAGAACGAGGGTTTATACTTACCTGTAAAATACATACATTTTCGTGGTAAATGCATTTGTGGTAAAGGCATATTCATTGTAAAAATAGTAGTTGTAAAATCATTCATTGTTATGACTAATTCATTCTAATGGAGTCATTGTAAAGACTTTCGTTGTTCTGGCAGTCGTTGTTCCATCATACATCCACCTCAAGAAACTATAACTCGTGCCCTAAGGTAACTATAACTCGCACCCTCGCCATGCACAGTTTTCTAATCAAAACGTTTACAGCAAATGTTGCACTGATATTATCGATGATGTCATAGAAGATGTCATGAGCAATGTAATATTTTTTTATTTTCTTTTTCTAACTATAACATCTCTGTAACCTTTGTTTTTTGTTAGTGAATTTCGATGTTTTTTCCAACGCAGCATGTATTGGCCCCAGGGTCTGGCCTGTGGCCAGGCTCTGTGGCCAACCCCCCAAAGGTATCCAACCTGGGAGGGGAGCACACAGACCCCCTCTGGGCCCCCATCCCCCAAGGTCCACCACATTTGTTTAGGGGAGGGGGTACGTGGCCCCCTCTCTGGCTGTATTTTGGCCCCAGTGACCCCATCTCCCAGGGCCCACCTTATTGTAAATGGGGAGGGGGCACACATCCCCCATCCTCGGGGTGATTTTTGGCCCTGGGGTCCCCATCTCCCTTGGCCTGGCCATATTTATAAGTGGGAGGGGGGCATGCAGCCCCCCTCTCTGGGCTACTATTGGCCCCAGGGACCCCATCCCCCGAGGCCTAATCTTTTATTAATTGGGGAGGTGGGCGCATGGCCTCCCAGAGCGATTTCGGCCCTGGGTGCCCCATCTCCCAGCGCCCGGCCATTTTCTGATGGGGGCACGCATCCCCCTCCCTGAGCTAATAGTTGCCCGGAGACCCCATCCCCCGGTGCCAATGCACTTAATTGGGGAGGGGGGTCCCGCAGCACCCCTCCGCAGGCCAATTTCGGCCCTGGGTACCCCATCTCCTGGGGCCCGGACACATTGAGAATGGGGAGGGGGGCATGCAGCCCAGCCCCCCCTCCCTGGGCCAATATTGGCCCCGGGGACCCCAACCCCCAGGGCCTGGCCTTGGAGCCCACACGGGGCTCCCATTTCATCTTTGTGGGGGGCCGCGGGGCAGCCCCAGTAGCCCCAGCCAGCTCCCCGCCTCCAGAGAGAGCTGGCATTGCTCCTGCCTGCTTCATAGCAGGCTGGGAAACAGATGAAAAGTCCGCTCCCAGCGGACGGGAGCATTTTTCCTGCTCCCACCCCCTGGTAGCAGACTTATTGTTTGCTTTTGCTCGGCAGAAAGTTGCTCCTGCCAAGCCAGAGCAAACAAAACCATAGGTTGAAGGGATGTTATAGTTATGTGAAAATATCAGTGAAAACATACTGCTTTAAACAAACATAACCACTGAAATTCACAAGTTTTAGTTACCTCAAGTAACTATAACTCGTGTTCTAAAGGAACTATAACTCACGCCCCCGCATGCACAGTGTTGTCATCAATAATGAATTTCAGATGTTCCAGTGATGTTATCAATGGTGTCACAGAATGTCATGAGTGATGTAATATGGGAGGTAATTAGCAAAGTAGTGCACCCCGCAGGTGCCCTACCCCCTGCTGCGCATGGCGTCTGGCCATGTATGACAGGAGTTTGGGTGCCCTGCGCCCAACCCCCCGCAGGCACCTAGCCACCCGTGGGTGCATGCAGCTATGTGATGTAAAAATAAAGGGTGTCTTTTTAGATAAGGCAGACTACTGACTTTGTCAAAGGGTCAGGACACCAAAGTTTAACAAGCATTGGCAATACCAATAGGTCTGACTTTAAAGGAATGTTGAATGGTAATGTGAAGCATTACAAGTAAATATCATGGGAATAGAAATGTATTTGTGCGGAAGCACAGAACTGCAGAATAATATTGATGTAGGTTAAAAGGTCCGGTGACAGTTGAACTGTCAAGCCAGACATAAAAATTCATGTAGGTTAATGACTGTCCTCCTCCTACCTGTGCTGCTGCCAGAGAAAAACAGCATACATTATCTAGCTATCTAAACCACTTTGACAGCATTTCATTGTCGTGTGTGCACCTGCAAGTACCAGAATAGGTGGCTGGATAAACAAACAAAATGATCATAGCTGCATGGAGGGCACACACCTTTTTTATGGAAGCACAGAACTTCTGCCCAATCAAAACATGTACTCCTTGCTCCTAACATCTGACTGTAGCAAACCCATCTCTAGTGATGCTCACATAAATATCTGGTGACAGCTGCGCTGTCAAGCCACAACATATAAAGCGGGTATTATTGGTCTAATCAGCTCATCAACATATATAAAGTCTTTGTCAAAAAGTCATCAATAACTATAATCAAATGTATATTTTATAAATTCACATATAGCAGTGTTTACTAAAAATTGTCATAAAATATTTTCAATAAAGCCTTTTTCTCAGGCAGCAAAATGCAGCCATATAACCAACTATTAGAGGTCCCTGCACTGCAGCTGAAGACCATACAGGTGCAGCTTGGAGTGTTTTTAAAAAATATGATAAGGTCTCCTGGGGTCATGGATTCAATGACACAGGAGACATACTGTGTTTTTTTAATGTTGCTGGTGGAGTGCTGCACTGCCTGCAGCCCACCATCACATTAAATAAAATGCTTTGTGGGGCACCACCAGGATCCAAAATATTTTTTTGTAAAAGCCCTTTCAGAGCATTATGGAGCCCTCTGCAACTGAAGCAGTGAATGTGAAATGAGCAGCTACTCTGTTCATTTCACATTCACAGTTTTTTTTGAAAATTTAGGAGGGTTGGTGCAGTCTTCCCTCCAGAGAAAGGTCCTGGAACCCCAAACCCAGGGTGATCAGTTATTTAATGGGGAGAGGGACGTGCAGCCCCTCTCCTCAAATCACACGAGGGCACCTGGGACCCCACCCCCCTGGACCGCTGTTTATTTTTTGGGAAGAGGGGCATGTGGCCCCCCTCCCTGAGCCACTTAAGGGCCCCAGGGACCCCATTACGCAGAGGGGTCGGCATTTATTTTTTAGGTAGGGGGCATGCAGCCCCCCCTCCTAAAGCCACACAAGGGCCCCGGTGACCCCGGGCCAAATTTCGTTTTTAGGGAGGAAGGCTTGGGGCCCCCCTTCAGAAGCCTCAAAAGGGCCCCAGATACCAAATTATAATTTTTTGTGCTGGGGGCATGGGGCTCCCATCCCTGAGAAATTCAGTGGTCCTGGGAACAATATCCTCTGAGGTCCAATGGCACAGTGTCCACCTCATGGGACCCCATTCCCCAGAACAATGCAGTTCCCTGCCTGCAAGAGGGTGGGCAAGGAGAACTTTCACTTCCTGCTGTTGCAGGCAGGTTAAGCTGGTTGGCTCCTCCTTCTGGGAGCAGAGAAAAGCTACTACTGTTGGGTGGGAGCAAACCACTGTAGCCAGCTCTTGCTGCACCTCAATGGGTGCAGGCAGGAAATTTGGCAGGGGCCGAAGGGACCTTGGGGCTCCCCCTGTGGCCCTCATGGTGTAAATGCTTTGGGTTTCCCGAGTGGGACCAGGGCACCCACAGCAACTATAAAGTTGCTTCATCCCCGGCATGGGGTCACCAGGACCTCAAACTGGCTCGGGGAGGGGGGCTTTGCGCCTCCTTCCCTTTAAACTCAAAAAGGCCCCAGGGGATCAGTCCCCGGTCCCTCAAAATAGCTCATGGAGGGGGGCCTCATACCATTCTCCCCAATAATTAACAAATCGGCCCCCGGGGATGGGGTCCCTGGGGCCTCCAAAAGGTTTGCGGAGGGGTAGTCACACTCCCCCTTCCCTAATAATAAACATTGCGCCCACCCCAGGGGGCATAAAAAAGAAAAGGGCAGGAGTCAGCATTTTTTTTTTTAACAGGACCAAGGATCTGCGGTCCTGCTAAATTTAAAAAATAAGTGGGGGTTGGTCCGTCTATATAGATATAGTTATAGATATGAGAGCATGATAAGATGATAAGAGAGTGAAAAAAGAGGGAGACAGGGTGAGAGGAGAGTGAGATTAAAAGAGGTGGGATGTGGTGTGACTGAAGGTGGTAGAAGCAACAAAAGGAGGAGGGGAGAAGAGGGACAAGGAGAAGGAAGAGGAGTTTAAGAAAAGGCAAGAGACACAAAAGGAGCAGGATGTGAGAGACAAAAGAGGAATGGATAAGAGTGGGGAGACAAAAGGAGTGGAAGAAATTTAGAGAAACACACGAGGGAGACATGAAGTAGAGAAAGGCAGGGGAGGGTGTGAGAGAAGGGAGTAGATGGAGGATAAGAGCGATAAGGGAGTAGATAGAGGAAAGAGAAAGCTTAGTAAGTGTGAGTCGAGAGGAAGTGGAACAATTGGAAAGGAAGAGAGAGTTAAGAGAGTAGGGTGCGGGCTGAGAGTGTGAATGGCAGGATGGGAGGCAAACGTCCAGAGGAAACAGAAGAGAAAGGGAATAGTGAATGGCAAAAAAAGGAGAGGAAGGCAAGAGGGTGATCAGAGTTTCCTGTTGTGTAACAAGTGAAGGAAGGATAGTGAGGATAGTGCCTCCTTGATACCACCTTCATTTCCTTGTGATACAGCAGTCCAGATGTTTAATCTAAATGGGGTGGTTATGGAGAACACACTGATTTCTGGAGGGAGGCTGAAATCTTGAAGGCAATCCACTGGTGGAATTTCTTTCACCATAGGGCTATTATCGAGGAGGAAATGCTACAAGTGTTCTCATACTTTGACTGTCCATGATTCCAAGTGCCAGGCTGCAGAGCCCTGGAACTCTGAACTGCCTCTGTCTACTTTCCTTGTGGCTGGTTTTTGACAAAGTGAGACAAAGCAGGGAATGGTGCAGAGTTCAGCTTGTGCATACTTTGCCTGTCTATGGTACCCATGTCTATGTCATTGCAGACTGCAGTTCTGATGTGCCAATATATTCCTTATCATGTTTGCGGTCCCAGGCCACTTTCGCTTTTTAAGGTTTCTTCTAGACCATTACCACTTCTGAAAAGTTGGGCATTTCAGAAAACTGTCTCTTTATATGGGCATTACTAGGCCTGAGCAGGAAATTCCACTTCACTCATGGAATTTGCAAAGTTTTTCCTATGCCGTGATTCACATAGCGCGCGGAGTTCCAAAGAAGTCTGCTCCGCTACGCAGAGCGGAGTTTTTACCGCGCTCGCCAACATTAGGTTGGCGAGTGTGGAAAATCTTACTCCAGACCACCTCCCGGCGAGATTTCTCAATGCGGGCGGTCGCGGATGGCCGCTACCGCTCACGTTGAGAAACCTTCTGTTCGCGTTGAGGAAGCTGCTGCTCGAGTAGAACTTCTACTCGGTGGCAGAAAGAAGCTGCGCCCTCTTGTACTGTGCATGGTGCCATTCGTGCTGGTTTTTCAGCACAGGACAAACACCCGGTGCTAAAAAGCATCGTGAAAGGCATGAGCTAACGCACTCTGCCGTTTACGACCCTCCGCGTAGCACGGCAGGCCTAGGCATAACTGCCTAGTTCTATATATGTTAAAGGGTCACATGATTGAAATTTACACACAAACACATTGATGACATGAACATGTTGCACACGAGAAAACTGGAAACATGGCTGCTAGACGCACCCTCTTTAAAATCATGCTTAAATGCTATTTATAATCTGCTAAATAAAAATTCAAATGAAAAATGCTAAATATTACTTTTAAAGCGTAACCTTGTAGTTGTGATCAGAGAACATGAAGAAAAGATTCAAAACATTTACCTGTAGGGGCTAACAGCAAGTGTTTTTCAGCTTCAAAGAAAGTGACTTCTCCCAGGACATGAAAAAACTGACCCTCCAGCTTCCAGAGACCATGTAACCCGTGTCATTGTCTCTACCCCCAAATCTGCTGAGTCAGACCATACTATAATGCAAGTAAACCAATGAATGACACACATGCTTCAATGTAAAACCCATTCAAACCTAGGTCTTTGCTGTTCATTAACCAGAGTGATTGACAATTAAAACAAATTGTATGCAGAGGGCATTCGAAAAATGTGTTCACTTATATTGAGCACACAAGCCATTATGTGATATCTAGAGAAGAGTATATTGTTTTATACACACATATATATTGTGGTTACAAACCAAGGTGTTATTCATGTAAACCATACAATGATGCATGCCTACCAGTACTTTATGCATGTAAACCAATATGGTAAACATGCAAACCACTAGTACATCATTCATGCAAATCACATCACCATATAATGCTTTAATATCAATGGCTGAACATTTTAACAAATATTTTACCCACAGAAACAAGAACATTAAAAGAATGAACCAACATATAATGTGTATGAGCCATAGAATTCTGTGTGTCAATCAATTATATTACACATGAAAGTCAGTATGGTGTTCAGGCAAACCTGCCATTTATGCGTTAGAACCAGTATGTCAGCTATGCAAACCAGCACATAATGCTTTCAAACCAAACCAATAGATTGTTTATTACAACCAATGTATTACACCCACAAACCAGTTTATTAAAAGGGTGAACCAATGTAATATGGATACAAACAATGCAGTTACGCAAGTCTACCAGTACATTATGAACGCAAACCACCTTGTAATTCTTTCAAACCAATAGACTGCATAGTCAAATATATTACGTGCACAAACAAGTGCATTAACCAATATAGTATACATATGAATCCGTACATTAAAGAGTGCCACCCTTATGTTGCTCTTGCAAATCGATATGTTATGCATGTCAGTTAGTATGCTATGAATACAAACAGTACAATATTGGAGAAAACCAATATATTATTCATCTCAGCTAATACTTTAGACCTGTGGACTAGTGTTTAAAGATGCAGAGCATTAGAGTTTGCTTGCAAACCGCAGTATTATGCCTATGGATCAATTTGCTATGAAAGCAAAGCAATAGAGTATGACTACAAACCAGTATATTGTGCATGCAACCCATTGAGTTATACATAGGCCAGTATTTACAGTGCATACACCATTGTACTAAACAGACACAGCAATGTGCTTTTGATATAAACGTAAACCGGGATATGGGGAACATAAACCGCACACCTTAAACCATATGCTTTGTCACACAAATCGCAATGTGCTTGATTAGTGTACCATAGCTTACCTATGCATTACCCAGCATACGATTACTCAAACCAAGCCAATGTTCCTACATAACAACCAGTATAGTGCATACAAACCAATTCACTTGTGTGAACCAGTGCAGTGCGCACAAAGGCACATCCAATATTTGTTTTATCCATAAACCAATTTATTTGCTGTGTGAACCACTGCAAAGGATATAAACCAATGCGTTTCACATATGAGATAATTTAATTTTGGCCTGTTTGGCACCTCATTTATGCAGACGTACACATGGAAATGCAGGTGATTTTGTGCTAAAGCACAATGCAGTTTTTAGTGCCATCGCGTAATATCAAATATTATCAAACATAACTTCCTGTCAAGTGGCACGTATCATAGAAACATGCTCAGATGTTAGTGACAGGAACTGCCCTCCATATGTCAAAAAACAGGAATGAATGTGAAAAATAATCCTATTCTACTTTTGGTAATATGTTGGTGGTAGGTCCAAGTGCTGATGCAGGCTCACACAACATCCCACTACAGAACTTGAGGGCCCAGTGATAATGTCAAGCAGCCTTTGCAGGGGAAAGCAGATCAAACAGCCGTCTGCTTACCTGTTCTGTAGGTGGATGAAAGCAAAAAGATGGCTACACATTGGTGAAGCCAGGAAACTAGAGCGAGACCCTGGTATATGTGGATGCTCACTCAATACATTTGTAATATACATATGTCGCATGTATACAGTTCATATTGTTCCCTATAGTACTGTACCTTACTGATGTGTACACTTGCTGGGATTTAAATTCAGTGACTTTGTTGCACATCATTGTCATAACACATAGTAGTTATGATTTATTACACCTAATTCAAATCCTTCATTATGAAGTACTAGCATATCACCTCCTGATCTCACTGTTCATTTCCTGTTGCAGTTTAGCAGTGTTGATGCATATTCCTTATCGAGTCCAGAAACACCAGCATCAGCTATCGTAAACTGTAAATCAATTATATGGAACATAGCCAAGACGTCTTTAGTTCCATAGTGGGAGAGTGACCAGGGACCTTTCTTGATTGACCGCGAATAAAAGAAGGGAGAAGAAAAAACACCTTTTAATGTAAGCACGTAGTAAATGAGACCACGTGGCAAAATTCAATGAATATCTACCAAAAAATAAATAGATAAAAAAGTTCTGTCCCTTGAGTACATTTATTATCTGCTTTAAATGATGAACAAGTGAGATTATCAGATTTTCATGTTACAGTTGAGTTGACGCCTAAATTGCTGTGGAATAAAACATAACAAGAGTGAGATGAGCTACATTAGCAGGAGCTCTCCAATGAAAGGTAAGATATTGTTTATCAAGTGATCCAAAACATCAATGCTGGAGATCTGGAAGGGGCTTCTTGGAGTGTGGCTAGTGCCATAGGGTGGGAAGGAAAGAGTAAACACAAAAATAAAAGAAAAATGTAAGACTAAAGCATCTTCATATTCTCTGAAGCACCCTATAACTGTGACTTCTGAGCATGTGGTCCAAAAACTAAGGTGGCTAAAAAAGTAAGAAAATACACATAACCACCATACTTACATACATACATACATACAAAAGCAGTTAAAAGCAACTGCTGTTAAGTAAATTTGGAGCACATACGCGTCACTCGTAGTTTTCCAAGAAGTGTGTAGCTTTGTCTAAGGTTGAAATAGCAAAAGCTTTCTCTCACCATATTGTTTTTGTACAGCTAATATGACGGACGTCAGGTGAAATATTCCTTGAAGCGAAACAAACCCGGGGGAATCAATGTCCTTCAGAAATCTCAAGATAAGAGTTGGTCATCACAAAGAGTGTCAGCAATTTATTTATTTCTGATCTTCCACAGGGCAGCTATACTGGGAAGGTGTTAAATGTGCCTTACAAACACACAGGAAGATCCAGTGTCAAAGAGAAGAGAGACAGGAGTGTAAAAAGACTATAATTAGGAGCAAAGCAGGAAGGAAACAGATCAAGCATATTGGAGGAATTAGGTAAGGTGAAGACGGAACAGGTGGGTGGTTTAGTAATTTTCTGTAGGTGAGTTAGTGAGATTGAGTTCTTAATAAGATGTTCTAGAGACTAGTAGTGGTGACAGAGAATGAATGAGTTGGCGGTAAGGAAGTGTTCCATGCTCTAGTCTGCAGGAGGAGAGAGTACTTGCATTTAAATCCTACCTCTCCACTAGAAGTAGTCACAAACGTTGTTTGGTAGGGAATGGACATGTGAGTGAGAGATCCAATTTGGAATAGTAGTTTGGCAAGGATGGGGAGCCAGTAGACTTTCTGAAGTACTGGATTCATGTGATCCACAGAGCCATCACATGGAAGGCCACCTTAAGGGGGATGTAAGAGGAAAATAAAACTGCAGCAAGAACTGAATCGCCGTCGTCCAGGAGGGATACAATTAGGCTGTGTGTCATGATTCTTAGTGAGGGTTCAGCGAATGCTTTATTTTCTTAAGGGCATGAAGACAGTAATGTGCTGCCTGGGCATTTCTTTTGGTGTGAGGGATTATAGCAAGAGTACTATCAATAGTGAAGCCTCGGTGTTCATTAATAAGTGAAACGCTTGAAGGAGAGCTGATCCAGTAGAGTTATATCCAGTTTGCTTATATTTCTGGGAGGATGAGCAAGAAACCTGTATTCTGATCCATTGGAAACTGTTTGACATCCATTGTTGTATTTTAGGAGGCAGGCCTTCAATGTGCAGATATCCTTCAGCCATCATGTCCTCATGCATAGCTGAGTATCATCCTCATACTGGTGTAAACTTATGTTACACTCTTTTAGTATATCTGGTAGGGGGTCAAGACAGAGATTAAATGGTAGTGGGGCTAGAACTGAGCCCTGAGGTACACAGCAGTTCATGCTGGACATCGCAGAGCACTTGCTTCCTATGTTGATAAAGTGTCTACTAAAGTAATCCTTACATTTTTTGCTTATGTACCCCTGACAACATTTCATATATTTATTTATTCGAGTGCACCTTTCTCAATTATAAACAGATACTGGATTTAGTATCCTTTGCACATGTATAGTGTATACCATTTGCTTTATTATAGTTTGATAGTGCATCAATTATTCACATATATAGTCACATGATTTATAATATTTTAAAGAATTAAGTGAAGGTGCAATAAGAATAATATGTTAATCGATGTGAGTGAGGCCTGCAATTTTCAAAATAATCAGAAAACCCTATTTAAGCTGGGTCTCAACAAGTACAGGGCATAGAGGGAATTAACTTCTAGGGAGACTGGTTATGGCAAACTTAGCAGTAACCATCCTTTGTGAATGCCACAGACAGGCATCTCGAAGCCAGCCTAGTCTCATTGGCTTGCTTGGGACATCATAACTACAGAGATCCGAAACAGGCAACAACTTTCTCAATAGAAAACAATTCTGTTGTTTGGCTAAGGTATGCAGTTGAGAGACCACCTTACAAACTTGTATAGGCACTTTTGTTGTTAAGATAGCTTAGCTAGAGGCATAGAGGGAGGGGTTGGAGAGCAGAGGCACGTTCCATCATGTCATACACGCAAATTCTGAAATGCCATTGCAGTGTTGCAATTCTTTTTTATATATTTTTTTATTAGTCACTTTAATTGCTATTTTTTATCTTTACAGTTACAACTATACACATTCTTTGCACTAGAATAAGATGTTGGTTTTGAGAAAGAATACTTATACTGTATGTTTTTGAATTTGTCTATTTATGATGAAAAAATATTTGGAACCCACTAACAACAAATAATCCTGGAAGTCTCACAGGACTGATTGTCGCCTAGAACAGGAACACACTTTCCTCATGTAATGTTCAGGTGATCTTGAGTTACTGTCCACCAGGTATAATGTATCAATTTGGTAAGTTGGCATCAAGCCTGTACTTTGGAGAGGGTGTAAGAAATGTAATATAAGGCAGCGTTCTGTATCGTAGTACTAAAGACATATCCATGGCACCCGACTGCAGGGCTGATCTTTGAGTAATCCTGAATGACACACAAGATTTACTAACAGAAGAGAGGTCTGTTTAATATTGTTTTCCCCCTCAGTTCAGACAGGAGCTCCCTCTCTGCTGTGGGTTTGTCTGAAGAATGACTATTAAAAGATATTCCCATTTTGATTTCAGTTTTGAATCGGTATTACAATGGCAGCATAACCTGTTGTGATAAGAGTAAATGTCAGAGCACAATTAACACAACACCTCACAGGAAGAGGTTTCCCTCGGGGGGTGGGGTTTGGGGGTTTTGTTGTAAAAGCACATGCATAATATCACTCTGAAATATTTTCCTGCTGGGAGGAGTTTGATCCTGTAGATGCCAAACACTAGCCCCTTTCATACCTATAAAGCTGCCCCTACACCTGCAGAATAGGAATATTATCATTATCTAAAAGTCCTGTTATGATATTAGGAACACCAAGCTTGCCTTAGTGAACATTTACCACAAGCAGTGCAGAATGTCAGCATCTGCCCTTAAGTAATTTAGGGGCTTTGGTTAATATTGGCTGGTTATACCCAACATCAAGATGTGGCTACTCTGAATGCCCCATAATTAAGACAGTTATTAAATCAATTAGTAGCTATATACAGTCAACTTCGGCAGTATGATTTACAGACTACAGCAACTGAAGCATGGGTTCTAGTCCCTGCTCAACAAAGGCATGATCCTGCAGTGCAGCTGATTAATAAAGACTATTAATGCAATCATGGGTAAACTGCCCACAAAGAGATGAAATGACATTTTGTATTGCTTACAAAAGCAATCAATTGTAACCAGTCTGTCCTCAAACATAAACCAACGACAAACATCGAATGCTCACTATGGGCCTGATTTAGAGTGCGGTTACTCCGTCAGGGCAATAGAGTCTTTTAATCTGTTGCCCCGACGGATTAACTGAACTCCAAATTTAGAGACGTACGCTGCCCCAGAGGAACAGTCATTATGGTGGTTCCTGTCAATGCATTGAAAGTAAGCCATACGGCTCCATCAACGTGACAAAGCCATACCGCACACTTTCAATGTATTTTTTTATTTTCTGAAGGAAAATCCCAAAGTGACCCCAACGTGTCATGGGATTTTTCTCCCATGACATGGGGGTATTGAAATGTTTTTATTTTCACTTGCCACCATGTTTTGGATGGCGGAAAGCGAAAGTAAAAGTTTGACATTTTAAATATGGCAGGCAGACAAGTGGCACACCCTCCAACAGCCCTTGCTCCATCTGGCTGTTGGAGGACTATGTCAATGACTGAGACGAAGTAGCCTCCACTGTTGACATAATGAAGGTCCGCCCAACTTCCGCAGCACTCTATATCAGTGTGTGTTTTCCACTTGGTGTGGGACCACCTGTAGATGAGTATACTGCATGGGGAACAATCTGTGTGAGTATTTGCAGTACTGTGCATGGCATGCCCTTACTAGTGGTACTACAGTAGGTGATAAATTAAATAAAGAATAAGCATTGAACCACACCAGCAGTTGATTATGGGGTTGAACTGATAGGTCATTTTGAAACTCTCTTCAATAGTTTTTAGTAATGCCAGAGGGAAAGCAGCAGTTCTGGCAGTGCACCAGCGCTTGGTTACTTTTCCAGTTCAAGACCGTCACCTGGAGCTTTCTAAAATTATTTCTGAAGTATACACCTCTGTGGGTCAGGATACTTTAGATTCTCGAGCTGAAAAACCTAACTCAAAACAACAAAAAGAGTCTTGATGGTTCTAGTAAAAAAAAAAAAAAGCTGCACCAGAAGCTGTGGAGAAGAAAAAGGCTGAACAGAATATCAGGACTGGATCTCCGCCACAGCAGGAGTCAGTGGATACAATTTGAGAGACTATGATAACATTTTAAAGAATCAGTATCTGATAGCTGTTCTTCCTGTTCTTTGAAGGTATCTGGAGAGAATAAAAGGACAGAAAGGAGCAGACAAACTGTGTATCACATAAAGAAAGAATACGTTAGGCAGAAATGTGAAAGAGAGCCTGGATACGATTTAGAGGTTAGCGTGAAGAAAGAAAAGCAAGGTTTGAATTTAAAAGACCCTTTTTTAAAAATATGCTCTTATTATTTGAAGACAGAAAGAGCAACAGGTTACAAATGAACCATAGGCCATAGCACCTATCACAGCAGATCTTCGATAAGAACATGAGCACAATCTGAAAACCTCCCACAGAGTACATGAATAGTACATATAGTGGCAATAAGGTCAGCTCCAAGTTCAAAAGTCTCCCAGTCGGGAGGCCCAGGGGCCCCAACCCATCTCATGTTTGTGGTCACAGCCTCTCCATTTATAAACAACTTTCTCAGGCACAATAATTCATTCTTCAGCATTATTCCTGTATGGATCGAGGTTCCGTCGGTCTTCAATGTTTAGCGATGTCTCGCTTCCTTATACGGAAGCTACTTCCAGCCAAGTCCCCTGTGCATGTGAATCTGCCCAGCCCTCCAATATCCCCAGCAACAGGGGATCTGTGGCCACTGGGGTGTGGAAATCGCTGCCAAGGTAGATTGGATTTTCTGGTAATAATGTACTATAAAGGGACATGTCCAAATCATATGGCAGAAGTTCCCCACTGTGGTACCACGTCTTATGCTCCTTGGGTTAGAGGCCCTACCCATTGTCCATAACTGTTTGGGGCTATAGTAAGTTCTGTGAAAATAGCGGAATTGAACCAAACGTAATTAGAGAGGCTGGCCTGTACTCGCACTGCCATTTTGACCTGCTGCCACTCATCGTCATCCATTTCTTCCATGTCCCACTCCCATGCACCTCGCACCTCCAGTAAAGGGTTAGGGGGATTTAGTATGAGAGATCTATATATAGTTGTGATATGCCCTTACTCCCTGGGGGGTTTCATAATTATTTTAACTTCATGTGGGTTATATTCTGGAATTGCCCCCAGTTTGGATAGATAAGTATCTAGTGCATAATGTAGTTGGAGGTATTTGAAGAACTGGGATTTGTGGAGTTGGAATTCTTCACATAGTTGTTCAAAAGAAAGGATATGGTCATGGTTCCACACATCTCCCAGTAGTGAAACACCAAATAAATCCCATTGTCGGAAACCCGGCAGTTGTACCACCTGTCTTAGCTAGGATCCCTCCCATAGGGAATCTGAGTTGTCAGTTTACCCAGCCAGTTGATGTGAGCGAGTGCTGCCTGTGAACTGAGCAGGGAGAGCCTAGTGACCTGAGGGAGCGAAGTCTGGGGGAGGGCCCTACATATAGCAGATCCAGAATCACTAGTCTCCCAAGCGTCGCCACCTCTATTCGCCATGAAGAATCTTGCCTATTCTCAAACAGCCACTTTCCAATTGATATAATCTGAGCTGCCCAGTAATACAATCTGAGACCTGGAAAGGCCTAGGCTGCCCTTACAATTGAAAGGGACTATGTTAGCCCTGCCTGCTTTTGAGCTAGCCAATACAGGAGTTTTCCTGGTGTATTACCATGTTTGTAAATCGTATATCTGGACGTGGTCCAAGCCAATTTGCCTAAGTCCATCAGCTTGTGTCGGAGAGTGTCTGGTAGATCCTCTAGAACCACCTCATCCACGCCCCTCTGGCCCCAGTAAAGGTAACTCTCAAGCAGTACAACTTTTGCCTCTAGTTCTTTAATCTTGTGCTCTCAATGTCGCTGTCTGCCATGTATCTTGGAAAGAGTTGTACCCCATATTACCACCTTGACTATCTCCCAATGGCTAAATGGGGATGAACCTGACTGAGAATTTATGTCAAAATTGTCCTCATTCGCTGTGTGGAGGAGGTCTGTAAAGTCACTTTCTTTTAACCTCTAGGCGTTTAATGGCCAAATGCCCCTGGGGTCCCTAAAAGGTGCATGACAACACATTTCAACCAGGTTTTGGTCAAAGAGGCCTCTCTGGGCAGTATGCAGGCACCTGCTGTGTGGCTAATACAGTCCAGCAGAACAAAAAGATAATCTATTTTTTGGCTACATTTGTGTGAGGCAGAGTAATATGTATAGGATGGATAACTGGAGTGCCAGGGAAGCCACACATCGACCAAACTAGTGGAGGCTGCCCATTTTGGTAAAATTATAGATCTACTGGCTGCCGCATGTGAGTATGTCCAGAGTGTTATCGATCAGTGCATTAAAATCATCCCCCAGCACCAGAACCCGGATCGGTGTCTGGTGAAGTGCAGCTGATAGTGCCTGCAAAGTGCCAGCGACCAGTGCAGGAGGCGCATAAACACTGCAGTACATCCAGGGGAGCCCTTCTAGGGTCCCTTCCAAAATAATGAAGAGGTCATTGTCATTTATGCATGTCATAACCACTGAAAAGGGGAACGACCTGTGCAGCATTGCTGCTACCTCCGTGGAGACCCTAGTGCAGCCAGAGTGATAGACCCTAGAATAACTGTGTCCCCCCCCGGAAGGGACATCTCGGTACCCAAAAGGTGGGTTTACTGCACCAAGAGAACTTCTGGCGCATGTCTCTTGATGTATGCTAGGACCGGACTTCTTTTGATCTTCTCGAGGAGCCCATTTACCTTCTATGCCATGTCTTTGAACTGGCAAGGACCCCTATTTTGTGAATGTGTTTGAGGCATCCTCAGGTTATATAGAAAGAAGTATAGGTCTGCTTGGTGCCGAAATTAACCATACAAGAAAGAAGTGATTACTCTTCCCTCCCCACAACCTACACTTTGAACCCAGAAGCATCTGTTGCCCAACCTACAGTCAAGACACTAAGAGAGGAAAAAAAGGGGGAAACAAAGATTCTGTTCCACAGGTAATTCCATTACATAATGAGCCCCAAGTTCAGGCTCAACATCCATTAAAACCAGAAGTGCAGCATGATGTAAAGGCTACCCTCGATCTACTACAGTATCAAGGTGTAATAATGCTTTAGTCATTAACCCATGAACACTCCCTTTTTCCCAGTGTTGAAGCCAGACCATTTATATAGAACAGTTTTAGATTAGAGAAATGTAGGTTCTGCACTCATGAGGTGTAAAGCGCTCACAGTACTGGACTGATAAAAAACTTAAGAAGAAAAACAAAACAACACTAGATCATTAAAATAGGTTTTTAGTCAAAATATAGTGCCTCAATCTCAGTATCTAACCACTTTCTCATTCGGCTAATTTCAGTACGCATATACAAGATTGACCCTGAGGTATATCAGTAGCCCTGGGCTCTTTGATGCAAGAATATTGGAATTCTCATAAGAAGATCCAGAGGTGTTATCCTACATTGATGACCTAGATCACAGAAGATGATTAAATAGAACACTTAAGTATAAAGGACAGAATAGTGACACTGTTAGCCCAGCATGAATGAACAGACAAACCAACACCAGTGATTTAAAACAACCTGCCTAAAAGATGCACAGAAAAGGAATGAGTACTCAGTCACCCTAGGTAACAAGTTTTAAGTCCTGCAAGAACTAGAGGATGACAGATACCCAGTAGAAAGTCAGTGGGAGTAGATCAAAGAAAGAGTGACATCAACCTGCCAGGAAGTACTGGGACACAGGAAACACCAGCATAAAGAATGGATCTCCACTGAGACTTTCTGCAAAATCCAAGAGAGAAAGGAAAAGAAAGCTGCAGTCACAAGCAGAACAAAAGGGGAAAAAGCAAAAGCTTAAGGCGAATACACCAAAACCAACAAGGAAGATAAGGGAAGCTTAAGAGTAGGCAAGCGAAGATTCATCAATCGTCTTGCCATAGAAGTCCAGGAAGCAGCAAGCCATGGAAACTTCAAAGAACTCTATGACATAGCAAGGAAATTCTCTGGGAGATACAGGAAGCCAGAAAGACCTGCTAAAAACAAAGCTGGGAAGACTATCATGGGTAATGAAGGCTAACAACAAAGATGGTTAGGGCACTTTGAAGAACTGCTGAACCAGCCCGTGACACAATCTCCACCAGACATACAGCCAGCTGTCAAGGACTTGCCAATCGACTGCAGCAGACCAACCAAGGAAGAAATACGGTAAGCAATCAAACATCTAAGAAATGGGAAGGCAGCAGGACCTGACAACATTTCTACCAGGGCACTGAAGGCAGACATTTAAACATCGGGAGGCATGCTCTACTCCATGTTTGGAAGGATCTGGGAAGAGGAAAAGGTGCCATCAGACTGGAAGGAGGGATATCTAATTAAGATCCCCAAGAAATGTGACCTGAGTAACTGTGCTGACTACAGAGGTATACGTCTTCTATCAACCCCAGGCAAAGTGTTCAACAGAGTCATCCCGAACAGAATGAAGGAACAAGTCGACGTTCAGTTGCGAGACCACCAAGCTGGCTTCTGCAAAGACAGATCCTGCACAGACCAGATTGCAACACTAGACATCATCATCATTGAGCCGTCAATGGAATGGTACTCCCCCCTCTATGTCAACTTCATCTACTACGAGAAGGCATTCAACAGTGTGGACAGAGAGACCCTTTGGAAACTCCTCCGCCACTATGGTGTGCCAGATAAACTTGTAAGAATCATCAGGAACTCTTACAAGAGAATGACCTGCAAGATAGTCCATGGAGGACAACTCACAGAAGCCTTCCAAGTGAGGACCAGAGCCTGCCAGAGTTGATTGCTCTCGCATTTTCTCTTCCTGCTGGCCAGAGAATGGATCATGCATACATCCACAGCAAGGAGAAGAAATGGGATCCTGTGGACACCTTATACACAGCTCAATGACCTGGACCTTGCATATGACCTGGCCCTACTCCCCCATACCCATCTGCAGATGCAAGAGAAGACAAACAATGTGGCATACACATCAGCACAACTTGGCCTCAACATTCACAGGGGAAAAACCAAGATCCTGAAGGCTAACACGGCCAGCACAACTGCAGTCACTCTTGAAGGCGATGCACTGGAAGAGATTGCTGCCTTCACCTACCTGGGTAGTGTCCGAGACAAGCAGGGCAGCATAGACACTGACGTCAAGGCAAGAATTGGCAAAACAAGTGCTGCCTTTATTCATCTAAAGAACATCTGGAGCTCCAAGAATCTAATGCTTCAAACCAAGATCAGAATGTTTAACACCAGCATAAATTTGGCACTTCTGAATGGAGCAGAAACTTGGATGATAAGATAACAGTAACCACCACCAACAAAGTCCAGACCTTTATCAACACCTGTCTGCGGAAAATCCTCTAAATCCACTGGCCAAACACCATCAGCAACAACGACCTATGGCAGCAGATTTTCCAACTCCCTGGCAGCAAACTTTCCAACTCCCTGATCATGAAGAAATCATTTAAAGACGCTGGTGCTGGATAGGTCACCACCTCTGCAAGCCGCTTCAAACACCACCAAGCAAGCTCTGACCAGGCACCCTCAAGGGAAAAGGAAAAGAGGAAGGAGGAGAAACACCTGGCGCTGAGGCCTGGAGGCTGACTGCATAGAGATGGGTTACACCTGAAGTCAGACTGAAAGAAAAGCTTAGGAAAGAGATGGCTGGAGAGTCATGGTTGACGGCCTATACCCCAGGAGGGGTAGTAGGCATAAGTAAGTACCCCAGCATGAGTACAAAATAAACTTTCAAAAAATAAAAAATTGCATATCTTAACATGATGTTCCTTGGATATGAACTATCCAGTGAGGATGAAGGACTGACGCCTGTCTTTCTACAGAAGTGTGCTACTTTACAACCTCCAAACACACTGAGAAAGTTTTAGCCCTGATGGAATTTTCAAACTGTGAAAGAGCTTGCATACCACATTATGCTGAGTGGGTTATGCACTAATATGAATTAATTAAACCTATGTTTTGTGCAAACAAATGGACGAAAATACTCACAACTTTCTAATGTGGACTGCAAGCAAGCATGTTCGAGATCAGCTACTTACAGACGGGGGAAAACAAGACAAACCTAATAATTAGGGTTGTTCCGGGCTCTTCAGGCTACACACACTTAGTTTAGAATGAGGGACACACGAGCCCCATAGCTTGTATATCACACCTATACTCCACTGCAGAGGAACAATTTATTCTCACTGAGAAAATTCTCATATCAGTTCAGATGGCCATTTCAAAGGAGCCTTTTTCTTTCACAGGGAAAGGAAACAGTCATACATCTCCCTTTGCCTACACTCGAAGGAGCTATAAAAGCATGTATTCCCAGTGTACTATCCCTACACCTTTGTTGGGTGCAATGGTCGAGATTGAAAATGCGAATGAAGTAAAGCTTGAGTATGATCCGAAACTTCAGACTCAAAAATGTCTAAATACATACAGAACATTCTACAAACTTTGAATATCTTACCCATACATGAGTAACAGTGTGTCCTACATGGATGGCTCTGTACAGTCTGTGGTTAGCACTACACAAAAATATTCTGCAGCTTGCGCTACAGTGCAGAGAATTTTTGAGAGAAGTGAATTCAAGGCTCTGTTTACATTCACCAATGCCACAGTCATACTTTACGAGTACAGAAGCAACCTTCACCCACGAGATGTAGGAAACAGTGATTTTGTGTGAGCCTGAGGGTGTCCTGCAGATGGCCATCAGAGTTGCAATGAAAAGAGGTTAGGGTGCTGCTGAAGTCCCAAAGCCTCTGCAGATGGAAGCAGCATTGTTGGGCCTCTGGAGACTAGAAGTGCTTCTCAGGCTCAGCTGAGAGTCTGCTGCTTGCTGAGAATGCCGATATGCTATTCACCAGCATCTGGAGGTAATGACATATCCCTGCCTCAGGGTGAGTAGTGCCTCTCTGCAATGTTGGGCTTCTGCCGGCAGATAGGGCCTGATTAAGTCCCGGGCAGTATGGGATCCGCCGTCGCTTTTTGGTGGTCCGACCGCCTGCATACCTGGTGGTCCGACCGCCGGATTACAATGCAGGTGATGAGACAGCCTCCAGACCGCCGCCACTGCCAAGATCCAAGCTGCTGCAGCAGCAGTGGTGGGGACAGTGGCTGCCTTGTTGGCAGTGCCGGCATGGGCACCGTGGGAATTATGACCTGCCTTTCGGCTGACCTTTTAATGGAGGGGACACCACCATGAAAAGGTCTGTGGAAAGGCAGATAAAGGGCCACAAAAAGGGCCCCAGGGTGAATAGGCCCATGTGGACTGCGGCCAGGGTCCATGTTGTGCCCCCCTATGCCTGCACTGTTTGCCATGCACAACATGGTGCATGGAAACAGTGCACCCAACTTGCAGGAGGTGCAGCAGTGCGGCAAGCATTGGCTTCAGGCTCTCTCCTAGAGCCAAAGCATTCTGCTGCCATGGCTGTGGCGCTGACACACCGCCAGGCCCACGGTGATGTCATAATGTGAGGGTTGGAATGCCGCCAACTTGGCGGAGTGTTCCCGGCTGCCGTGGGCTGACAGTCCTCCCGTCAAACTCGTAATCAGGCCCATAGTGTCTCCCAGCACACAAGCCACCTCTAGGACCATTGGCCGGAAGTATGACAAAATCAAATCATGTGGGCCAAGCCGCAGATAGTAGGTGATGGGTTGAGAATTGCTCTTTGTGGGTCAGCAGGGTCAGATCAACAGGAGAGGGGCGCTTCTGCAGCAGAAAAGCCATCACCAAAAAGCTGAAACCACAGGTCCAGATAAAAAGAGGAGTGTTGAAGTTCGAAATAACTGCAACTAGGCATGAAGAGGATGTTGCACCCCAAAATAGACTGTGACCACAGCTGAGCGCTTAATGGTGGCAGATTCGACCAGGATATGAGGTAGGCATTGTGGTGTGGGATGGAAGGTGTGGCATCGGCATTAGAGTGAACACAAACACAGTTTAGGGCCAGGGGGCATGGAACAGTGAAACATTACAGTAATTCCTGGCCGTTTGGATCAATTGCAGAAGTTTTGTAGGCCCTTAGCAGCAAAACAGAAGCAGGTTAAAGAGGAGTAGTGTAAAGGCGAACTTCATAATGACTGAGGGAGGCTCAGCAGTCTAGAACAATGTGCTGTATGTACTGTGACCTAAAATTCTAATAACAAACACAGGCCAGAAGCACTAGTGTCCAATAGTAATGTGGGGCGCAAGATTGTTAGTGTGCAAAGCAGATAAAATCAACACACAGTGAGAATAATCTACTGAGGATGTCCATTGAGTATCAGATAGAAGACATGAGACCGGATTGTTCTTACGAAATGCCCATATATTCACAGATTCATTTTTATTAATAACACGTCTTCCTTGCCACAATTGGCAGTGTTTATGAACATGTGGATGAATGTAATAAGAACAGCATAACTGGATGACTGACCACAATATATAGCTTATCATCCAGTTATGCATTTTATTTGCAGTCTCCGCTGTGGACCATTGTTTTAATATCCTCAGTGACGGTGCAACGTTCTACCCTCAAAGGGATAATATACCCAACATTGAAGGGTGCACATTCTCTGGTGTAGGACCAGGGCTATGACATTCTTTCTTATAGGATTTTATGTACACAAGTATCTCATTGTTACCTGACACTTTTTCATTAAATTTAACACTGAATGTGCAAAAAGATTTAGATTTAGTATGAAGTTTCCAAACAGAGGTCCTGCTAGTAGGGTCCAATCTAAACTGCCTCCTTTGCTGTGCTTCTTTACAATGTCTTCATAGCAAATGCACTATCTGAGGGTAACTTTTGATGAATATGCATAATTAGTTTCACAGAGCAGCTGTGTAACCAAAGTCTTCCATCTCTCTTGGATCCCCAAAATTCCTGCCCCTGCTGCAATTCTCCCACCAGGGCTTGCAGTCATTATCTCCAGGATTGACTATCGCAACTGAATTTATGTCAGCGTTCCATTCCAATCATTGGGTAAGGTTCAAAAAGCACAGCTGTATGCCTGTGTCAGACGTGGACCGATACAGCCAGACCACATCATCCTGGAACTTAAGTCACTACACTTGCTGATGATAAAGAAGAGGATTGAGTTCAGGACATTTGAACTTGCACAAAAAGCTGTGCATGGTCATGCCCTTGATTACTTAGTCAAGCTAGTAATGTTGAATCTCCTAAAAGATATTGTTCTAGATGGCATGCTAAAAATGTTATTGAATGAGGCCCTCATATTCATAATGCTCATCCCAATGAAGATCGTCACTGGCTAAATTCCAATTCTGAAGTGAGGCTCTTCTGCCAAGCATTCAGACTTGGACTTGTCCAACTCTAGTCAACAAGATTCCATCAGCATCACCCCCTAAGGAGGATATTTGTGTAGGTTTCCAAAGCATTTGTTCCATTTCTACCTTATATACTGTCAAGCATTTCATGCATCAACTTTTGTTGCTGTCTTGTGTTGCCCTAAGTGGCACCACAATGCCCAGATGTGAGCCTTATAGCTTGCTATGGCTTGTGGGCTCCAGTTGCATCTCATGGACCAGACCCAAAAAGGCCGAAATACACCTGGGACTGCTTGTGCTCCTGGAATGTGGCTAGCAGCTCTGTGTGGGCTGTGGAAGGTGTCAAAACGGATTTGCGTATGGTTGGCCCATGTCTGGAAGGGTACAGTGAGTGGACTATATTCAGGGGTGGGTGGTCCGCGTGGAAAGTTAGCTAGGCTCTTCTTTCGGTTTCTTGAACCAGAGGTATTCTAAGCAGATGAGGTGTTGCCTGAATAGCAGTTACTTCAGTTTCTTCTGAAACTATAGGGAGTGAAGGGGTATACCGGGTCAGTTTAGGACAGGAGTCCCAGAGCCTTGAGACCTAGCAGGGCGTCAGCTATTGGCTCTCTTTCAGCTATTTTGGGTTGAAAGGAAAATATCAGTTGAATTTTATGAATTTTTACATTTATTATTTATTTATGAATTTTATATAGCGCTAGCCAGACCCGAAGGTATCGGAGTGCTTTACAACATAGGTTACGGGGAGATCATCAGACACAAAATAGAGAAAACAATGGTATACATGTTGATTCCATGCGAATCGAAGGTCTCAGAGCACATTACAGCTAAGATAGCAGGAAGTCAAATAATATAGGAGTGAAATACACACTGACTCAGGAGGGGGACCCCTTCCGGAAGGAGGGTACAGTGAGGTAGAAGTCTTGGTGTCAAAGTGGCTGAGTGCTGCACTGGGCGAGAGTCTGCGGCAGCTGTCCATTCGGGAAGGATCGGTTGAGGTAGAGGTCTTTGAGCTGCCTTTTGAACTTTAAAAAGGAGGGGGTAGTCCGGATGTGGACAGGGTTGGTGTTCCAAATTTTGGGCGCGTTCCCAGAGAAGGATCGAGATGAGGTTTTTTGTTTGCGATTTTTCGGGGGGATGAGGAGTAGAGTGTTGGTGCTCCTGAGGCTCCTTGCCTGACCGGCTTTCTTGAGTTTGGCGGCCAGGTAGGCGGGTTTCCAAGTGTGGAGAGCTTTGTGTGTGAGGCAGGCAGTTCTGAAGTTGCCACGCATTTCAATTGGGAGCCATTTTAGTTCTCTGAGTGCAGGTGAGACATGTTCAAATTTCCTTACTCCGGTGACCATTCTGGCTGCTGCATTCAGAGTTGATTTGAGGGGAGCTGAGTGGGACTTTGCTGTTCCGGTGAGGGTTGCGTTCCCGTAATCCAGTCTGGATAGCACCAGGGATTGAGTGGCTTGTTTGAGGTCGTTGGGAGGGATGAAGGGTTTTATTTTGTTGAGCAGTTTAAGGTTGAGGAAGGCGCTCTTAGCTGAGTTTTTGATGTGATTGCCCATGTTTAATTTTGGGTCTACAGTGATTCCCAGTGATTTTACGGAGTCGGCCAGGGTGAGATTGTAATTGAGAGCATCAATGGCTTTTAGCCATTCTGTGATTTGAGGGTTCTGCTTCTTATTGGAAATGAGAAGGATTTCAGTCTTGTCTTGGTTGAGTTTCAGGTGATTGAGTGATAGCCAGTGTTGGACTTCCTTTAGAGTGTCGTTTAGTCTGTGGATGTCGTCAATGGAGGAGGCTTCGAGATAAATCTGGGTGTCATCCGCATAGAGGTGGAAGGGGATGTTGTTTTTTTTGAGTATGGACATGAGAGGTTCCATGTAGATGTTGAAAAGTTGTGGGGAAAGAACTGATCCTTGGGGTACACCCCTGCTGACGGGGCGTGAGTCAGACAAGAAGTTATTGATTTTTATTCTTTGGGTGCGGTTCTGTAGAAAGGAGGTGAACAACTGTAAGACTACCTCCTCTGCTCCTACCCTTTCTTGCAGTACCTTAATGAGTAATTTGTGGTCAACCGTGTCGAAGGCTGCCGATAGGTCTAGGAGAATGAGTAGACAACATTGGTCTTTGTCTAGTGAGCTGTGGATATCATCTATGACATTCAGCATCGCTGTCTCTGCGCTGCAGCCTTGTCTGAAACCTGATTGGTGGGGGTCTAAAAGGTTGTTGCCGTCCATGTGCAGGGGTGGGGGAATCATATCGCCCGACGCCCGAACCGACTAGAATTTTATGAAGGGCAAGAAGATTTATTGTCTATTTTGTCCGACGGACAAGTAGACATTAAATCACAAAAAAGAAATTAGCTGTCGGCACTCTGGGGCTCACAGGCAATTGAAATGCTGTCAGGAAGCCTTTGGAGGCCTTTGACTGGATGGAAGCCCATGACTGGGCTCTATCTAGCCAGTGATTGGCTGGGGGAGTGTCACGCTAGACGTCAGTGTTCTAGCGTGAGTTCCACACTGGTGCAGCCCACCTGCTCTTGGAACCCAGCTGCTGAACGTGCAAGGGCGGGCGCCGAGGCCGGAAACACTTTTGCTGCTGTCTGGGTCCCAGCGCTGCGGGCCGGTTGGCATTGTGGTCTCTCTGTCACTGATTGCTGCAGGGCTCGATCGCCCTGACCATTGGAATCCGTCCAGGGCAGTCCACTCATCTTTGGTGCGCTGCGAGGCACTTCCGGAATGGGGAGCGGAAAGTCGCCGCATCCGACACAGTGAATGCTTCACCAGCAGGTGAGTCAATCTAATAAAGGGTTTTGCAGCAGTCAGAGCCTTAATAAAAGTATGTTAACTGTGATGCTGCATGTAATGGTTTGGGATCAGTGGGCGTGGGGGCAGGGTCAAATGTTTGGCATGTTAATTTACAGTAAGGCGGGAACTTCTCCACTGCTATCGGCTGATCGATGAGGCGCCTATTGCAATGCAACCAGTGCAGCGTTGGTAATGAGTGAAAACACAACGAATAGAGGCTTACTATTTGCAGACATTGACCTGCTTTTATGGACGAGGTCGCATTCGGGGCACAGAGCAAACGATTATACTTTAACACCTGGCACTGGCAGTCTTACAGAAAAGGCAGTCTTGTGCGTGCGCTGTAAATAGAAACCTTTTTTAAACTGGATCTTTTCCTGGGGTTAAACAATAAAGCTAAATTTGAATAAAAGAAACGCCACATAATGAAGCAGGCAGAAAGTATCTTCGTGCTCCAGGCAATGTTATGTGTGCAGCGTATTTCACACAGCTCACTGAAACGTGGGCCACTCTTGGCGCCTGAAACATCGCATGTCTACATTTTTGCCTGGGGTCTCCGTTCCACAGTCTTTCTTGCCTTTTCCTTATTCCATTACCTCCACCTTCCCTGCACTCTTCTCGCTTAATCAGTGCCTCCACTTTATTTTCCAATCTTGCCACTGCAGCAGAGGAAAAGCCTCACGTCAGTGTCAATTTTACAGGCTTGATCTGGCAAGAAACTGGTTATTCTCCACATTTTGAGCTCATTCCTGTTAGCCTGTACCTCCTATTTGGTTGCATTTCTCGATTCCTGTACCTACTGTAAACCACCCCCACCATGCAAAGTGCTTTGGCAGTTTGTGCTCAATAAACAGAGCCACTGTAATGAAGCGGCAGGGAAGGTCTAAATTATGCGGCAGGGTTGACTAAATTATGTGGCCACAAAAATTAGAATTATGTAGCAGAATGCAGCACATTTTTGTTTATCGTATTACTTCATTTGTTTTACAACGGTATATGTTAACAACGTCAGTATAAATGTTTTGCCTTATTACTTTCAGATTAACACCCAAATACAGCAATAGCAATGTAAAAGTGACCAGTCACTACTTGTGATGGGCTTTTCACTGTGTGGCAGGATGGGTTGCCCTCTTTTAAAAACTTTTGATCTGTTTGAGCTAGAATCAACATTTTTGTTAAAATATGCAGTTTAGGCAGCATGATTATGTGGCAAATTATGAGGAAAACGTCTCAGCTGTGGAATCTCATAATTAGAGTGGCTCTGTTATAAATTACGCATGTACACAGGACCTGCCATCAGTGGGGGACCATCTGTCATTTGCAACGATGTAAAATGGCAAAAATTGCAGAACCGATTTCAATATAAAGCAGAAATTATCAAAATTTAAATTGATAAGTTTTACAATCACGTTTTATTGACAACTGCATGAAATTATACAATATTCCCACCTCAATTTTATGCAACCGCTGTATTGTTGCATTTTTGTTGCACAGTTACGTCAGCAGTAAAAATGAGCCCATACCAGATCCAAGGAAAAGTGGCTCTGCCACCTGTGTGAGTATTCGTCCTATGTAGACATAAAGGCTTGTTTCTCTTTCCCTACATGATTTGACAAGGAGTGTTTTTCCTCTGTGCCTGACTTTGTGCCTTCTTTATGCATGTGCCCATTTAGAAATATCCAAGCATCATCCCTTAGACCCTCAGAACGCTCAGCTTCTGAAAAAGCAAACTGATTGCACAAGTTGCGTTAAAACCTTATCTTTCACCAGGCTTCCCAGTACTCGTATGTCAGCATCCAGCAACAGAATTACAGGATTTTCCCAGAAGATAACAGGCACATTTGGGTGGGCAGTGGGGGGCTGGGGACATTGGAAGGAGAGAGACAAGTGGCAGAGAACTCGGATTTTAAAGAAAAAAGTGACTACTTCACAAATCTAAGTGAGACAAACTTGCACATCTATTGCGGAGCTGCTTCTCTTCGTGTTTGGGGAGCTTACTCTTCTGGTGCCATTACTATACCACTACTGTGCACAAGAGAACCCTGTTGCTACTGCCAGTGCTGCACATGCTCCTTGTGTGGGAGAAGAATGTGGAGATTTAGCAGTGAGTGCACAATAGTATAATCACACCTCACCTGCCCAGGAATGTAAAATGAGAGATTGATTTAACTGCCCATTACTGCCTCTTGTGTGTTTGTACTTGTGGATACTGCCTCAGTGAACCACAGCACCTCTGCTACGCAATTTTGGCTGCCCCATGAATCGTTCATAAGCTCTGCCAAGAAGTGCAGTTATTCACATTCACATGTTTATCAGATCATGTTCCCATGTGAGTATTTTTAAGCTGTACAGCTATGAGTTGGCCCTAGGATGGAGAACACCCTTCTGTCCTACAGGTTCATATTCCGACAGTCTATGCCAAATATGCTTCAAGAAATGTAGTCAATCACTGGTCTGCACTCTGTCTTTAGGTACTCTTTCTCTACAATTGAAATTTTGTCACATGCATACTGGTTGATAATTGGGTGCAGTGCAAACTGACACATCTACGCAAATACTGTACAACCTGCCAGTACAACAGTTGCATTTAAGGATGCATGACCATGCACTGCATAATTGGACTTGCGCTTGAAATAATGTTGCACAGTATGTTGCCCTGATTGCAGTGCAGGTTCTCGCCGTGCAGACCCACCTTAGTGATTTATGGAATAGGTTGGGCAAGCAGATATCTGCCCAGGACAAGTAGATTTCTGTAACATTTTGTCCATTGGCCAAGTAGATTTTTGACAAATTTCCACACCCCTGATGTGTTGGGTAAGTTGGAGGAGAACACATTTTTCCATGATTTTGGCTAGGAGAGGGAGATTGGAGACAGGTCTGAAGTTGTTAGGATCGTTTGTGTCAGAGCCCGGTTTTTTTAATAGTGGAGTGACTTGTCCGATTTTGAGACAATCAGGCATGACTCCGGTTCTCAGGGAGCTGTTTATGATCTTGGTCCAGATCGGTGCTAGGGTGCGATTGAACTTTTTGGTCAGTTGGGCAGGAATGGGGTCCAAGACGTGCGATGATGGAGTGGAGCTGGTAATCATTTTTGAGATCACCGCTTCCGGGATGGGATTGAAGGATTTCCAATTGTTTGGGTGGTGCTTGGGAGTGGTAGCTTCTGTGTCAGAGAGCGGGATGCTGTGGGGGGCGCCGTGTGCGTCAAGGGAGAGCTCAATCTTTGTGATTTTATCGTCAAAGAAGTTAGCAAAGTTCTCACATAGGTCTTTGGAGGCTTGAACTGAGGTTGGGGGGGGTTTGGAAGTTTGCTGTCTGATGGGATTGAAGAGTTCTTTTGGCCTGTTTTTAGCGTTGTCTAGAGCACTGCAGAAGAAGGACTTTTTTTTCGTTCTTAATGTGTTTTTTGTATTTCCTGCGTACTGCTTTGAGTCGGTTGAGGAGGGTTGTGGACGGATTGTTCCGCCAGAGTCTTTCTGCAGCTCTCAGCTGTCTTCTTTCGGAGTTTATGTCCGTGTTGAACCAGGATCTCGATGGGGTGTTCCTGACTCTTTTTTGCTTCAAGGGGGCTAATTGGTCCATGATGGAAGTCAAAGTTGTATTGTATTGGGAGGTGAGTTCAGTTGTGGAGGAGTTGACAGTGGTGGGGGAAGGAGTGAGCATACCCTTTCCTCCAGGTCAGTAAGGGAAATTTGACTTAGATTTCTTGCCCAATGGGGAGGTTCTTGCGTGCTGGGCAGGCATTGAGTAGATTGGTTGATGTGGAATAGAATGATATGATGATCGGACCAGTCAACCGGCAGGATGTGGTTGATAGTGACTGTGCCTACTTGTGCAATAATAGCGTCTAGGATTGCTCCTCTGTTGTGGGTTTGTTCTGTGCAGTGTTGGGTAAGGATATTGTTGTGTAGAAGTTCATTTAGGGATTGGATCAGCGAATTGTTTTCCTCGTTCCAGTGTATGTTGAGGTCGCCGAGTATTATGCTGTTGGGGTTCCGGAGTGCGCAGTGAGTTATCAGGTCGGAAAGGTGTTCTCCGAATGCGGCGGTGTTACCAGGAGGATGGTAAAGGAGATGGCATGGTAGTGAATTGTTAACATTCGTCTTAATGGTGACCGTTAGACATTCAATTGAGTTATAATTGAAGGAGTCAATTTCCTTTACGGAGATAGTGTTCTTGTGTATCATTGCAATACCCCCTCCTCGTTGCTTCTTTCTGTCTTTATTGATGATTAGGAATCCAGGGGGCACAAGCATATCCATGGATGGGGGAGAGAACTCATTCAGCCAAGTTTCTGCGATGAACGTGATGCCTATATCATGGGTGAGTATGGTTTCTGCCAGTTCTGTAGCATGTTTCATGGCCGATCTGCAGTTTATAAGCATGCATTTGGTGGTGATCCCTTCGTTATTGAGTTTCTGCATTAGGGGGGCCCTGGGAATAGAAGAGAGGAAGGCAGGGGGTCTTAGCATTCTGGGTGGGGGGCAGTCTCTTCTGAAACCAGTGATAACCTGGATCTTGGAATTTCGGGAGCCCATAGGGGGTAAGTCGTAAGTGGTGGCAAGTTCTCTCGCCTCTCTCGTGGACATTGCGGCTTTCGCTTTTTTGGGTCTCAGTGTTTTGTTGGAGAGGGGAGTTGTGTTCCAGGTGTGCCTTTGAGCCTTGGGAGGTCTAGGGTGTATGGTGTTGCTGTTTGCGGGTGAAGTGTGTGAGCGTTGGCGAGAATTCCGGTGTGAGGAGAGGTTCAGTAGGATTTCGTTGAGGCTCACTATTACAGTTTTTAGCTGGTTTTCTAGTATAGCGAGTCTCTGAGTCATCTCCCAGGAGGAGAGGGTTGGGGCGTCAGGTTTCTGGCTGTCCTGGGCGTGGTTGTCCAAGGACAGGGAGAGCTCGGGATAGAGAGATTGGCTTTTCTTGATGGTGTTGCTTATGCTATCCCACTGGGTAGCCATGGGCACTGGGTGTGGAAAGTCAAGACGTGATTCAGGCAGCCGCCTCTGGCGCGTCAGTAGAGTGGGGGGGCTGGGAGTCATTGACTGAGGGTTCAGTTCGCTAGCTGTTTGTAGGGAATAGTAATAAGGGGAGGGAGGGGGTAGGTGAAGTATCCGCATAGAGACAGGCAGGTTCTGGTAGATAGTTTATTGTGGAGAAGACAGCTTAGACACCCACAACTGACGGAGACCTTACAAACACTGGTCAACCGTCAGTGTAGAATGAATAGAGCCTAGAACACACACAACACTCCAAAGCAGCATTCAACATCTGAATACCACACACCTCCCCCCCAAAAAAAACGAACAAAAACAAAAGAAGCTGAAGAAACAACCATAAACCAAAAAAACCAAAATACATGCAGAGGTGAAAAATGACATAATGAAAATGTGGAGCACAATCAAAAGCGAACAAAATCTTTCATTTTAACAGGCACCTGCTTGATCCGAGAACTTTTCCTCAGCTCAGTCACATGACTGTCTGGAATGCTGTCACACAATTCAGCATTGTCACAAGGTGCAGTAGAAGAAGATAAAGTATCACCCACACCAAGGTCACTAGTACCAGAACCAGAAACACTCAACCCAGGATTGGAATCCACCTGTGAGTCCAGGTAACTTGGAAAATTATCCTCCCTCTCCAAAGTCTTGGGAGCAAAAGACTGAGTACATCTATAAGAATTCACGAATTTGCATAAAGAAATCCGTCTAAAATTCCAAATCTTGCCCCCATCAACTCTCACAGCTTTGCTAAAGACTTCCACCACCTTAATAGGATCGGACCATTTAGACCCTTTCTTGTTGAAGGAACCACCAAACCTTACACGAACAAAATCACCAGCTCTAATCTTAGATTCTGAAAAATTGTTCCTCGGAAAATTATTTTTCATTCTCTCCTGATATCTCTCAACACGCTCCTTGACCTGAGAAAAATCCAAAGAGGAGTCATAGGAATTCTGTACTTTCAACCACCAAGGCATGAGTTTAGAACCAGGTTTCCTACCACGTAACATTTCAAATGGAGACAACCCAGTGACAGAATTGGGAGAGGTGCGATATGATAACAGGGTAGCCCGTAAAGCTTTTCTCCAGTCCAATCCACTCTTAATGGCAAGCTGAATGGATTCTTTCACCACCCTGTTGAAACGTTCCACTTGACCATTGGCCTGTGGGTTATAATTAGACACCCTCTTGTGTACAACACCATAACTTTCCAAAAATGACTCAAACTCCTTGCTGACAAATTGTGGACCATTATCGGAAACTATTTCTGCTGGCAAACCTTCCCGACCAAAAATGTCCTCCAAGAATTCAATTACCTGAGTGTAAGTAATTTTCTCTACCATCTTCAACTCAGGCCATTTAGAGAAATAATCTATCAAGACCAACGCAAAAACATCCTTTTTGGTAGGAAGACTTAAAGGACCAATAATGTCAATACCCAATTTCCTCCAAGGTCCCAGCGCATACTCAATTGGAGTTACCGCCACAGACAAAGGTTTAACTGATTTGTCACTCAAAGAACATGGGGAGCACAGTCTGACCCATCTATCAACCATACCATCAATGCAAGGCCACCAATAGAATTCCCTTATACGTCTCTTCATGTTAGACATGCCCATATGCCCTTCATGAGCCATTCTCAAAATTCTCTCTCTAAGCTTACATGGGGGAACAATTTTGTCTCCTCTGGTAATAATTCCTTGCGAAAACATAAGCTCATCCTTGACTTTAAAAAATGCACCCAACTCACCACTTAATTTCCTTTCCTCCAGCCAACCTCTTTCCAAAAACTCCACTACAGCACCTAAATCACGGTCCTCACGCATAGCGTCTTTCCATTCCTTCTCAGAGATCATTTCGGGAGAGCATGGATCAACACTCCCGCTATTGACATCAACCATGGTGAAAGCCACATCACAATTTCCTTGGCATCAACAGAGTCATGAACACCGGCTAAAGGCAGCCGCGACATACAATCTGCATGCACATTTAAACGCCCTGGAACATACTCAACAATGCATTGATATTCCTGCAGTTTGGCAGCCAACCTTGCTAACCGGGCCGTAAGAGTTCTACCACCCCCTGCAGCCAACATACTAATCAAAGGTTTGTGATCAGTCCTTATACGAAACTGTGTACCCCACAAGAATTGTCTAAAGTGTTGAACAGCCCAAGTGCAAGCCAATAGTTCCCTTTCAATGGTAGAATAATTGCATTCAGCACCACGTAACGTTCTAGAGGCATAAGATACCACATGTTCATTGCCAAAATCCTTTTGCATTAATACCGCACCCAATCCCACGCAACTAGCATCAACTGCAACAATACATTCCTTAGCAATGGAAAAGGACTTCAAAAATGGTGCACCAACAATTTCTTTTTTTTAAATATCGAAAGCAACTTGTTGTTCTTTGTCCCAGTTAAATTTTGCATTCTTTTTAAGTAGTAACCTTAGTGGATGTACAATAGAAGAGTAATCATGCACAAATTTACTGTAAAATTCCGTCAAACCTAAAAAAGAAGACAATTGTTCCTTATTCAGTGGTGTAGGTGCCATTAGAATGCTGTTCACGTGATCAAATTTAGGTTTGATACCCTCGCTGGAAATTTCATGACCTAAATATTCCACCTTATTTTGTCTAAATTAGCATTTGGAAAATTTCAAAGTTAAACCTTTACTCTGTACACGGTTTAGGACATTATCCAAATTCTTGTCATGTTCCTCAACATCCTTACCAAAGATTAAAATATCATCCTGAAAGGCGATAGCGCCATGACATCCTTCTAAAACTTGTTTCATCAGTCTCTGAAAGACGGAAGCCGCACTGGCCAGACCAAAAGGCATGCGTAGGAATTGGTACATTCCTTCAGGTGTGACAAATGCCGTTAAACACTTGGACTCTTCATGTAACACCACTTGGTGGTAGGCACTGGCCAAATCCACTGTGGAAAAAACACAAGCATCAGGCCAAAGGTACGTTCCTTACTCTGTGTCGAACAGGAACTTCCCCATCTTTGAGAATAATTTAATGCTTGAAATCAACATACTTACCAAGAGATGTGTCAAAGAGTTTTGGGAACCTGTTTTTGATGCCTAAAGCTAGGTTCTCGTTGTTGGGGGTTACAACATACACAGAAGGAGAAGCTTTAGGATCTAGTCTTATTCCCAACTCTTGTTGGTGGGGCCATCCAAGTATCGACACTCCCTTTGTGGCTATATATACTTTACCTCTAGTTCTCCTACCCATTAATTCTAGGTCAGCCCACATGAAACCCTCCAGAGCAATTTTGTGACCTGAGTAACCACCGGGTTGGATGTCAGGTAAAGATAATACCTTACTGCCCCACAATTCATTAAACACACTCTTGCCAATGATAGTGTACCAAGCGCATGAGTCAACCATCATAGAATTTTTTTTCCATCCATAGACAGAGTACATTTAGGGAAGCCCTTACACTTAACATTACCTACACATGAAATAGTGTTGAACTCAGCCGGTGAAGCTTCTTCATCATGTATCATAAAATTGATTTTCTGAGATGCTTTACAAGCCTTCCCAAAATGACCTACCTTCTTGCATTTAACACAAACTTTGTTCCACGCTGGACAGCCTTTATAACTACCAACATGTTCAAAACTACCACACCTATAACATATTATCAGGGGCCTTCTACCAAAAGGTTTGTTATCTTTACCGGCATTCTTCTTGTAGGGAAAAGGAAAAGAGTTTTTTGCAGATGGTTGATCTTTAACTAAAGAAACTTCTGAAACAGTATCATTCACTTTAACAACATGCCCCCTGATTTCGGTAACAAATCTGTCAGATTGTTCTATGCCTTTAGCGATATTTATCACAGCAGATAAGGAAGATTCAGTACCCATCCATAACCTTTCTTAGATTTTCTTACTTTTAGTCTTCATCATAATCTGATCTCTCAGTACCTGCTCGTAATTGATAGTTTCAAAGGCGCAAGAGCCTGCCAAAGAGCGTAAAGCGGACACATAGTCTTCAACAGATTCTTCATCTTTTTGAGCACGAGAGTAGAATTTGAATCTTTCCATGACTATGTTAATTTTTTTCTCCAAACCTAGTGGTCATCTGTCTAATAGCTACGTCAAAAACATTCACATCACCAGAGCTTTCGATAGGGGGAAGATTGGCGAACTCCTTTAGACCTGCACCTCCTAAACAATGTTTTAATAAAGCAAGTTTTCTCTTAGGAGCACATCCGTCCTCTTCCAGAACTTCCACATAAGCTAAAAACATTGGATACCACAGTTCCCACTCCATTTTTGGTTCACCAGCCTCCGGTAAGAAATGTGGTGGTGCAGAAATGTTGGACATGACGATGGATAACTGTCAAACTGTGAACAATGAAGAGGTGAGCCACACTCTAAAAAACAAAACTGGAAAACTAAGTTAAAATGAAATAGCAAGCAAAACTAAAGGAAATCACACATTGAAAATGGTGTGTGAGTCACCGTAGAAGATGCATGACTCACTTGCCATATACGTGAAGTGGTAGCGATGCGCAGATGGCCAGAGTGAGTTACACTAGAAAATGGTGTGTGAATCACCGTTGAAAATACATGACTCACTTGCAGTACACTTGACAAAGCAGCGGTGCATAGATGGTCAGAATAAGATACTGAGGCAAAGAATAACACACAATGCGCAGTCGATCAGGTGTGCGCATAACCGGAAGACAAACAAGGAAAAAAAACTACAAAAATGGCCGCCGAGCGTCTTACGTCACGACGCGCCCAGGGTACATTGCGGCTCCCAAAGTACACAGCGGGATGAAGAATTCACCGAGGGAATGATGCGAGAGAACAATGCCGCTAGAACTTGAAGGCGGTGCGCAGTATTCCAATGCAGGCCAACGGCGGTAACAGGTGAGAAAGAGTTGAGGTATTTTTAAAAATAAAACCCTTGCTCGAAAATGAAACAGCGATGCCTGACAGCACAATAAAAAATTAGGCACACGAGTGTAAATAGGACCAAAATACAGCCGCCGGTGCAATCAATGCACAACAAGTAGATACGGCAGCCGCTGGTGCGATCAGAGCACGTTAAGCATCAAAAAATTCAAAAGTGTACGATAAACGTCAAATCCAGCACGAAACACAACACTAGTGCTCTCAACACTGCCGCAGGTGCAATCAGGGCACAAATAGGTCAAACAGCCGCCGGTGCAATCATAACACAGGATATAGAAAAAGATAAAATACCTTCAAATTACAAGGAAAACACGTAAATGCTGCCTTCCTCCAGTTCCCAGTCGTCGCCAAATCGTGAAGTATCCGCATAGAGACAGGCAGGTTCTGGTAGATAGTTTATTGTGGAGAAGACAGCTTAGACACCCACAACTGACGGAGACCTTACAAACACTGGTCAACCGTCAGTGTAGAATGAATAGAGCCTAGAACACACACAACACTCCAAAGCAGCATTCAACATCTGAATACCACAGTAGGTATCGGTCAGGGGGTTGTGGGGTCTCATCTGAGACGTGCCTGTGATTGGTTTTGGAAGGTAGGTGTGTGTTGAGCATTTCAGAGGGAGGGTAGTGGGGGGAGAGGTTGTTGTCCGGAGGGGAAAAGGTTGGCGTTGTTGGTGTAGGTCTTGGGGATGGTTTGTGGGATCTCCCAGAGGGTCAGGGGGAAAGGTTGGCGTTGTTGGTATAGGTCTTGGGGATGGTTTGTGGGATCTCCTGGAGGGTCAGTCTGTCGTTGGATAGGGAGATGCTCGGGTGAGAGTGGAGTGAGTGATTGAGGGCGTTTCGTAGCGTGGGGAAGAGGAAGTCGAATGCATCTAGGTTATCGTTGTTGGCTTGGATCATGACTGTGCCGTTGGTGAAGATAGTCGCAGAAGTGTTACCGCTACGCCTTTGGTGGTTTGGGAGGGAGATACATAAAAAGTATTTAATACCGCTTTTAAAATCCAGGGGTTTCGTCCAATTCCGACCCGCCTTTTTATATTTACAGCTATTAACTGATCATGTGGTGATACTGGCGGTTATGGCCTATCTAAAAGGAGCCCTTATATTGGAATAAAATGATGTGAGACTAACTAACAATCATGTGACATATAGGTTGGCTTCCTTTCCCCTAAATTGAACTTAATGTTTATAGATTGTGCAATCTGAGCGTATTATGGTGGAGTGCATATTTTAATGTATTTATGTGGATCTTATGTTTTTTATCTTTTATGATTATGATACATAATCGAATAAAGATTTATTACTACTACAAGTCTGAGGCTTATGGTTTTGTTAAAGAATCTCTGTATTTAAAAAAAAAACTGCCGGAGAAGGGATTCCCCACCCTTCCTGTTGGAGGACAACATTCTTCCTCATCATATATCTGTTCATGTGAAAGCCTGTGAGATTGTTACTCTTTCAGCAGGTGAATTGGGAAAACGGCGGATTAGTGCCCCTGTCCTAATACAAATGTCATGCATTGATGCAGTGCGGGATGTGGCTGTGAAGCACAAAGGCTCGGCGCCAAGCCTTTGGCACATCTGTCCTCTAGTGTTCGGTCTTCAATAGGAAATCCATTCTCGTAAAATTACAAATTCCACCTTGAAAAGGCACATGATAGCAGCTTTCAAAAGTTTAGGGTTTGAAGAATAGATGAGAAAAGAGATGGAAAATGGAAATTGTAGGCCGAACTGAAATCAGGATGTTTCTCTCAGAATTACATGAACTGCAACTGCTGTATTCCACTCAGTTTCCATGGCAACGTGACTGCGAAACACTTTTCAAGGGACAGATGAGAAAGGTCTACTAAATAGAGCGTGTGCTGGAGTGGTGGGGGCGGCGGCGGAGAGGGGCCCCAAGGGAGAAGGGAGCGCAGGACAGAAATCTTTACCAGACAACTGAACTTAATAACAGCGCTTGGGTTTACCTGGAGGTTGGGAAAATGTGAAATCACGTTTACAACCTTGTTGTTTTGTAAGGCGTTCAATCACAACGGAAATAAAATGGCTGTTAAGTTTTCAACCATTCTCTGTTTGGTTAAGGACTGTCCTGTATCGGATAAACAACACGTTTGTGCTCTTTTCACTCATTTACCTAAGGTAAGGGGGTATCACGAATAAAATCTTGTTTTTTTATAAGAGCGCTTTGCTGGGCCCCGGGGGAAGCAGAGTCGCAGACTAGTCTTCCCCCGGGGTCTTTCGCGCAGGGGAGGACCAGGCAGGGTCAAGAGGTGGAGTTAGGGGGTGGGTATAAGAGCGCGGGGGAGGAAGGCAACTTCCTCTTCCTGCGCTCGGCACTATCGGGAGGGAAGTTTCAAAGGGAGAGTGCTAGTGTAGGCCGAGGTGTGCTCCAGGGGTAGCGGACGGTGTCGGGAGGCGCAGGGTGAGGGCGAACCACTGGTCAGTGGTTACTGGGTCCCTGGTGGTGCGGCGGCGCGGAGGGATGTCGGCGGACGAGGTAAGGGAGGCTTTGCGGGTCCTGGGGCGCGCCGGGCGGGTGGATCTCCTCCGGCCCGGTGTGTTGGGGGAAGCGTGGGTGGGATTCGCGAGGGCCCCGAGGGCGGCGTCAGCGGGGGTGGCGGCGGCAGTATTGGCGTGCCAGGAGGAACCCCCGTTGCAGGTGGGGGGCGCGGCCGGGAGGGGGCGGGGCGGGCCAAAAAAGGAGCCGGTGCGCGGGGCCGGAGGAAGAGCCTGCCTCCGCGCCTATCGTTCCCGCTACTGGACTTTGTGTCCCCAGGGCCGGCGGGACCCGCGGTGGGGTTGGGCCCCACCGGGGGGCTGCTCTATGCACCGGCTTGCCCGCGAGGGGCGGAGGGAGGGGGGAGGGGCCCCAGCCAGAATGGGGGGAGACGCCAGAGCGAGTGGAAGTGGGAGGGGGGGGACGGGGGGCGTTGCACCCAGTCATTGGAGCCTGGTTTGGCCGCAGCAGGTGTGGGGGCAGGCTCGGGGCATTGGGTGGACGCTCCCATTGACCTCTCGGCAGGGGCCAGGGTAGTCGCGCTGTGTCCGGAGAGTGTGCAGGCGGCGGGGGGCGTACTGCCCGGGGGGCAGGGGGCATTGCGGTGGGGGCCCAGGGGACGGCCCCTCAGCCTGCACTTTGGCAGCCGGGAGGGGGGTTTCAGGGCTACTGCCCACCCCCCTCCCTCCCCCGCTGGGAGTCACTGGCCTGGGAAGACAGGATCAGGGAGCAGCGCCTCTTGGTGCAGCTGAATGAGGCGAGATGGGCGGAGCAGCAGGCACCAAGGGTTGGAGCCGCTTGGAACGCCGAGGCTGAGGGGCCCCCGACCCCCACCTCGGAGGAGGAGAGGTGGGCGGAGCAAGAGGATTTGGTCAGGGCTGGGGCAGGGGGGGTAAGTGGTGGCAGGGGGCCTGCGGGCCTGGTAGGGATGGCCAGGACGGCTTTGAGGCCCGATGGTGCAGGGGCCCACCCAGGTTGGAGCGGCCTGGGGGGTAGGGAGGATCCAAGCCGGCGGCTGTCGGCAGAGTGCGGGGTGGCCCGGCGGGGCGCAAGACGGCCCCTGGACGCCGGCCTGAAGCAGTAAGGCGGTCCGCGGCGGCCGTCCCTCCAACGCGGGAGCGGGCAACGGCGGCGTGTATGTCAGGGGGCCGGGGAGTGGGTGCTGGCAAAAGTAAGGGTGTGAAACGTGCGGTGAGAGAGGTGTTGTGGGCGCCTGTGGAAGTGGAGCCGGAAGTGGAGTTGGATTATGCTGAGGAGAGTGATGAGCTTGAGGAGGGGGAAGTGCGGGCTGACGACGACAGGACGGGGGGGTGCAGAGCAACAGCGGATTTGGTGTTTTACAGGCCCAGAAGACGACGAAGGGCAAGGCAAAGGCGGAGACACCCAAGGCTTCCACCTCCAGAGGACGGCCCGGCGAGATGCAATCATCGCTGTCAGGTGAGGGGTCTTGGTGGTCGGCTTGGGATGGTGGGCCACAAGGCGGTAGGAAGAAGGCTTGTAGGTCGGTGGGGGTGGGGGAGGGGTCGGTGCGGGTGACCGGAGAGGTGCCAGGGGACAAGCCATCAAGGGTGGTCAAGCAGGTGGGAGGTAAGTTGGTAGCTACGGCGGGGGTTCAGACGGACAAGGAGGACGGGAAAGACGAGAAAGGGGACAAGTCGGAGGACAAACACCAGAAAAAGCTCCCCTACATGGGGCTGGCTATGCCCTTGGGGTCTCATCTGTCTGACAAGATTAAGAGTAGGATATGGAAACACGAGTATGTGGACGTGTTTAAATTGCTGCACAGGGAGGTGCAGGCGAAGGAGGGTTCCAAAGAAGAGGAGTGGGAATTGACTAGACAGCCTAGGGTTCCGGTGACGATGGAAAATTGGACCTCGGCGTTTCTCATTTACGCCAGTATTTACTGCGTTAAGCACCAGGATAGGGCCATAGCGTTAATGAAATACATGGACATCATCAGGAAGGCCCAAATGCAGTTCGGGGGTTCGCCTGGCTTAGTTATGATGAGGAGTTCAGGGCCAGGGTCAGCGCCAACCCGGACAAGCAATGGGGGGAGGTGGATCAGGAATTATGGATGCAGTGGATGGCGTCCACGCATTCATCGGCATCCACCCACACGGCCAGCGGGTTGCCGGTTACTTACCGGTCTTTTCCGCCGCGTCCCGCCCAAAGCCGGGCGGGGGGAACACCGCTGGGGCCGGTAGCGCCGGCCAGACCACTAAGCCAGGCGGGGCTAACACCGGGGCCTGTTGGAGCTACAACCGGGGCTATTGCTCCCGCTACCCATGCAAGTTCAAGCATGAGTGCTCAAAGTGTGGGGGGAAGCACGCCCTTACCCAATGCTTTACACTGGTCATGCCCTCGGAGCAATGGCCAAACGCGAAAGGGAGGGGACAGGCTGGACCAAAGGGCGCCTACACCGGTTAAGGTGGAGGCGATGGCCCCGTGGCTCTCGGGTTACCCCGATAGGGAGGCGGCGTCAAGGATTCAGTGGGGTTTCACGAAGGGCTTTCGGGTGGGCTATCAGGGTCCCAGGGTGCGGAGATGGCAGATAATTTGAAATCAGCCACAACCTTGCCGGGAGTGGTAGCTGCCAAATTACAGAAGGAGGTGGATGAGGGGAGAATAGCTGGCCCGTTCAGCGACTGGCCAGCGGATGACCTAATCATCTCTCCGCTGGGGGTGGTGCCCAAGAAAGAGGAGGGTGAGTTTCGCATGATACATCACCTCTTGTGGCCTGAAGGACAGTCTGTGAATGATTTCATCGCGGAGGAGGACTCTAGGGTGCTTTACGCATCGGTGGATGATGCGATCCGCCTTGTGAGGGTGTGTGGGCCGGGGGGGGAATTAGCTAAATGTGATGTCAAGTCTGCCTTCCGCCTGCTGCCCATACACCCCGCGGATTTCTCGCTGCTAGGGATGCAGTTCGCAGGGGCCATTTACATGGACAAAGTTTTGCCCATGGGATGCGCGATTTCTTGTGCGCTGTTTGAACTGTTTAGCACCTTCTTGCAGTGGGCTTTTACACAGATTAGCGGGCATCGGGACGTTACTCACTACCTGGACGATTTTCTCTTTCTTGGAAGAGCTCACTCTGGGGATTGTGGCAGGGCCCTGTCACGGTTCCAGGAGATGTCGCGGCATTTTGGTGTTCCCTTGGCCCCTGAAAAGACGGCAGGCCCATGCTGCACTCTGACATTCTTGGGCATTGAGCTGGATTCCCTTCAGTGGACAGCTCGCCTCCCTGCTGCTAAAGTGACGGAGATTCAGGCGTGCCTCTGGTGGGCGATCGGTGAGAAGAGGATCGCGTTGAGGGCGGTACAGCAACTGTTGGGCTTCTTGAACTTTGCGTGCAGGGTGGTTAGGGCGGGACGGACGTTCTGCAGGCGGCTCGGCATGGCCATGTCGGGGCTGTTCTTCCGCACCACAGGATCCGGATTTCCATGGGGGTTCGGGCAGACTTGAGGACATGGCTGACTTTCTTGACAGATTTCAACGGGGTGTCCCTGGACTTTGCGGATGACAGGATGGTTTGGCAATGTCAAATTTACTCGGATGCAGCCGGGGCAGCTGGTTTCGGGATCTTCTGGGATGGCAGGTGGTGCGCGGAGGACTGGCCAGCTCATTGGGTGACACAAGGGAGGAGCATTGCGTTTCTGGAATTCTTTCCCTTGTTGGTGGCACTGGAAGTGTGGGGCCTCGAGTTTCAGAACAGGTCTGTGTTGTTCCATGTGGACAACATGACTGTGGTCGAGCTGGTAAACCGGCAGAGGGCAAGGGACCTGAGGGTGCTGAGATTGCTGAGGAGTTTTATGTTGAAATGTTTACGATTGAATGTGGTTTTTCGAGCCAAGCATGTCCCTGGAGCAAATAATGACATCGCGGATGCCTTGTCTCGTTCGCAGTGGCAGCGGTTCCGGCGATTGGCACCAAGAGCGGATCAGTGCAAGACCAAGCTGCCGGACGGCATCTGTGCCTTGGGGGAGTGAGGGTGATAGGCCTGGTGGAGAATTCTATTGCAGAGACCACGCGACGTGCATACCAACTGGCATGGGCGGAGTTTGGATCCTTTATGGGATGGCGTGGGGATTCTGCCGTTGGAGATTGCTCAGCGATGGAGCAAGGAGTGCTGCAGTTTGTATTGCATTGCATTGAAAGGGGGCTGACGGCTGCGACTATATCAGGGAAACTGGCAGGGGTAGCATTTTATTGCGGTTTGTTTTTTGGTTTTGATCCTACGAAAGATGTGATTCTCAGTCGGGTACTCAGAGGTTGGGGAAGGGAGAGAAGGGGGGGTGGGGTGTTGCGGGAGGCGATCACGTTTGAATTGTTGGTCAAGTTGGTCGAGGTTTTGTCGCTTTGTTATTATGATGCGTTTGAAGTGCGCGTGTTTCGTTTGGCGATGATTTGGATGTTTTTTGGGGCTTTCCGGGTGTCTGAATTGTTGGGCACGCGGTCCGTGTGTGGCAGGCGGTATGAGGAGATACGGCTGGATGGCGGGCGCCTGGGGATTTGGCTGGGGCACTCCAAAACGGATCAGTTGGGACGGGGTAAGTGGGTTTGGTTGTGCGAGGCTGGTTGTGGGGGCGTGTGCCCGGTGGATGAATGGAGGGCGTTTGTGCTGTCCACGCGGGTTGCGAGTGGAGAGATTTTTTGCCACATGTCTGGGGCGAGGGTGACGTCCGGACAGTTGTTGGCGGTGCTGCGCATGGCCTTACGCCGATTGGGTTTTGATCCGGCTGGTTTTGGGACTCACTCGTTTCATATTGGGGCGGCCACAGCGGCGGCCCGGTTGGGGTGGTCTTGGGACAGGATTCGGCAGATTGGGAGGTGGAAGTCTAGGTGTTGTGAACGGTATGTTCGCAAGTGAGGAGTGGGGGGGAGCAGGAGGGGTTGCTGGGGAAGTGGTGTTATGTGTGCCCGGTTTTCTTGCTAACAAGTTTTTCTTTCATAGGTTGCGTGGGTGGACCGGGGGCCAAGACGGTCACTTGGATCGTGGGGCATTCCTTCGTTCATTGGGCCTCCAAGTATGCAGAGCAACAGGTGTACGGCCGTAACCTGGGACTCAAAGGACAACATCACGAGGTGCATTGGTGGGGTAAAGGGGGGATGCGATGGGGGGCACTATTGCCCTGGCTCACGAAGATGGTCCCCCAGAAGGGATGCCCGGATCTGTTGATCATACACCTGGGGGAGAATGATTTGGTTCAGCTGTCGGGTTTGGCGCTCTTACAGCTGATGCAGAGGGATTTGGAAGTGTTGAAACACAGGCTGGCAGGGACTTGCATTGCCTGGACGGAATTTGTCCCAAGGAAAGTTTGGAGGGGTGCCATTAAGCATGGGGCTGTGGAAAAGGCACGACGAAAGCTCAACAGAGCAATGAGACTTTTTTGTGGGGACAAGGACATTAAGGTCATCGCTCATGCTGGACTGAGACTGGAAGAACCGCTACTTTTTAGGGATGACGGGGTGCATCTTTCATTGATGGGGAATGCTTACTATATGATGGAGATGAGAGATGTGGTTAGTAAGCTGTGGAACGAGTCAATTTGGTGCCGCAGGAATGTGTGAATTGATGTGGTCGAAAGGTGCACTGCACGGGCCCCGGGGGGGGGGGGGCAGGTAACCGCCCTAAAGGGGGTTCCCTGGTTGGCGATACTTTGGAGGGGTGGGGGAGTCAATAGCGGGCGAACCCATCCCTCGGGGGGGGGGGAAGATTGGATGATGGGGGGAGCTGAGGCAGGACTGGAATGCCAGGTGATACCGGGGAGGACGCTAGGAGATTTGGGAAAATGGTTGAGGAACGGAATGGGCATGGAGTGGTTGGAGATGTGAGTCATGGTGGGCGAAGAGAGTGGAGGGATACAGAGTTGATGTGGGGGTTTTGTTATTAATGTTGAAGTTATTGGTTATTGATCATTGTTGTGCAGCCTGGTCCTAATAAATGGCCTTTTACGCTTAAAGACATCAGCGTGGTCTGTTTATTGCGCGATGCTGGGCCCCGGGGGAAGCAGAGTCGCAGACTAGTCTTCCCCCGGGGTCTTTCGCGCAGGGGAGGACCAGGCAGGGTCAAGGGGTGGAGTTAGGGGTGGGTATAAGAGCGCGGGGAGGAAGGCAACTTCCTCTTCCTGCGCTCGGCACTATCGGGAGGGAAGTTTCAAAGGCCACCCACCCGCCCTACAGTTACTAGGGTTTGGAGGTAGGGTTGGCAAGGCGTGCCAGTTTAGGACGGGCTGCGGGGTAGGCGATACTTTGGAGGGGTGGGGGAGTCAATAGCGGGCGAACCCATCCCTCGGGGGGGAAGATTGGATGATGTGGGGAGCTGAGGCAGGACTGGAATGCCAGGTGATACCGGGGAGGATGCTAGGAGATTTGGGAAAATGGTTGAGGAACGGAATGGGCATGGAGTGGTTGGAGATGTGAGTCAGAGTGGGCGAAGAGAGTGGAGGGATACAGAGTTGATGTGGGGGTTT
This sequence comes from Calotriton arnoldi, assembly GCA_963921515.1. NCBI lineage: Eukaryota > Metazoa > Chordata > Amphibia > Caudata > Salamandridae > Calotriton > Calotriton arnoldi. Next base: position 548,949 of record CAWUFW010000179.1, read on the forward strand.
TGTTATTAATGTTGAAGTTATTGGTTATTGATCATTGTTGTGCAGCCTGGTCCTAATAAATGGCCTTTTACGCTTAAAGACATCAGCGTGGTCTGTTTATTGCGCGATGATTTAGTAGTTTACTTTTACCAAATTGAATGCTACTCCATGTGTAGCTCCTAGAAGAATGAAAGAAAGTCTGCCCCACCATGACTCAAACTCCTGATCTGCAGGTGGCAAACGGATTTCGAAATCTCAGCAGCAAGCACCTGAGTCTGCTCCCTTCCAGGCAGTTATGTCGCTCTGACATTGGGAGCTCCCAAAATTTTCATTTCTTGAGACATAAATTCACGCTTTAGAAACTGATCTAATTTCATATCCCTCCGCGCAATTTGAACAGGTGTAGTTTTTTTTTTTACCTCAGATAGTATCCCCCTTACTTCTACTCTACATGTGTTTTAACCTAGTGCTAATGGCGCGAATATTCTGCGATTGTTATGGGTAAAACTAATGACTTGCTTCATTTCTCACCTAGATTAGAGACCAAGAATTAAAAATATTTCTCAATACTTTCACTTCTGCATTTTATCGTGTGGTCATGGTGCTATGCGGACAACTTGGCCTTCATGCCTTCCCAACAAATATTGTAATAACTTTCATTTAGCAGGATCTATTGGGTCTGCTATTTCTTAACAAAATAGATGCTCATTCTTGCATCACTGAACCTAGAGATCACACATCATTAACTCTGAGAATCATCATGAGAACATAACACTTAAACATGGATAGGACTGATAATCAGCATTTCAGCAACTACACTATTACACAGAGAAACCCAAAACTTCCTTACTGAACTTGATTTTTTGCCTCTGCTGTCGAAGTGAGTCACCCATCATTGACACCTGGGACCGTCTCGCAATCCATTTAGATGGAAATGGGAGCACTGCCCTACCACATATTGACAGCTTTTGAAACGGTTCATCACCTCACCCGTCTCCGCTGCCTATGTCATCTTCACTCCATCTTTTACGTATTCACTGTGCCCGCTTATATTGTGCATACCACCTAGTTGTTTGATTTCATTTACATCGTTTAATGTGTACTTTAACCCAGAGTAAATCTTTTGGTCTCAACTCTCACAGGCAAGTGGAGGACACCCAGCCTGTTCTGAAACTCGAACCACAATCTCATCATGACTCCTTTATTCTGAGGCCTTGTGCATTGTGTTCTACGATTGGATGGCCAGAAACCACCTGAGTCTCGATGTCAGCAAGCTGTAAAATTAACCTGTGAATATTCTGCTGATGTGCTACTTTGCTCTTGGTAGCCTACTGACTTTGACCCCTAGGAAATGTCCACCTCAATAAAATTCCATGGACTTACCTAGATCTCCGTTGTACATTTTGATCTCAGGTCAGCCAGTGATTTTTCCATCATCTACGACTACTCAAGTTGATTTTTCCCTCTCACTAAATTCAAGTCACCATTGCTGTGTGGCTCTCATGATCGGAGTAAATCAACAGACTTTGTCTTTCCTTCCTGACTACCTTCATCAAAGACTCCATAGAATCCTACATTCCAGCAACTCTTGGATCACAACACCCCAACCCTGGATACAGTCCACTCACTACCTTGTAGCTAGGAGACCTCTGTCTGCCTCTGAGTTACCAAGCCACAATACTCTGATTAGAGCACCTTGAATTCATAGTCTTACAGTGGCTTTCCATACTCCACCAGATAACCAGAAACCTCGAATCATTAATCTATGAGCCACTGCCTCTGCATATGACCAAATGCCTCATAGAAGCAATTAAATGAATGGGCCTAATGAACATCTGGTGCGGCTTATACCCCATGGACAGAACAAACTCATGCTATTCACTAGTCACTGGGATGCATAGCTGATTGGATTACATTTTGGTACAGTCCCAGCACATTACCAAAACCCAGGGCCTGATTTATCTGGTGATACACCTAGCAAGTCACTCGCCGCTGTTGGCAACATATGAGTGCAGGAGGGAGGTGCCAAGAATCCAACTGTGGCAACTTTGAGTGGAGACTCTCTCTGGCATAATACTTTTGCAATGGTTGCAGGAAAGGCTCATTCAATATTTTGACACCAATTGGGGTTCTGCCACAAATAGAGCCACTGAATGGGAGACTATGAAACTGGTAATAAAGGTGTAATGTATGTCTAAAAACTTTTAGACACTTGATTAAAATGCATTTAGAGAAGTGTGGGGTAAAAAATGATGCCAGTCTCCCCTTCATCCTGAAAGAAAGAAGTGGATAAAGCTTAAGAAATCCCTTATAGTGGGACAGGCTGAATCAGCATACTCATGTTACATATCACCAGCGACTGTATCAGAAGGGTGACAAGTCAGGCAGGCTTTTGGCATGGCTTATAAAAAGAGAGGTACATCACACCCCTGTTATGAAAATTAGGGATAACCATGGGAGAAGAATTTTAACACAAGTTGGTAGCAATGATGCCTTCGCCATGCAACTGCAAGATTTATACAGCCAGCCCCTGGGTCATGACTTGCAACAGATAAATAATTATCTATCTACTCCCCCTACCTCCAGGGTCAAATTGAAGCAGGATCCCTTCTGCACAGAAACTATTCAGACCAAAATGCAGGCAGCTACAAGTGCGCCAGCGATAGGAGAGGGCAGAACTGTGCCATATATTTGTAAACATGATGCAGTTCTGCTCTCTCCCTTTCACGCAAGGCAGCGCAGCCACACAAGGAAATTAGCTCGTCTCATACTCCCTTCTTGAACTGCCTTTTGTCTCAAAGAAAAACGGTGGGATGTTCTCAAATACATCCTGTCTCACATTTGCACTTAAAATTCATAAGCCAGACATCACATATCTGAATAAATTTTGTCTAGACTCTAATACTCCATTTCTGGTGAAAGTCCTAGAGAGCTGCACAGAGACCTCATTGAGGAAAATTTCCTACTAGATGAGTTCAAGTCAGGTTTTGGGATGTGTTACAAAGACTGCAACATCAAAAATAATCGATGACACTATCCACAACGTAGATAAAGGTGACTCCTGCCTCCTTATCGTGTGTGACCCATAAACTCCCTATGGCATGGTAAACCATGGTACTTTACTAAAAATCCTGAAAGAGATCATGGACCTTAATAGCACAGTCCTCCTCTAATTCTCATCATAGCTAGAAAATCAGAGTCAAAAGATAAAAAAGTCTAACTTTCTTGCCAAACCAGTAAAGATCTAATGAGAAGATTCCCAAGGCTTTCAACCTCTTTATGTAGCTGCTAGTCTCCACTCATAGTAGCTCTAGCATCCTATATGAGTTTACACAGAGAATATGCACCTCTGTCTGAAAATGTTCTCCCCTAAAGATGTTAAATTTGTATCCAAAGTCCTTGAGAACGATCAAAGAAGAATATCACACCACCACCTGAGACTTAACCTGCTCAAAACACATCCAGTATGTGCACCTAACCCCAATACCCTAATCTGATCAAACATGGCTTAGCTCACTTTCAGTGATAAACTGTCAGCATTGAGTAATGGAGTCCGCCACCACTCTTAGGTCCTACTTAGACAAAAAATGTAATCTTCAAATTTGACCCAGGCAAAGTGTTCAATATACTGGTGTAAGCTCATATAATTTTGGACATTTTCTGTTACATTTGTTATGATAAAGTCATAAAATGTTGCTTTTATGACATGTCACACAATCATGTGCCATTTACAGCATAAAATTAGCAAGAGCTCAGTGGAACAATGCACATGACTAGAACGTGAGTGGCGGCTGTTTGTGCTATTTTTTTTATTTCTTCCTGAAGGGCCAACACAATGGGACTTTGTTATACAAGGTTGCATGAAGAAAGACTGGTCCAAGATTAGTCTGCTTGCACTTTATTGTTTGGGGATATATTATTTATTTTTCCTCTTGTTTCCTCCAGTTTTGTGTACTTGGATTGAAGGTGCAGGGATAGAAGTATGTTTCCAAGTATAATCTAATTATTTTACACAACTGTAGAGAATATGAAAATAATTCAATCCTATTCGTTTTTTTGGAAGTGTTTAACCTCTTGAAGGCAGTGGAAAACCCGTTGACCTCCACTTCTATAGTGGGCTGGATGTCAACAGGCTATTCATTACAGTGCTCAAAGAAAATAGTTCTGGTGCTTTCACCAGAAGAATTTTCTTTCTTAAAATCAAAGCTGAGACGCTAGGGAAAAGCGTGATTTTTTTGTGTATTGTGATGTCCAGCCCGCACACCATGCTACAATGCCACAATAAACGAAAGTGAAAGCTGCCATTAAGCTGAGTCTGCTTTTACTTTGATCAGTGCACGGGGTGGGGGGTAGTATAACTCTGTCCTACCAATGGATCTGTGGGTGACAGGTACTACTGGAAAGGGAACAATGTTTCCCTTCTAGTGGTACCTCACCCATGTGGATCCATGCTTGGGATCACCTCAGGACCACAATCCTGAAGCAGTGATCCATCCAATAGAAACCAGGAAGGTCGTTTTGGGGGGAATGAACCTCCGGGCCTAGTGACTGCTCCCCCTGAGCAAAAGTCTTTCTCCCACTAGGGGGCAGTTAGGGGTGTTTACCTCAATCTACCCCCATGGGGCAGAAAGCTTACTAGACACCAGGGAAAAAAGTTAGAAAAACGAAGGGATGAGGCGTCCCACCCTGGCATCAGTCTATACTTCATTCCAAAAGAGGTAATATAGTCTTTGGGCAGATATGGAGAGTTTACCCCACTGTGCTACGCCAAGGGGCAGAAAGCCCACTAGACACCAAAGAATATTTGGCTAAAAAAAGAAAAAGGGGTGGGTGTCCCACACTGGCATCAGGCCATACCCCAACCTAATAAGGGCAAAGCAATTTTTCTGCCAACAGTAAGTAGGAAAGTTGGAAAGTTTACCACTAAACACCAGGGGGAAAAAAAAGAAGGCGTGAGGTGGCCTACCCTAGCATCGGGTCATGCCTCTCCAGGGGCAGATATGGGGTATTTACCCCCAATCTGTCCCCGAGAGGGAAAAAGTCTGATAACTTCAACTAATCCTGGGTTTTATATTGGTTATAAAGTCAGGATTGACTTAAAGTGAGGCACTTAGCATGGTGAAGGCAGTGGCCCGTTTAGGGTCACCCGGGTCACTCACGGCCACCTCTCAGCCTTCCATACCAAATGAAGAGTCGGTCAGACAGTAGAGAATACAAACCAATATATGTTTATTCAGATACGCTCGAGCGGAGCCCGGTCTGCCCAGTCTCTTGGGAGTGCTGCAGAGAGGGACTGACATCAGCGGACATAACGATAAATTATGTAAATTTCAGAACCAATGAAGGCACGCCCACAATGGAATTTTCCAAGCAGATGCAGCTAAACAAAGAAGTACAGAAGGATAGGTTTCGATTCTGAGGCCGGGCACACATTATCTCCTACTCAAGGTCGCTCTGTCCGTGCCCGCCACTAGACTAGTGGGAGAAGGCCTCTATCTAGTGAGAAAGGTATGTGCTAATAAGAACAGTGAATTCATTAGCAAAGCAAGGCCCAACCTTGGAGAAACGAAACTTACCACAACCCGTTCCTCGAAAAGGCGAGGAGCAGTTTCGAACATGATTCAAAATGGCGGCCAAACATAAAATGGTGCAGCGAATGCTAACTTACATAGAATAATGCACAAGCAAAGTTAACGGAAACATTTCTATTCCCACAGACCCTACTTGTAGCATAAGTTAACCAGTTTATGTGATGGTCAAAGAAAACATAACATGCTCGTGGACAAAGTAACATCAGTATTAGGAGCAGTACATATATTCAGTGTCAGGAATAGAGGCTGCAAGGAAAGATGTGGTCTCAAAAATACCTTTGTCTATCTGCATCAAATCATCAATATCCTTTTGTAACATAATTGCAGCATTAGTATCATGAATTGATATTTTCTGTTTAGGAGTGAGAATATTAACACAATAGGAACAACAAGCTGGGAGACATTGTATACAGAGGCAACATGTGAAGAAGATACCGGCAACCACAGCCAAGAAAGTGAGGATCTTCCAACCCCAGGAAGTTAGCGTGTACCAAAACCACCCGACAGTGTCCAAGTACCTACTTCATGGAGTATTTCAGCGGATATTCTATGTAATTTTTGTATAGCTGAATAACCATTGGGAGCGTTATAAGGTATGTAAACACAACAGCTGCTGCTTATGACATGACAGGCCCCTCCCCGATCTGCAAGTATAACGTCTAGCACCATCCTGTTCTGCAAAGTGACTAATCTTGTAGCCTGGACCTCAGCAGTGACATTTGTCATTATCCCAGCTGTTGTATTGATAACCGCCTCAACAACTCTTGTTAACTGACGAATTTGAAGGCTATTAGCCATGGGTCCCCAAAAAGGTAGTAGGCCCTTCACAGCGTCTCCAAATTGCTGTGCGGTGGTGTCAGTCTGATCTACATCCTTTGTGTCAACAACCCTTTTGACTCGGGGCAGGAATATACTTCTACGTTGCAGCTGATGTGTTTTGTGATAGTTAGACGGGGCAACATATACAGGGGGAAAAAGGAAAGAGAGATAAAATGTGCCTGACCATTCCCTCGGGAGCCAGACGCGAGTTTGCGACCCACAGACAAAATAGACATTATAGGGTAGGATCAAAGGCGGACTATTAATCATATTCAGTTTGTATGTGAAATTGCATTTACTCTCCCCCACCATTATCTCCCCAATCCCCTGGACGCAAAACCCAACTGTCTTATTAACCACTGACACAGGTATTATTTTATCTTTGGTAATATTCCGAGCTTGGAAGGATTGAAATTACTCAGATGTGTTAAACCATTGGAAATCAGCCATTTCCATTCAAAAACAGATATTATTCTTTACTTTATGGTACATTTTCAAGTATGACTTTGAGGACACTGTCCCTAGAGTACCTTGCCCTGCCAGTCCTATGGGGGTAAACCCTTGGTAGAAGCGTAAATATTCATTCGCAGTGTGAGAATCAGTGGATGGTATATTCACAGCAGAAAGTTTAAATTGGAAGTACACCAACCGAAACAATTCATACCAACCCTCGCAGCTACCAATATACGACAGTGGCATAGACAACAAATTGTCGCTCCTATGAGTGACCGAAGGTAGCAACCCACAAACCCAACAATTAGTCGTATTGGACACATTATGAGCATGATGCAACATTTGTATGAAGACATTATCTGTGTAGGACTGCCTATGTACTTCTTTGTGTGGGGCTAGAGTAACAAAAATGTGTTCAGGGGGAGTGGGAGTAGTACCTACTAAGGAATGTACAAGAAACTTCTCCTCTAAAAACCAAGATATTCCAAATATTGTCAACCAACCCCTCATTGAACGTGGTGGTGCAAAGGGCTGTTCCTCCTCATCAACAGGCTGACCAAAGGGATGCATAATTAAGCAAGGAGAGAAATGCAACAGGAATGATAGTGCAACAAAAATAATAGTAAAGGTAAGTGTTCCCAGTGTCCGTCAGAGCCTCACTGGTACAGGCTCTTATTGTTCATCAATACGTTGGCGCTCTTGAGCACCGGCGGTGGAGCTTGCTCTGTCCTAAGCTCTTGATGTATCCCACGTCGATCAGGATAATGTACCCCCAAAGGGATACCTTTTGAGCTATCCTGTCCAATGTTCGAAAACAAACAGTGCACAAGTCTCACATCACCCTAAACTAATTCCGTTGGTACTTTCACAAAGTACACCTGACTTGCACAGTCCATCCCTATCTAATCTGACTTCTCCTTTTGTGCACTGTTCCTCAACCGAGGATGCAAATTGTGCCTGGCAGCCCCAGGCACTGTTGGATCAACAGCGGCTCCTTAATAGCTCGTATTTCTGGGGGGACCGCTGCATTTAGCACTTCATCATTTTCCAAATCCGTTTGGGTCCAAGTTAGGTTTGCATCACTGAAGGGGACGAACTGAGGCACCTTCTCGCACTCAGAGTCCCCTATTCTGTCCCTCACCCACTGATCATAGGGCATGGGCAAGGGCAAAGGTATCCTGCGGCAGTGGGTAGCGTGCACCCAGTTCTTTCGGCCGGCGACCTTCACCGCAGTACGTGTAGCCAGGAGGACCTGTTCTGGTCCCTTCCAACGAGGCTCTAAACTCTTCTTCCTCGGGAAATTACGGATCAGGATGAAATCGCCAGGCTGAATGTCGTGTCCGGGCCCCTCTGATGTTGGTGAATAGAACGCAGATTTTCAGTTAACTGGCAAAGGTAGTCGATCAACAACGGAAACTCAATATCTGAAAACCATCGAGAACGCGGGACGCCCCAGGCATTTGCTGGGCGTCCAAACACGACCTCGTACGGTGACAATCCTGTCCTAGAATGTGCTGTTGTTCTTGTCGACAAAAGAGCCAATGGTAGAGCATCTTGCCATTGTAACCCTGTTGTCTCCTGAATCTTTGCCAATTTCAGTTTGAGAGTACCATTGTACTTCTCAACCAATCCTGCTGACTGTGGGTGGTTTGCAGCATGAAACTTCTGTTTTATGTGCAAACCATCGCAAATCAGCTGAATGACCTTGGCATTAAAATGACTTCCGTTATCACTCCAAATCAAACGGGGCAAGCCGAAACGAGGAAGGAACTCCTTCAGGAGTACCTTTGCAGTCGTAACAGCTGTATTGTCTTTAGTAGGATAAGCCTCAACCCATTTACTAAATGCACAGACAACCACCAATACATACTTCAAATTATTACACCTGTCTAGCTCTATAAAGTCCATCTGAAGGACCTCAAAGGGGAAAGTAGGTGGTGCAAAATTACCGGGGGTGTAGGGGTACCTTTAGCGCTGATATGGGCTGGGCCATGGGCCATCGTGACCACAGGGAGAACATATGCATCTGGCAACATCCATCTCTGTTTCCCTGACTTGTCAATGCAACATACCTCATCATTCAACTGTGCCGTGCTTTCTTGCCACATTGCTAATTCTTCTATTGTAGCCTGACTCTGTATTTCTTTTGCATTCTCAATTGTATCCTCAAACATGGTAACTTCAGGTACCCACCTAGCGAGACCTGCTACAAACATTTTCTTCATTTTAGTCCGTGGTGTTTTCTTAGCTGTCTGGTCAGCAATAGCATTCCCCCTCCCTACATCATCAGTAATTTTCCTATGGGCGCTACACTTCACTATTGCCAACTTCTTAGGGAGCGTCAACGCAGACAAAAGCCTCAATATAAGGTGACCATATTGGATCTTTGTACCATGGGAAGTAAGGAACCCTCTCTCAGCCCAGAGTCACCCAAAATTGTGCGCGACCCCGAAGGCATACTGGCTGTCAGTATAAATATTGACAACCAGTCCCTCGCTCAATTCACAAGCTCGAATAAGGGCGGCTAACTCAGCTGCTTGGGCTGACTGATAAGGGACTTGTGATGTCTCTACCACTGTACGCAATGTGGTGATAGCTTAAGCAGCAGTTGTAGTGCCATCTGGTAATTTAAAACAAGAGCCATCAACATATAGTTCCCCTTGTGGGTCAGATAAGGGAACATCAGTCAAGTCTACCGTCCTTTTGTCTCTACTTATGTCCGGAAGATACAATCATCTTTCTCATTTTCATCATTTTCAGAAGGGAGGGGCAGTAATGTGGCTGGATTCAGAGTGGCACATCTTTTGATCGTGATGTGTTTGGCGAACAAGGTCAATTCGTAACCTGTCAGAAGTGCACCGGTGAGGTGCTGTGTCTTGGTCTTATTCAAAAGTGTATCCACAGCATGGGGTACCATAACTGTTAGGTCAGTATCAAGTACAAGCCCAGCCGATTGTCTTATCGAGACGGCCACGGCCGCCACCGCTCTTAGACAGCTTGGGAGGGCTCTTGCGACAGGGTCAAGAACAGCAGAGAAATAAGCACACGGACGTTGCTTATCTCCAAATTTTTGTGTTAAAACAAAAAGCGCACAACCAGCCGTCTCATGGACGTACAACACAAACGACTTGCCATAGTTGGGTGTGCCAAGCACATGAGCCAAACAAAGCACAGTTTTTAATTGCTCAAAAGACTGCTGGCATTCAGGCGTCCAAGGCAGGGGCTCATGCACATCTTTAGTGGTTAGTGCAAGCGAGGGGTTTGGTTAGTAAGGAGTAGTTAGGTATCCACTGCCTACAGTAGGAAGTGATACCTATGAGCGCGCGCACATCCTTCTGAGTCTGTGGGATGGGCATTTTAACAATGGTACTGATGCGCTCAGGAGTCAATCTCCTACCCTCCTTCGACAGTAGGTGACCTAAATAGGTGACCTTCTGTCGACAAACTGAAATTTGGAAAGGGACACTTTATATCCGTGCTGTGCCAAATGCAACAACAATTTAACTGTACTATCCCTGCAACTTTGTTCTGTGTCAGAAGTAATGAGGAGATCGTCAACGTACTGAACCAATACATTACCTGTAGGAAGCGAAAGGGAATCCAATTGACTCTTTAAAGCTTGACTATAGATACTTGGACTCTCAGTATAGCCCTGAGGAGCTTGACAGAATCTAAAACTTCTGCCAGCTAGTGTAAAACCGAACAAATACCTGCTATCTGGATGGATAGGAACACTGAAGAATGCATTTTTCAAATCAATGACAGAGAAGAATTTGGCAGTAGAAGGAATCATTGTTAAAAGAGTAGTAATGTCGGGGACCACAGGAAACTGGGGAACTACTATTTTATTAACTTCGCGCAAATCAATCACAAAACGATAAACATCTGCATGATCATCAGAGGAACCCGAAGGTGTCCGTTTTAGAATGGGAAGAATAGGGCTATTACAAATATTAGCAGTCGTCTCCTCAACCACGCCTTTTTCAATCAAATCCTGTACAATTTGCAATAAAGCTCGCTCACCTGCCTGCGGTATTTTATACTGAGGGATAAGAGGCAAAATAGCATTGTCTTTAACTTGGATCGAAACCAGCGATATCTGTAACAGTCCCACATCTGTGTCGCCTGTTGCCCACAAAGTGGGCGGCACATCTTTAAACTCAGCAGGAAGGGGCGCATTTTTCGACAGACACTGTTTAGCGCGTGCCACATCCGGACCCATTGTCATGTAAACACCTGCCGGGGAGCAATAAATCGTAGCATGCAATTTCTTCAACAAATCCAAACCCATCAAATTCTCTCCACAATTAGATGTCAATAACAATGGCGAATTCACGGTGAAAGGACCAATAGTCAATGCAAGAGGTCTTGAAATAGGGCTCACAACCGGTACACCAGAGAAACCTACCAAAACATTGTTATGGCCAGACAGAGTCGCCCCAGGGACCAAAGAACGAGAAATAGAACTGTTTGTTGCACCTGAATCCACCAAAAATTCCTTAGCCGAGCCATTCAAATCCGCAGTAACATAAGGACCGCGTTGGTCTACAGGTATCGGAACTGGTCCCTCACTCTGTCCCTGGCTGTCCTAGCTGTAAGACATTCCTGTCACCTTATCTGTGTCATAATCATCATGATAATACTGTCCGCCCTGAGGGTCATCAAAGTAATTATTATCAGAACGACCCTGTGAGGCCGAAGCATTTTGAGCCCTGTCCGCTCCACGACCCCGTCCACAAGAACCTTGTCCTCTAGGGACCGCCACCTTCTGCAACAACACAGGACACTCGCTACGCCAGTGCCCCTCCTCCTTCAATACGCACACTGATTTGGCCCTAAAGGCGTAGTATTTGGCGGCCTGCCAGTACGTGGTAGCTGACTAGCCAAACCACCACGTCCTCTACCATTCCCTCTAGAAGCCTGCTGCAACAACACCTTTGTCTTCAAATCCTTGTGCTTCTTCTCTGTCCTCTCCTTATCCTCATTTTCCCTATGTTCATAATACTGCGCCATATTCAAAATAACGGAAGGGGAAGAGGTGGACCAAAGTGCTTTCGGAAGCCTGCAATCAAGTCGCAATCTCGGGAAGCAAATTTGAAACAAATCTATTAACAAATAACCGGACACCTCCCTCAATAGACAAATCCTGCCCATATAATCCAGAAACACATCTTCAAACCGAGTGAAAAAATCAGACACGCTCTCATCTTTCTTCTGGCGACAAGCCGTTAACTTGTCCCAATTAACCTTTCTCTGCGGGTTAAGAGAATGCATATATGTGATAATGCGGCCTGGCAAGGCAAGTATCTCTGCCTTAGGCTTATCGCCGGACTTCCTCTCCTGATCTCATACTTTTGATCCCATGTACCACCCAGTTCTGCAACATGATCTTGTGTGTGCACCTGCCTCCAAATATCAACCGGAACCAGTAAACCAAAGAACATTTCAATGTCCGCAAGTGTCATTACTGTTGAAGAGGCAGCTTCAGTCAATTCTTTATAATATGCAGTAGGATTCTTCCTAGGATCAGGTAACTGAGTCTTAAGAGACAAAACTTCACTCTTTTTCCATGGAGTATAAACCCATTGTTCTTGGAAACGGGCCGCCACACCTGGTCTAGTGACAATACTGTACTGATCCGTTAGCTCTGGTATTTAAGGGTGATATATAAGATGAACCTCCCGCATCGGGAACTGAGATACCGAAGTGGGGCTCTTCTCAAGTACCCTACCCCGGTAAAAAATCAAAGTCGTAATACTACCAAAAACTTGACCAGGCTCCATATTAGTAACATATGCATGATCTTTAATATCATATAAAATCTGTGGTGCTGCATCTTTGAAACACTGCTACCGAAAACTAATCAGAGTAGCAGACATATGCTTAAGGGCATGCTGTTGTACAAAGGGCTCATAATCTTTCATCACATTCCACACTGTAAATGGGGTTTCGGGCCCACTGCGCAGCCTGGTTAGCCACTACCTTTTTCTCTGCATCTCCCACTTCAGATCACACATACGGACCCATGCGCTCTTTAAACTTTGTCCAATCCCCGTCTCCAAACCTGCGCTCAGGCGTCCCATCACTCAAGGAAACTGGGGGATAAAAAACCAGGGAAGGAGAGGCAACTGGAGTGACAAGTAACAGCGATGCTGAGGGCTGCGTCACAGGAGGGAATGCTGGCGAGAAAGATGCTGAAACAATGGGCGTGAGGGGGTGCTAACAGTCACAGTTGCTGTGGGCGGCAAGGAAGCAGAAGGAAGAGAAAAAGGAGAAGGAGCCGATGCCACGGCCACCGAAAAAGCAGCAGTAGATACAGGAACAGAGACAGTAGAAGCAACAGTAACAGGCGGCTGTGAGGGCAGGGGAACAGTGGGATATATCTTTTGTGGGGCGTGCGGAGGTGGGGGTCGACTATCTAATAATTCCTCCACAAAAGTATAATTTTCTTCTTGGGCTACATAAGATTTATCAATATGCAATCGAAAACTCCTATCTTCACACTCAATCCCTATCTCTTGTTTCTCTCTATCATGTGCTACAGCTTTCTGAGTCAATGTTTGCATTCTCCCCTTTCGTGCCTCCTTTTCCATCTTTAATCATCTCTGTTTAGCCTCCTTTTGCCACGTACGAAGAGAATCAAACATAGACTGCCTTCTTCGCTTCACAAACAATTTTTTCTGTAAAAACCCAATTTTTTGTTCATCAAATGTGCCCGTCAATGGCCACTGCAACTCGGCATTGTCCCTCATATATTTGTGCCACAATGTACTAAACATAATTGGGCCAAGACCATGTTTCACAAACATATCAAAATTAGGAGTGACTTCTGGAGGCGCCGGCTGAGGTTCTTCCAATTGAGCATCTGCAGAACAACAGCGACAGCACAAAGAAACCAATTTACTTACTCCAGGCATTCTCAAAAGAAAACAAATTCACTATTCTCTGCCTGGCAAAACATTTGCAAACGTTTATATCCAAAAGACGGCCCTTAGACCGTACCAAATACAAACCAAAATGGTACCATATCCAAAAAGAACCAAAACAAACTCACCTGATGTATGCAGGTCAAAACGAATCTAATCTCCACTGCCGACTCTTCAGACCAAACGGTCAGATCCAAGGGTTTCGCTGCTCAGGACTCCAGTCGCGATGACCACTGGCCGAGGCACCGTCCGGCAGGACAGAAGGGGCAGCTGCGAGTACAGGAACTCTCTCATGCAGGGATTCCTGATTCGTCCCTCCTACCCGACAATAGCCTCGACCTCCCCCCCCCGTCCACGGAAGGGGATGGGTCACTCACCCGAAGGAGTCCCTGTTCGGGCGCCAACTGAAGGAAGTGGCCCGTTTAGGGTCACCCGGGTAACTCACGACCACCTCTCAGCCTTCCATACTAAATGAAGAGTTGGTCAGACAGTAGAGAGTACAAACCAATATATGTTTATTCAGATACGCTTGAGCGGAGCCCGGTCTGCCCAGTCTCTTAGGAGTGCTGCAGAGAGGGACTGACATCAGCAAGTATAACGATACATTATGTACATTTCAGAACCAATGAAGGCACGCGGTTCTTAGCGGGTTCGCTCTGATATCAAGTAAGGTTGCGCTGCGGACCATATCTACCGGCATCCCGTGAGCATTCACAATCTCTGCAACTCACATGCCGCTTTTTTCTCTTACCAGAATTATTCAGAGGAGTGAACTCCTCCCGAGCCCCGATCAGCCATTCACACTGAACCATAGTGTAATTATCAAATCCTCTATATAAGCGCTGCTCCCTGCTTTGTATGCTTCGTTTTTAATTAATTTACGCGCCACGCATGACGGCATATTGCCGGTCCTTCCATGTGTACGCTCACCATTTTAATTGTATAATTTACCAACACAGTGGCCAGTCTTGCACCTAGTCACGCTACAACACTGTACAAAAACGGTGATCACGGCCACCATCGTGACAAACCGAGGTTGCCAATAGACTGCCACACAGAAGCCTCACAGCTTCATAGCAACGCTAAGACTGCTAATCATAATAGCTGCTGCACCAATTCTGCATGCAGCATGTTCACCATAGATATTTTCATTTTATTACAGGTACCATCACCAGGCAGGTCAATTTGGATGACCATAGCACATAAGATTGCATTTTATGTTGCTTAATATCACTGCCATCATACAATGTGTTTGTCATGTGTATACATATATGTTTTGTGCTGTCCTTTCTTTCCCAACAGGTTCTTCTTTTTACATAAGTGTCCGTAAGTACGTAGACACGCAGTCCACACACCTTAGCGCGTGTGTAGGTACTACTTTTTTGTTTTCACTTTTCACGTGGCATCACATCTTTTGTCATTCACTTATTTCCACGGTCCTGAAGACAGCCCATCCAACATTCTCTTGCGGGCTGAAACATGTAGACCCATCACATAGCCAACTATAAGATAATAATTTCCTTTTTAGTTGCATCACATACAATTTTTTAACCATATCCTGAGCCGCCAGTAATAAACTTAATGAGGCAAGGATTCTCAGAGATATTTTTAATCCACACCACTTCACTATCTATGCACCACACCAGCTCCGCTGTAATCAGGCGTCGTAGCACAACCGGGGGGCACTCGGCCACCCGGTTGGGACCCCAATGATGAAGCATGACACCAACTAGGTTGGTGTGTGAGGGGTCTTTTAACAAACCCAGTGGGTTCCAAACATTACCTACCAGTGATAGTGCCACACATAGCTAGGGTTCGTCCATCATTGTTTAATATATGAAACGAAACTTACCACAACCCATTCCTCGAAAAGGTGAGGAGCAGTTTCAAACATGATTCATAATGGCGGCCAAACATAAAATGGTGCAGCAAATGCTAACTTACATAGAATAATGCACAAGCAAAGTTAACGGAAACATTTCTATTCCCACAATGGGGACAATAACCGCAATGAATCTCCAGCAGCAACACTTTCATGTAATCAGGCAAAGAGTGCAGAAAAAGCAGTTGTAATGTGTGATTCAAAATTTCAAAAGTCCTGCAAGGTAGTCTGCTGTTGGCAGGGTTAACTGCCCCTACAACATCATAATAATAAATAAGGAATGGGTGAATGAGCCTCACCTGAGTCCAGAAACTGGTTTGTTAAAACATTTGAACATATAACATTCTTACTTTCTTAATCCATTAATAGTCCAACAGAGTCCTGAGAGAGTGAGTGTGAGAGGTAATGACATGTGAAAGAGTCTATCATGGTGAGTGAGAGTACAATACACAGACTTCTGTGCCTAGAACAGGCGACCATAAGTCCATTTGACACACTGCCGATGGGAAAACACCACATACTATACAATACTTCTCCTTCAAATTAAAAGTATGTGTTATAAAAATTACTGCAAATAAAAAAAAATTCGACATTGGAAAAACACAGCATTTGTCTATTTTGGGTGGTAGGTGACTGAATAAATACTGATAAACACTAATTTTAAAACGTTTGGAAAACACTTCGAAAACATAATTGTAATATAGACAACAATAACTACTGAATATAGGAAAACCTCGTCCCAATTCCAATTCCCTGATGCATAATTCAGGCTAATTATCTTGTGCTGGTAAGACTACACTATGGACACTCTATACTCAAAATAATTCCTAACCTGCATCTGGCTCCCCTCAAATCACGAAAAATATATTGTACCACATATTGCAGTTTCTCTGCCACCACATAACAAAAGATACCGCATAGGATTATATTCAAGTTAGAACCCTTCTTTCTTTTAAAGCCACACAGTGATTTACCACTGTGGCACGTCACAGCTGAGCCTAAAGCTAGACTCTATTGAGGACCTACCTTGTCCCCAGAGCGTGATGCACTGCTGCTCATGAGTCTCACATATGCCATTGTAGCAGTAGCCGTCTATCCTGTAGCATGGGTGCCCGTCATGAAGGTAAACATTGGCTGGGCAGTGAGGGCTCCTTCCAGTGCAGAATTCAGGCAGATCACAGGAATTGCTGGCTTCTCTACAGGAGATGCCAGCTGGCTTTAGCTGAAATAGAAAAGGGTTCTGTAATTTAAAAAACATTGTGCAGCTATGGCTATAAATAAATAATCAAGCAAAAATGTTTCATTTTATACAGTAAGATCATAAGTTGGCGTCGTTTTGATTACGAAACGACCAGAAATGCTACCTTGGAGAGGTATTTTCTTAGATTTCAAAACATTAATGGCGTAGCATGCTTTTTTGTTTTTAACAATAATTATATTTCTTAAATCCCTCACCCCTAATGCTACAGTCTACTGTGGTGTCGCGCACTAGCTGTTCACGATCACGTGACGGCAGCAGCGCCCGATGGGAAGGGGGCGTCATTCATGTACGGGCGCTTACAGGGGGATGAGCGGCTCTCACTCGAATTAATAAAGGTTACTTCAACGCTACTCCCGTGTTCCTGTCTTCCATGAGGGAGGCGAACAAGTTACTTACCTTCGGTAACGCTTTTTCTGGTGGATACAGTATCTGCCTATGGATTCCGCACCTTATAAATATCCCCTGCGCCAGCATTCCGCGGAAACTTTTTCCAAGCTCTCCAAGCCGACGAGGTCGTCATAATACCACGGCTCTGCTCGCGACTCCGCGTGACGTCACTGGAGCCATAAGAGAGCCTTGTCGGCGTGATGACGTCAGTTCCACCCATTTTTTCCGTGCCTCCGAGGTGAACAGGTGGACCGACAACAGATTCCTAGTATACACAGTACACAATATTCAAACAAATACACATGGTGTAAAATCAAAAGGAAAGCAAAAGAATATAAGCATTTCCTATAAATGTACCAGATAGATAGAAGATACAATGTAAAACACATGTCAAACAAAATAACCTTTAGGGTATACAAGGGTGGACCTCGGGGAGGAGGGTGGGTCAGTGAGGAATCCACAGGCAGATAATGTATCCACCAGAAAATGCGTTACCGAAGGTAAGTAACTTGATCTTCTGATGGATACATCTGCCCGTGGATTCCTCACCTTATGAATAGATTCCCACAGCAGTCCCACTCCCGGAGGAGGGTGTCCACCCTTCTATACCAAAAAGTCCTGCAGGACAGAGCACACAAAGTGGCCCTCCCTCCTCATTTCAGAGTCCAAGCAATAATGCTTTGCGAAAGTATGGAGGGAGGCCCAAGTCGCTGCCTTACAAATGTCCACTACAGGAACACCTCTAGCCAGAGCAGAAGTTGATGACTTGGCTCTAGTAGAATGAGCCCTAATACCTTCAGGCGGTTCCTTACCAGCAAGGGCGTAGCAGATCTTGATGCACAAGATGATCCATCTGGATAGAGTGCGCTTGTGCACAGCTTTGCCCTTCATGCGTCCAACGTAGCACACAAAGAGCTGATCGTCCAACCGCAAGTCTTTAGTCCTGTCCAAATAAAAGCTCACCGCTCTTTTAGGATCCAGGCAGTGAAGTCTCTCCTCCTCCTTGGAAGGGTGAGGGGGAGGATAGAACACAGGAAGAGTAATGGACTGCCCTAGATGGAAGGGAGTAACCACCTTAGGCAGAAAAGCAGCCGTGGTCCTGAGGACCATCCTTTCAGCATGTATGGTCAAAAATGGAGGTTTTGAACTAAGAGCCTGAAGCTCGCTCACCCTCCTTGCTGAGGTAATAGCCACAAGAAAGACCGTTTTAAAAGACAGAAGTCTCAAAGGACAACTACGTAAGGGTTCAAACGGGGAACCCATCGAGAAAGTCAAACCAAGATTTAAATCCCATTGAGGCATAACAAAGGGAGTAGGCGGGAACCTATTGGTAAGGCCCTTAATAAATCTCAAAACAATGGGAGACTTAAATAAAGACGGCTGATCCGGCAAACATAGAAATGCCGATAAAGCCGACAAATAGCCCTTAACAGTGGCCACAGCACAACCCTGCTGATCCAGAAAAAGTGCAAACTGAAGAACATCTGACAAGTGGGCCTTTAAAGGATCAATGGATCTCTCTCCACACCATTTAACAAACCTAGACCATCTATTGGAGTAAATAGACTTAGTGGAGTGTCGCCTGGACGATAAAATAATATCCACCACATCCGGCGGGAGAGAGAAGGAACTCAGGTTGCCCCGTTCAATCTCCAGGCATGAAGGTGCAGGCTCTGGAGGTGGGGGTGTAGAACCTGCCCCTGCGACTGCGAGAGGAGGTCTGCCCTGAGAGGGAGACGGAGCGGAGGGGGCGATGAGAGGTGAAGTAGATCTGTGTACCACACCCTTCTTGGCCAATCCGGAGCGATCAAAATTACTTGGGCCCGGTCTTGGCAAATTTTCCTCAGAACCCAAGGAATCAAGGGTATGGGAGGAAACGCGTAAAGGAGCCGTGAACTCCAATTCATCTGAAACGCGTCCCCCAACGCTCCCTGCATCGGATACTGGAGACTGCAGAACAACGGGCAGTGCGCGTTCTCGTGAGTGGCAAATAGGTCCAACCGAGGGGACCCCCACGTCTCGAAGATGTGATGGACCAACTCCGGATGAAGCCGCCACTCGTGATCGGCCGAAAAATGCCAACTGAGACTGTCCGCACGAACATTCAGCACTCCGGCTAGATGATTTGCAAACACACAAATCTGATGGCCCAGGACTAGAGTCGCAGAGCCTCTCGACAGAGACGAAACATCCCTACACCTCCCTGTTTGTTGATGTACCACATCGCGGTAGTGTTGTCCGTCAGGACCTGAACTGACTGACCGTGAAGGGAAGGAAGGAAAGCCTTTAGTGCCAAACGTATCGCCCGCAATTCCAGAAGGTTGATGTGAAGCAACCTTTCCTCTGGAGACCAAAGACCTTTGACCTCCAGATCCCCCAGATGAGCACCCCACCCTAGAGTGGAGGCATCCGTGATCACTGTGGCCACCGATGGAGGAGGTTGAAAGGGCTTTCCTTGAGACAGGTTGCCCTGCACACTCCACCAAATCAGCTCCGCTGCAGCATCTCTGGAGATTCTGACTGACTCCCTGAGATCTCCGCTGTGTTGAAACCACTGCCTGCGGAGGCACCACTGGAGTGCCCTCATGTGCCAGCGTGCATGACTGACCAACAGTATGCAGGAAGCGAACAGACCGAGCAGGCGAAGGACCTTCCAGTAGTATCCAGTACCGCCCCCATGAACAGGTTGAGCTGAGAGGGCACCAGGTGAGATGTGGGCACATTTATTGAAAAACCCAAGTTGAACAACAGCTGAGTTGTTTCCTGCAGATGATGAAGCACCATCTCCAGCGACTCCGCTTTGAGCAGCCAGTCGTCCAGGTAAGGGAAAACTGGGATCCCTGACCTCCTGAGATGAGCTGCCACCACTGCCATCACCTTTGTGAAGACTTGAGGTGCAGTAGTAAGACCAAACGGGAGGACCGCAAACTGGTAGTGCTGCGACCCTACCGTGAAATGGAGATACTTCCTGTGCGACTTCAGGATGGGGATGTGAAAATACGCATCCTGTAAATCGATCGACACCATCCAGTCTTCCTGCTGCAGCGCCAGAAGAACCTGAGCAAGGGTTAGCATCTTGAATTTCTCCTGCTTCAGGTAAAAATTCAAGACCCTGAGGTCCAGAATCGGACGCAACCTGCCATCCTTCTTGGGGATCAGGAAATACCGGGAGTAGCATCCCTGACCCCTTTCCTGCTCCGGGACCACCTCTATCGCACCTTTTTGTAGTAAAGCAAGGACCTCCTTCTGTAGAAGAAGCAAATGGTCCTCCGAACAAAAACCTTGGCAAGGAGGGTAAGGAGGAGGAAATTCCCGAAGGGGAAGGGCATACCCATTCTCTACAAGGTTTAAAACCCAAAGGTCTGACGTGACTAATTTCCAACCTTGTCGAAAGTGAGACAACCGACCCCCTACAGGACCCACATGATCCAGGATGGGGGATCTAGGGCTGCTTTCCTGTGTTACCAGGGGGAGCAGGGGAGGTAGAAGAGGAGGAGGAGAGATTGCGGGCAGAACCACGTTGGCGACCTCTGGTTCTTCCTCTATATGACTTATAGAGCGGATTTTGCTGCTGCTGCTGAGGTTGTCGCAAGCCATGAAAGGAAGACCTTCCAAAACCACAATACTTTTTATAACCAAACCCCCTTGACTGGGTTTGGAATCCCAAGGACTTCGCCGTGGCTCTGCTATCTTTAAACCTTTGAAGAGCAGAATCAGCCTTCTCCCCGAAAAGCCTCGAACCATCAAAGGGAAAATCCAGAAGGGTAGCCTGAACATCCGGGGAAAATCCAGAGGACCTAAGCCAAGCTTGTCTCCTGGCAACTATGGAGGAACCCATAACTCTGGCCACCGAATCAGCCGTATCCAGGCCAGATTGAATAACCTGCCGAGCAGCAGCCTGAGCATCTGTCAGAACCTCCATAAAATTTCCCCGCTCTTCATCAGGCAACTTGGGCGCCAATTGCTTCGCCGAATCCATCAAAGCATGTATATAACGGCCCAACAAACAGGTAGCATTGGTTGATTTAAGTGCCATGCTAGATGAAGAAAAGACCTTTTTAGCCGATTGCTCTAGCTTCTTAGAGTCCCTGTCGGCAGGAGCCTGAGGAAAAGCGCCTGAAGATTGTTTAGAGCAGGACGCCTGTACCACCAAACTTTCTGGAGACGGATGAGAAGAAAGAAAAAGAGGGTCCCCTGGAGCAGCTCTATATCTTCTTGCCACAGATCTAGACACAGCAGGAGAAGAGAGTGGTTTACGCCACACATCCATGATGGGCTCAGTTAATGCATCATTAAAGGGCAACAAGGGCTCAACTATTGAAGAAGGCGAATGCAAAACTTCAGTGAGCAAATTAAGCTTATACTCAGCAGTAGGTAATTGTAAGTCTAAAAGCTCCGCAGCCTTTCTTATGACAGTATGATAAGGAGCTACCTCTTGAGGTGGAGAAGCCCTTGACGAAGAAAGCTCCCACTCAGGGGAGGTGTCCAGTCCACTTGCCTCTTGAATTCCTTCGAATTCATCCACAGATTCATCTATCTCACCCTCTTCAGCCTCCTCTCTCAGATACTGTTCCTCCTCCAACAGTCTCTGTGCCTCTCTCTTTGAATGAACCCTTGGCTTCGGCGGCACCACACGCGGCGCCGACAGCCCCGGAGCCGGCGTCGTAGGAGGATCCGAAGGTGGAATCGGCGCTGTACGAGGCCGAGGGGAAGGCCCACCAGACGGGGACTCCATATACGGCGTCGAAATTCTCGGTGCCGGAAACTGCCATGATGACGTTGTCGGCATGAAAGGCACGAAGGGTGCCTGGGCATAGTGCTGAGGCACGCCCAAGTTGAAGGCCAGCGGACCCATGGGACCAGAACTTGCTCGTTTTATATTTCCTATTTGCACTGTCCTGTTTGTAGCACAAATTTCAATTTTAAAAACATGCAGGTCTAACTCTTATTCCTGTTTTAAATTGTTTTTAATTTGTAACAGTTATTGTTGAGCCCTTAAAACTTGTGTTACTCACTTACTTGCTACCCGGGGGGAGGAATCACCGCGGTCACACGCAGACTGCCGGCAGAAGTAGAGCCGCCATCTTTGGAGGGGTTTCCGGGTTAGCGCTCTAGTCACTCACTCTGCCACTACAAATGCTTGCGCAAACGCGACCGCGCAGCATTAAGCTTTGAGACTCCTGAGGCGGAAGCCGGGAGATAACTTGCTCGTTTTATATTTCCTATTTGCACTGTCCTGTTTGTAGCGCGAATTTCAATTTTAAAAACATGCAGGTCTAACTCTTATTCCTGTTTTAAATTGTTTTTAATTTGTAACAGTTATTGTTGAGCATTTAAAACTTGTGTTACTCACTTACTTGCTACCTGGGGGGGAGGAATCACCGCGGTCACACGCAGACTGCCGGCAGAAGTAGAGCCGCCATCTTTGGAGGGGTTTCCGGGTTAGCGCTCTAGTCACTCACTCTGCCACTACAAATGCTCGCGCAAACGCGACCGCGCTGCGGACGCGCACAGCGGGCGCGCCGCCGGTGCGCCAAAGGCGCACCTAAGGCAAGCCCGTCTGCGCCCGTCCGCGCACGACCGAGCCCAGAGCCCTGGCATGCTGGCCGAAAGGAGGTAAACTGCTCAAATCGTAACCGTCTATCCTATTCTGCTGAATCATTACGCCTGATTAGATTGCAAGATGAAGCGAAGCGTGCAGTAGCCGCCTGCTGCCCCATGAGGTTCCCAAACGGGTTGGAGGGTTTGGTAGCCTGTCGGTACTGCCGCTTCCAAGGGGAGCTGATATTGCCCAGCCCATGTGTCCCGGCCGCATGCTCAGATGTTCCGGTCACGAGTACAGTCCCTAAAATATCAGGTCTAACGGCGATTTTATGTAATGTGAGATCGTTAGCAAAGCATCCCATTGAAATATGGGACATGGTCACTACTCATTCCCCTGATATCTGTTTCTTTACAGAAACTTGGCTAAACTCTACAAACCATCCTATGATAAATTTAGCCATTCCAGATAGCTATAAATTTTTACATCTGGACAGGGAAGGAAAAACGGGCGGTGGTATCGCCATTGCCTTTAGAAATTCCCTTAACGTGAACTGGGTGTCGACCGTCAGCAACGGGGATATGGAACTGGGTATTTTTAAGATTACCATATCACCCACAGACAGCTGGAATGGAGCACTGATCTACCGTCCCCCAGGCTATAAGGCCAATTTTAGTGACCAATTGGTTGAACTAATAGCGACACACGTTCTTGCATCTAAAAAATGTCTCCTACTAGGGGATTTTAACTTTCATGGAGAGGACCTTACTAATCCGGTAGTTAATAAATTCTTAGATGATTTAGGCCTATTAGGTCTTACTCAAAGAGTTAAAGGCCCAACGCATCGGGCCGGTCATACCCTGGACCTAATTTTTTCCAGTACTGACCATCTTACCTGTAATTCTCCCAACCCCCAACTGTGGACAGATCATTCAATGATCACGTTTTTAATTCAATCATCAGGCAAAGAGGATCTAGCAGTACACCCAGGACGAAAAAAAGGGGTGCCTAGACCATGGCACAACCTCACTCCAGAAAACTTTAGCGAGGCTTTTCAATATAAATCATCTGATAATGACCCGGATGTAGCTAGACTGTTGGAGGGGTATAACTCTGCTTTTTTGACTGCATTGGATGCAGTAATTCCATCTAAAAATTACGGCACTCTACAGCGACGCCCGTCTGCCCCATGGTATACACCAGACTTAAAAATTGGGAAAACCAAATGTAAAATTTTGGAGAGAACCTGGCGGAGTAGCAAAGACCCCCAAGATAGACAACGATATAAACAAGCCCTGACCAGCTATCATCAGAGCATAAAAACTGCTAGACAGATTTTTATCTCAAACCAAATTGAACATGCCAGTAATTCATCTAAAACCCTCTTCTCCATAGTAAAGGAGTTTGTGTCTCCACAAGCGTGCAGACAAGCTCCAATGGAATCCCAAGAACTCTGAAATTCATTAGCTGTTCACTTTGAGGAGAAGATTGCAAATATCTATGATAATTTCCCTACTGCTCCTCAAATGAACCCAGAGCAAGAGCATAGACCTGAGGAGCCAGAAGCAGAAGTATCCTGTACTCTGAACTGTTTCGAAATGATCACATTAGGAGAGGTCCTGCACTCCTTGGCCTCTGCCAAATCGGGTTCACCTCAGGACCCCTGTCCGCCCAAGACGATGGCTCTTTTGGCTCCTTGCTGCGCCCCCGAGATTTAAAAAATTTACAATTGCTCGATACAATCGGGGTGCTTCCCTAGGGCCTGGAAGGAAGCATATGTACGGCCGATATTGAAGAAACCTACGGCAGATCCTCAGGTCCTCAGCAATTATCGTCCCATCTCTTTGCTTCCCTTGTTGGGTAAGCAATTGGAAAGCCTAATAAATAGGCAGCTGGGGTCCTACCTGGAATTAAACAATATCTTGGATCCCTCACAATCAGGTTTTCGACCTGGATTCAGTACAGAGACTGCCCTTTTGGCCGTGACCGACTCCCTAAGAAAGGAAATGGACTCTGGAGGATCAATAGTTTTGATCCTATTAGATCTGTCCGCGGCGTTTGATACATCTCGCATTCAAAACTCGTGGACAGACTTCTGGCCTGTGGCATCCAAAAAACAGCCTTAAAATGGCTGCAGCAGTTCCTATCAGATAGGTATCAAACCATCACTCTGGGTCCCTACCGGTCAGAAAAAATGCATTTGGATAAGGGGGTTCCGCAGGGGTCCTGTCTAAGTCCCACATTATTTAACGTTTATATGGCCCCATTGGCAAAAATAGTTGAACAGTTTGGGTTCGAGATAATATCATATGCTGATGACACTCAGCTTATGTTTACAATTGGCCCTAACTTAGAGACAGAGAAAACCCGCTTTGCTACGGGAATGCTTGCAATATCTAGCTGGATGACGGATAACTGCCTCCAATTGAACCCTGGTAAGACTGAGATCATGTTAATGGGGAAAGCCTCATCTATCTGGTCGGGTGACTGGTGGCCCCCCCAACTGGGAGAGGTCCCCATACCCAGACAAATTGTGAAAAATGTATGGATAAAATTGGACCAAACATTAACAATGAAAGATCACATAACCGCCACAACTAGCTCTTGCTACTATACCCTGCGCCTTTTACGTAGGATCTTCCCTTACCTGCCCATAAATTCCCGTAGAACCCTTGTTCAAGCTATGGTGATCAGCAGAATGGACTATGGCAATGCCCTATTAGCAGAGGCGGATGAGACCTCGCTTGCCAAATTACAGGTGATTCAGAACACTGCAGCAAGGCTAATTCTAAACCGCCCTACAGGCTCCTCGTCCGGCCCTCTGCTGAGAGAACTACACTGGTTACCGGTAAAGAAGCGATCCTATTTTAAAATCTGTTGCCTCACGTACAATGCCCTCAGTGGCAAAGGGCCTCGGTACTTGCAGAGAAAACTCTTAAAATACGTTCCATGCCGAAATCTCAGATCCAGCTCACTTGCCCTCTTACAGGTGCCCCGAATACGCCTTAAGCGTACTGGGGGGAAAGCCTTCTCCCATCTCGCTCCTAAATATTGGAACAAGTTGCCCCTGGCTCTCCGTGAGACTCCTTCTTATAGCACCTTCAGGAAAAAACTGAAAGCCTTCTTGTTCTAGTGCATTAGGCAGTCCTTCAGGTATGTCTCTAAACAAGCGCCGAGATGCCCCCGGGTGAGTCGTGCGCTATGGAAGTGGTTTTAACATAACATAACATAACAGAAGGTGCTCCAGAGGGGAAGGCTGCCTTAGCAAATACTCCATACATTGCATTTAAAAAATGCGTTGGATTGGAACCTGGAGTTGGAAACTGTGGATATGGAGTCGAGTCAGCATCCGGACGAGGAGTATCCGACGCCGGAACAGCCGGATCCACTGGCGGAGCCACAGGTTCAATCTCGTGGGCAGGAGAAGGATCATCCTGAACAGGCAAGCCCTCCGAATCCGGCGAACCTCTCGGTGCTTTTTGGAGAAGGAGATCTCTCCGGAGTCACACGGGGAGAAGGCGAAGGGGACACAAAGTCTTTCTGACGACGTCGAGGAGCTGGCGAAGGTGACCTCGACGCCTTACCCTTCGACAAACGGCGCCGAGAACCATGCCTCCTCTTCTTCTTGTGCTTCCTCGACTTCGACGAATGCGAAGTCGTCGTCTTCGACTTAGATCTTTTACGCCCTCTTCCTTCCTTCTTTGCCTTTGCCATAAAAAGCTTGGCATCCCGTTCTTTAAGAGCCTTTGGGTTCATCTTTCTACAACTGGAAAAGTCTTCCACGTCGTGATCCGACGACAAACACCATACGCAATCTTCATGGGGGTCAGTGATGGACATGTGACTCCCTACAGGGCTTAAACCCAGACTTCCTCGAAGACGAAATTGCAACTGCAACAGTTAAAGATGAAGGAACAACAAAGTAACTCGTACAAAATACGGAGAGTCCTAGAAAACCGTTACGCGTCGATGGCGCGGAAAAAAGGGAACTGACGTCATCACGCCGACGAGGCTCTCTTATGGCTCCAGTGACGTCACGCGGAGTCGCGAGCGGAGCCGTGGTATTATGATGACCTCGTCGGCGTGGAGAGCTCGGAAAAAGTTTCCGCGGAATGCTGGTGCAGGGGATATTCATAAGGTGAGGAATCCACAAGCAGATGTATCCATCAGAACACTACATTACAGACTGGCGACGAGTTGGGCGGACTTCCGCGTCCCCGCCTGTGAACCTGCTGCCTACACGCGGCGGGCACTGTGCTTGCTGTACGCCACGACGCGCGGCCGGAGCCCCGATCACAGCCTCTAGGTCAGTCGGAGAGGGAGAGCGGCGCGCAGCTGCTGGCTATTGGGATCCCTCCACGATCCCTCTGTACTGCGTGTTACCGCTGCCACAGAATTTCAGCCTCCAAAGTACGAGTCTAGGCTGTTTGTTCTTACACGCCAATTCCTCCAATCCGGCAGTGGAGTGCAAGGCGCCGGCGGCCATCTTGACTACCCAGGATATCGGCCAGCTCACAAGCACGTGGTCAAGACGAACACGTTCTGCTCCTCCAGCACCCCTGTGCGCCTCGCCACTACTTCACCTCTGCACATCCAGACTGCCCGTTTCCACGGCTACTATCTGGCAGGCAGCCCACCGTTATATCCTCCTCGCAGCGTGTCCAGAGCGCAGGTCCCCGCAGTGACACGCCCACTCCTTACATTCCAAGTGGCTATCTGGGCTCCTGTCAGCCAGCTGTCAGCCAGCTGTATCCTTCAGTGCTGGTGGTTGAGCGCCTCTGTGTGACCCCGTCGTAGAGACTCGCACCCTAGAAGGTAAAGGGACTTGCTCCACAGCATAACTTTCTTACGGTAGCTCATTCACGTGTCTCCACCTGCCTGTCAGCCACAATGTGCGCGCAAACTCCCTGACAAACCCAGTTCCCTTACTCCCGAAGCCTGGGGAGCCGGCCATGAAATGGGCCGATTGGAAGTGTTACTTCCTCAATTACATGTCTGCCCTGGAAGATGAGGGGGAGGAGGACTTCTCAAGTAAACGCAAAAAAAGGATTCTTCTACACAATCTTGGTCCGGAAAGGTTAAGAGTCTACGAAGGCATGGTAAAAAAGCCAAGACCCACGGAGGACACGGATGTCTTCCAGCATGCTATAGATGATTTAGACACCCATTATCAACCTGTTGTGTGCACTGCCATTGACAGATACAATTTCTTTCAGAGAAAACAAAGTGACACGGAAACAGTGGAAGACTACGTAGCAGCGCTAAAAAAACTGGCGGTGAACTGCAAATTTGGCGCTCTTCATGATGACTTTGTGAGAGATCAAATTATAATGCACACGGTGAACACCAGTGTACAAGAGAAATTGTGGGTTAGTGGGGAAGCACCACTCAATGAGATCATAGCGATCGTCAAGAAGGCTGAACTGTCTAAACGGTGTGCAATTGCAGCTAAGAAGGACTCTGACTGTAAAACCACGGTGTGCAAAGTGAGCGACAATAAAGTGTCCAGTGACAAACCCACACCCAGCGCAGGGAACAGGAATAATAGGAGGCCCGTCCATAAGTCTGCAGGGCCCATCAGACATCCTGGTGACAAAAAGGTTATTGCTACAGATGCGGTAGCCAGTCTCACATGGCAAATGACAGGAGATGCCCTGCCTTCCATGTTAAATGCTCATTTTGTGGGGTGGTGGGACACTTCGGTAAGGTCTGTAGGCGTAAACCCAGCAATGCCACGGTCAAATGTGTCATGTATGAATCTGACGTGGACGTTGAGGAGGGTAATGTTGATGATGGTATTCTATGTATTGAGGAACATGTCATGGGCATTGATTGCAATAGCAGAAAAAAGCCCTCCTGTATGTTGACTATTGGTGGAATACAGATTCACATGGTAGCAGACTCGGGTTCCCCATACACGATCATCCGCAGGGATATCTGGGAAAGGGACTTTGCCAACACAATAGGGAGTCACCTACATCCCACTGACGTACATCCCGTCACCTTCACTGGAGAAAAAATCCCCATGGTTGGGTTCAGACACCTTCGTTTTGAGTTCAAGGGGAGGGAAACCACTGGTAAATTTTACGTTGCAGAAACAGGGCCCTCAGTCCTAGGATGGGCCGATCAAGGGGAGCTGGGCATCCAACTCAACCCCAGTGGAGAAACACAAGTACTCATGACAGATAACCTACCCCTGTCCGAAGGCTCCAGATCGCAAGAAGAATTTCCCGAAGTCTTTGGTGGGGCTATAGGGAAACTTTCCAAATTTACGCACAAGATAATGTTAAAAGAAGGCGCCATTCCAGTCAGCCACAAAGTCCGGAATATTCCCTTCAACTCTAGAGAAGCGGGGCAGCTTGAATTGAAGCGATTGGAAGATAACGGCATCATAGAGCCAATCGAGAGTGCAGAATGGTTGTCGCCCTTGGTTGTGGCACGCAAACCAAGTGGGAAGGTGCGTCTCTGCATAGACCTCAGAGAGTTGAACAAGTACATACTGGTGGACAAATTCCCGCTGCCACGGATTAATGAACTGCTGGCCCAGACCAAGGGAGTCAAATGGTTCTCTACAATAGACCTCACAGCGGCGTATCATCAAATTTCGCTTCACCCCTCTTGTAGGAAGCTGACCTCCTTCATCACTCCATTTGGATGCTACAGATTCCGGCGAATGCCATTTGGCCTGGCGTCCGCCGCTGCTGTGTTTCAAAAGTTAATGCATAGGTTATTCAAGGACCTCAGCGGCGTCTTGTATTTCCAAGATGATATCCTCGTCATGGGGAAGAACAAAGCAGAGCACGACGACAAACTGAGAACCGTGTTACGGACACTGTCAGCAAACGGTCTCACGGCTGAACTGGAGAAATGCAGGTTCGGTCTACACACTGTCACCTACTTAGGACATGAGATCAGCGACACAGGGATTTCTCCAAAGAAGGCAAACGTTGAGGCCATCAGGTCTGCACCCAAGCCACGCAACAAAGATGAGGTCCGCTCATTTCTGGGGTGAGCAGAATTTTACAGCAAGTTTGTCAGGAACTTGGCCACTAAAACCCACAGCATGCGCCAACTCTTAAAGGAAAAGAGCACTTTCAGTTGGTCGTCGGAGTCTGACAGGGAATTTGAGAACATCAAGAAGGACATTTGCGATGCCATCCCCTTGCAAGGATTCGACAATTCTGCCCCCAGTATCTTGACAACGGATGCCAGCGAGAAGGGTTTAGGGGCTGTCCTGTCCCAACGTTCCATGGATGGCACGGAAACCACCATAGGTTTTGCCTCCCGTTCCCTCGCTCCCAACGAGAAGTTCAGCGTCATCAAAAAAGAGATGTTGGCGTCCATTTGGGCCATGGAAAAATTTCGTCAGTACCTGTGGGCTTTCCGGTTTACGCTCAGAACGGATCACAAATCATTGATTAAAGTCCTCACGTCCAGTGGTCACGCCACGGCTACCCCTCGCATAGCCAAAATGACCCTCAAACTGTTGGACTTTGTCTACGATGTAGAATACCTGCCTGGAAAGAAGAACAAGGTGGCGGATTATCTTAGCCGTTCTGCTGCCATGGAGGAGGCCCCTACCCACAGTACATGGGACGAGTACAACGTGGCATTCACATCGGACCAAGAGGACAGTATCAGTGCCCAGGATTGGGAGACAGCATACGACAAGGATGCAGTACTTTCGCAAGTGAAGATGTGTGTTACACAAGGATGGCCCGAGAAGCGGCACATGCGAGACGATCTCAGAAAATATTGGGAGGTTCGTGATGAACAGTCCATCAGCGGCGACTCCATCTTTCTGCTGAGAGGAGACAAAGTAGTTCCCCCGAGAGACTTAGTCGACCGCATCCTCAACATAACGCATGAAGGACACCTGGGAATCGTGAAGTTGAAATGGAGGGTCAAACAGTCGTACTGGTGGCCGGCCATCGACTCCTCGGTGGAGAAGTATGTCAGAGCGTGCGAGCATTGCGCCAACGCAGACAAATCACTGACTATGTTACGACTCCCTATGGGAGAATTCACCACACCTACACAATTTTAGGTTTAGAAAGAAAGAGAATAGGAAAGGCTAATTCGATATGTATGTGCTACTTCAGGAAGCAGGCATAGCTAGCTCTGTGATTCAGTGATATGATCTGCTGTTCATAAGATTCAAGTTCATATTCGCTATGAGGTGAATCAGAAGCCTCCTCCCAGTGGCGGGTTCTACAGCCAGCAGAAGGATGAGAAGATGAGCACGAGTGTTGGTATTTAACAACCATGGGTGAGCAGATGCTCCAGACTTTTTCACTGTTGGCTCTGGTGTGTGTTCGTCAAGGCTTGGTTCTCTTTTGGAGCACATTGCTTGGCAGGCCCCACTCTCAACAACAGGGTTGGATTGGGATTAAAAATCGGCCCGGGCACGCTAAAAAAAAGTGGCCCACATTTGCATATTGTCTACCCGCAAAACAGTGCTTCGGCGAAGTTTTATTAAACAAGGGGGGTTGGGGGGGGTAAAAAGAAAATGCATGGATTAGTTTACACTGGTGAAACACACCTGAAAACATGCAAGGCCACTTCTGCTCAGGCCCCCTGCCCCCGCTCAATATGCATATATTAATGGGCCGGCCCAGCGAGAGAAAGGGAGTGACACCTCTGCCCGTTGATAAAAGGGAGGTAATGGACGTCCAGAAAGGCCACTCAGGCACCCACTGGGCCGCTGGCGGTATCCGAACAATGCAGAAACCACCCAAATCGCCCTCCCAGACTGCTCAAAAAAGCAGCCCAAAGCTGGAACTGGACACCGCCCCTCAGGCATTGCCCGAGTGCCCGCGTTACCAATCCGACCCTGCTCACCTACCGGGTTCTTCAGCACCAGTTTGTTCAAAGCACCATGCATTTACCTTCCTTTCTTTCATTAACCACACCATGAAACGCTATGGGGTTAATGTAGAGGGATTATTTGCACTATACAAAGCCCTACATACATAAACAAAATAAAAATGGGTAAATACACATACCTATCTGTGGCAGTTTTTATCTTCTGAGAGGGGCGCGCTGTTGTTATGCCTAGAGGGGAAAGGCAGGCTATATTTTGCAGGGAGTCCTGTTCATTTCAACTGGTTTCTCGGATAGTGAGGGATAGGTATAGGTAGCCTTAAGAACCTGAGAAAATCTTAATTTGAATCTGATGAGAGAGATTTGGTAACAATCTACATTATTTTAGATAGAGAGTAGGTAGATGGTGCCCCCTGACAGACCGGCAACTAGTATTTTCAACCATAGATCCATATTGGGACAGTCTCCTTTCCCAGAACTATAATAGCAGAAGAATGTGTGTACAAGGTCCTGGATATTAACAACTCATAGAATGCAGAATTTGCTGTGTTAAGTATCTGCTTAGTTCAAACCAAGTAGGGATTTTGTGGTATTGGTTTAAGATGTGAATCCATTGTTTGCCTAGTAGTGTTCTGAGTTCCATGTACTGGAACAGTGAAGGCAATTTGAGTGGCAATCAACAGTTAATTCTAAGCTGTGGATGGGGCAATAATAAACCCTTTTTGATCCAGCCAATATACTTCTGGGTCCGGGTGGTACTTACCTTACTTCGCTGACGACGAGCAGATCTCTGCCTCAACATGGCACTTGGGATTTCAACTATCACTTGGTATGGTGCAGTCACTGTGCATGTTTACTCTGCGGCGTTGCTCAGGAGGTCCAGGATACTCCGAATGGAGTCATTCCGTTCGGAGAGAAAGACGCTAATTCCAGCGGTGCATCTACACGTTAAGGAGATAGTTCGCAGGTGCAGCCACAATATGAAGTTAGGGAGTGAAGAAGCCTCAAGCCCAGGTGTTGCAGCCATTTTACATGTTCTGCCCTGTCTGAGGAGCAGAAACAACGGATGCGCAGGTACGACAGCCATTTTAAGTGGTCAGGTGCATCAGTAAAACTATTGCAGATGGAATCAAAGTTAAAGCGCAGGTGTGATGCCATCTTTGTCATGGGGCAGATTTGCTAGGCAGCAATTAGCAGAGTGCACAAATCCCCAGGCGTCATTTTGGATTGGGATGAATAAGACTTTATAACACTTAACTGCAGATGTCCTTTTAAGTTGGGAGAACTAATTTGTAACGCAGCCGCCATTTTGAATAGGGAAGAATTATTCTGTAAAATGTTTCAACACAGCCGCCATTTTAAATTGGGAAGACTATTTTTGCAACGCGAAGTCAAAGGTGAGAAACTACCGCTTTCGGCATCCCAAGCATGGCAGCCATTACAGCCTAGTGCAGAGATTCGTGGACCAAGCATCATTTGTGGCTTTTCAGTGCCACTTGGTTAAAGAAATCTGGAGTGACAGATATATGAAGAAAAAAAAACAAGGTCAATCTACTGTGGTGGCACAAAGATTTAGATTGATCAACCTGTCGCCAAAAACTGGGTGTAGATAAAAGGGTGTTTTAAATCCATTTTTGGGAAAAACATTACTCTGCTCTACAAATTTTGTTGGCATTTGTGAACTATGCAGAACGTTACATCACCATCATTCTTTCTAAATAGTCCTGGTGATCCTCCTATGAAGTGGGCTAAATGGAAGAAAGTATTCTACAATTATGTCAGAGTTTGTGGCACGAGTTTAAACACAGAGCGAAAATTGGCGCTTTTATTACACACTCTAGGAGCAGAAGGACAGGATGTGTTGGAAAATTTGCCTGAGCTCAGCCCGGAGGAAGAACAGGATCTGATCGAGTATGAAGTGGTTATCAAGAAGTTAGATAATCAGTATTTACCACGCATAAGCACAATATTAGAGAGATGCCATTTTGGGAGACATGTATAGACGGATGATGAAACAGTAGAGGAATTTGTAACAGACTTAAGGAAATTAGCATGTACCTGCAAGTTTGGTGCATTGGTAAAGGGACGCATCAGGGGCCAATTCCTTCTACGCTGCAAAAGTGACTGTATGAGAGAGTAGTTGTGGCTAAAAGATGACCCACCATTAGGGGATGTGTTAGACATAGCAAAGAGAGTGGAGCACATGCTAAAATGTGTCAAAGAACTATGTAAAAGTGAGACTATGGAAAAACGTGTAGAGTCTATGGAGACAAAAAGTGCAATTAAATCTGGAGATGGATTTAAAGGGAAGTGTTACAGATCTGGGCAAATGGGCCATTTGGCAAATAGAAGAGGATGTCCTGCTTTGAAAGCTGTGTGTCATCAGCGGGGGGTGGGGTCATTTCATGAGGTGTTGCAGTTCTGTTAAGCCAGGTCCCTCCCACACTGATAGGTCTGGAAAAATCCAAGGAGAAGAGTTATAAAAGCTGCAGGGTAAAGGAGGGAGGAAGGAGATAGTGTTACACATTAATGAAGGAATTGTGAATACCAAAGCACCTGACAATCCCACTGACAAAGTCATAGTTGGTAGTGTAGAAGTTGAAACGTTGTTTGACTCCTGCTTGAGGTTTACCATTATAGATGATGGTGCTTTTAAGAAAGGGTTCCCTGGCACAAGTCTTTGCCTTATGGATGTCAGGCTGGGGGGTTATGGAGGGCAATAAATAAAGATGCAAGGCTCCTTAATAAGCACTGTGGAGTATAAAGGACGCATTATTCCTGCTAAAATATATGTGGCATGCAAGGGTGATAACATCCTGCGATGGCATCATCAGAAAGTGTTGGGCATTTATCTAAATCCAATGCCCAGTCTCAAGTAGGAGTCAGGCAAGTAATGAAGGGATGTGCTAATTTTTCAAGTGGGTTTCCGAAGGTATTCTTTAAAAAACTAGGATGTGTCAGGAAATATCATCATGAAATCAAAATCCGACCAGGGGGCTTTGCCAATCTTTTCCAGGCTCAGGAAAATTCCTCAAAGTGTACAGTAGGATGTACGCAAGGAGCTGGAGAGATTGGAGGCAGAAGGCATTATAACGTGGAAGCCAAAGAATTGCTAGCACTTATAGTGGTGGCAAAGAAACTGTCAGGTGCCATTCGCATGTGTGGATTTAAGGGGGATGAATAAGGAGGTGGTGGTAGACAAATTCCCATTAACAAACATTTCCAAAATTACGTCCACAATTTATGATGCAAATTGTTTTACTACACTAGATCTCACATCTGCATACCATCAGATCAAATTACATCCTGATCCACAGGATCTTATTGCTTTTATAACACCGATGGGGCATTTCAATTTTTAAGGATACCGTTCGGCCTCTTGTCAGCACAGTTTTGGTGTTCCAGAGGCTAATGGTTTCAGTGCTTGGAAAGTTGGAGGGGTACAATGTTTCCAAGACTCTATGCGTATTTATGGAAACAAATGTGAGGAGCACAATAGAAGAGTTTGTGCTGTATTGCGTAAGTTAAGGGAAGTCGGCATGATGTTGAATGTTGAAAAATGTTTGTTTGGCAAGACTAAAATCTCATTTTTGGGCAAAACCATCACGCCTGAAAGGTTTAAACCAAAATCTGAATTAGTGGAAACCATATGGAATTTGTGTCTTCCCAAGAGCAAGGATAAAGTAGTGTCCTTTTTGCTCCCAATCTATATGCTTTCAAGGAACTCAGTCTTACTAAGGTGGTTACGGATGCCAGTAACAAAGGGTTGAGGGTGGTTCTTCTTCAGATTGATAATGGTGAGGAGCACACAATTGCGTATGCATCACGTGCGCTGAGAGGTGCTGAACACAATTACTCCTTCATTGAGAAAGAAGCCATGGCAGTGTGTAGGGCGATCAAAAAATTCAAGTATTTCTTACAGGCAGAACTTTCACAGTGGGAACAGACGATAAACTTCTAAGGGAGATCTTATTGAAAAAGGGGTTGGATAGTGTTTCAACCAGAATTTTCAGGTGGGATGTTGAACTACAAGAATACACGTTCTCAGTTGAGTATGCTCCAGGAGTACAAAATTGTACTGTTGACTGCTTATCCAGATTGGTCACAGATGGTCAGGATGGTGAGTGTAACAATTTGGATGGTACTATGTGGGCTGAGGAAAGTGTTTGCATTGTAATGGATGGGGCCATCAGTGAAGAAGAATGGAAATCTGAAGTAAGGAAGGACAGCATTTTGATGTCCATTACTCCATACTCTGCGAATGGGTGACCTGTTAGAAGAAAACTAAGTGGAGAAATGTGTCAGTTTTGGATGGTCACAAATTAACTTTCTTTCCATGATGGATTGGTATTCAGGGGCGATCGTTTGATTGCTCCTGTGAGCATGAGGAGTAGAATCATCAATATGGCTCATGAAAGACATCTAGGAGTGAGCAAAACCAAAGAAAGTATTAGGCCAGATTTCTGGTGGCCAGGTTTAGATATCGAGACAGAGTGAAAAAGTCATGAGTGTAGAGAAAGTGAAAAGATACGTAATACTAGGTGTGTGCCCATGGTATATAGAGAATTGCATTCGGGCCCGTGGCAAGAAATAGCTCTTGACCTGGTGGGTCCGTTGAAGGGGGAGAGGGCTACACCCTACTTGGTTTGTCGTGGTGGATCTGTTCTTGAGTTGGCCTGAAGTAGGCTGTGTGTCTGATATCACTTCAGGTGCTGTTATTTGTTTTTTGGAAGGACTCTTCAGGAGAGAAGGAGTTCTGAGTAGCATTATGACGTACAATAGAGTGCAGTTTTGCTCCAGGGAAGGGGAGGTGTTTTTGGTGTCTTATGGGATGAAACACAAGACATCCGCCTTATATCATCCCGATTCCGATGGGATGGTATAAAGATTTAATAGGCCACTTAAGGAGGAATATCAGTTGGCTAAGAGCAGTGGATTGGACCGGAAGAAGGAATGGCAGCACCAATTCATCTCGTATCGACTCTCCCCTCATATGACAACAGGAAAGTCCCTGTTTGAGCTCTTTAGAGGGAGAAAACCCAATTCTAAGTTGGTACCTGGTTGGTTGGATTGGAATAAAGGGTGGGCAAATGTCTCAGTGAATGACATCTGGAGAAGCAAGGAATCTGAGAAGATGGTAAAACGTAAGAATGATTTTGATGCTAGACATGTGGTAAGAGAGCTGGATGTTGTAGTGGGTGAATGGGTGAAAATAAAAGTCCCAGTAGGAGCCCAGGCAGGATCAAAGTTTACAGAACCAAGGAAGGTAATGAAACTTTTCTGGAATGCCATAAAAACTGAGGATGGTATACTTTGGAATCTAGGTAGGGTGGTACTTTTGGCCAATCATAAAACTGAACATGCGGCATCAGACACTGAACCTGAATGTTGTGAAGGAATTGCAGAATCTGTTAGGAAGTCATCTAATGGATATGATTATCATCATTCAGGAGATGGTAAGCCAAAGAGGTTATGCAAGTTTCCCATCTATCTATGAGACTATATAAGGACCTGCAGGGTTTGTTAGTATAAGCTATAGCATTTAATGTTTGTATTCTTTTTGCTGCTGTATTTTGTACATAGGGTCAATTATGTGTATGTAAGTTCTTGCATCTACAAGTCATTACATTAAGGTGTAGTTTATATTTATGTATTTTGTTCTTCATTGTAAAAAGGAAGATGTACTGGAACAGTGAAGGCAATTTGAGTGGGAATCGACAGTTGATCATAAGTTGTGAATGTGGCAGTAATAAACCCTTTTGATCCAGCCAATGTTATTCTGGGTCTGTGTGGTACTTACCTTACTTCAGATATGCTGCCTGTTAGACCTGTCAACCTATGGTGGTCTTCCCTCAAAACCTTTTGCCTTACTCCTTCTTATTTTGCTGAATTTGTTTTTGTCTTAGGACTCTGCACACTTTTCCACTGCTATCCAGGGCTAAAGTGCATATGCTCACTCCCTAAAGCATGGTACAATTGACTTACACCTGATTGGCATTTTTAATTTACTTATAAGTAGCTAGTAAAGTGGTACTACTGGTACCCAGGGCCTGTAAATTAAATGCTTTTAGTGGAGCTGCAGCACATATTGTGCCACCCCCTTAAGTAGCCCTTTAAACATGTGTCAGGTCTGTCATGCAGCCTGTATGTGCAGTTTTAAACTGCCATTTCGATCTGGCAAAATAAACGTTTTGCCAGTCCTAAGCCTTATTTTTAGCACATATAAGTCACTCCTAGGGTATGCCCTAAACAGCCTATAGAGCTGGGTGCAGTGTATTCAAAAAGTGAAACATAAACATTTAACTTTTACATGTTCTGGTGGTGAAAACGTTTACATTTGTTTTTCACTACTGCAAGGCCTATCTCTCCCAGGGATACCATTGGGTTACCTTGTTACATTTAATAAGTGATAACATTCAATTGAGAGCAGGTAAGAATGGCAACTTTTGCCTCTAAAGAATTGTAACATAAAACCCTCTTTAATGGTAAAGTTGGATTTTAAGTCACAATTCTCAAAATGCCACTTTTAGAGAGTTGGCATTTTTTAGTCCAAGCCATTAGGTGCCTGCAGCCTTTATCCTGGGTCACATGACTAAGTATAGCTGGCAGCTGCTCTTTGTGTATTGCTCATAGACAATGAGACAAAGGGAGAACAAGTGTTGGCAGGATGCACCATCTCTGACTTGACGAGAGGGAGGGGCTGACACCTACCACTCTTGCACATCACTAAGGCTCTGCCTTAGCACACTCACAAAGGGTTACATACCATGGGCGTCCCCGGAAATTTCACTTGTCCTTTAATGACTATGCCCCTGCCCTTTGACATTCTCAAAAAGAGTCGGAGGATGGATGACTTTAAAATTATGCCCCACCCCCTGAAAAAATTTCTGCGGATGCCCATGTTCCACATTTGTCTTTTGTGTCCCCAGACAAGCTGTGTCCAGGGCAAGGAGGATGGAAATTCCAGACACCTCTGTACGGGAAGAACTCTAGAAGCATTTCCTACTTCAAAGGGCACCTGTATAAATAGTGGACCCTCAGACCCAACTCTTCAGATCATCTCTGGACCTGTGGACTCTGCCAAGAAAAAGGACTGCCCAGTTGTGAAGTTTGCCCTGTTGACCAGCTTGTTGACCAAGTACATATTGCTGCCCAAGGCCTGCTGTTGCTACACCAGGACCTTTCTGCTGCTGTAAGCTGAATCCAGCCTGCCTGTGAGGACCCAGGATTTCAAGGAATCTCTAAGGGTCAGTTGGCTGGCCCCCTGTTTCAAAGCCACCGGGACATAACAGGCTTCTTCGATGTTGACGCATCTCCACACAGCGCGGCACGGCTTGCCATCGACTCCGAACCAGCAGAACGCTGCTAGTCCTCGGTGCAATTCAGAGCAAGTCCTCGCAAGCCCCGGTGTCTCCCTCGACGATAACGCAGGACCTCAATTCACATCTCTTAGTCAATGACTCATCGACCTGTCGGTGCGCGACGCCTCTCCTCAACGCCAGCCAATTCAGCATGACTCGAGGGCTTTGCATCTCAATGCACAGGCCCAGAAGGTACTTTTCAGCTGACTGAACTCAGTCCTGTATCCGGCCCGCGCTTCAACACAGTCGGCCTGAACTTGTGACTTGAACCCAGTCTTCCTCGACCAGATAACTGTGGTTCGCTTTTGTTTGCTTCTCATTGCTTGATTTTCACAAAACCTTTAAAAATCCATATCTCTGGTTCTATTAGTTGGATTTTTGTCATTTTGGTCTCAAATAATTTATTACATTTTACTCTATTTTCTGTTAATTGATATGGGATTTTTCTTGGTATGTGTTTTCACTTTATTACTGTTTGAAGTGCTGCATAAACACTTTACACATTGCCTCTAAGTTAAGCCTGACTGCTTTTATGCCATGCTACCAAAGGATTGAGCACAGATTTATTTGGGGTTTGCTTGTGCTTGACTGTGACAAGAATTGTGGTTGCTGGTTGAGCAGAGTTCCTCCACCCTCCCCCCTCAATCAGTAACCCAATTTCCTACCCTGCCCGATTGTTTGTATGAAATAATGCACTGTAAAATACTTGCTTTTTGTCAATTCTATGGACTGTATGATTTGGGGCTTGCTTGTGCTTGACTGTGTTAAGAATTGTGGTTGCTGGTTGAGCAGAGTTTCACCCCCTCAATCAGTAACCAAATTTCCTATCCTGCCCGATTGTTTGTATGAAATGATGCACTGTAAAATACTTGCTTTTTGTCAATTCTATGGACTGTGTAGAGGTTGCACCATGGGTTTTGATCTACTGTAAGTCATCTTCTTGCCTAGTTAGTTATTTTACGGCTAGTAAGATATACCCATGCCTCCTAAGGAAGAAAGAAATGTATTGATGAAGGGGAGACGAACAAAGGAGAGGCACATTAATCAACAATCCACATATATGTATCTAACTGAAAAAACACAAACACTTTCATAATGTTTTTTTATCTTGCAGCTGCTACTGCCACTGAGAATGGCCACCAATGTTGGCTGTGTTATTTTCCATTACCTTGCCAAGTGTATTGTCTTGACATAATGTTTATATTTTTAGAATTTCCTCTGTCTTGAAATTAGGAGCCAAATTATGTAAGGTATTGCCGCGTACTCAAAATAAACAACGTCCGTTTGCAGAGTTGTTCCTGTTTATGTAGGAGAGAATAAGAAAGCAGGATACTCTTAAAACGTATGGTTTGCAGCTGGGCAGAAAATTAAGCAAACAGATTTGTCATTATTTTGCCAGGTCCTGTTAATATGAAATGGAGGCAATATCAGATTTTTTTTTTTTGTGTTCAAAGAATTTTATTAATTTTACAGACAGAGTTGTACAGTGGAAGAACAAAAATAATTGTACAGACAGAATGGGGAGTTACATTGATGGGAAGGGGGGGAGACTGTGCACAAGATGCGACATAATTAGATTATGTATTTGAGACATCTCATTGAATACATTTCTAGCAAAATGTTACATTTCTTCTTGACCTTCCTATGGGTAAGACGTTGAGTTCTATAACTGATATATCACATATCTCTGCTATTGAATACTGTATAAAGGAATTATGTAAGAATGTATAAGAGGGCTACATTTCCAGCAAGGTATTGTGTCAAAGATCTTCCCATATATTACACAGTCTAACACCAACATGTAGCGGAAAAAGTCACCGTACAGGTAAGTAACAATAAGGTTCTTTATGAGACCTGTTGTATGAAACAAATGTGCACAGGTGTGAATAAAAGGAAGTGTATGTCTTATGTGGGTGGGGGAAGATGGGTCTGATAGTGACCTTAAAGAGTGGTAACCTTTCGGCAGACGTAGATCATATTGGCATACAAGAGGATCTCTTAACGTTCATGGAGGTTTGTATGGGAAAGCAATATCATCCAGTGCCTCCCAAATTGAGCAGCGAGGAGTTCTCCACGGAGACATGTGTAATGCAATGTTATCAGCACCTCTGAGGAAAGTCAGCCATTCTTGCCACACGTGGAATGTGACCGCTCTGAAGTTTTTCCAGTTGTTAAGCACCATTTTACAGGCTAGAGTAAGCATTAGATCTAATAAGAGGCGGTCGTTTTCACTCTTGATTTGGGGGTCCAAAGGCCCTAAGATGATATAGGAGAACTCTTTTGTTGGAAGAATATCAAATGTATGCCCAATACATTCTAAGATTTTATCCCAAAATTCTTGGAGAAGGGGACATTCGAATAACATGTGTGCTAGGCACCCTCCTGTTTGTAGCAGCACCAGCAATTTGGGTCTTGTTTGAGGCCAACTTTAAAGAGTCTTAATGGGGTCCAGTATGTTCTATTTATAAGCATATATTTAGTTTGTGATAGAATAGGCGAGATTTTGTGAGTAAAGGGAGATTTGTTAATGTTTGCCCAGTCAAAGGTTATGTCACATTTGTTTGACTCAGCTTCCCATTTGCTCTGATTACAAGAGAGCGCTTTACTTTGGATCGGAAGTAGAATTTTGTATAAACTTGATACCAGGTGGCCAACTTTGAGTAGACGGGTCATAAGAGTAATGATGGAAGGAGTGGCAGCCGAAAGATTCTTTTTGGCGAGTATTACTTTAAGCTGTAAAAATGTATAGAAGTCGAAATTCGTTAGGTTAAACTTCTTTTGTAGCGAAGAGTATGGTAGTGGGGAGGTACCTTCGAAGATATCTTGTACTAGATTGATACCTTTGTGTGACCAGTCAGCCCAGAAAACAGTGGAGCCGTCCATTTTGAGCTTTGGATTATGCCACAGAGATGATAAGTGGGACTGGTATAATTTAATCTCCAGCTTTGAGTCAAGGTTCATGAGAGCTCTTTTGGTGTTCTGTATGTGGTTTCTGGAATGTGGTAGATGGAGTGTATCCATCGTGGCTAATGCAGCAAGAGGGGTGTTTTGTATAAGTGATTTTTCAATCGCCACCCAAGGAGGTGCATAAGTTGGATTCTCAATAAACCAATTGGCGCCCTGCTTACATAAGAAGGCTGTCTGATAGTTCCTGAAGATAGGGAGAGAGAGGCCCCCTTTATCCTTGGCCAACTTTAGTTTTTTCAAGGATATTCTAGGCTTTTTGCCCTGCCACAGAAAGTTACTAAAAGACTTGTCAACCTTTTTTTAAAAATTCCTCTGTTAGGGTCATGGGTAGCATGCTAATAAGATAATTGACATGGGGAGTGAGCATCATTTTTATAGTCTCAACTCTGCCCCACCACGATAAAAACTTTGGGGACCAAGTATCTAAAAGAGCGTCTATTTTCTTGGACAGTATACTTTCATTTGTATGTAGGGTCGTGACTAGATCATTTGTGAACTCTAAGCCTAGATATTTGATAGTATCCTGTTGCCAGGTGAGACCTGAGGAACCTAGGAGACTTTTATCGCCACAACGGTTGAGGAGTTTCACCTCAGATTTGTCCTTATTGAGAGAATATCCTGACACTTCTGAAAATTGTTGTATGTTGTTCATCAGGGCTGGGATGGCTGTAGGGGCCTTTTCAGTGATTATTAGCACGTCGTCTGCGTATGCAGCCAATTTGACGTTTGTATTGTCGAATGAGACACCCTTAATGTCTTTGTTTTCTCTGATGTATTGGAGGAGGGGTTCCAATGCTAAAAGAAAGAGTGGGGGTGAAAGAGGACAACCTTGCCTTGTCCCTTGTTTTAGGTTAAATGCAGTGGAGACTACGCCTCCAGCTCTAACTTTGGCAGATGGGTTATGATAGAGAGACATTATCATTTTGATCAGATTTTCGCCCAGTTTGAATTTCTCCAGAGCAGCCTTAAGGTATCTCCAGTCAACCTTGTCGAATGCTTTTTCTGCGTCTAGCGTGATTGCTACCGTTGGTGAGTCAAGAAGTCTAGCTTTTTCTATGGTATGGCACAATAGACGCGTGTTGTCACTGGAGAGCCTATATTTTAAAAAACCCACCTGGGATGGGTGTATTAATTTGGAAATGTGCTGTTGAATCCTATTTGAGAGAATTACGGCATAGATTTTGAAGTTGAGGTTAATTAATGAAATCGGCCTATAGTTTTTAGGCAGGAGGGGGTCTTTACCTTCTTTGGGTATGACAGTTATGATTGCTTCAGATGGTGTGCCCAACACCTGGCCAGTTTCAGCGAAGTGGTGGAAGAGTTTCAGAAGTGGTGACAGAAGTAATGGTGTAAATGTTTTAAAGAAATTTGCATTAAACCCGTCAGGGCCTGGGGCTTTTCCTTTTTTTAATCTTTTAATCGCCGTTAGTATTTCACTTTCTGTAATCGGACCGTTAATTGAAGAGATTTCTTCATCTGTAAGGCTAGAGAGGGAAACACCATTTAAATAGTCATTACATTTTGAGTGATTTACATTAATGTTTTCCTCATATAGGTCCTTATAGAAGTCCCTGAAGATATCAGCTATCTTCTGTGGGTTGGTATTAACGTTCCCTACTCTGTCCGTCATAGCGTTGATGGCGTATCTTTGTATTTTGAATTTTAGGTAGGATGCAAGGGATTTGCCAGCTCTGTTAGATTCACACAACTTTATGCTTTTCTGTTTGTTAATCCAGACTCCCTCTCTACGACTGATTATTTTATTATATTCGTACTTCTTGTTGAGTATTTTAGTAAGGGTATCATCGTTTTTCTTAATAATGTGTATTTTTTCTAGCTTAGATATTTCTTTCTCTAAGGTATTTAGTTTAGCATTAGCATCTTTGTTAGCTTTTGATCTTATCTGGATTATTTCCCCTCTTACTGTTGCTTTAAGGGCCTCCCATCTTGTTAGATCGGACGTGTCATCAGCTTTATTTTCAATTAGAAAATTATTTATCGTATCCTTAATGGTCTGTAGACTACTTTGATTACTTAGTACCTCGTCATTGAGCCGCCAACTTGTCTGTTTTTTGTGAGGTGTCGGGTCTGCCACGGACAGTGTTATGCATGAATGATCTGAGATTATCCTGGGTTCAATTGTCGTTTGGTCTACTTTACATAAAGTATTACTGGAAATCAGGAGGTAGTCTATCCGTGAATACGATTTATGTGGAAAGGAGTAGAACGTATATACTCTTTCTGTCGGGTTTTGAATTCTCCAGGCGTCTACTAGGTTGTATTTCGAGCAGATTTTCTTCAGAATT
This sequence comes from Calotriton arnoldi, assembly GCA_963921515.1. Taxonomy (NCBI): domain Eukaryota; kingdom Metazoa; phylum Chordata; class Amphibia; order Caudata; family Salamandridae; genus Calotriton; species Calotriton arnoldi. The sequence continues at coordinate 593,246 of CAWUFW010000179.1, forward strand.
TTGTGTGACTTATTGGGGTGGAACGGGAATCTGGAGTTTTTGTCTAAGTGTGGGTCAAGAGGTAAATTAAAGTCACCCGCTAAAATAATGGAAGCTGTATCAGGAATTTTTCCTAGTTGTGAGTATAGGTCATTCCAGAAAGACGGATCGTCACTAGTAGGAGCATAGATGTTAGCTACGTAGAATTCAGTATTATCTTTACCGAGTTTTGAGATGACCCATCTACCCTGGGAGTCAGAGGAGCTTGAGATTAAATTGATTCTGGATTTTTAGCAACTAGCGTAAGTACCCCACCTTTTTTTCCTATGGCTGCTGACTAGGCTCCATCTGAAAAGTGACTGTGTGTAAAATTCTGGGCTAGTGTATTGTCCAATTTGGTTTCTTGAAGAAGTATTAAGTCACCTTTTAGTCTGTTCAAATAATCTACAATCTTTCATCTCTTTACCGGGTGGTTCAACCCTTTCACATTCAGTGATATTAGTTTAATACATTGACTTAAGCCCCCATTTGGTGTTTGGGAGGCAATATCTGCAGTCTAGTGTTACCATTTCTTGCAGAGTCGACATAAGGAACCACATCTTAACGTGAAACTTCCCTTTGAGTATGACAGCTTGACATAAGACATACGAAACGTAAATCAGTAGGCAAGAGAGCCAGCTAAAGAAATGATAAAACAAACTAAAAACCCAGTCCCTCTCAGCCCTCGCCCCCTCCCCCCAAAATTGCCAACGGGCGTAACGACAAGAGGAGAGTAGCTCCTCCGGAGGAACCGATTTAGAGAACTACATTGTTTTGGATTACTGTTAGTACAGCATGGGTCCACAACATGGGCCAACAACAATCAAACTTTAGTGGTAGTGCTAGTGATAATGAGGGCGATATGAAGGTGGACCACTATTATAAGATATTCAAGAGAACATAAGATAACTATAAGAATATCATTATATTTTGAGATAACTATTGACCTTTCATTATAGTAAAATCGACTTGTCTATGAGGTCTATGATCTTAGTTAAGGAACAGAGAGTGTGAGTGTGAGAGATGAGTAATTACATGTTACATAGTACCTATTACACATTTCATACACATTTCATACAGATTGCTCATTCCATCTTACTACTTATTAATAGCTATTTGTACATCCGTAACTATTCGTACAGGTAGTGTGACGCTGCGTAGACTATGTGTATAGATTAGGTGTGCGGACTATGCTTAACTGTTTTATGTGCCAGGTTATTGAATGTCAGTCTTGTAAAAGAGTTAATTATTCCTGATGTGTGTTCTAATGTATGTAACAATCAAATGAGAGGATTATGTAACCTATCGATCTTGGTAGCTAATAAATTTCGATACTTTACCAAGGTGATAATTGTGTGAGGACAAAGCACGCAAGGTTTCTGGAGTGTAGATATTGAGGTTGTCAGAGCAAAAGTAACCATCAGCTTTTTTCTAAAAGTTAGGTTAAGAGCATAAGAGTTAGGTTAAGAGTTACTACTTCCGTTCATTACTGCTTCCGTGAGCACTATCCAGGGTCAAGTCTTTGTGAGTTGAAGTGCCCATTTGCGTTTCACCTTTTTCACCTTTTTCATCCAGGAAATTGTTGAGCAAGGCTGGTTCGGTGAACACATGAGGAGTACCTTGTGAAATGATCCTAAATTTGGTGAGTGCAATAAAAGTACCGTGTAGGCCCGCTGCTTTCAGTTTAGGACGTAGGCTTAAGAAGCCTTTGCGTGTATCAACAGTCAGCTTCGAGTAGTCTTGAGAGATGAAAATTTTTTCACCTTTCCACAAGATATGGTTATGTTTCCTCATGTGATTCAGAATGAGCTCCACATGTTGATATCTTAGTGGTTTGCAAACTATGGCTCGAGGAGCTTTTTGGTTAGGGTATAGCCGTGTTGAGACTCTATGAGCCCTGTCGAATTCCAGTTCCTTGTCAAATTTTAAAGTAGTAGCTTGGGTGAACCATTTCTCTAGAAAGGCAGTGCACGATGGGGCAGAATCTTCTTCGCCTTCTGGCAAGCCAAAGATACGTAGGTTTCCCCGTCTGTTCCTGTCCTCCAATTCTGAGATATCTCTAGCTTGTGAGCATGAGGCACTGCTGAGTTTTTGAATGGATTTTTTCATGATATTACTGCTGTCTTCCAGGTGACTGATCCTGTTTTCCGCTTCCGCCACTCTAGAGCTTGTTTCTTTCATATCATGACGGATGGCTGCAATTTCATGTTGCATAGTGTCTGTATTTGTTTTTGTTGATTTTGCCAGGTCATGAACATCCGCCAGTTTTTTAAGGATCATCTCCATCGTTGCGTTAATGTCCTGTTTACCTTTTGTTGGTGAGTCTGGGTTTGGGGGGTCCACTTTGACCCTTTTTAGTGACTGTTTGTTGTCTTTTTCCGCCATTATAGCCTTCCCACGCTGTATCATGAACAGATCAAGACTTGTAGATTAAATTGTGGTTCCTTTCTTTGCAGGTTGTTGTATGATGAATGTTGGTTACTGATAACTGTTGAGGTTTATTGGCTATTGCTGAAGGATAGTGCCGTTACTGAAGAGTGATGCCGTTTATGCTGGTACATCAGTGGCGATCCTGGACAGTAGTTATGTTGTATAATGTGCACTAATGCAGTTGCTGTGCCTGAGTTGTACCTGAGTTGTACCTGACTTGGTATATCGCACCAAGCAGGGGCAGTAGCAATAGGCAATATGTAGCAGTGTGTAGCAGTATGAGACATCAAGTATGTGACAACAAGTGACAACCAATGATCAGTAAAATATCCGTTTTGACCCTTGTATGTCGATACACGTTGATCCTGTGCGCTCATTCAAATACTATGCAATTGCTATTTCTGAGAATGCCATTTTAAGGTCAGGCACTCAACGTGGTCCTCTGATGTCATCTGATGTCTTTGGAGGTTATTTCTTACATATAGCGCCAGAAGTAAGCAGAGTTGAGATGATTTGTGCCTGCATCTATTTTTTTGGAGACCTTGTAATGCTTGTGTAACACTTTGGGTGCTCGTGGATAGCAAAAGCAGGTTCGAGTTATACTGCCACCGCCATTTTAGAGTCAGGCATCCGATGGTAATGCCTTGTTTATTCGAGCCCCATAGAGAATGGTCTGGTTATAACCAGGGTCGAGGACACAGCATAAGTAAGTCTTGTAGAGATGCCTATTCCCTGTGGTTACCTGTGGTTACTTAAAGCAGTGAGCAGAGTTATGCGCGTTTCATATGGTCACCGTCATTTTGGGCTACCGCACTGTGAGATCGACGTGGACAGCATTACAGTGAACAGTAAGTGTGAGCTATAGCGCTTTTGTTGAAGACCGGGTTACATTTAGTATTCTGACCTTTAGTACTCTGGCATTCTGGGCGGTTTTGAGGTCTGATCAGGTAGAGAGAAAAACAGAGCGCAATCGCGCTAATGTGCCGCCGCCATTTTAGAGTCAGGCAACCAATCACCTACACTCTGTTTGTATGGTCCCAAAGAGCATCGAATATTGCCAAATACAATGCCAAGTATAATGTCGAGGGCACCGCTTAGGTTAGAGTTATGAATGCCCCTATTTTCTGTCGTCTAATAGAGAAGTGGGCAGAGATACGAGTGATACGAGTGCTCGTTGTTAGTCGCCGCCATCTTGGGAATCAGCAACTGAGCACGCAAAACCTCGGTACATTTTCCCAGCTTCTCTAGTTGTTGCAGATTAGCTTAGATTAGGTTGCAGTTAAATTTGCGCAGTTATGTAGACCCGCGCCGTATTTGGGTAGCCTTCGTAGTGAATTTGTAGCTGTCACCCTACCTCCGCTGTACAGCTAGACTTCCATGCAGACCTCCTTGCAGTCTTTGCAATCCGCTGGGATCTGTCGAAGAACGGCACTTTGTTCAGGCAATCCGGTGTCTTGCGGACCTCTTATTACGGTAACACCGTTTTCGATAGTTTTCCGATAGTTCTTATCCAAAACACCGTTGAAATTAAGAAGAGTTTGTTCCTCCGGTTCGGAGCTGAGCAGTTACGCCGCCATTTTCCTCTGTGTCCAAGCCACGCCACGCGCAATATCAGATTTTTAACTTTCGTATTATGTAATCAGAAAATGTAATGCAAAACCTTTTTGCAAAATTCTTTTAGCAAAGGTTATTCAGGAGCAATTAGTTCTTTGTTACAACGCCGTAAGTAATTTTAGCGCAATGGTTTAATTCAATTGTTTTAAAAATATATATTTTATTCAAACGTTCCACAGTAAAACATTACATATTTGCAGAAAGCAATACCTTGTACATGAGTAGAACACACATTAAGGACAGAGGATAACAAGAGAAAACTTCTCGGTAGTACAACTTGGAACAGTAGGAAGAGACCACGGTGGATTCTATAATTAACGGCGGACAAGATGCTAGTCACAGTAAGATTAGAAGTGTGTTACTCCTGTGCATTTGTGTAAACCTCTTAAAGCATACCTCCTGCTGTAGGTGGCAAGGACCCAATCTACCTTCAACATGGATAGAATCTTAATGCTCCTTCTCTGTCTCCTCCGCTTCTTTTCCAGTAAGGAATTGTTTATACAGTCCCCAAAAGCTCTTAGGGCGACTCTGAGGGGGTAATAGTTCATTATACAACTCAGTCTGTGTATTGCAAAACAACATATCTGTCAACCATTCTGAGATTGTAGGAATAGGCCCCCGAGCCCACCGCATTGCTACTCTGCGTTTGGCGAGTAGCAGCCCCAATGCCATCAATTTACAGACATCTCTCTGTAGCTCCCTAGTGTAACCCAGCAGTGGGTCTGGGGCAAGCGAGAGACCAGTGATCTTGTTAAGCCTTTGGAATAGTTGACACCAGAACTCAGCAATCTGAGGGCAAAGCCAGGCCACATGGAGAAAGCCCGCAGGGTCCTCACCGCAACGATCGCACCTGGCCGAGTCTCTCAAGCCATATCGCATCAGTTTCTCTGGTGTGTAGTATACTCTGTTTAGGAATTTAAAATGTATGAGTCTGTGTCTGCCGTTTAATGAGACCTTCTGTATGACCTCACAGCAGTATCTCCATTTATCATCATCTATTGTTACCCCTAGATCACTCTGCCAATCTAATCTGGATTTACTATACTGTGGTCTCCTAAATTCTTGTGATATGCCATATAGATTAGATATTAATTTTTGGGGGAACTTGGAGCGAAGCAAGTATGAGAGGGTAAGTAATTCAGGTGGCTCCTGAAGGTCGTAACCCAAAAGTGCACGCAGAGCGTGCCGTACCCTGAGGAAGTGGAATTGTACGAGTGCCGTGAAGTCCTGCCCCTCTGCAGCTACCTCTTCCCATGTGCATGCCCTACCCTCAGTGAATAGATCACCATTAGTAGAAATGTTAACAGATCTTAAAGCCTGCACCGTCTCCCTCTCCACACTCATTGGGAGCCAATGGCACCACTCCACAGGCAGTAGTGGAGAGTATAGCAGTGCAAATGCTTGCCTCTTCAATAAATCATGCCAAGCATGGACTGTTGAATTGATCGAGTCGAGTATGCTATGTCGTCTAATCGGATTACGGCACAGTCTCTGAGGGAGAGGGTCTGGTTCGGCCACCACCCATTCTATATACAGATGAGGGAGATCCTGCGGACCATGCACCCAAAAATGTGCGTGTGAGCATTGAGCAATTATGTAATATAATTCTAGATCCGGAGCTCCTAATCCACCCATAGAATAGGGAAGTGTAAGAGTATCCCATTTAACTCGTGGCTGCTTACCCGCCCAGGCTAATCTCACCATTAGCGAGCGTAGGATCTGAAATCTGTGATGGGGAGAACCATGGGAATGTGTAGGGAGAGAAATAGAAATCTAGGCAAGACTACCATCTTCATTAGCGAGATACGTCCCATCAGGGACAAGGGAAGGCCAATCCAGCGGTCAATATCTTCTTCTAATTTCACAATAGCCCTGCCATAATTATCACTAATTACTAATTCTGAATTGGTGTAGATTTGTATCCCAAGATACCGCACCGGGACCGAGGACCACCGTACTCCAGGGCGACTTGCTTTGTAGACGGGGTCAGCGGGAGTACAATAGATTTAGCCCAATTAATTTTCAAACCAGAAACATCCCCAAACCTCATCACTTCGTTTATTATCGGTGTCAGGTTAGATCGCAGCTCCCTGACATACAGTAGCATGTCGTCTGCTTATGCAGATACTATGAGATTGTAATTTGGGAAGCGAATTCCCCTGCGCCCGTGGTATATACGCAGTGCACAAGCCAGAGGTTCCGCTATGATTGCATACAGCTGCGGAGACAGAGGGAAGGCCTGCCGCGTGCCTCTCGATATCATGATTGGTTGAGTAATCACCTCCCCCACCCGAACCCTAGCTACTGAGACTATGATAGAGGACCGATACAAGCTTGAGGAAAATCTCACCCACCCCGACTCGTCGCAATACCTGCATCATGAAGGCCCATTCGACAGAGTCGAACGCCTTCTCGGCATCTAAGAAGACCGCGACTGCCTCTATCTCGGGTTATACGTGTTGGATGGTGCCAAATACTGTTCTCAAATTATATGTTAAGCTACGACCTGGAACAAACCCTGCCTGCTCCGGACTCACCACTATTGGGACCAGGGGGGCTAGCCTATTCTCCAGGACTTTGGCATATATTTTAGTATCCACATTTAGGAGTGATAAGGGCCTATAGGATGAGCATTCGTCAGGAGGCTTACCTGGCTTCAATAAGGTGAGTATTTGGGCCTCTCTCATTGATTGAGGCATCTCCCCAGCTTCCCCCATCTCTTCAAACAAAGTACACAAATGTGGGATCAAGATATCCTTAAAAGCTTTGTAGAAGCCAACTGTAAGCCTATCTTGTCCTGGTGAGCTCCCATCTCGCATTGAATTGAGGGCAGCCAGAATCTCGGAGGGATCTAGGGGTCTCATAGGATATTCCCTATGTCCATTGGTGAGCCACGGAATTTGTATATGTTCCTGCTAAATCTGCTAGCTATCGCCTCAGGATGTTTTAGCAATTTGCCCCCTGCGTCTCGTATTTCAGTTACTAAGCTGGCTTCTCTCTGGCGGCGAGCAATTGCAGTGAGCACTGAACCCGGTCTCTCCCCTTCCCCATATGTTTTAGCGACCGCATATTTACCCATATGTTTTAACTCGCTGTCTGCAGCCTCATGATACTCCTTGAGAGTCTTCTTAAGCTCCTCCTCGACTTGGGTGCTTCTGCTAATCAGAGCCTCTTGTTCCAGCCTGCCTAGTTTTTCCTCAAGCGTCGATAGCCTATTTCTAATAGCACAAAGAACTCCTGAGTGTTTGGAGATGGCCACCCCCCTTATATACACTTTGAAAGTTTCCCACACCGTGGAAAAGAGCTCGACCGAGCCTATATTTATGTTGAAAAAGTCCTCTATTGCCGTGTCAAGTTCGGCCTTAAATGCTGCTTCTAAAAGAGAATATGGAGGGAATCGCCATGCAAAGGGAGCCTGTCCCATAGGGGGAACCGCCACATCTAGCACAATCGGTGAGTGGTCAGAAAATAAGCGCGGCAGAATGGTGCAATCCTGAACCCTGGGATGGAGTGACTTCGAAATCAGCCAGTAATCTATTCTAGTGTGCAAATCATGTGGGGCTGAATAATGTGTGAACCCTCCCAAGTTGGGAAATCTGGTTCGCCAAACATCCACTAGATCTAATTGCGTGGCTATGTTACATATAGTTCTAGCAGATGCAGATGGGCGACATGTAGGGCCCCCCGAGTGGTCAGGCGTGGGTCAAGAACGCAGTTAAGATCGCCTCCCCATAGCTGTGACAAAGCAGTGTTCCCATACAATCTGGAGAAGAGAGAGCCATAGAACTGTGGGTTGTCAAAATTGGGGCCATAAATGTTAACTAGTATCAAATTCAACCCTTTACCAAAACACCTAGTGAGTGCGTATCTACCATTAGGGTCAGTTTCTCTTACTTCTAGCGAAATCCATGATCTGGGGTTAACCCAAGTTAGTACTCCCCTAGCATGCTAAGTGAACCCCGCATCATGAAAATGACCAATTAGTTTCTTATAGTGCAATATATTACTACTCTGGGAAAGGTGTGTCTCCTGAAGCAATGCGACATCTACAGAATTTTACGGAGCTTCCGGAAGTCATTTAGGCCTCACATTCCAGGTTATAAAACGAATTCTGTTGGGTTGATCACGTGCTATCCTTTGTTGTGACATTTAGGTCTTCCTAACATGGACATCATCCCTCTGTACCTTACTTTGGCGCAAGAGATATTGGATTTGTGCTCTGTAACTATAGATACTATGGATTCAAAACTAACAACATTCCAACCCCCACCCACGCCTTGCTGACCCCAACTGGGGATAGTCGGTGCATTGAATACCCACCCCGAACAAACAATTACATCCAAAGTTACAATAGCAATAAAACAGTAGGAATGGCGTTCCGCCATTTAGTGATAAACACTTAGGGGCGGATGTTGCCGGCCGCATCACTTAATGGCCCTGAGCCTCCTTGCTGTCCGTCTGTAGTGTATCAGCGACCAGAGGGAGGTGCCGCCACCAAACAGTCTGGCGACGCCATGTGGACTAGTGCATCCTTCGCTAAACAATAACTCTACTGTGATGCAATGAAAGTTACCACATTTGGTTATGGACATACATTACCAGCTAGCATCCATGCTTCGCTACATTGCTGCAGCCTATCAGTATATCCGACCCATTAGACCCACATTCAGAGCACTGCGTGGAGTTAAAAAATGTATTGTCCTGCTTATGGCAGTTCAGGTTTGCTCGATGTACAAGGACAAAGTTCACTTATAAGTCACTTTTTAATCATTTTCATCCAGGCTTCCCGCGGGGCCGTCAAAGCGTTCCGCCGGTTCTAGTTGCAGCTCCCGCGTGTTCGGTTTGGTTAGATCCTTTAGGGCCTTCTGCAGTGCCTTGGGGTCCGTGAAAATTCTAGCTCTGCCATCCATCATAACCCTCAATTTGGCAGGGTATAACATAGAATATTCGAGCTTTTGTTCTCGTAGTTTCTGTTTTATGGGATAAACTGGTGTCTTGCCTCTTGCACTTTTAAGGTGAAATTGGAGTTTGGGTTGGGACTTGTCTACTTTTGTATAAATCAATGAGAACTAGCTACTAAAGAAGCTGCTAGTGATTGTTAACCACTTAACCGCGGCGCGAATTCCGCCGCGGTGCGGCAGTTTAATTAAGTGGGCGGGGCCGCGTCGGCCAACGGACGTGCGCAGCACTACGGAGGTAGTGCTCGCGACGGCCGTTGGCCGACAGAAGCAGCGAAGGGGTTAATAGGCAGGAAAAAACATTTGTTTTTTATAAAGACCCTCACACACCAACCTAGTTGGTGTCATGCTTCATCATCGGGTCCCACCCAAGACACCGAGTGTACCTTGGGTGTGCTGCGACGCCTAACTACAGCGGAGCGGGTTTTGTGAAGTGAGTGTGCAGTGCTGGTGTGAAGAGTGTAGGTTAAAAGACTGTCCTTCGGGTCCCAAGTATCCGAAGGACTATTTTAATAGTGGGCCTTAGGCAGTATTAAAAACAAGGCGGTGGATATGAGTGGAGGTTATTAAGAACTCCCATATCCTATGTGGTCTACTTTTCCCGTCGTGGCCCAGTCAGCGAGATCCAAGCCGTGGCGTAGTTTTATAGGTGCCCCCTTGGCTCAGCCTGCTGTTACAATCACGCACCGCCAGTCCCCAGTGCCTCAGCTGTGCAAGATCAGGCTCACCTCTGTAAAGCACGTGCTGCAGTTGCTCCACGAGAATTTTCAGTGATAGTTCAAAGAGTAAATCCCTGTGTTTATATAATCCTGTGGGAAGAGGGAAGCACCAAGAAGTGGCCCAGTCTCGTACACCAAAGTGAACTGCCAAGGCTATCGCAACAGGCACCGAGTAGTATCTGGCTGTCTGCGCGCTACCGCTGTAGACAAATGGGGACACAGGCCCCGCGCGATGCAGCCACAGAGTCCTTCCCTTCTCGCAGTGCCAGCTATTGTTTGGTCCTGCAATCTCAGCAGCCCCGCAATCCGCTCTCCATTACTGCTCCACGCTATGGGGCTGCCAGAACCGAGTTGCTCATTACAGCGCCGCACGGAGGTGCGCAGCCACAGCCGGGCCTCAGATCTGTGAAAGGCTGCCGGTGCCGGGCCTACGCCGCCCCCCGCCCTCACCGCTGCGGCCTCCTGTAACCGCTACACTCCGTCCCGCTAGTGCCGCTTTGAGCCCGCAGCGCTCGCCAGCCTCACCGTAGCCACAGGGGCCGGGCGCCTCGCTTCGTTCTGCGAAGTGCTCTTGTCCGTCCCCTCGCCCATGGCCGGGCGGATGTGTCGACAGGCCCAACTTCGTCATGCCGCAGTCCCAGGCCAGAACCTTCGCCCGCCGAGTTCTTGATGCAGGGAGCCGCTATAGGGTCGCCGGTTACCTCCGCGGTGAGCTCTAGCTTCGCATATTGAGATGCAATGTAATTGAATTATTCCCCAATCTGGTTGCAGCTAATTATTAACGGATTGTTACGACGGCTCACGGAGCTCACTCAATGAGCGGCCATCTTTGGTCCAGGCAAGCTCCGCCTCCCGGTTTAATTCAATTGTCTCTTATTTGTTCTGATGCAAATTTTTCTATGTAATATGAACTCAAAGAAAAATTATTTTGCTCCATTACCTTTGGTGCTAAATCTGAGATTGGGCGCAGTGGTGGCTCAGACATCCCGCATTAAGCCTTAACTACTTTTCACTTTACTGAAAGGGCAGTACGTTAAAAAAAGATAGCGTTTGGGACAAGAACATTTACTTCTCTTTGAATCAAAATCCACCTCTTTTTAATCACACAACACAATGGGAACAATCAAATTTCCTTCTCATTCTCTAGTATCGAAAGAACGCATCCACTTTAATATAGAAGCTTTTAAAACTATTTTCTTGTCCCGAATTATGCATGAATACATTCGGAATAAATGCATTATTTTATGAAAACTGCTTAGTAAATGCATCAGTATTTCTAATCAAGCTATATATCCAATTTGGACAACAGAACAATAGGAGCCAGCATTATATAGTTTAATGTCAACATGCAAGGTCCAAAGTGAACAAGCATTGGCATGGCCAATAAGTCTTGTCTTTGGGACTTTATGGGTATTTAGCCATGCAGCACATTATTCTGAGTGCAACAACATCTACTGTTGCTTCATGTGCCACTGGTGAACGGCTACACACACCCAAGGATTGGCTTCTTTGCTATATAATGAAAATATGATAAAGTCTCTTTAAAATCCCAAAAAGTCTATTTCTTTAGCAAAGAAGCTTTGACACTAATAGGTACATTATAGCGCTGCATTGAGAAGTACTTATTAAAGTGGTTTTTATGTACTGTAGTCTGAACTTATATATCTGGACGTGGTTTCATGTGCAATAATTAAGAAAAAAGAGTGTTAGTAAAATAAGATATAACCGAGGCACGTTAAACCACGACATATTAAATACCCTAAAGCAATAAAAACTAAACAATCACATTGATTAAGCTCTTAAAAAATCAGCAAATAAAAAGCCTCAAAGACCTATTTTGAATGCAATGGAGAAACACTGTTGATACTGTATTTTAAACTGTAAAGTAACTTTGAAGATGTGCATGAGTAAATTAGGAGTTCTTCCTTTCACTGCAAAACAAAAACTGCTGAATAAAAAAGCAGAAATGCTTGCTTTTACTGAAATCATTTCCTTCTGGTGCCTGATGATTTTTAATAAATTGAAAGCTTAACTTCAACTCAGCCTCTCTTTTTTCCACTTACTGAATGTTAATCGCATTATATGTACAAAAGGCCATGTCAGTGTGTGCTGTGATGTCACTTGAGGGAATAACACTCCTTTTCAGCAGGCATGGGAAAGTAGTGAAACCTATGGGGAAAATAACGTGCTTCTATTTTAAAGAAAAAAACTATAAGAAGGAGACAAAGTTAGGCTTGACCTAAAAACAGTCACAGTGTACAACATCAATTTTCCTATGCAACGGACTAAGCCAGACCTGCATCTCACTAGGTATCAGTACTCATCACATGGCCTTCCACTGGGTGAAGACACAGTGAACACGGAGAAACACTTGGGGGCATATTATCAAGAACGGCGTTAAAAATTATCGCCGGTTTAGCGGCAGAAAACTGCTGCTAAAGCGGCAATAATGGGCTTGATAATATGCCCTTGAGAATTCCAATAGAAGCCCATGTTCTGGTGTCAACATGGGCTTCTATTGGAATTCTCCAGGGCATATTATCAAGCCCATTATCGCCGCTTTAGCGGCAGTTTTCTGCCGCTAAACCGGCGATAATTATAACGCCGTTCTTGATAATATGCCCCCAGGTTTCCAGCTCCATCCTCCCTCAAATAAAAGCTGAGCACTCTGTTTGGCCCAGCATCACACTGAACTGGGTTTTGAAAATATCAGCTAATGAAATAGTAGAAAAAGCCACTGTTGAGGCAATACAAAACCTAATGTAATTACAAGTTACTGCTTCGTGTGACATATTAATAAAATTTACTGAAATGTTCTACTCTTGTCTCCTACAGCCCTGATCTCCAACTATCCGCGAGCCTGTTCATTTGATCCAACACCCACCCGCCACCGGTCAAATACTCACTGCACGCAGCTCTCGATGTCCATTGTTTTTAGGTCTTGCCTAGGCAGCGCGCATGCGCTGCTCTAGGAGGGCCTTTAGCCATCGGTCTTCACTTTTCAAGCACTGCACTCGTGCTTGTGGCGGTGTCCACCTTGCGGGAGCGAGCAGCGGCGTGCCACAAGCACGAGTGCAGTGCTTGAAAAGTGAAGACTGCTCTCCCAAGCGCGCGCGCGCACCACTCGCGGGCTAACCTCCTGCTCACATTGGTACGATATACGGAGATGGTTAGTATAGACGCATTGGTCACTTTTCTTCCCCCTTTTCAATTAAGACCGCATATTCTCCTTCCATCAGGACATTTGTCAGGAATAGGATAGCCTTCCACGACAAATGCAATTTCACTTTCTTTCTCGATACAGGTGCCAACCATTTCTTTCTAGCGGCGCATTTGGCAGTAACATATTCAATTGCCTATCCAATGTGGCGCAGCGCGCATGCACTGCTCTAGGAGGGCCTTTAGCCATAGGTCTTCACTTTTCAAGCACTGCACTTGTGCTTGTGGCGGCATCCACCTTGCGGGAGCGAGCAGCGGCGCGCCACAAGCACGAGTGCAGTGCTTGAAAAGTGAAGACGGCTCTTCCAAGCGCGCGCGCGCGCACCACTCGCGGGCTCACATCCTGCTCGCATTGGTACGATATACGGAGATGGTTAGTATGGACGCATGGGTCACTTTTCTTCCCCCTTTTCAATTAAGACCGCATATTCTCCTTCCATCAGGACATTTGTCAGGAATAGGATAGCCTTCCACGACAAATGCAATTTCACTTTCTTTCTCGATACAGGTGCCAACCATTTCTTTCCAGCGGCGCATTTGACAGTAACATATTCAATTGCCTCTCCAATGTGGCAGACTTTTAAAACCTTACGTCCAATCCCATCAAGTCCAACTCGGGTTTGTCAATATTGAAAGGTAGCCCCACGGAAGGAGTTTGCAACCTGTAATTTTCCATTTAATAAGCAAATTCTTCTCTATGGGGTGTTCTTTAATCTGGTCTCTTAAGTACTTGCACAGGTAAAAATAATCGCTGATGTCACTATAGTGATAGGTCTGTCTGTCGAGGTCTTATGTACTATTTCTTGTTTACTCTTCAAAGTTGGTAGAAACAGTACATGTATCGCTCAAGACACATACTCTATGGTTGATGTGGCTCCCGTCGCTAGAATACTACGTCAATAATAGGCACTTTCAATGGTTTAGAAGACCCGGAAATACGTGTTGCTCGGTCGAGAGGAGTGGTTTGGTTTCCCGCTTGGCACCAATTGTAGTAAGTTCTTTCCATTTACACAATGCCGCAGGACGGGAGGTCAGGGCTATTTTCACGTAAGGATGGGTGGGCTTTTCACCACATGTGCACAGGTGAGAGCTGCAGGGAGGTTTGTTGCGACTTAGGGCAGGTTTCCCATATTCAGCATGGCATTGAGCTTGCACGAGGTATATCCACGTATAGCACACCTTCAATACACTTTTGATTTTTGGTCTTGTTGGACTCTTATATTGGGAGTCTTGAGTGATTGATACACACCTTCACTAACCTGTGGTATGTTTGCTGATCGCACGACCCTATGTCCCCCGACACCATTGTTGGTATGGTGTTGGGAGACAGGATCGTGGGTGCCCATGCACGGACATGATCCACTTTCCTCCCTAAGCTTGCCTCGATAATGGTTTCTTAATAGGAATTGTGTAGGTTGCCTTACATATCTGCATCAGCATTTTGGCTGATAACCCTAGGTTGCACATATAGGTGGGCTTGAGATGAGCTATCCATTTCCAACATGGTGCAACTGTGTCTTCATGTGCACTACGGTTAGCTATTGTTTTTATATTTACATTTCGAGGTGCTTGATGATGTGCGGACTTGCCCTGTTTCTTCCATTTATTTGAAATATAAAATACATACGGATAATGGACTAAGGAATAGAGGAGCTGTTGTTAATTCTATAAATCTTTAGTAGATATCATTGGACATCCCTCACTGTTCATACTCACATCCTGGCCACAATACAGGCTCCATCCTTGACCTTCCTTTTAATTAAGGGGATTGTGGACATGGGCGTGTTTTGGGGACTTAATGTTGTGCGCTTATCTCTCACACTAGATGGAACATTCCAGGAACATTTATATCCGGAATGACGGTTGAAAAAGATAAAGCTAACAGGCTGTTGTTATGGGAGCGGATTATCCAATAAAATTCCTCACTATTGTTGTGGTATGTACCAAAGTCTTTTTGACCTGTTTCTTTTTCTCTCAGTTTCTAATTTTTCGCTTCCACTTGACCATCCCATGCTTCCTTCTCTGGCTTGAATGGTTGGGATTCCACCTGTCCCATTTTCAATTGTTAAATTTTTTCCCTTATCGGCACACACAAACTCATGGTGAAATATTGGGTTGACTGAGAGATACTTTCCTCAAACACACAACTTTGACATTTTTTGTATAAAGTGTATCCTATTGGATGTGTTTCTTCTATATAGTATGGTGCTCAAACACTAGGTGTTAGTCACACCTTGAGCAAGAATTTTACAACTTGGATAATTGGTAGATGAACCAATGCTCACGATTTTTAACCCTTATAGGCTTCTCAAGATTTTTCTCAGCTATCTATATCAACTTGTATGTTGTTTTTATTTTGTTTGTGCTTTCCCCTCTTAGTTTTGGGATATTATATGTTACATTATTGTATAAAATGGTGACCCATGTCCTGTGATGTTGTGTATATTCATTTATGTAGTCTGCAGGGGTTACTATGTAATGTTCTTGTTGCTTTCTCATTAAGTGCTGTCATTGAGTCGACTTTATGGTTGTTAATGTTACCATGTGATGTCATTATAGTCTGTTATATTTATATCTTCTATTATTTATATATTATATATAATTATTACATTACAGCTAGGTCTGGGCGGTGAACTCCGCTCTGTTTGCGGAGTTTTCTGCACTCCGCACAGTTCACAGAGTGCAGAAACCTCCACTCCGCGTAGTGCAGCAGAGGTTTTTCCCCACTCGTGAACAGAAAGTTGGCGAGAGCGAGCTGCCGCTCAGGTAGAATTTCTACCCAAGCGGCAGAAGATCAGCGCGAACCGCAGTTCGCCCTGCACTCCGCCACTTCCGGAACTCCGCTGAGTTTTTTAGTCACTTCGCGGAGCGAAACTCCGCGAACTACGCCCAGGCATAATTAGAGCCCTGAAGAAGTCCAGCTATATATGGATGAAACACGTTGGATGGTTTTGCTCTGTATATATGAAGCAACTTTAAGAAAAAGACAATAAAGTGAACATTTTTACAGATTTTTTAATTTTGTGGAAACATTTTTCAATCTTTTTAATTGTTGTAAATGTGGCGCACCTCTGGTTTTCATGGTTAATTACACTCTTGTTAGGGTAGGACAGAAATATTCACAACCCCTAGTACCACACCTCTGGCCGTTTAGGGGGCGCTAGCAAATGTAAAGCAATGACAAGTAAATTAACACAAACTAATACAGACACTGGTACTATGGAGAACTGTACCCGATCACACCCGCGACAAATGTTAGTAGGTGTTCTACCATTCGGAGACCAAAACCAACCATCTGCAGAAGGCTCTGGTGAGGTATGTATAATGCGCTATAAAAACATGCCATATAAAATATACGGGTGCCATTAACCTTCTCCGATCAATTAACATTAGAGATACATGAACTGGCCAACTCCACTTTGAACAAGCATTGGCATAGCAAATAGGTCTCGCCTTTGGAACCTTATAAGTGTTTAGTTATCCAGCACAATATCCTTGGTGCAACAACATCAACTGTTGCATGGCTAAACACTTATAAGGTCCCAAAGGCGAGACCTATTGGCTATGCCAATGCTTGTTTACGGTGGACCAGCAGCTGTGACTAACAATTCCCCTCCACTAAACAGCTGTTTCTGCTCCCCTACTCGATTTATTGCCTGGGACTGAATCTGCAACAACGCTTAAAATTACAGTGAAAAGCATTAGTGTTTAAAATTCCGAAGCAGAATTAGTTGCCGGGATGGCATCCTTAACTGCCAATCGTGGCAGTTTTAAATCGAGGAGCAGAGCGATGACTCTAGAAGAAAACAAAAACCGGTCTCTTTAGAGCCTTTGAAATAAAAAAAGAACAACTTTAATATTACATGCCTAGATGGACGAGAGCGGACCAGCCATCTTTGAATGTCAAATACCGAAAACGGCACACAAATAAAACAAGCATTTGCAATGCAATAGGTCTCGCATTCACGCAAGTCTAAGCTATTGGCATTGTAAATGACAATGCATTTTATTAATGTTTTTAAAACCAAAACATAAATAAAAGGCATTGTCATTTACAATGCCAATAGCCCAAACTAGCGTAAATGCGAGACCTATCGCATTGCAAATGCCTGTTTCACGAGTGAGGTGAGGATGCCATGTTTTAGAGAACACGGAAGAGCTCCATAGACAGAGAGATGTTTATTATGTTGGGGGTGGGAGGGATTGTTTGATGCACACGGCTGGGCATGGTCCTGGGGGTACGTTAGATGTTTTAGTCTTAAAGAACATTTTCACCATCTTCTTTGTATTCAGCAAGCTAAAGGTCATGCAAGTGGAATGAGGAGGGAGGGTGTGTGCATAGTGAGGTGTTGAAGAATTGATTGTGATTACATTACAAATTCTGCTTATTTTCGATCTGACAAATTCCACATGATCATTGCAATGCTGTTTTGATGCACAGTGGGTGTTCTTGAGATGTGTTTAGCAAAGTAGATGTCTGGTGTATATACTAATTATCTTGACTTACACCTTTTTGCCCTCCAGTTTGTAGCTGCTTCATTTCAGGTCTCTTAGTTATTCATCCATGAACCATTTGCTATTTGTTTTGTTTTGTCAGGGGTTAACTTCTTGAGAGAGGTGGGTGTATTGTAGTCCAGGTTGTCCACAAGTACTTGGGGTCCTCTCGGGTTATCTGGTTAGTCTAGAAGGCATTGTTGGGTGCGAAACTGTACCGGGCTGATCTTTTTATAATGTCTGATGGAGAGAGATGGTGAGCCATTTCTGTGGCGGGGGATGGAGCTCAAGTCTGAGAGGCAGCGATGAAGGATGTTGCCCTGGAGAGGAAGCTTTCTAGCAGATGATTTCAGCTGTGTGAATTATAACTACCCTATAACTATAAACTTACAAACAGAACAAGCAATAACAATTTTATTCAGTGGGACCTTTTCATTGTGCTCGCACAGTGCGTGCTTAAAGCCCTGCGTGTGATGGTGGAGGTGCATGCATTGCACTCACCTCTGCGAGTGACAATGCGCACCTCAGCGGGAGTGTGTTCCATATATGGGGCACTAGGCACAGTTTGCATTCGTTAAGCCTCTGTATGCCCAACATCTGGACAGCAGGTGCTGTATTACCACTCGAATCTATCATAATCACATTTGTCCCTTTATTAAGGTCCATTACTGCGGATGGTAACTGCTATGAAGTTTCAGCACATTTATGGTTCATGTAACAAATCTATCTGAGACCTCCGTGATGGCATGGCGCCTCAGCTTTCTCGCAGTCATTGCACGTGCTGACACGCCTTATATTTATTTCCACGACACAGAGCTGTGCATTTTTTTTCCGCATGAACTGAGAACGGCAGCTCTGTGCCGAATTCCAGAACCCTGAAGTGGACATCAGCCCTGAGAACGGGAGCTTAATTGCATAATCGTGAATAATGAGACATTTCATGGATTGCGCATAGCTCCTGCGGCCGTTCCCCCAAGCCTTTCAAGATGGCTTCTCCTGGAGGCGGGTGATTTACACCTCTGTGTTAATGTAAGTGCAGTTTTATTCCTGACGCTGTCTGGCCCAGGAAAATGACAGCTTATTACCCGGGGAGGATTCTCCGGCCTTTAAAAATGTACTAAGCGCCACCTGTCCTGTGGTTCGACCTGAGGCAGCTGGGAATGCCATAATATGGGGGGCCCAACGAAAATGTAAACAGCAAGCTATCCAGGGGGAGGCGCTGAGGACGTGGAAGGCATGTGGCCCTCTGATCTGCGGAATCAGCCTTTCCGTTCCCCGGCTGCAGTCTGTCATCCTGGGGCGCACTCTCCTATCTGTCCGCGCGCGCTGAAACATTACCTTTTCTCTCCATCACGTGGACACATATTAAACAAGCATTTGCAATGCAATAGGACTCGCATTTACGCGAGACCTATTGCATTGTAAATGCGACAAGGCACGAAGGGGGGGGGGGGCGGGCCAGAAGGCATCGGACTTCGGGAGGGGGGGGGCCACAGGAAGAAAGTAGTCTGTGCAGTAAAGGGGCTAGTAGCCATGGAAGGACACAAATGACGACATGGCCGTCATAAGGAGGGACTAACAAGCCTACAACCAATCAGAAGGCAGCATTTAAGACACAAGCCAATGAAAATGATGGGCGGAGAGTGGGTGGAGCTTCCACGAAGCTTCCACGCTATACTGAATACTGCATGCCTCGCAAAGCGAGCAGCGCATGCGCTGCAACTCTAGGCTCGACCTAAAAAAGAAAACAGGCTTCACCTTATTTTGAGGTTCGCCATTGCATGCGTGTCATCTTTAGGAATGGTAATGGGTTATATGGCGCGACAGCCACAGCTGTAGAAACATAGCGCACACACTTTAATGAAAAAAAATTGCAAGGGAAGCTCATTTTTGGGAAATGCACACTTTCGTATTATGAAAGCCCAATTGGGAAGCGAGATGAAGCTGGGCGAGATAAAGCCGGGCATTTTAAAAGCGGCGATACGAATGGTACTAACGAGCTAGCCGGCAACATTCGCCTGCAGATCTATATGAATGAGCAGGGTGGGGTGGGCAAGGAGAAGAAACCAACATGGACTGTTTGGGGAGAGGGGTTAAGAAACAGACATGAGTGAGAGTGAGAGCTAGTCAAAACACAAACACCCGTTTGAGATGCTCTTTCAGATTTAAAAAAATAGTCCCTGAGCCAGTAACTATATTGGGACAAGTGGAATGTTACAAGAAATGGGGAACCTGCTCCATGGGAGGGAACAAAGAACAAAAAAGGAGGGACAAATAGGGAAAATAACCACATAGGAGCAAGGATTTTTAAAGTACACTGAAACAAACAAATGAAAAGCAGTAGGCAGTCTCCGTAAGCCCACAAAGAAGTATATACTAAGAATATACAAGAGGTCTCGAAAGCTCGACCTAAAAAGCTACACTTATACATCATGCAAAAAACTGTTTAATTTTAATCAACCATTCAAGAAAAACCATAAAATAATCAACCTCGGTTTCTAAATTTCTGGATGTACACCCTACAGAAAAATACCTGCTATCGCGTAATTTATTTTACTGCTGTCGGATCCCGTATTAGAGAGGTGGCAGAGGGTAGACAGGGTGTACTAGACCCCAACTGAGGTGGTTGGGGTTGTTTGCCACTGGTGTCCATGAGTCCGTCCTACCATGGTCCTGCAAACTGGACCAAGTACAAGGCTTTCTGAATTTGATTCTCTGGGTAGCTAGGGCAAGCAGTCCAAGGCTTCTCAGGGAGGTAATGTTTGGGCATGAGTTCTGAATTCAGCAATCATCCAACAGACACAATAACTTCACATCCAGCCCAGTGCTTGTCCTTTAATAAAAGCAAGTACTTTAATCATATAATAAAACTAAATATTGTACAATTTAATTAAGTAAGCAAGTGCAGGGTTGCATTCTTGGTTGCCTTTTCAGTAAGCACTAAAACCTCAAAATTCCCTCCCCATTTGGGCGACCCTATCAATTACAGCCCCGATATTATGGCAGGGGCATGAATTAGGCACAGATGTAGAGCAGGTTAGTTACCCTCATGGGGTTAAATGAGTAACTCAATCAATAGTTCTTACCTCAGATTTAATGTGTGCAGAAAGCCACAAATCCTCACACTATACTTCAGACCTCTCGAGTACTTTGCTCCCGTCGCGATTGAAGCTTTGTAATGCCTGTGTTGTGATCTCACAGGTGTAGTGAAGGGCACTTTCGTGCGTTCAATTCTTGAGAAAGCCTCTCCTGGTTAAGGAGTTGAGGACAGTTCTCTTCAAGAACCATGCAGAAAGATCAGGGGACCCACTCACGCTAAGGGTTGCTCCTGGATTTTATTCCAACAAAGTCTGCATTCTCTTGGTGTTCCTCACACCTGGAAACTGTTGGGTTTCTCCTCCTGGACAGTCTGTCCTCCAGCGAGGCCAGGCACACTCATTCCATCTCTCATGAGGCAGGCAGGCTTCCAGGCCCTAGGTAGAACCTTAGTTCCTCCAGCTGAACATCTAGACTTCGGATGTTGACCCCTCACCTCTGGGAGACTGACAGGCAAGCACTTACCAAGTGGCTCTTGGGTACTAAGCAGAGCACTCCTTTATTTCTCATTTCTACACAAAAGGCCCGATATGCAAAACTATTTTGCAGCTGCAAATACTGTGATTATCAAAATCACAGACTTTGTAACCACAACATCGTGTTCTCAAGTGTACAATGGTTTTCTGAGACTCTGAAATGTCTTTCTGACCTGCCAAATACCTTTTGCCAATCTTTCTGATTCAGAAGCAGGAGGGAGCAGGAATAGCCCCCCCCCCCTTTCATTCACATATCAATGGGTTGTGAACACAAATTGCAGTTTCAAACCATTGATCAGTTACCAACCACCCAAGTTGGGGAGATTATTGATTCACTAAGACAAAGCTTTCCTGGTAGAACAGCGTCCCCTTTGGGAATCTGTTGGTCAACCTCAAGAGGGGGAGGGTGGTGTTGCAGACAGTGGTTCATGGAGCCAGTGCTTGTACCTCAGATGTGATCCATTCAACAAGAAACATTTTATTCAAAGGTTATTTAAAGGACTTGAAACATTTAGCTGAAATGAATGCCAATGTTTACACTTCACAGGTGGTAGCACAATGACTCCTGCCTAATTGGTTAACATTCATTAGGCAGGCACTTTTGCGACCTACGAGGAATACACATTTGAGACGTGACTGGTTACTACGAGTCACTTCGCAAAATAAGTCTAGGAAGCAAACCAGCAAGAGTGCAATATCCACATGCTGATTTGTGACCTGGGCTTCGTACATTCTGGCCCAAATCTCAATCATACTTGTTTTTGTGGCTTATCCCTAAATTACCGCACCGTGAAAACTGGAGGATTCCGAAAAAATATACCACAAAATTGCAGAGCGTTTGGAATATGGCATCTCAGACTTTTGACAAAATCTCTCCTCCTTTATGTTCTCTAAAATGGCTGACTGTGACAAAGCAAACCGATGTTAAGTCTACGTGTAACACACATGGAGTTTTCTATGAAACTGGACCTAAATTGCTTATGAGTAAAGTACAGTCACTCCAGAGCCACCTAATCTACTTGCAGATGTTAAAAGCTCATTTTAATGTTCAAATGAGATCAGATGAAGTGAAGATCTTCCACACATCTGAAAACACAAAGCAATGCACTGTCCCGCCAGACATCTACAAATAGGAAAAAAAACTTCCTTTAGACACACTTTTTGTTTAGATATATTTTTAACCAGTGCTTAATTTGTAAAATATTAAGTGCCAGGGCTCTGACCAGGAGGCCACTGCAGCTTGCACCACCCATCGCCCTTGTCATTGCTGCCAAAACAACTACTAACCATCTCTCTTGCATGTAAATGCGACAGTTCAGATTATTCCAGGTCCCCAAAGCTAAAGGAATGGCTGGGGAGGCAGGTATTAGCAATTTTAATGTATATTGTAGTCTTAAACTACCGTTATTCTGCTCATCTCTAAATTACATGAGCAGCACCACCATGTGGTGGACTGTTCCAAGTAAGGTGTTGACAATTAGGTACCGGTGCCGAGCACCGGAAACAAATTAAGTGCCGGTACTGTGCACCGGAAAGCACCGGCTCAAATTAAGCACTGTTTTTAACCCGCACAGAGATACCATTATCTGTAACCAAAATGTGATGAACATTAAGGTGTCGAAGAACGGCACAAGAGGTATGGCAAGTGAAAAGAGCTACCCGTTGGGCCATTTTAGATCACTCTCTTGACAAGCATTCATACATTATTCTGAAAAGCAAACATTATACTTTGCTCACAGTACAACTCAGCTGAAGACAAGAAGACTATCCAAAACCTTAGCATGTTCCTTAAAAGGGGAAACATTCTTTACTGCTCAGTCTTTTCCACGCATGGTAGGTATACATAATGTAAATGTATATAATATATATGAAATTGTGTATATATATATAATTATACATTTTATATTTACGTAAATATATTTTTAAATGTTACCCAGTGACGCTCGCCACTGGGATATTATAGTTAGGATCATATTTTCATGGGATTTTTTTTTTGGGTTTGCTAATAACTTTGGCACAGATTGACGAATCTTCAGGAAACTTTCCAAAACAAAGTCTCATCTACCTCAGCTCCTTCCTGGATTTTTCGGAGTGATCTGTCAAGCTGGGGGCCAAGAAAAAGGTGTGTCCCAAAACACATTTCCCTACTCATTTCGCCATAGGAAAATTGAACAGCGAGACCACAAAAACTGCTGAACAGATTACATCAAATTTGGCAGAAATCTAGATATTGGTCGAAAAAGCTTGCTTTCTTTGATTTGGTGTAATTAAGGCTCAAAAACGTTGTATATTTTACACCACAGAGGATATGCGGAGCCGACAGATCTCAAGAGGAGATCTGATTGTTGCAGCCACACCAACAATGATGTGGCGGTGGCCATTTTAAGATTTGGAGAAAAAAAGCAAAAAAAGATATAAGAGGGCAGGGTAGTGATACCCTGCCCCCCTAGGACTGGTGGCCAAAACCATTAAAAAAAAAAACAATTGCCATGAATTTGTGGGCTCCTGGGCTAGAAAAATAAACACCCACAGGATGGGCCAGGGCGTGGGGGGATGTGCATTTAAATATTAAGGGGAGGGGGCATGTGGCCCCCCTTCCAGAGTCTCCGGGAGGCCTCAGGGATCCCATTCTCCAGGACCAACATTATAAGAAAGGGGAAGGGGGCACACAGCACCCCTACTCGAACCTGAAAAGACAGCGGGGACCCCATCCCCGGAGCTGAATACAGAAAAGGAGGGGATGCATGGACCCCTCTCCTTGAGCCGCAAATGGCCTTGGGGTCCCATTCCCTAGGGCTAACATCAAAAGAAAGGGGAGCCTGAAAAGGTCCTGGGGACCCCATTCCCCCAGGGCTGTAAACAAAATAAAGGGGAGAAGTGCATGATGCCCCCCCTCTCTGAGGCTCAAAAGGCCCCGGGGACCACTTCCCCCGAGGCTGGCTCACTCACTGTATCCTGTGAGTGTGGTGGGCTGGGCCCACCCCATGGACACAGTATTTTCCCTGCCCAATAGAGCACGGGCAGGAAACACTTGTTTGCTTCCACCCGGTGGGAGCTTTAAAAATGCTTCTGGGAGCAGACATTTGCTTCCCTGTCCATGCTCTTGCAGGCAGGAAACTCTGCGTTGAAATACACCTGCTCCTGCCCATGCATGGGGGAGCCGGCAGGGTCGCGTGGGCCCTGGGGCTCCTCCAGTAGACCCCCAACATAATGTTTTGGGGGTGCCTCGGGTAGGCACCAGTGTACCCACCTGAGATGATGGGATCCCCGGGGCCACTACTGGCTCAAGGAAAGGGGCCACCTGCCTCATCCCCTTAAAAAAATAATGTCCCCAGGGAATGGGGCCACCAGGGCCCATAGTGGCTCAGCTAGATAGGCCACACACCCCACTCACTTCATTAAAAAAAGGTCCCAGGGAATGAGATTTCCGGGGCTGTAAATGCTCGGGGAGGGGGGCTGTGTGCCTCACTCCCCTTAAAATAAAGAAAAAGGTCTGTGAAATGGTGCCCCCTGGCCCCATAAAGGGTCAGGGAGGGGGGGCGACGCATACCCCTCCACTTAAAAAAAAATAGGGCCCCGGGGATGGGGTCCCTGGGGCCTGTAAAGGCTCAGGAAGGGAGGCTGCATGCCCCCTTCCACAATAATTATAAAAAAGTGGTGTCCTGGTTAGGCACTAGGGCATCAGAATGAATATTAAATGAACCTCTCATTTATTGTTCACTGCTCCTTGAAGGAGCACCCAATAAGGACCTGCAAGGGCTTTTTTGTTTATATTTTTTGGAGCTTGATGGTGCCCCTAGAATAGAGATGGGCTCCACCAAGCCTTTTTTAATGTTGTGGGGACTTCAGGGAGAGCAGCAGCCTCCCAGAAACATTAATAAAAGTAAGTCTCCAGGGTCATTGAATCCATGAACCGAGGCAAGTTTACCATATTTCTTTTATTTTTTAAAAACAGTTTTAGCTGGAGCTGTTTGCTCTTAAATTGGAGTGCAAGGCCCTCTTGTGGTTGTTATTATGATTGCATTTTGTGGGCTGAAAAATGTTAAGATAGACTTAGATACATGTTTATTTTATTTAAAAAAACAATGTCAATGAGTGTTTTTACATTTTTCAGCTCACAAAATGCAATAATAAAAACTATGTTAAAAAAAATCATTTTTTAAATGAAACTTTATATATATATGCATATATATAATGTATTACATATATGATAATTACTATTTTTAAACATTACAATGTGTGAATTACTGAAATATAAATTAGATTAAAAATATTGGTGATTTTGCAGTAAGATGATAGATCTGCTTTACATATATTGATATGCTCACCCCTTGATAATGACAATAAGCTCACTTTTTATATTTTGGTGTTGTGACTCTTTGATTAAGTCATTAAGTTTGCCTTAGTGCAGCCAGGACCTGGGAGACCAAGTGCACGCTGCGTATGCCAGAAGGCCGTGAGTGGCATGGAGTTGTTTTCCTTTGAGGGGCTGGACACAGGCCCTGCAGCACGAAGACTGTGTGCGGTGGTGTTTTGGCTACCCGTGGCGGTTAGATGCAGTTAATAAGTCTACCTGAGTGCGACCAGGCCCTGTGGCCAACACCACGCTGCACATGGTTGAAGGCTGTGCACGGCGTAGAGTTGCTTGACTGCGAGGTGATGGACTCAGCCCTTGTGGCCAACCCTAGACTGAGCGCAGCCAAAAGCTGTGCATGGCGGGGGTAGCTTTATGTATGGTAATAAAATATTATGTTACATCAAAAAAACTTAGAAATTCACTAAAAAAACAAAGGTTAAAGTGATGTTATAGTTAGGAATTGTAATGATATCTTACTTTACATTACAAAAAAACTTGGAAGTTCACTGAAAAAAAACAAACGTTACAGTTAGGTGAAAAGTTCAGTGACAACGTAACGTAACTATAACTCACGCCCTTGCCATGCGCTGCTATTTACCCCATTTATTACATTGCTCACACCATGTTCTATGACGTCATTGATAACATCACAGCAACATTTAAAATGAGATCACTGATGACAAACTGTGCATTGCGAGGGCATGAGGTATAGTTACCTTATGGCACGAGTTATAGTTACTTGAGATAACTATAACTGGTGAATTTCAGTGTTTTATTAGTTTAAAAACATTTTGTTGTCACTGAAATTCTCACCTAATTATGATGTTATTTTAACCTTTGTATTTTCAGTGAATATATCTATCTATCTATCTATCGATCTATCTATATATATATATATATATATATATATATATATATATATATTCAGTGAGAAAAACAAAGGTTAAAGTGACTTATAGTTAGGTGAAAATGTCAGTTGCAACATAACATTTCAACCTAAAAAAACACTGAAATTTGTCAGTTATAATTAACTGAAGTAACTTCATGGCTGACATCATTGGACTGCATGGGCAGAAAGGGTGAAATCTGTAAGTGAAATTCACAAAGGAAGCTCTGTGGTGAAAGCACACCCGTAAATTATCAAATGGGGATTAAAACAGTCATGTACCAGGGCATATATAGGGATGATTCCACAAAATGCGCAAACTTCTACTATGAACGCTCATTCCACGTATGGAGTAGCCGGAAGAACTATTGTCTGCTTCTTTCAATGCCCACTGCTGAAACCAGACTAGAACCGAAGAAATTAAAGAAGATAAAAAACACAAAAGGCAGGCCTTCTCCATCTATGCACCAGGATCTGGAACGCCATCCTCATTGATATCAACAACTGAATATATGCTACGTCCTCCTGCATTTCAGAAAGAAACTGAAGACACATCTTTTCAAATAGCCTCATTGGAATTGACCACACCCGCTGTTGAAAGCTCTGTTGCTCCTCAGCTATGGTCTCGCTACATAATTCTCTTTTTCAGCGTACACGCAGACAAGTGTCAGCGGTGGAGACTGAGGGCGGGCGTACATGCAGACAAGTGTCAGCGGTGGAGACTGAGGGCGGGCGTACATGCAGACAAGTGTCAGCGGTGGAGACTGAGGGCGGGCGTACATGCAGACAAGTGGCAGCGGTGGAGACTGAGGGCGGGCGTACATGCAGACAAGTGGCAGCGGTGGAGACTGAGGGCGGGCGTACATGCAGACAAGTGGCAGCGGTGGAGACTGAGGGCGGGCTTTAAGAGACTAGAAGAAAAGCCACAACCATGGATACAACCTCACTTACAGGTATTAAAAGTTTGAATAAATCATTGCCTAGAAATGTGAAACATCAGCAAACATTGCTGTATAAAATAATAAAACACTTTGATTGACAACTCCAGTGCGACAATAATCACTTGTAGTACTCAATGCCTACTTTCTTTGCTGCTACTTTTTAGCCACATTTGAAACAGAACACCAGAATTTCATTTTTAATATCTCTCCTTTACTTAAAGTAATGTTTTATTGAACAACCACTGCACTTTGCCCCTTTGTCTCCATATGTGTTCAGTAAACACACTGCAGCAATGTCACTTGGGCATTATTTAGATGCTACTTAAGCAATATTGTAAAATTGAGGAAAAGTGCTGCTCTTTGTAAAGGGTGATCAGAGAGGGACAGGAGGGGAAGAACCGTGCTGTGGGCCGCCTGCCTCTGTGCTTGATGCCATCATATAGGACCTTGAGTTGCTGGGGGTCAGGCAGTGCCTGTGCCACGGTTATGCTTCCTATTCCTCCATCCTCATCACTCCGGCACAAAAGCACTTATCAGCTAGAAGAGAGACTTAAAGAAACGTGATCAAACCTTTCTGCCAATCAGCTTTTGACAATTCCAGTTACAGGAAACAACACTGCATTTTCTCTAAAATAGCCTGTTAAAGTGCTTGGTCAAACGTACAGATCACACTGTGCAAATTCACCCGTACCATACAGTATATCATTACATCTGTGAAACTGATCAGGCATCCTTGTGTCTGTGCTCCTTCCTCCCTTTGGAACAATCAGATCTCCCACACGCTGCGGACGATGAACAGTTTCTGATTGGACCCAGCATGCAGCATACGGGTGGCCGAGAGATATTCGCAAATGGGTATTCGCAGTTCTTGTTCAGTTTGGAGGTCCATGAAGTCTGACCAGCTACTGCATTTGGAAATGACTGCTTACATCACTGCTTTCAAATAAAATCATAAGTTCATTGCTCAGAAAATCAACTTTCCTACATGTTTAGTTAGTTAATTTTTGGGTGGCGGATTTCCACATTTTTAAAGCTTGACATATGTTGTAAATTTAGCAAGCAGAAAAACAAACTTACAGTAATATTTGGAGGACAGATAAGTGGAATATTGAGTAAATGTGAAAAAATTAATAGGAAACAATTAGTAAATAATGCAATTGGGTACTATTAAATCATCAGGTGGGAAGATGGGTAAGTACTTATTAAGGATTGTGCTAATCGGTGAATACTACAAAACTGACGTGTATACAGTATGCTTTCAAAGAAGCCAAATGCCGTGAATACAGGTTTTCATGCCTGCTCTGTCCTTTGAGGCCTTGAGAGGTCCGCATTGGTCACTCTAACTAGAGGAGCAATCTGAATCATTTGTACACATAGCTCCGTTCACTGAGTTTGTATTATTCACAAGGAAAGCCACAATCTTTGATGCAAGAGTGTCTTGGATATCAATATACTTAGCGTTTAAAGTGCCACAGTGTGGAGAAATCGCTGATGCACTCGGTATACATCAAATGGAGACATATGCACATGTTTCAATAACAGACCCTCATTCTGCAAACAGTGACTTGTAACTATAATGTGTAATACGCTGCCTGGGTCAGTGGCAACTGGTTAACACTTACATGACAGACAGAAATCTGTCTCCCCCATTTACCCTCTGTATGCAGAGATCTCTGTAGTTGATCATTTCAGATATGTGCTACAGCTATTTACCTCGCTGGAGATTATTTCGAGAAAACAATCTGTATAGGCCGGGCAATGAAAATTTGGCCACCCTGGTCAATGAAAACTGGCAAAGTACTTGACACACTTAATCGAACATATAACAGTGCCAAGACCTTTAGAAGGATCAAACTCATTGAAAATTCATGTTTACCCACGATAACCATTACTAAGCTATGATGAACAAGTCTCTACTACCCATACCCATACACAAACACAACCAGACAGCCATAAACAACCGGCCAATAGAAATTCTGACGCATAGATTAGATAAATACTACAAAGCCATATTAATAACAGAAGGCACTATACAAATACTATACACAAACAATGCAACTCAGTCATGGTCAAAGAAGGCAGCGTTGGGAGACCTAGGAGCTGGGGAGGGAGATTTTGTATCTAAAATAGAATCCAAGTAAGGTGGCCAGCCTACCAATGCTTAACTCACTGTCTTTAGGCCTTTGTTTGTTCATTTAGTCCAGTGCAAATGTTTAATGATTTATATAAATGGTTGATTCACAAAGCATCACTGACAAGCTTTCTGTATGACAAGTAAGGCTCGGATACCATGGGTTCATCTGTGATAGAGTGAAAAACAATAAATCATTTAGAAAGTTGTCTAATCTGCACTTTCGTTTTCTGGTACAATTGAGCTGCTTCGAAACCCGCAAGTGTTTTTTTTTCGATGGCATTAAGTCGGCAGACGTAAACAGTAGGTGAAGCATGCTCGAAAGAAAATCGGTTTGGGACTCCACAATCATGTATACAGAGTCTAACCTCCACAACTACTTCAAAGGGCGCATAGATGCTCATTCAACAACGTAGTCGTTTTTTTGTTTTACATTAAGTTCTACATGATACTTCCGCGATGCCTTTAAAACTTGGCAGAGTGCAGCTGGCTCCGAGGAGGATATGGACGAAATTTGTTTTAACAGTCATGGTTTCATTTCCTTTCTGCATATTCTTGGAGGTTTCAGTTTATGAGTTAGACAGGCAGGTTGTTCCAATTGCTGGGTCTCATTGCCCATATTTTGGTTAAGGGGTTGTTACATGAAGAAGAGATAATAAATGATAACCCTCATTAAGAGTCAGGCGGAGCAAAATTACTGTATGGAGTTCCACTGTGTCTGATTCTAAGTGAACCCAGGTCCCCACACCATGTTTTCCGAGGTGTTGGGATGCCAGGTCTGATTTCACCAGGCAGATAACAATCACCTGAGGCTTTGGACGCAGCCAAGCCTCTTCCCCCATTTTCTTTTCTAGAGGGGGAGCAGAACTGAGCTTCCTATTCCCTCCTCTACCCCTCACATCTCCCTCCCTCCCTTTAGCACCACCCCACACAAAGTTTGCAGCTTCTTAAAGCAGGTGGTAAATGTATGCATTAAACCCCATTAAACTGGGAATTCTCTGTGCTTTTATGACTACTAAATCTGGTCCCACATGGTTAGTCTCCATTCCATGGCTCTAATTAGTTATTGCATGGTATTTGCATGGTGGTATGGCACAATAATGTACGCTAGCGCGGGCGAGGTTTGCATAAGGTTTCTGTGGCGCTCTACAGAAGTACACTTGAAAGTTGACGTGAACTTATTTATGTGCGGTGCTTTGAGGTGGAGAGATCACCCACTCCCCAGTTGGATGACCAAAATCACCCAGTTTGTACAAAAAATTGGTTTCCCAGCACACGCTAATGTCAACATGTATTACCTAAATAACAGATATCAACAATTATTGTCTTTCTTTGTATTTTTTAGGTTTATTCTCATATTTTCTTGTTTAGTTCCTTTTTTAGCCTCTTTTTAGCCAACACGGTTTTGTCGCCCATGGCAGGTGGCCGCGACTTCCTCAGGGCTAAAAGATACAAGCATATGTATTTGCTACTAGAACATGATCCTTTTTTCTAACAATTTAAAGTATAGGTGACATATGTGTCTATATCAATCTTCCTTTTCATTCAGGTGACTTTTTGTGTGTGGCAACCCATGCACATTAGTTATGTCATACAGTAGTGGATATACAAAGCAAAGAAAGTTATATTCCCCAGAAAGAATTTGCATCCCAATTATTGTGAACATTCTTGTTATTTGGTTGATCTTATCTTTGATTGTTTTTTATCTATGTCATATTTATTGAACAGCCGGCTTAGTTTAGACATTTGTATTAACATCTTTTAATTCATTTCTGTTCGCTTCATACATTAGCTTTCATTTATCTTTTTATTATTTGTATTTTACATTTGTCTTGGAAACATGTTCCTTTGATGAGATCAATTGCGTGCCTATGTGTTTTGTCTAAGTAATATCAATCAACCTTTCGTGCAACCTAATATTTGTTGACTTGTGACCTCCCTAAAATCATATAGTATACCTGTTTCGTATGGCAATAGAAAGTGGACTAACCATGTGACATCTATGTTTCCATGGTTGCCATTTTGAAACGGTGTTGAAATTAGTTTCTCTATTCCTTATCACCCGAAAGCTATGTTTGGTAATGTCGACTATACATGTCTAAACTATGATGTAATCCATAATTTTAAGGCCCAAGGTGCTAAGGGAAAAAGAGGCCCTTTGTATTGTCTCCCTAATGCTTACCATGTCTATTTATTTTTCCACAACTATAGTCGCCATCTTTGCATGGTCACCAGTAAGTGCAATAATTGAAGCCCAGCACGCGTTTTCAATGGAAGTTAATCCTCTCAGTTATTCTTCAAATGATTTGACACTATAATGTAGTGTCCCCTACAATATCAAAGCTCATTTCAGTATATTCTTTTTCCAATTATGTGTTTGTATGTTATGGGCGAATCAAAAATATGGTGCTTGTTTACCAAGACATGTGCAGGTACCCAGCATCTGTATAAGTTCAGACAGTCGGTCTGTACAAATCCTCAAGTATTCATTACATTACATAGTTGTATCAAAAAGCAGCGGCAATGATCATCCTTCAGTCACATATTTTTTTACATCATTTTTTAAACATCTCAATCTTTTACCACAGACATAAGTTTTATTTATTTCTTAGACACTCCTATTCACCCAGAAAATACTGAAGCTCATGATCTGTGTTAAGACCCA
This sequence comes from Calotriton arnoldi, assembly GCA_963921515.1. Taxonomy (NCBI): domain Eukaryota; kingdom Metazoa; phylum Chordata; class Amphibia; order Caudata; family Salamandridae; genus Calotriton; species Calotriton arnoldi. The sequence goes on from CAWUFW010000179.1 coordinate 625,250, forward strand.
TTTCAACACATCTCAAGCGTAATATACACATAGCTTCCTTTCTTCTTAGGGTGAGTTCCCTGTTTCCTCCACGAGGGTCTCTAGGTATGTGCTCCATACTGTAGAAGGTGAAAGATCTGTGTGCCCCTTGTTTGTCACAATTTACAATGTGTTCGGCTATGGGGTATCTAATGTCATTCTGTATGACAGCTCTCATATGTTCGTTTATTCTATCCCGGAGAGCCCTTATTGTACTGCCTTCATATCTTAAATTACACTTGCATACAATTGCATATATCACATATTTAGTGTTGCAGTTGATGTTTGATGTAATCTCAAATCTCTGTTTATTGGTCCCTTCAAATTCCTTCTTTTTGTCTGCAGCCCATTTGCAAGTAACACAATGGCCACATTTAAAAAAGCCTTGTTTGTGTCCCTGCAACCAATGTGGTTGTGGAGTGTGAGTCCGATAGCTGGGACTCAACACATTTCTTAGGAACATTCCCTTACAAAAGCTGAAATCAGGTTTATTTGAGATAAATCCTTCACAACTTTTATCCGCCTGGAGGATGTGCCAATGTTTACCCATGATTCATGTCAGTGTTTTTGAGCTATTGCAATAGTCAGTCACCATGCGTATCTTGTTTGTGTTGTCTTGTTTTTTCCCTTTGTCCTTCAATGTATCCGTTCTCTGTATCTTGGATATTCTTTGGTTAGCTTTCATTAGTGTGTTCTGATTATAATTTCTATTAATGAATCTGGAGTTCATATCAGTTACGCAGTTTTGAAACTCCACCTTATGACTGCAATTACATCGTGCACATACCAACTCTCCATATGGAATGGCATTGATCTGGTGTTTGAGAAGGCAGCTGCTAGCATGAAGTAATGCATTGCAGGAGCTTGGCTTGCGGTACAATTTGCTGTGTATCCTGTCCTTCTCTATGTAAAGTTCTACATCCAAAAATACCAGTCTTTGTGTACTGTGTTCATACGTTGCTCTTAATGTTGCTCTTATTGCTGTTTAAATGGTGGCAGAATTCATGTAATTTATCAGTGGATCCAGTCCAAATCATGAGGCAATCATCGATAAATCTGCCCCAGTATAGGATGAATTTGTTCCATTGTGACCCTTTATGTACCCATATCCATTCCTCCTCTAGGCGGCTCATGAACAGATTAGCATAAAATTGGGAAAATCTCGAGCCCATGGCCACTCCCTGTCTTTGCTTGTACCAATCATTTTTTTAAATAAGAACACATTATTGGTTAGGTCAGTCTTGTCATTTCCACCAGCATTTCTGTATGTTCCAATAAGCTCGCAGATCTAACATTTAACATACGTTCTAAAGCCTAGATCCCCAGGTCGTGCTTAATGCTCGTGTATAGTGAAACAACGTCTAAAGTTACTAAAGTCATGTTAGGTTTCCATATTATATCAGCCAATAGGTTCAAGATGTGTTTTGTGTCCTTTATGTGTGATGGTAAATTGGACACTATTGGTTGTAGAAAAATATCCACGTATTCCGAAAGTCTTTCGGTAGGTCCCCCTATGTTAGATATTATTGGTCTCCCCGGTGGGAAAGGGAGATTCTTATGTATTTTCAGAAGGGTGTATATACATGGAAATCTTGTTTATTTTGAGGTACATGTATTCATGTTCATCTAAGAGGCATGCATCATGCCACTGCCTTAGTGAGTGTTGATTTTGTTCATCAGTGCCCATATTGGGTTGTTATCCAATTTTTCATAGCATATTTCGTCATTAAGCTGTGAGAGTATGTCATGTTCATATTCTGTAGTGTTTATAAGAACTATGTTGCCCCCTTTGTCAGCTTCACGTATAGTCAAGCTACCGTCCTCTTTTAATATTTTTAGTGCTTCCCGTTCCCCTTTGGTGAGGTTGTCAGGTGTACCTTGACGTGTTACTTTATTGATGTTTAACTTGTCTAAATTATTTAAGACTAGTTTGTGAAAAATATCAATATTGTTACCCATAGGTAGATTGGGTGTCCATCTTGATTTCTCTTTTAGCCCACTGGTAGTACTATAGTCCATTTGAATATTTAAGTCCTCCAGAACTCTAATGGTAGTCGTTGGGTCCCCCTCATAGTCAATTATTGAGAGTATTGTCCTCGTATCATAAATATCCTGTATAGATAATTCACTCAACATAATATGTTGAGATTCGTTCCCTGGTTTATTGAGCTGTGGGTTGAGACTAAGGGGCCGATTCCGATCACGGCCGTTAGGGCACCGAATCGGATTTGGCTTTACCGGATCCAATTTGGACGCCCTGTTTCCGACCGATTCGAACACCCGTCCGCGCGAGCAAGTACGATGCGAGCGTACGCGAAATCCCCGACCGACTCGTTCCCGGCTCCGAACCGCTCCGACCGACCCGTACGGACTCGACTCGCACCACGCAATGGAGACGTTCCCCGACTGGGCAAGTACGATGCGCGCCTCGAACAGTCCGACCGACTCGCGCCGTCCGGCTCGAAAGAGCAGTCGGAGCCGGACTTCGGGGGTCCGTGTCGGACCCCACTGTACGCGTAGCCGCGCGAGTCGCACACAGGGGGGATCCATGGGTCCCCCCTACACATGCATGTACGGCGCGAGTCGCACGACGCGTACCCGCTGTAGGGGGCACCCTTGTTCACGACGCACCCATTGAGTCAATGGGAGCCCGTGTACGCGTCGTACGACCGGCTCCCATTGACTTCAATGGGAGTCCGACCGAATCGAGTCCGATAGCATGCGTCCGCATCGTACTCGTTCAGTCGGACTGCTAGAGTCCGGTTCGGTCGGAAATCTCTCCGAATCCGACTCGGTCGGAGAGATTTCCGGCCCGAATCAGAATCGGCCCCAAAGTGTTTTTTAATTTTCAACCGTCTGATGAATTTAAAGATATCTATTTTCATTTTGCAAATATCTCTCCCATTATTGGGTCAAAAGCTCATACCCTTTTGTAAGAGTGAGAGCATGACCCTGCTGAGTGATTTGTCTGTTAAGTTAACCACTGTAATGTCATCTAGTTTCTTTTGTTCCAAAAGCGTTTTTTCATTCTCCCGTTCCTGCCTCCTGTGCCTCCCCCTCTCTTTCCCCTCCTTGTTTTCTTATAGTGTCCACACGTTGTGTTTGTTCACGGTTGCCCTTCTTTATCCTCTCTTAAAAAACAGTTACTGGGGGATAAGTTGTTTGAAGCTCCCTGTCCTCCATCTGATTCGCTCTCACTAGTCTGTGGGGTGTTTAGTGAGGTTTAGTGAGGTTTAGTGAGATGGAGCTCGAGCTTGGGACGACGGAAGGCTGCACGAGCAAACACTCTGGTAAGATTTCAGAACTTCCCTTGCAGATTAGGGAGCTTAAAAGGTTAGATAGGCATACATATAGGACTTAGCCCTGATAAATTCAATTTTATTAAATTTTTCAGAAGGCGGTAAAACGGATGACAACAAATAATAAGGGATAATACTGATACGATTGGGTGAGAAAAACTAATGAAGACAAGGAACTATTTGGGGAAACCGGGACGGAATTACAACCGGTTACAAGGTAGGAGCATGGCCCGCACAGACCGAATGATATAGTATGCTAGTAGGATTTACATAAAAATTATGGCCTGTTGACCGACAAAAACTTTGCCTGTACTTAGTATATTTCAGATAACACTAACCATACCGATGAAACCGGTATAATATATGATTTTAGGGGGGGTCACAAGTCAACAAATATTAGGTTGCACGAAAGGTTGATTGATATTACTTAGACAAAACACATGGGCACACAATTGATCTCATCAAAGGAGCATGTTTCGAAGACAAATGTAAAATACAAAAAATAAAAAGATAAATGAAAACTAAGTATGAAGCGAATAGAAATGAATTCAAAGATGTTAATACAAATGTCTAAACTAAGCTGGCTGTTCGATAAATATGACAGATAAAAAACAATCGAAGATAAGATCAACCAAATAACAAGAATGTTCACAATAATTGGGATGCAAATTCTTTCTGGGGAATATAACTTTCCTTGCTTTGTATATCCACTACTGTATGACATAACCAATGTGCATGGGTTGCCACACACAAAAAGTCACCTGAATGAAAAGGAAGATTGATATAGACACATATGTCACCTATACTTCAAATTGTTAGAAAAAAAGGATTATGTTCTAGTAGCAAAAACATATGCTTGTATCTTTTAGCCCTGAGGAAATCGCGGCCACCTGCCATGGGCGACGAAACACGTGTTGGCTAAAAAGAGGCTAAAAAAGAACTAACAAGAACATATGAGAATAAACCTAAAAATACAAAGAAAGACAAGAATTGTTGATAACTGTTATTTATGTAATACATGTTGACATTAGCGTGTGCTGGGGAAACCAATTTTTGGGCACAATAATGTACATTTTGCATGCAGAATTCCACTCCAGCAGTAGTCTTCAACTCACTCAGTTGTGGGAAGCACTTGTCAATGAAGGATGATGACATATTAGGATTATTCATTTGAAAGATCTAAGTGTTCTCCTCATTAACTTGATTATCAAACATAAAATAATATTGACTGGTGACAGTAATGTATTGAATATGAATAAATAGAGTCAGGTGTGGGAGTGAAACAGATCGCCCTGTCATCCATACAGACTGGTCAGTTAATTATAGGAGTGATGGCCTAAAATATTAGCAAAGGAGGGGTGCTGCAAAATTGGATAGAAAGCAGATCGAGGGTAAACAGTACACTGAAGAGTGACAAAGAAAAACCATGTATGTTTTTATCTCATTTCAAGTGTATCAGACTCTTATTTTATGATGCACTAGCACAAAAAGCAAGATCAAAAGACTAGACTACAAGTATAGAAGTTCCCTCAAGCCAAGGCATCAGGTAATGTAATTACATTACCTACAGCGGCTAATACCATTATGTGACTTAACATATGTGAAAATTAATCCATTGTCCATGTTCAATAGGCTTGTGAATGTATTTCTTAAACACGAATTGACAAACACTGCAAAAATATACTGTTCACATTGTTGCATTAGGCTTGTAGGATTGTGAATCTATACATTCTCTCATCTTCATTTCTGTAAGTAACAACCTAGGGGTCGATTCCGATCTCGGCCGGTAGGGCTCCGAATCGGATTCGGCTTAACCGGATCCGATTCGGAGCCCTATTTCCCGACCGATCCGTACGCGCGTCCGGACGAGCGAGTACGATGCTAAATTGCCGACCGACTCGTCCGGGCGTCCCGACCGCTCCGACCGACTCGATCCCGGCTCCAACCGCACCGACCGACTCGCACGGACACGACTCGCACCGCGCAATGGAGACGTTCCCCGGCCGGGTAAGTACGATGCGCGCCGCGAGCAGTCCGACCGAGCCGCGCACTCCGGCTCGAAAGAGCAGTCGGAGCCGTACTTTGGGGGTCTGTGTCGGACCCCCCTGTACGCGTAGCCGCGCGAGTCGCACACAGGGGGGACCCATGGGTCCCCCCTACCTGTGCGTGTACGGCGCGAGTCGCTTCACCGCGTACACGCTGTAGGGGGCGCCCTTGTCCGCCTCGCACCCATTGAGTCAATAGGAGCCCGCGTACGCGTTGTACGACAGGCTCCCATTGACTTCAATGGGAGTCCGACCGACTCGAGTCCGATGGCATACGTGCGCATCGTACTCGTTCGGTCGGGCTGCACGGGTCCGATTCGGTCGGAAATCTCTCCGGGTCCGGCTCGGTCGGAGAGATTTCCGGCCCGAATCGGAATCGGCCCCCTAGTGTGTCCAAATTAGTATGTACAATAGGTTTATTATGTCTAACGCCTTCATGGTTTTTTATGTTAGACATCATCCTGTAGAATCAGATTTGGGTGTATTAGTGATTCCACATATGTATTCACACATTATTATCCCCTGTAAAATCAGGTTTGGATGAATCAGTGACTCCTCATATGTATTCACACATTACTATCCCTGTAAGAAACCTCTTGGTATGTTCAAATAAACTGGTGCACGTATGTGGAAATTGTTATATAGATTTCCATTCAAATCACATTGTTGATTATCAAGATGAAGATTGTAACTCGTCTTGGTATTGTACACCCGTTTTTCAATGTGAAAAAGCAAATGCTACATGCGTCAGTCATACTGGAAGGAGAGTGGTCCGCATGCAGGTAGATATCTCTATCTATAGGCTCATCCCCACCGCATCTTCAGGAAATGCTTCTGTTCTGACGAGAGCTCGGAGGTATGATTTTCCTTCAACCTATGCAACTATTAGACAGCTGTGAGTGGTTTTCATTACATGGTAATTATCAATGGTACTTTATTTGATTTTATACACAGGTAGTTCAATGGTTTTACCAGTTTGGGTGGACACAAGATAAATTAACTAAATCGAAAACGCAGCCCGCTGTGTGTATACTTAAGGTCAATGAAGCTGTTTTTTTTTGGGAAGGTATTTTTGTGGTCCTATTTTTCGACACTGATATCTTTCAGATACCCCTTGACTAATTGAGTTACTACCTTGATGTGTGACATGCACCACACATACTTTGGGGAGAGAAGTTAGTGAAACTTATATCCCTCTTTGCGATTTGAGCTGTATGAGTAACTATGTAGTTATAATTTGGTACTGTATTAACCGCAGTTTTACTTTGAAACACAGACCCTTGAGAGGTTGCTTCAGCTTTGGGTGACCCTTTGGAAACTTTTTGAATGCTCCCACTCTTGTGCTGAGGTGCTTGAGCACTTACCTGATGAAATCATTGAGGATAATTATGTCAGGTTTTCAATACACATAACAATCATTTGGTATACCCATTTCTACCGTTTATGGTGTCTCCATATGGTATACTTCCCTTGTTGTCCTGATGAAGACCCCTGTTGATTTTGTCAGACACACGTTGGATGTTTAGGGTCGAAATGTCGACGGTTATATTTTCTCTGTACCATTCAAACTGACTGTCTGTTGAAGAATATATTTATGAACACAAATCTGCAACATTTTGCATAGTCATGGGTTAGAAATGGAGGTTTCTATTTGGCAGAGGTATGTACCTTTGTCCAAGTAGGGACCCTTGCTTCTAGTCAGGGTAAGAGGAATACACACTTTAGATAACCATTGCTCACCCCCTTGGTAGCTTGGCACGAACAGACAGGCTTATCCCAAAGGCAATGTGTAAAGTGTTTGTACTCAAAACACACAGTAACACAGTGAAAACACCACAAATTGACACTACACCAGTTTAGAAAAAGAAAGTATCTTTATCTAAACCCAACAAGACCAAAACAACAAATATCCAACATACATGTATCAAATTATGGCGTTAGAACAGTTATTGCAAAAATAGAACTTGTAGAAACAAAATAGCTCCAACTGGGGCTATTATGACATCGTGACCGGCATAAATCCAAAGTACGGCGAAGACCGCAAGGTGCGCAGCACGGGCAAAGAGCCACATGGACCCCCAAATAACAGTACCATGGAAAACGAAGTCTATGGTCGGTGGTAAGGCGTCAGTTCCGATGAGGCGATGCGAAGTCGAAGAGTTTGTGAAGTCACCCTTGTCGGTTATCGGCTCCGCGATAATGGGATGCAGGCGCTGGGGGTGACGGCATCGGTGCGAGCACTGGTGTTGGGAAGATCGATACCTGCAGGCGTCGGTAGGCATTGAAGGGCATCAGAGCTGCAGTGCAGGCAGGACGGTGCGTTGTGCACTTCAGGAGCAGTGCCCTCGGCATCGGTGCGGGTCACGGTGTCACCGGCGGCATCGCTGGCGGCATCAGAGTTGTTTTTCTTGCTTTGCAGCAGCAACCACACAATTCTCAGGGCCCAGGAACTGGAATTGGCACCCTTTTGAATGCAGGAGTCCACACAGGAGTCCAAGTGCTGGTCACTGGGTTGCAAGTGAAGTCTTTGTGTCCCTGAGACTTCAGAACAGGAGGCCAGCACACGCAAGCCCTTGGAGATTCTTCTTCAAACAGGTTCACAGCAAAGGTCCAGTCTTTGTCCTTTCCTTGGCAGAAGCAGCAACTTTTTGTCAACCCAGCAAAGCACACAGCAAAGGGGCAGTCCTCCTCCTCACACCTCTCCAGCTCTTCTCCTTGGCAAAGGTTCCTCTTGAGTCCAGAAGTGATCTAATTCTCTGGTGTTTAAGGTCCAATGCTTACACCCCATTTTGTCTTTGTTCTTTTGTGGCAAGGGTCTCTCAGCCCAGTCCAAACCAGTTCTGTCCTCTCTGGTGCAGCCTGACCACAGGAGGTGGAGACAGCATTGTGCAAAGGAGGCACTGCCTATTCAGGTGTAAGTACAACTCCTCCCACCGCTCTAAATGCAGCCAAGGTCTATTCAGCTCAGCTACGAGTCACCCTGAAAAGGCAGGACAGACCTCAACGCCCCTTGTGGCTTTCTACAGTGAATGCACATCCCCAGCCCCCGTCACTCCAAAACCAGACAGTCAATACACTAAATAGCAGAGGCACACAGAATGGTTAGTTAAGAAAATGCCTACTTTCTAAAAGTGGCATTTTCAAACACACAATTTAAAAACCAACTCCCTAAAAAGACGTGTTATTAAATTCTGAGCTCAGAGAGCCTAAACTCCACTTCTCCATCTTGTCCTGATGGAAAGTGGTACCTGTAAGATGTTACAAAGTAACTCCCATGTTAGCCTATGGGACAGATAGCCTTTCAATAGTGAAAAAGAAATTGGCAATATTTCACTATTAGGACATGTAACACACACTAGTACATGTCCTACCTTTTACAGGTTCACTGACAGAATATCGATGTAAAAAATATAGAAGTAAAAATATAGATGAAATAATATAGAATGCAAAAATATCGACTCCCTATATTTAAACAAGTACAAAAATATTGAGAAAAAATATTGATGTAAAAATATAGTTGCACAAAATATCGATTTTTATATATATATAAAATAAAATAATAAATATTAAATATGTTAAATAATAAAATTAATATAAAAAATAAAGTAGATTTAATATAAATTTTAACAAATAGAACAAATAAACTTAATTAAGAAAAGTTAAACACACATACATAATAATATATATATATTTACATTAAAACTATTAAACTATTCATTTTAATTTATTTTATAATTCTGAAATTATATAAAAATGTACATATATATATTGTGAAGCAAGATACTTATTTTGCTGGCACTGTGCCGAGAACATTAAGTGGTTTTCTTTCTAAACCCCTTCACTTGTGTCGGGTCTTAGGAGTAATTCTCCTCCAACTTGGATAGATCTGGCTTAACATATGTTTTTTATATACTCTCTCATGGGAACACATGCAAACTTTGGAGACACACCTGTATGATTTTAATACAGTGCATCTAGTTATTGACTGTGGATGCAATTACAGCCACTGAAACGGAAGCAGGTGTTAGATTCTGGCACTATGCCAATACCGCCTTTTGACAGCGTCTGTTTCCTTTCCTCTTTTTCCAACCAATCACATTGTCAATATGTATTGTGACGAGTAATACTCTGTCGGTTTAAATGTGATTTGCATTACAAATATTGAGGGAATACCTGTATGAATTGTAATACAGCTAACGCAATTGTGTATGGTCAATGTTTAACCTAAAGTAGGGTAATCTGTATGAATTTTAATACAGTTTAGCAAACTTTTGCATGTTACAAAATGGATGCCGTTTTGGTAACAAGTGGCCCATGTACTCCCTTGTCCCCCCTTGATTTCTACTCCCCCTATGTATTGCAAGTCTCTACCCACAATACAGTGTGTGACCAAGCTTGCTTTGCAAGCGAAACGCGTAACCTGGATTAAAAACCAACTTTTGGTAATTGCAATACCTCTGAGTGATTGCTTTATTTGAGTGAATCAGTGATATATATATATATATATATATATATATATATATATATATGTACAATAACATAAAATCTCATTAAAAAACACAATCTATTATAAATTAAAACATTAAACCATTTAAAAATCTTCAAACTTGAAATTTCCCACTCCAGTCAGTGCAACAGTAGGGAAAGTGTTGGATAGAGGAGAGGTAAAAATTACTATTCCCACTCCAGTGAGTGCAACAGTAGGGAAAGTGTTGGATAGTGGAGGGGTAAAATTTACTATTCCCACTCCAGTGAGTGCAACAGTAGGGAAAGTGTTGGATAGTGGCAGGAAAAAATTTACTATTCCCACTCCAATAAGTGCAACAGTAGGGAAAGTGTTGGTAGCTAAGGGGTAAAAATTACTATTCCCACTCCAGTGAGTGTAACAGTAGGGAAAGTGTTGGATAGCAGAGGGGTAAAAATTACTATTCTCACTCTTGTGAGTGCAACAGTAGGGAAAGTTAAATTAAAAACAAACAAAATATTAATAACAACAATAATATATTTTTTTTAAATACCAAAATAAACTAAAGAATATATAAATATGTTAAAAATTAAAATACAAATATATTTACAAATATATTTATTATTAAATTAAAATGTAAAAACACATATTATAATTAGGGCTACCGGTTTTATGGTATTTATTTTTTCCACATTTCCGTCTTTATTTATCCATATCTATTTTTTGGTCATATCTGTATTTATCCATAATTATTTTGGGTTTTGTGAAAAAAATGAGTCCGAAACTGGAACATTTCCACATTTATTTATGATAAATATGAACTCATGCTTGAATGCCTTCCAGGTTTCAGAGATATGAACATCTGAAGAAGATAAATGAATGCGCCAATGTGAAAATATGCAAATTTCGGTATCAACCTTGTGCATGTCTACTGCTGTTTAAACCTCTGTACTAAAAATCCTTTCTTTATTAACCCCTTACCTATCAATTCACAGAGCTATTGGCCAGGCAGCCATGGCAGAGAGTATTTAAAATCACCCAAAAGCAACCCTATTTCCGTTTTTATCCACATTTAAGGATAAAACAGACAAACAAATGGTTTTCTGTCTGCATGTTATCTGCAAAAATCAGTAAAAACGGAAAACAGGGAGCCTTAATTATAATGTTAAATACATATGACAAATACCTACAAATATTATATTAAATAAAAGAAAAAATTATTTTCAAACAAATAAATATTTTTGATTAGAAGTGAGTTGGAAACAAAAACATTAATTATTACCTAAATTTACTTTTTTATTTCCTACCCTATAACACCATACAATTCACAACCCACATCTAAATTTAAAAAATAATTACTTCCTTCATTAACATAATTAATTACCAATTAAAGAAATATTAATTAAAAAACAAATTAAAACTCATAAAACTGAATTAACTTCTTCCCACACTTTACCCCTATAATCCCCACAGCTAAAACTAAACTGTAAAAAAATTAATTACACAATTAAAACTTATTTTCAATTAAAAAACTAATCATCTTTAACTAATTATAAAGTAAAATTAATTTACTCCCCACACTGTACCCCTATAAGAATAAAACCCACACTAAAAATAAAAAATAAAATACCCTAATTAAATATCAATTAATTAAACCTAAAATTAATTACACAATTTCCATATTTAATTTTCAATTAATTAATTAATATTAATGATCAATTAATTATTAATTAAACATAAATTACTTCCCATCCTCTACCCCTATAACCCCCAAAACCCGCATGTAAAATTAATTACACAATTTCCATAATTAATTTTCAATCAATTAATTAATATAAATTAACAATTATTAATTAATCAAAAGTTACTTCCCACCCTTAACCCCTATAAATCCCACACCTAAAAATAATTACACAATTACCATAATTAATTACCAATTGATTAATTAACATTAATTAACAACTAATAATTAATTACAAAAAATTACTTCCCACCCTTTACCCCTATAAACCCCACATCCCATACCTAAAAAAAAATACACAATTACCATAATTAATTACCAATTAATTAATAAATTAATATTAATTACAAATAAATTACTTCCCACAATTAACACTATAAAAACTCAATTAACTAAATAATAATAAATAAAAAATAATCATTCATTTATTATAATTAAATTACTTCCCACCCTATTTCCCTATAAACCCACTACCCGCTACAGAACTAAAAAACGCAAAATTTACTTAAAATAAAATTGATAACCACTAAAAATATAACACATATATTAAAAAAATAAACAATACTTATACAAAAAAACATACATCACATACATTTAAAATAGAAACTAAAATACATAACACTAAATAAAAAATCGATATTTTAAACAACTATATTTTTGCAAACGATATTAATGACTTCTATATTTTTGAAAACGATATTTCTTACCTTAAACTCGATATTCTTGACCACGATATTCTTGCTGTCAATATTTCTGTGTAACTATATTTCCAACTCAATATTTGTGTAAGTCAACATTTCCAACTCGATTTTCTGTCTGAATACCATTTTACCTACACTGCACCCTGCCCATGGGGGTACCTTGGGCCTACCTGAGGGGTGCCTTACATGTAAGAAAGGGGAAGGTGGGGCTTGTCAAGTGGGTGCACTTGTCAGGTCGACATGGTAGTTTAAAACTGCGCACAAACACTGCAGTGGCAGGGCTGAGATTCCTTTACAGGGCTACACATGTGGGTGACACAATCAGTGCTGAAGGCCCAGTAGTAGCATTTGATTTACAGGCCCTGCCACACTCAGTGCACTTTACTATGGACTTACCAGTAAATCAAAAATGCCAATCAGGGATAATCAATCAGAATAACAATTTACACAGGGAGCAATTGAACTTTGACACTGATCAGCAGTGGCAAAGTGCCCAAAGCATCTAAGCCAGCAAAAACTAAGTCCAGCATCGCATCAAAAATACAGGAGGTAGCGGCAAAAGGTCAGGGGAAACCACGCCAAGGATGCCAAGTCTAACATGTGTCCCCTCCAGCTGAAAAGTGTGGAGAACTACCCACCCTCTTGGGAGTTCTCATCACTAAGGCGGAAGAATCTGGACAGCCCTTCAGCACTGGCGTGTTCTGTACCAGGGCGGTGTTCCATCATAAAGTCCATTCCCTGTAGGGAGATGGACCACCTCAACAGTTTTGGATTCTCACCCCTCATTTGCATCAACCATCTGAGGGGCCTGTGGTCTGTCTGAACCTGGAAGTGAGTCCCCAACTAATAGGGCCCTAGCTTCATCAGCGCCCAGACCACAGCAAAAGCTTCTCGCTCAATTGCACTCCACCTCTGTTCCTTGGGGAGTAGCCTTCTACTAATGAAAGCTAACGGTTGGTCCAAGCCCTCGTCGTTCAATTGTGAGAGAACTGCACCTTCACCATGCTCTGAAGCATCTGTCTGCACAACAAATTCTTTGGAGGAATTGGGTGCCTTGAGCATGGGCGCCGTGCACATGGCAGATTTCAGGGCATCAAAAGCGGTCTGACAGGCATCAGTCCAGATCACTTTCCTTGACTCCTTCCTTGAGGTCAGCTCTGTCTAGGGGGCAGCCATGGTGCCATACCCCTTGACAAACCATCTGTAGTAGCCGGTGAGACCTACGAAGGGTCTCACCTCTGCCTGGGTCTTGGAGGGCTCCCAAACCAGAATGGTGTCAATCTTAGGTTGTAGGGGTGCCACCTGGCCGCTTCTAACCTGGTGCCCTAAGTACACCATAGACCCCTGCCCTATCTGGCACTTACTGGCCTTGATAGTGAGGCCTGCCTTCTGCAGAGCCTTCAACACTTCACAGAGGTGTTGCAAATGATCCTCCCAGCTGGAGCTGAACACTGCATTGTCATCCAGGTAGGCGGTGCTGAATTCCTCCAGCCCGGACAGTACTTGGTTGACCAGTCTCTGGAATGTGGCAGGGGGGTTCTTCAACTCAAAGAGCATGACATGGAACTGTTAGTGCCCCTTTGGCTTTGAGAATGCAGACCTCTCTTTAGCCCCCACAGTTAAGGCAATCTGCCAGTACCCAGACATTTGTTCAAACGTGCTGAGGTACCGGGCAGCTCCCAACTGATCAATGAGCTCATTAGCTCTGGGGATGGGGTGCGCATCAGTCCTGGTGACAGCATTGAGCCCACGGTAGTCCACACAGAAACGCAGTTCAGGAGTGGCACTTGGTGAAGCAGCTTTCAGAACCAAGACCACTGGGCTAGCCCAGGGCCTGCTGGAGGGCTCAATCACCCCTAACACTAACATCTTGGAAACTTCTTCCTTTATGCTAGCCCTGACCTTGTCAGTCAACCTGTACATTTTGTGTTTTACAGGCAAACTGCCCACAGTGTCCACATCATGGACACCCCAGTTGGGAATTCTAGGGGTCAGGGAGAACAGGGAGGTGAACTGTCCCAGCACCTGGCCACAGTCCCTCTGCCTCTCTGGAGTCAGGGTGGGAGAGCGATTCACACCATCCACTGATCCATCATGTTCCTTGGCAGACAGGGGGTCAGGAAGAGGCTCACTCTCCTCTTCCATTCCATCATCTGTAGCCAGAAGCATACTTACTCCAGACCTTTTAAAGTGAGGTTTGAGGCGGTTCACGTGCAGGACCCTCAACGGGTTCCTAGGAGTCTGCAAGTTCACCAAGTAGGTGACTTCACTCTTGCGCTCCACCACCTCAAATAGCCCAGTCCAGTTGTCCTGGAATGCACAAGGCTCCACTGGTGCCATCACCCACACTTTTTGGCCAGGCACAAACTTCACCAGAGTGGCATTCTGGTCGTACCACCGTTTCATCTCCTCCTGGCTGGATTCCAGGTTTGCCTGGGCGAGTTTCCTGAAGCATTGAGTCTGGTTCCTGAAAGCCAGCATGTAGCTGAACACATCCTGGGGGGTCTTGCCGGGAGGTTTCTCCCAGCCCTCCTTCACCAGACTGAGAAGTCCTCTCACAGGGTGCCCAAACAGCAATTCAAAGGGACAGAACCCTAAGGATTTCTGCAGTACCTCCCTGTAGGCAAACAACAGGCATGGTAAGAAGATGTCCCACTTACGTCTCATGGCTTCTGCAAGAACCTTTATCATGCCTTTCAGGGTTCGGTTGAATCTCTCAACCAACCCATTTCCTTGGGGATGGTAGGGAATGGTGAATTTGTACATTATACCGCACTCCTCCCACAAAGACGTCATATACCTAGATATGAAGTTGGTACCCCCGTCTGATACCACCTCTCTGGGGAACCCCACACGGGAAAAGAACACTATCAACGCAAGGCTCACTACAGGGGCCGTGGTTGTCCTGAGAGGGACAGCTTCTGGGTACCGGGTGGCATGGTCCACCAAGACATACTTGTTTCCTAGGCTGTCTTGGGTTCCAGTGGCCCCACAATATCAATACCCACCCGCTCGAAAGGGGTGCTCACCACAGGAAAAGATTGGAGGGGAGCCTTACACTTCCCCCCACTCTTGCCGCTTGCTTGGCAAGTCCGACAAGACCTGCAATGAGTATCAGTGTGCCTTCACATTTGGGGCCAAAAAAAGTGGGTGACAAGCCTGTGGAAGGTTTTGTTGCGCCCCAAATGTCCTGCCAAATGCACATCATGAGCCAGACCCAGTAGGAAGGTCCTGAAGCACTGGGGTATCACCAGCACACGGGCTGACCCAGGCTCAGCATCCTTAGGCTAACTATATAGGAGACCATTCTCCCAATAAATCCAATGTGATCCAGTCTGATCACCTGCTGCCTGGTCTGCAGCCTATTGCCGCAAACCAACAAGAGTAGGGCACTCCATCTGCGCCTTGCTGAACTCCTTCCTGGTGGGACCCCCTTCCTCCTGCCAATGGGTCGCTCAGGCACATCTCCCAGTTCGGCCACTTGCTCCCCTGTAGGTTCCAGGGCATACCCCTCAAGGTCTGCCTCCTCCTGGCCCGTGGGAACTTCTGGGGCAGGTTTCCCGCCTCCCCTGCCCCTCCTCTTTCTGGCAGGCACCTGGGCCACTGTTTCATGCTCCAGGTTCTCTTGATTACCCCTACTGGCAGCCGTGGCCCATGCAGGTAAGAGCGGTGGGGCCGGGTGGGGGGGATTTGGACAGATGACGAGGGAAAATTAATTATTTATTTAATTTACCCTCGTCGTCTGTCGAAATGGCCCCACCGCTCTTACCTGCACGGGCCGCGGCTGCCTACTGGCTGCCATTGGCCGAGTGGTCACACATGCTCACTCAGGCCGACCCAGCATTTCCAAATGAGCCCGGCGTTCCACCTCCTTCCAAGGGGAACTTCTCCAGGTAATTGCCAAGCAGACTCACAACGACCTTCAAGTGACCTAAGACCCCCCACTGAAAGGAAACCTGCGCCACCTTACACAGGCACTCAGAATTGTCTGCAACAACTACAGGGTGAAGTACATTGGGGATTACCTGCTCTTCAGAAACCCACTGACACCTCACAGATGTCACACTGGCTCCAGTGTCTCTCAGAGCTTCCATCCTCCTCCCATTGATGGTCACCCACTGCAGGTACTTCTTAGTGTTATCCGGCAGGCAGGTTTCCTGAACCATCTATCTCCTAGCGAGATAATGGTCCTCACAGCTGGCTCACCCCATCACTAGGAACTCATTCCTCCCCCAGCACTACACTAACTAACCCCGGTGACAGTGCACCAGTGGGTGCCGGTGTGGGCTTGGGACATCTGGGATCCCCCTTCATGTGATCCTCCTGACCTCATGTGTAACACCTGCGGGGACCCTCGTCGCCTGACTTACCTCTAGGGGGGCATGGCTTTCTACCACTGGGTGGCTGGAAATCTTCACCCTGGGAACTATTTTGGGGCCCTTTAGAGAACTCCTTTTGGTTACTCTTATCCCCCCCACTCTTCTGCTGGGGACCCTGCCCACTCTTGGTTGGGTTTCCCAAATACCCCTTGGGGACCCTGGTACTTGGCCAGCGGTCCACCTCCTGAGCAAGCTTCCGGGGGTCAGTCCGCTTACTATCTGCTTACTATCCATCAAATGCTGGCGCAGCTCTGGAACACAAAGACTAGACAGGTGCTCCCAGACAATTAAATCATGCATCCCTTTGTAGTCAGTTACATTGCTGCCCTTTATCCAACCATCCAGTGCTCTGCAAAACAAATTCACACATTCCACCCAAGTGTTAGACTTAAGCTTTTTAAAAGATCTGAATTTCTCCCTGTACTGCTCAGGTGTGAGCACATACATGAGGCAGAAAGCCTCCTTCATATTGGGATAAGTGGGAGAACCCTCCTCCTCCAAAGGTGTCAGGGTGTTCTTCCCATTGGCCTCAAAGTGTTTCCACAGACCCGCCCCCCAATATTTCTCTGGGACCTCATTCATGTGGAGTGCTGTCTCATAAGATACAAACCAAACATAAATATCCTCCCCCTTCTGGTAACTCTGCATTAGATCTTTAACAATGTAGACTGCACTGGCTGTACGCTGCCACCATTTGAGCTGGACTCTGCCTGCTTGGCCTTAATGTCCAGCTCCCTCAGTCTTAGCTCATTTGCCAAAAGCAACTTCTTTTCTTCCAAGACATGAGCTTTCTCTGCCTCAATCTCTAGGTTCTTCATCTGGAGCTTCATAACCTCCAATTCATGATTTCTGACCCTCTGCCTTTCCTCCATTTCCTCTGGAGACAAATGTCTGGAAGACACACTACTGTCAGCCACAGAAGCTGCTCTTCCTACAGGAAAATCCTGGGACCTAAAGCCCCCTTCTCACAAATCGAGATCCACAACTGCATCTTCTGTCTCCCCAGCTTCTCTGGCCTCCCACCAGGCACTCAAGGCCTTCTGCAGCTCCTCTTTCCTAGAGGCGCTCTTTATGGGGCATCCAAAGCTTTTGCAAAATTGTCTAAGTTGATCCACTTTGTATGTATGCAACATTCCAATATCAAACTCCAATTCTGCAACCTCACTTGCTGGTTTACCATTTAGAGACATGGTGGGTCAGATGAAAAATAAAACCAAAAACACAGTATGTGGTTGCGTAGTGGTCTGCTCTAGACTAGTGATGTTCACCAGTCACTTTTTGTCAAGTACAAATACAAGTTCAATCCTCACCGCTGACCACCAGTGTTAGAGATGGAGGTCTCTAGTTGGCAGAGGTATGTACCTTTGTCCAAGTAGGGACCCTTGCTTCTAGTCAAGGTAAGGGGGATACACACTTTAGATAACCCCTGCTCACCCCTTTGGTAGCTTGGCACGAGCAAACAGGCTTATCCCAAAGGCAACGTGTAAAGTATTTATACTCAAAACACACAGTAACACAGTGAAAACACTACAAATGGACACCACACCAGTTTAGAAAAATAAAGTATCTGTATCTAAACCCAAAATGACAAAAATTCAACATGCATATATCAAATTATGACTTTAGAACAGTTATTGCAAAAATAGAACTTGTAGAAACAAAATAGCTCCAACTGGGGCTATTACGACATCGTGACAAGCATATATCCAAAGTATGGCACCGACCGTGAGGTTTGTGGCGTCGGGCACGGAGTCACACGGACCCCCAAACAACAGTACCTTGGAAAACTAAGCCTATGGATGATGCACTGCGTTGTGGAGGTGAGGCGTTGGTGCCGAGGTCGAGGACGGTTCCCTGGTTGCCACGGGGAAGGTAAAGTGCCATGTCCGTGAGGAGGCGAGGTGTCGAATCCAGCACAGGGGAAGTCGGCGGCGTCGGTGGTGAGGCGTTGGTTCTGATGAGGCAATGCGAAGTCAAAGAGTTTGTGAAATCACCCTCCTCGGTTATCAGCTCCGCGATAACTGGATGCAGGCCCTAGCGGAGATGTTGTCGGTACGGGCGCTAGGATCGGGAAGGTCAATAACTGCAGGTGTTGGCAGGTGTCGAAGGGCATCAGAGCTGTGGTGCAGGCGGAGCGGTGCGTTGTGCACTTCACGAGCGGTGCCCCCGGTCTCGGTGCAGGTAGCGGCATCACTAGCAGTGTCGCTGACGGCATCAGAGTTGTTTTTCTTGCTTTGCACCACCAATCACACATTCTCAGGGCCCAGGAACTGGAATTTTCCCCCTTTTGAATGCAGGAGTCCACACAGGAGTCCAGGTGCTGGTCAGTGGGATGCAGGTGAAGTCTTTGTGGCCCTGAGACTTCAGAACAGGAGGCCAGCACACATAAACCCCTGGAGATTATTCTTCAAGTAGGTTCACAGCAAAGTTCCAGTCTTTGTCCTTTCTTTGGCAGAAGCAGCAACTTCAGGCCAACACAGCAAAGCACACAGCAAAGGGGCAGTACTCCTCGTCACAGCTGTCCAGCTCTTCTACTTGGCAAAGGTTCCTCTTGAGTCAAGAAGTGATCTAATCCTCTGGGGTTTAAGGTCCAATAATTATACCCTATTTTGTCTTTGTTCTGTTTGTGACCAGGGTCTCTGAGCCCAGTCCAAACCAGTTATGTCCTCTCTGGTGTAGCATGACCACAGGAGGTGGAGACAGCATTGTGCAAAGGAGACGCTGCCTATTCAGGTGCAAGTGAAACTCCTCGCACCACTCTAAATGTAGCCAAGGTCTATTCAGCTCAGCTATGAGTCACCCAGGAAAGGCAGGACACACCTCAACCCCCATTGTGGCTGTCTACCGTGAATGCACATCCCCAGCCCCTGACACTCCAAAACCAAACAGTCAATACACAAAATAGCAGGGGCACACAGAATGGTTAAATAAGAAAATGCCTACTTTCTAAAAGTGGGATTTTCAAACACGCAATTTAAAAACCATTCCCCTAAAAAGATTAAATTCTGAGTTCAGAGAGCCTAAACTCCACTTCTCTATCTTGTCCCAATGGAAAGTTATACTTGTAAGATGTTACAAAGTAACCCCCATGAAAGCCTACGGGACAGATAGCCTTTCAATAGTGAAAAACGAAATTGGCAGTATTTCACTTTCAAGATATGCAACACACACTAGTACATGTCCTACCTTTTACATACACTGTACCCTGCCCATGTGGGTACCTTGGGCATACCTGAGGGGTTCCTTAAATGTAAGAAAGGGGAAGGTGGGGGCCAGGGAAGTGCACTTGCCAGGTCGACATGGCAGTTTAAAACTGCGCACAGACACTGCAGTGGCAGGTCTGAGATACCTTTACAGGGCTACTCCTGTGGGAGGCACAATCAGTGCTGCAGGCCCACTAGTAGCATTTGAGTTACAGGCCCTGGCACACTCGGTGGACTTTACTAGGGACTTACCAGTAATCAAATATGCCAATCAGGGATAATCAATCAGAATAACAATTTACACAGGGAGCACTTGTACTTTGACACTGAACAGCAGTGGCAAAGTGCCCAAAGCATCTAAGGCAGCAAAAACGAAATCTAGCATAGCATCAAAAATACAGGAGGCAGAGGCAAAAGGTCAGGGGAAACCACACCAAGGATGCTAAGTCTAACATCATAAAATGGACGGTTTATTGTAAAATGTTTAAACAATTATACATGACTGATTGTAAATAGAACAAACACTTTTCTTTGCACTAGGACTTCATATTTACCTCACATGGAGCACCTCTTCCTTTATTCTAAACGTTTGAACAATTATGTCTTGGAATTAACTTTGCTAAAACAATATAACTTCGCTAAATTAAATTTTTTGTCTATGTGTATATATGATTTGCTGATACATTTTTTGACTTAGAGGGAGGATCTACCTGCTAGATTTCCCAAATTGACTATATTTTCTGTCAATTGATCCGACAGAACCTTTACGTATGTACTGTGTTTAACCCAGGCTCTGATGAACACAGGGTAACCCCATACTTTATTGCGGATGGCTGTTCATCCAACATAACCTTTACCAGCACAGTTTAATTGACATTCATGTTCACAATATGACAGCAGGAGAGCTGCAGTTCTGGGTTGTATGTTATGCTGACGAATGTCAGCTAAGTAAATGCTCCACCTGACAAAACAGATCTGAAGCATCCAACCTGATAGAAATTTCATTTTGCATTTTCAGGTCAGATTTGTCAGATCTCATTTAATGCACCTTCTGATTAAAATGTTTTGCAGGTACTTGTTCCTCTTTGTTTTAAAATCTTTCTTTAGGTTTTTTTTATCAGGGAGAATCTACTGATGTCTTGTCCTCCACGTGCCCCCCTACCTTGCCTTATTGTGTTCCCACCCCTCCTCAATGCCTCACCCCCTTTACGTACACCCTACCCCACACCTCTCTTTTTATGACCTGCTCCCATTCATTGTTGTTTTTCAAATCTCTCTCCTGTTTATCATTATGGATGCTAGTGTAATCCAAATGTCTTTTAACCTTCACCTGTCAATCTAATTTCCTCTTCCCATAGCTCTCCATTTCTCTCCCCTTCCCCCTTGCCCATTTTGTTTTTTTTACTGTTCTCTTTCTATCCTCCTCTTTTCTTCTTTCCTTGTGGGTCACAGTAGACAGAAAGTATAAAATAATGGCCTATTTTTTAAGCCTAAGTACCATATTCCCAATTTTTTCTAAAAAATATAATACTGTATAATATTCATAGTGTTTTAGGAATTTCTTGAAATTGTAACTTATTGCTTTGCCTCTGACCTCTGGTATTCAATACCAGGTTCCTATGAAATAATTCCATTTCATTTTCTTCAACTTTAATTTGGCTATCTTTCATAGAAATTAAACTCTGACTTACACCAGGATAACGAAGACCCATAATACTGAATAAAATGTTCAATCGCGATTTATTGGATTCAGTTGTCTGGACAGCATAATCCACACGCAATAACATAGACACAAACTTTAGATGAGCCATTTTAGGTAGAACAAGCTGGGAGGTCTGAATTCAATTTTCCACCCCAACAGGACTATATAAGATGGAGAAAGGCGCTCCAACTCAGTCTGTTGATCGGCTTCGCTTCCTCCTCCTCCCTGGTGGCTTTGCAGCTCCTTTTACAACATCGCACAGCAAAAGCTGTTGGTAAAGTCTCTAAGTTTGTGCATGAAGCAGTATGTCCTCATTTGCACACCCAGGTGCAGTGCAGCATACAGAAAACCAGGAGCCATATGCATTGACAGGATGGAAGACTCAATTAGCATTGGTGAAGGCTATAACTTCCATTTGTATTTGACACTTTCTTTTGTTGAGCCTATAAAACGTGTTGCAAAATCTCTTTTTGACATCTACATTTTCTGGAAACATTTGTTGTATATTATTTATGGTTGGCCTTGGTTAGAGGCCATTGGAAAAAAAGTCCTCAGTAATAGAACCCCAATAATATTAATAATACAGGTGATTTCATAGGAATACGTGTTTTAGCAGGAGTAAGGCAAAGTATACTGCAATATGCCTCTGGCTTTATTTCATCTGAGCGGGGTTCGAAGCAGTATTTGTTTTTTGTACTGATTGGAAGCACATTTTACCAAATTTTACCTGTTTATCTGGATCGTGTGTATGTGTGTGCTTTGTGCGGAATGCTCAGAGCCAGCTAGGGCTGCTGATGTCGTTGTTGTTATGTTGAGGGTGGTGTAACTCCGTTAGATAGTTAGCAGAGGGAGAGCTGCATCTCAGTCTTATAGGATTGGAATGCTGAGATACAGAAAGCAAAATGGCGATCTGTGTCCGGCAGAAAGGGTAGGACCAGGAGCTATGTCCTCTTCAGTTTCCATGATGAAGCGTATACACATGTGGTCCTGGGGTAGCTCTTGATTTTTAAGTGCTGCTAGAGGCTCATCTTGAGTCAAAAGTCGTTTCCTTCCATTGACAACTACATATTGAGAGGTAGGCCATACTCTAAGTAGGAGCCAGGTGAACCAATTGGACACATATGTTGGCAGCACTGTGGTATGGAATACATTTCCGGACTAAAACAAAAGATGCATAGGTAGGACAGTGAGAAAGTGAGCTGTAATTAGATGGCATGGGATGGCTCACGATGGTGAAGGAGGCATTGAGTTATCTACTGGAGCAGGTACTGAATAGTACTAGACCTCAAAGTAAATGGTACCCAAGTGTAGATCTATCTGGTCATTGGCGATATTCACTGACGTCTTAGTAGGAATAAACAGAGCACACATGTAAGGGATTCTCATGCTGGGGTTCTAGCGTGGCATTCAGAAATCATGATGGCAGTGCATAGAATCATGTATTATTTCTACCACGCGTTCCCTTAACCAGTGACTGAGCTGATTCATACCCGCATCGGGTACAGGGAGTACTGGAGTGGCACTGGCACACAATTGAAAAAGCGTATGTGTGCACACCACGAAAAAGGTAAATGCCAAACGTGGCAAGTTGTAGATCTCCTTGTCAAATAGGTATGTATTTAAAAGGTTATTAAGTTATACAGGGCAGGTGCTAGGCATGGGCAGTGTGAACAGCTGCCCAGGGCCTCGCACTCAGCCCACTAGCATGGGGCCCGCACCAGTTAACACACCGCCAGCCCTCCTAGACCGCTGCGTATTCAATTGAAAGAAAGGCGTCTCTTTGCAATTGGGCCCATGAGAGGGAGGGGAGGGGGCCCTCCCTGTGCCTCTTAGGGATGGTGTCCCAGTTGCAAGGAGACGCATTTTGCAGGTTTGTCCTGCAATTTGGCCTCCCGCCCAGCTGCCCATTCAGAGACACTGCGGGGCGCCCATTGTCAGCACTTTAGCGTCCCAAAGGTTTAACTCTCAGCCCCCCAAGCAATTCTCACACCTTCAGCCCGAAGTGGGCTGTAAAAGAGGTGCTTGTAGGTGGCTGAGAGGAGGAGCTGTGGCCCAGGAGAAGTCTGAACAAAGCAGCTTCTGGATAAGTCTGGGCGGTGAACTCCGCTTCGCTCACTGAGTTTGCGGAGTTTTCCGCACTCCGCGTTACGCGAAGCTCGCGGAGTTCCGAAAAACTCTGCTTCACGTTGCGGAGTTTTTTTCCTTGCTCGCGTTCGTCAACGTCAAGTTGGCGGGCGCGAGCGAGGAAAATCCACCTCCCGGCGAGATTTTTCCTTGTCCGCGATCGTCAACATCAAGTTGGCGAGCGTGGAAAATCAACCTCCCGGCGAGATTTCTCAACGCGGGCGGTCAGATTTCTCATTGCGAATGGTCGCGTATGCTCGCGACCGCTTGCTTTGAGAAACCGTCCGTTTGCGTTGAGAAAAGCTGCCGCTCGAGTAAAAATCTACTCGAGCGGCAGAAAGGAAGCAGTGCCCGCTTGCACTGTGCATGGTGCCGTTCGCGATGATTGCACTGTGCGGACAAGCACCTGGCACTGAAAATCACAGCAAACTGGCATTTATCTAATGCACTTCGCGGAGTTCTGCATAGCGGAACTCCGCAAACTATGCCCAGGCCTACTTCTCGAGCCCTGAATATGTCACGTATGCAAATTAGAGGGGCCTCGCACATTCCCTTTATGCCCAGGGCCCCAAAAAACCTAGAACTGGCCCTGAAATTATAACAGAACGCTTTTCAAAGGGACAATGGTTAATTTACTACGAGTAAGACACAGAAGGCGTGATATCTTTTGCTCATCGTCAGAATTAGAGTCTAAGCTTTACGTTTGTCCATGCAACGTGGAAACACCTGACTCTATATTATGGATTAAACTTGTAAATAAATATACAACCCTTCCACCCCCACCCCCCCTTCCCCCCCACCCCCCGGTTACACCATAGCATAAGTACTATCTAAAGTTCAGGTCGATGTGGCCTCGGGTTACTGAGAGAGTGAGATTCGAGCTCCTGTTTCATCATACAGCCTCATTCGCACGAATACAAACACCCATGGCATTGACAAGAAAAGCAACACAACTGCCTGCCTCAGTCTCTTCCATCAGAAACTACAATATTCAAAGATAAAATAATGACATCATTGAAAATAAGATCAAATTGCCGAGTGTTTCATCAATGGTAAAGTCCATCAGTTAGAGCATTATTCATGGACCTTGAGAACAGAATCTATACTTGAAATCTGAAGTCTTTTGAGCAGAGCAATACAACTTGTCCTCTTGGCACAGACATTGTGTTATGACCAGAGATTGCAATCGCTGTTTCTATACAGCAGTAAGAGTCACTCATTCTATTATGTATGTTGCTTTTAGAGGATAAAAGTTAAGCCATCAAGCATTATTCCAAAGGTACAATAACTTTTTTTTTTAAACTTTCTACAAACTTTGTATAATTCTCTTATAGAATTTGTATAATGCAATTGTATTAAAATAACATTTTCAAGCAAGGATAATCCTGAAATGTTAACGTGATCCAGTGCTTTAAGTGGGATGAAAAAGGTGGGGGGGGGGAGGGGGGGAGGGGTCGCTTAAACGGGCGTGGCCAAAGAAGCTTAGCTAGAATTCTTTTCCAAGAGGGGTGGCCAGTGTAATTAATGGTGAAGCTTAAGACACCTAAAGTGCAATTCAGGGCTTCACGCAGTGTGCCATCGCCCAGTATTTGGGTAGGTTTATGTTATTGCAACCATACATATAACACAACAGACATGCGCCGAAAATAAGCCAGACCTATTGTTTTTGCCGGGGCTTGATAGTAAAATGAGTAACCACAATGGTTTAGGTGCGATTGAAAATGTATCAGTTGTGAATATATGGGACTGTGAATTAATCATTACTAAGGGCCTCTGGAAAAGGTAGTGGTCTTTGAAGTGCCCCCGTCACTCTCGCTTTTCTCTTCACACCACTTTCCTCTACTCGCTCTCAGAGGCGTATGCCCTTTTTATCCCACTCCATTCTGAAATCGTCCCTCTGCCTATTTCACAAGGCATTTCACCTCCTGTCTCAAAACATAAGCATTCATTTTTTGCTTCCTCACTACAACTGTTAGTAATGATGTGTCCATACTTATGGCCTATCATGCCAGAGAATAGTTACACCATGGCGGTGGATATGTTTGAGTGTCTATTTCTACTAATGGTTTTACGTTCTGCATATTTTCATTTTCACTGTTCCTCCTACAAGCAGGTGCTTATGTGTCACCAGTAGAAGGAGAAGTTGGGTGCACACTGCACACGTATTTGTTCACAATCCTTAAGACTTACCTGCTATTCAGTGACCATTCTTACCTACTTGTTTCTAAGTATAACATAGACGTGTCTGGTGTTCTGAATAGAATTGAGCAAAACAACAAATTCACATCACTTTTAAGGTATCCTCAGCTACAAAAATTGCTGGAGTTTATTCATTTTGTTATGGCTTGTCGACATTTTACCCCTTTCGACATAAATAAAGGATTAGCACGTTCTTTAAGGATTCCCGGATTAATTTTGATTTGGTTTCACGGCGCTTCAAATTCCCCACTGCTTTTGTGTCTTGCTGCAGTGCAATTGTGTTTGTTGCCCTCAATTACTTTAACACCATCAAGAGGAGCACTGAATTGATCATCACCGGAGGTGACGTTTACCTTGCATTCCTGGCAGCAGAGTCCATGTGCACACACTGCGTCCGGCTTCAACGTGCAGGTACTGGCATTGCAGCAAGGATTTGTGCATTCCTTGAAAATACAATAAAGAGAAGTTCAAGAACAGGTGTTGGTTACTTGCACCCCGATACATCACACCATAAAAAAACACGTGCTGCTATGTGAAAAATATTGCATAGGCGCCATTTGAGCACACTTGTACACATCGAGAACTTCACTCGTATTTCACAAAGCTTTAACACAAAGGGCACGATTCTGTGGTCAGGAACTGGAACCAAACGACCTCCTGTCGTCGGTTCCAACCCTGGAATTAGGAGGCGATCGAACCTTGTTCGGTCGCATGCCTATTCTTTTCAATGGGAGCATGCATTTCGGAATGCATGCTCTCATTGAAAAGAGCAGAGGTGCAGTTCATCCCTGCACCCCATGGCAGGCACCTCGAGGTGCCTGCTACCGGGTGCAGGGATCAACAAGTGGGCACCATAGGGGGCCTTGCACCCATGGTGGCCCTGCTGGGGGCCCCCAAAGGCAGTTTCCCAATGCCTTTCTGTGTCGGAAAGGCCGACACAAAAAGGCAGTGGGAAACTGCCATCGTAATCCCTCAGCCGGAAAGAGCCTACCGAGGGATTACTGCAGGCCTTCCGAATGGCGGATGGGCTCTCCGAGCCCGTCGTCAGCCATTCGGAACTTCCCTGTGTAATAATTTCTGACCGACTCCATCGAAATGGGTCGGTCGTAAATTATTACAAACAGGTGATTACGATGCGGTCCACCCGGTCGGAGCCATCCTAACCGCATCGTAATCAGGCCCAAAGTGTGAAAGACTGATTGAAGCTAGTGCTGACAACTGAGTCTGCTTTGTACATTGAGGTAGGTGCTGTAGTGGTTAAAGCAGCGCTTGAGTTCACGCAATGCTCTTGAGAGACTGATTTCATGCCATGGAAAGCTGCCTGAAGGAGCAAGAAGCTCGATGTGTAATGCGGTGTACTTCAATAGTGGCAAAGCATCATTGGTGATTTCTGTCTTTGGCACGTGCTCATACAAATCCAAATTCACATTTCTTTATTCAGTCTTTTTAGTTAAACGGCGTATCTCTATTGATGGCGCTTTCTTAGTCACCTAGAATATGGATAACGGTGTGTACGTTGGGGATCTCATATCGCACTTACTAAAAATAAAATAAAAAGCACAGTATCCTGGGTGAATACAGGGCAGAAGTTCTTCACCCACCATTTTCTGATGCAAAACTACCCCTTGCACAGATAGCGCCCTACGCGAAAACAAAATTGGGACACGCGCCCACCAGCCATATTTACTTGTCGATGTGTTTGAAAAGTGTAAGGAGTAGGGGGAAGTTGAGGAGGGCAAGGGTTAAGAGAATCAGGAGGGTAAAAACACACAAAATGTAGACACGGGTGCCAGCAGTCTTCAGAAACAGCGGTTAACACACTTTCTTTAGAGCCAGATCTGTGAGATGCTGCTGCAGGCCGTTCCTGTGCCCCTCTAAAGGAAGGCACCCTAGACATAGGCTCAACTGATCCATGCTGAAAGCTGGCCCTGTTCTGATGTCACTGAATTAATTTGTCATCTACAGCCTCTCTCAGCTTGTAAACGGAACGGGCTTGAAGTACATTTGTGATGGCCTCTAGATTTTCAAAGAGTTTCAAAGTTTCATCAGCGGTGGCTCCTTCGCTATAGCAGAGGAGCATCCCCCCTTCCCCCGCCAGCACACTTGAAAACTTGAAAAATAAAACAGGTTTTAAACCTGTTTTATTTTTCTTCTAACTAAGGGGCCGATTATGATGGCGGGCGGACTTTGTCCGCCCGCCATCGCCCCGGTAAATGGGACCGCCCGCTATGTGTGCGGCGGTCCCGCACATGTGATTAGGATGCCACCGCCACAGTGGCGGTGGCATCCCCATTTCCAGCATTGTGGCGGGCGGTGCTCACAACACCGCCCGCCACAGTGCTGGAAATGCATGTTGTGCATCTGCATGCACAACGTGACAGGCACCGCGCGGTGCCTGCCACCTTGTGCATGCAGATGCAGGGGGTACCATAGGTACCCCCATGTACACCCCCACCCCCAAAATACCTGGGGGCCCGCTACGGGCCCCCAATGTCGGGACCGCGAGCCTTTCCATGGCGGCAACGCCGCCATGGAAAGGCTCATCACCGCCGGCATCATAATGTGGATGGCGGTGTCTTGCAGACACCGCCACCATATTAATCCCTTTTCCGCCCGGTCGACTGATCGGCCGGGCGGAAAACATGCGGACGGTCTTTCCGTCCGCCGGTGTCCCCTCCGCCATGGTAATATGGCGGGGGGGAATTTGGTGGCGGACGGACGTAAATGGCGGGCGGATCGCCACCGCCATGCGGGCGGTGGCGATCCGCCCGCATCATAATCGGCCCCTAAGTTTGCTGAGTCTTGGGGGCAGGGCCAGGGGGATGACAGGCACTGAGGGGAGTGGTATGCAGTGCCTTCCGTGCACATGTGGGTTTGGCCGGCCGTCTCAGGACGGCCAAACCGACATGCGTACCAAAGTTGTCTCTAACCCGAGCTGCGTTGCAGGGTTGGAGACAGCAGACACAGGCTCCCAGTCTCACTGGGAGCGCAAACCGAGGGCACTCAGGCCAATCCTGACGCTGCTCTCATGCTGCATGAAAACAGCATCAGGATTGTCCGCAGGGGATTCTAGGAGTCTGTCTGCAGCGGAGCAGAAGATCGCAATGCAGCTGGCTGAAGTTAAGTTCTTATTTTTTCATTTATTTACTTTTTTTTCGTTGTAGTCTGTTTTCGTTCCCTCCCTGCCCCGCCACTCTGCCCTAACACCAGCTGCGACTGGCTTCCATAAGGCATGTTAAGATAGTAGCCATAGGGTGCTACTACTACTTGGTGCCAAATTACAAGAACAGAGCACTGGAAAACAGCTTTTCTATTAGTAGCTGAACAGACCTCCAGGAGCAAATTATATTTTAACAGCAGCACTGAAGTCTAAGGCTGTAACATTCACATGCATGGTGGCTTATTTAATGTCTCTCTTCTTGGAACTGTATCCAGTTCCTTACATGCTCCAGATCTAAACCTATTAATACCCATATTCAGTCATGGACACTGGACAGCCGAAGCACATAAAAAAGCTTGATTACTTACCAGTGATCTTGATTACTCCAAATACCCTTCCTTGAACCAGTACTTGCAATTTGAGGTGTGTCAAAGCTCTCCAGACACTACATGACTTTATAAAAAAACATCTTTGATCCCATCCTGGATGTGTTCTCTCGCCCTTCCCTTTGGGCGTACTTAACCCTGCAAACCTCTCTCCTCAGTCTGTCGGCCACAGGTGTTAGGGATCAAAGTTGTGACGGAGTGGGAGAGTGGGTAGATGGACATGGAAAGGTATTTGGAATAATGAAGATTATCGGAAAGTAATCAGACCAATAAACTACCTTGCCTCAGTAGTTACAGCATGAGGATGTAACAAAGCAGTATATCACAACTTTTAAACCATAAAAGGCACACAGCAATTCAAGAATAGTGCCTGAAATTAAATCTAATATTCAGAAAAAAATGAATCCTAATAAGTGAACTATTTGATTTCGATTCTCTAGTAGCTAAAACACTGGTTCCAAACTCTAGACTCTTACCATCACCCAGCTGAATACATTTCCTGAAGTAATGCACCTGATGCTTCTGCCTAACAAGTTGCCATTCCATGAGCTGTCTGTTCCCGAAGGGACCTGGAAGAGAAACTCCTTGTTTTCCACACCCTATAGAAATAACAGCCCTCATCCAGTGACATAACATGGAAGAAGAAGCTTTCTGGCCTTTCTAAAAAAGTCTCAAGGTTCACAAATAGAATATCACTAAGTCTGTATTCTGCTGATCGAGAAATGAAGAACCTAACAGCTCTTACAACATCCAGATTATGTAAGAATTGTTCTTCTTCCAAAGAAGGATTGTGAAAAAAGGAAAGTAAAATAATCTCTTGCTGCTTTTAAAACAAAGAGAATTTTTTTGGTCAGAAGTTCGGACAAAAATATGAAAACATTTCTAGCCCCCCCAAAAAATTGTAAATAGGGAGCTCTGACTGAAAGTGCTGCCAATTTCTCAAGTAGCATAGCAGAAGTGACTGTCATTAAGAACCAGGTTTTGGAGGTACAAATTTTAAATCAGCATCTCCTATCAACTCAAAAGTAAATCATGATCACTTCCACTCATGCCATGAGCAGAAGAGCAAGAAGTTGGCAATCCTTGGAATGGTAGAAAACGCATAGAGCAAACCTGGAATTCATGATGCAGTCACTGTATCCATTGTCATAGCTCTCTTATCTGGAAACTTGGAAAGAAAGCTTGGTAACTGAGAACCCTTTGGTCTTGCAAACAAATCTACCTGTGGTATCCCACATCTCTTGGTTTGCTTAGGAATATCTTTGGAATCAACTGGAAATAGAGAGAATGTGGGAACAAACTGTTCAGTTGATCTACTACTACATTGTATACACTGTGGATATAAACATCTCGTACACTAGAGATGCCAAAGGCAGAGATCTTCCTCCTGACTGGTGAGTCACATGAGCTTTTGTTACTTAATTGTTTGTGGTCACCACCACTACCTTATAGTGCAGAAGGAGTACAGATTGAAAGAGTGCTCTCTTTATGTCGAATAACTCCTTCCAATTTGAGGAATGAACTGTCTCTGAAATTCCAGAGTCTTCAATGATCCGAGGCTGCCACCCAACCCAGACTGCCATTGTCCCCAAGGTACCACAAATACACAGGCTGACTGCAAGGAAAATAAGAACTGATTTATACACCACCAGGTGTCTCAAGAAAAAAAAACACCCCGACTTTAATTTAACAAAATCTGAGCTTAGCATATCTCCTTGAACTTGAAGTCTCTGCCTGAAGCCATCTGTTTTTTGAGGAGACAAGATTGACGTTTCAATGCTCTTTATTCAGGTAAGGAGACTTATCCCACCTTTGAATTATATCGCACCCTAAGAAAGATTAAGTCTTAAGAGGGGGGCGAATTTGACTTTGGATGGTGAAAACTGTGCCTTTGAAGCAGATCACAGGCCTTGTCTGTGCTTTTTTGGAACTTGTTGTAGGGATGGAGCATGAATCAACCATTTGTCTAGGTAGGGCTGAACCATGTCTCTGTCATTGTGAAGATGTTCTAACAGACGAGCCAGAATGTTTGTGTGCAGCCTCGGTGAAGACTTGAGACCGAAGGGTAAAACATGAAAAAGGGGATGTACACACAAAATCCTAGGAGTGTTTGATGCACTGTATTTATCGGCAAATGCAGATAATCATTTTGCCAATCTATTGAGGTCATCCATTCTCCTCAATTCATTAATGGAATTATATTTTGAAGCATATCAATTTTGAAATTAATAGTCCTTATGTAGCATCTCACTGGTCTTATATTTATGAGATGTCTGAATTTGCCAAGACGTTTTGGCACTAGAGAGATTCCTGAATACACCATCTACTCCTTCTCTACTGATGGAACTGAAATCTCCTCCCTCCTCTGTAGTAACTCTGAAATTACCTGAACAAGTGCCAGTTGTTTCAGTAAGGAATTTGACCAAGGGGTCTGAATTGTTCCTGAATTTGGAAGCAGAGTAGAGAATTCTATTAAATATCCTTGCCTCTGTATATCCAACACCCAGTTGCCTGTGATTGACGTTTACCAAACTTGAATTATTTGAGAAAGGCTTCCTTCAACTGGATCTGACAGCCAAAGGATGGCAAGAGTCAGGACTACTATTTTGTCTTGGATCGAGAAAAAATAACTGCTCAGAAGACAGCTGTTTAAAAGCTGAATGACCTCTGCCTCTTGAGGATGAACCACCAAATGGCAATTTGATAAAAGCTGCTTTCTGGGAACTTCCCATCTTCCAGTCGTGTAGATAAATTTGACTTCTTCACACAACCTTAACTGTAGCTGAGAATACTACACCTTTAATTTATTACAGCAGACATCAGAAATTAATTTGGCCTCTTTTTCCATATGAGCCAGAAGATCTCCACAACCCTTGCAACCAATAACTCAGGAAACATCAAATGAAAATCCTTAACCATAGTGTGCATGAGCAGTGGCTATATAGTGATTAGGTTTAAACTAGAAACATTTTGTAAAAGCGACTCCATTCATTTATCAACAGCATTGTTTACTTCCTGCCACGTTGACCAATATTGGTACAAAGGGGCCCATTACGATACCCGGCGTAAATAAATCCGCCAGGCATGGAAGCGGCAAAAATCCGCCCGCACACACCGCCTGAACACCGACCACGCCATTACGATTACACAAACCGAAAACCGCCATCGGCGGAAAAATCACACAAAATACCGCCCGCCATCGTCCGAGTCGGAGTCAAACCGCCCGCCACGGACGGAAACACGCACGACAACACAAAACCGCCCGCCCACACGGCCGACACACCGCACGTGAAATTACGATCGCACCGCCATGAGCGCGGAAAAACCACAAATATACCGCCCGCCAGCGCAAACAACGCCGATGAGAATCGACACGGCAGAAGCCATGGCGCCAACGTACCTGCACAGAAACCATCCGCACACAAAACCAATAGCACACAACATGGCCAACAAGTCCACACAGCAAGGCACGCACAAATACACAAGCACAGTACACATCCCGAAAACACCCCCCGGACAAACAAAAAATACAAAGGCCAGAACCCCAGACACAACACACCTGAAAACAACAGACCATGAGGACACACCCACATAGGTGAGTACAAAAGCAGCACTCCCACAGACCACAACCCCTTGCTACATTGCAAACCAGAGAGGAGAGGAGAGGACACAGTGACACAGCAAGGACAGCAGCACACCACAGAAACGCACACATCACTACCACCACCACCACCACCACCACCACCACCACCAAACACCACCACCACCACCACCACCACCACCACCACCACCACCACACCCCGGCACCACAAACCCCCTGCACATTACACAACACACACCGCACCAGCACCACAAACACCATGGCACCACAAAGGATGCCCAAGTTCACGCCCATGGAGCTGACGGTCATGGTCGACGAGATCATCAAGGTGTACCCACAAATCTATGGGAACATGGTCCAGCACACACCACTAGCCACCAGAAACAGAATGTGGAACCGGATCGTAGACCAGGTCAATGCAGTCGGGACCCTGCCCAGGAACAGAGTCGAGATTAACAAACGTTGGAATGACGTCAAGAGCCTGGTCAAGAAGAAGGAGGGCAAAAACAGAGAGCTGGCTGCCGTCACTGGCGGAGGGAATCCCGCGCTCTTTAAGACCTTCAAAGCGTGGGAGGAGAAGGTGCGAGTCGTAATCCATCCGGAGATCCTCGCCGGATTAGCAGGGGAGTGGAGGCTGGTAAGTACAAACTAATGTATACCAGCACACCGCTATGTACTCACATGCGCAACTACCATGCCACAGCTCCCAGGGACAAACACCCCCATGTCCAGCACACAATACACAACACATCACACACACATGCAACAGACACTACCACACACAGCCCAAACCGAACAACTGTAAGATGCGTGGGGACATGTGTACACTAAGCCAGCCACGTAACCACCAACAGGTCCCCAAATATGCCAGAAGCGCCACAACGAGCACCCACCACACCCATGTGTCCGCCACAGCTGCACTAACCGACAAGTAACAGGTAAGTGGCAGGAACACAAAGTGCAGTGGGTGGGACGGTGGACAGCCCAAGTACAACACACACCAGGCCCCAGTCCCACAGCACAGCAAGGAGGAGCATCCCCACACCCCACAGCCACGTGTCAGCCACCGCAGTGCACAACGACAGCCGAAAGGCAGACATCACGGTCCACAGCAATCGGTGTCAGTGGGTGTCCAGCCACCCCCACGACCCTCAACACCCCCCACCCCCACAGACCTGCAACATGGAGCACCCCCCGCTTAGAGCCATGTGGCATCCAGTACAGTGCATGCACGAACAACTTGCAGGTGGGAAACTGGACAGGGCTGGATTACTGGAGGCATGAGGACCATAACACGACCAACACATGGGACATGTCACGTAGCAGACGAACACGCAGCACCGCCCACCGTCACGAACAAGTGAACAATGTGCACACGGACATGAACAACAGACTCACACCCCACATGACCCATCACAGACATAGCAACACCCAAGGAGCCACGTCTGCATGCACAAGCCACACTGAATATAGTCCCACACGGCAGCCACTGTGCAACTCATCACACACAACCGAAACACCATTGAAGTCCTGTCCATGTAGCCCCTACTGCCTGTCAACCACACACCCCACAACTACGCCTATGTAAGACAAACAACACTAGACGCAACAGAGCGGAACAACATAAATGCACACGAACACCACTGAACCCATCAAACTCACAGACACACCATGCACATACAACATACCATCCATCCCATCCGTCAGCCCCAGTCTCATGAAAGGCATGTCATCCGCACAGCTGCCACACATACAGCAGTCACGCTAAGACACATGCCCATGACCAACCATGTGCCAGAAGTCAATTAAGCGCACGACACACTGTGAGCAACAACACACAACATGGGCCACCCCCCCGAGCACTGCAGTGATGCACATGGCACAGGGCAGCACGCACACCAAGGAGATGGGACAACTGCAATACGTTGGCTGGCACACAACTATCACTCACTCATAACGATGCGTCCAATGCCATGTCCAGTAATCACAACAGACAGCAAATATGCAGGCCATGTCAAGCATGCACACACCTCAAACCATGCACTGTCATGCTGCCACAACACATGTCACGTTCGGCACCCATGGCTCACAGCATGTACCCCAAAAGCATATCCACTCCCAAATGCGAATCTGGGGCATGGCCCCCATGTTGCCATATGCGTTCCTAAGCGTTCCATTTGAACCCCAAAAGCATATCCCCTCCCAAATGCGAATCTGGGGCATGGCCCCCATGTTGCCATATGCGTTCCTAAGCGTTCCATTTGAACCCCAAAAGCATATCTCCTCCCAAATGCGAATCTGGGGCATGGCCCCCATGTTGCCATATGCGTTCCTAAGCGTTCCATGTGAACCCCAAAAGCAAAGTACAAACCAGACCCAGGATGGGCCAGGAGCCCGCATACACCAGAGTCACAATGAGTAGGGGCACAGCAACACACCCATCGGCATGGCCAATCCGTCCCATGCCACATGTGCACAGCACACAGTCCCATTGCCTAGCACACACAACTACAGATGCCACAGCCACACACTCGCCTCCGGGAAACCCATGTACGAGATTGCACGAACTGCCAATGTCAGACGACAAATACATACTTCGCCAGGTGCAACACAATAACAAATCTCATTCTCTCCACAGGTGACGAACTGCCGGATGCTGGGGATGGAGACAGCAGCCAGCACAGCCAGCCCACAAGCCCCCAACGAGGACACACGGATCTGGAGGATCTGTCCTCCTCTTCGGACACGGACCACCAAGCAGGCCCATCTGGCGTGGCAGGGCCCAGCCGCTCCCCAGGACCCCTCCTACCCACCAACCCATCATCAGGGATGCTGAACAGTCCCAGCCCCTGCTGCCACTGTCGTTGCGGCCACACCCACGGTCATTGCGGCCACTACCACTGCCGCAACCGCCACCATCGCCGCACCGACCACCACCGCCACCACCACCACCACGTCTTCGCTGGCACCAGCCCCAGCGCAGGTGGTGGCCCGGCCGACTGGATCCACCCTGGGAGCCACAGCGAGGACCGTGGTGTGCAATGTGGCTAGTGGGCAGGCCGGTGGCAGCAGGACTGGTAGGAGGAGCAGGGTCAGGGAAACGCCAGCCTCCCCTGGGAGCCATGCCCTGCCTCAAATGGCCAGAGTCCTTGGGGCCTATGAAGAGGCCCAAGGACAATGGGCCAGGTCTGCTACAGACACGCGGGAGGTGCTGGGGGTGCTGAGGTCCATGGACGCCCATATGGGCCAATTCGTGTCCCGTATGGACCAACTCGTGGACCTCATGGGCCAGCTGGTGGTGGCGGTGGGGTCACAGGCAAGGCCAGCAACACCACCTCCGCCACCACCTGCTAGGGCGCAGGGTCGGGCAGCAGTGTCCACTTCCCCTGCGTCCACAGCCAGTGAGCACACCTCACCCACCACCAGCAGGTCGCCACCACACCCCCCTCCCAAACGTGGAAGGGGCCGTCCGAAGAGGAAACAGATCTCCCGGGAGGACTTCGCACGCTCCAGTCGCAAGTGAGGCAGCCAGCCAGCCTTCCGCCAGCCTTCCTTGACCAGCCACTGCATTGACTTGCTCTACGATCCCACTCCACACAGCCAGCTGGATGGCATGTGTGTGTTGGACTATGGACATGGAACCAGTGGGTACACCCTGAGCTTCACGCAGCCATGACCAACAGCTCATTGTCACTGCACGCACCACTTTTGTCATCACCTTACACACAATCACATGTCACAGTTTGTAATAAATGCACCTTTTTCACTAACTGCTGTTTGTGCCCTGTGTTTTATTTGTACGGAATACAACGGCCACCTTGGGCGGAAAGGCACCTGATGCGTGGCATGGCAATGGAATCCGGAGGGCCTGTAGGGACCTAGGGGTGGGAGACAGAACAGGAGCACATTCAATGAGTGTGTCACACACCCATCACACAGTACATGTCAACAACTACAAGCAATGTACACACATCGCACAGAGCAATAGGGCACAATGCCACAGTCACCAACAGTGGCATACTACCCTGGCCATGGAGCGTTGACACACTGCACGCAGTGAACATACGGCCACCCTGACACAGCACACACACACCTGCACAGATACAGACACATCATCCGTCGTACATGGACACTCACCGTCAAGTGAAGTAGCGGGCGATGAGCTGCTGGCGCACATTCCCAGCTTCCTCCTCTCCGCTGTCCACCTCACTTGAGCTGTCCTGGTCTGCGGGCTGGGGCCCTGGTTGATCTCCGTCATCCACAATGAGGGGGATCTGCTTCCGAATGGCCAGATTGTGCAGCATGCAGCACGCCACCACTATCTGGCACACCTTCTGTGGGGAGTACGCCAGTGCACCCCGGTGCGGTCCAGGCACCTGAACCTGGACTTGAGGAGGCCAAAGGTACGCTCGACCACACGTCTGGTCCTCCCATGTGCCTCATTGTAGCGATCGTCTGCTGGGGTGCGAGGATTCCTCAATGGACTGAGCAGCCATGCCCCATTCGGATACGCAGAGTCACCTGGGTGTGAGGGACACAGAGAACCGTTGCTATTCCAACTGGACAGGGGACAGCATCGCACAACCAGCACGCTACACCACTTCACATACTCACCGACAATACAGCCACGATCCTGTTGCAGATTGGCCATCAGTCGTGGCAAGATGCTGTTGTGCATTATGTGTGCGTCATGTGCCGAGCCTGGAAACTTGGCACACACGTGGGTGATCACCATGTCCGCAAGGCACACCACTTGCACATTCAGGGAGTGCGTGTGCTTCCTGTTGCGGTACAGGTGCTCAGTGGCCTGTGGTGGAACAAGGCCAACATGTGTGCAGTCAATGGCTCCCACGACGTGTGGGATTCTGCCAAGGGCATAGAATGCACCCTTCACTGCCGCCAATTCACGAGCCCTGGGGAATCTGATGTACCTGTTTCGGTACAGCATCATGGCTGCCAGTACATCCCTCAGCACCTTGCTGAACATGGGCTGGGACATCCCTCCTCCACTGCCCACTGTGTGCTGGAATGACCCAGTGGCGAAGAAATGCATGGCGGCCATCACCTTAGCCGTGGGGGTGACAGCAGTCGGATACACCCTGCGGGGACGGAGATGGGGCTCTAACATGGCACACAGTCGATGCAGGGTTGGCCTGTCCAGCCGAAACTTCCTGATTACCTCTGTATCGTCCATGTCCGCCAGCAATTGGTATGGGCGGTCAATGTTCGGTCTCCGCCTGGGTTAAATGGCAGAGGACACATGTCAAAGCAACACGGCACATAGCAATTTCGCATACACATCACTGACATGACTGAGCAAGCACATGAGCCACAGCCCAGCTGTCAAGCTGGGACGGCACGGCCACAATACACTTACACAGGTCTCCCAACAATGGCAATGGCAAGTGAGACATACCACTGCCATGTGCATGCACATGGGGATCTAGGCCCCAATGACTTGCGGGGCGTGCTGATGGGGACTGACTGCATATTCGTCAAGCGGCAACGCCACGGCAACATGAGTGTCTGCTGAGCATGGAACTGCTTCCGAGGCTGGATGAGTATGGCACACGACGACGACGATGTGGGCACGGGCTGAGCGGCCAATACAAGTGGGACCTGTGGCACGAGGGGATATGAGACAGTAGTAGGTGTCAGCACTGCACCCTATGTACAGCACTGTACGGATCACAGCTCCCGAAACATTGACTGGTGTCCACATTGACAGCCCCATGCCAAGACGGCTGTGTGCTTGCAGTCACACGTCACAGGTGAGAGGTTACATTGCACGTGCCAGGTGGCAGACGTACATAGTGGGAGCTGGCATGTGTGTGCATGTGTCTCCTGTTCAGGATCCACCAGATGGGCGCTGACTCTGTACTGACCATTGGACACAGCATGTTCCGTGGAAGGCTTGTGTGTGTGGGATGGTGGCACTGGATGTGCCTCCGTTGGGTGGGGGGCCATGCACAGGGCGGGTACGTCGATGATTGCGCATTGTTGGTCACGGTGGGTGCACCAACTAAGATGTGTTGCCCTGTGTTCAATTCCTATGTCTGCATGATGATGGACTGTGGATGTGGGCAGACTACACATTGGTCGATGTGCTGTCTATATGCATGTGCCTTCACACCAGGCACAGCTGCCCCTGCACATGTGACCCCTGCTGGACTCGCTGCTGGGTCTGTGGAGCTGATGCACCTTCTGCGCGTGGGGCGGACAGCTCTCCTCACTTCCCTCATTGCGCATGTCATGTCTTTGCCGCAGGTGACATGGATCATGGAGGGCCCACATGTACGCGTGGGTAGGCTACACATGATTGTTCACTGGTCGCCACCCCCAGTCAGTGTTTCGAATGGGAAGGTTGTCGTGCTGGTGGTATGTTCGATGTGGCGGATGGGCGGGCCTAGGTGCGGGCTTACATTCCGGACATGGGGGGTAGTTGGATTGGCGACTAGTTGCAGTACACACGGGACACGTCTCTTCCTTTCCACATCTGGGTCATCCCTTGTACTAACTGACAGTGATACAGTCATCTTCGCCCCAGCCCTCATGTCCTCCCTCGCCCCCCAATATGCATGCTCACCTGCGAGGCTAGCGCTTGCACAGGCAGCCCCAAGCTCGCACCAGAGAGGGCAAGGAGTGTATGTGTGGGTCCAGTTGCACGAGTGGGCTGTCTCAGGGTATGATGTGTGGCGGGACGCCGTCCACCTGCGTGGTGCCCCAAATGGAGACCCGGCCTGCATGGACTATGCATCACAGTCTTCGCCTTCCGGATCCGCCACCTGCGACACCCAGTGGCTGTGGCTGCCCTTGCGACCAGGCCGCGTCCGTCTGTGGCTGATGGCCCACACATTCACTCTTTGGCCTCTCTGGGGAGGGCTCGGGGGTGGTGGCGCACGCGCTTGCACTTAGTCGCAATGGCATGTGGCGTGGTTGGTATGATGGGCAATGGATGGGATGGTGCGAGCCACCTCCCGTGACGTCAGTGCTGCTCGTGCTGTGGTGCGTCCCCCTACACTTCCATCTGACTTGTGCCATGCTAGACGTTGAGGTTCTATTGCCTGCGTGATATGACCAGGAGGAGCGCGAGGAGACCTCTCACACACCATGCTCCACTGCCATCCCGTGCCCTGTATCGCCTGTGCGGATTGTCTATGTTGGGGTTACACCTGGTCGACTGGGGCTGTGTGTGCCTTGTCAAGGGGCATGGCGGGCGCACAACAGGATCCAGCTTGTCCACAGAGGGTGGGCTGAGGTGCGCCTGGTACCGCTTTGTACGTGTGCCCGGCTGCCGTGCACACACGTGTTCACTCCCCCCGACAGGTGTCCTCTCACAATGCCCAGGGAAGCGGTGGTGTACTGTTCATGACCCCTCCCAACACGGCGTGCTCCAACTTGGCATGTGCGCATCTACCCGTCGCACCCACCCACCTGAGCACTGCGTCCATACGACTTCACACGACACATGTGTGTCTTCCACAGTAGTGCTACTCATTTGCGTTGACATCCAATACCAGTGGACTACATGGTCATGTCACGACTGCCGTGTACTTCACATACTCTCATCCTCTCTCATTCGTACTTGTGAAATGAGTCAGCGGAGACAGTTTTGGTTTCAAACATTATATTGAGTCTTCTGTCCTCTGTGATGCAGTATAGTGGACACTACTGGCAGCGGAATACATGTTGAGGATATACTGAGCATGATTACAAATTGGATAGGGTGTGGGGTTACATGTGATTGGCTGTTGCATGTGGGATGTGGGCTTCAGAGTTACATCTGCTTGGCCAAGGCTGTGCTAATGTACATTTACGTATAGCTGCGGAGCTGCGGACTTTGACACAGACGGTATACATGTAGCCTACCAGACCGCTCGGCATCATGGGCACAGTCCATCTCAGTTCCATGTGACAGGTTTGCTGCGGTTGTTCCTCATGCACGCGTGCATGTGAGATGACATCAGGGCATGTGCTTGCGTGCATGCAGCGGCGTGCCACTTGTTGTTGCACTGTGGTGGTTACTGGACATGTCACAGTCACTGGGGTCGTGTTGTTGTTGTATGCACTTGTCGTCCATGCAAAGGTCCTGGTATGGGATTCCCGGGGCGGGGGTGGGAGGGGTGCAGCACCCACAGACTCCAGGCGACCTATTCATGTCCACTGAGCGGTGTGTGTGTCCATGTGCGCTGGATCCATGTCGTGTCCTGGTTGTTCGTGCAGTTCCGTCCATGTGGGTGCGATACACAGAGCCCATGCCACTGCCTCCCACGATGCATGCGGTGTTCCTGGATGTGATGGGGAACAGTGTGCATGTCCCGGTCATATCCGATGTCATGGCGATGTCGTTGATGGTGTGGTTACAGTTGCCGGTCGTTTGGTATGGCTGTTGTGGTGGTGACTGGCCAGTCCGTGCGGAAGCTGAGCATGGGTGCGGGGTTGGACTTCATAGGTCACTCGGGGAACCTGCGTTGTGGTCCGACGTATTTACAGGTTGTCAGGTATGCGATGCCGTCCAGCAGGGCTTCCATGTCATTGGTGGTGTACATGTTTGCCAGCCAATGAAGCGGATGGTGGCTCTCAAGGTGTTGTTCGTAAGTTGTCCCTTGGAGGACCATGATGGGGCATGCTGGGTGACATTCGATGTAGCTGTTCTCGATGATCCGTCGTGTGGAGGCACAGTGGTCCCATTTCAGTGCGGGTGCGATGTTGGCCACATACGCCATGCCCCCATAGGCAGAGCAGGCCCTGTCGTGTGCGTCCAGAGGGAGGAGTAGTGGTAGCAGGTCCGCCTTCAGACATGCCGGGTTGGAGAGGCATATCTCGACGGGATGCTGGTAGGGACACCTCCGACAGTAGAAGACGGGCATGACGCAGCTGAACAATGTGATGCGGTAAGTCAGTCGGTAACTTACGTTCAGCAGGGACAGGAGATCGCATCCCAATGTATGTATCGTGTTGGTTTTGTACAGCTTGAGCTGTTCGGCGTAGTTGGGTAGGTGTGTTGCGGTTGCCATTTCGCAGCGGTTCGTTGAGGTGGCGTGCTCCGGCTGTGTGTGCAGTCTGCAATGTGCACGCTCCGGGGTTGCTGTGAGCTCTGTGTAGTCGTAGGGAGACAGGACTTGTGTTCTGTTGGCTTGTTTGGAGGACACGGGCCCTCTTCCCACATGCTTCTCAGACAGTTCAAGGTCAGTGCTGTGTGACTCCTTCCAATTAACTTGCATGTGGCCGACATGGGGGAGTGTTTTCTTCTTTCTTCCCCGTCCGTTGTGTGCTTCTGTGATATGCGCTATCTGCCCTGTGGTCGGTCTCCTCGGCATGCCTGTGTTGGTCTATTCTTGGACAATGGCTGTATTCACCGGCTTCTGTCGTAGGGCTGTGGTTTCGGAGTTGGAATGGAAGGTCATTCAGTGCTGTCTGCTCTCCCTTGTGTGGGCGGCAGCCTGCCTTTCCGCTCTGCGTTGGGCCTTGTGTGTGGATGTTATTCTTGGGCCACCTGTTGTCGGTCCCCGGGCTCTTTGGTGTTCTGTTTCATGTGTCTTGTTCATATGTGCAGGGTGGTATGGGTTTTTCAGTATGGTACTGGCGTTCCTCTTCCCGAAGGGGCCCTGCTTCTCCTAGTTGGTGTTGCCGCCGCTGTGTGCTTCGCCATGTTTGTTACACTGGGGTGTGTCCTGCTGTTGCGTGACTTCACTGACATGTGTGCGTCGGTTGTGTGGCGTTGGGTGTTGTCCGTGAATTGGGCGTTGGGGACATGTCTGTGGCAGGCCTGTCACGTGTCATGTGCGTTCGGGGTGGGGCTGATGTGTGTGCTGCTTGGTTGTGTCCCTGTGTCTGTGTGCGACGCATGCATGGCGCTGCGGTTGGCCTCTGCGTTGTGCGCATGTGTGGCGGCGTCATCGGCGCTTTGTGGCCGTGACGGGGTGGTTGGTTCCTAGTCCCAGGTGGTGTGTACACATGTGTTCCGCGATGTTAGGATTTGGCCTGTGTGTCATATGTGGATGCAATGGTGGATGTGTAGTGTACACGCGCTGGTGGGGGGTTGTCCGCTTTTTCCGCCCTTGCACTGTGTGCGCTGTTTGCGTGCACTTGTTGTGTGTGTGCCTACCTGCGTCTCCACGGTACGTTGCGTCCTTGGTGGTGCATCAGCAGAAGCATGGGAAGGGCCTGCAGTGCTGGATTCATGCCCGGGGTGCCGCTTCTTCGTTGTCCGTGCTCTGCGTCCGTGTTACCGCCTCTCTTTCACGTGCGGTGTCTCTTAGCCGTGGGAGCCGTTTGTTTGTGGCATCGTAATTTATGCGCCGGGCGGGACGTGTTTCGTCGGACGGTGTGTGTCAGTTGGGCTGCGCCGCTACGTGTACGGGCGCACTTTGATGGCGGACGGTGTTGCTGGCTTGCCGGCGGTGTTTGGCCTGCTTTTCGCATCGTAATTGGGCGGGCGTGTGGACTGCTGCGTGCCGGCGGTAACTGGTGGTTTTTGCATCCGCCAGCACGGCGGTTGTGCTTCCGCCCGCCATCGTAATGGGCCCCAAAGTTATTTGAAAGGGAAGATCCAATTCCCCCTTCGCAACAGCATTCTGTCTTGACAGAAATTAGAGTACTGCATTCTTTGGCTCTTTCCACTCCCTCACCAAGTGCTCTTGAATTTATTTATTCACCGAACGTTTTGGGGAATGAATAAACTGCAACTTCTGAAATATCACTGTGCTTGTATTAGGACCTCATTTTCAAAGTGTAAGAGTGGATTGTCAGCCATATAGTTAAGTTATGTTTGTTAATCTGACCACTGGGTGAACTTTCCTTTTTTGAACTGGATCTTCACCATCATCAGAGTCATATTCAGATAATGGGCAAGATGATATTGAAGACATGAGATCCACCCGGATGAAGAGACCATTTTATTATATCATCCCTTAATGGGGGCCTCAGAAACAGATTTTGACCCATATTTCTTCAATTTTTCAGTCAGGCATTGTATTAATGACTGACACTATGCGTGTGATGTGGTAGAATGGTCTAAATCCGCCTTCCTATTTCCGGCTGCGCCCTCTTCATCTTTTTGTCTGGAGGTAT
The DNA here is from genome assembly GCA_963921515.1 of Calotriton arnoldi. NCBI lineage: Eukaryota > Metazoa > Chordata > Amphibia > Caudata > Salamandridae > Calotriton > Calotriton arnoldi. Next base: position 669,346 of record CAWUFW010000179.1, read on the forward strand.
GAAGGCATTAAGTAGTATGCTTGTGATGCTCCATCTCGGACACTCTCTAATATAGTCTGGTAAAGGACCTCAGGCAAGTAAGGGACTGCCTGATGAAATCACTACATCATAAAAAGTGGGGCAGTCCTAGAGAGGACAACTAAGGAACAGACCTATATATCCTTTTTAACCCAAAGATCTGCCTCAGAATAGCAGGTAAGGGAAAGAAGCATGCTAACACTTTCATTTGAGTTTAACTAAGCACTGTCCGTCAATTTGCACAAGACAATGGGTGCCCTCACTCTGCCTGCTGGCGATGCGATCACATGTTTTAGAAAAAAGAGAGAGGGACCCTATAACACCAAAAGGGTAGGGTACCAATAGACCAAAGTCAGAAAGCAATCCCTTTGGGAGCAAATGTTTAAACACAATCACTACTCTTTGCATACATCATCTATACTTCTCACTCAAACAGGGTGGACCATGGTCAGAGGCGTCGGAAACGAACTAAAAAAATCAAATCAGTGCAACAAAATATATATATATCGTACTTATTCCCAAAATGTATTAAAATAATGTATATACATATAATCTAAAATTACAAGGTTTTTAAAAAAAAATCATGCATTTCAAAGAGAAATTTAATATTCAAATATATCATTCAGTTTAAAAACAATTCACAAACAATCAATACAGATAAAGAACCACAACAACAAGTGGGACACAAAAGGCTGCAAGAAAAAGTTTTTTTCAGTCAGGAAGACATCACGATAGTCAAACAAACAATAGATGGAATTTGAATGCACACAACTAAAACAGCAGATTCTTGTCAAATATTAATTATGAAGTGTCGCATTAGTCATTGATCCGTGATGTATTCTAAAACAGAGCATCGACGCGTTTCGGTGGGTCCAATCTTATATCTCCCCCACCTTCTTCAGGAAAGCAATAATTCTTCCCACCTCATTTCAATGATTCTAAGGAAATACAGAATATAACACATATGTATAAATTTCAAAAACCATTTTGAACTGATTTGATTAAAAAGATCAAATCAACACTCTCAGCAGGTACACACCCTCAGGTAACTCTCAAATATCCACATCATTAAACCAAAAAACAGTTCCTTAACCTGGCACGTGTTACACTCATACTTCATTCATACAAAAATTAATTAAATATCAAGGAACATTCATCTCTCAAGGTACACTAACTTCCTAATAAAGGAAAATTTGGAAATGCGGGCTATATTAAGCTTCGCAAGCATATCCTAAGACATATAAATAACATATCACACCAGTGGCCTAAATGTCCCACTAGGTCTATCATCAATCACCAGCCTACGCTAGTCCGCTTGCTCAATTATTGGGAAAACAAGGAGAAAAATCCTTTTTACCTCATAATTAACGTACTCCCGACTCAGATATATTGGAGAGGCACAAAATAGATTCCTCACCATCCACAGCTATATGGAGTAAAAAAAGAAAGAGCACAATAAGATTCACCAACTATTTCCTTTTATCCCAATATTTTGTTACTAGATATTGTCTGAACTTTTACCTTTATTGGGAGATAGAAAATTCCTCTCGCTTCTGTGAAAAATGTATCAACACCTTTTCTAGACGAGATTCCCTTCCTAATGTGTGCTGAAAGAAGGCAAGAGATGTATACTGCCAATCTACATGAACACAGAAAACACGAGAGAGTTATAAATGCGTGTTCTTCTTCCGTTGGGGTCATATCATAGAAAAAATCTCCCAAAAGGTACCTTTTGTTAGAAAATGGTATTCAAAATATCGTCATCTTGTTTTCAAATCCAGAGGAGGGAAGGCAAATTCTCACTCCATACGCTATAGCTAGAACAGGTATAAACAAAGGTGAAATATAATTCACCATAACTGCAATAACCTCGTACACATGACAAATATACTATGCTTGCCAAAGGGGTAATGAAGTGCGTAGCCTATTCTACTACTGTGCAGCCCCAATAATATGCTTGCGCCCAAATACGAGAGCAAGTCTCTCTTTCCAACATTATAAATCGAAGGCAAAGCCCTACTTCAAAAAATATATAAATACAAAATCATACTATAAGAACACAAACACAACCTACCGACCCTTCCACCTTACCTCTAAATAAGAGCCACGTTTCTTGTACCCGGGATTCAAAACGGGGTACTCTGCCTCCGTACACGTATCTATTTAGTAATGCAGACACATCTCTATTTAAACTCAAAAAAGCCCGCGTCTTTCTAATTAATCTCTATATCTCTCGCAGCTGAGATAGAGAATCCACGTGGTATCAAGGATTTACTGAAAGCGCCATCTTAGAGTGGATAACCACAAAGAGAACATCTATCGTTGTGGTTCATAAAAACACCCCTATCTGCCCGAAAGTTATACCGCTATTTCCCCGGTACACTTCTAAAACAAGTTTACGAAGAAAACCAAAGATCAGAACTATACCAAAATGCTCGCACTGATTTGGGTAAATCTGGCACATGGTAATTAGAAATACAATAGCGCCATCTTGAGATGGAAAACCACATCAGTAGCATTCAATCAAAATAAATAGCCTAGCAAGCCGGCTTAATATTCAACCACAAATTTTACTAGGCTATTTATTTTGATTGAATGCTACTGATGTGGTTTTCCATCTCAAGATGGCGCTATTGTATTTCTGATTACCATGTGCCAGATTTACCCAAATCAGTGCGAGCATTTTGGTATAGTTCTGATCTTTGGTTTTCTTCAGTAAACTTGTTTTAGAAGTGTACCGGAAATAGCGTATAACTTTCGGGCAGATAGGAGTGTTTTTATGAACCACAACGATAGATGTTCTCTTTGTGGTTATCCACTCTAAGATGGCGCTTTCAGTAAATCCTTGATACCACGTGATTCTCTATCTCAGCTGCAGAGATATAGAGATTAATTAGAAAGACGTGGGCTTTTTGAGTTTAAATAGAGATGTGTCTGCATTACTAAATAGATACGTGTACGGAGGCAGAGTACCCCGTTTGAATCCAGGTACAAGAAACGTGGCTCTTATTTAGAGGTAAGGTGGAAGGGTTGGTAGGTTGTGTTTGTGTTCTTATAGTATGATTTTGTATTTATATATTTTGAAGTAGGGCTTTGCCTTCGATTTATAATGTTGGAAAGAGAGACCTGCTTCGTATTTGATGCGCAAGCATATTATTGGGGCTGCACAGTAGTAGAATAGGCTACGCACTTCATTACCCCTTGGCAAGCATAGTATATTTGTCATGTGTACGAGGTTATTGCAGTTATGGTGAATTATATTTCACCTTTGTTTATACCTGTTCTAGCTATACCGTATGGAGTGAGAATTTGCCTTCCCTCCTCTGGATTTGAAAACAAGATGACGATATTTTGAATACTATTTTCTAACAAAGGTACCTTTTGGGAGATTTTTCTATGATATGACCTCAACGGAAGAAGAACACGCATTTATAACTCTCTCGTGTTTTCTGTGTTCATGTAGATTGGCAGTATACATCTCTTGCCTTCTTTCAGCACACATTAGGAAGGGAATCTCGTTTAGAAAAGGTGTTGATACATTTTCACAGAAGCGAGAGGAATTTTCTATCTCCCAATAAAGGTAAAAGTTCAGACAATATCTAGTAACAAAATATTGGGAAAAAGGAAATAGTTGGTGAATCTTATTGTGCTCTTTCTTTTTTTACTCCATATAGCTGTGGATGGTGAGGAATCTATTTTGTGCCTCTCCAATATATCTGAGTCGAGAGTACGTTAATTATGAGGTAAAGGATTTTTCTCCTTGTTTTCCCAAAATTGAGCAAGCGGACTAGCGTAGGCTGGTGATTGATGATAGACCTAGTGGGACATTTAGGCCACTGGTGTGATATGTTATTTATATGTCTTAGGATATGCTTGCGAAGCTTAATATAGCCGCATTTCCAAATTTTCCTTTATTAGGAAGTTAGTGTACCTTGAGAGATGAATGTTCCTTGATATTTAATTAATTTTTGTATGAATGAAGTATGAGTGTAACGCGTGCCAGGTTAAGGAACTGTTTTTGGTTTAATGATGTGGATATTTGAGAGTTACCTGAGGTGTGTACCTGCTGAGATGTTGATTTGATCTTTTTAATCAAATCAGTTCAAAATGGTTTTTGAAATTTATACATATGTGTTATATTCTGTATTTCTTTAGAATCATTGAAATGAGGTGGGAAGAATTATTGCTTTCCTGAAGAAGGTGGGAGATATAAGATTGGACCCACCAAACGCGTCGATGCTCTGTTTTAGAATACATCACGGATCAATGACTAATGCGACACTTCATAATTAATATTTGACAAGAATCTGCTGTTTTAGTTGTGTGCATTCAAATTCCATCTATTGTTTGTTTGACTATCGTGATGTCTTCCTGACTGAAAAAACTTTTCTTTCAGCCTTTGTGTCCCACTTGTTGTTGTGGTTCTTTATCTGTATTGATTGTTTGTGAATTGTTTTTAAACTGAATGATATATTTGAATATTAAATTTCTCTTTGAAATGCATGATTTTTAAAAAACTTGTAATTTTAGATTATATGTATATACATTATTTTAATAAATTTTGGGAATAAATACGATATATATATATTTTTGCACTGATTTGATTTTTTTAGTTCGTTTCCTACGCCTCTGACCATGGTCCACCCTGTTTGAGTGAGAAGTATAGATGATGTATGCAAAGAGTAGTGATTGTGTTTAAACATTTGCTCCCAAAGGGATTGCTTTCTGACTTTGATGCGATCACATGCCCAGTGATATAGTTGATATATTACTGGATTGTCCTGTCGTTCATCCCTTGTAGACAGTCGTGGGGTCTAGCCTCCAGGAATCCATGGATTTACCCCCGCCACTTCTGGATCCCTTATTTCTCCTACATGACTTATCAGACCTTTCCAAGCTGACCCGCCATTCCCCTAGTCTTCTCGTCACTGCCCTTGCAGCTGCCAAGATCTGTATTCAACGACACTGATGTTCTCCACAACTGCAGTCGCATGAGGAATGGCCTGCAGAAATGTACAAGACCGGGTCCTATGAAAAGGCCATTTACAACTTAATGGACAAAGCAGATATTTTTCTTTCCACGTGGTCTCCCTTTCTGCAGGATGCCCCTCCCCCTAATTCGCCTTGACTCTTGATTCTGTCTCGTCATTGTCACTGGACCCCCCCAGTTATTATACTTGGGCTTTGCCTGAATGATCCATCTCCCTGCCCTCTCTCCCCTGCTTTGTAATTTTATCTTCCCTCCCATCTTTTTCCTCCTGTCCTTTTTCTTTTCTTTTCTTCTCTCCATCTATAGCTTATTTTCTCACTCCTATGCATTTATTTTCTTCCTATCTTATATTTTAGTAACGTTTGGTAATGGTACATGTATTGCAAACAGCATTTGTATCTTACTATGGATTTATGCTAGACTTGCATGTCATTGAATTTGTTGATATTTCTTTTTTGGTACTTAATTTATGCCAATAAAATAATTGTTATGCAAAAAAAAAAAACAGGACAAAGGGTGCCCAAAAACCATTAGGGTCTAAAATTCTTTTATAAAACTGTAATAAGGTGTGCTTACCGTCCAAGAATACGAACTGGCTGAGCCCATTTCAGGTCTTTAAACACTCTTCTGTAGCATTCAGATCAACTGAAGCTGTTAGTTCACACTATCTGAACACCATTTTCATGTTGCATAGGTTAAAAAGTCGAACTAGTGACCAGTTTCCCTTAGGGTAATTTTATGCACTGCAAATGAAGCCTTCAAAATCGGATCAACCTTAAAACAATGAGAGCCAACATGTTGCAGAGTCCATCCCAGGTATTATCACCTTCAAGGCATGGACGTTAATTCACCATAAAGCCAGGCGGAGCGGAAATGACTTTACACGCCCTTTGACCTTTACTTTCACTCACACATACACATGCTTACTCATACACACGTATTCACACATACACACGTATTCTCACATACACACACACACTCTGCCTACACATACACAAACTCTCTCTTACATAAACACACTCAAAACAGCGAGCACGCACACAACATACATACATTTAAAAGCATTTATTTTTACTTACCTCAGCTGCTAGGGAAAGTCATATTTCAGCTATTTGTACTCCATTTTTTATTAAACTAATAACAAATAATGTAATATTATTCACTATTAACATAATAAAACATTTAACAAAAAATAAGGAGAGTGAAGCCCCCACCGAAGTCCAAAAGGACAAGCTGCAGGTGGCGGCTGGCCCCCTAAATAGTTGGTGAGGCAACCACTGACCAGCAATGCCTGGTCAGTGCCAAAGCTGTCAGTCATGGCTAGTTATAAAAAGAGTTTATAACGAACCACGACTGAGAACTCTGGCGTTGAGGATGAAGGCAGTGCGAGTGCATAAGTTGGTTAACAATAATAAATAAAAATGTACTCACCCACTGTATGTGCTAGCTTGTCTCCGGTCCTCCTTCAGTCCCTCAGCGCTGAACTGCAGGCTGCAGCAGTTCTCCACACCAATCCAAATGCTGCTCTCATGCTGCCGATAATGTTAGCAGCATGAGAGCAGCGCTAGGGTTGACTAGAGTGTGCTGCCTCGACGGTCAGGCAGGCACAGGGGGTCTGGGGCTGCTCCCCATCCAGCTGTCTTAGACAGCTGGGTGGAGAGGTTTACACTGCCTATGTCAGGCTAGCCATCGCAAGACAGCGGGCCAAAATGACATGAGCAGTGTAAACTGGTGGAGTGAGCACCACTCCCCTGCTGCCAGTCAGCTCCCAAACACGGCTGGCTGAGGAAAGGGAAAAATAAAATGGTAATAAATTCATTTTATTACCATTTTATATTTCTCCTTTTGCGGCGCTGGCAGCAGGGGGGCGACGCTCCTCTGCCCTAATGGACGGGCCGCAGCTGCGAGCTGCTTCTGCTCTTGGCACTGATTTTGCCACTGCTGATGCTAGAGGTCGAAAAGGCTGTGCCACGGGTCACAAAGGACATGACAGGGGTTGCAGCAGCGACCACTGGCGACCCCTAAATGACGACCATGCATCAAGGTCATTAATCACTGTTCTTGCTGTGATACTCTCTAATGAACTGTCCACAGTGGTATGCTGCCCCAATCCATTTCGGGTCTTAATCACAGACCACACTCAAAAGCGCTGATAAGAATAAATCCTCCACTTAGCCATTTTATAAAGAAAAACATTTTGTATAGAAAAACATTTACCTTTATTCCAGGAGCTCGGGTGCCAAAACAAAATCGTGTCCATACCTGTGAAGAGAACCCTTGAGCGTCTCGGTTTAACAAATGGAAGTAAATCAGGACCTAGTCCTGCAATCAACACGATGTCTGCGAACCAGACACAAAAAAGGACTCAGGGAAGAAGTTTGTAGGGTTAAATATGCTTAATGGGAATGGCCAAAGAACCCATGTATGGTGGGACCAAAGTAGTTTTTCCAAAGGTCACGTGGTATCTGGGGAAGTGGGACACACCTCAGATTGTAAGGACTGGGACAAGGTAGGGTTGAGGAGGTAATGCTTCAGTAGTGCTAATATATACAGAGCACATGGGAAGGCTGCACAGTTTGTGTGATTTCCTTGTGCAACACTACGAGCCTGATTACTAGTTTAGGTGTTATTTATCGCACATGATAAATAATGATAAGACAGGGTGCGTTTTGTATTGTGTGTGATAAATAATACCTATTGCAAGTTTGTGGGGGAATAACATGAATTTTAGTGTTTAATGCACCAAAACCCACATGGTACGATAAACATTGCATAATTTTCCCTGTTAAATTTTGGCATGTTTGACCTGCTGAAATTTAATGAAGTTAATTAATGCACCCAATAATTATCTGATGCGTTAAATAAAACAGAACTCGTAATTCCGACCCGTGCATAAACAGTGGTTTACGCAAGGGTCGAAATTAGCCGATTAGCGCCCTATTAGCGCTGCTTTGCAAAAGCAAGTAAATGCCTGTATTTTGTTCCTGAACAATATAGGAACATTATTTTTCCTGTTACAAAACAACAGCACAGGCAACTTAAAAAATATGGAGCAAAACAGCACACCCTGCAACTAAAATCGTGACAATTAGCACCTCGGTGTAAATCCGAATCACCTGGGCCAATTATGTGCATAGATTTTCACAAAATAATCTGTCTAATTTTCTCCCAAGGACACCATTGTTAACACGGTCTCTCTGAAAACAAAATGGGAGCATCGACAGACACTAGTAAACAGAATACTAAACTTGGAATTCAATGATGTCTGCGAGCGACTTGAAAAGGAATACGTTATGCACATAAATATCTTCAATGCATAAAACATGCCAAAAAGCATGTCATCTCTGTTTTATATTTCAAGAAAAACATTCTGCTTTTGAATTTATGGAAGTGGTTCTGAAACCCGCTGAAAGGGATGCAGAGGGCAGCGTTGAAACACACTGCTGCAGAATGCTGCATGGCAGATGACAAAGCGCATCTATCAGAGGTGGGTGCCAACGAGGCTGCTGCCCGAGAACCCTCTGCCCAGGGAGTGTTGCCAAGGAAGATAGTGATGTTTGAACTACCTATAAAACAAGCTCTTGTAACCTGCAATTATGATGAACACAACCATCACAGAAAAGAACAAATACTAACCAAGCTCCCCCCACCCTAAATGTCCATTATCAAATTATGATGCTGTTTTTAAGGTGTTGCATATGTCACAGATTGAGGCCCACGGCATAGCAGAAACTCTCACAGAGAACATTTGTGTTGTAGCAGGGACCTCTTGAAAACGAGGAACTCACGAAAGAGCATTATGGTGTGCGGAGTATGCTTGAAGCTAGATTACAGAAACCGGGATGCAACTTTGGGATAATACTAGACAGTACAAAGTACTGTGATTTTTAGTAATTTATGATACAAATATTTATAATTTGAGGTGCAGAGAAATACATGAGTAGTCAAGAATCACAAAGGTCCCACTTTGCAATCATTTAGTAAATACATGAAAAAATAATTTGGTAGTCTTAACTTTTGAATGTACCTTTACAGATGTACAAATGTACGTGCTGTACACATTGTACAATTCTGTAAAGACAGAGAGGGACCCTACTATCCAAAGGGACAGTGTACCACAATTAGACTATCCAGTCACATAGAAAACTCCCTAAGGATATGATTCACTAGATCTCACAACCAATTCATATTCTACTCACAATTTCACTCATCATACCGTATGTTTCCCTGGAGATGTCAAGGTAGGACCCCGTGACTGTACAATTCTTTCTTTATTTATAAAAAACACAATGTCTATACTGAATAAAAATATTTTTTGTAAACAATTATAAAACTATTTAAAAAACGAATTGTGACAGTTAAAAATCCTATACACATACAGTTTGAAAAGCAATCAATCCTCTAAGTGCATAGGTGAGGACACAAACAGCAATAAGAAGAATACAGTGGACAGTCACATTTCTTTTTAAGTACACAACTGTTAAAAAGAAACTATTGGTTCTAAGAGATACACATATACAAACAGAAACTGGAAGAATACAGTAGACAAACACTTTTGTCTTTAAATCACTAATCTATTTGGTCATTGTCTATAGTACAGGGTAACCGTAATTCATTGATATCAACTGTATCACTCAATGCCTTTTAGATTTAGTTTAAAGTTTTGCATCAACGGGTTTCGGTGGAATCCCAATGTTTAGAGCCACCTTCTTCAGGATGAAATAGTTCTCCCCTACAGTTTAAAAAAATAATAGCTATACAAAAAACATAAAACAATTGTAATCAGACCAGTAAATCTCTGCTCATAAACACATGAGCACTACTCCACTATACCCTTTAGTTCACTGAACATCCCATTGGTGTTCCAGAGCTTTCCATTTTTCACAGAACCTCACTCCACCTCCTAGTTCATTCTAAACCTTACCACCATTCTTCCAGTCATTCTAGTTCATAACCACGTCATGTCCTATCCTCGTTTACAAAAATCTTTTTATGCAGCATAGATATTGTACATTGTGTTTTTTATAAATGAAGAAAGAATTGTGCAGTCAAGGGGTCCTACCGTGATGTCTCCAAGGAAACATACGGTATGATGAGTGAAATTGTGAGTAGAGTATGAATTGGTTGTGAGTTCTAGTGAATAATATCCAAAGGAAGTTTTTTATGTGACTGGATAGTCACATTGTACGATTCCCCGTGCAAACATAACAGTGCATTTTCACAGACCATTTTTCTTTTTCTTCATGGAGAAACTATTTCCTCATTCAGATACCCATTCTCTTATACCCCCTCTGCCCATAATCCCCCAACCTCCCAGGTATTCCCTCCCAGTTTCCAGACAGTATCCATCTATGCGCCTGCCCTTGACAAAAGTAACTCTCCCACCATATTCACAGTTGTTAGTTGACCATGGAAAAGTTTGTGAATACCCACAAATTCACATTTGAAGATGTTCAACAACTTTTCAATTGCCTACTCCCTGCCCATGGGAATAGATCTACTCCCAAATAACATTGGGTCATGTTGCTGCAATTGTATGTGAATGTAAATCAGCTCAGGGGTGCAAATTCATATTTTGTGAATCCCAGTCTTGATTTTGAACCAAGAGGCAACAGCTGCAAGATATTCAGTCTACCATCGATTCTTTAGAATTACTTCATGTTAAGAATTATGTTTAGGGACATGCACCAGCTTCTGTGCTCAATATTTCAACTGCAGACTTTCATATTTTAAGTTTATTGGAGTATTCCATTGAGTCCCAAAAACTTGTAAAGATTTTAACATGTTTTCTAGCGGTCACATCATGTTATACATCATATTTTGTGTATTTGAGGCCATGAGTATGAATCCCAACATGCCAGAAACAGCTGTCCATCCTTCTGAGGTTGGTAAATTGAGCACCGTAAGTTGACATCTGTTATTTACAGCACTCAGGAGTAGCAGAACTGCAGAATTTAGCTTTCTCAAAGAGACAAGACAGTATTATTACTTCTTGTCATTATTCATGAACGTGCCAGCCCAGTGCCCAATCGAGAGCTTGGCAAAACCCAAGAGGGATGTCGGTAGATATAATGTACAATTTCAATTCATACAATTTCATGATTGCTGATGCCTCAACTGACCACATGCCGTTGCACCTGAGTTTAGGCGGTACTGATTCTAAATGGACTGTACAAAACCCAGAAGCCCATACAAGTATACAGTTTGACGATTCTATTAGACATCTATTTGATTAGAAACACATAAAATATGCAAAGAAGCTGACATTTGGAAAACAAAGAAAATACTGAAGTCTGCGCTACATTAGCCTTTTTATATAACAACAATTTAAATACATTTTTCAAGTGTACAGTAAACCACTGCGCGTGTCTGGACAAGAGCATGAACTCGGCAAAGCATAAAGATTATTCATCATATAGAACACTGTTCCACATTGCAGTCTGGTCCTGCATCAGTCTGGAGTATCATAAATCATTGATGTGTTCGATCGTACACCATAAAGTGGTAAGGACAGAGAAACATGGAATCCCCCCCTTACCTCCCCTGGGAGCCACGTATATTGCACTGGTTATAAATGTATCTACTGGATTTATGCCGACTAGAGTTCAAAAGTCCACCCACCATTTTCTCCATCTCCCCCTCTCCTCTAGATCGGTAAATCAGCCAGGCTTGCTGAACAACCATTGCTTATTATTAAAGATGAAAGAGATTAAGAGCCTTGAGTCTGGGTGGATATAGTGTAGAGGGGATCTCCTCCATTAAGTAGGTCTGGACCGGTTTCCAAATAGCTCCAACTTCTAAACTCTTCCCCGCTATATTATCAGCTAATCTCTCCATTGTTAATAGGGACCAGTGCTGAGAGTACCATAAAGCAATGGAAAGGGTCTGTCTATGCCTTCTTCCAGTGAGATGCTATCGTAATTCTAGCCGCTCCCAGGCAGTTCTGCATAATTGTCCTATCTGCCCTAGACTGGCACCGCAGGTCTTGTGGTCGTACCACTAGAAGGACAGTGGGTGGGTATGTTGTGGGGGATAGGGTAGACTAAGGTGCTTCAGAGCACCTGCCAAACATCTGCCCAAAATATTTGTACTGATTCCTAATCAAGGCATGCTTTGTTTTCAAACTTTTGTGTGTTCCTTACATAAGTTTCCAAAGTTGCCACCTTTGGCGTCATTCTTCAAGCGATCAGTAAAGGCACTCTCAAGAAAGTGAATACCTCCCCTCGAGTTTTCTCATCTGCGGCGTCAAACCTATGAAACTCTTTCCTTTCAAATATATGTGTGACTCCCGACCTATTCTTATTTTGAGGCCAGCTAAAAATCCATCTGTGCCACCTATCCAGCTCTCATTTCCTTCCCACGCCCTCTTTTACTAAAGTTTTAACAACTGTTTTTCATCTTCTTGTTCCTTACTGGCTTTCACACTTTTCTTCATTTAATTCTATGGAACTCATATTGTAGACAGCATAGAAAATATTTATGAAAATAAATGTTGCATGTTCAGACATTTCTTCTCTTCCCTAGTGCTGTCTGTATTTCCTTCTAATCCCTTAAATTCCCTTTCCATAGTAAAGTGCTTAAATCTCTGTGGGTGGGGCAGCGCTATATAAAAAAAATAAAAAATAGATATAAATGAATACATGAAGAAAGTTGCGGTGTTGCTTTCTTGGCGCTAATTAAATACACACCAAAATGATCCCATAAATTATTCCACAGAAAGCCAGAGAACATATTTTGGAGTGAATTGGTCACCTTTCCTCTACCAGGCCACTGAGAAATGCAATTCTTAGAAACCAATTTCCGTCGAAAAGCCCTGTTTATAGCCAGGCAAAGTAACTCGGGAGGCATTGAAGCTGTCAGTAACAATTAACGACAAGCTGCAGACCTGGCTAGTGTACACTTTTCAAAATAATGGCTTATCTTGCTCCTGTCTCCGAGATTACAGTTAGAAAAATCCGAATTGCATTAATTGGATGTACTCCAAGGTGCTCTGAGATATCAAACAAAAGAGAGGAGATAAAAATGTTCTGTGTCGTGTAAAGTCGCGCTAACTCAACAAGTGATCAGTAACAGGCTGCATTTAGAAAACACGAGATAGCTGGGTTAGAAAGATATGTGTGAGAGAAAGATATTCCATTGACTTAAGAGCCTTAAAACAAGAAGATAACTCGGCTTCCCAAGCACTGTTACCCTGAAGAGTGAGTGAGCTGTCAGGAAACCCTTATGCTTCATATAAATTCCATCCTCTGCATTGAAACACTGCAGTAATCTCCTGACATATTCACTGCCCCTAGTCTGTGTTGACTGTAGCACCATATTTGTCACAGACGACAGATCCCTGGCCTGTGCGTTTGTTTAATTCACACAATATGGGAGCGAACCAAAATTGCAAATGCTTTATTCTAGCTCTAGTGTGTGTTAATGCGGCTCTCCTCGCTCGCAGCACAAGCAGAATTCTACTACATGCTGTTGAAACTAACATATGGTATGCAATGCTTAGAGGTAAAGTGGTTTTATCAGAAGACTAAAGTTTATTATCTCCCCATCTATCTTCCTCGTCCCAGTCATTTCATTCATGAGGCGGTCAGCCTCATCCAGACATATTTCTCTTTACTTTTAACCCAACATCCTTATCTTTCTTCCACATCCCTCCTGCCCACTCAGTTTTAAGCACATCACCTCCTCTCAAGGACATCTTGGTTGTGTCTTCTCCAGAGAATTAGTTTAACTCATGGTAAGATTTACGAATTTCTTTTTATATTTTAATGATTTTTGTTTGTTGTAAACTTAATGGTGTTCCCTGCTGCAGTGAGAACATTTGTCATGTATACTGGTTTTCCTTGTTTAGCAGAAGTGCCCCGCAGTTGTGGGTTCACTACACTAGTGGGATCTTTTTGGGGCTGAGAGTTTCCATATTGAGGTTCCCAGCTCTAAAGGGGACATTTCAGTGCCCTGGGAGGTCCCATATACTAATGGGAACATTTCAGTGACCGGGCTATGCACTAGCGAGAGACACAACCTGGAGTTCGCCTATCTGATGGGAATATATATGTGTTCTGATGTGTTTCTTTTCATGGCCGGGCATGGAGCTTTGTTGTACTCAAAGTTCCCCAATCCTTAGTGGGAACTTCATTGCAGGAGAGTGACCATGCCCTTCTTTTGTTTACAAAGCGGCTCTTCTTACTGCTGCCTGCCTGGGCGTGCTCATCACTCAGGGTGGCAAGCGGTTTCTGCAGGACAGCACCAGTGGAAAAGTTTCCCTGCTTGATTGGTAACTCACTGTTTTAGACACCTGTGGAACGTGGGTCCAATTCCCACCGAGCTTCTATAGTTGGAGAACATCTCAAAATATCACCTTATTGAGGTCAATTAGTTCTGGTGGCTCAGCGCACTCATGCATCCACTCCAAGATTCGTGTTTCACCTCAGAGTTAGGGGTTAGAAACCCTGGCATGGTACATTCAGTCTTTCAACTGTCACTTGTTTAAATTATACCAAGATAATAGTGCCACATTCAGCTTTGAATGTTCATTTTGCATTGATTGGAAGATTTGCCATCTCGAGCTAACAGATGAAGTTCGAGATGTGCCAGTGCAGTGTGGTGGAGGTAAACCATGGATGTGAGCTGGGTGGCGAAAAGATCAAGAATAAGCAGGTATAGACAAACAGAATCTATAGTCTCTAGATTTAAGCCCATCAGCCTGTTTAGTATCAGAAATTGTTTCAAATTGCACTTTTAATACAGAACCAGAGCCAGCAATTCAGATCTACACCTACAAAGCTGCTATGTGCTGCTGAAGAAGGAGCTTTTTATAGTGCCTTTCCTGACTACACCTCATCCCACTTCTCTCTAGATTATCAACATTCCTGAAGCAGCAGTGGAGGCTGCGTTCATAGAGCAAGATGCTTATGAAAGTAAATAGTCCATAGTTTGTTTTCTAGTAATAAGCTGTGAAAGTCATTAGGAGGGTCTGTTTAGCGATAGTTTAGGCATTTCAGAAACCTAAGCTATACTGCTGCTAGAGGAAGTATTTTATTGCTTAGATTGATTGAAACCCTCTGACGTGACAGGGAGGTATGAATAAAACATCCCAAAACATGTCTGTTGGAAGTTTACTTTCCAGAGTTGCAGCAGTGGCAGTCCCACTGCAAAGGAAGGCAGCAACCAAGCACAAATTGGCTCATTACCCCCAGGTCTCTCCTGTCCTCGTCCCCTTCATTAAAAACAAGTGAGATAATCCTATCTCACCAACAGAAAAAAATAATAATGAAGGAATGCAGGTACTACTTCTCCCCCTCCCTCTGGAGTACATAACCATACCCTTCCCAGCATTCCTCCTGTTCTTTTTTTTCTGTCTACCAACAGGGTGAAGGACGAGCAGGGGCCTGGGAGGCTACTGCACTACTTACCTTTTTTCTGCTGCTGGGCGGCGGGGACGGCGCTGGTAACTTGTGTCATTGACTCCCTCCCTGCCGGGCTTGGGGGGTAGTCATGCTGGCCCCTCGCGCTTCGTTGAGGTCCTCGTGTGGCTGTGTGGCGTTTTTCTCCTGCTGTCGCCTTTTTCTTCAGCTCCATGCCCGTGAAGGGTCTGCGCCGCACCTGCCGGGTTGCCGGGCACGTCGGGGGCGCGGCGCTCCTGGATTCCTGGTTGCGGTTTGACCCGGCGGCCCTCTGCTGTTGGGGCACTTCAGGGACTCAGTTGCCTGACTTCCTCTGCATGTGGACAGGAAGTCAGGCTTTAAGTTGGTGTACGGCAGGCGGCTGAGTCAGGAGTGTATATGCCGGCCTGCTGTAAATACCTCCTAGCGGTTTTGCTTCCTACCTACTGTCTTCCTTTCCTGATTACTGGTATTGTTGTGCCTATCGTCATTGGAGGAATCGTTCCTGGAGTGCTGAGGTCTCCCTGCTTCAGCATTGTAGGAGCCTGTGCTTTTTCTGTGGAGGGTGCCTGTGGTCTTCCCTCTGTCCTGGCTTGCTGGGTTTCGTTCTTCCTTCCTTCTGGCTCTCCTGGTTTTAGTTTCAAGAGGAGTTTTTGTGACTTTGGGCACGTTTCTGGCCGGAAGGGGGTTGATTCTCTTTCTTCCTGGTTTGCTGCTCCTGTGGAAATGGGGAAACAACCAAGAAGAGCAGGCATGTGGATTATTCCTCCTCTTCCTCCTCTGACTCTTCTTCCTCGCCCTCACCTGTGCGCTCCAAACGGCGCAAGGGAGGTGATGATGCCAGAATTAAACGTTTTATTTAAGTAGACCTTACAGGAAATGGAAGGCGGTCCCCGGTCCAAAGGCTCTGGGCGTGTTCCTGTTTCTCATTTCTTTGACTCTGAGGAGGATTGGATGGGGGGTGAGGAGCATAAAGGCAAGTACATTGATAAGGACTTATTGCCTGACTTACTTATGTCAAGTCTAATATGGGGTTTCCTTGTGATGATGCCCCCAGTACTTCTGGGGGTTTCTTGCTTCGCCAATTTCAAAGCACTGCGACGGTGGATGTTCCTGTTCATCCATACATCTGTGAGGTTCTCCATAGGAAGTGGAAGGAGCCTGATCGCATTATGCTTCCCAGGTTCATGGCTAAGCTCTACCCTCTGCAGGATATGGCCAAAGAATTGCCTGACTCCATTCCCATTGATTCGTTTGTGGCGAGTCTGGTTGGTTGTACATCTTTGGCTGAGGATGCGGTGGTCAGGGATCCCGTGGACAAGAAAGTGGATTCTTCCCTTCGTAAGGTTTATTCTGGTTCCCATCTGGCTCTCAGGACAGGCATTTATGTGACTTGCGTTGCTCCATCCCTTATTTCGGATATCAAATCTCTTTATGGGTCTATGGATGATTCTTCTGAGTGTTCAGGACTTCTGGAACATATTGAGAGACAGGTGGAGTTCCCTTCTGATGTTTCTTTCGATTTGGTGAGAGCATCGGCCCTTGCGGGGGGGGGGGCTTGTGTGGCGGCCCACCGCAATTTGGTTCAAAGGACTGGAAGACGGATTCGGCACAGAAGTCCTCGGCCCTTCGGTTGCCCTTTCAGGGTATGTTTGGTGAGGAGTTGGAAGGTAAACTACATCGGCTCTTTAAGGAAAAGAAGCATTCCTCCTCTTTTAAACAGTCCTGTTCTGTTGCGGTTTCTTCTAAGCCCAAGTCCTTCTTCCATCCCACCTCTAGGAGACAGTTTTCTCGTGGCCGTGGGAGGTTTTCTTCTGGTAGGGGCCGGGACAAGAAGGCTAAGTCTCCACCTGCAAAGCCTCGTTCCTGACTATCTGGTGGCCGACGCCGGATTCTTGGTCGGAGGTCGGCTTCGGCACTTTCTCCCAGCTTGGGTGCGTTCCTGTTCCAATGTGTGGGTCCTGAACATTGTGAGACTGGGGTATCTCATCTAATTCTCGGAGCATCCTCCAGACTCTGGCGTCCACCCGACTCCATGGCTGTCTTGTCTGACCAAGAGGTTGGAGCTTTGTCTGGGGATCCAGGCTCTGTTGGACAAGGGGGCTGTTCAGGAGGTTCCTCCTCTGGGGGGAGAGGTTTTATTCCGTGATTTTCCTGGTCCCCAAAGTGACAGGGGGGTTCCGTCTTGTCCTGGATTTGAAAGCCCTGAACAAATTTGTGTTACATCTGCCCTTGAAAATGGAGACCCTCTAACGAGTGATTCCCCTGGTTCTCCCGGGTCATTTCATGTGCACCCTGGATCTCCAGGACGCTTATTATAATGTCCCTGTTCACCCCTGTTCTCGCAGGTTCCTGAGGTTTTGTCTCCGGGGGCATCATTATCAGTTTGAGGTTCTGCCCTTCGGTCTGAGATCATCTCCGAGGGTATTCACCAAGGTTGTGGCACCTTTGGTGGCTCTGTTCCATCTTCAGGGGTCCTGATTTATCCTTACCTGGACGATTGGCTGATCCATGCTCCCTCTCAGGATCTGTTGTTGAGGGATCTGGGGTTGGTGTGTTCGGCGTTGAGAGACCATGGGTTTCTGCTGAATCTCCCCAAGTGTCAGCTGGTGCCTTCACAGGTCTTGACGTTCATAGGAGCTCGCTTCCGCACCAATCTGAATTGGGTTTTCCTTCCTGTTTCTTGGACCTTGTGTTCCCTTGCTCGTCGTTTTCTGGAGGGGTGTTCCTTCCAGGTACGTCTCTGGTTACGACTTCTGGGTCTGATGGCTGCTACGGTCTTCACGGTGCCTTGGGCACGGTTTCATCTGCGGCCTCTTTGGTCACATCTATTGTCTTGTTGGGATCCGTTGTCTCACAATTGGTACCTCTTGGTTCCGGTGTCTCTGTCTGTCCGCCCTGCGCTGGTGGACGGTGTCGGACAATCTCGCCCGGGGGCTGCCTCTGCAACCCTCTCCTCCGGTTGTCCTCACAACGGATGCAAGTGCTTTGGGGTTGGGGGCAACGTTGGGATTGGACTCCCTTCAAGGTCGTTGGTCCCTTTTGGAAGGGAGTAGATCTTCGAATTGGCGCGAGTTGTCGGCCGTGTTCTGGGCTGTCAAGGGGTTCTGGGATCGGTTGTTGAATCACAATGTGGTGGTTCGTTCGGACAACATGGTGATGGTGGCCTACCTGATTCACCAAGGTGGTATTCGGTCCAAGTCCCTCAATGCTGTAGTGTTCCCGTTGTTTTGTTGGGCGGAGGGGCACCTGTTGTCTCGAACGGCTGTGCACATCGGGGGGTGGACAATGGGGTGGCGGATGCCCTCAGTCGCTTTTTCCCCGTCTCTCAGGAGTTGTCTCTGACTCCAGTGGCCTTTCATCTTGTGTGCATGAGGTTTGGTCTTCCTTTTCTCAACCTCTTTGCTTACCGGCACAATGCTCAGCTTCCCAGCTTCTGCTCCAGGGTCCGTCAGGTGGGAGCTTGGGGGGTGGATGCTCTGACCATTCCTTGGACGTCTCGCCTGCTGTATGCCTTTTCACCTCTGATCCCCAGGTTCCTGTCTCATCTAATGTTGGAGGAACAAGAGGTGGTGGTGCCCTTTTGGCCCCGGCGTTCCTGGTTTCCCACTCTCCGATTGTTGGCTGTTCAGGGCCCTTGGTTGTTTCCGTCCCTTCCATCCCCCCTGCGGTCATCCCTGATGATGTCCCTACAGCGGCTTCGTCTGTCGGTCTGGAAGTTGAGAGGCAGGGGTGGAGGATCTGGGGTCTCCCCAAGCATTTAGCTTTGGCCGTTCAACAGTCCAGGAGGCCATCTACTCTTAAGTCCTACGATCGTCATTGGGGGAATTTCCAGCGTTGGTGTCAGGCTTTGGGTTTGTCCCCTCTGGTTTGTCCCCTGCCTGATGTCCTTCAGTTCCTTTGGGATGGGTTTGAGAAGGGTTTGGCTGTCTCCACTTTACGTGCTCAGTGGGCTGCTGTCAGGGCTTTCCGTTCCCCTTGGGGGAATTTGCCTGATGTGAACGACTTGGTGTCTCGTTTACTGCGCAGTTTTTTATTATCCTGTCCTGTGGTGAGGCCTTCTTTTCCTCTTTGGGACCTCCCCTTGGTTTTGAGGGCTTTGGCGGCTTCTCCTTTTGAGCCTTTGTCAGACGTGGATATGAAATTTGTTACTTTCAAGGTTGTCTTTTTGGTGGCCATTACTTCGGCTCGGCGCATTGGGGAACTAAGGGCCTTGATGGCTCGTGAGCCTTTTTTGTCTTTTTCGGATGATGCGGTGGTCCTTCAGTTGGATTCTTCCTTTGCTCCCAAAGTTCCATCTCCGGGAGCTGGTGTTGCCGGCCTTGAGCTCGGGGCCTGTGGCGGATGGTGAGCTCTCGTGGGCTTTGCTGGATGTTTGACGGGCGTTGCGGATCTATTTTTACCGCACACGTCCTTTTCGGAAGTCTGACTCCCTTTTTTTGTCTTTCGGTGTTTCCTCTCGTGGGTGCAGGGCTTCTTCTTCATCCATTGGTCGCTGGCTGTGGCAGGTTATCATGTTGTCCTACTCCCTTTCTGGCTCTCTGGCTAGAGGCTGGGGTTCAGGGGCGTTCGACTCGTAGGATGGCGGCCTCTTGGGCTGAAGTCGGCTGTGTGTCTCTATCTGAGATTTGTAGGGCTGCTACCTGGGCCTACTCTAATACGTTTGCATTATCGCATTTTGAATGTTCTGGGGGATGATGCTAATTTTGGTTTGGGGGTGCTTCAGGCTGTTTGCTCTTGATTTCCCTTGTTTTCTGTTTCTGTTCAATAAATCACTGGGTTTGCTGTTTGCCTGTGTCCTGGTGGTTTGTTGTGGGATGATGGCCGGTTGCGGCTTGGGTATTCTCACTTGTTTTTAATGAAGGGGACAAGGACCCAAGGGACTTGGGGGTAATGTCCTATTACTTACCAGTAATATTCATTACTCCTGGTCCCGTTGTCCTCGTCCCCTTCATTACATCCCTCACTCCCTCCCGGACTTACCGGCCTTCATCTGGGGGCTTGGTGGTTCAGGAGGAATGCTGGGAAGGGTATGGTTATGTACTCCCAGAGGGACGGGTAAGGGCAGTACCAGCATTCCTTCGTTCTTTTTTTTCTGTTGGTAAGATAGGATTATCTCACTTGTTTTTAATGAAGGGGACGAGGACAATGGGACCAGGAGTAATGAAGATTACTGGTAAGTAATAGGACATTAGGGTTCACTTTTTATGGATTTATTGTTTGATTGATACTCCTTTGAGGCCCTTGAGGGGGGCCTTTGCACACACTTTATAGTCTGGATTATGAGGTGTTAGGCCACCAGTTGACCGAGTGAAAAGAAAAAACTTACTTCTCTGTTGAGGAGTACTCACCAGTACCTGACTGACTGGCTGCTATCCATCTTGTACTGACCTTGTACTCCCACAAATGTATTTGCTGGATTTCTCTGCATTATGATCTGAACATTGTATACACCCTGTTATTCCACAAATATTTCAACTCCTTCTAATCCTACTTATGTTTTTTTTTCTTCTTTTTTCTTTGACTATTTCATACTTGTATACAACGTGTTATCCCTGTAAAGCGCTCTGATACCCTAACGGGTCACGTTCGCGCTCTATAAAACACTAACTAAATAAATACCTTTACTTCTGAGATGCAATTCATGGCTTTTCAGTTGCAATTTAGTCACTTTACCGTAAATGTGTCTGTCTGGGGTCACAGTCAACAACCTGTGCCCAGGGTCGGATTGGGATCACAATTTGGCCCGGGCACTGACGAAAAAAGTGGCACACATTCAAGGGGCGTGGCCCACATTCAAGGGCGTGGCCCACATTCAAGGGCGTGGCCCACATTCAAGGGCGTGCCCTTTCATGAGAAAGGGGTGTGGTCAGAGCAGTGAGACAGAAACCTATGGGCCTGCTGTTTTCCCACTCATGCAGGCAGTGAGTAAGGGGTGTGTCCATATGGAGGTGAGGCAGGAGCTGGGGAGGGAAAGGAAGGCCACAAACATCACCCAACAAGATCCCCCATTGAGGAGGGAGTCACTGGAATATATGAATACTATGAAATGTTATCTTAGTGCAAGCTTAGACTCTCCCAGAATAACAAAAAGAACATAGAAGTAGAATGGTGCACCCGACAAGAGGTACAGAATGACTTAAGTGTCAGAGCGCAGCCTCCACAACATAAGAAAGCCAGACAGGGAGGCACTAAGGGGAATTAAATTAAAATTAAAATTTTGCATCAGGAAAGCTGTGTTAAAAAATACGGACATGTTTTTATAAAGTGTCCTCTTTAATTATCATGTTCCCTTTCCAGAATCATAAAGCATGAACAAATGGTTATTTTTTATAGTTGTTTTTCCATTTGACAGTTTTATATAGTGTGAATTCAGCCCAAGACAAAGGCTATTTGAGTTCTATTCATGAGCACAAATTACAGTACACAAGATCCGATTTTTTATTTAAGGGCCTGGGCGATGAAGTGATCTGCCCAGAATCACAGGGTGTTGAGCAGACGCTGGGACTCAAACCTGATTCCTCATCTCTGCAACTCTGGCGTCAGGCCACATATGCCTATGCACACACAAGGAATTAAAGTGGGAGGATACTGTTCTTGTGAAGAACACAGGGCCAAGGTGACAATGGCCTACAAGCTGAGCAACTAAAAAAACAGCAAGGCCCCTTTCTGTTACAAAATTATTCGAGCCCTCCAGCACAGGAGCACCTGAAAAGCAGCGAGGCCCCTGCTATTACTAACCTACTCAGCCCTCCCCAGCCCTCCAGCGCAGGAGCACATGAACAGCAGTGAGGCCCCTGCTATCAATCAATCAATCAATCACAGAATTTGTAGAGCGCACTACTTACCCGCGAGGGTCTCAAGGCGCTGGGGAGAGGGAAGGGGGGGGGTGCTGCTACTGGTCGAACAGCCAGGTCTTGAGTAGCCTCCTGAAGGTCAGCAGGTCTTGGGTCTGTCGTAGGCTTAGTGGAAGGGTGTTCCAGGTCTTGGCGGCGAGGTGTGAGAAGGATCTGCCGCCGGTGGTTGTTCTTCGAATGCGAGGGACGGTGGCGAGGGAGAGGTCGGCGGAGCGGAGCTGGCGGTTGGGGACGTAGAAGAAGAGTCGTCTGTTGAGGTAGGCTGGGCCAGTTTTGTGGAGTGCCTTGTGTGCGTGGATGAGGAGTTTGAAGGTGATCCTCCTGTCGACGGGGAGCCAGTGCAGGTTCCTCAGGTGGGGGTGATGTGGCTGTGGCGTGGTACGTCGAGGATCAGGCGTGCGGAGGCGTTTTGTATGCGTTGCAGTCGCTTGATGAGCTTGGCCGGGGCTCCCGCGTAGAGGGCGTTCCCATAGTCAAGTCTGCTACTGACGAGGGCCTGGGTGACTGTTCTTCTTGTGTCTGTCGGGATCCACCTGTAGATCTTGCGAAGCATGCGGAGGGTGTTGAAGCAGGAGGAGGAGACTGCGTTGACTTGCTTGGCCATGGAGAGCGCTGAGTCGAGGATGACTCCCAGGTTGCGTGCGTGGTCGGTGGGTGTCGGGGCTGCTCCCAGCGTCGTTGGCCACCAGGAGTCGTCCCAGGCTGAGGGGTTGGAGCCGAGGATGAGGACCTCCGTCTTGTCCGTGTTCAGCTTTAGTCGGCTGATCTTCATCCAATCGGCGACGGCCTTCATTCCTTCATGGAGATTGGCTTTGGCGGCGAGGGGTCCTTGGTGAGGGAGAGGATCAGTTGAGTGTCGTCGGCGTAGGAGATAATGTTGAGGTCGTGCTGTCTGGCGATGCGTGCGAGCGGGGCCATGTAGATGTTGAACAGTGTTGGGCTGAGGGAAGATCCCTGGGGTACGCCGCAGATGATCTCGGAGGCTTCGGATCGGAAAGGTGGGAGGCGGACTCTCTGGGTTCTGCCGTCGAGGAAGGAGGTGGTCCATTTCAGGGCCTTGTCTCGGATCCCTGCGTCGTGGAGGCGTGCGCGTAGAGTGCGGTGGCAGACAGTGTCGAAGGCGGCGGAGAGGTCCAGCAGGATGAGGGCTGCGGTCTCACCGTTGTCCAGCAGGGTCCTGATGTCGTCGGTGGCGGCGATGAGGGCAGTCTCAGTGCTGTGGTTGCTGCGGAACCCCGATTGGGATGGGTCCAGGATGCTGTTTTCTTCTAGGTATCGGGTTAGCAGTTTGTTGACGATCTTCTCGATGACCTTGGCTGGGAACGGAAGCAGGGAGATGGGCCGGAAGTTCTTGAGGTCTCTTGGGTCCGCCTTGGGTTTTTTGAGTAGGGCGTTGATCTCTGCGTGTTTCCAGCTCTCTGGGAAGGTCGCGGTCTCGAAGGAGAGATTGATAACGTTGCACAGGTGGGGTGCGATGGAGCTGCTGGCTTTGTTGAAGATGTGGTGCGGGAAAGGGTCTGACGGGGAACCGGAGTGTATTGTGCCCATGGTCTTGATGGTGTCATCGATGTTCACGCTGGCCCAGGCTGGCAAGGGGTCATGGTCGATGGTGTGCGGCGGGTCTGGAGTATCTATCTTGGTGGGGGCTGTCTGGGTGTTGAAGCTGTTGTGGATGTCGGCGATCTTGCGGTGGAAGAAGGTGGCGAGGAGTCGCACAGGGCTTGCGACGGCGGGATGTCGTTGGTGTTGGAGCTGGGGTTGGAGAGTTCCTTCACGATGTTGAAGAGCTCCTTGTTGTTGTGTGCGTTGTTGTCGAGGCGGTCTTTGAAGGAGATTCTCTTGGCGGACCTGATGAGGTGGTGGTGGTTACGGATGGCGTCTTTATGGGCTGCGTGGCTGTCGGTGTCTTATCACTGTGCCATTTCTTCTCAAGTTTCCGGCAGGTACGCTTGGAAGCTAGGAGTTCCGGGGTGAACCAGCTGGCTCTTTTGGTGGTGTCGCTGTAGGTGAGTTTTTCAGCGGAGCGAGGGTGTTGGCACAGTCGTCTATCCATCGTCTGAGGTTGCAGGCAGCGTCGTCGGTGTTGGATGGGTCGGAGGGAGGGCTGAGAGCGAGGTTTCCCCTTAGTTGGTCTTCGGTGACTTTGCTCCAGCAGCGGCGTGGGATCTGTTGGGTGCGGTGGTGTGTGGTGGGTTTCTGGAAGGTGAAGTGGATGCAGCGGTGGTCGGTCCAGAGGAGTTCCGTGGTGTGGGTGAAGGAGACGTGGGAGCTTGAGGAGAAGACGGGGTCGAGCGTGTGGCCGGCGGAATGTGTCGGTGTTGTGACGAGCTGTCTCAGTCCGAGGTTGGCGAGGTTGTCGATCAGGGTGGTGGAGTTGCTGTCGTTGTTGTTCTCCAGGTGGAAGTTCAGGTCTCCGAGGAGGATGTAGTCGGTAGAAGTCAGGGCGTGCGTGCTGATGAAGTCGGCGATGGAGTCGCTGAACTGGGGTCGGGGCCCAGGGGGTCTGTAGACAAGGGTGCCTCTGAGGGTGGTGTTGGGGTCCGTGTGGATCTGGAAGTGCATGTGTTCGGCGGTGCAGAGAACGTCATCGGTGCTGGTCGAGACCCTGATGGAGTTCTTGTGGACGATGGCGATGGCTATTAGTAAATTAATCAGCCCTCCCCAGCCCTCCACGGCCTCAGGGCAATGTCCTGGTAGGGGAGCACAAAACACAGCTGCTGGGTCATCCATGGTAGCCAGGGGGAGGCTGAGGTGAAGATGGTGTGAGTTTCAAACATCACCTGGCCCCCACAGCGAGACCCATTCTTCCTCGCCCACTATGCCCTGAATGAGAAGGGCTGTGGGCGAGGTGTTAAGACAAACACTGTTTCTGGGCTGCGTGGGCCCCAGGGGGGCCGAGGTGAAAATGGCTCAAAGGCCTGAGCAACACCTGGCCCCCAGGGAGGCCGATTCTTGCACACAATCACCCCTTCCCAGCCCACCCTCAGCGTGATTGCTTTGCAGGGCAGGGGGTGAAGGAGAGGCCACAGCTGCTAATCGCTGTACGGCCGCCCAGCGAAGCTGCTTTCCTTTCTCTGTCTCTGTCTCAGTGCCCTCTGTGGGCCGTTTTTTTTCCTCCCCTTTCCCAGTCCACAGAGAGCACTCTGTGGACTGGGAAAGGGGAGAAAAAAAAACGGCCCACAGAGGGCACTGAGACACCGGCTCTTCGGCCAATGCCCGAGTGCCCGCAGTGCCAATCCGCCCCTGCCTGTGCCCCAGTATAAATACATAGGTAATACCACAGTAGCTGGTGCCTTAGTGTTGTGGCACTGCATTAGACATCATTTACAGTTCCCTGGCGTGTCTCCTTAAAGAATGCTGTTCTGCCCGTGTGGCACCGTTGAACATGGAGACACCTTCTATGGTACAGGTCCATTGAGTTCAGGATGGTATGGACTAGATGTCCCCTCTTAATGTTAGCCTGGCTCTGTGATGTTACTTCCAGTACCTATTTCCTCTGGTTTTCTTCACATAAGCCATTTTAGGGGTGGATGAGCCTGAAATTGATCATCTTTCCTTCACACCACACGGCCATCCTATAGAACAGAATGAGTTATGTAGCTCCTCGATTGGTTTACGAGCAGCTTCTTCAATGCCTGACACCTGTGGACAGACCAATGACTTCTAAGAGGGCATCTGGGTGACTTATTTTAAATTTCTCAGTAAGACCCCACCACATGATTACTCAGAGTCCAGAGAGAGCAAATGAACGCTAAACCATCCCAATAAATTGCAGATTAGATAGTTTAAAGCAACGTGTCTATAATTTAGAATATTTGCATTGGCAAATACACCCTCTGGAGATCGTGATGAGGAGGCTCAGGAAATAGAGAGAGGACACTACATTGAAACTCTGTGGCATTAAATAATTTATTTCTACACCTTGTCAAACTCTCATGCTAGCCCTCCACTGGCGCACAAAGAGAGTCATTCGCCCTTGCACTTTAAGTGCTACTCACAGTGAAAGATTCAGAGCAGTTCGGGAATCTAAAGGTTTCATAGTTTTAATTAGAACACATTGACATGTGCTCGACTCTAGAGGTCAAGGGTTGACGAGTAACATATATATTGCCATGCACACGATTCTCTCATTACACTTGTCTTCTCCCTGCAGCTACATATTGCTCTTTTTGCAGTTATTTGTAAAGGACTACAAATTTTGATTTGATCCTCACTGTGTGTTGTTTAGTTTGATCAAACATACCTTAAAAGCCTTTTTTCACTTCGGCAATATGAACACTAGCAAGATACAAGCACATGTTCATTTACCTATTCTGAATTACAATTACCCACATCCTTCCAGTACAAAATAGGTGTCAAATAATCAATTAACATATGGAAATCATTAGTTTTTACCTCCTCACATTTAGGACTACAACTCACTTGCAACAGAAGATAATAGTGTTTATGTTTAGCATGAGCATGTTGACCTCTAGTTCCGCAAGGATAAGGTCAAATATTTTGCATACATTTCCAGAAACTAGATGTAGTCCTCCTCGGATACTATCATGAATAGGCGGCAGCAGTGTCCTACCTATTTTCGTAGAAGCAAAACAATTTTAAGTTATTTTTCCAGCGCTCCGCTTTTTCCATTAGTGGTGAAAGGTTAGACTGAATTATATTTGGAAATTAATATAATTGAAAAAAAATGGAAAATAGCTCCATTCCACTTCAGTGTCTTCTGAGAAAAAAGATTAGTCTTTGTCTCTTGGTTTTTATACAGGTCTTAACTGTAATCAGTATATTTAAATCACAGGAGAAGTTATCCAGATTGCTGGGACAGATCCACATGCTGTGTTGAAGTGATATAAACAGAAAAATCTGTTTATAAATATGACTGAATGCTTCCATCTCTGCAAAGCGGATGAGCTTGGGCTCCTGGCACTGCTTCCAGTGTCACGAGCCAGTGGTTTGTCACCTTTGCGCCACAGATGTCTGAGCACAAATGGTTTTCTGAAGGTGAATAGTTGATTTGTGATATATTCTTGTGAGGCCCTTGGGAGCTCACAGAGTAACCCCAGACGCAATAGACTCTCTGGGCCTGATTCACTGAAGTAAACTTACACTTTAGTGTAAGTTAAGTTTTTTGTTGTTGAGTATTTACAAACTACGAGTTAATAGTAAGTTTGCGACTGTGGGGACTCCACAGTTGAGTGGGAGAACTCTGCGCATAAAAAGATAGGCCTAGGCCAAGGACAGGCCTATTTTTTTATGTGCTGAGTCCTCTGCCCCAACTGCAGAGTGTAAACAGTTGTGAACTATTAACTTATTGTTTGTGAATATCAAAACAAACGTAAACTTACACAAAAGAGTAAGTTTACCTTTGTGAATCAGGCCATCAGTGCAGTTAGAACCTGGCGTGAGGCAAGTAGGCAGTGGCGGCTCGCCGAGGGAGTGCTGCGGGGCGGTGGGGAGGGGGAGGGGCAGGGTGAGGGTGAGGGGGTAGTGGAGTCCGACATACGACAGACAGGAGTAAGGTAAGTAATTAAATAAATAAAACTATTTACCTTGCGCTGGCTGCATCGCCAACTCGGAGATGCAGCGCGCGCAAGGTAAATTGTTTAATTTATTTAATTACTTACCTTACTCCTGTCCGTCGTATGTCGGACTCCACTACCCCTCACCCTGCCCCTCCCCCGCCCCACCGCCCCGCAGCACTCCCTCGGTGAGCCGCCACTGCAAGTAGGCACTCTGATTCTTAAGGTACAGCAGTGACGGCTCCTCCGCTAAGGTGGAGGAGCGTTGCCCCACTGCTATATCAGCAGTGCAAAAAAAAAATGATAATAACAGGACATTATTATCATATTATTTTTCTATGCGGGATTCTGAGTCAGGTCGGGCTGGGCTCTGTGACGCCAGAGCAGAGTGAGTGAGAGTGAGAGTGAGGAGTGGTTTGCACTCCTCTAAGTGCGCATGACGGTTTGGCTGGCCCTCTTGTGCCGGCCAAACCGTCATGTGCTCATGCAGCGTCGTGATTGGCTGGGAGAGTACGGGAGCCTGGGTGCTTCCGGTGCTCTCCAGCAGATGAAGAGGACGGAGGAGAGGCGTGTGGCGGCACAGCGGCGGAGGTAAGTTTATTTATCCATTCCCAACCCCCCCACCCCCTGCTCCACCACCCCCGTTCCGAGGCAGCCGCCACTGAGGTACAGGAAGAGAGAGGCCACCGTCAGTGAGCCGTGACTGTGTGCTCATAGAGGCAAAACAATCTGTCGTATCTGGGTTAATGTTTCTTTGAGGAGTCAAAGTCAGATTTTCTCAGGTGTAATTCAGATATGATAACTGGCATCCATAAAGCAAAGTTATAGGGCTATTAGCCAAAATGTCAGTTTTGATGCAGAAGCAGTGTTATATAGCACAGTACAAGATCTATGTTTTTCTTTCGAGATATCACAGATGGCATATATAGAGGTGTACTTTACTGAAGTCTGTGAGAAAAATTGACTCAGAAAACCGAAATTCCGCAGAAAAGTCAAGATCCGTGGGAAGCTTAGCCTTAATTTTTCAAAACCACATTATGTTGCAGCAACCTCCAATATTGTTTCTCTTTGTGCATGATTACAAACTGATGTGGCAGGAGATCGGGTTCGGGAGTCACTTACACCACTGCCTAGCTTTCTAGGATTGATGTCCTCACACAGGGTCAAATGACCTTATCTCACCCATCACATTTCCACAATTCAATAACCCTGCACATAAGCAAATATTAAACTTGATATGTATTGGTAAGCGTTTTTTGCCTCAACAGCGCACTTTTAAATCGATTCCAGGATAGAAGTCAGAGGGTGTAAGTGGTGAAATACAGATAAAACTATTTTAGCCATAGGGAAGCTATGCTTTTGAATGATCTTGGTGCTGGAGAACATCAACCATCTATCAGTCCTAGATATGGACAAGCAGGAAGAACTTTGCCTAAAGCATTGTTTGCATTTATTTTTTACATCAAAATGTATGCATACAAAATTTTAGGTTTAAAGGAGAGATTTGTGGGAGTAAGTAGAGAAATTAAAAGCAACTTTAGTACATCACATAGAAAATATATCCCAGGTATAAGAGAAATGCTGACTCACAGACACTATATTATGAACCAATGCATCATGGCATTGTCCATCACAGATGTTAAAATGCTTAAAGTATATGAAAGCAATGCCACAGCTACCCTATAGCATCCATATATGTTTCAGCTGGTTATGGTAATTACTGGATCCTTCAACAGTACATTAGTAAAATGTAAACAA
Source organism: Calotriton arnoldi (assembly GCA_963921515.1). Taxonomy (NCBI): domain Eukaryota; kingdom Metazoa; phylum Chordata; class Amphibia; order Caudata; family Salamandridae; genus Calotriton; species Calotriton arnoldi. The sequence goes on from CAWUFW010000179.1 coordinate 698,864, forward strand.
AAATCAGTCACAGAGTTACTAACCCTCAGATAGCCAGTGGATGATATATAAAGTAAACAAGTCTACCAAGCAGGATGCTTAGTGAATGGTTGGACCTGCATAAATTACTCTGAAGTCATGAATGGAACACCCTGCAATGTATTACTGTCTTAAATTACAACAGTTTTACAATATATTTAATTAATACACAGCTAGTTAAGATCCACTCTGGCTTGAACGCACTTGATTCTTAGAGGTCAGAATCCTTCAGCAGACGAGACCACTCCTCAAAGTACAGGAGGACTTTGCAAATAATTAATTATGCACAAAAAGTGGCATAGGTGCACTGTATGACACTACTTCTTAAAGAAGGATATTTGTGATAGAAACGGGCTATTTTGCAAGACCTTGCAGGCACTGAGGTTGGCATTCTCATAAAACTGTATATAAATGGGTTTGGAAACAAATCACTTTCCACCATGTTAGTCTTTGGCCCCCAAACAGTGAACAGTGCGGACCACCACAGCATTCAGTATATGACATTTTCAGTGATCATTATTATGCACTATGATTTGAGAAGAAAGAAAATGTCATTCGCTAATGCTAAATGTAGTATATTTCACAAATGCCAGTTTTACAATAGACAAACAATAACCCTCAAGCTGCATTAATTGGTAAATTAGTTTTACATCACCACGTCTTTCCTCACTTCTCGGTCATAGCACACAAAAGCTAAATACTTGGATTTTACTGACTCCCTAGTAACATTCAATGATACCTTACATGATAATTTGAAGCCATTTGTAGCCACAGAGACCCTAGCCTGGATGTCTGCTTGGACCAGCTGTTAGTCTGATTGGCTCTGTGCATCTCACATTGTTTCCTCTGGCAGCATCCTGCCTAATTTCCCTCAGTGATCCTCTGGTGCTGCTCCTTAAGTCGCTGCACTGAGCTAACCTGTGAAGTGAATTTGTCATTTCCTGCCAGGTCATGTAAAGGGTCATCTCCTCACACCTGTATTCCCCCTTTTGCTAACTACTTAATTATTTGCCCTTTCCCAGGTTAGAATATTTTCCTCTTTCATAACTTTCTTTTAACTTTCCCTACAATATACAAATGCTGTTTCCCGCTACTGTGATTACCTATTGGCCTCTTTCTTTGTTTAGCTCTGAATTGACGCTCAGCTTCCTATTCCCAACAATGCAATTATAGTTTTGAAGTTTACTGAGCCTCACTCTCCTATGTGCCTATGCTGATGGCTGTCCAGAGTATTGCTCACTCTTTTGGAAACTCTATAAATACATATAATAAAATAAATGTTGTCCTTACATCAAGTTCCCCACAGTCGCATTCTTCCCCGTCTTCAACATATCCATTTCCACACTTCTGACCTCCAAGGGATTTCTGCACCTCAGGCATGTTGAACAGACACATCCCCACTCCCTTGTCCAGGCTAATGTCCAGGTCCTCTTTACTGCAGCTGCTGAACAGGGTGGGAAAGGGATAACTGCAAGGCAAAAGGAGAAAACCCAGTTGAACAAGAGGCACTCCGGTCAATGATGAGCAGTGATGAACAGCGTGGATGACTGCATCAGAGCAGGCACTGTGCAACTGCTTGACTTGGCTTATCTCTAATGTCTTTTCATTAGAGTTAAGGCACTTCACAAGTAAAGCAAATTACTTAAGCATCAATCCCACCAACCAAGGCAGGATAACAAAAAAGAACAAATAAAAAAATACAGCTAGCCAAATATATCTTGGAACAGCCATTTTAGAAGTTTTAAAGTAACCATGATAGTGTCTTAGAAAAGTCCAGCCTTCCTTTGCTGCTCAAGGAACGAGGTTGGTAGAAGGAGCTGTGGTAAGTGTTCGCAGGATGGCTGCTCTTCCATTATCTTCTCACGGAAGCCGCGTGGGTTCACAATCAAGTCAAGTTTTGTTTCTGATTAAGGAAACCACGGCGGCTGCTGCTGAGTAAGCCAGAACTTACCTCTCCTCCGAGACGCTCAGATGATTACATTTCACCTGGCTTGCAACCAGTTGGCAAACAAAATGCAAATAACTGGGACCCCCGCAGGACGTTATACCTTGTTCACAGCATCTTTGAAGCCAGGCTATAATTCAATGTTATGACAGTTTAGAGCCAAAGCCTTAATGATTGGGCTGCGTTCCCTAAATATGTTCTATCCATCACATACTATTAGGCACAGGAATCGTGCTTCCCATGAACAAAGTATGCCTAGACCCTAATAAATACCAGTCCCTCCTTTTCATCCATACATGTGCAATGGGTATTTACACAGATGCAGTACATCTTTTATGCCTTTTTTCTAACGTGCCCTGATGCAGGCTTAGAACAATTGAGAATAAACAAGAGTACTATGCTTAGCAGTGGTTTGGATGTGGCATGAATATGCCAACGAAGACCTTAAAGTGTATAATATTTCAAATAAAATAATTGTTCCCATTTTAACAATGAGAATATATTTAGAAACTTTGTTCTACTGACACTGGTTGTGTTTTTTACCTGCATTAGAATAGCTGAAAACCGATGTACCTGATGATGCACCCTTTTGTTCAATTTTATGTGTGGAGTCAAAGATTTCATTATTACTTTTACGAATGATTATGAATGAAACTACAATATAAAGGTTTGGAATATGGTTTATGAACAGCGAACTGCATAAAACTACTTTATATTTCATTTCAGAGTGGTCATCAGAAGATATATTTTTGTGGGTGGCAGTGCAGTGGGTTACCCTATTTAATTGCAACAAAAGTGGACTTCCCTATGGCTATGCACATATTTGTCTATAAAATGACTTGGAGGAACCGGAGGTTGGGCCAGGAGGACTGCAGGTTGCCATTAATCACTGATTTGTAACACTTCCCTTGACCCAGTTGCAGAACTTCAGTATTTTCTTTACCCCTGGGCTGTGTACCAGTGGTCCAATAGTCAGAGTTGTCACGCCTGTGCTTGTCACACGTAGGCCTCGGTTTGCACTTGAAAGGATTTCCAGCAAGTGTAAATAATTTGTGGCTGTTTAGTTTTAGTTAAGTCAAAAACTCCATAGGAAGAGTGTTATATCATTTGCTAATAACTTTGGGGCTGTTTGACAAACCTGCACAAAACTTTCCAAAAACAAAAGTTCATCCATCTCAATTGCTTCATTGAAAGTTTTGCACTGATCCATCAAGAAGGGGACAAGAAAGCGGGGGGGAGGGAGGGGGCAAAAGTGTGATTTCTCATGTTAATCCACAAAAGAAGCTTTGCTCTCTGATACATAAGAAATGGATGAACGGAATATCATCAAATTTGGCAAAAAGTTGGAACTTTACTTAGAAAGCGTGATTTTTGTGATTTGATGCAAAGCCGTTTAGCCATTTTTTTAAAATTAACATTCAAAGAGGAACTCGGTTTGGGCATGAAGGAGTTAAAAAGTTAGGTATATCTGGACCGTTGGTGTCCAGATATCTTCTGATTGGCCACTCACAAGGGGACTAGTCGACCCTGAATTGCTGGCCACAACATAAACAATGTGATGCAGAAGCCATTACTGGTTTCAAGGGCATGGTCTGTGCATCCTGCAAATGAATAGAAAAAACACATACAGGACAGGGTGAGCACTCCCTGACTTACAGGAGCATGTAGAGGGAATGAAGGCCCCCTGCCCCGCCCCCCTTTGAGTGGCTGACCACAAAATGGTCAATATGTTGTGACAAGCCTCAGGGTCATGGTCCCCATTGAAATGCATTGTAATGAAAGGCTGTTTTTTAGGGTCACAAAAACCCCCACAAATTAAGGGTGATAACCGATTTGAGTCACAATATAAATCATTTACTGAAGGTATTATTCTGATTTTAGGAAAAATATTTCTCTCATAATTTTCTCATAGAGGTTATGTAATGGTTCTCCAGAAGGTAATATGAGAGCACATTTTCTGTAAATTCACACTGTCTTGTCTGAGTATCAAGTGTGATATTTTAAGTACAACATACTTTCAAAAGCAACTGCAGCCTATCAGTTGCTACCCCAGTGTTCTAAGGCAGCTTCCTACAGTGTTGAAATGAACAATTAGAGCACTAACATTTTGAATTTCTGACAAAAATGTGGGATCCTGTAAAACCTAAAGCATTTCCTTTAGAACTGAACAAATGAGGTGGTTCATTTTGTCATAGAAATTATGGTTAGATTTCTAGAAAGCTAAAATCAGGGCACATTTTCAATGAGTTCTCAAATATCTTCATCATCCATTTCAGTACAACATTATGAAATCTAGAGACATACATACTTCCAACACCAGCAGCAGCCTGTCAGTTAATTCCCTAGTGTTCAATTGTAGCTTCGCCTCAGAGTTCTAATTAACAACTAGAGTGCTAACATTCTGAATATATGACTTCCGTATGGCACACCTGAAAGCCATGTTGATGGAAACAAAAGTATAAAAGTGAAAGGAATTTCTTACAGAGGATGCTGCAGTAAATAAAAGGAGTAATATATTTTTGTTATATAAATTATGGTTAGTGCTTTAAGAAAGCTAAAATGAGGACACATTTTCTATGAGTTCTCAAATATCTTTCTCATCCATTTCAGTAAAACATTCTAACACACAGAGTGATATGTGATCCAAACACCAGCAGCAACCTATCAGTTATCTCCCTCGTAATCAACTGTAGAGTCACCACAGAGTCCTACTGAACAACTAGAGAGCTAACTTTTTGTATACAAAGACAAAAGTGAGGCACTCCTGAATACCATTTTGTTGAAATAGGAGGTGTTGAATTTAAAACCGTTTCTGAGGAGAAGGCTGAAGTAAATGAGCATGGAGATGTTAATGCAGGCTTGAAAGTAATAGCTTAAAAATATGAGGGGGACGTATAGATTTTTAATAATTTGAGGCATAATGTATGCCTAAAGCAGCTAAAAATACTTGAAGAGAGAGACATGGCTGCATAAAATACAATGTTGGAAATTGAGTTTATGGTTGAGTGGAGTGAAGACCCTTCCTTCTCAAGCAACAATCCTTGTCAGGGTGAAATGCAAAAGTCAGAAAATTAACCTGTGCTTTCCTCCCGGTAACTTGACACAAAATCAGTCGGGCTTATTTATAAAAAACAAAGGTTAAAGTAACGTTCTAGTTAGGTTAGGTGCTAAAACCCTAACTTACATTAAAAAACACAAAGTTTACTGAAGAAAAAATGGTTAAAGTGACGTTATAGCCATTGATGACGACGCTGATTACATCTAATTCTTAACCTCTGGCCAGACCATGCATCCAGTCTGCATCAGGACTTGGACTCCATGCCTAGGCTCAGGCAACACCAGGCAACCAATCCTCCCCAATCATGAAACCTCCACTACATACGATCTTCAGCCATTTGCATGACTCTGTTGTACATAATCTTTGGCTATGTGCAAGGGGGTTTACCGCTAAGTATCGTCTGCGGCCAGGCCCTACACCCACCCTTCCATGACCACCTAACAAACTACTTGACCAGCCTTTAGTCCTTCACTGCTAAGACCCTAACATATGTTAAAAAAACACAAAAATGTACTGAAAAAATAACCGTTACAGTGACGTTATAGTTAGGTGTTGGAATGGACATGCGCTAATGTAAAAAAAAAAAACACACACACACACTGAAATACACAAGTTATAGTTTAGTGAACTAACTGTAACTCGTGCCTCCACCAAACACTGCTTATGATCTCAGGTATTACATCACTTATGACATGTTAAATGGCATCATTGATCACAGTACTCATTACATCTCAATCTTAGCCTCTTGTCAGACCCTGCATTCAATCTGCATCAGGGCTTGGACTCCGTGCCTAGGCTCAAGCAAGGCCAGGCACCCAACCCTCCACAATCATGAAAACCTCCACTGCACACGATCTTCAGCTATATGTATGACAAGTTTGACACAATGTCACACCAGACCCTGTATCCATCATGCAATAAGGGTTGGTCAGTGGGCTTGCTCTATGGCCAGACCCTATGCCCAACCCTATGCCTGTGTCCAAACTCTGTTGTGCGTGGCCTTTGGCGATGTGCGGGGGCCTTGACTGCAGAGCCTCGCCTGTTGGCATTCCCTATACCCACCCCTCTATACCACCTAACGCCCTACTTGACTAGCCTTCAGTCCTTTATAGCAAAGGCTGACCAAAGGGTTCAATGATGTTCAGTGTCCAGCTCCCTGCAAGTGACCTACCCCCACTGCACCCGGTGTTGGGGTTAATACAAGTTAAAACACAGTGACATCCATCGAAAGTGCTTCACTTCTGAAATATCCAATTTCTTTTACATCTTTCGAAAGCTTACAGACAAGTTCATAAGAGTCGAACCACCTCCTCTTTCACAAAGCCTATACCACACTGTCAGAATCAGTGATTGATCTCATTAGTAAATTCAACAATGTTATTTAAATATAATTAGTGATGTCATCAATTATGTTATTTAACATGTCATGAGTGATGTAATATGTGACGTCATAAGCAGTGCATGATGGCGGTGCAAGATATACTTAGTTTACTAAACTATAACTAGCGTATTTCAGTGGTCTTCTAACATAAGTAGGCTTTCCTGTTTTCAGTTTCTATTTTTGGTAAATTCTGGGTTTTTTCAGTGTTTTCAAATGATTTCAATACCTTAAAAAAACAGTGGTTATCAGTGGTTACACATTTTCGCGCCATTTAAAAGAACAGAAACAATGTTTTTCCGGTGTTTATGGAACGTTTTGCTTTTAATATTGTTTGCTTTTTTCTCTGATAGTGCATGGTATATAGACAGTGTACGTACAGGGTATATGAGGCCCAAATACATTTTTGCAAATCAAACGTATTGTAGTACACCATATACAATACTTCTTCAGTGAGTCTTTGGTCATGTGCGCTCGCTCTTTCCTGCCCATGTACATTTTTTTCTGTGAAAAGGCCCTCTCAACATTGGCACTTGAGATGGGCAATGCCAAAACAGCCAGTACACAATTTGCTAACTCTGGCCACTGACATAGCTTTCCATACCAATACTGGTCTACTTGAAGATTGCGATTCTCTGGGCAGGTTCTGCAACATTTGCGTTGAACTGGGTGTTTATGACCTAAGAGTTAATGAAGCAGTCAAAAATAAAGCAGCACTTTTGAAACTACAGAGAAAATTTCCCTTTATGGAAGGGATCTAGAACTTGTACAGAGTACCACAGTGAGGTTTCATTGACTTCAAATGCGATGGCTGGTGAAGGGGTATTTCTATGCATCATTGCAAGCCATTTCTTATACATTGTAAAATAAAAGTTCCCTAATTGCTCACCAACATTGCTTTGCTTACCAAGTGGCAGACACTCTAAATTGGAACATGTTGCAGTGCCAAAGTCCAGCCTACTCTCAAGGAGATGTTTCACATCTACACCACTTATGCTGAACACTTGGCAGACAAGGGTGTATTCAGACTTTAGTTTTTTTTATTATGTCCACTACAGCAGTTATGTTTTCCTGAAAAAATCTTAAGAATGCAGTAGAGTGTACTTTTTTTACATCACTATCAATATGCGGCCAAAGATTGATCCTCCCATTTCTTGCTTTTGGCATCATCACTCAGCAAAAATTCTGTAAACGGTTGCCACATGGATAATATAGCATTCACAGCCCCTTGGCATGAGAACCATCAGCTAAGTGACACAGTTGGGATGACTCTTTCTTTGATGCCACACAAAGCACAAAATTATAAATATTTGCGTTTTAGTTCCCTCGCATAACAAAACAGTGCACCAGAATGGACTAAAAAGTCAATAGCATTCTTCATTAACTCTGAAGATTGTAAAGATACTTTCAGCATACCATCTAACAAGTGGCAAGGATCTCTTACAGGGAAGCACTTCAGCTTAGGTATTGATTTTGACAGGTCATCACACAACTTTTTCATATACGTAGCTGAATCACTGCAAATACAAACCATATCACTCCAATCTTTCTTGAACTTGGAAATAACCTTTTTGCAGCAGCAATCCAAGTGACACTGCGCTCCATGTTTTCCAAAGTCTGGTGTCATGTTTTCACCACTATCTCAGATGCTTGGTGATAGCACTCTTTTCACATATACTTGTCACTATACCTTGCATTGAATGTTTAAAGCCTGAGGTGTTGGCAATTCACCTACTATCAAAGTCTCACTAGAAACTGGGGGCTGATGTATCAAGGGTTTTTATCCAATCTCTGTGGGTAAATGTGATGGTACATATTGGGAAAGATTCTTACGAAACCAGCCATTTTACCCATCAGTGAAAGAATCAAACACAGCCAAAATATCAATTATGATTTTGATATTTCCTGATTCTCTACAGTTTATAAAACAATTAATCAAGACCTAAAACATGCTTCTAAACCCTGCATCTTTAGACCAAAGACGACCAAACTGAAAAGAGCAAAAGGAAGAAGAAACAATATTTTAGTGGCATCCCAAAACAACAAAACTCAAGCAGAATAATGTTAGCCCAGTCTTTCTTGCTGCTAGCTTGTATAGCAAAGTTACATTGTATTGGCCCCTTCAGGAAGAAAATAAATTACTCTTTCACTCTCCTTTTCCTTTCTTTGAATGGCATTTATTTTGTGGTTGTGCAGGTGTTTTTTCAGTGTTTATATGTTTACACTGGTGAGGGCTATTTCCTTTTCAATGTCGTTTTATCATTTATTATAGGTTTAAACCTAAATCCGGACAGCCTAAACATAAGCTTGTGTCTCATTTCAACACCTAACCATATCATCACTTCAACCTTTTTTTTCAGTGAATATATATAATATATAATGAGTGACACAGGTTTTTATGCCATTAGCAGCATATTCATTGAGATTGGAAGTAAAACTATATGAAATAATAACCCATCTAGTTTCTGTTTAGTCTGGTGTTGCAATTTCTTACTTTGTGTTGGTTCACAGACCCACTCAGAGAAGTCCAGTTTGACCCTGATACAAACTCTAGGAAGAGCAGCTGTATAATACAGGTGTGGCCCAAGTCTACATCGTGTCTCCACGACATGCATGTGGTGTAGTCTTATATAGGCAAAACACAGGCAACTGCCCATTCATGACATTTATCACTCAAGAACCATCCATGCAAGCCCATCACTGACTTTTCCACACATCACATTTCCATGCATGTACACAGTTTGCCTTCTAGTTCCTTCTGGAAAGTTGTAGGGGCTGGTTCCCAAGAATGTCACGAGTCAAAATAGCATGTGGACTTGACCTGCATACTGACGCTCTGTGAAGCTTCACTATTGAATACTCAAATCTTTTGTTTATGACTCGTTCATGCATTTGCTGCTCCCTTGGTATATCTTATCTAAAGAATGCCATGCCATCGTACCAATGCACTGCAGGTACATCGCAGGCTTGCTTCAATGCATAAGCATGCCTGACTTCTTAATAATACTGTTAACCCTTCAGTATCTTACTCATGACAAGTTTTACCATTCAGGAAAGCTAACAAATCTTGCACTATAAATTTCCCTACTACTCATAAGTGATTCTTCTGTGTCTTAGTGCCACTCAAAGTGTACCCAAATATCAGTCCATGATAGACATGCTAGCAGTTGGTACATCTGTTTAGTTTGCACTTGTCATGTAGTCAACCAGTTAGTGTATCGCTTACCTTCAATCTGATGTTCTCTCTTGTGCAAATCCAAGTTATAGGAACCTCTGCCAGTTCTGCCTCATGATGGAAGCTCCTTCACTCACAAACCACCCAGGCTCATGCTAACCAGGTCTTTCTAAAATGGGGGATACCCCATCCCTACTGTCTGATCACACCCACTGGTGACAAGGCCTCAACCACACTGATGATATGTAGCAATTGTAGTGGCATCAGTTAGAATGGTGGCTCTAAATAGGACAACAAGAAATGTATTAAGAAGTAACAAACTCGAAATGAACAGGAGAGCACATAACCTCCAGTTATGCCCATCAAATGCCTTGTTCTGCTATATTGACAGTCTCTCATTCAAGGCCTCCATCATGATGTCATCTGTCTATGGGCTTCACACAGCGCCATGCCACCACAGTATCTCTTTGTATACTGAAAGGTTAGAAGGTCCGTAGAGGATACTTCAACACTGACCTGCCTGTTGTTAATATACAGACCTTTCAGAAACCAGTGACCTTTCTTGGAATTTGCGTAACAACTTCATACATGCCAGTAGATTGTTTTTATCAAGCCCGTGAACAGCACGTGGAGTATGTATCTGCAGCCACTCAGAAGGAACCTAAGAAATGTCATACTGGTGACATTCTATAAGGCAGTTTCTGTTTCTAGTGTAGTGGCAATGTCTCCTGAAGGTGCTTGATTGGTTCTAACTTGTTCTCTATGGCAGCTGATAGATTCTCAGAAGCATTATAATTGGTTTGTGTATTAAATTACGTTTGCCGTTTTTACAGGAACACCATGCTTGCTTTTAATTTAAAAGGATTAATGTCATGCTAAAACTGCTTATCACTCTAAAGAGTAATCAAACTGATGCTTCATGCCTTTAATTCACATTAGAGACTAGAGAGAGCAGTGATGACAAAAACAGTACAGTTCATACACACAACAATCAATTCCACTCTGAGGCTAATGGCGTATGAATAATTAGCTAACACTTTAGAAACAGAAAGTCCAACAGGCGTCTTGAACAAAATAGTTGACTGAAAATATTAATTTGTCACTTTACCAGAGTGCTATGCCTGTCCCGGACTATTGCTATTCCTACTGATTTTTGTGGCAATCTGCGGGACTCACACTAACATGCTCTCATGCTAGACTATGGCAATAAAAAGAGGACTATCACATGTTATATAAATAAACACAACCACAAATCCATCTTTCCTAGCACTGATTTACCCCTTTCGTATACTTTCTCTTCGCACCCTAAAAATGTATTCATTCCTGCACAATCTCAAAAACCTTCACTAATACTCACTTAAAGCATTTTCTTTCTCCTTTACCACCGCAACACAAACACTGCTTACAAGAGATCAAACACTCATTATAACCTTCCTCATCTTCTGCACAATGATACTTCCACTAACACTGACGGAAAGCAGTATCTGTCCACCTCTCCCTACAAATACTCAAATACAAATTACTCCAAGGGATCTAGTCCTCAGCATTAAACCAGCCAGTGGTCAGGGTTCCACCTCCATCAAAACTCCCAGGGCTATGCAAACAAGTGCATTTCATTTTTACACCGAAAATAAATCTTACCCAAACTCATCAAAAAGCAAGCGAGCCAAGCTAACCATGACAACATGATTGACATATGTAATCAAAAACTAAATTCACCCCAACCAACATAAACTTCCTAAAATGCACCCTACAGTCTATGCCCATCATATGCAAATGGCCACATTAATTGAAGCAAAAAAACTGGATTTGATGTGCATCACAAAATCTTGGCTTAACCCCTTCCGTGCTCATGACGAGCTGAGCTCGTCATGCTGCGCGGTAGCGCTGTGCGCATGACGAGCTGAGCTCGTCACGACCCCACCCGCGATCGGAATGTCCAGCACACGAGCGGAATTCCGATCGCGGTCAAGGGGTTAATGAATTCTCGCAAACCATCATCGATTCCCTTGTTCCAGATGGCTACCATCCTAAGAAAAGAAAAGTCTGAGCAGAAATCATCACTAGCTATTCTATCCCCAGCAAATTATTATAATGCGTAGACTTCCCTTCCTTTGAGTCCATGAAACTGGCAATATCAACCGACCCTGAGAGGGACTTATTGCAACACCAAATCTACGGTCCACCCAAAAAATATAAAGAAGTTCATTGACCATATAAATGATACATAGCCCACAACCAAAGTCTTTCCCCAAATAACATCTATCTGGGTGACTTCAACATTGACTGGGGAAACGATCATTCAAGCCTTTACCGGGATATGCTAGACAAAGCATACCTTTTCAATTTATCACAACTACTAGTGGTCCAAACCCACATCAAAGGCAGAACTCTGGAATGAATCCTTTTCTCGCTCGATGGATTCGCTCTCTTCACAGGTCAGGAAGTTGACTGGTCTGACCACTTCCCTAGCCACCTCACAATCCCAGTTATGTCTACGCAAGTCCCTGCCACTAAAATAACCAATACTATTCAAGTTAGACAATGGAGGAACATCATGGAGGAAGCACTAAATTCTCTCCTAGTCCCCAAACTTAAATCACTAAATATGCTATACAATCTGAATCTCTTATCACATACCTATGCCAAGATCACTTAAATCTTTGTTAACATCATAGCCCAATAAGAAGGAAACAGCCTAGAAAATTACCACACGAACCCTGGCTTACCAGTGAGCTGCACAAACTGAGACATAACACAAAAAATCCTAAAGAAATCCTGGTCAAAAGACAAATTTACCAGAAACAAGTCCAAACTAAAAGCTGTGATGAAAAACTACAAATAAGCAATTCAACTAGCCAAGGCCTTCTACATCCACTACCAATTCGCACAAACTTTGAACCCTACCAAGTCTCTGTTTAATTTTTTCTACAAAGACACCCCCACAACTAATTCTACCCAAGTCCGAGGCCTGCCCATAAACCCAATTACTCACCAAAGACAAACAAATCCTGGAGAACATTTAAAATACTCACACTGGATGACATCGCCAAGATCCTCAAGCTTATGAAACCCACTCCCTACTTCACAGACAACCTTCTGGCGAACATTGTTTTTTTATAGTAAAACTTTTATTGACTTTTAATGCAGCAGGTATTGTTCTTTCAAGCCAAACGCAGTGTATACAAAGCATTAGTCCCATGCAGACGAAGAACCTGAAACATTTATGCTTGTTAATAACAGCCCTGCCATTCTAGGCCATGATTAGCACATCATTTTCTCCATATCTTATCGTGTTTGCGGGGACATCCATGTGCTGTGTATATCATCTCTTCTTGTTTCGTGCACTAGTCCATGCCTTTCCTCCATTCCGTGGTGGAGGGAGCTTTGCGGGACCTCCAGTGTTTGGCGATATCCCCCTTGTATATATTCAGGCCCATCAGCATCCTTTCTCCTCCGGGTCCCCCCATTAAAGCGATTCCGGGATTGGCTTCAATGTGTGTTCCCACTACCCTGGATATTGAGGTGAGCATTTGTGACCAGTATGTTGTATAACTCTGCAAGCCCATGTGATATGATAGAAATCGCCTTGGTGTTCCGGGCATCTGAGGCAGTCGGACGATGAAAGTGCTTGGGCTCTCCAGAGATGGAGAGGTGTGAAGCGTGAGGTAGGTCTTTACCAGATATTTTAAAGTGAATGAGACTGAGCAGTGCAGAAATTGCTAGAGTGCCGGGAGCCATGCAGGCATCTCACCAGTCTGTATCTTCCAGGGGACCCACCCATTCTACCCATTTTGCTATCAAAGATCCCATCCGGTTGGGAGAGTGTATAACCAGGGTCCTATATATTTGGGAGATTCCTACTTTCCCTAGGGTCCCCTAAGTAGTCGCCCCTCCAGCAGGCTGTATTCAGGAACGTCGCCAAGGACCTCCTGATAACTGGAGAGAGCATGAATCAGTTGTAAATATCAGAAGAATAGGAATTTGGTCCCCTTCCCATACATCTCCCAGACGCACAATTCCAATTCGGTCCCACTCTCGGAATTCCTTTAGGCGTGCTACGCGGACTAACCAGTGGCCTGTCTACAGGGGGGTCTCCAGTGTTGTCTTTCGGTCCTACCCAGTACAGTGTAACGCTGCTCTCCAGCCTAGTCAGTTCTGGGACAGGCGCACCATAGAGTATGTCCGTTATATTATCCAGACTGATTAGAGATATTTTCCCTTGGTATACTGGATCCTCCCAATACCCCTGTAGCCAGTCGTTCACTACTAAAGTTTGTGCTGTCCAGCTCCAGTCAAACCCCATACTTGCAGATCACATCGCACTTAGACGGCTAGGGGCTTATGGCTAATGCGAATAGAAGAGAGGACAGGGGGCATCCTTCTCTAGTATACCCCTTGCGATGGGAAATTTGGGGCATAGTGCCCCGTTCACCCTCACCTGGGCCTGATGTGCAGCATAGAGGAACAAAATATATGCCCAGTATCACGGGTGGAAGCCCATTTTTAGTAGCACCTCATCCAAGAGAGGCCAATTCAGGGCGTCAAATGCTTTCTCGAAATCAATAAGCATGAGTGCTGTGGGTCCGTGAAGAGATCAAAAGCAAGCAAGAACTAGGTGAATCCTTCTGATGCAGTGTCTCGTGCTGCGTTGTGGGCTGAATCCACACTGGTTTGGGTAGACCAGGTGGGTTAATACCCGCAGGAGGTGGTTAGTGTCAGGAGAACTCTGTAGTGATTCCCCTCTTTCAAGGAAGCAGAATGATGACTAAATTCCAATGCCTCTCCCAGACGCCCCCCCCCCCACACAAACTCCAAGTATAAATAACTAGAGAGTAGGAGTGCTCCAAGGGGTGAAGGGGAGAGATAAGAACAGACTGCCTTGTTTTTGAACTTCTGGGTTCTTCTCATTGTTTGTTTATTAACCTTCTCTTCTGGTATTGCGATGTTGTTGTGATGTGGCTGCACTGCAAATAAAACACTTATCAGCTTATTTCTACAATTCCTCCTAATGTTTGTATATCATGTAACATATGTGCATATATCTATATCATGTACTTATCGACATTCACATACACCATAAGACAATGGCTTTAGCTTCTCTTCTGTAGAATATTTTAATTATGTCGCATAAATTCTCAATTTAATTAACTCTCTTTAAAACATTCTCTGTTTTCAATTTTGCATTTCTTAAATAAGTCTTTTAACTCCTCTGTGTGGTTAATGCATTGCTCCACAATTGTAATTATATACAATTCAGTTCTTTGTTCTCTTACCCACTTGGGGGTACTTGCATGACCAGGAATTGTTTTCCTTAAGAAACTGCTCTATGCTGAGTTTTCGCGAAGTATCTCCAAGTTGCTTAATTAACAAATAAGCAGTCTCGACTCTGAGACGCTATTCGTAACATATTCGTAACAAATCAACTCCTAGCACCATGCCAATCAGGATTCAGGAAAGATCAGAGCATGGAAACAGGCACTATAACGGTTTAAGATGATTTTCGGAAAATGATAGATAATGGCAACTCTTGCGTTTTAATTCTCCTGGACCTGTCCCCAAGGTTTGATTTTCTCCCCTACTTAACTTGTATGTCAAACCACTGGGCCTAAGGCTGGAAAAAGCCAACATAAAACTTCACCAATATGCAGACGATACTCAAATTTTTCTAAAAATCTCATTGCATAAAGATTTCATTGCACTCAAGATTTAGTATTCAACTGGGCCTCTATAAACTCACTGAAACTGAACCCACAAAAAAACGAGTTCCTGCTCATGTCAGACAAAACAGCCAACAGAATAGATTCATCACTAATCTCCAGACTAACGCACTATGGGTGCCCGCCTTTGCTGGCCCCTAAGATTAAGCCTCTTGAATTCCTCATAGACAGCAAACTCTCCCTGGAATCACACGTATGGAAACTATCCCAAACAGCTAACTTCCACCCAAGACAACTAAAACGAATAAAACATCTCCTCATCAACAATCAACTCAGAACGGCAGCCCAAGCATTAGTGATCTCCAGAATTGACAGGGGAAATGCTTTACTCTCTGGTCTGCCAGCTACCAGTCTCCGCCCACTGAAAAGGACCTTTCATTCCACAGCTCGCCTAATCCCCAACAAAAAGAAGTTGGACCACATCTCACCCATTCTAAAAGACCTTCACTAGCTTCTGCTTGAGGGGCGAATCAAATTTAAAATTGACTACATCACCTTCAAAAAACACCAGACTAGTTATCTCTCTGATCTACTGAAAATATCAGGTGGAATCAGGCAATCCTGCAGCAGACCCACCCTCCTGCTAGAACCTCAAATCATGTTTTGTTCAAAAACAGTCTTTTTTGGTGCCGCTTCCTCATTTTGCAACTCCTTAATCAAAAAAATAAAAATGTCGCCAAACATCCTTACCTTTGGGAAGCAACTTAAACCTTTTCTATTTTGAACCCATCTCACGTCAAAAACTTAACAGTTCGAACCCACACTCTAATCCCCCTTCTCTCTGCAAAATAGTGTAAGGATACCCTTGTTCCTTATTACTAACATTACCCTCCACCACCCCACTTTTAAAAGTTATATTGATTATTTCTATGTGACTTGTACTCCTATTATGTTCCAATAATATGTCATTGTTGTTTGATTGTAAAAATGCCCTGATATCACTTGGTGAAGTAGCGCTATAGAAAAACACAATAAATAAAATAAAAAACATGCTTTGAACCTCGACTTCGACTATTCTATTCAGGCTTCAGGACCATGTACTTCAGACAGCTCTTCTCTAGTTATTCTGTCCACAACATCTGACAATTTCATATTTTACCTGACTTGTTTAAATTAAATCTAACAGCATTTGCTCCTGGTCCCTGCATCTACAATGTCGATTGATCACACACTGCATGTATATGTCAACATTTATTTCCTTTTGCAACAGCTGTCTTTGGGTTGTTGTAAGGCTCCAGTCTAATGATATTCTGTGTGAAACCACCTTACAAATGGCTTAAGAGTCGAAGTCGGACACAAAGGGTGGACTAGGTCTAAATTAACATTTTGTCGTGGCTACAGGCTGCACTGTGATCAGGTTCATGTACATGCGGGGTCAGTGCTGGAAGGTCTCACTGAAGCGGGGTTCTTCAGTCTCCAGTGATCTCAATCCTGGCGGCAAAGCTATAGAGTTCACCAAATCCACTCTACACACCCTCTCGTGTTCATAATGGCATTCAGTTCAAGCTCTGCAATAAAGAAGAAACCTACGCCGTGTACCTTTACTTACTTTTCACCTCTTTCTTCCTCTTTGCCTCATCATCTCCCTGTGCTTTCACTGTCATGAGGCGCTTTCTCCTTTCCTCTTCTCCCACTTCAATCTTCCAGCCTCCCACCCGCTGCTGCACCCTCTCAACTCACTCTCTTTCATCTTGCCCTCCCTGCTGCTTTTTCTTAGTAGCCCCTTGCCTACTCAAGCTGTGTTTCTCTTATGTCTCCCTCCACATTTTTCAAGCTCACCATCACATTTGGCTTGTTTTAATGGTATACATGCTAGAAACAGTATCTTCATTAAGTCTGGAAATAAACCTATACCAAAGAATAACCCATCTACATTCTGGTTATTCTAATGGTGAGATTTCTTACTTTTTGTTGGTTTGCAGAGACTAGCTCAGAGATGAGCCCTGTTTGGACCCCTGCGAAGAGCAGATGTTTGACACAGTACTGTAGCCCAAGTCTACGTCGAGTCTCCACTACATGTATGTGGTGCAGTCTCACATAAGCAAAACAGTGGCAACTGTCTATTCAAGAACCTTCTGCCAAAGAACTCTTTAGTGATTAAAAAAATGGCTCAATAGCTGTTTTTTTTATTTGTTATGCGCTTTGAAGCTATTTCTGTACATTATTTTGACAAAATGAAACGTAAACCTAAGTGAAACATCTATTTTCATTGATATGATTAGTTGCATTTCATGGCAAAGGTCTGGTCCTCTGAGTACTGTGGGCAAGGGAACTGCACACAGGATATGCCCTGTGTGCAGCAACGCTGGGGTTACTGTAAGTGGGAGTACTACATTCAGGATCATGACTTACTGGGCCTGGTGTAAAGCCTTGTCCTTTGCAGAGTATTCTCAGGGCATGGTCATGCCTTGAAGCTACTTTGCAGTATGGTATGCCAGGTCCTGCCAGCACATGGCAAGATCAAACCCCATGCCTTGTGTGCACTGCCCACAAGGCACGGCCATAGGTGGTCAGTAGACAAAGTAGATCATTACAAAAAGCCAATAATTTCACTAATACAACTTTTGGTACATGGGTATTATGGTTATCAATGCAATCCCTTTAGGTTTCAAGTGTTGATTGTCTCCCTCTATTTCTTCCCATCTCCTTCTCTCTTTCTCTCGCAGCCCCCTTGCTTTCACCCATCGGAATTAAGCGCCTCCAGCTTTTTGTGATACATTTTTACTTCATAAAGCGGAAAATATAAAATTAAAGCTTGAGCTTCAGCATTTCTTGAAGTCAGGATGTGGCTAGACATTGTGCTCATCTGTTGCCATAACCTTCCCCACTCCATTTTTATTCCTCTCACACCCCAACAATAATCTATGCCCCACCCTTTTAATGGTGCTGGTGGTTAATAAAACTCCAAGGTTTGCTTGTGATTTAACACTCTCACTTTTAATCACTGTAAAGTAATGTAAGGTTCTTCAAAGTTCGCGTCAACTCGATCCAGCTAAAGTAAAACACATACTTGGCCAGTTTCCTGTAGGTTGCTATAATATCTATATTTCTTATTCACTTTATCCATGTTTATTGGAAATGTGCCTCTACATAAGTGTGCAAGAATGATTTTAAGGTAATTTAGTAACAGCTTAATGCTTGCAAAGGACGACTAGGATATTTTATGAATGGTAGATAATTGTAATTTAAGTTTTTTTTAGTCTAGGAGCTGTCTCTAAAATTGCTGAATGTTTTATTTAACAATGACAATCTGAAATTTCATGATGAGCACCGTCAACCAACACCTTATTTGTGAGTCCGTAGATTAGATATAATATCACAATGTAATTTTCTCATTGAGGGAACATGAGATCTCTTTGAAGGTGGTTGTTTGTATGCTGATTGCCAAGGCCCAACTACCTGTAATGACACTTTATGTTTCTGTTCAAGTTTTTCTCGGAAAAACCTAGTATAAACCACCCTTATTTTTGTTATTGCCACAGCGGCTACTCTTTTATGTACCCGTCTTTTGGTTTATGTAATTGTGTACAGTTTTTGTCCATGCAGTTTCATGAACATAATGCTTGAGCACAAAAATAATAATAAGGGGGTGGTTATCTATTGGTCCAACAAAGAGACTTTCTTTTTGATGTAAAATTGCCTGAAAGAGCATAAAAAGTTTACAATTTCAATAGTTCATTATATTCTCTGTTTGCCTTTTTGAAGTGCCCTAATCATTTACCATGTCCAGGCCATCATATCAACAGCCGGGGCAAATGTTGCTCTTTTACAAACTTTTATGAAGCACTGAGGAATGGTCACCTCTTTGAAAAAGCCACTATGCGAGTAGACAGGTGATATATAAATAACAGTGTGAGTGTCTCCAAAGAATGGCCCCTAGGTAAAAACTAGTAGTGGCAAAGCAAATAGCTCTCACCATTAAAAAACATGAGCACCAATCTTTGGCCTTCGCAATGCTTGTTGCTAATACTAAGCAATATCAACAGAAAGAAGTACTCTTGCGGAGGGACAAGAAGAGGAAGGAAAGCCATTGAACAAGAGGCAAATGACATTGGCATGAAAGCCAGCTAATGGTCAGACCCAAAGTATTAGCACTGTATACAATAGGTCTTATAAGACAAGGCAGCTAAAGATGTCGGTAGGAGAGAACTATTAGGGAAAAGGCCAGTGACATAAACACTCCCAGTGATAGGGATCCTGTAGCAATGGGGCAACTTGAAGAGGTATACAAAGCACTTCCACATTTGATCCCAAGGAAAAGAATGAGGAGGCCCATTCTTGCAGAATGTCACTTTAGCAACAAAAGTGCAAGATGCAGAGCAAGAAGTCATAAAGTCCTGAAAAAGAGACAAAAATAGGAAAACAGAGAGAAGAGCATGACTAGAAATATAATTCAAATTCTCTGTGATATACAGGTGTTAGGTCAAGGATCTCCTGTATTGTGGTTGCCTCTGTATGACCCAGATTGGAAGAGTGTCATTGCCCTATTCACCATGATTAACCAAGCCACATCATCTTGTCTTGAGCTGTAGTCATTCGCAGCATTCTCACAAGTACTTGAATACTGGCACAACTTTGAAAGAACATCTACCCCCAAGTGGCCAACAATGCCACAACCCAAATTGGTGCCCTCGTGCATGTAAAATGACAGGTTGATAAGCTCCTGTGGCGCTATCCATCACCTCTGTTATAATAAGAGCACCCTCCACACTGCCGAACAAGGAACCATGAAAGTGGCGTGACGGGCCTGGGGCACAGGCGTAGTTTATGTTTCTCTCAAGTTGCCTACTCTTAAGTTAATAACAAGCATTGGCATAGCCAATAGGTCTCGCCTTTGGGACGTTATAAGTGTTTAGTGAGAGCTATTGACAATGTTTTTAAGGTATGTTGTAGAGGGAGGGTTGGGGTAGACATTATCGTGCCTAGATGGTGTTTGTAAAAAGGAGACAATGTTAGTGAATCATTTGTCAGTCCCGAGGCCAGCTCAACATCCGGTGATTCTGGGCAAATCACTTAATCTGCCTGTGTATAAAACATCAATTTTACCTCTTCCATTACATTTTAATGTTAGGATGTACGACGTCTATATACGGAGGACTAATAGTACGAAAATGAAACATAATGATCATAAAAATAAAGGAAATTGTTGTCATTGCGTGCACAAATTTAAGCGCATGTATTATTGTGAAAATAAATCTTTAGCCTTGGTCATCAACGCCAAACATTCGAAGGGCTGTTATTGGCACAAAAAAGTCATTTAGCCCTTGCGCCACATCACTGTTGTCCTGTTTGTGCTTGTGAAGGGGTAGGGAAGAGTCTGTCGCTTGCCCAGCCCATTAAAACTTGTTATGTTGTGGAAAGTCAATCGCAGCATATTGTTGTGGCAATAAGAGGCACGTTGGCAGCACTGCGCAGCCAGTCACATGTTAGTGTAGCATCTGTGGAAGGTATGTAGGTTAAGGGCGGAGTCAGTCAGTCTGAAGTTGTGCCGTAAAATTCCGGGAGGGTTGGGGTAGAGAGTATCGTGCCTAGATGGTGTTTGTAAAAAGGAGACAACGAGTCGAAGGGAAGACGCTGTCTGTGAAAGGCATACATCACTGGACATTCAGTCAGATTGCAAGCGAAAGAGAAAGCACGGTAACCTGACCCACGAGGAATGGAGCTGCCGCCCTGCGTGCCAATGCTTGCTCCCGAGAGCAAAACGCCGTGGGAGTGAACATTAAAAAAAGAGGTGGGACATGCGCCCGCCTTTAGCCATTTGCGTGCTTTCATTTTTTAAAGACACACGCAAAAGCCAATCACATGCGTGGGGGGAGTCAGACCCACACAGAGTAGTTTAAAGTACTTACAAGAAGCCTCGCAGAGCAGCGCATGCGCGCTGCGCTAGGCTCGACCTAAAAATGGTCTGCCTGGTAAAAACATGTGGAGTAGAGGAATCCCCAAGACAGATTTGTGTATTGCTGCTTTTCTGTGACCTGGGTGGGACACACTGGAAAGGGGAGAGATTTTTCCTGTACACTTCAAAAGGGTGATCTTTGATTCAGTGATAAATCACAATGAAAGGGCCTGCACACACCTCAGGAAGGAAATGGGACTGATAAGGAGTATGGCTGGAGCCCTGGATTAACCTTTTGATGCACATAACACTGTGGCTAACATCCAGGTGTGAACTCTAGTCACTTCCATGGCCTGTTTTGTGGGTCTATCAATCAGCTTCAGAGTCTCTCCTGCTGTGACAGACAGCCTTTCAAGAGGAAGAAGACAGCGAAAAGTGTTCACTTCAAAAGAAGCAGAACCCAAACATAAAACTTCAAAGACCCAGATCCTTAATCACATTTGGTGTCTGGAAATGGACTATAAGAAAGGGAGGTTGAGACCCCAAATGTTGTCATCTGCCAAGCAGCCAGACGGGTGGGTAAGGAGGGAAAGCTTTGCAAGACTTCTGTCTGTGACCAGGACTGGGGGCGGGCATGCTAGTCTCCCTGCTGAATGAGGGGACATCACCCAGGAAAACCAAGACCACCTACCCTGGAGCCTGGAGCACGAGTGTCTGCCTGCTTACCAAGACCGTGTGCTCTGTGAGGAAGAGGAGAGTGTTGTAGGAAGGGAGGTCCAGTGGGGAGGCCTGCTGAGATAACTCCCGATGCGAGGTGAGAGGAGATGGCTGTGCCCTGAACAGGTCGTTGCCTATGTGCAGGATTGAATTCACGAACCCCGTATGCCAGGAAAGGGCCGCCATGGATGGAACTGTGAATTGAGTGCTGTGCGGGATCATTGTGATACCCGTACCACCTCGTTGTGGTGACCCCATATGCCAAAAAGGGCCACAGTAGAAGTCATTATGCCAACAAAGTGCCAAGACTTGTGTGGACCTAAGCAGCGGCCCTGTGTACTAGAAGGGGCCACCATGATATAGGTGGCTGTACAGGAAAGGTCAACGCCTTGCCAACGGGTTATAAAATGTTCTTTCAAATAAGGACCTCTTGAGCTTTTCATAAAGGGTGGATGCTTCTCATTCAGTCTGATATCCACAGGAAGAGCATTCCATAGCTCTGGGTTGAGAATAGTATCTCACAATGAGCTATACACTGACCAGAACTTAAAAAGAGGAATCAATGTCAGATGGGCAGGTAGCCAAAAAAGTTACAGAAAAATAGCAGATGTCTCATTGTGAATATCTTTTGCACTCTAAAGCAGCGCTTAAGGGGCATGGTTCAAATTATAATATCCCACTTCCTCTCATTGCCACAATATCCTCGTCTCTTTTATCTAGTCTCATCTTCAATCCAAATGCAGACTACCCTATGTACAGCGTGAGTGCAATTAATGCAAAGCATGTGTTGTGCTGTATCAACCACATTTAGGATGACATGCATGGTTCCATTCTGTACTTTTTGATATCGTCCCATGATTCTTATTAGTAGTCTTCCATATATTGCATCAAGATATTGAAGGTGCAGCATAGCCCTTATGCTGAGTAGTGTACAGCTGTGGACAAGTATGGTTCTTGGTGAGAATCAGCAGAAATTGCATGTTTTAGAAAGCTGGCTCCCATGTTGTTGTAGTGTCCTATGGACAAATTAGTCACCAAGGACTTTGGTTTTAAGTATTGTGCTGACAAATCTCCCAGCTCTGGAACATTCAAAGTGTACCGAGTAGTCTATAAATGAAATAATAGAAATATCTCTGTATTGGCTTTCTTCCAATAAAGCTTGGCTGCATGCTCCACTGACGTCCCTGCTGTGTTTCCTTTATCTCTGCTCTCACCTCTGGTTCAAGTCCAGGCGAGAGATGTCAACGTAGATCTGGAATTCCAGACCATTACTTCAGAAGACCTAGGCAAGTGATCGCATGTATGTTATATGCTGAACAACATATGTTATGATTTTTTTTCAACTTATGCATTAGTGGCACTATCAAGGACTTGGGATAGCTGTTACATAAGATTTAATTTCTAGTGCTCTTCAGGTATATTCTCAAAGAAGAATGCGTCTTCTCCAATTGCTTGATAGGCGAAAACAAGGAGTGCTGTGGGTTTAATTAATGCTTGATGATAAGTATCTCTCTGTATTTGTATTGCATGAGGGACAAACCACTAAATCCCTTTTGAAGCATTTATCAAAGATTGGGAAAAATAATTTTTGAAAGTCAACAAGTGTGACTTAAAGTCACTGTAAACTTAATTTTTTTTAAATATTTTGAAAGTGGTAGCTGAATACCAGTAAGAGGACAACAATAACAGTATCACAGACAACATCCTATAAATATGGCTGTTATACTGCTTGCAAAATGAAGCAACTGTTAATGTCGGAGATATGCCAAGCTGCTTCCTTCCCCTTTGGAGTCAACAGGCCCATTCATCTGTTGGCTTTTCCTGTGACTGGCAGTCATTTCCTGCAATGATCTCAATAAGCATATTTATACAGAAGGAAATTACATATTACATGATCTTATTTTTAAACACTGCATTCAGAAAAATGAGTAGAGACTTATTCACTTCAGACTAAAATGTCTATGGGGCCTTGTTACTTAAATTTCCACTAATCTCTTACGAATTCTAAAATTCTGATCTAGCATAGGCTTTTATCTCCAGGCCAGTCACATATGTCGGTCACGTAGGAACTGTACCTCATCTCTCTACAGCACATGAAGTGTCCTCTTGCACACTATGCAACCCTGCCCTGCAACTCTAATTTGTTAACCCCTTTATATGGCAGAGACACAGCACTCACCATCCAATTAGTGGCAGAGTACATGGAACATTCAAGAATGTTGTTTCCATCACAGAATACCTCACAGTCACCTCCTGGGAAAAATTGCTGCTACAATGGGATAGCTTCATAATGCATGGGTGGCACAGTGTCATCCTCGAATGTTTATCTATTAGGGGTCAATACCAGATGCTTCACACGGTGTGTGTTCCTGATTACCAGGACAAGGTGTGGATGGGGTACTGTCTTATGAATAAACCTTATTACCATTCTTTGCCTCTGACTATGACTATCCTTTCAACTGGTGATGCATGTGCTTCAACACATCTACAGTGTAGGCCTAGAAAGCAAGCAAAGGGACACAATTAATACACCAGGATTTGTCAAAGCTACATAAAGCTCAGGTGAAAAGGGAGTCTCTCTTGTAAAAATATTTTACCCTGGTGTAAGCTAGCTATACCCAAAGTATACAGAAAAAAGTGTTTTACTTGGCTGCTGTATGGAATTAAAGAGCCTGGACAGGCAAGTTCTCCAGTAGGCATGAGGAGAATTGGAAGTGGATAACGTGAAAGAACAAAGCCAGAACAAAACCAGTCTGTCTTGTTTTGCAAATGCTTGTTGTTTGCTGCTTTGACTTTGTCACTGCTTGTAACATTGAGCTCGCACTAGCAAAATCTATAGTGACGATTGGTCATAATGAAACTGTATTTTCTGTACTTCCAAAATGGCTGTCACATTGCATTTTGATGCAACGTGGATGCCATCTTATAAGTTCAAAAATAACATTCAGCCGTCTTGGAAAGTTATTTTCAACAGTTTCAAGATGGCCATCACTTTGTTGGTAATTGCATGGCGGTAGCTATATTGGAAGTATAGAAAGCATAGAAGGAATTTATTTAGAAAGACGGGAGTTGGAAGGGGCTCATTCTGACAGGTGGCGAGTATGCAGTTCTACAGACAAAACGCTGGAGTGCATACAAATCTGTAGAAACTTTTAAGCATCAGTACTATGAAACAAACTCAAACATAGGATATAATAAAAGTGAGTATACACGTCTGGAGTATCCGACATCTGAATGCAGGCTACAGTATACTTAGCAGCAAGGTACACGCAACGGGAAACTTAGAAATGGATGGTTTGTGTACTCTTCAGTACAATGGTGTTTAAGTGTATCTCAAAAGGGTTAGAGGAAGAGGCCATATTACCACAGAAGCGGCTGGCCATCGTTCACACAACTTTCACACCTTTTTTAAAGTCCTTTTCTCTGTATGACATCCTCAAGGTTGGCACACGAGAAACTTTCCTGTCCCTACTCCCACTGTCTTCTTTCAGTGGGGTTCAGGTGCAGAGACCCGAGTTACACAGTGGCACCTGTTGGTGACGTTTCAATGAGCAGGAATCTATAAACTGCATTGTATTGCAATTGCATTTATATAGCGCTCACAACACCTAGAGAGGCTTTGAAGCGCGTACATCCTGGACTCTTTCTAATCTAAGGCCGCCTGGCTTGCAGCTGATGAGAATCAAATACCCAGGACGTGAAATTACAAAAATGCTAACACCATATTTTCCTCGCAGGGAATGAACCGTAATCATTGTTAACCTATTTACACATGTGCGAGCAAAGTGTGATTAAAAATAATGCAATCACAATGTAATGTATAGGGCACACATGGAATAATTAAAGAGTAACTGAAATCAATTTGCTTTACTGCTGCCTTCTATTTCCCCGGGGACCCACGGCACACACAACCCCGAACAAGAATAACTCGGTTCTCGAAGGCAGCATTGTAGTTCTGGTGATAGAAAACAGCACGAGGCGACCGCGAGACAAGTATGAGCTGGGGCCACGCAGGCTGTACAAGGTACTTTCTCCAGGCATGCTGCTGCTCTACGTCACTACCAAGAGACTGTACACTGAGCTGGCAGTGAGTCAGTGGCGGCTCCTCTGCTATGGCGGAGGAGCGTCGCTCCACTGCTTTTAAGCAGTACCAAGTAGAAACATAAAATGAGAATAACTTAGAGTTATTATAATTTTATGCTTCGTGTCCTGCTGCTTTGCGGGCGGGCGGGCCGGGGCGGGCTGCTCTGCTCATGGAGCAGGGCAGGGGAGGAGTGGTTTGCCCACCTCTAAGTGTGCAATGACTGTTTGGTCGGCCCTCTCGGGCCGCCCAAAGCAGTTGTGCACACTTTCCTTGTTCTCCATACAGGCTGCATTGCAGCCTGCATGGAGAACATGCCCACCCCTCCAGCCCCTGGCTGAGTGCCGTATCACGGCGCTTAGACCTATTACAACACTGCATTGCAGCGTTGTGATTGGCTTAGGGGACAGAGCCTGGCTGCCTGCTTCCTGTTCCTGGAGTCGGAGACAGGAGATCAGGAGCAGAGACATGGGACCCGGCCTCAAGGTAAATTTATATTTTTATTCCCCCCACGACACCCCCTGTGATCCCCTGCAACCCCCCGTGCCCACCCCCCACCAGCGAGCCATGCCGGCCGCCAGTGACAGGTTGACAACACGGAACTGCAGCAACCTGGTCTGCTGCAGCCGAACTCTGGATGGAGTACTGTAACCGAACAAAACTAACATATATTCACTATTTACATCGAGAAACACAGTAATACAGGATCTGGGGTGCAGAAGAAGCCTTTAATTTTTTGGCCCTCTATGACAAAGAGAAACAAGCAGTGGCAAAGCAATTAGGTCACACCTTTGGGACCAATTCGACTTGGTAATGCTTTTTGCTAATACTGAGCAGCATTGGCAGAAAAAAATTGAAGAAAAATGGCAAAATGATGCAGCCTCTGTTGACGGTTGTGTCTTTCTGTAGGGAGGTGAACGCTTGCGTTATGATGTATGCATGTTCATGTGAACCTACAGAATTACATGGGTGTCTTTCCTTTTTTTACTTGACTGATAGCCAACACCACTTAGATTGGTAAATACAAAAATAAAAATTAAGTGCATGAAAGCGCTTCTGTGGTACCGAAGTGCCTCACTTCACATGGCAGTTGCCAGGCACTCCAAAAATGCAACTTTTTTTAGTTGTTTTTTTAAATGCTCATGAGGGGTGCATGGATGCTAATTCTCCAAAATGGTAGAGGTAGCAGAAGTGATATCACCCTTCCTTGGACCTCAATAATGTCACAAGAAGCAATATCATACAACCTTGAAGCCTGAATGCTCCCAGGAGGTGATTTCACATGACCTTAGCCCCAGTGACATTACAATAATTGACACTGCTGAGGGTCCATAATACCTATATGATTAATACAACACAAATGTCCATTTTAGATACTCATATCTATATATTAGGACGCTGACATGATCTTTCAAAGCGGTGGGAAGTTAAACTTGTCCTGAACTGTAGTGAGCGAGGTAGGTCAGTGAACCAGACCCCTTCTAGAAGGAGCCTAGGGAGGTGATTCACTGTCGATAAAATATAGGAAAAATAGGGTAAAAAAGTACATTTTAAAGCACAATTTACACATATATCTGCTAAAAGGTCATAGGATCTGAAAGGGCGCTAATGAAATATTCAAGTCCTTTCATGGTGTGCCAAGACAATGAAACCTCCATTGACATAATTTGTTTCAAAATGTGCTACAGTTGCCCCATATGCTAATTACCTCCACTGTGCCAGAGCAAGAATTTTGTCATGTGTGCCTTTCTTATGACATAGGTGCCCCCACATACCAAAAATTTCATTCAGTATGTAATTGCCAGAATTCTGCCATTTATGCTTTCTATACACCATGGGTGACCCTTATGTCAATAATTACCTCAAATGTCATGGCCAGTATTTTATCATGGCTGCCCCCTCTCATTTGCTATGGTTTTCCTCCCTCATACCAAGAATTGCCACCAATGTACTAGTACCAACATTTTGTATGATGCTCCTTGTGTCAAGATTTTCATCAAATAGGCCAATGCCAGCATTTTTCCACAGGTAATCCATATGACAAGATTTACCTTTAACAACGGGGAGTGGGGTTAGAATAAAATAAATTGAAAGCTGGGATGGCAGGGGGAAAGCAACACAAGAGGGATAAAGTAACGTGGAGTGCATGGGGAGAAGCACAGGAGAGAGAGTGAGATAGAGCAGCAAATGAGGAAGAAAGCATACAGAATACGTGTATTCGGCAGAACGAGAAGCGAGCAAATAAGAGAGCTAGAAAATACATGCGCTCTAAGGAATGTTAACTAAAAAGAAAAAAGTAGTCCAGTAATCACCGAAGAGTGAGCAGTGGAAGGATACAAGTCAGTCAGCTAAAATGGTCGTAAAGAGAATATGCTCCAGGAGAAAGAGTGTTACAGCAAACAAATGATGGACGGAATGCTGACAATGCAAACATTCTCCCCCAGTCAAAAGATCTGGGTTAAATCCATCGTTCTTTTGCCCACTACGCCACCCCAGTTTGGACCCAGCCATATGCAAATCAGTCTTGACCCTGTGCCCCATGGGAACAGTCCAGACCGAACTGCCAGGCCAGGTCCTCCCTGGACCGGAAACAAGAACTGGGGTGGTGGAGTGAGCTAAAGAATGATGATGGATTAAACCCAGATCAGTTGACTGGGGGTGAGTGTTTGATTGGCTCAAGAGTTCCGATCCATCATCCCCTTTGTATCGCTTTGGTCGCCCTAAGTTGGCGGGGGTATGCCCAGACGTGGGTCCCTTGCTCACTTTGCCACTGGATTCAAGCAAGCCTGGCTGATGACGGCTGAAATGCCAGAAACCGGTCCTAGGATGCTTGTTTCCGGTCCAGGGAAGACATGGCTTGGCAGTTCGGGCTGGACTGTTCCCATGAGGCACAGGGTCAGACTGATTTGCATATGGCCATGTCTGAACTGGGGTGGTGGAGTGAGCTAAAGAATGATGATGGATTAAACCCAGATCAGTTGACTGGGGGTGAGTGTTTGATTGGCTCAAGCGTTCCGTCCATCATCCCCTTTTGTATCGCTTTGGTCGCCCTAAGTTGGCGGGGGTATGCCCAGACGTGGGTCCCTTGCTCACTTTGCCACTGGATTCAAGCAAGCCTGGCTGATGACGGCTGAAATGCCAGAAACCGGTCCTAGGATGCTTGTTTTCGGTCCAGGGAAGACATGGCTTGGCAGTTCGGGCTGGACTGTTCCCATGAGGCACAGGGTCAGACTGATTTGCATATGGCCATGTCTGAACTGGGGTGGTGGAGTGAGCTAAAGAATGATGATGGATTAAACCCAGATCAGTTGACTGGGGGTGAGTGTTTGATTGGCTCAAGCGTTCCGTCCATCATCCCCTTTTGTATCGCTCAGGAGAAAGACAAACACAAGAAGAGGAAGAAAAGCCATTAAATAAGAAGCAAGCAAATGAGAATGATAACAAGGACAAGCAATGGAAGCAGTGGGTGGGCTCTAAACTCACTAAGTTTTTGGTATAGCCTACAAAAGGTTTTTCGCAACCCATAAGTTGTAGCTGTCTGGGTGAGACTTAAAAAGCAGTTTGGAATGGTTACCCAGAGGGTTAACCACACGTTGTGCAACCCAGACTAGCTCAGCAACTGCTTGGTCACCCCACTCTGATGTTAGGTCCACAATATCCCCACTTTCAAAGCCTGGCCCATACAATGACAAAATCAAGCAAGTGTAAGAAAGGCTCTTTCTGCCTACTCTGGTGCTTTCAGAGTAAAAATCCACATTTTCATAATTCTAAACTGTTCATATAATAAATATGTTGCCTTTTAACCTTGCCTAAAGTAGGAAAAAGTAAGGGCCACCAAATAATCCCTTGTGAGCATGGGTATCTATAGACAACAATAATAAGGTGCAAACAAGAGGATCATTCAATATGTTATTTGAAAAAACAACTCATAAACTAATGAATTAATTATTGGTTCAAAAGAACATTCAATAGATAGTACAAACAAAGAGTGGCGGGAAAGGGGAAAAAAGATACTTTCAAACAGGCATACAAAAAAGAAACTTTTGACTATCACGATAAATGAAAGAATTCAAGACTAATGGAAACAGAATAATCAATGTATACAAATGGTGGTTAAAGGTATTCTAGCATACAACACCGATGTGACCCTAGTAGTTTGAAAAGACAAAGTCTGTGAAGAAGGCCACAGCAGTAATGATCCACTCTTGCAGAGAATCAGTCCTATGTTGAGCCGTTTGATGAAAAGTCACGCATATGATGACAAACACAGTCTTGTAACTGAGGAAGCAAGAAAAGGAATCGCGTTGACGTTTCAGTCTCTGTTATACTTGATATGTGAGACCATCCTCAGGACAATGCTTAGAGTTACAGTGTTTAAACCCCATTGTTTGTGAATACGGTGTACGAACTTCAGTGACTTGGCAATTTAACAAATGTGTGGATAGCCACTCCAAGTATTTAGAAGGTAAGTAATACTTTTATCAAAGAGAAATCCATCAGTCAAAAATGCGGTTCTGCTGCAATGCTCAGGGTGCAGTGCTGCCGTATCTCTGAGTTTGTACACCATCCCATATTAAAAAACAATGGGGTAAAAAAGAACATAAGTATCTTTTTCCCCCTTTCCCTCCACCCTTTGTTTGTACTACTCATTGAACGCTCTTTTGAACTGATGCTTAACTCATTAGGTTACAAGTTGTTTTTTCAAAAAACGTATTGAATGATCCCCCTGCTCGGATCTTGTTGTTGTTGTTGTTTTAACCTCCTCAACAAAGATGTTGTCTCCTCGATAGAGCCCCGGGGAAGTTTTGTGCTGATTGTCACCACTAACAAAAGCTGCTAGAACATAGGTACTCCATCTCAGCAATTGATGAAATTAAAAACAACCGTCTGATTTAGATGATCATGAAGTGTGGTTCTGAAAATTGAAAATTTGCCAGTATGATAAAAGTTTTGAATTTGCAAGTTTCAGGTTTAGAGGCAAGAATGCAGCCACTGCTGGGTATCCCCTTGAAAACTGGAGTTAATACATTCAAACTTGTAGGTTTGTGGTTCATCACAATTCCTTTGCAGGTAGCGTCGTACCCTGGCGATACATGCACATTTACTTCTGATAAGGGCAAAAGTAAGTGTATTTCCAGTGTAGGGGAAAGCACCACTTATTAATAGGGAGGGGATGTTCAACATGGAAAACAATTCTCTTCGT
Organism: Calotriton arnoldi; assembly: GCA_963921515.1. Classification (NCBI taxonomy): domain Eukaryota; kingdom Metazoa; phylum Chordata; class Amphibia; order Caudata; family Salamandridae; genus Calotriton; species Calotriton arnoldi. The sequence goes on from CAWUFW010000179.1 coordinate 729,995, forward strand.
GCAGCAATAAAGTTAAATGTGCAAATCCATCATTTGCATTTGACATATTTTCCAGGTCATGGAAATTCTACATGGGTAGATTCTGCACTTTGGATCAGTCCAGAAACTCCTAACCGGTCATAGATTTCCTGAACTGCTCCTGTGATTATTTGTGAATATTTAAAAACTGCAAATTTTGCTAGTTTTTGCAAGAAATCTGCTGACTGCATGTCTGGTGAATGTATAGTATGCATGCTTTATAATTGACAGAAGCAAGTCAGCTCTTTTTCTTCACATTTTTCATTTTCTTCTTTCTTAAGAAGTGATTGATCGTTTTTTTGGGTCGCATCCTTATCTCAGAAAAAGATTGATCATTTTTTCAGTTTTGTCCTATTCTGGGGCAACTGTTCTGTTTTTGCTCTGTTTTTGTTCTTATCAAATGTATAAGAACCCCTTGGTAACCTTTAAATTATTATTTCTGTCGGACAGCTTTTAGAAAGGCATCAGAAATGTTATTATTGTCCATCTATTGTTGAATGAAGTAAATTTGATATAATTAAAAATGAACATTCCCAAAATGAAGAGAAGTGGTGAAAGAGCAACCCTGAAAGATAAACATGAAAGACTGAAAGAATGACTCTCTGTAGCTGACCAATACGGTAATGTAATTTATGATGTCAACCTCACCAAGGAGCAACTACCTCATACTTAGCTATGTAAGAAGAATAGCTTTGTGAAAATTCGAAAGCAGAAAGGCTAGAGAGGAACATATGTCAGACGCATAGATCATGAACTCTGGCACATTATTAAGCAATATCTTAGAAATTACAATTCTAACCTGCTTCTTCCACGTCCTATGCATGCTGTGAAAAATCTTCAAATGGTTGCCTCAGAACACCAAACAGACTGTCACACAAGTACTCATCACCATCAGGCTGGACTACAGCAACACTCTCACCGCCTGAATCACCAAACAACTCCTACACAGACTCCAGACCATCCAGAACACCGCTGCAAGACTCATACTTTACCTCTCACGACACCCACGTCACACCATTCCTCAGGAAGCTTCACTGGCTCTCCATTCACAAGTGCAGACAATTCAAATTTCTCATGCACATATATGAGGTCCTACACTACACAGCACCAGAATACCTGAACAGCCACACACACTTTCACCAACCCACCAGACACCTACACTCTGCCTCACTCTCACACATTCCCTGTATCTGCAAAAGCAAAACTGGAGGCTGCCCATTCTCCTACATCACACCCAAGATATGGAACGACCTCTCTCAACACATCAGAGCCTCCTCCTCACCTCTTGAGTTCCGCAAGAATCTGAAGACCTGGCTCTTTATATAATTACCTTGGGGACCACTCACCTACACACCTGCCCAAGCACCTGGATACCTTCTCCAGTGATTAGTGCGCTATACAAATCAATATGACATACATAACATAAGACAGTAGAACCACTATAAAGGAAGTAATAAGAGTCCTATTAAAATTTGCATCCTGAACAAAGTTAATATGTAGTGAAAGGTTAAAACTGATTTGGTTCGTTTACTCGACCCAAAATAAGTTTCACCTATTGTAAACATTAGAACTAATTCTATTTCCTTGATACTAACTAGTGAGCTTGGCTGAGCAGGTTTATCAGGAACTAGCAGTCTACATCTGCAAACCACATTGGGTGGTCTGCACAGACTTCCGGGTACCGTTGGTTACACCATGCATTGAGCATGCACTTCCTGATTAATCTTGCAGACCAGGACAGTCAGGCTGGTCCTCGTACTGGACTATTTTGTTAATTAATTCAGAGAAGAACATATGTCAATTAAAAATGAGAACTAACATGTCTAGGATTCAAAAAATTATTTAGAATTTCCCAATTTAATTCCAGTTATAAGAGATACGCTGATAACGCCTTCAGCACATTAGAACTTCCTTGAACCAAAGAATTTCCAAAAGGTCATGTAAGTCATTAGTAGGCTTAAGAACCTATGGGACAGCGGTCATATTGCATGATGCACAATCTCTCAGGTAGACATCTACTTGTAACAATATTTTAGCTCACTTTTAAATCCTTACAAGAAGAAACTTTTGACATGGCAGATGGCATCTTGTACTGTGAAAAAGGGCCCAGGCCCAGAGGAATACAGCACCTCCCAACTTTGCAACTAGCATCAGACTAGTTGGATTTTTTTAAAATCATTTTGTACGTCTGCCCTGCTTCTAACAGTATGAATGGAGAAAAAAATTAGTTCAGATTCTCATTGAAGTGGGCATTTGCAAAACCATCAATGTCCTTGTTTGTCCTTTTTGCTGAGAAGCTTGGAAAAAGAGATGTGATAAGGTTACCATATGAAGCAAGAAATCTTGTGGCCACGAAGTGAGCATTTAAGTTGCTGCTGCTGATAGGAATGAATAACTGATTCAAATTCCATGAAATGTGGTGCAGCTTGAAGATATTTCTTTCTTCATCACTAACACTGTGTTTTAGTCCAGACCTTATGAAGCCTACTCTGCCTTCTCTGGTAAAGTAGTGGATATATTAACAATGTTAGGGTCTTCAAAAAGTTTGGCTACACGTTTATTAGGCCAAACAGACCACACCAAACAATTGGCGCCACTCATTAATTCATCTATTACCCTATTGTTTGCAGTACTCAATCCCCATCCTTTCATCAAGAGCAAACCTTGGAGCAATTTATTATTTTATGCTCTCTCAATTATAGAGGAACCGCACATTTTTTAAAACAAAAAGCACTGAAATAAAGGTGTAGTCTATTAAAGAACCATTGGCGCCGGCACAACAGCTCACTTGGGCAGGAATATTCCATTATTCACAGTCAAAGTTGAGGTTTCCATTATTCAGACCGGTCCCTTCTCTCCGTTACATATGTACTTGCAAAACTTGGTCCTGAATCTGTCTCAATTATTAAACCAGAGACATGATCCAGGTTGGATGCATCACCTTTGAGACCTCTCCCAGGACCACTAACTCATACAGCATTGTAATCTAAAAGTCGCCTATCAGTTCTTGGACCTCTCCTAGCAGAACTTTCCCTTCTCTCATTCATTCAAGTGCATGTTGGCCAAAATTAATTTATGTGATATCTTCAACTGAGAAATGATCTGGTCATGCTTAACTATGGGTCTGCTATTACATTTCTAATTTTGCTTATGAAACCCATAGGGTGCCCTTCTATCCTATGTGTGATACACACTGGTGATAAAATTGGATGTGGTTGCATTAAATTAAAGTGGGGGGGTCGGGGGGCTCCGCTCTTTCCTGGAGATGGACGTAGCTGGAGGCAATGAGAGGAGGCGGATTACAGCATAATCCTATGAAGTAAATAGACTTCATGAGCATTCATTTCCGGCATGGCAAGGGAACATCGTCAGGCCCCATGCTAAGGTAAAGAATGCTGGCTCTTGTGCCCCTAACAGAGAAGGCACCTAATACATATTGACCTCTAAAATGAGATCGGTAGCCTGATGCAGTCGCACTCAGAGGAAGAACAAGTTCCTCTGTCACAGCCACACACCCTGACCATAATTTCCAGAGTAGCTCCCTTGCCGATCACCAACTTGCTCTGATTCATACTCTTCAAATCATGATTCCCTGTTTCAATCTTATTGAAATGGAAACAAATTTCAATGACAGACACCATAAACATCTACTTACATTTCCCAAATCTACCAATCAAGGTTTTGCTGTAGATGAAATTACAGTTTCATGATACGTTGTACCTCGGTAATGTATACCTTACTACATTAATTAGACTATTGAAAAGAAATGGGAACACACTCAAGATCCAAAACACAGCCAGTGCTTCATTTGATCGGTGGGGCCCACACGCACTTATTTTTGGGCACTGCACTTATTTTCTTCCTCTAGCATTTACTGAGAGCAAGAGAGGGAAGAAGAAACAGAGGGTAAAGAATGAGGAAGAGGAAAACAGAAAAACCGTCAGAATGGGAGAAAGCAGGACTCTGAAAGCGAGAGAAAAAGAGGCAGGGTAAGCGAGAGAAAAAGAGGCAGGGTAAGCGAGAGAAAAAGGCAGGGTAAGCGAGAGAAAAAGAAGCAGAGTTGTCTTGCAGTGAAATGAATTAAAAAGATTTTATTGTGTGATTGATTAAAATCATTCCAATATTGTTCTCAATAAATACAGTATTATAATTAAGGCTCCCTGTTTTCCGTTTTTACTGATTTTTACAGATAAATACAGACAGAAAACATTTATTTTCTTGTCTGTATTTATTTTTAAATGTGGATAAAAACGGAAATTGGGTTGCTTTTTGAGTAATTCTTAATACTGTCTGCCATGACTGCCAGGCCAATAGCAGTGTGAATTGACAGGTAAGGGGATTAAAAAAGAAAGGAATTTTAGTAAAGAGGCTTTAACACCAGTAGATATGCACAAGGTTGATACTGAAATGTGCATATTTTCATATAAGTGCATTGATTTATCTTCTGCGGGTGTTCACAGCATTGAAACCTGGCAGGGATTCAAGCATGAGTGCATATTTATCGGTTAAATAATTGTGGAAATATACTAATTTCAGGTTAATTTTTCTACCAAACCCAAAATAAATATGGATAAATACAGATAAAATTAACAAAAAATAAATATGGATAAATACAGACGGAAATGTCATAAAAATAAATACCATAAGACCGGGAGCCCTAATTATAATATAAGAGTGAACAGAATACAGTTATGTAAGCAATGTGCATCAGTATATTCTTACCAACTCTGTTTCCGTTATGTTATTACCAAACAATATAGAGGCCTAACAATTGCATAATGATAAAATCCTCCATAACATATGGAATAGGGAATAAAAATGTCATTTACATCTATATACAACTAACCATACTTAAAAATACAAATTAGACTGCCATGATACCATTAAAACTTGTCCTCCTTCGCGTCATGTTCACTTTTCTAAGATGCTATATTGAATAATGTTTAATTGTACCGAATGCACAATAGTAAACTACTAGGTCAATAGAGGTCTAAGCTGGATGAGTGACCCCACCCTGCCTGATATCTCCCTACACAATAAACCTATCTAAGGGAGTGGGCTTGTTCCTCAGTATCACCTTAACATTTGCCCTAAAGGACCAAATTCAGTAACACCCATGTGTGCAAAAAAGCGCATGGAATTAAAGTGCGAAGACAACTTGGAGGTAGAGGGTAAAGTGCAATGATAGTGTCAGATTTCATTGAACCTTTCGTTTTGTTCCATCGACGGCTGCTTCTCTGGGAATCGCCAAAGGTGCGTCTGTGTGACTAGCTTCAATGTCACCCAGTAAGTTAAAGCTGCCATTTTATTCCCTCAGCTATGGCCTCTCTGAAAACCGAACTGGACTAAATGTGCCAAACAAAAAACTGCATGTGTACTCGCTTTATACCGAGTTGGACGACAGTGGCGTCGCCCGAGTGTGTCTGGCAGTGGATTAAAGAGGCGTGGGGTGGAATAAAGACCAGCACGGGCGACCTATCCTTTAATAGAATCGGCCGCAGGCTTCTGAGAAGAGCTCTGGGCACCCGCACTCATTTTGCAAAAAAATAAGCACCGGTCACAGCAAATACACATTTAATAAAGGCAAATACATGAACAATACTACTGACTTTAAATACACAACCCAGCAAAAAACTACACCATTCTTAGTGTTCCGAGTCTAAGGGAAACTTGCCTAGCTTCTCCGCTTGCAATACATTACTCTTTGGAAAGGGGCACAATGCCCCGATTGCTATATGATGGCCGAGTTGCCCATTTATGAAATGTGATCTGTGACAGACATCACTCAAAGAGTTTCAGTCTCACGATGTGTTTTAACTGAGCCACGGAATTATAGATAAGTTACAAGCCATTAAAATCCTTTCAATACGAGTGCGGTGACAGGGGCCTCGTGGAAATAGCCCTAAAGCCATATAAATAAAATATCGTTTGAAAGATAAGATTTTAATCTACTTTAAACAGTCCATGGAAAACATTATTTACATAGTCACACATTCTCCCAGCGTGTATCCGCAGTGGCTTAACAAGGGTGTGCTGGGCCAAATATAGCTATAAGCAAAGAAAATGGGCCCCTCTTTCCCAGCTGGGTAACGAAAATCAGCAAAAACAGTAGTGCATCGGGCCTCTCACACACTGGTCCCCGATATCACTCACTTTAATTAGATCTACTACACCCCTGTGTATCCCCATTATTAAGAACCGCTCCTCCCCCACTTTCCAATCAATGCCCTATGCTTATATTCTTTTCTGTTTATGTGTTCCCCATTAACGACGAAATTAATACGTCATCATATACCTGCACAATAAAATATTTCCTTATTTATAGGTGGGACAGAAGTCTCTTATTGTACTGTGCATTAATAAAGGTTACAGTGCACGACGCATGGTGGTGAACGTCTGTTCACCATAAGCATTATAAATAACTAGGGAGAGGATGTGGCGCTACGGCCAGAGCTGCAGACTCTGGAACTGTGGAAACTGGTTTCCGGCGTCGGCGTCGGCTCAACATCCTGTGTTTCTGGGCACATCACATAATCTCTCGTGCCAGGAAGATGAACGTGCTCTTACGTTATGTAACTGGTGCATATGTAAAGCGCTCCAATACCTTTGGGTCGAGTTCACGTTATAAAAAAACTAGAGGGGGGCGAGCCAACAGATTTACAGGGAGAGCCCAGCCGAGGGGCTGGCTCGGATCCTAGAGCCCGTGCACGAGCCGAGCCTTGAAAATATTTGCAATGTAAATCACTCAACAAATATATAAAATATGATAAAGTCGCTTCAATATTCATTTAAGTGAATTTCCTAAAACTATTTTTATTTTAAAAACAGGTAGTTATATTATCTAATTTGCTGGTACTCCATGTACTGACTTCATGAGGATGGAAGACAGAGTTGGCATTGCACGAACTGAACTTGTGACAGGCAGATAGATTACCACAGATATCAGTGAGAAGAGGTAACTCGCAGAGTCATACTGACAGCAGCTCAAGCTGGGTAATGTATCTATGGATATGTTTCGACATCGAGAACAGATGAAATGTGTACTGTATACAGGGAAAAGGAAACTGAAAATGGCTTCAGGTTTAGAGTATTGGGATGTTGGCATTCATGTCCCTCGTCCACCTTCCAAACAGCTAATCTATGGTCTTGGGGCTGGCTGAGGGGTTGGTCTGAAGGCCCTTGCTTGATGCACCTGCTCCTCTAACAACAAAAAGAATGTTACATCAAATTCAAAATTCAAAACAAGCTTTATTCGGTTAATAACAAAATAACCATAAAAGCGTTCTATCATAAAAACAAAATTCATATTTGAAGCAATCAATACATTCAAAATTCCAGATTTCCATAAAAATAGTTCATGACTTCACAACGAGTACCTAAGCAGCAAAAGAGAGTTTTTTTTTTTTTTTTTTTAGCAGCAATTTAACATTTTAAATAAAACCATTCGTTAAAATTTGATAATAATAAAAGAAAGACAATCCATGGTTTAAAAGAGATATGGGCTAATCAATTTCGTAATTCAGTATGTTCAAATGTGAAAGTTCCTTTCTTCTTTTAATAGCCAACAATATAAATAAAATGACCGCATTACATATTGTAGCATCTTCCAGGTTACGGACGTGATAAAAAGCTGTTTTATAAGAAAACAACCTATTCGCAATAAAACATGGTCGCAAGATTTTTTTTCTAATATCCCTATAAAAATTGCAAAAAAGAATAAAATGCAAAGTACTCTGGGAGGTTTTGCCATCACACAGGCACCTGGGTAAGGTGATGCTCCACTTGCCCATCTCAGGGAAGGCTACTTGAAAGTGGAGCGTGTTCAATCTTAGTCTTGTTAAGAAAAACCTGTGTTGAACATTTCTTATAAAAACCAGGTATGATTGTATCCCTAGAAAAGTTGGACCTTCACAATAAAATTTAATACTTGTTTTAGAACCGAGATCCATAAGCCTCCTACGCTCTCTTGACTTCTGGAATCTCCTCTTGATTTCCCCTTTACTATAATCTTGTATACCCTCAGGATTTATGAGATTGGGGGCCAAATTACACTCAACAAGAAGGCTGCGAATATAATTTAGCCATGGTATATTCCTATGATGCTCTAGTTTAAGGCAGTCTAAAATTATGTCTTTTGTAAAGTGCGCTTCATCTTTTATCCAGATTCGATGCCACTGGATGAGGGCGGAGACGTTTATCAGGTCGCTCAAGTATGGAACGGCTAACTCCTTATGGGTAATATAGGTGGCAGTTGAGCTTGGAACCGATAAGACCCGTTTTAGGAATTTATTTTCTAGGGTTTGTAATGTTGAGGTGTCTGCCATACCCCATAGTGCACCGCCATATCCTACCGCGGTGATGCATTTACTCCCATATAGCTTTACAATTTCGCGTATAGGTTTATTGCCAATTTTTTGCGAAAATCTAAGGATAGCCTCGCTTGATCTTAAAAACTTTAACTTGCAAGTGTTTACATGGGTGGTCCATGTTCCTTTACTATTAAAAAGTAACCCCAGGTAAGAAAAGGAAGACGTCCTTTCGATAACTGTTCCCTCGACGGTGTGGGTTCTACCTTTGTATCTCTTTTTCCCACATGTCATCACAAGGGTTTTACTCAAGTTTATTTTTTAAATCTTTATTGTTCATGAAGTGTGTGAAGTTATCGATAAGGAGTTGAAGGCCGTTTGCAGTCTTAGATATTAGGACTGCATCATCTGCATATAATAAAACTGGGGTAACGCGTTTATTAATAACAGGGGCATCAGCTTTCAAGCTCTGTAATAAAAGATTGACACCATTAATATAAAGAGAAAATAAAAGGGGGCAAGGACACAGCCCTGTCTTATACCTCGGGTTACTCTAAAATGCGTAGTGCATTCCCCTTTTGGGCCGTAACGAACCTTAGACACTAAATGGGCATAAATCTGTGATAAAAATTTTATAACATCAGATGGGGCGCCCATCTCTGCTAAGGTTTGCCATAATTTAGAATGATTCACCAGGTCAAACGCACTTGACAAATCAACAAAACAGAGATGGAGTGAGTCTTCTTTAGCAAGGGTGTATTTCCCAATAAGCAACTCTAAATTTATGCACTGTTCAACAGTACCAATACCCCTTCTAAAACCGAACTGAGCATCAGTCAGCATGTCTTTCTCTTTTACCCAAACCTCGAGCCTTGCCAGCAAAGTTCGGCCCATTAATTTAGAGGTGGAATCGAGGAGGGATATTGGTCTATAGCATTTGGCGCTGCCTCTGTCACCTTTTTTAAAAATTGGGATAATTACACTTTCGGCCCAAGTTACTGGTAGCACTCCATTTATAATGGCATTAAATAAATTTGCTAGGATGGGAGACCAGAGATCTGCATTATGCTTAAAAAGATCAATCGGGACCCCATCTGGCCCCGGGGCCTTTCCACTTGCACTATTTTTTAAGGCTGTTTGAATCTCTTGTATAGTTATATATTCTATCTTTGGGGTATTTTTTAGAATAATGTGGCGATCTTCGTAATTAAGGAAGGGCAGTTTTGAGGGTTAAAAATATCCTCGAAATGTCTTAACCATTCTGCTGGCATGACTAATGTGTCAACCTTTACGGATGTAACGTCTTTAAATATAGGGTGATCTATGGTTTTCCAAAAGAGAATGGAGTTCTTAGACTCTGCAGCTTGTATCAAATTGTCCCATATATTCTCCCTTATTTCATTTTTTCTTGACTTAAGTGCTTGGTTATAGCTCTTCCGAAGGTTACAAATTTTTTCTCTGTTCCTGGGTTTTGTTTTTAACTCTCCCTTCAAGTTCCTATTTAGAGTGGAACAAAGGTGATTAAACCAGCGGGGACGGATATCGTAATTTTTCTTATTTTTTGTTTTCAAGGATTTTAAAATGTCATCAGAAATGGCTTGAAAGGCCAATACAATTTCCATGTCACTGGATGAAGTATCCAGGCATGTATTAATATGAGAATTATTGTTATCAATAATTTTTTCAGTTAAAGCTATTGGGTCGACTCCTGTCCACTTAATTGTTATCCAAGAGAAACCTTAATGTTTAAAAAGAACCCTCACTCACCAACCTGGTTGGTGACATGCTTCATCATTGGGTCCCCACCAGAGAGGCCGAATGCCTCTCTGGTGTGCTACAACGCCTGCTTACAGCGGAGCTGGTTTTTTGTGATTGGTGTAAGTGATAGTGAAAATAAAAGATGCCTAGATTTATTCCCAAAACGATTTATTGGTGGAAAATCCGGCAACAGTAAAAACAAGAGTGCTGGATGAGAAAACGCCCAGCTAAATTGACCAGGCACATCCAATGTGAAAAGTGTATAAAAAAATGGTCGACATGTTTCTGCTTCAATATGCTTTTTGCGAAGCTTTCCTCAGGACCTAACCACCACGGCGGTATGTGCACGCTAAGGCACACCCTAACCTGTGGGGGTATATCGAACAAACTCACGGTTTACCCGATCAAACCTTCAGAACTTTTGAAAGTCGTTATGAATCTGAAAAAACAATCAGACATATAAACAAACACAAGCAAATTTGCAGAATAAATATCGGTGCCTAAATATGTAGGCAACACATAGGTCCTATGCCTTATGTTGTTATCATTACACTCTCCATAGAATAGTGCCAACTGCTAGAAACATCATCTGCAGGCCCTATCTCAGTGGTGATCAGACACTCATGCGATGTGCCAATCAGGTGCATGTTAAATATACTCATTCACCTAATGGCTAATCCAAAACAATAGCGTGATATTTAGTTAGGCACGCTAATCAACAGCATTGTGAAGAGTCTTATTATAAAAGCAAACAAAGAACATGACTATACTGTAAGAATGTGAGGATGGTAAGTGCTCACAAGCACAGTATTACTGGCGAATGTGTAGGCAGACTTGAATAGCAAAAGTGAATAAACACGAAGTTCTATAAATAAGCACGGAAAAATCAGAGGCTTACAGGAAGTTGAATTAAACTTCGCAACATGAGTCCCGGTGGGGGGCGCTTAACATCTGATCAAGCCCTGTAAATAATGAAAAAGAATGAGTACAAACTGCACTCACTCAGGCGAACAAAGCTCTCTCCCCAAAATGGACTCTTGTTCACTTACTTCATAAGAGACCTGCGCCCGTACAGCACCTACTGAATGCCCTCCGTGGACCCGAATGTTAGCTCGGGGTCCGTTGCGCTTGGTATAAATACCGGAAGGCCGAACTAGATTAACAGTACGTCTGCGTGTGACGCTCTCTATCACCTGACAGGGAAAACGGACAAAAGCTAGACCGCTAACCTCAATAGTAGAAAGAAATTAACTGCGCATGCGTGTGTGGCGAGCGCTAACACCCTATCGAATTAGTGCATTTTAGGGAAATTCGTTCTAAGTAATTTACTGAGGAATGAAAATAGAGTGGCCTAGTATTTGGATCTACTAATAGGGTCCCGACTCAGTTGTTCAATTCAGGAGTGATCCCTGAAATGCATTGGGTTAATAATCCATATCCAGTATGTGGCATTGAAAAGGAATCATCTCATTAGTTCCCAGTATTAGAATTGAGTCACCTGATGTTAAAACCTAATGATAAAGTCCCAACTAAATTGTTCAGCAAACGTGTATTATAATTAAGGTTGGGATATCTAAAGTTTGGAGCAAGAGTGATCCTAAACATTTAATGGGTCGTTAGCGTCTCATAACTGAACCCCAAGGTATATTATCATTCAGCCCAAGTAGATTAGTAGAAAGTCTATAGACCCAACGTTGCTCCTTTTCAAACAACAAATGGGGCTTGGCACCTTGCTTCATCTGTTCAATCACAGTCCACTGTAAATCATTGGTAGTATGATTGAACCGCAAAAAATGTTCAGTGAGTTTCGTAGTATTTTTGCGGCAGCGGATATTGCTGCGATGTTCACACACCCGTTGCTTGATTTTACGTGTCGTCATCCCAACATATCTAGAACCGCAGGGGCATGTGATCAAATACACCACATTGGTTGAATTACAGTTCGTGTGGGCACGTTGTATCCATGTTTTTCCAGGTTCCAAATCAAGGGTCTTAGTAGTAGAAGTCAGATGACACACACTACAAGAACCACACGGGTAGTGTCCTGTCACTTTGGGGAGTCCCCAGGCACTAAGAACAGTCTTTTTCTGAAACCTTTGATTCAGAAGACTGAGACCTACCTTAAAGATACCAAGAGTCTGTTAGCTCTACTCCAAGACCTCAAAGTTGACAACGAGTCCATATTTCTGGTCTCGTTGGACATTGAGAGCCTGTATACCTGCATCCCCCAGGATGAGACCATTAGGGTTGTTGGGGAGGCTTTGGATGCAGAACCTTGGGATTTCAAAACACCTAGAAGCTTCGTCATCGACTGTGCAACGTTAGCATTGAAGAATTTTTTTTTTGAGTACAGAGGTGACCTATACCTTCAATCAACAGGGACTTCAATGGGCAGTACCTTCGCCCCTAGCATAGCTGGGTTGTACGTCTACGATTTTGAATGTAAATATATACTATCGACGGATAACCCTTATAAGTCTTATGTGTCCTTTTGGAAAAGGTACATAGACGATGTCTTTGTCATTTGGCAAGGACTAGAGACCACCCTACTGGAGTTTTTTAATTGGATCAACACCTGTGATCCCAATTTGAGATTTACATACTCCTATCACAGAGAAGAGATGATCTTCCTGGATGTGGTCATAAGGAAAGCAGGAGATCAACTAGTTACTAAAACTTACTACAAACCAACAGCTAAGAATAACCTGTTACATTTCTCCAGCTTCCACCCAAGACCATTGAGAGAGAATCTCCCATTTGGTCAATATTTGCGTTTAAGACGTAATTGCAGCCAAGTGGAGGATTTTCGCCACCAAGCAAAGGAACTGACAATGAAACTCCGTAAACGGGGTTACCCCGAAAAATTCTAACTAAAAGTTCCAAGAGGGCAAGGAACCAATCAAGGGAAGCACTGTTGGAAGATAACTGTAGAAACACCGAAGACATACCATTGACGTGTGTTACCACGTATAGCGTTGCCTCAAATGCTGTTAATAAATCTATCAGGAAGCATTGGCGGATCCTTGAAAGTAACAACATCAAATGGGAGAAGCCACTTTTCTCTTACAGGAAAGCCAGAAGTATAAAGGACACGCTGGTGCATACCCGTCCTAGAAGAGTTGGACCAGATGAGGGCACGACTGTTCTTAGTGCCTGGGGACTCCCCAAAGTGACAGGACACTACCCGTGTGGTTCTTGTAGTGTGTGTCATCTGACTTCTACTACTAAGACCCTTGATTTGGAACCTGGAAAAACATGGATACAACGTGCCCACACGAACTGTAATTCAACCAATGTGGTGTATTTGATCACATGCCCCTGCGGTTCTAGATATGTTGGGATGACGACACATAAAATCAAGCAACGGGTGTGTGAACATCGCAGCAATATCCGCTGCCGCAAAAATACTACGAAACTCACTGAACATTTTTTGCGGTTCAATCATACTACCAATGATTTACAGTGGACTGTGATTGAACAGATGAAGCAAGGTGCCAAGCCCCATTTGTTGTTTGAAAAGGAGCAACGTTGGGTCTAAAGACTTTCTACTAATCTACTTGGGCTGAATGATAATATACCTTGGGGTTCAGTTATGAGACGCTAACGACCCATTAAATGTTTAGGATCACTCTTGCTCCAAACTTTAGATATCCCAACCTTAATTATAATACACGTTTGCTGAACAATTTAGTTGGGACTTTATCATTAGGTTTTAACATCAGGTGACTCAATTCTAATACTGGGAACTAATGAGATGATTCCTTTTCAATGCCACATACTGGATATGGATTATTAACCCAATGCATTTCAGGGATCACTCCTGTATTGAACAACTGAGTCGGGACCCTATTAGTAGATCCAAATACTAGGCCACTCTATTTTCATTCCTCAGTAAATTACTTAGAACGAATTTCCCTAAAATGCACTAATTCGATAGGGTGTTAGCGCTCGCCACACACGCATGCGCAGTTAATTTCTTTCTACTATTGAGGTTAGCGGTCTAGCTTTTGTCCGTTTTCCCTGTCAGGTGATAGAGAGCGTCACACGCAGACGTACTGTTAATCTAGTTCGGCCTTCCGGTATTTATACCAAGCGCAACGGACCCCGAGCTAACATTCGGGTCCACGGAGGGCATTCAGTAGGTGCTGTACGGGCGCAGGTCTCTTATGAAGTAAGTGAACAAGAGTCCATTTTGGGGAGAGAGCTTTGTTCGCCTGAGTGAGTGCAGTTTGTACTCATTCTTTTTCATTATTTACAGGGCTTGAGCAGATGTTAAGCGCCCCCACCGGGACTCATGTTGCGAAGTTTAATTCAACTTCCTGTAAGCCTCTGATTTTTCCGTGCTTATTTATAGAACTTCGTGTTTATTCACTTTTGCTATTCAAGTCTGCCTACACATTCGCCAGTAATACTGTGCTTGTGAGCACTTACCATCCTCACATTCTTACAGTATAGTCATGTTCTTTGTTTGCTTTTATAATAAGACTCTTCACAATGCTGTTGATTAGCGTGCCTGACTAAATATCACGCTATTGTTTTGGATTAGCCATTAGGTGAATGAGTATATTTAACATGCACCTGATTGGCACATCGCATGAGTGTCTGATCACCACTGAGATAGGGCCTGCAGATGATGTTTCTAGCAGTTGGCACTATTCTATGGAGAGTGTAATGATAACAACATAAGGCATAGGACCTATGTGTTGCCTACATATTTAGGCACCGATATTTATTCTGCAAATTTGCTTGTGTTTGTTTATATGTCTGATTGTTTTTTCAGATTCATAACGACTTTCAAAAGTTCTGAAGGTTTGATCGGGTAAACCGTGAGTTTGTTCGATATACCCCCACAGGTTAGGGTGTGCCTTAGCGTGCACATACCGCCGTGGTGGTTAGGTCCTGAGGAAAGCTTCGCAAAAGCATATTGAAGCAGAAACATGTCGACCATTTTTTTATACACTTTTCACATTGGATGTGCCTGGTCAATTTAGCTGGGCGTTTTCTCATCCAGCACTCTTGTTTTTACTGTTGCCGGATTTTCCACCAATAAATCGTTTTGGGAATAAATCTAGGCATCTTTTATTTTCACTATCACTTACACCAATCACAAAAAACCAGCTCCGCTGTAAGCAGGCGTTGTAGCACACCAGAGAGGCATTCGGCCTCTCTGGTGGGGACCCAATGATGAAGCATGTCACCAACCAGGTTGGTGAGTGAGGGTTCTTTTTAAACATTAAGGTTTCTCTTGTGTTGACTCTCCTTTGTTTCGGCATCACTCTTTCGTTGTTTTTGATATTTACCAGGGGGATTAAGAGTACCTTCCCTCCCTCTCTCGTTGTTATACTTCACTTAATTGTTATACCATTTTCACCTTGCGTAGTAATGTTGGGTGCAAAGGTGGTAGTCTTTGGGCTATAATATATTCGAACATTTAATTGTAGCAGGAGGGGGTGGTGATCACTAATCAGGCTCGGTTGTATAAAACAGTTTTCTATCTGAGACCTGCAATTCCTAGACAGTAAAATATGGTCAATACGTGAAACTGTCCTAGCCCCCTCATAAGTATAGTTTAGCTGGACTCCCTCATGTGGGCCCGGTTCCATTATTTCCAGGTTATATTTATACATAACATCATTGATGGTTTCACCGTAACTATTATGTGGAAAGTGTGAGATGTTATCACCAAAACCATCCACCTGGCCACATTGGTCCCCAGTAATATGCACACATAATTCGCAATTGAAGTCCCCAGCCCATATTAATATCTGTTCTCCTCGTGAGTCCCCCAAAAGTTTATGTAATTCGACTTCTAATTTTAGGATTATCTCGCCTAGTTCTGTTAAAAATATTATAAAAATTAATAAGTACAATATTCTGCTTTTCCTTTATAGAGAAGACAAGAAACTGGAAATACTGAGAGCTTAGTAGGGTTTTCTTTAAGGTCAGTGGTGCTAATACCGATATTAAAACAGCCAAGCCTCCGCTTGCCCTCCCAACCTTTGACGGTAGTGCACTTGTGAAAACTGTTTTGAATCCATTGACATGAAAAGCTTCGGTCGCCCATGTTTCCTGCAAAAGAATCAAGGTACTATTTTGAATGGTTTTTATCCAGACCGGATTTTGTAGTTTGTTTTTTATAACTGCAATATTCCATGTCATAATTTCTATTGAGCCAACCAGAGGTATATTGGTTGGCATGGCCACTATCAAATTATTTGATATGTTGGGGTCTTCACTGGCATTGCGGTGTAGCTGATACGAACAATCTAAATCTATGTCACTGGTGTATATGCTATACTTTTCTTGGCTCGTGGTATCTGATGCCACCAGCCCCTTTTCCTGGGATATTTCAGGAAGCCTTGGAATACTATTACCATCAGATTGTTCTATTGGTTTTAAGCCCAGTCAATCAACCTCTTCACAGTTTTCTAAAAGTGCAAACCTATTCGGTATTAAAGGTATGCTAAAGTTTGCATGATCATAGTTGACTCTGCCTATTTGCTGAATCTGTTCAGGCCTTGTTTTGTAAAAATATCCAAGGGGTACTGCGGTTATGTTGAACGAACCATCGTAATTTGCCCATGTATAGTTAGCCGATGCCTCTCCCAATAAACGGGCTGCCACTTCTGGATGGCGGAAATTTACTACAATGCAGTCCCCTTTACTTAACTTGTCCCCTTTTCCCACCCAAGAGGTTCTCCTTAACATGATTATTTCCTCAGACAAAAGCCTGATGCTACATGCGGTGTTACGGGAAAACCAATGTACGACCTGGTTCTTTAATGAAGCCCATGTTTCGGTGGTATTTTTATGCAATTGTGGGACATTTTTCAAAACAATAACATATGGGGTGGCTTGGGGTGGTAAGTTCAAAAATCCCGCTTTGCGTATTTACTAGGGTGGTGACTATTGTCCGCCTTAAGCTGTTTCTTATCATTTGTTGAACTACCAATTACCTTGTTGGTATTAGGAAATGGCCTGGAGGGACCTGGTACTTCCTTTGTTTGCAACAGGGTTAGATGAGAATTATTAGCAACAGGTACTGATGCCTTAGTGGCATTTAATGATGCCTTTTCGTTTGTTAAACCTGATGAGCTAGGTACAGATTTCTGACATGTGGTATTTTCCTTTAACAACTGCATAGATTTTACCAGGTCCATTAAGGAGCAAATGTCCTTTTGCACTGTTTTTATCTCAGATGTAACCCGCCTTTCAATTTTATCTATTTTCCCATGCAATTTTTTAAAAAGCAACTCAAAACTTTGCATATGCCGAGCTATTTCTTCCAGACCCATCACAGAGTCTCTTTCATCTTTGCTAATAACCTTCCCCTTTTTATTAGTTTTACAACGGTTGTTCTTTGGCGTGACCGACTGCAATACAGGTTGCTGCTTGCACCTCTTTGCCGGCGGAGATAACAACTCTACAGAATCTGAGGCAGTAGATAGTTCAAGGGGCGTTATTGAAACACAAGGACCAGTGCCTTGCCTTGTTAACAGTGCTCTTGTATCATCACCAATAGTGTCAGTGTAGGTAATAGTGTCTTTCGGGCTGCTATTACTGCTATCACGACGATTACAGAGTGCAAGTACTTCAAGCTCCAGGTCTTTATTCTTTTCAGTGTCTTCCACTGTAGTGAGAGTCTCCCTTTGGGCAGCACTCAGTGCTGTTTTTGTGGCGGCTAGCCTCTCCTCCACCTGTACAATCTCACTATTAATTAGGCCCATGGCACTTTTTAAATAGTTAGTAATTGGCACACTGTGTTTTGTTGGTTTCCCTTTGGTGGTTGCTACCAGTTTTCTTTTCCCCATCTCCTTTAAGTGACTGTGGATAGCCTTCTATAGAAGGATATAACAAAGTGCTTACCGATGTAGTGCGATTTTTCAAGCCACAGAACCACGGAACGTGGCCCAGCCCAACCTCGTCCAGGCACGGACGGGCCCGCCCTTGGCCCGGGCTTGGCCCGGACACGCCCGCGCGTGTCCCGCGCCGCGGGAGCCCAGCAGGTGTTTTAAAGCGCCTCCACGCGCGTAGAGCGGGCGTCAGCGGCGTGGTCCACCTCACGGGAGCCTGGGTCTTGTGGTCCGGTCCCGCTCCCCCTCTGGATCACAGTGGTCGCAGGCAAAGGTCAAATAGCGCTCAACAGCGCAGAACGGCTTCACAGGGCTGTTACATCAATATTGCACTGAAATTCTTTCCCACCAAATGTCAATACGTAGAATTTAGAGAAATCTGTAGGTGATGGAGGGGTTGGGGTGGGGGCACACTAATCTAAGTTTCCTAGTTTGGAACAGAGGGAATTGTGCACATTTACTGCGTTATCCCCCATTCTGTCTTGCAAAACGTGGAATGGAGAGGTAATAGTGCCCGGGGAAAAATCCAAGCTCACGGAATTGGCACTGCCCCCTGACGGCATCACCCACTTGGTGCAACAGCAGCTACAATAACCAGGGCCTAAGTCCCATTATAGGCCCTGATGCAAGGAGGCCCTCCTATCGTTAATTGTAAAGAAAAAAATATTAACATTATGGCCTTTAGGCCAATTCTCTCTCTGTTCAGCAGGGCACTGGCCTATGTTTCAATTCCAACCTGGTCAGCTCTCAGTCTGCGTGATAATTGTACCGATTCAGCGTAGCTTGATCTGTACTACACAAAGCCAGTAGTTATGGCTTTTTATTAGCTAATGGGCGAGTTTGAATGGCTGAAACACAATGCAAGGGTTATGTCAGTGCGTGAATGTGGATGGAAGGATAGGCCAGTGACTGGGCACAAGGTTGGCTGAATAAGTGAATGATTAGCAGATTATGGATTATGGATTATGAGAAAAGCCTGTCTACATATCTATTCATCAAGCCATCGACCCATATATCATCATCCCCTCACCCCTTCATATAGTCACTCACACAGCCAATCATCCATGTGTATGTCACTGTCCTCAAAAGTAGTCACAATTTTAACAGAACAATCAAAATGTGGAGTAGTCTTAAACATGTTGAACCTCTTTTTAAGATTTGATGTCTTGAATCTTGAAGTGAGTCCCTGTGAGACACATAAATAATAAATGTATACTGTACAATATTTTGCAGCTGTTCTAATTCTGGTTTGCAAAGGGCGCTTCCAGAAGCTTCTTGTGGTTAAGATGGAACATACCTACTCCAGATATCATGTTTTAAAATGAGGCTGAGAAATGCAGGATAAAAAACACTTTTTATTAAAAGATATACACTGTGCTTCTATGAAAGACAAAGCATTGATTGTTGGCGAATGCCTGTCTCCAGGAGCTCCCCTACAGCTGCTGAGAGTGACCCCAGCTCCACATCGCTGCTCTGCTCTGTGTGGGCATCAGGTGATGGAAGCCACCAGCAGTGAAGGTACCTGGCGACTCTGCTTCAAATAACCTCCCCTCCGGAGTACAGCACCTGCTGGGCTACAACACTGTGGCCCAATGCAAAAGCACATGAATGAAGAAAGAACAGCATAGCCAAGCCCTCTATCTTTCCTCAAAAACATGAGGAAAGGGCAACCTTTTTCAGTACTGAAATTTAAGGACTATCATAATTTAACATAATATAGACATAAAAGAGGTGTTGTACTTGTCCTTTCTTCATTTCCCTGACTCTGGTGTTGCACCAGGTGCTGTATGCAGGATAGACAGTGATCTGAAACACAGTAGAGGTGCCATATATTGACCCCTCTGCCCCCACCCCCTGTGGGTAACTCCCCTTACCCTTATGAGTCATAATAGGGAACTACCAAAGTCGTAATGTGAAGTCATTGGCACAATGCACATAATGAATACATTATACATTTTTAAGTGCATGTACACAGGGAGGCACCTTGACACTAGGACTGACATCAGCTGAGTGAGAAAAGAAACTGTTGGCAGACACGATGAGGCTTCAGAGCTCTATGCAAGGAGGCACTGCAAATCGCAATACTATGGAGAGCTATTGGTGATTCATTCCATAATTTCTGGTGCCAAACACAAAAGGCTCTTACCCCCTAGCTGAGCTCGTCTTAAGCAGGAAACTGTAGCTTAAACAGGGGAGCCAGAGTGAAGTGCGCAAAAAGATGAGTACAGAGAGATTTGTGTCTGAATGTCAGGGGCAGCAATATCATTTACGTCTCTGTGGACCAGGCACAGAGTTCAGAACTCAGTTCTCTATGTCATGGTAAACAGTGCAGGTTACGGCACACTGTTGTAATATGGCCAAAGCTGCACCACCCAGAGACAGTCTAAAAGCCATGTTTTGGCATAGCTGTACTTTCAAGGTTTGTACAGAAGACACAAATAGCAAACGTTTGCATAATCAATTCTGAACAGAATGACTGTGTTGACCAAAAGGTCTCTCATCTTCTGAGGAATTACTGTAATAATCTTCCTCAGGAGACATGGTTGGAAAAGGCAACCAGTAACTACCAGATTGAATACATTTTCTAGAAAAAATTATTTGTGAACCCGGAAACCAAAGTTTTTGACTATACCAATGGAGCATAGGCCAGCACCCAGTCGGCAGGGCCAGAATCAGGTATTCAATAGATTATCTGGACCACAGACCAACACTTCAGATTTTCAGCCTTTAGCTTTAACGTGCTGATACTCAACCAGATTTGGATGGGAAGAAGGCAAGATTGTAGTGTAATTTGGATCACCTCCAATGGATGATCAAGACTGAACACAAGTTGAGCGTCCTCCATATAGGACCTGAGATCAAAGCCGTAGGATTTGGTAATATCAAAAAGAGGACGTACGTAAATATTAATTAGAATTGTAGACAATTATGATCCTTGAGAAAGCACACACAATACAGGAAAAGGTTCAGACAGAAAGAAGAAAAGAGTAATAGATTGGGCATGGCATGATAAAAAAGGTGAATATGAGGAAAGAATGTAACCACCTAATCCATTCGCAGGCAACCTGTAAAGGAAAATGGAATGATTGACTGTGTTGAATGCTTTGGAAAGGTTCAACAAGATAAACCTTGTGGGATGTCTGGCATCCTGTTCTTACGTCATCTAGTATGGAGACAAGAGCTGTTTCAGTGCCCATACTTGGGTGAAAACCCTCCTGGGCTATGTCCAGCAAATTGTGGTCCTCTAAAAAATTAGAGTCCTTCAACCAGGTATTTCTCCACTAACGTGGCCATGAAAGGAAGCAGCAGATAGGTGTGTAGTTCCTTTTAATCCTGGGGTCAAGATTGGGTTTCATTAGCAGTGGTTTAATGATACTTTTCTTCCAAAAGGTCGCCATACTGTGTGAGGAAAAAGCAATGTTAAGAAGAAAGGATGGAGCTGGGAGAATCATAGGGCAAAGGGCGTGCAAAACTCTGACTGGACAGATGCCATCAGGGGAGCCTGTTTAATTGATGATAGAATCTGGTGAGTTTGGGAGTCTGTGTGTAACTAGATTGTTTAATTTCCTCCTGATCACAGTGGGCCATGTAAGTTATGATATTATCATATACAAGGTGGATGTTAACCCTTGAAGAAGGCTGCAAGTTTGTCACAAGACTCATGTGGGAGGGATGGTACATGACAGGCTGGATAGGTTGGTGCGGTGTTTAACAACCTGAACATTGCTTAAGATGAATTAGTGGATGGTTGAATCGATTCCTCATAACAGGAGGCCGCAGCTTGAAGTGCCTCCAAAGAGTAAGACTGATGCCACTTTCCCTCAGCCTACCGCGTTTGGAGCCTCTCTGACCTCAATTCAGCCATAAATCAAGAGTTGGTTGGTTGGAGATGTCTTTTTGTTGGCTAGAGAAGTTGTCTGATCAAAGACAGCGAATAAACATATTAAACGTTTTTCAAGGCTGGCGGTTGCTAGGAAACAATGCCCAAAGATTCAAATATCAGAATGGCCTCATTCATTTTGCTGTTAGACCAAAGCTGAGTGTGAGAAGGATTGGTCTGAGGGCTAAGGGGGCAGAATTATTAGGGATGGTGACATCACATTGAATGAAGGCATGAGCCATTTGTGAATACCATGTGATTGGCTGAAAAGCCACCCACGCAGTACCTATTGTGGAAGAACCAAGGAAAGCCAGTGGCTGAAGGAGACGGACCCAAAGCGCATACTTTATCAATACTTTTTTATGTCGTTTTTTGAAGCATTGATGTAAGCTCTAGCAGAAGATGGCTAAAGCTGTCTCCAGTCAGACCTTAAATGAATCGAAATAATGTGCATCTGTATTTCGATGTTATCAACGCCCTTCCTTAGGTAAGTTGGGTCCTACTTACCATTTATATAAATAACTATGGGCTCAGAAGGAAAATTACATTAAAACTCTTCTTTTGTGGCAGCTGCCAGTTTACAGCGAGGAGGACGTTATGTTGCTTTCACTCATTGTGCACCAACAAAAGCCCCTTTTTTGCTGCCAAGCATAGGTCAGGCACACTTTGTGATGCAGAGCTAGCAGACAACTGCTTCACCCCTTGCAATGCATTTATTGTGAATCTCTTACTCACGCCCTAATTGGATTATCGCACAGTGGTACATGCCAGCAGTGCTACAAGGAAATTTTCAGGTGTGTAGGAAATAAAACACTCTATTCATATTAAAATGTTCTCCTCCCACACAATGGCTTTGTGTTCAGTAGGTCCTTGAATACACCGAGCATTTTCCCCACAGGCAGTCTCGAATATGCACTTAAAGCACAGTACATAATGTACATTCCAATCTGGGAACTTTAGCTGAAATATTATTTCTCTGGTCTTGTATGCAGGAGTCAAAGTGACCGCAGGTGACAGAAAGAAACACTGAGCCAAAGTCTACGAACTAAACCAATGCTTGGAAGGTTTTGGAAAGTAGTGTGCATTTGTAACCGGGGTATGCATTCATGCACTCTACATTGTTTCGTCTGATATGGTAAGCATCGGCCAAGACAAACTTTTAGGGATTTCTTTGACTTTGACAAATCTAAAGCCAGAGGATTTCCTTTTTGTATGAAAAAGGCCCTGTTGTAACTTACATTTTTATAGTTCAGGGCTGAACTAATTCATCAGTCTTGACAGTCCTCGAACCGTATTCTTGAGTTATCCGTCTCTTCTAGGCACCCTGGGAATTGTCTTCAGAAAAGTGTTTTCCTCTTGGAGACAGGCGGCTAACTAGAGCAGTTATCACTGGTTTGGATTCATTAGGCCGCTGGCTTGTCTTTCCCTGTTTCCTGCTAGTCGGCTTCTTCATTAATAACAATGTCCCAGAGCGAGAATCGCCCTCATTTCACCGGTGCAATTTCTGAGGCCCTGGCGTTTGTCCCGCGCGAGCTACATCAATAAAGTGCGCGCGCAGAGGAGGCAAGGGCCCGGGTCAGGAATGTGGATGCACGTGCCATGAGACGACAGTTGTGGTCAACGTCACAGGAAACCGTGATAAGATTAGAAGGTCTGTGTTTATATTTTCAGAGAAAAACATCTCAGCTGCCGCCACCAATAACGGATTCAAGATAAACGGTCACGTTCGTGCCGGAAGTCTCCCAGTTAATGTTCAGCTTTTTTGTTGTCTCTTGCAGATTTATAAAGGGGTTTCCTTTCAGGGCTAGCGATGGAGGAATTTCTCCGTGGACACACAGCTCCCCTTTCAGTGTTCTTAATCAGAGGCAGTCACTTTCCGACTTATTAGTTTAATGTTATTTTAATGGCCGTAAAGAGGACTTGACCACAGGCCAGTTCGAGGGATGGGATGATTACACCTCAACTATGAAATGTGGTTCATTTATCAACAAAAGAGAATAAAGTATGGAAAATTATTAAAAGACTAGTCCATTTTTTAAATGTATCTAACTATAGGACAGATCGTGTTTACAGGGCTGGTGAAGTAGATACGCTGACAGACGAACAGACATAAGAGAACGCACAGAAAACTGCAGAATGGTATCATTCCGAGTCCCCTGGTATTTTTGGTGTGGCAATGATATAATTTATTTATTATGCATGATTAATTAAAACCTTTGCATACACATAACAATAAAAATTTCTTGTACATAATTCAATAGATAAAACAATACTAAAAGCCATCATTATACATTATATTAAAATTTCACATTTGGGCATTACGCTCTTCAACGTGTCTAAAGTACGTGTGCGTCAGGGAAAGCTGAGCTGGCGGGCACTTTACGAGTTAAGCAGCGGTCATTATACATCCTATTAAAGTTCACGTTTTAGCGCTTACAACCTTCATCGGGTCTAAAGTGCCTGTACGTCAGTAAGGTGCTATTGCAAAGCTTGCTAAATCTGACTTCAAGAACAGCCCGGCCCGGCTATTTTTATTTAGCCAATGTCTACTTGCAATGCATGTTTGAGTCTCTTGGTTACTATGTCGAAAAATTTTATGAGCCGGCAGATTAGCTGTGCTTCGGCTGGGTTGAAGCACAGTTTTACTGCCTGCCTACAAATCCTGGTGCCGTTCTGCTTGAGTATTGGTCATAGTAAAGTGCTTCTAATGTCCTTTAAGTTGGAGCAAATGCAGATGACGTGGACAAGATCCTCGTTTCCTCTTTCGCATAGACGACAGGACTGCGGTCCTGGTCTCCTTTCCCATGGTGGAAGGTGTGGGTGCACTCTGTATGTGGGACTCGGATACTCAAGATTTATCGGTAGGACGCCCAGCCGCAACTTTAGGAATTTTTCTTTTATCCTCGTTTTGACTCCCATTTTCAGGTAAGATTGCAGTTTGAGTGCTTCGTAAGTACTAAGCACTGTCCAGCCATGAGCCCTTTTAGCCAGTGTTCCTTTGTCTTCTAAGACGGATACCATTTTTGTTACCTTTGTCACAGTCTTTCTGAAGGTCTGGTGGTCTGTGGAGGTTCCCCAAAAATCCAACAATCCCAATAACTTTAGGGAGTCGGACAAATACTCCCTGGCAGGTGATTTTTCATGGCGAAACAGCTCGATCCAAAGATGCGAGTTTAGGGATCCTGCCTCAGCGCTTCGAATCTTGTGCCAACTTTTTAAATACGCGCCCCCTCCTTTCCACTGATTGTTTTTGAAGCCCAAATTCTAAGCGTATTTGGGCCGGTGAGACATAATTTGGAAGATGAAAAAGTACTCTGTAGGTGTTAGCTATTACTTTGTCCAAGGCTGCAGCATCTCTCCCTTTTAGCGATTCGCTCCCGTACGTTAGCGCTGGTTGTAATTTTGCACGTATCACCTGTAGTAAGGGGTCGAATGTTAGATCGGGCAGCATTTTCTTCAGGGGCTTCATCGCTAGGTAGCTCGTGGTTCCCTTTCTCCTTAAGGACTCCATCTGGAGTTTGAATGAGCTTTTATGATCCAGGAGGATTCCTAGATATTTGTAGTTGGTTGTCTGGTCCAGGCATTGCCAGTCTAAATACCAGTTGATTTTTTTCTTTTTGTAGTAGTTTACTGCCATGATTTTTGTTTTCTTAAGATTTATTTTTAAGGCATTGCGTTGGGAGAAGCTGTTGGCGGTGTTCAAGAGATGTTGTAGGCCGATGGGGGTTTGACTTATCAACACTAGATCATCCGCGTATAACAGATTTGACAACAAAGTTTTTCCCAGTTTCGGGGCGTGTGATGTGCTCTTGTCCAATTCCCCAGGGAGATCAGCTAGAAAGAGGTTGAAGAGTAAGGGCGCTAGGACGCACACTTGCTTTAACCCTTTAGAGGCAGCAATTCGCCTTGAGAGGTGCCTCTCTGCACCTAGTTTAATCCTGATCCAGGTATTAGTGTTTAACAGCATCAGCTGGTCTAAAAGGGGTTTTGGTAACCCCCAGCTTTCCAGTTTTTGCCATAATTTGGCGCGGTCTACGTGGTCGAACGCTGCGGTGTAGTCTATAAAACATAGAAATAGGGGATACTTTGCCACTTTAGCCGCGTCCATCAACAAGGCTAACACCATGATGTTAGTAGTGGTTTCTTGTCCACTGCAAAACCCGGTTTGGTTTATTGGGATAATGGAGTTTTCTGATGTCCAAGATGTTAGTTCTTTCAAGATTATTCCCGTGTAATACTTTGCCTCAATGTCGATAAGAGCAATTAGTCGATAGTTGTTTGGAGCTTTCCTGTCGCCCTGTTTGAAGATGGGACTGATTATTGATCCTTTCCAGGACTCCGGGATTGTTGTTGCGCTTTTTATGTCCTTGAAAACTGGTACTAATGCTTTGCTCCACTATTCCACGTCATGTTTATACAGCATTGGAGGAATTCCATTGGGGCCTGGGGCTCCTGTGAGTCTACCCCTGGCTATTTGCCTCTTTATCTGCATCGCAGTTAGTCCATATTGCTCTTCGTTGTTGGACGGTGAAAGGACAGAGCCTGCTGTGGTTTCAACTCCCAGATGTTTTTGTCTACTCTGGGAGGGGTCGTTATGCATTGCTTGCGTGGGGTTTCGCGCCGTTTCTCCCCTGTGGATGTTGCCTCTGTCCTTTTTTACGATCCCCGGTTCTTTGTCTGCTTCGTCTTCCTTTTGCACTTTGTTGTTGAAATGGCTAAAAAGATATTCTACCCAGACAGCCTCTGTTATGTTAGAGTTTATTCCTGGGTGGTTTGGTCGTTGGATTGGTGGGGCAATGAGAGCCAGAGAAGTAACTATTCTGCAGGTTGTGGTATTGCCCCAGATCCAGTTTATAATGCCTGATTTGTAGTTGCGGAGGCCGCAAATGAGAAATAACATGGTATTAGAGTTTTCACAATGGATTGCTGCATTTGTTGCCTCTTTGCGGCCTCTTTTACCCATGCAATATATGCACTGTGAGAACAACTCGTGAGTGCATCAAATCCACCTACTTGGATTCCCAATTTGGGCACTATCTCCAGTTTCTGTCTCAATCAAGATTATCAGGGCACTCTTAATGAGGCACTAGGTAGGTGCTGTAATGGATTCACCCGAGCGACATTATCTTATGGTAACTCAGAGAACCTCAGAATGATGTTTACAGTATTTGTGCAGTGAAACATCAGTTCGACAGAGATATAATGGATCTCTTGACAAACCTAGCCTAGAGAGCACCAACTAGCAGTAAAAAGCAATACAAGCATTCGAGCTAGAGCAACCCAATCTGGATTAGGCAAATAAGGCGCTTCCTGCATTACAAACTTTGCAAAGGGATTTTGATAACTAATTTTGGTCAAAGCTTCTGACATGGCTTCCAGATATAATGATGGGGTTACCATTTAATCATTGTGACTAATAAGTGTCTGAATTGGGCTACTAAAAAGCAAGTAATGGATTGTGGCATTACTAATCAATTTATTTATTTCTAATGTATAATAAATAGCAACCCATTTGAGAGGTGTACATATTCGCTTTCACAGTGAAGGGCAGAAGATGCCACGTGTAAGCTTGTCCTCTGGCTGAGTCAGCACAAACGGGCATTGGTAAGTGTAATTTTGGATTTTCACATGAGCCTTTCAATCAGTACAAACCTTTGACAAAGACAAGGTAAGGCTGGACCAAGATACTAGTTATATTTGTAGCACAATTTGACAAGGAAAACATTCTTCTCTTTGTTTTCAGCACAGACACTTCTTTTGATCATCACTATCACCTCCTACCGCTTCAGCAATCTCAGTGTCTTCTTCACTTGTGGAGGGCAGAGATCAAGGCAAACATCCATAGATGTGATCAATGGAGGAGCAAGAAGGAGTTTAAAAGGCATGAGTCTGCCCGTCAAAATTCCAACAATACACACACAAGTGCATTTACCCACTGACCTCCTTCACCAGCTGTGAATTGAAGTATATTCCGGAGCAGCCGTCTATAGCAACCAATGGCCATTGGGAGCCCCAGGTCATTCGATGGTAGAGCTGCATAAATTCCACCAATAATGCCAGAGGTAAGTCAATGTGAAAACAAGTTGAAATCCTGGCTTATTATTACAAAATAATATGGTAAACTGTAGCTTTATTTCCAAGCATAAATATATATTTTCCTTGTTCATTTTATTTTCTGGCACCCACTGTGTCAAAAGGACCCATACATCTGTGGAATATTCGTGTTGTAACAGCGGTGCTCCCCCATCCAAATGCAAGATCCCCAAGCTCTAACTACATCCACCATAAAAAGAAACAAAACAATACAACGGACAATAAAATTACACTATCTTTTTTGGGGCATTTAACTGTGTTAAAAAACACAATTATTATCAAGAAGATCGCAGGTTTGATTTAATTTTCAAGCAAAGGCAGCTATCAATATGCCTCATGTACTCATCCTATTTAAAAAAAAATAATACAACAAGACTGCAATGCCATGTGCTCTTCGGCATCACATTCATCCTTAATTGTCAAAAAGAGAAAAATACAATACTTAAATGAGTTATTGTAACTTACAATAATAGACCGAGCTTGAGCAATAAGGTAGTTGAAAGCCTGAAGCATTTGTGCCCAATTTCACTGAGGCTTGAACCATGCCCTTGGTTTCTGCAAATCAATTAAATGCATGCATAATGTACCTGAATTATTAATAGCCGAGGATGCAGTGCGATGCTGGCAGCCGCTTGGCGGCACACAGGAGGTTTCCGGTGGTCTGTGAAACGCTGACATGTCTATTCCATTATCTCACTGCTGCTTCCTACCAGAGGAAGGACTTGAATCCAAAGCGATAGGTTCACAAGGCTGGGTTATGTGGCTTAATTTAGTGAGGTTACCTTTGTGTGAAAGCCAAATGAAAGGTCCGGATTGCACAGAGATTAGGTTCAGCAATGGACCAAAGACCAAGCAGTTGAAGAGTTTAATTGGGTTTTACCCAAGATTAACATATCTTTTAATATTTAAAAGTCGTAAAGAAGATACTTGCAGAGAATTATACCGACTTTGAGTTGACCTGAATAAACAGTAAGTTTAGGATTTATTCTCTATAAAAGAGAAGCAGAGAGCATGGGCTGAATTCACCACTGTTCCCATCAGCAGAAAGTGGCATAGCCTTTCCCATCTGTGGATTAATAAGGGCAGTGCGATATCTTCAGGTGGAATTAACATTCAGTTTGCATTAACACCGGCAATGAAAGATAATTGTCATTACCGCAGAATGATAAATCATATTATCATTTAATTGAGTGCTTTAATTGTGCGCTAGAGTGCTGGAACTTAAGCTATCATTGGATATTGACCGTTTCCACAAGCAGCACATCCCTGTCTGAATGCAGGCAGTCTAAAATGGGATATGTAAACAATACTTGAAATTAAATGTCCAATATATAAGTAACAATTTGCTCTTGTAGGGGTGCTTGAGATGGTTATTTTATTACACTGTATATTAGGAGTAGTGGCATTGGTTCTCTAGATTTGTTGTGTCTAGAAGCACAATTTCCTTTTGTATCACATGATGCCATATCAGTGTTAGAAACATAGAGCCTGATTAGTGGTGACATGCCCTGTTTAGGAAGCTGGCTCTATATGTGATATATCAATAATCTGATATACCATGTAAAGAGTCCAAGGGTTCCCTTACTAGTGGACAGGGGCTTGCTATGCAATCTCAAAGTGTTCTATTAGGGGGTAGTATGGTCGAGCAGCCTTAGGCTTAACACAGAGGCGTGCAAGACATTTGCAAATACAAACAATGATTAATAAACGACACACACGACTCAAGAAGGAGATCCGCACCAATGCAAAAAAATACTAAATACCTTTATATCTGTTTAGACATCAGAGAAAAATAGTTCAGGTAAGTATGTTTCTAAATATAAATTCTTTTAACTTTAAAAAGTGGATACTGCAATTTCTGAGTTCTGCAATGTTGTCCCATGGAGAGAACAAGCTCTGCACACAGGTATAGTATAGCGACTTATAAGACCAACCTCCAGGAGTTAAGGTGAGTGGTGGGCACGGTCCAAAGCAGCACCAACAGTACACCACCAGGGCACAAGGGTTGCAGCGTGCAGGTTGTAAATCAGCGCCGGGAGCCCAATGTATTTCAATGAAGATCGGTCACTGTGAAAAGAGCCAGGAGGCCGGTCAGGCTGAACCAGCAAGTGGGCTCAAGCCTTGCGATGCTCAGGGACGGGGGACACCTTTGGTCCTCTTCTCCAAGGCCCAGGGGTGATGGGTGCAGGGGTGTCCTTAGCCATCGGGTTTTTCCTTACGGCAGCAATCGCGGTTGAGGGGGACTGCGCGCAGAGGCTGCAGGTGACGTCGGGGAGTCCAGGAAGGGTGAACCCATGATGGACTCAAGCTCTGGAAGTCTGGTGGACCTTGTTGACAGCGGTGGCCCACCTCAACTTGGGCCGGAGATGACGGGTGCAGTGGTGGCTTCGGGTGTCGGATTTGGCGGTTCCAGAGGCCTGAGAGTCTTCTATGTTCACAGGAGATCTTGAGTCTTTTTTGAAGGTAGGAAGTTCTCCCAAAGTTCTGGAATCAAAAGTTTCAGGACGAGTCAACTTTGGCACAGTTTTCGATGAGGGATACAGACAGGCCAGCAGGGCTGGTACCAGGTCAGCTGCTTCTTCTCTCCTCTCTGCCTTTGAAGCTCTTCTGTGTCCTCTCTCTGCTTACGTCACCAGGATCTGCTTCTCTGGTGCCAGGGGCTCAGTGGCGTAGGGAACCCCACACTTTAGCAGCTTGTGTGGGGGTGGCCACTGCACCGGTGGCACAGTAATCTGTGCCCCAGTGAAAGTTGATTCATTTATATTTGGCCTCTTCTGGAGGCCTGCAGACAAGGTTCCATAAAGCATTCCAAGGTAAGACTAGGGCAGGGCCAAGAGGTGGAGGTCAAGTGCTGCTAAGTGAGCCCCAGGAAAGGAAAAGGAATTGAAGAACACATTTAAAAAGAACAGATAGAGTAGCAAATAGAGTGAGTGGAGAATGAAGGACAATGTGAGACAAAATACAAGAAAATAAAAAAAGTATGGTAGATAGAATTGGAATACAAAAGGTAAAGGAAGGAAGATTAAAAACTAATGAATGGTGCAAGAATAGAGGGATGTAAGGAGGAAAGTTTGGATGGAGAGATGAAAGAATCAATTAGTGAAAGGGTGGATGAAAGGTTGGACAAAAGGGTGTAAGGACAAATGGATGGAAGTGTGAAACGATGGATCGATGTGTGAAGGAAATGGTCGTTGGATGGATGGAATGATGAAAGGATGTATGGATACATGGATGGAAAAGTTGAAGAGTGGGTTTATGAGTGAAAGGATTGATGAATTAATCAGTGAACTGATGGATGGATGGAATATTAATGGATTGTTGGAATAACGAAAGGACGGGATGAAGGATCAAAGAATGGATGAATAGAAGTGTGGAACAATGAAAGGATAGATAGGAAGCTGTATACCTGAAGAGAACAATTCCAGGAAGTGTCAGGCTTGCCTGCTTCATTCACTCAGTGTCATTAAAGATTTGTTACAAAGTGTTTTTTTTTCACTTTCTGGCTACCCCTTTGCAGGGGGTCCCATAAATACCGAATTTTGGGGCTTTAGGGGAGTGTAGGGTTGTAGCCAATGGGCTACTGACCCTCGGGGTCAATACGCCCCCTATATGACCACTTCTTGTGGGAAGTAGGCATAACCATGTCCCAGAAGTCCTAAGTATGCAATCACAAATATGGCTACTTCTAAAATATCGTGTCCACCTCACATTAGCCCACCATAGAGGTAGTACTAGCTTGGAGGTGGCACACCTACCTGAATAGCAAATTCCAGCCTGTTCAGACTAGATTGGACCTCCAATTGAGTAGAGAGGGGTAGGTCACGAGCGAATCTCCACGTCGGACTATTTTGAGCTGCAGTTTACAGGTGGTTCTCTGCCTTGATCTAAGGTGCATCGACCAGTACACCAGCAGGGTTGGAAATCGAGATCTAACTAGGGATTTTACACATAGGTACAAAAGACCTTAGGTATCCCTAGAGATCATCAATTTTTTAAAAATCTAGTCACATTTCCCGCTCTGGTGTAGTGTAGGTATACCTTACTCAGTCGGTCCTGAAGAAACAACAGGGATACCTCCTAGACTACGTAAGTGTGAAACATGTCAACCTTTTGATTACACAATGTGAGATTGTCACGGTTCATAACACCCCATTGACAATCTACACAGACTTGTTTTTAACCCTGCCAAAGGGGACCACTGATTAAAACTTAACGGTACCCCTTAAGTAGTTTTAAGTTACATTCCACTAGACACTCTTCCCTACCCCCACAAACCCTCACTCATCATTACAGCTGAAGGAGAAGATCTCCGCTAAAGATCCCTCTTGTTGGGCCTGTGGGGCATGGCAGCATTGGCCCCACAAGGAGCAAAGCCCGATGATGAAGCATGACACCCACTTGGGTGTGTGAGGGTTCTATTTTCGAATAAGAAAGATTTCCTCAGTCACTATACCTTCCAACCACGCCTCACCCTTTTCTCTATAGGAACAGCAACCCTCTGCTTGTGTATATAATCCCTGTGTGCAACACCTAGCCAAAACAACAAAATACAGAAATTAGGATTGCATATCCAGGTTAGTTATAAAGATTAGAAAATAAGGAAAATGCAACAAATACTAGATACATCAGCTATAGGGATCAAAAGTTAGAACAAAAATAAAACATGTTCCCTTAAAAAGTAAAGGAACTTAAAAACCATTGTTAGTGTATAGCTGTAGTAAATTGGGACCTAAGCACACTTTATGAAAGTCTTCTTGCTAGTGACTGCGGCTTGTTAAAAATTGATAATTCTTCACAGTCTTAAAAAATGTTAATAGAGGTCGAAGATCTTTAGAAAGTGAAGCTGAAGCAGAGAAATGGTCTATGAGATCAGATATGACTTTAAGCGTTTCCTCTGTAGCCTTAACTGTCCCCCAAAAAGGTTTGCAGTAGGAAAAATGCTAAAATGAAGCTTTCGGGTGTGCCTTTTTGGGTCGGCTTTTCACCCCATCCCAGCCCCTCCTGAAGTAAAAAAAAAATCAAAGGTACTACTTTTTTAGAGTGTTCTGTAGCACTGGTATCATCAATGAAAAGGTCTCCAAATCTTCAGGACTAGTTGTTCAGACTTGAGTTCATGGTTTTGAATAAAAATGCTTATCAATTTAAACAGTCCACATCTAGTTGAGGCCTGATTAACAGTCATTTAGACACAACTGCAGTCAGAACACTAAAGGACTTGCATATCTACAAGTCTCTGAACCTCGCGGTAGTAGTGAAGGCCTAACTAATTTTCAAGGGCCTCTGCATCTCGCACTAGGGTGAACCTAGCCTAGAATTGAGGGCTGAGTAATTCTCAGACACGTCACGATCTTATATCTACAAAGTAAATACATTAATGTAAGCTATTGAGAGTGGTGGAAGCCCCACTCAAATAATAACACAATCCTTGTCAGGGTGAACCACAGAAGTCACTAAATAAACCCTAATAAACCTGTGCTTAACCCTCTGGTAGCTTGGCATAAAAACAGTCAGGCTTAATTTAGAGGCAATGTGTAAAGTATTTATGTAGCACTCAAACAGTAATAAAGTGAAAACACACCACCAGAAAAATCTCAAACCAACTTAGAAAAATTGAGTAAATTTTAATAAATAAAATGACAAAAAACCAATAAGTAGAACTGAAATTTTAAGCTTTAAGTGAAAATAGCGCCATAAAGCACAAAGCACCAATCGTGATTATCTGGTTGCACTGGGCCAGGATAAAGTCAAAAGTTCAGGTCGATCCAGATGGAGTGCAAGTCGAATGCAGGGACCAGATTTGTTCTGCTGAAGAGAATTACCCTCTCATGTCCAAGTCTATGTCATGACAAGATGAAGGTGCAGATTTGCTTTGGCAGGGGCTACAAGGAATCTGTTACTGACGCAAGGAGCAAGTGGGGCATTGCAGACTGTTGCTGTTTGGCACGAAGAGTTATCAAAGCTAAACAGTCATCGCTGGTGCTTGATCTCGGAGCTGACGCAAAGAGGGAGTCGTTGCTGGAGATTCACGTTGCCAGGCATCACAGACAAATGTTGTCTGGCATGGAGAGTCTACTTTGTGGTCTCAAGGAACCCAAAACGTCAGGATTTTCAACATGAGTTCAGGAGGAGTGCACTCTGATGTCAGCCAAGGGTGCAGGACCTGGGGGACACCTCTTGGGGCTCAGGGCTCACTCAAGCAGAGGCCAGCAGCAGGGCTTAAGCAGGCCCATTTGGTACTGGTCAGCTGGGCAGTTGCAGGGAGGCCTCTGGAAGCGTGTATTCCTGTTGCTCAAACAGGAGGTCAGACAACTGACTCTTGAAGTCACTTCTGGGGATCATGGGTAAAAGGCAGGCAGGTCCAGTCTTCCTTCTTCAGACAGCAGGACAGTCCTTCTTTTGCATATTCTACAGGTGGTCTAGAGGTGTTCTCATGAGAGGTTGTGAAGGTGCAACGTTTATCCCCAGAGCCAGCCTGTGGGTGGGGAATGCCCCCTTTGTCTAACCATCCCCCTTTCCTAGATTTTGCTCCAAACTGTCCAGGGTAACAAAGGGCCGCCAGGCTAGGTGTGAGCTGCATTTGTCAGTGGCAGGACAGGCAGCCCTTAGAAGTCAGGAAGGCACTGAGGTTACCCTTTGAAGCTTAGAAAGGTTGAGTACAGTCCTCCAGGACACCCTGCTTAAGAAGTGAACAGCTACCCCACACCCAAGGTCCCTTTGTCCTCAGGTCTGGATGGAACACACAGAACACCAAAGGAGAGCCATTCATAGTCCAGTGACCCTGGACACTGGTAGAAATGCACATTTGGTTTAGACAGACAAATGTCAACTTTGTAAAAGTGGCATTTTTAAAATAGTAACTTAAAATCCTACTTTACCATTAAAGAGGATTTTAAATTACACTTCATTTGAGCCTAACAGCATTTCTCTATGTACCCAACTGAAGTTATCAATTATTAAGTGTTATAGGATAACCCAGTGTTAGCCTATGGGAGAGACAGTCTTGCAACAGCAAAAAATGACTTTTGGAGTTTTTCACTGTCAGAACATGTAAAACGTAGACCAAAAGTCCTACTTTTCAAATACCATGCACCATGCCCCAGGGGTGATTATGGCCTACCTTAGGGATGACTTATAAGTATGAAAAAGGAAGGTTTAGGCCTGGAAAAGGGTTATTTTGGCAGGTCAAAATGACATTTTAAAACTGAATTACAAGCTGCAATGACAGGCGTGAGACATGTTTTGCAGTGTTATCTTAATGGGTGGAACAATGGGTGCTGCTGCCCACTAGTAGCATTTAATTTACAGGCCAGGGGTACATGTAGAACCAATTACTAGGGACTTATAAGTAAATTAAATGTGCCAGTTGTGTGTAGGCCAATTTACCATATTTTAACGAGAGAGCACAAGTACGTTACCACTCATTAGCAGGGTCCTAATGCCAACAAAATAGGTTTAGCAAAGGAAGGCAAAAAGTTGGGGTGATCCTGCAGAGAGGACCAGGCCCAACAATTATTCAAATTCTGAGCTTAAGAGGAATATTCCACATTTTCTCAATCTTAGTAGTAGGTGCCTAATTCATTCAAACATATAAACCTTGAAACACCTTAAACATTGGCATCAGGACAATAGAGGATCATAAAACGTTCCAAAAGCCTCCAAAAACCTTTAATCACTCAATTGCCCAGAAACCACTGCCCATTTAATAGGTAAGTAATATAACAGGCAGACCCAAAAGAGGAAGTAGGTGGGAAACAGAAAGTTTCCAATCTTTGCTACTACCTGGGATGCATGGCGGATTCTGCCTCTTCAGCCTTGTGGCAGGTTAAGGTCTGAGACTAATATAAAAATGTGGTGCTTAACTTTCATGTACTGTGGGCTCCTGAGACAGGGACCCATCACATGAAAATCCAGGAGGCAATCCTACCTCTTCCTCTTGGAACCAGGTAGTAGAGTACAAAGTTCAGTAGAAATGACAATATAGAAACCTTGGGATAATCATACACCTGCTGCGAAGTCTGGCGCAGGGAGAGATGAGCTGGCTGGTAATTGGAGGCTCATAAACAATGACAGATTGAACCACAGCCTTTAGAAAAAGCTAGCTACAGTAAAGCACCACAGATTTTCCAGTAGGCTCTAGAGACCTACTGTCAGGTTTTGTCAGCAGCACAAGAATATGGACACACGCCACTAACCTTTTCTCAGTGGTCAGCAGGGACGATGGTCAGTTGAGGAGTTTACCTATTCCCCTGAACGCACCCCCCAACAGAGTTGGAGAACACTGCTGCGGAGGGAAGCACCCCGGGGAAAGGGAAAGGGATAAAATAACAAACTGTGCTGCAGATATTCACTTTTCCTCCCTGGTCTGGTCTAAGAACCCGAAGGGATCCCTTCTAGGCCGTAGAACAGGAGCCCTGCAGCAACCTCTCTACTGTTTTTCTCGTATTAGTCACAGCGAGAGTAAACTATATGGACAGCCAATCCAACTCCGCAGAAAACTGCAGTACAGCTGTCAAAGGAGCAAGAAATAATAATTACCCAGCACCCGGTCACGATTTCCTAACCGTATTCTGTGCTGAGTGGTATATGCTGTTTGTACTTCACAGCGCTGAATATCTCCTATTGTGAAAACGATATCGCGGTAGGAAAGGAAACGCTCTGGCAAACAGTCTGAGTTCCTCGACTGTTTTCTGTGCCGAGCGAAGAGCAATGTTTGATATGCACAGCGTTACTGACGATATATGAAAAGAACAAAAGTCACGGAATGAAGGAAGCGCTCCTGCGCTCCTCCCTGAATGTTTTACCTGACTTCTTTTCTGTATCGGGAGATCAGGTCTAGAAAACGGGTCAAAGAAACAGCATTCTGCCTCGAGATCGCGATTCCTTTTGAAGACTCGTCGCAGTTCTTCTGATCAGTATCCAGCGGGGAAACACCATCCGCCTACTTCAAAGCCCAGGATAAGGATTGTCAAGCACTTTCCCCAGGAAGAGGAAGGGCTTAAATATGGGCAGCGTCACTTACGACGTTTCTTTCTGTAGCGCCCCACTGCCTGCTGGGAGATGTAGTGCCGCGGGCTCCTGTTCCATTTACACCCGGGTACTAGCAGACAAGGAAAAGATTTAAAGGGTGTGTGTTTTGCATTCTCCCTAAGCGTAATCGCTACAGTACCCCCTCTCAAGGATCGCCGACTCGGCGGTCGTCCGGGTTTCCCTGGATGGTTTACATGGAACTGTTCTACCAAGTCAGGGCAATGAAGATTTTGTTCGGGTTCCCAGGTTCTGTCCTCAACCCCGAATCCTTTCCACTCCACTAAATACTGAATCCGCCCTCTTACGAGCCGGGAATCCAGGATTTCCTGTACTTCGTACTCTTCCTGTCCCTCTATCTCCATAGGGAGAGGTCGATCTGGTAATCTCATAGTTGTAGGACATAACTGGAGCAAGGATACATGAAAGACAGGGTGAATATGCCATGAATGGGGCAGGGATAATCTCATGGCTACAGGGTTAATGACCTCTTCGATACTATAGGAGCCTATGTATCTTGGTTTTAATTTGTTTATGCCCTTAAGATGTAAGTTCTTTGTGGATAGCCATACCTTATCCCCCACCTGATAAACGGGTTCCTTCTTTCTTTTCTTGTCAGCAAAGCGTTTTGAGCCGACTGTGCTGTTGTAAGATGTCGTTTGGCATCGAGTAACACAGCCCGGAGATGAGCATGATGTTCCTTTATGCTGGGAAGCTTAGATACGATGGGCCATTCAAATGAGAGCATGTTAGGATGGTGGCCGTAGAGACAAAAAAAAGGAGAACACCCAAGCGTGGAATGTTCCGCGTTGTTATAGGCAAATTCTGCCATCCATAACAGTGTGGACCAGTTCATGGTGTTTTGCAAGGTAAAACAACAAAGGTATTGTTCTAACGTCTGATTTAGGCGTTCCGTTTTACCATCCGTTTGCGGATGGTAACTGGAGGAAAGCCTGTTCTCGATGTCCATAACTTTGCATAACGCTCTCCAGAAACGGGAAGTAAACTGTGAACCCCTGTCTGTGATAAGAACGTTGGGTATTCCATGTGCTCTGACCACGTGTTGAAGAAACACCAAGGCTAATTCCGAGGATGTAGGTAAGCGTTCCAAGGGAATGAAATGTCCCATCTTAGATAGATGGTCTACTACCACCAGAATGACGGTTTCAGGAAGGATCAAAGGTGGTTCTGGTTTCTTTATAAACTCCTCGTTTTCCAATTCTTCTATACGGGAAAGGGCATCCGCTTTCCCGTTTTGAGGTCCTGGCCGGTATTTGATGATAAAATCGTAATCGGAAAAAAAAAGAGTCCATCGTAACTGACGTGGTGTGAGGGCCTTCGCGGTTTTCAAGAATAACAGGTTTCGATGATCTGTATAGATTTCCACTGTGTGAAGTGCTCCCAGAAGATGATGTCGCCATTCCTCACAAGCCCTTTTTATCGCCAGTAACTCTTTGTCGGATATGGTGTAGTTAACTTCACTGGGGGTGAGTTTCTTTGAGTAATAGGCTACAGGGTGTAGCTGTCCGGTTTCGGGGTGTCGTTGAGACAATACACCTCCTAGGGCGTATTGAGAGGCGTCCGTTTCGACGACAAAAGGAAGTTGCGGATCTGGATGGCGCAGGATGGGAGCCTGAGTGAATCTGTCTTTTAATATTTGGAATGATCGGGTAGCTTCTTCCCCCAGTTAAAAGGAACGTTTTTTCTTAGCAAACTAGAGATGGGATGTATAATTTTCGAGAAATCTTTAATAAACCGTCGATAAAAATTGGCAAATCCCAGAAAGCATTGTACCGATTTGATGTTCTGTGGAGTTTTCCACTGAGTGATAGCCTCGACTTTACTTGTGTCCATCTTGATTCCCTGAGCATTGATGACGTAACCCAAAAAGGCAACTTCCTGGACATGAAAAAGGCATTTTTCTAGCTTGGCATATAACGAGTTCCGTTGGAGTCTGTCCAAGACTGCCTTTACGTGAGTCTCATGTTCTTGGAGAGTAGACGAATAGATTAAAATATCGTCTATATAGACTACACAGAAGGTCTCCAGAAATCCACGTAAAACCTCATCCATGAAATATTGGAAGGCCGCTGGGGCATTGCAGAGTCCAAAAGGCATCACCCTGTACTAAAAGAGTCCAAACTTAGTCCGAAATGCGGTCTTCCACTCGTCGCCGTCTTTCACTCGTACCAGATGGTAGGCGCCTCTGAGGTCAAGTTTTGTGAAATACCGAGCCCCTTTGAGTTGGTCCAGGAGCACAGGGATCAGTGGTAATGGGTAGCGGTTTTTATGGTCACACGATTAATCGCTCTATAATCAATGCACGTTCTTAATTCGTCACAGTCTTTCTTCGGGATAAAGAAAAGAGGGGATGAAGCCGGAGAAGAGGAATGCTTGATGAACCCAGATGCGAGATTTTCTTCCAGGTATGCCTTTAGGTATTGTGTTTCTGGTTCGGTCAATGCATACACTCTGCTACATGGTATGTCCGCTCCCGGCATTAGCTCGATGCGACAATCATACTGTCTGTGGGGTGGTAACTGGGTCGCCTTTTGTTTATCGAAGAGAGGTCTGTATTGTCTGTACACCTCGGGCAAAGAGGTGGAACAGCAGTACAGGTCTTGTGCACATGCTGTGGCCAAATGAATAGCTGGTGAGCCCTCATTCCTTCTGGGATGGGTTGTCAACTTGGTGCAATGCTTTCCACAGTAGTCGGAATTCAAAGTAACCGTGCGGGCCGCCCAACGAACTTCAGGATCATGCAAGGTCAGCCAGGGCATGCCTAGGATGAGACGGAACTGGGGAGCGTCAATAAGGTCGAACTGGATATATTCGTAATGGTCCTTGCCGAACATCATTAAAATGGGCAGAGTGCGATATTTAACGGGTCCAGAAGTCAGTGCAGTTCCGTCCACTGCCTTAACATTGTCAGGGATTTCTTTCTTTTCCCAGGAAATACCTATGTTCAGAGCATACTCCTGATCGATATAGTTCCCAGTCGCCCCGGAGTCCAATAAGGCATCCACCTCTAGTGGACTCTCCTTGGTAACCCACAGAGAGATACCAATATTCAAGTGTGCCACAGCTGGTTGTAGGGTATTGGCAATCACAGATGAGATCGATATACGTCGCTTGCCCGACTCAGGGATCTCATCCTGACTCAAGCTCTTCGGTTTTCCGCCGGTTCTCCTTGTCCTAGTGTTGCTTGTACCTGTGGAATGGAGTATTTCCCTGGGAACTGTGTCCTAGCACGACATTCTCTAATGAAGTGACCTCCTTTTCCACAGTATAAACATAGTTTCATTTTTCTTCTTTTCTCCTTTTCTTCGGTAGTGAGGGGACCTCGAATTCCCCCAATCTGCATAGGTTCGGGTACTTCGGAGGGTTTGGGGTGTTCTTCGCCTGGGGTTTTTACTCTAGCATATAGGAAACGGTTATCTCCTCTGTTTTTGTCCCCTTTTCTTTCCTGTAGTCTATGATCTAACTGGACTGTTAAGTTAATCATTTCCTCACACGTCGGTGGCAACTGTACCACCTGGGAAAGGACGTCCTTCAATTCCCCGCGTAACCCCTGGTAGAAGAGAGTGGTCCGTTTTCGGGGGGCCAATCGGTTTCTACGACCAGTCGGTTGAACGAGGTAATATAAGTAAGTAAATCCTGAGACCCTTGTCGCAGGGTGAGTAGTTCCTTGTCCAGAGTCATCATATGAGATTTCCTGTCAAATAGTTTCCTCATTTCTAAACAAAAGTCTGGAAAATTATGCAGAACAGGATCATTTCTTTCCATGAGTGGTATAGTCCAGCTGGCTGCATTCCCTCCCATATATGACATCATGAATGCTGTCTTTGCTGCTTCGTTCTGGAATACTGCAGATTTGCACAAGAAGTGCAGTCGGCACTGATTCAAAAAGTCTCAAATTTCTTTGGATCACCATAAAAACGTTCTGGAGGTGCCAATGGTATTCCAGTATTTTGGATCACATGGACGGTAGGGACGGAATCAGTAGTTGGTGGGGGAGTAGGAGTAGCTGAGAAAAACCCACCCCCTTGTGCAATAGAGGAGGGAGAGTGTACTGTATGTGATGGAGGGGGCAAGGTGGCTTCTCTTATGTAGGAACCGGTCCCTTGACCCCTACGGGATAGGCCTGCTACCTCCCTACGTAATGTGCCCATCTCCTTCTTAAGATCCTGATTTTCGAGGCGAGAGATTTGTACCTCTTGCTGTAGCGCCGTGAGGCTCTCCAACAGCGAGGACAATACCGCGTTGGTATCCATCGTCCAGGCTGGGCGTCTGACTTGGGCTTGACAATCTGTCAGGTTTTGTCAGCAGCACAAGAATATGGACACACGCCACTAACCTTTTCTCAGTGGTCAGCGGGGACGATGGTCAGTTGAGGAGTTTACCTATTCCCCTGAACGCACCCCCCAACAGAGTTGGAGAACACTGCTGCGGAGGGAAGCACCCCGTTGAAAGGGAAAGGGATAAAATAACAAACTGTGCTGCAGATATTCACTTTTCCTCCCTGGTCTGGTCTAAGAACCCGAAGGGATCCCCTTCTAGGCCGTAGAACAGGAGCCCTGCAGCAACCTCTCTACTGTTTTTCTCGTATTAGTCACAGCGAGAGTAAACTATATGGACAGCCAATCCAACTCCGCAGAAAACTGCAGTACAGCTGTCAAAGGAGCAAGAAATAATAATTACCCAGCACCCGGTCACGATTTCCTAACCGTATTCTGTGCTGAGTGGTATATGCTGTTTGTACTTCACAGCGCTGAATATCTCCTATTGTGAAAACGATATCGCGGTAGGAAAGGAAACGCTCTGGCAAATAGTCTGAGTTCCTCGACTGTTTTCTGTGCCGAGCGAAGAGCAATGTTTGATATGCACAGCGTTACCGACGATATATGAAAAGAACAAAAGTCACGGAATGAAGGAAGCGCTCCTGCGCTCCTCCCTGAATGTTTTACCTGACTTCTTTTCTGTATCGGGAGATCAGGTCTAGAAAACGGGTCAAAGAAACAGCATTCTGCCTCGAGATCGCGATTCCTTTTGAAGACTCGTCGCAGTTCTTCTGATCAGTATCCAGCGGGGAAACACCATCCGCCTACTTCAAAGCCCAGGATAAGGATTGTCAAGCACTTTCCCCAGGAAGAGGAAGGGCTTAAATATGGGCAGCGTCACTTACGACGTTTCTTTCTGTAGCGCCCCACTGCCTGCTGGGAGATGTAGTGCCGCGGGCTCCTGTTCCATTTACACCCGGGTACTAGCAGACAAGGAAAAGATTTAAAGGGTGTGTGTTTTGCATTCTCCCTAAGCGTAATCGCTACACCTACCCTATAAATGCCCCATATATTATAAAGCTTACACAGTTCAGTACCAATCCTCGCCGAGTCCCTTCTGCGACAGGCTAACGGTGCACAGATTCTGGTAGTCTCACACATGCCGTCTGCACACAAGTGTGCACACATGTTCACGTGTAGCCCCAGTGTGCCTTACCCTAGCAGCTCTTAAAAGCCCCCTGAAACAATGACATAGGGCCTGATTTAGATGACGGTGGGTGGGTTACTCTGTCACAACGGTAACGGATATCCGGTCAGCCGAAATATAAATCCCATTAAATGCAATGGGATTTATATTTCGGCGGACGGGATATTAGTCACCGTTGTGACGGAGTAACCCGTATGCTGACATCTAAATCAGGCCCATAGTGACCATACCAGCAGCTTTATTTTATTTCTGAAGGATAGATGAATTTGAAATATTAGTATGGCTGATCTAGCATTAGTTATTATCAGTTGCATGAAGGAGTTACAGGCACATTATTCTTTGTCAAGTAATACATTTACACTTCTATTTGACAGAAATAACTGCTTCAACTGTATTGACATTTGTTTTACTTCTAGCAAGAAGCTACAAATCACGTCAATTTTGTGAATCCCCACTTAGATCTGAAAAGTATTTACAGAATGCCTTTCAGGTAGCAATCATATTACTTATTCTTTTCAGAACGGTCGATATGAGGATTATTAATCCCAGGTGTTAAATCCTACCCCCTTGTCTTCTCCAGCCGGTTCGATGTAACAATTGCTCTGTAGAGTGTCTCTGTTCTTCAAAACTTTTTTTCTCATGACACTGGTCTTTTTGCTCTACGTGTCCTCATTCAAATATATTTAAAATTACATATATTTTTACATGTATATTGTCTTTTAAATGCATATTTTGTCTTTGCATCCTTGAGAACATTTTCTTTGTATGTACTATTCTTTTGCAATGACAGTGGGCATCCCAAATCTAAAGCTTTTCAGAATGATTTATCATCTCAGAATAACCTTATTGAACATCAGTACAACAAATTGGGCTAGCAAGCATCTGAAAATGTTAGCACGCTGTAAAAGGTAAAAAAGAAAGTAAAACGTTTTGTGTTTCTACAGGAAAGTCATTTAATCTGAAAAATAACCTCTTAATATAAAAAACAAATTGAGCCGTACTACAAATTCTTTTTTTGTGAGGTGAGTATTTTGTTTAAAAATGTTTAAAACTTGATAATGATGGAAAACAAATTGCATATAGGAGGAAAAGGGTTTGTAAATAAAGTCATAAATCCTAATAAACTGTGAAGGCCTTAATCTCATAAATGTGTATCTTCTAAAATCAGAGCACATTAAGCATTCCATCAGATGTCACAAAAATCATCAGTGTTCAAGGAGTTAACATTTACTTTTTATTTATTTACTTATTTAACAGTTTTGAATTGGCTCATGCACTGTCAAGTACATGGGTGAGTTGGTATATAACACAAACAATGACTATATCATCTTACAGCTAAGAATGAAAACTATTTGAATGAGCAGATTCTAAGTAAATAAAGATAAGGTAAAGTAATGGAATGAAAGAACTCAGGAGGGGGTAGGGAGGCAGACAGTGGGAGAGACCATCCAGCTAAAATGAGCTTCCAACAAGCAATGAAAGAACTCAGAGTAATGAATGAACTCTGGAAGGAGTGAATGGCGAAGGAGGGAGAGTGCAAAGGAAATATGATATCATAATATAGGGTTGGTTGCACAGAGGGAAAAGTGTGAGTGGATTTGAGAGAGCAACATGGAGCTATGTAGGGAGAGGCAGCAGAATCAGTTTAGATAGCTAATGGTTTTAAAGTTGCCCTTTATAGTCTGCGTGCTAGAAGTAGTTCCACTAGGACACGTTATGCTAAAGAATAGGCTGTCGAGAAATTTAATAAAAGAGACACAGTCTGGTTGACATTTGGTGGTGCAGAGACAGAATATTGAGTAAAAAATATTGAGTTGCACAAATATCGAGTCTTTAATATAGTGGGTCAGAAATATCGACAGCAAGAATATCGTGGTCAAGAATATCAATTTAAGGTAAGTAATATTGATTTTAAAAATATCGAAGTGTTTAATATCGTTTGCAAAAATATAGTTGTTAAAAATATCGTTTTTTATAATGTTATGTATTTTAGTATATATTTTATATGCATGTGATGTATGTTTTTTTGTGTAAGAATTGTTTGTATTTTTAATATATGTGTTACATTTTTAGTAGTTATTAATTTTTTTCTTATTTTAATTTTGCATTTTTAGTTCCGTAGCGGGTTGTGGGTTTATAGGGGAATAGGGTGGGAAGTAATTTAATTATATTAAATTTATTGATTATTTTTATTTATTAATATTTGTTTGAGATGTAATAGTGTTAAATGTGTAAAGTAA
Organism: Calotriton arnoldi; assembly: GCA_963921515.1. Classification (NCBI taxonomy): domain Eukaryota; kingdom Metazoa; phylum Chordata; class Amphibia; order Caudata; family Salamandridae; genus Calotriton; species Calotriton arnoldi. Next base: position 774,654 of record CAWUFW010000179.1, read on the forward strand.
TTTATTATTAATTAATAATTGGTTGTTAATTAATTTTAATTAATTAATTGGTAATTAATTATGGTAATTGTGTAATTAATTGTAGGTGTGTGTTGTGTTTATAGGTGTAAAGGGTGGGAAGTAATTTATTTTTAATTTATGAATTAGTAATTGGTTGTTAATTAATTGTAATTAATTAATTGGTAATTAATTATGGTAGTTGTGTAATTAATTTTAGGTGTGTGTTGTGGTATTTATAGGTGTAAAGGGTGGGAAGTAATTTATTTTTAATTTATGAATTAGTAATTGGTTGTTAATTAATTGTAATTAATTGGTAATTAATTATGGTAGTTGTGTAATTAATTTTAGGTGTGTGTTGTGGTATTTATAGGTGTAAAGGGTGGGAAGTAATATATTTATAATTTATGAATTAATTGGTTAATTAATTTTAATTAATTAATTGGTAATTAATTATGGTAGTTGTGTAATTAATTTTAGGTGTGTGTTGTGTTTATAGGTGTAAAGGGTGGGAAGTAATTTATTTTTAATTGATGAATTAATAATTGGTTGTTAATTAATTTTGATTAATTAATTGGTAACTAATTATGGTAATTGTGTAATTAATTTTAGGTGTGTGTTGTGGTGTTTATAGGAGTAAAGGGTGTGAAGTAATTTGTTTTTAAATAATTAATATATAGTTGTTAATAAATGTGAATTATTTGATATTCATTTTGTGTAATTGTTTATTTTTGTGTGTGTTGTTTTTACTTTTAAAGGGGTAAAGTGTGGATATTAAATATATTTTAATTATTTAAATATTCATTGTTAATAGTAATAGTTTTTAATTTAAAAATAAGTTTTAATTGTGTTTTATTATTTTATAGTTTAATTTAAGTGTGTGTTGTGGATATTATAGTGTTAAAGTGTGTGTAGTTAATGTTTATTCGTTTTTTAAATTAATTATAATTTTTTAATTGATAATTAATTATGGAAATATTTAATAAGTGTTTTGTTATTGGTGTGGTGTTTAGGGTAGGAAATAAAATAAATACATTTATGTTTTAATTACATTTTTTGTTTGTAAATATTTTCTAGTGTAAAAGAATTCTTTTTTATAAATGTATTATTTTATTTTATATAATATTTGCAGGTTTTTGTTATATGCAATTAATGTTATAATATGTGTTGTTTTTATATGTTTAATATATTAGATTTTTAATTTTTTTAATATTGTTTTTTAATTTTTAATATTTTTAGTGTGAAAAGTAATTTTTACCCCTCTGCTATCCAACATTTTCCCTGCTGTTGCACTCACTGGAGTGGGAATAAAAATGTTTACCCCTCCGCTATCCAACACTTTCCCTACTGTTGCTCTCTTTGGAGTGGGAATAGTAATTTGTTCCCCTCCGCTATCCAACACTTTCCCTACTGTTGCTCTCACTGGAGTGGGGATAGTAAATTTTACCCCTCCGCTATCCAACACTTTCCCTACTGTTGTACTCACTGGAGTTGGAATAGTACGTTTTTCCCCTCTGCTATCCAACACTTTCCCTACAGTTGCTTTTACTGGAGCGGGAACAGCAACTTTTACCCCTCCATTATCCAACACTTTCCCTACTGTTGCACTCACTGGAGTTGGAATAGTAAATTTAATTTCTCCGCTATCCAACACTTACCCTACTTTTGCACTCGATGCAGTGGGAATAGTTATTTTTACCCCTTTGCTATCCAACACTTTCCCTACTGTTGCCCTGATTGTATTGTGAAATATAAGTTGATTTTTTTTTTAATAGTTTAATGTTTTAATTTATTATCCGCAGGATATTTACTTGACTATTGATTCACTCAAGGGGGAAATAACAACTATGAGACAGATGATTGAAGATCTCACTGTATTGGTTAAAACCTTATTGCCCCTGGTTACACTTCTTCCGCAGCAAGCAAGCAACCTGTCTCATTCTAACCGAAAAAGGGAATCATTGGATAAGATATCTCCAATTGAAAGGGTTAAATTAAGTGGACTCGCTAATTCTTGTGTTTCACTTCCCACAAACTTAGTTTTTAAAACACAGAAATGAAACAATAATAGAAACACTATTGTACCAAGATGCCATATTACCTCACAGGCAGATATATCAAGAGAACGCCCTAATAAAATTGCACCAAGAACGCAATTAGATCAAGTAACCCCTACTAGTATATCCTTGGGTAGAAACACTTTTGCTAATTTACATCAGCAGACTCACTATGCACTCGCTGCTTCGCAGCTACCGGGCCAAACTATTCTTATGACCAACGTTCCCAAGAAATAAAGTGACACATTGGATTCGATACACAAGGGGCTGCCGTTCATTGATACGCGAGGACATCATTTGCACTTGCAGATGTTCATCCCCCGCGCAAACACACGATTATATTGAACTTACACTGTGTTCTATCGATCTGGCAGAGAACCTTCTTGCCTTAGAATTTAGAACCTGTCCCCCATCTGCTTCATCCATACAATTCAGGAGCATTCGTTCGCATATTGGGGGTGGGACAATTGGCACTCTGGAGCAAGGGACATCCTTAGAAGCAGTCGATTGACTAGAGACCATCCATTCTTCTAACATGGCTTCAAACACCATTACCTGTAGCTCCATGTATAACTCACAAACTTCTTTACCAAACTTAGACACACAAGATAAAGTATTGGGTAATTATGGGAATATGGGCTTAAGCGACTATCTTGAGATTGGACAGAGGATATATGGGACAGGGTTAGGTAAACCTCTAGTTTACCCTGAAGTGTCTGTCTCGCAAGCGCAGCCAAACCTGCTTCAATTGACAAATGATAAATTGGCTGTGATTTCCTCTTCCATTAAACTTGGGATTATATCGTGAAATGTTGCAGGTCTACAAAATAAACTTTGACTCCCTCACTTTAATGAACTTATTGAGGGATTTGATATTTGTATCTTCCAAGAGACATGGAGTCTGGTGCCATTACACAAAACAGGTTATGCCTGTTATTGTATCCCAGCTACTACTGTGGGGAGAGGGCGTCCCTCAGGAGGTTTGATTGTTTGGGTAAATATTGCCCTAGGTTGTCGTGTTCTCATGCACCCATTTCTTAGTCATGATATCATGAGACTGACTATCAGGGGCCCAAAAGGCGGGGATACTTTAGACCTGTTTAATGTTTATATTAGAGGAACTAAGGGGGGCAAGCAATCACCTACCGTTACGCTTTTAGAGAAGGCTATATCCAGCTGTTCGCCTGATAATCGTATTATGATTGCAGGCGATTTTAATTGTACATTTGAGCCTTTGAGCGCAGATGATCTGCTGGAGTATGATAGGGCTGATGTCAACTGGGCAGTCCCTCGACTTAATTTACCCCCCATCAAAAAATGGACCAGTTTAGCCATTCAACTTAATGCACTGGCCACAGAGTTTGATCTCAGGGCAACCAACGGAAGGACTCCCTCGGACATACAGGGGGCCAACACCTTTAATAGAGTTGGCTGTCCCTCACAAATCGATTATATTTTACTTGATGTAAATCTGTGGGACGAGAAGACTGACATGTTTGTAGGTACTACGACTGACAGTGACCACAATCCTTTATGTATGACCATGATGAATCCGTGGGTTCTTTTATCACATCCTATGACCAGTAGGGCAGCGAGCTGCATTACTAATACCATCCCCTCTAACTGTAAAAGGCATCTCAAGTGGGACAAGGTTTCTTTGCATGAAACAAATCTACTGGCTATCCGCAAAACCTTGTCCGAGAAAACAGCAGAACTTCGGGTTGTGGCTACAGATAAATCTAAGTGCGATATGATTTCTGTAGTCCATTCTGGCACTGTAGAGACATTAAGCTCGTATTTTCAGGCTCCATGTAAGGATAATACTCTGCGCGTTCGCCAAAAAAGACACCATCCGTGGTACACCTTAGATTGCAAGCTTGAAAGACAATCTCTGACCCTAGCAATTAGAACTAAAAACTGTTCTAGGGTTAAAATGGCTAGGAAAGACTACAAGGTAGCTTTGCACAAAGCGAAGATTGAGTGGGATGAACGATATTGGCTAGAGCTGAAGGACGCAAGTCTGGGAAAGAACAAGAACCTCTTCTGGTCCCTAGTGAGTCGGGGAAATAATAGAGACTTAAATACCATACCCAATAATATCACCAGCCATGAATGGCAGAATCACTTTGCGAAGTTATATTCCTCTATAGAGGATGGATGTCTGGAGGAGCCATGTGGCACCACAGACATTCCTCCTATAGGGAATGATAGTGATCCTTTTACGCGGGATGAAATAGAGTCTGCGATTTTGAAATTAGTCCCCGCTAAAGCCCCAGGACCAGACGGTTTGCCTGGAGATTTATTCTTGTTTGATTCTAGAGGGTGGTCGTGCTATTTTTATTTATTGTTTAATGCTATAGCTGCAGGATGCCCAGTTCCAGATTCCTGGAAAGGCGCAGAAGTAGTTCCTATCTACAAAAAAGGTGATAAGGAATACCCCTCAAACTATAGGCCCATAAGTCTGACTGATGTAATGCAAAAGGTGTTAGGTAGGGTCCTCTTACAGAGAATTCAATCAAGGTCTGAAGAGGAGGACATCCTTTCACAATACCAGGCGGGTTTTAGGGCCAATACCGGGACGATTGATCAGGTTTTTAGGTTAATGCTTATATATTGGAAGGTTGTTTTAATTGGGAAAGGTAGCCTCTATATGGCATTTATTGATCTAAAAACAGCGTTTGATCTGGTACCTAGGGCTAAATTGTGGCAGATTTTAAACGATATGGGCATTCCACCACTAATTCTTAACCTACTAATCCGTCTTAATGAGGATAATTATGCTCAGGTCAGATGGGGTGCCCAAGGTCAGTTGACGGAGCATATTTCTGTTGGCAAGGGAGTGCGCCAGGGTTGTGTGATGGCTCCCACCCTGTTCTCTTTGTATGTGAACGGGGTGGTGAAGTTTTTGCAAGAAGACCCAGCTGATGCCCCTATTGTAGTGGGCGATAAAGTGCCAACGCTTCTGTTCGCTGACGACACCTTGTTGGTGTCAAAGACTCCAGTTGAGCTCCAAAAATTGTTGTACAGATACCAATCTTTCTGTGATGCACAGGGCTTAGTTATTAATACCAGGAAGACAAAGCTTATGGCTTTTAACCCCCCCAAATCATTTAGGAATAACTTTACACTAAATGGTACCCCCTTGGAGAGAGTCGGGAACTTTGAATATCTTGGCATACGACTCTCGGATAAAATGCTCTGGAGGTCCCACATATCTAAAATGCTTTTGAACCATAAACGCGTGACCGGGGCACTAAGCAAAGAACATCGCTCCTCGTATAGTAGGCCAGTTGCCCCTGTTCTCGTAGTTTATGAAGCAAAGGCAGTTAGCTCGGCTCTGTATGGAGCCGAGCTATGGGGGTTTGAAAATGTGGATGAAATAAGTAGGTCTGAGCACAAATTTCTGAGGGATTTGGTGATGCTTCCCCATAATACCCCATTAACACCTTTAATGTATGACATGGGTAGGCGACCGTTTAGAGCAATTGCTAGGCTACGCCCACTGCTTTTTTGGGCTTGCCTGCGGCGTACTGAAGAGCTTACCAACTACGCCTCAGCTCTAACGGAGGTAATGAATCTGGATGTGGACCATAAGGTCAAGTGGCTATCATATGTGAAGAAAACTATGATGCAACTTGGCCTGAAAGAATCATGGGATACCCAGACTCCCCCTAGTAAAGTGGAACTCAAGCGATATTATTGGGTTTGGATTGACAGGCAAGAACTCAGTAAGCCAATGTTGGGTAGATTAACAGAGGAGTTCTCTTTGTTCAAGCAAACCAGAAGCTTGGAGCCCTACCTAGACGTGATCCAGGTCCCACGAGATAGGACTCTGTATATTCAGTTTAGGTTTGGGACGCTCCCTGTTAATACCCGAACGGCAAAGTAGCATACAGCCGAGAACATGGCAGAGAGTTGCCCGTGCTGTGGAGCTCCGGTCGAGTGTGTTGCTCATGTCCTGTTTGCTTGCCCTGCTTATAATAAAGCTAGGAGCAAATGGCTAAAACCAATCTGCAGTGATATGGGCACCCGCGATTACTGGTTTGCTCTGCGCATCTTAAAATCTGATCCCAGTGTTCTGTTTTCATGTGGAGTGGCCAAGTTTTTAGGCCAAGCTTGGTTAATTAGAATAAGAGCCCTACGAGGTATGATCCCAATGTAGATATTAATGACTTATTATATGTGATAAAACCATAGATTATATTGGCCTGCTCTAAAACTTCTGAATACCGCTTATGATGGAGATAGCACTAGCACTTTATATATTGATTACCGTGATGGATTATGCCCTTTTACTTTTTTTATGTATTACTATTATAATTATTGTGTACCTGGGGTGGAAGTGACTTGTAGATAGCGATTTGCACATATTGTTTTAGACTTAAGTCTTTTATGGAACTTGTTTTATGCTTTTATTCTAATATGCTGCCACTAATGTTAAGCCAAGATACTTTTTAACGATCTTCCATATTGTAAGACCTTTTTATCACTGAACAGATACCGTTTTATTGTATAGATGTCAAATAATGCTTTTATGATACATGTTGTCGAATAAAGCTATTTGAACTGAACTGAACTGAAATTTATTATATTTTTGTTTTTTTATATTTTAAATCATTAATATATATTTTTATGTTTTATATTATTTTAAACTTTTAACAAATTAAAAAGAATAATTTATTAATTGTTTTAAAGTAAATATATATGTATAAATTATTATGTTTGTGTGTTTATTATTAGTTTTGTTACATTTATTTGTTATATTGTATTAAAATGTATATTCAATTTCTTTTATTTTGTTAATATTATATTTAATATTTAATGTATTTAATATGTATTATTTATTAACTATTTATTCAAAAGTCAATATTTTATACATCTATATTTTTTAGATCGATATTTTTGAGTCAATATTTTTGTACTTACCTGTATAGGAGTCGATATTTTGGCTGTCTATATATTTGTTTCTATATTTTGAACATCGATATTTTTTACATCGATGTTGTGTCAGCGAACCCATTTAGTAACCGATCGAACCAACAACTCAGCATGTTCCATTCCATTCATTAGCTCACTCATTTATCTCTAGGGTTTATTATGTATCAGCAGCAGAAACACAAGCAGACCACTCAGTAGTCGCTATCATTGGAAACATAGGTATTTTCAAATCTTGGGTCTGTTAAAATCTTGCTTTAAAGTCTCATTCTCACAAAGTAAGAGATTGTGGAAAATAAACACTGGCATCTTCTTGTTAGTGGTGGGAATAGAGGTAGACAGGGAGGTAACAGCATTGCTCATATATTCTGAGTTCCTCAATAGGGGGCAGATGTATGACCGTTTTTTGCGGTTGCAAACGGGATTCGGCCCGTTTGCAACCGCAAAATTGATCAGCCCCATGTACAAACAATATTTTGCGAGTCGCTAACCTATTAGTGACTCGCAAAATATGGTTTGCGACTCGCTATTAGGAATGGGCATGCCAAGGGTGTCCCTTCCTAATAGCGAGTCTGACTAAAATGTATGATTGTTTTGCGACCGCATTTGCGAGCGCAAAACAATTACAGTTTACCACCCTTTTCAAAGGGGTGATAAGCCACTCGCAAACGGGAAGGGGTCCCCAGGGGACCCCCTCCCCTTTGTGAATGGGTGCGAAAATAGTTTTTAAGAGCAGGCAGTGGTCCCAGGGACCACTGCCTGCCCTTAAAAAATGAACTGAAAAGTTTAATTTTTCTTTTTTAAATGCATCCCGTTTTCCTTTGAGGAAAATGGGCTGCATTTTAAAAAAACAAACTGCTTTATTAAAAAAGCAGTCACAGACATGGTGGTCTGCTGACCCCAGCAGGCCACCATCCCTGTGAGTGCTAGCCATTCCCAAAGGGGTCGCAAATTGCGACTGCTTCATGAATATTAATGAGGCATGCAATTTGCGACCCCAATGGGAAACACAAACAGTGTCTGAGACACTGTTGTACATTCACTTTTGCGAGTCGCAAATTGCGAGTCGCAATTCGACGCAAGTTGCGCCTCGCAAATGTGAATGTTCGTGCATCTGACCCTAGGTCCCACATATACTCACATTCATGGTACTTCGTCTCCACTAATCTTTTCCTTAGCTTTGTGATGAAGTAATTTATGTCCCTTTGTCCTAAAATAGTAGACAGCTGAGTAAGCACCTGACCCTACTGTTAAACAGTAAGGATTGCTGATTGTCCTCCATTGCCTGCAACTTAACAGTGAATAGGACAGGGGTGCCAGCAGACATGACAGGAACAAGAGTGGGCAGGATGAGTATCGCATGTGCTGTGTCACCACCATTCACATCTGAGCAATTGGTGTCCTCCTCTTGCCACTGTAGGGAAGACAAAAGGACCAGTCTTCTCTCCCTGTAACTAAAGATGTAGATGCAACCTTATTCCCTTACCATCAACAAAATGGCAGTGATCATAAAGGGCTAATCAGCAATCCCATGCTACATAAGTCACCTGGATTTTCTAAGGGCAGACCTGTCTCTTTCCCTCCCCACTTCAGCGTCTGGGGGCTATGCCCTAAAGCTCAGAAATGGAGGCTAGACATTTTCACTGTCTGGGAGGCAATATCAACACCTGCAGCTTGTGCCATGTTAAAACCAAGTGCAATGAAAATGGATCACACTGGCTGCAGCATGCATACACTCAGAACCAACATGGAGTCCTGCTAGCAGGCACTGTAAATGCCCACACACTCAACATACACAAGGGGATGTCAGCACAGAGTCATAACACATGAGCGGAACTTTACACATTCAGGCTGATGGGCATTGCACTCTAATTTGGAACACAGAAAAAAGTCCTGTCCAATTACTAATGATTCAAAAATAGTATGCTGCCACTACCAGACACTGCACATTTCCTGGCGACATAAACGGTAGTGTCATGTCTCTGAAGGGTATGCTTTTGAGCTCCCCACTTAATCACTGAGCTGGCCTTTGGATCTCAGTGTCAATTTCAGGCGTAGCCCTCAGTAGGCACAGATGATGTTGTAGGTGCAGGACCAAAAAAAAAAGTCAGGATACATGTGGGAAAGTCATCCTTTTCCCTTGATCACCCCCATTTTATGAGTGATACTGGTGGTTACTGACTCTGAAAGTGCCCGGGGCTCTGCTGCCCAGGGCCAGTACTCTGTCCTTAAAAGGTATATGGTATTGCTGTAATTGTAATTGGCCAAGACACCCTACCTGCAAATCCCTAGTATATGGTAGGGTATGTAGGTTTAGAGACTCCAGTGGATTTAATATACTTAGGAATACACTGCAGTGCTGTCCGGTGTCATTTTAAAGCCAGCCCTGTCCTGTAGGCTGGTTTTAATATAAAACTTTGTCCAGATTCGACTTTGGAATTAAAGTACCTCCAAAGTCCAAAACTATCTTCTTATTACATATAAGTCACCACTAAGGTATGCCCTAGGTGACCCATGGATAGTGTGCCTTGATATAAAAAACAGGGACATTATAAAATATGTTTTATATGTCCTGGTGAGGGAAAAACAGCCAAAGTCGTTTTTCCCCATTGTAGTGCTGTTATAGGCTAACATGGGAAGATTTTATTAAAACTTAATAAAGTCTAACTTTTGAGAACAGTTAGCTAGGAACATAATTCAAAGTACCAAAATAATTGTTACAGTAAATCCAACAACTTGCTAAGGATGGATTTATAACTATTGCAGCAAAGTAGTTTTAGAACCTACTTTCCTGAAGTTACCTAAAACAGCCCCGTAGCAGCCTCTTCTGACTGGCCAGCCTCATACAGCCTGAGTCAAGCTGCTCCCTGATTAGGTGTGAAGAGCCCTGGGGCTGAAACAATACAATCAGTTGGTGAGAGGAGATTTGCTTCCTGGAGAAGCCAGGGACGGGAAGGGGGCTTTGGAAATAAACTGGTCTTAAAATGTAGAAGCACAGATATCACAGGACTCAGGCCAGTCCCCACTTCCTTGATCCCCAGTCAGATGGGAGCCCCTCTAATTAGATTAGGAGAGGGGCTTGAAGGGGACAGTAGGAAAAGTTAGCCACACCTGTGAGTTGGGTTTGCCAGAACTGAACTCCAAAAAGACATTTTCTCCATTTTGATTTTTGAAGAGATGTACATTCTGGTACAGCAATATGCCACACTTCCCTGGAAGTTGGTTGGGGTATCCCTCCTCTTGCCAGTCCAGAATTGGGAATAAATATGATGCAAGAGCACCTCAGATCCCTGCCTGAAACATCTGGAGAAGGACTGCCCTGCTGGAACCTTGGACTGCACTACAGAGGACTGCACTCTGGACTGCACCAGCAACACTCTAAAGGCACCACATAAGAAGGACTGTGCCTGTCTTAAAGGATAAGGAGTGGACTCCATGAGCAGCAACAAGTAGAAAAGTGCTAGAAAGAATTCACCTGCAACATCCACTGAAAGAACAACACCAGCTGACCAGCTTCACCTGGATTTTCCTGGACTGACCAGGTGCATTGTGAAAGTTGGAGTCCCAGACCCCAAGAGGCACATCAGAGGTTCTGAAACTTTGGATGGTGCTGTTGGACCCTTCCTGACCCTCGTGGAACCTTTCATAAGAAGATCTGAAAGTTTGAGAACGTTTTGCCAAGTTTTGTGAAATAGCTCCAGGCGAAGACTGGCATCAGTGACGAGAGTCAAGCTGGCAAGGTCGAACCGCGACTTGGCTTGACCATGCAGGTTTGCCCCACCGAAAGACAAACACCTGTCAGAAGTCAGAAGGTAAAAACTTGACTGGGTCCAACCGCTCATCGTATCCGACCTGTGCTCCATTATGGTTGGCCTGAAACTTTGACTTTGTCACCGTCCAGAGTGACCAGATAGCCGCGGTTGGCATTAGAAAGCACATTTTTTAAACTTAAACTTTAAAAATTCATATCTCCGGTTCTCTACCTTGGATTTTAGTCGTTTGGTATAATTTTAAAGAGAAAAATATTCTCTATATTTATAAATTGGTGTTTGTGTTGTGTCTTTTACTCATTTACTGTTTTGGTGATATTAAATGCCTTACACACTTGTCTCCTAAGTTAAGCCTGACTGCTCGTCAGCCAAGCTACCAAAGGTTGAGCAAGGATTAATTTATTGAGACTTGACTGGACCTTATTTGTGATTGTGGTGTATTACTAGCTGTAGGTACCTACCTGCACCTACTAATAAACCACATTCCAACCATACCAGATTTATATGCAGTTGAATAACCCCGGGCAGGGTGCACATCCATCTACCATTGAGGGGACATTCCTGTCTCAAAAATGGAAAGAGAATTATAATTGTAGTTGGAGGGTTCCATCTTGAGTTGATAAGCAGCTGAGAGTTCGTATGGTTAATTTTTATGTGCTTATATTCAAGGTGTAGGAATAACATCATCCATTAGAAATACTAGAGATTGGGCTTTGGGTGGTGCTAGATCTATACAATATGGTAACATGTAAGCAAAAGTCCCCTACGTTGAATGTAAGCCTGTTCAACGTTTTGAGCAGTTAGTGACCAGGCTCCTTCATACCTCCCACCACTTAAAGTTTTCCAAAGTAAAAAGTCACTACTTGCTAGAAATAAGTTGAACATTTTAGTGTTAGGCAGCCAATTGAATTATTTCCAGTTTATCTATTATGGTACCAGCTAGTGGGGACTACACCATGTTTTCAGCATAACATCTATATATGATCTGTGAACAACAGTGTCAATCTTCTGAACTGAACACATATGTTATTACCAAAGCTCATGTTCTTTATATGGCCATTATTTGCATTTTTTGTAGCAAAAGAAGAGATGATCACGTGACCCCTCCCCACTCGATAAAACATCATTAGTAATGGATATATATATATATATATAAGGTGCCATATGTCTAACCACGCCTCTACAGCACAGGGGTGAGGTTTGAAATATGAACCACAGCCAATTGAAAAGCCCTCCTGGCAACAAGGCACAATACATAGATCTTGAGACCTGTACACTCAACAAACCGAAATACACAATACTGTTTCAAAGAACGCATTAGAAGCGTTTCTAGCATGCACCTAGTGCAGTAATAAGATATGCAAAATGTGATGACCTTTTGTTGCATACAGAGACGCCAAGGCTTGGGAGGAAACATCGGCAAATCCTTCACAGGGATGGGAAAGTCAGAATTAAAAGGAGGATTCAGACTTGAAGCAATCGGATGCATTCCCTTCTACAAACAATTAACAATAAACATATGAAAAAGGAACACAGTGATTGAGTCAAGTAAAAAAAATGTAAAAGAGTTCGGATTAAAAGAAAAATACTCAGAGAGAGATGGAGAAACAAGGCCAGTGGAGTGTAGACTAAAACCAGACACAGTCTAGAACAAGAGGGCCAGAGAAGAAAAACAAAGCAAACATTATTATAAGCAGATCACAAACAGAGAAAGCAAAACCGATAATTCACAGTAAGATCATCAGAGCCCAATATATATCAGAATTGATCTATGTAGAGGCCTTGAATGATCCGGTGTAAACTATCTTAATATTTCACTCATGAAACTAGAACATTACCCCAATGTTTAAATAACAACACAGATTCCCATAACAAAATATCGTACTTATGCAGCTACATCCTAAAGATGCCCCATTGATAAGGAAATCCCGATTTACAGGGACTTACAAACAATAAAATGGGAGTGGGAAAAGAACCACCAACCACACATATAGCTCGAAAGGCAGCAGGCTTGAGAATCACCTAGTATACATTTAATGTTACCCGCAATTTCCCAGTCCATAATTACAATCACACCAAGTTCATGCCCTGAAAAGCACACTTTACGCCAAGGCAGATACGTTCATTGCAACTCTAAACTCCGAAACACTAAACATAACTTTAACCTGAATGATGAACTAGAGGGGTTCATACCACCTAAAGTTGTAACCTGGACCATTAAAAAGAACAAAGCAATTACAACAAGACTGCAGGAGCCCCCGAGCAAATTACCCTATTGAATGGAGACCTCATGTGTCCAAGAGAACACCTTAGTTTCAGAAAATGGTAAGGCGAGCACTCAAACACCAACCTAGGTGTCATGCTTCATCATGGGACTGCCACATTCATCAGAAATTATTATGGTAATGAATGGGCTCCTTGATTACAGCGAGTACGTTGTGTATGGGCAGTGCAGGATCCAGAGTTAAAGCCTAAATATCTTGGAGCCTCTTTTCAAAACGTAATACTTAATTCCTGGAGGGCACAGGAGATGTGAGGATGTGTAGGAGCATAATCCTCCAGCACCATGTAGATTAATATGTTTCAGCTGTTGATCAGCCCCAAAAGAATTCCCCGGCCTTCCTCAGGTCCAGTATCCCTTATCTTTATCATTAATCATTTGTGCAGCACCATGAAACATACTTTTTACATTAATTCAGTAACTACTGAATACACTAGTGTCTTTGTATCCAGTCCTTGAAATGACTGAGTGACTACAAAGGGCCACTCAAGTGTTCCCCTCTGGGGCATTCATCTGTCATAATATTGGGACCGTTCATTTCAAGGACTTGACGAAAAGATGCAAGCACCAAACAGGAGAAAAGGAAGGCACTATTTCAGTCACATCAATGTGGCGATCAATCAATCTAAGAATATATACTACATCTGTGAGCAAACCAACCTAGAAAATTTGTGACACACCCATTACACAACATCTTAGATTATTCATTGAATCAAAAATAATGAAAACTGAAGAAGACATAACAAGTACACTTTCAAGCAAATTAACAGAGACATATTATCATGTTAGGCAGACTACTTCAATGTATTCTTAACCAAATGTATTTTTATCCAAAAGGATTGCACTCAAATCAATGGAATAAGCTGTATTCTTCTGAATACACTTCTGGAGAAGTCAATGGCAGAGCTCGATGCTTGGGAAAAAACAGATCTATCCTTACCAGTAAAATCCTTGAAAGAAAAGTTACAGGACTATTGCAGAAATGGACATTGATTCACCCAAGTTCTAGGGTTTGTGGAAGTGACATTATATAACCCTTTGTCTCTGTAAGGACGTCACAGTAAGTATTTGATTCTAATGTCATCTAGGAATTACATCAAACGACTTGAAAAATTACATCTATTGAGTGTTCTTCAGTACTGGCACATTTCCTGCAGATTGCTGAAGAGCCCAATTGTGATGTGTAGTAGGGTTTCTATGAGAGGACAAAATTGAGTTCCAGTGCTTAGTTTTCTCCAGTGGTTGCAGATGATACGTTATACCACCCATCTTTGGAGCCCGGGTTTATTTCTCCTCACCAAATCTTGACCCAGGGCAAAAGAGGCAAAGGCACAAAAGGGAGAAAGAAAGAGGAAAAGGGATATAAGAAAAGAATGAGAAAGAGAGAAAGCAGAAGGCAGAAATCACATTTATATTTTACAAAGTAAGCACTGGTTATGACCACTCACTCTTCCCGCATGTGACTGTGGCTGATATGCCCTTGTGCCTTTCTTTAATTAGTGATTAAGGAATAGAAATATAATACATGAGAAATAATACCTTCTTGAGTGATAAGTTGGACAGCACTACCCAAGACTATTGAAATTTGGGGGCACATATGAAGTAGGGTAGCATTTTTTTTTAAAATAGGGAATGTGTGTGAATGCCTGTATCAGAATTTAGACCACGTGTATGGTAGGATAACATTTTTTTGTTCTTTTTTTAAAAAGACAGTGGTTTGCTAATCAGTAAATATAAAGCCAAAGCAGATTGACGGTCTGCAGCTCATTGTACATTAAATACAATAACACAGTCATCTCCCTGCTTCCACAAGAGTAAAATGAGAATTTCTAAACACATATAAAAAGCCAATATAGTAATAGATTGCCATTATCTGGAGAATACTTATCCAATATTTGATGCGCCTAACTTGAATGCAAACTAAACAACACTGTAGTCACCGCAACAAACAAAGTGCGAGTTGAAAAAGTGTAAAATGTTTTAGGCTGAAGATGCATAAATCTATGCTGTACTTAGACAAAAAAAACATATTTCCATATTTATTAGGCAGGCATGAAAGAGAACAAGGGTGTATAATTCATAGAATATTCTTTGATGTTTATTTCATACATGGGAAGGAAGAAGGATGCCCTTTTCAATGGTACTTTTTCCCATGTAATTTGGACATCTCTGTGGTATCCAGGGCAGCAGGCTACCACAGAAGTCATTCTGGAATGTTGGGGGGAAGACAGGTGGCCAGAGGACTGAGAGGCAAAGGTTGTGCCCCGTCTTGCTCTCTAGTAAAGGTACTGCTCACCTTGTTATCTCCTGTCTCCTCACTACAAATTTGGTGACGAGGATGGGATCCTCACAGTAAAAAGCTTGAAATATAGTGGCAATCATCAAACATTGTGGCCAAATGTCACAAGATCAGTGCCAGGGGTCCAAAGGGCAAGCCAGTTATAGCAATGGCTATCTCCTGTGACCTCTGATTAATGAACATAACTACAGGATTATGTTCTGCAATACAATCTATTCCATGGCTGACAATCAGGATTAAACCGGAGCACAGGACAGGAATAGTTGGTTTCAACATTTGAAGTGACCTTGTCATCAATCTTGATGAAGGCAACTAGACAGAAGAATTTTCATGAATCTACGTGCTTTTGCATCCTATTGCAAGCACTCAAAGAGAAGGCAGAAATGGAAGGCGAAAGCAGGGAATGGATTCAATCTTTTCTGCCTAGTACAGTCATTTATCTGAAGACAGATCACTGACTTCACCAGTAGGTAACTTTAATTCAGTGTGCATCAAGCTACATGCTTATTACTGATTACTCCTCATCGCATACATATGCGCTTTGACTCGATTAAAAGAACGATTCGACCTACAATTTCAGGTGCGCAGATGCATGCCACCAATTGGAAAATGAAACCGGCAATCAAACAAACAGTACAGAATGCATAACAATACAAAATGCCAAAACGATATATATATCACTGGAAAAGGCAAAGCTTTTTGGGGTCTCACTGCCACTAAAATGGATATTCTTCTGTTTGGCAGAACAGAAGACAACATGATTCAATTTGCATGGCCTTTGGCACTAGAAGCATTCCAAACCCCAACATTCAATGTGATGAACAGAGGAGTATCATGTATCAAAAGAGTTAGTAGGAATTACATGAAGATAAAGTTCTTTTGTGGGCTAGAAAATGATGATAGTGAGCAAAACTCCTCTGACTTTATGTTTTTCTGCTTCCAAGTTAAATAAGATTGCCTTTCTGAACAGTTCCTCTATGGTTCTAGGATCTGCCTTTTTACTCATCGACACTTGCTTGGTCTCTTCCCATTGTGCATTTTACATTCTGGTTGCCTCCTTTGGTGGTGTGATCAGCACTATGGTGCAGTCCCCAAAGTTGCTTTTAGGCAGGAAGGAGAACCCAAGGGTTTCTCCGGTTGCACTTTGGAAAAAGAGCTACCCCTCCAGCCTTTTCTGCACGTCAAATACTCTGCAGCACTGTAGTGGGCAGCAAATGGCCTGAGAGGCCCCTTAGGATCATTCGTGCTGCAATTCCATCCAGCTTTACTGACTCCTTCCCTCAAAGTCTGCCACTTGACGCTATGCTCCCGCAAGCAAGCAGGACAGATTGGCCGGTCCAGGAGGAAATTGTGCTTGGCTATTTCTCCTCTTTGGCTTAGGACAACTGATGAAGGGAGAAACTTTGAGATCCTCTTTGGTACCACCACAGCTCCACAGTCAAGTTATGTGACTGCCACATAAACTATTTCTGCCACTCCCAACTTCTTCTTCCCCCTTATCCCTCTCTGCTGCCATCTACATCAATAAGAACGTTTGGGTCCATGAGTCCCAGGGGTGCCACTTTTTGGGCCACTGGGCTATTTTATTATTACAGAAGGGGCAGCTGGTGTAGCCCCTTCTGGAATATGGACTATACTGGAACAACATGTGCGCTTGTGCAATCCCTTGCCTTTGGACATGTGCCATATTCCAGACACAGGAGGAAGGGCAAAGAAGCTGTGAAGAGGTGCACTGACTGCCCCATATATGAGGTGGCACACTGTCAATATGCCCCCTGAAGGTGCCCCTTGGACCCTATAGGCACCACCCTGCAGGTGGGTGCATTTACTCATGCACCCGACTGCAGTGGGGTCCATGTCCCACTTGAAGTTGAGGCTGGTCTCCACCTACAGTGAACTGAAGACTGGTGGTCTTAAACATTCACAGGTCAGCCTTTTACTAACGCGCTGTTCACATGTAAGTGCAAGGTCTCGCCTGCACTGTGAACAGCACATTTGCTGCAGCAGGTCACACTCTAACAGGCTGCTTCCGGTGCACCCAGTTAATGATGCTCTGTGTATGCAGAATAGGACTGTACACCCTCTCTGTCATAGGGCCCCTGATGTGCTGAAGTAGGCAAAATATTTCTTACCAAGACCAAATTTTCTCCCTTTCCCGCAAATCTAGGTTAAACTTTGCAAAGCCACTGCAATTTGCAAGTCATATGTATGCGATAATTTAACCATTTACAGAGCTTTATTTATATGGAGTGCACCCAAACTGTTAATTTCTAAATGAACAAAATTTCCAGAAAATTCCTTCATTCTTTCTATCATCAGATGATAAAAACAGCCACACAGCTCACATGTTCGTTCCCACACCAAAAGGAACGTCTTCAAGCTTAAGATAATTCAAGTACATACAAAAAATAAATTTGAGATAACAAAAAATACATTATCATCACTATGTGCACAATTAAAAACATTAGAAGAAAAACAAGTAACCATATTTCAGTTCTGTATTCACATGAGCCAATAAACACCACCAACACTTTACAAGTCATATCACATGTGACCGCAGAAACATTGAATGATGCAACCTATAATTATGTAATATGTTTGTTTATAGGTATCATGTTTATTGTTAAAGCATCATAGTCTAAAATACTGAACAAGTGTGTTTATTACAACACTGCAAACTAATGCATCCTACCATCCCTTTCAAATAGCAAAGACAGTTCATACTATAATAATCAAATTTGTATCAACCATACCTAGTTTGTTGATGTGCTAATATATGGTCACATTATTGGTGTTCAAGTTATGTACACAGAAGCCTGAATGTAATGTTCACTTAAATCTTATGATTGAGTACCAGGTGCCATCACATAAAATCAGTAGAATGTGACGTCTCACTAATCAGAAATTAATACCAGGCATGCACCAAATCATGCACACGTTCTTCAAGGTTCTCTTAATCAGGTTTAGTAGGGGAAAACTCTGGTCGAACGTTATATATGTGAGTAAAACCATAAAGTAATATGCTCCATAAGGTATTATGACTCGAAAATACAGAGGTTAGAATACCAATAACAAATAATTAAATTATAGTTAGATTATTTCAACAGATACAGGCGGAGACATTAAAAAAACCAACAGTTTACAATGTGAGTAAATATCTGATCTTCACATTCACAGTGATAGTAGGATCCTTTGTGAAGACTAGATTAAACCATTTGCCAAATGTAATTATTGATAGGCTTTATAAACAATATTTTACGAAATGTCTAACAAATTTTTACTTAGGACGCATTGAATATAAAATATTAAGAGGACCTCAATGACACACAAGGGTTATTACCATTGTGTTATTTTAATATTATAATTAACATTTTACAAACATAATGGGCATCCAGTAATTGTACCTAGTTCTGTATATTTTTTACAAATATTTTAAGAAACAAGGGAAAATTTCAAATTGTTCCCCACACTCCTTCTATACAATAATCTTAACAATCTAACCAATAGCAATTCACTCTTTTTACCAATAGTAATTTACACATGCAAAATGGCGCCTTCGAAGGAATTAATTTGAGGGAAATAAGGGAAGACTATCTTAAGGAAATACCAAAAAATCGACAGGAAACACTTCATAGTAAAGATAATTTTATGGAAAAATCAAAAAATGACATTAAAATTGGGTGGCGTTTAGAGGTAATAAGAGGTTTTTGGGTTCGGAGATGGATGATGTTTAGGAGTAATGAGTGACTTGTAGGGGTCAATGATGGCCGAATTCTGGCACGGAAAAGAGGTTTTTAGGATTCTCGAATGGAAGGAATTCAGAGGCGGTGAGGGTTTTTAGGCATCCGGAATGAGTGGAATTTAGGAGCGATGACGGGTTTTTAGGGTTCATGGATGAATAGAATTTAGGGGCTGTGAGGGGTTTTTATGGTTCAGAGATGGGTGGGGGTGTAGGGGTGTTGAGAGGTTTTTAGGGTACACAGATGGGCAGAGTTTAGGGCTGTAAGGGATTTTAAGGTTCAGTGATGGATAGAGTTTAGGGGTGGTAAAGGGTTTTTCGGGTTAAGTAATGGGTGGAGTTTCAGGGTGGTGAGGGGTTTTGGGGTCAGGATGGGTGGCGTTTATGGCCTGAAACAGGTTTAGGGTTCAGGAATGGGACAGAGTTTAGGGTAGTGAGGGATTTTAAAGGGGTCTTTGATGGTTAGCGTTTAGGGGTGGTGAGGAGTTTTTAGAGATCTGAAATGGGTGTTGCTAATGGGTGTGAGTGTTTTAGGGGTCAGGGATGGATTGTGTTTAGGGGTGGTGAGGGTATATTTTAGAGTTCAGTGATGGTTGTTTGGGAGTGGTGATGGGGATTTAAAGGTTCAGAGATGGGAGGGGTTTAGATATAGATAGGAGTTTTTAATGTTCAGGAATAGGTGAAGTTTAAGGGTAGTGAGGGGTGTATTAGGGTTCAGGGATGAATGGAGTTTAGGAGAGAAAGGGCTTTTAGGTTTAAGAGATTGATTGAGTTTAGGGGTCAGAGATTGGTGAAATTTAGACATGGTGAGGGATTCTTAGAGTTCAAGGATGGACTGAGTTTAGGGGTAGAAAAGACTTTTAGGGTCAGGGATAGGTGGAGTTAGGGGGTCAGTGATGAATGTAAGTTAGGTGTGGTGAGAGGTTTTTAGGATGGAGGGATGGGTGATTATCAGGGGTTGTGAGGTGGTTAGATTGGATACTGTTTAGGAGTGGTGAGGGGTCAGCGAATTAAAAGCATCCAAAGTGATTGATTGACAATGTAAAAGATACAAAGCCGTAATAAGGTCCCCTGAAGTAAAGCACTGAAATAAATATCTCCGACAAAAATGTTTCTGAAAGTAAGATTTGCAACCATTGCATTTACACCTTAAAAATATATTCATGCAAAAGGAACTTATAAAGAAAAAAAAAGACATTCCATGAATGGTTTCTATGAAATGGTAAATGCCCTTCATCCTGCAAATTTCCATCAAACAATTTATGTAAAATGGTTTCTCAGTAATGGTATACCATGTTTTTCTATAAAATCACATACAACTGTATAGAGGAGCTCAGTCACATATTTTGACATCACACGTCAATTCACGTGACTAACCTTTTATAATGGGGTTAAGATAGCTATGTTGTCAGAGAACACCATTTCACACAGGTTGTTGCTGGATGAAAAGAGTGAGCTACTTTGGGTAGAGTACCAATATTGTTGGTGACATGATGAGCGTAAAATAACTTGATCATTGATAGTATTAACTGTGTTACTTTTTGAAAAACTTTAGTAATTTTATAAAACAATTATAATAAAATCGAAATATTTGAGCTACAACTGCAATTAATTAATCAAAAATAGTACTTTGTGCATTATTACATGGAGCTATCAAAGCAGCTATTTGGAACTTCTAACATGGCAAGTATAAAGATATAAATTACATATGTTTGATGTTGAATGTCAACTATGTGACATACCATTTATAAATGGACTCAGAAAGCACCATCCTTTTGAGGATGTCTTTCTACATGTGCTGCTGCTGGACATAAAGGTGAGTTGTTACGGGGTGGACCAATAATAATGATGGATGTTAAATCGATCATTGGCGGTGTCTTTGAGCAAACATAATTACAAGGAACTACATATAATCATAAGCATAGGACTCTTTTTTTAAATGTTGGATCTCAATATGGTAAATCACTATAAGATATAAGCTGTGCATTCTAGATTTTGAATGTTAATCATTTGATCAACTAGTTATAATGAGTGTCACAATTCCTTTAAGGACATCATTTTACATCTATTTCCATTAGATGCTAAAAGAGAATCTTACTTGATCAACTGCATAGGTTTACTATTTTAGACATTTGGTACTCGTAATATGTATGTCCGAAGTTGGGTATAAACTGCATATCCTTGATGCTGACCACCAGATATATATTACTATTTACAGTTGATCTAAGATGACACCTTTCTCTTGGGACGCCATTTTATGTGT
The DNA here is from genome assembly GCA_963921515.1 of Calotriton arnoldi. Classification (NCBI taxonomy): domain Eukaryota; kingdom Metazoa; phylum Chordata; class Amphibia; order Caudata; family Salamandridae; genus Calotriton; species Calotriton arnoldi. The sequence goes on from CAWUFW010000179.1 coordinate 795,995, forward strand.
GTTGCCAATAGTAAAAAGAGCAATTACCATTGCCCAGATTGTTAAGATTATTGTAAGGCAGGTGTGTAGTGAACATTTTGAGACCCTGTAAAAATTATTTTAATATTTTCCCAAACATTATAAAGAACTAGGGTTAGAATTATTGGATGGCCATCATATTTGTAACATGTCCATTACAATAATAAGATAACACAGGTGTTAACAACTCTTGTGTGTCATTGTGGTCACCTTAACATTTTATATTCAATGTTCCCAAATGTTTGTTAGACATTTGGTAAACTATCTACAAAAACTATGACTATTAATAATGGGAAATATTACTTATTGCTTGTGTATGATCAATAGTCCTAATATCAATGTGACTATACAAATATTTAGCCATATCATGAACAGTTTTTAAAAATGTAATCTCCTATATCTGTTGAAATAATGTAATTATTGTGCATTCTATCGCCCATAGTTTTGAGTCTTAATCTAATCCAATCTAACAATAACTTTATTCAGTTTTCATTAAAATCATTAAAGTACAGGTAAATAAGACAGAGATCATAAATAAGGCCACACATTTGTACATAAGATAAGGTCCATACACAATTAAAAATAAAGGTGAACAGCGAAGCAAATCCTACGCTACTAAATGCGTTAGAACGAAACATAGTAAGACCGCATATCCTCGCACAATCCCAAAACACGTTCATAGGCCGAAAACTCCTATGTGTCATAATGGTGCAAAATGTGATAGCAGGTTTTGTAAAAAAGAAAGCAAACATAAATCCATATGGCTTTGTATAAAAGCCCACCTATGAGTGTATAAACGAGCATGGGCAAAATAAAAGAATGAGGAATGCTGCTGTCAATTTGACTTCCCTTAAAAAGTCTCACAGAGATCTTTAATCAACCAATGACTTAGAGCAGAATACATTAAAAACATATAAAATAAATACCAGTTTAGACATTTTGCCCCAAGTGGGATGGGAATGCCCAGACAAGGGTCCCTTGCCCACTGTGCCACTGGTTTCAAGCTAGCCTGGCTCATGAAGGGTAATACCCCGAAACCTGACCCAGGATGCTTGTTTCCGGTCCAGGGAGGACCTGACACGGCAGTTCGGCTGGTCTGTTCCCATGAGGAACAGAGTCAAGACTGATTTGCATATGACTGGGTCTAAACTGGGGTGGCGTGGTGAGCAAAAGAACAATGGATTGAACCCAGATCTGTTGACTGGCGGTGAATGTATGATTTATTCAGCATTCCGTCCATCATTTGTTTGCACAGCACTTTTCGCTCTAAGTTGGATGGGAATGCCCAGACATGGGTCTCTTGCTCACTGTGCCACTGGTTCAAGCTAGCCTGTCTGATGAGGGGTAATACCCCGAAACCGGTCCCAGGATGCTTGTTTCTGGTCCAGGGAGGACCTGGCTTGGCAGTTCGGGCTGGACTGTTCCCATGAGGAACAAGGTCAAGACTGATTTGCATATGGCTGGGTCTAAACTGGGGTGGCATTGTGAGCAAAAGAACAATGGATTTAACCCAGATCTCTTGACCGGGGATGAATGTATGATTTATTCAGCATTCCGTCCATCATTTGTTTGTGTATACAAATATTTAGTCATATCATGAACTGTTGTTTAAAATGTAATCCCCCATATCCGGTGAAATAATGTAAAAATTGTGCATTCTCTCCTCTAGAATTTTGAGTCTTAATCATCTATGGAGCATATCATTTTATGGTTTTACTCACGTATATAATGTTCAACCATAATTAAATTTTCTCCTTCTACATCTGATTAAGAAAATCTGCATCATTGGACCTCCTCACGGCCCCTTGAGCCCAGACAATGATCTTTATTTTGTACGCTTAAAATCAGTTGTTAGTAATCTGTATGTTTTCTTTCTGCCATACTGTGCCAGCACTCTGCATATACCCTGAGCATATTTACAGATTTTAAACTGTCCACATTGAATTGATAAACATACTGTAATATAGAATTTCTTAAGTGCTTAGTACCCCTATGTGGGGCCCGGAAGTCCTTGTTACACATGCAAAGCACATTACACCACGTGGATGATTGTTTGGAAGAGAGCTGTCTTTGCTTTTAGCCTATATGGGAAGTGTTTCCATGTCATGCATGTTGCCCACTGACATGTAGTTATCATGTTATGGGATGCAGCGCTTAGTAGTATAATGGATGGGGAAGAACGAGAAATAGATGCACATTTTTATCATTAGTGTTATGCTGATTTGCTCTGCAGGTCCCTTTATACTGTTGGTAGTTTAACTTTTATGATCTAAATCAGATCTTCCCTGCAGGCTCTGGAAGGAGGTTGTCCACTCTGTGATCGAGTGTATCCACAAGAGGTAACGCGTCAATTAAGAGTAACGAGGGGGGGGGGAATCAGAGATATATATGATTGACAATTTAAGAGATTTGACAAGATGGACTGCAGTATTGTCATCCTTTTATCATCATGCTATGTCAATGCTCAGAATATGTGACTATTTCGGACCTTCGGGTGGACTATGTTAGAGTCCTCCATTGACCAGCAACTTATGACTGATCTCTTTGGCTTTAGCAGACCTGTCTTGGTAGTACTGGTGGTTCCCTGTGTGTGCTGGTTTAGCCTGTATCCGTGCCATCCAGCTGCCAGTAAGGTTCCACAGGTCCTATCTTACATTACAAGTTGTATCTTTTTACATCAGAGCATCAGCATAAGGCAGACATACAGGAGCCTGCTCAACCCCAAATGACCACTGAAAGCAACACTTTATAGTGCAACATTGTCTTTGGTGACACCAACCATCATCCCATCAGCAGCACAACCATATATATGCCACACAAGCAATAACCAGGGCCATCTGATTTAATCAACAGTTGAGGACAAAATTATGCGACTGGGCTGACAAAATTATGCAGCAAGCAAAGGCAACTCATGCAGCCATTGCTGTAGCAATATTATGTTGCTAATTTGTAATTTTAACACACATCGTAACAAAAAGGATACCATGGCTTTGCAAAACACAAACATTTCTTAATGAAGAAACGTGTACACATTTTCCAGATCCTAATGAAAATGTTATTCACGGTAGCACGTGGACTGAAGGGACGTGAAAGAGGATATTATATTAAGACAAATTGCACTGATAGACTGCAACACTATGATCAATTTAAAATGTACGCACTTGCTCTAACAATATTCCCTTGTTTTTGGAAAATTAACAAACCCCCCTCCCCCAAAAGACATATTATAACGTCAATGTAATATACCCGACACGTTGGTGATAAGTCTTCTGTGGACGTTTAAATATCATTTGAAATACTTGCCATAAATATTTGATCGTAAGACTTGCGCCGCATTATTTAATGAAGTCGGTGTTATTTCACAGGTAAAGCATACCAGTCCCATATTTTAGGGCTACACATCAAGCGCCCCCAGCACGTGGAACTAATTACACGGAGCAGACTGAAGATATTATACAGAACAAAAATCAAAATTCTGTCCTGCACTTGTTGAGCGTCCTCTGTGCCAGACTTGGCAGAAGCGCCTATCCAGATAAATGTTTAGCAAATAACTATAAAGAAACCGTCCAATGGGATTCTTTCCCAGCTAACGCTTCAGGAGAAACGAGTCAGAAAGATAAAATAGCACAAAATAAGCCACTTTACAGCATACATTGTGTGATGGCTGTTGCCTCAAAATAAGAATTCATGAGAAAACAAAGATAAGTGCTCCTCGGATGCACTCTGCAGTGATGCATGGAATGAAGACGGAGAAAATGGCATCATGACAGCAATGAAATAGAATACAATGCTGAGAAAAAATGATTGGTGAGACACAATGCCTATCTATTCTGCAAAAACAATGAAGTACACAGTTGTTCATTTAGTGCAGGGATATATGTAATGAGGTTACATGTATTGAAAGCGCACATTTTGTTTTAAATGGTTCATTTTTCAAACTTCGCTCCTGGCATAAATTATCTGGCGTTAAATGCCATAAGTTTCCCGAAACTCGAGAAAAAAGAAATGATTATGAGAACTGTTTAAAGTAAAGTAAAAAAAATGTTGTCCATAAAAATGATTTGAGAGTATCACATTCTGGTTAGGTAAATGTTTTTTGTGATATGCTTTTCAAATGCAAAAGATTATTTTTAACTGTTTGGCGAGAATCACAAGTTGTGTGCGCTAAGACAAGACGAACTTTTATTTCCATACCCACATCTCAGTGCACCCCAACATGTCCTCATGGGGGATGACCTTATAACCCTGCGGCACTTGGCACAGACCTTGGAAGGTGAGGCGTGGTGAAAGGGTGGAGGCCTAATGGGAAAGGGGGAATATCGGATGACAGCATAACCCTGGGGAACTTGGCTCAGACCTTAGAGGGTGAGGTGGGGGTGCAGGGGTGAGGTCATGATGGGGGGGGGGCATACCTTCTACTGAAGCTCCCCATCTGTCAATGCCCCAAAATGTCTGGATCACATGCAAAAGCATTTCACACATGTGCACTCGCAGGCCAGTATTTTTACTTTTCCCTTTTAGCAAATGCTCCTACCTAGGTACCAATCACCGTGTCACCAAGAAAAAATGGTGGCTGGTACCTTAAGATGGCAGTCTATATATAGTTTGCGTTATAAAAGTAGCCCAAACATAGAACAAACCGCCCTGTGGTCGGCTGCCCCCAAAGTCCCCATTCTAGTAGTGAATCATCCTCTCTTCTAATATTTCCGATTATTCCCATGCCTTGCTGCTGAGTTTCAGGTGAAGTATAGAAATACAGGCACTTTCAAGAGAAATGCACAGTTGGTAGAACTTTGATGATTACATTACAGGGTTTAGCATATTTGATGCCATTCTAAGATGGTGAGGATCTATCCCACCCAAAATGGTAACCAACAGAAAATACTTCAAAGCAACAATAATCAATTCCAGAACTTCTATAGTTACTGCTGGTATAGTGCACACTAGGCCTCTTATTCATTCTCCCATTTTCATTCCCTACCCTCATAGATTTGTTGTGAATTTGCAGGGATTATTTTCTCATGTTCTTTTTCCCTACTTCGCCCTTGTTTTACTTGGTCGTCCGGTTTTTGTTTCCCTCTGTAAAATCTCTTTAATTGCGAAACTTTGAGATCTTTTGCATGTGGTCTGCTTAATCATTACGATCAATGTAGATCCACTGAACAATAAAATAGTGTGTTTAATAGACAACACAGCACCGATTTACAGAGATAATCCTGGTTTTTAGAGGCCTCTCCTGCCCTCTCAAAATAAATACATGCCCCGGTTTTTGGGAGAGAGTCGGGTGAGCATGCACTTTAGTTAAAATGTTATGCTTGGCTCACTTCGACCAGTCCCCTTTTGTTACATCACATCTTGCACAGAAGTTAAGAGCTTTAAAAAAAAAAAAAAAAACTCGTGCTGCCTCACCCTCAATCACGTTACATGAAAAACAGTGATTAATTAGTGAATGAACAGCTCATCAGCAAAGGCGTAGACTCACCTGCCTTTTCCTTGATTTCACCATGGGTTGGTGGTGAGAGGGGGTTGTTTATTTAATGCATTATTATCAATATTTTCACCCCTCAGCCTTTCTCAAAGCTTTGTACAATTTTAATAGCTGTATCATGTCTGAAAAAGGATATTTGATCTTTGGTTCCATAAATCGGATTGCAAATAATTCTTATGAATGATCCATGTGCATGTCTCCACCACCTTCTGACGCCATCTTGCAGAAATTCATACTAAAACCTATCCACTCCTGATTTTACCCTTTGCTTAATGATGGTTTCAGTTATATTTTCCAGTCTAAATGAAAGACCTCATGTTCCAAAATGAAGAGGAGGGTGTTATAAGCTACTCATTTGTGACGTGGGTCAACGTGAGCTCTAGGCACAAAGTTCACAACATCTAAAAAGCTAGAGTTTTTTGTCTTTCTTCCACTCCAACTGTCTTCTAGGTCAGTGGGTTGTGCCAGTGTAGTCCTTTTTAGGTCGAGCCTAGAGTCAGCATGCAAGCGCTGCTCTGGCGAAGATCTGTGGTAGTTCAGTACGGGAGAGAAGCCCCGCCCACTCCCCGTCCTTATTTTTCATTGGCTTGTGTGTTTGTCCTTCCTAAATGTTCGCTTCTGATTGGTAAAGAGGCTTGTTAGTCCGTCCTTAGTACTGTCGTGTCATCATTTGTAACGTCCCATGGCTACTGGCCCCTTTACTTGGTTGTTACACAGTACGTGTTCTATTTTCTTTAATGAGTTTCCACTCCTGTCTGCCTGTTCAGCCGTCACCATATTCAGCTGCCCCCGCGAGCTTTGTGTGCAGTCGCGGTCTTACGTGTGCAGCTATCACGGTTGCTGGAGGCGATAATGCCACCATCAGCCTGCACAATCTACAGTTTACACTTCAGTGGAGCCCCGAACCCCCCGGGATGCGAGCCCAGCGATCTGTGACCTGACAAGCAGCAGAGATCCACAAAGAATCCACCTGAGATCAAGTGTGAAGCTCCCTCAGCAACTTGACCTCAGAGTTGAAAAATTATAAAAGCATACAACAGAGATGAGCATACAATCTCATACAGTTCTACTGCGTGCAATGCGCGAGGCACGTCAGCAGAACAGGCCTATGATGGTACACCTCTTTTTGTCTGCACATCATATATAGAAGCGGACGGTCACAGAAAACAGGCCCTGTTTGTTCAAGAGTGATCGCTATATCCTCAGGCACTGAGACGTTGTCGTGTAGTTCCTATAAAACCTATATAGGATCTGCACGTTTAGACAATATACACTGTAGGATTGGTGTCAGGCTGATTCTAGACACCCCCACCGGGTATGTTGGCCTGTGTACCAGCTAGCTCACAGTGCCACTAGAAACTCCTCTTACCAAGGAGAGAATAGTTCTTGGCAACTATCAAACATGACAACCCTGATCCCTCAGGACCATGGAAACAGTGTACTACTTTTCGCTCAGTCACTCGTGCTCACTTAGTCTCAAAGAGAAACACAGAATAAACGGTATGGACGTCTTTCAATAAGCATTTATTGAACAGCCGTTATTCTAGTGTAAAATAGGTGTGCTGAAACAACCACTAGACAGAAACAGATATAAAAGATTAGAAGCACTAAGGAAGTAAAAGGATGGTAGATCTCTACCATTTTGCTATAACCATGAATACATGCAAGTATATAAAATACATGACAATAAAAGGCGTACTCCTACGATACAATCCTAACTAGATGTAACTAAGTGTACCTAGCATGTATGTAGGTGTTAAGCCAAGAATCCCTCTAGGATAAAGTCAACCCCATTTCCTTGAAGTGAGAGACTGTGGGACCCCGTCTTGGTCTCGAGTTGAACACCCCGCAAGGGATGTTAGACCACTGCGAGCTGGAGTATCTGCATGCAGGAGCCTCAGCGTCTCGCGTCAGTGTGTCGCAAGGAAGTCCTGATCTCCTCTGACTATCTCAGCAAGATGTGATGTTTATATACCCAAACGTGTCCCCAGGGAATATGCCTCCTTTTCACGCATGCCGTCACCCCGCATGCAATTACAATGCATACCATTACCATTGCGGAGGGGGGTGCTGGATGTTGGAATAGTATAATTTACTATTCCAACTCCAGTCTGTGCGGACAGTAGGGAAGGTGTTGGATTTTAAATCCAACACCTTCTCCCCCCTCCGCAAGTCGTTGTTTCGGCTTGCGGGGTACTGGTATGCGTTGTTACAACGCGGTCGTTGTAACGACTGCGTTGTAATTGCATGCGGGGTGACGGCTATGTTGTGAGGGCTGTTTACCATCCCCAGGGGTTCTACCTTGCTGTGCCATTGTCGGACTTAGGATGACGTCGGGAATGAACCTTGTACATAGTTATTATGCAGGAGATGGTAGTCCTGCTGAGTTTTCAAGAATCCAAGAATCCTCATGCATAATGTATGTGGCTATTTTTCAGGGAAAACCCCACGTTCTGTAAGCAGTACCGTAACTAGGTAAAGGGTCAGTCTTAGCAGCCCGTTATGTATGTAATGTAGGGACGAACATAGGTGAAAGGTTGGGATGTTACCCGGGCCTATATCAGGGTACCTATATGGAATATAACAACGTAACTGTGCTGCGCGTGCATAAAGTGTAAGCTCATATGTTTCCCAGTAAGCTGATTAAGATCACTTTAAAACATATTACTATTTTTGGGAATTGATGTGTCATGATTTGTTTTATTCTATAGAAAATGCTGTTCAAAATACATTAGCATGGTCTCTAGGGTATATACAATCCAACCCATGCACACGCGTGCCCCACTAATTTAATCGACTGCAGTAGTATTTTTAAAAAAAATTTCATTGATGTTCGCATATAATAAGACCAATACCAGTATAGTTACGAGTCAATTTTTCATTGTCATAATATTTGATGTTTCTTGTAAAATATCACACTCTCGATTTACGTCGTACTGATCTAAATGGCCACAAACCGCCTCTGATTAATGTTGATAAAACTGAAACACCCGTACATAAATGAAATGAAAACTAGGGTGACCTTGGAAACAGCGTTAGGACTTGTACACTATTCATTAAGCTGTCATGTCACCTCTTGTCAACTCTTGTGGGCTTCAGTGTGGTTGTCCTAAGACTTCAGAGTCACCCCGTCCATCCACTTCCTGTTCTACTCGGCTAGCACTGTAGTACTTGATGTGTATCCTTTTATGCTTAGGGCGAGTGAAAAGTACCAGCAAGCAGAGGTCTGGTGCAGGGTCAGCGTGGTCCATTGGCAGAGCCACTGGAATTTTGTGCAAGGCAGGACCAAGCTATGCGTCAGGGTTGACTAAATTATGCAGCAAGGAAAGGCAAATTATGCGGCACAATACTACACATTTTGTGATTGTATTACCTCACTCTTTTGTTATTTTTACACATGTTAACAGTAGCTGGGCGAAGGTTTCCCCTCATGAGTACGAGTTTGACACCCAAATACAGCAATAATCATCAGCAAGGTGACCAGTCAACCATTGAGAAGGGCTTTCCACTGCACACCAACACGTCAGCATGTTTTTAGCAACTATTCATCTATTTCAGCTAGAAACATTTTTGTTAAAATCTACTGATTATACAGCAAATGTTGATTTATGTGGCAATTGCAGCACATCTATAAATATGCAGAAAACGCTGCTGCTGCAGAATTACATCTTTTCAGTAGCCCTGCATATAGGGCAATCTGGCAGTGACCAATCAGTAGGAGTACCCTGTATGGAATGCTGAGATCGGCTCGGGAAATCACAACTAATAAAATGAGGGCATTAACTACCGCTGCCCGTCAGTGTTCCAAGACTCCCTGAATTTAGTAAAAATGCACTGAAGGGCATTGGAGCAGGCACAGACAAAAACCATTTGTATACTCACGAGTGAGGATGGTTTTAGAACTTTATTACTAAAACGCACCTATGCCTTCATAGCTGTCAACTTCCTGTTTCTCTGCTTTGATAGTCCCACTTCGGGCGACACATTCAAGTATACAAAAAGTGATGGATGAAGTACTTGAATTACTCACCGCCACTGGTAATTACTCAGGGCCGCATTCCACTCCATCGCTATTTTGCGCAGTTTGGGCTGGACTGTTCCTATTGGAGCAGGGTCCAGTTTGATTTGCATATGACTGGGTCCAAAGGGAGGTGGCATGGTGGGTGATAAACAATTGATTAGGATGTGTCCCCGAGCAGTTGCCAGTGGGTGAGATTAATTCAAGCATTTCATCCATCACTTTATTTTTGAGGTCCTCAGAATATCTGCTAGGCAGATGCTCTGCTTAAGGTACCAGGGGTTCTTATTACCAGGGATAGGATTAAATACCAGTGTAACTGACAAGACAACTGAGTACAACAGCCAGGATTCTTTAATTACTGGTTTTTCCTTCAGATTTGGGTCAGTCTGGATCAAGATCCCAACCTGGAAAGCAGTCTACTGCCTGTAGAAAGGAGTGCAACTTATAGAAGAAAGCAAAAGACACAGGGCACAGTTGTACTGCATTCCCCAAAGATGAGCTTGTCTTGTTGGGTCATTAGCCCAGCTGCTGGTGACTAAAGAGCTGAACATGTGTCCTGAACCCTGCTTGCAGTGCTGTCTGACCCTATCATGAAGGAAGAAGCCAACTTACTGTGGAGGGGGACACTGGAGCCATGCCACTGCTGAAGGAAGCCATCCAGAAACGGATACCACAGCCGTGCAGGAAGGGCACAACACTCTCCACCTAACATCAAATTCAGCGGGAAAATCATCTCTGCTAGCATGTTTTGCTGGAAGCCTCATCTATCCCCGACCCCAGTGCCCCTCATGGCCCCCAAGAGACCTTGAGAATGCCAGGTCCCCCTCATGGCCATGCATAATCAACCACCTGTTTGCCCAATTAATTTGACTAACCCAGAGGTCACCAATAACAGAGGGGGCAAGAGAAAGAGACTGGACCGGAATGTCAAGTCGAAAAAACTATATCCAGAACCATCTATTGTTCCATCTACTCCAGCCGCAGATTCTAACCGGGATACCGGCCCCCGACTTATGAGCTGCATGCAAGACTCTTTAGTGACTCTGGCTGCTGAAATATCCAAAAATGTAATGTCTTCACTTACTGCATCTTTGGTTCCCATCATTGATAGATTAGGCAAGGTTGAGGAAGCCTTGGCTAAACTGAGCGATACCTTGTTGATGCAACACTTTGTAAGTTTTCCTTTGCCCATTCCCTCAGGCTGCACCATTGACAAGGCCCACCCAATACACCTCTCATCACATCCCCTGTTTTCTGGTGGAGTGACTACCTCCTCTCAGGCAATGAGGGGTATCGTTTCTAGCTCTAGCCCGGCCCATCCACGTGCGAGGGGCACGTTCACAGAACCTTCTGGAAGGCATTAATGAGGACTGGGCTCAGCCAGTTAGTTAAGGTGGCCCTGGAAATATGTCTGTAGGTTTCACTCAGTGCTTTGGTCCTCCTAAGAGCCACACGTTGCAATTGCCCCTTCAGGCTACCCCCTTTGTTGTGATCCTAAGGAATGTTCCTCAGTTAAGTATGAGCTCATATGAAGATCATGAGTGATTGGTTAATAAAGTTGTACATTGGGTCAATACTCGAGTGGGTGATTCCACGTTAGGTCATAACCAGATAAACCTTGCGAGCAGAGTTCCCTGGGTGGGCAATACTCCAAAACCAGAGAGCAATGATTGCATTGTCATTAATTTTAAAGATCGAAGAGTGGCCAACGACATCCTTTCTCAGCTGAATTTTACCTGTCTAGTGCCAACTGCTATTGAGGCTCTTCCGCTGGGTAATTTTTACAGACCCCAGGGGCGTTTGCCCACCTTGTCACTATCTGAGCCAAACCTGGTGACCTCTAACAGATTTACCCCTCTTTCCCAATTGGACCTACAGGACTGACTTCCTGCTGCAGTTACTCCCTTTGGTCTAAGTGATCCACCAGCTGAGCCTGTGTTACCTGGGACTCATTGAATCTAGGATTTATGTGCCCACTGGGTGTAATCCCGTTCCCTCTAGGGCCATTGCAAATCATCTCTTGCAATCCTTGTCCATAGCCTCCTGTAATAATGCTGATTTAATTAGTAAATGGGACAGGCCAGATTGGCTAAAGTTCATCAAATGCCATGCTATTATTTGCCTACAAGAGACGTGGCTTATTGACCCTATATATGTGGATGGGTTTGCTACATATCACATGCCAGCAGTGGCTAGTAATATGGGCAGGGCCAAGGGTGGTTTGATCACGCTTGTTTCCCATTCTTTCTCCTCAAAGGTTCTTTGGACAAAGTGTGACTCAGTATATTCCCAGATGATTCTGTTTCAGTGTTCTGCCTCTAGATTGCTGCTGATAAATCTATACAACAATGTTTTTGATCATTCTAAGGTCGACTTAGCACGTTCTTTACTCAAAGACATTGAGAATTGCATGAGCAACAAACATGGTGGTTGTGCTCTGGTTCTACTGGGGGATTTTAACTTAAAAATTTGTCAATATTCCAATGAAAATATTTGCGGGTTGGAGGATGAGGATGGGATTTTTATCACCCATTTTGCACATTGTCCTCTTGGTGATGAACTGAATTTGCTGTTGGCTAAACTTAATCTTAATTTTTCTTTCGACACCTTAAGCTCAACAGCTAACACTATACCGACATTTTTGGGGCGAGGTACACCCAGCCAAATCGATTTTATTCTCTTCTCTAAATCACTAAGAGATTGGGTCTTGGACTATAGTTTGGCTGATTCTCCCCCTAGTGAACACAGACTTTTGTCAATTTCTATTCACGGCTCATTGATCACCAGGAACCCTGTAGTGGCTCATAATACCTGTTTGTTATCTTCTAAGAATCATGGAGTAATAAAAGCATGGTCCACGGTTGACGAGCCCTTCTTTTTAGAACAGCTAGTGGTCTCCACTTACCCTGACTTCTTGGTTTATTTATCAGCTGATTACCCACAGGGGTGGGGTCCTGCACTCCTCAACAGCTTTAACCAGATCTGTAGAGCAGCATTCAATCTTCTTCCAGTCCCGCACAATAGGGGACGCAAGCCACCAAGGCGCACAACCAGTTACGCCAATTGTACCCAGGCGCACAACCAGTTACTCGTTGCTCTAAGACAATCCCTCAGAGAACAGGGCGCGGTGCAGAGATGTCGATCTCTGTATAGAGTTGCCCTCAAAGTCAGAAAGAATACTAATAGAGAGGCAGTATTTTCATCACTGGTCCAGGCAAGTGAACTTAGGGACTGTAAGACCTTTTGGGAAACAGTTAACCACAGGTTCTCTGAGGCAAAAAAGAGAACCAGGCATTGACACTGTGTTGGAAATGGCCCTTTTTGCAGGGTTATCCCCAAACTTTTTGCTTCTTCCTCCTACTTTTTCCTGACCTGTTTGTGTTGGTTTTAGGACTCTGGGCACTTGACCACTGCTAATCAGTGCTAAAGTGCATATGCTCTCTGTGTAAATTGTGTTATGGATTGGTGTTTCCATGATTGGATATTTGATTTACTTGTTAGTCCCTAGTAAAATGCACTGAGTGTGCCAGGGCCTGTAAATCAAATGCTACTAGTGGGCCTGCAGCACTGATTGTGCCACCCATGTGAGTAGCCCTGAAAAGGTAACTCAGACCTGCCATTGCAGAGTCTGCGCGCAGTTTGTAACTGCCATGTCGACTTGGCCAGTGCACACACTTGCCAGTCTCTAAACTTCCCTTTTCTTACATGTCAGCCACCCCTAAGGTAGGCCCAAGGTACCCCTGTGGGCAGGGTGCAGTGTATGTGAAAGGTAGGACATGCCCTGGTGTGTGTGTGTGGCATGTCCTGATAGTGAATTACTGCCAATTTCGTTTTTCACTATTGCAAGGCTACCTGTTCCCCATAGGACAGAATGGGAAGTTTGTTTATAACATCTTATAAACATAACTGGCCCTGGGAACTAGGTAGGAAAATAAAGTTTAATATGCCTGAACTCAGAATCTAAAGATGCATCTTTTAGTGAAGGTGATTTTTACATTCTGTGTTTGAAAATACCACTTTTAGAAAGTAGGTATTTTCTTGCTCAGTCATCCTGTGTGCCTCTTTTGGAATGGTGATTGCCTGTCTGGGTTTTGGATGACAGAAGGCTGGGGAGCAGGAGTGGCTCCAGATAGTCTAGGTGGGTCAGGAAAGGGCTGAATAGACCTGGGCTGCAACTGGGGAATGGGGAGGAGATTTCCTTGCACCTCAAAGGGCCTGGTCTGCCTCTGACAATGCCGTCCCCACCTCCTGCCAGGAAGTCACACCAGAGGAGGCAGAACTGGTTCTGGCTGGGCACAGACACTCTCTGCCTAAGAGATCAAAGGATTTTGGGATATAAATATTGGGGCCCAGACCCCTGAACTTTAGAACTCTTTTGGATCAAGAAGACTGCCAAGAAGAAGAGCTGGAGAAGCTGTGAGGAGGAACTACCACTTTGCTGTGTGCTTTGCTTGCTGTGTTGGCCTGCAGTGGCTGCTTCTGTCTTGGGCAGTGAAAGGCCTGGACTGGACTTTCTGCAATCTACTTTTGTGAGTTTCTCCAAGGGCTTTGTAGTGTAGTTCCTATTTCCCCAATAGGCTCTGTGCATTGGAATAATATACCCTATAGGTTTGACATAGGACTGAGGTCAGTATGTCCCTATCGAGTATATTAAACTTAATTACTTTGTGCCAGCTAACTCAGAGGCCACTAGAAACTCCTTGTAAACAAGAAGGGAGTAGTTTCTGGCAACCGCATAAACATGACAACTTTGTTTCCCTTTAGAATCGAAACACTCTCAGAATCGTGGAAACAATAGATAACAGTTTCACTCAGCTAATCGTGCATGCTTAGTTCCTTCAGAGTTACACAGAAAGAATAGACGGGCGTTTCAATAAAAGGATTTATTGAACAGTCTTGTTTCTCGTGTAAGAGATATGAGCTGTTATGATCACAAGACAGTATGCGAGATATATTATGTACAGCGTAAGCAGTAGAAAGAAATAATACTGCGCTAGCATTATCTTTTAGCTATGACACATATATTCATATACATAAATAACATAAGCTAAAAATGCGAGTACTCATAAGATGCTTCTCTAACTAGTTCTACCCCAGTGTACCTAACCTAAGTGTAGTGCAAGGTAAGAAGTAGGTGAAGTATTCTATAGTATGGTATGCTATAGTCTAGTATGCCAAGAGTCTAGTATGCCAAGAGTCCCTCTAGGTTCTAGTCAGCTCCATACTTTGAGAATGAGAGAGGTGGGAATCTCTTTCTGGGTCTCGAACTCTAACACCCCGCGAAGGGAGTCAGAACACTGGAAGCTGGATTCTCTGCGAGCAGGGATGACAGCGTCTCTTGTCAGTGCGTCAGGCCGGGACACGGGCTCCTCTAAAGTCGAGGTCTCCTCCTACTTGCTTGGGCAAGGAAGGTATATTTATACCCGGTAGGTGCCTTGGAATGTTAGCATTGACGTAAAGTCGGGCAGAGGAAGACGTCAGGAATGAACCCTTAAGGTATAGCGGTTCATGCATAATAAATGAGTTCTTGGAGAAATCAATAATCCTGTGCTAGGGAAACTCCCAAGAGCTTAAGGGTCTGGTTTCTAAGAACTCGTTGTGACGTTAGGGTGGACGGATGTAAGTGACCATGCCTGTATTTGGATAGCATGGCTAATGCCTAAATAAGGACTGGGATCTTATGCCTATATAAGGGCAATGCGAATTGTGCCTATATAAGGACGTTTCAGGAAAACCTATATACGGACACCTAAAGCGGAATACAACACCCACTCCACTTTCGAATGAACGATAGTACTAAATGCTAAACATTAAATGCTAAACATTAAACTGAGTACCACATTTTGCTAAAAACATTTCTAAAAGCATATTAAAAGAAGTTTTTAAAAAAAACTGTTGCTAAACATGTAATGCAATAGGTACTGTACATTTAAAGCATTTTTTCATTCTAAGCATATATTGGAAATAAATGCAACATGAATGAATAAACAGAAATATATACATATGACGAAATGGTTGACAAGTTTTCAAAAATCAAAGCCAATTCATAACATGGTACTAAATGAAATTGTGGTAAATAAGGTGACAATGTGTCCCTGGAAGTATTCAAAGAAGTCCGTTCTATATGAATAGTTCTACTGTAAGCAGATTGAATTGCCATGTATTTTCAAAAGTAGAGAGAGAAAAAAAAGTCAATTTTTAGGAAGAGTTCCAAGTTTTGTTCTGTTTTGAAAATATGGAGGCCAAATTTCATTGCTTTCCTGGTACACTGTGAGCCGAATCAAAGTTGGTGTATGGGTCTGGTGTAAACATGAAATCATCTATTTCTGTAGACAAAAGATCATCTACCGATGTCGGTGACAGTTGGAACACCTCGTTCAGAAGGTTAACTGCACAGAGATGTGAAGCATCGCCTTCAGCATAGGATGCCGCAGCAATGTTCGCGTCAGTTGTTACCTGTGTGCCTGTTGATCCATCTCGTACCTCAGCAGCAGCAGGAAGCGTCTGTGAGATCTCAAGGAATGCCGTCATCAGGATTGGTAGCCTCTGGGGACAACACAGAGCATGGGCCGTTATCGGGTCCAGCAGAGTATCGATATCCGTTGGCATGACTGATGGGAGTTTTAGAGAGGTGTCTAGCACGCATTTTTCACCGCAAAGCAGGCAGCGTAGAACAGGTAAGATGCAATCTTGCCAGATTGGTCTAAATGACAGAAACCATGTTGTATTAAGTTCCTGTAGACGAGGTATGCCCAAAAGTTGCACTATGCGCTCACGGCACTTTCGTTCTAGGAGAGCTTTCTCCAAATTGCTGGGAGTGACGCCGGTGGATAGGCTTGACATAGCGTAGTAGTAGGAATAAAAACAGGATTCCCGCAACAAGTGCTAGAATTAATGGCACACCACCAAACACCGAATGTGCGAAGTTTGGAATGATTCCGAGGACTGCCTGAAAGGGTGCTAACAGTCCTGAACAGATGGTCTTAAATACATGTACAATCCCGCTCGTATCAGACCCGTTTCAGATACGTCCCATCATTTCTGCAAAATGTATAGGGCAGTTTGTACGAATTAAAGCCTGGATCTCAGCCAAAGTCCTTGCAATTTGTAAATCATAGATTTCTTTGGCCGAGGTCAAAGGCACGGTTTGTTGCAAAAGCATGGCTTTCATTCTGCTTAAAGTATCAAAACATATAAAAGAAACATTCAATGAAGGCCATAGAGGCGACTCCCTGACTGTGTCTATTGGGGGGAACAATACTTGCATACAAGTAACCCTGGAGCCGACCGTTACCAGATATGGGATGCCTGGCAACATGCCACAGCAACTCTGATCATTCAACATGAGGTAACTCCCGTTAGAAAGTTGGCCAAACGTTGGATTAATCACAGTAGCTGGTGTACCCTGCTGGTGGCAGGACAAGTTTGCCACAGAACCATTACAAGCCCCGTGTAAAGAAATGTCCTGACATATGAGGGAACCGCTCAGTGCCTTTTCACAGTGTGTACCGCTTAGAAACACTTCTCGATCCCCACTCCAACATCTGTATTCGGAAGGTAAATCCCAGGATGTCTTAATGTATTCTTTACCCAACCTTTCATATTTGCCTGCTTGCATTTGTTTGAGGCAATACTGAAAATGAAAAGTATTGACAGGCAGAGTTATTTTGCCATGGATAAGCCATTCTGTAGCTGGTTTTTCTGCTACCGTAAATGGTAATTTTTCCAGTTTTTCAATGCTCAGCACTGTATTCTTTGCTGCCCTTTGTGCCAGTTCGATCTGTTTATCCGTTAGATTGTATTCTGCAAACAGAGACGACGTGTTGATAAAACGCCAAGGCACATAGCCTGCACGCAAAGATTGCAGCATCCAGCCTAATAACATAATAGAACGTAACTGAGATTGGCCTTGTTGTAACATGGCTAAATCTTGTTCCAGTATGTCAATAGCAGAGGATACAATGTTGTCCAATGAATAAATTCTGGAAGACAAAGGGGCCGATTCCGATTCAGGCCGGAAATCTCTCCGACCGAGCCGGACCCAGAGAGATTTCCGACCGAATCGGACCATAGCAGTCCGACCGAACGAGTACGATGCGTTCGCATGCTATCGGACTCGATTCGGTCGGACTCCCATTGAAGTCAATGGGAGCCGGTCGTACAACGCGTACGCGGGCTCCCATTGACTCAATGGGTGCGAGGCGAACAAGGGCACCCCCTACAGCGGGTACGCGTCGAAGCGGGTCGCGCCGTACATGCACAGGTAGGGGGGACCCATGGGTTCCCCCTGTGTGCGGCTCGCGCGGCTACGGGTACAGGGGGGTCCAACACGGACCCCCAAAGTGCGGCTCCGACTGCTCTTTCGAGCCGGACGGCGCGAGTCGGTCGGACTGCTCAAGGCGTGCATCGTACTTACCCGGCCGGGGAACGTCTCCATTGCGCAGTGCGAGTCATGTCCGTTCGAGTCGGTCGGAGCGGTTGGGTCCCGCGAACGAGTCGGTCGGCGATTTCGCATACGCTCGCATCGTACTCGCTCGCCCGGACGCTCGTCCGACTCGGTCGGGAAAGAGGGCTCCGAATCGGATCCGGTAATGCCGACTCCGATTCGGAGCCCTACCGGCCGAGATCGGAATCGGCCCCAAAGTTGTTAACCCATTGTCGACCACAGTGAGAGATTTTTCTAAGTTAATACGATCAAGCTCACGTATTCTTTCTGCGGCCTCTGTCTGTGAAACCTTCCATATTTCATTATAAGCAGCATAAATGCCGGCATATATGAAACGTTTTTGACGCGGTTTTCTTGGTCCTTGCAAGAAATCCCTAAGGTCTGTGTCTTCTTTAAGTAAAGATAAGTGTTGTTTCACATCCTCGAGTGTAGATTTTTGTAACCAGTCGAGGCACAATTTTCTTACACTGTATGTTGTTACTACCCCTGGATGTTGTCGTTGAACATAACGTGGGTCTGGCCTATGGATAGTAAAGCCCTGTATTCTATTCAGGAATCTTTCTTGACAGATGTTTGTGTCTGTGGGCCAGAGTAACCATTTTTTCCAATCAGGATCTGTTCTGTTGTTTTGTAGTATTGTGTCTACTGTGACCGCTCCCTGTGTAGTGCTATTACTTGCAGGTGTTGGTACAGAAGGTGTGTTCATGTCTTTGATCTTGGCTAAACCAAGGCAAGACGTTTGTTGCACAGTGTCATTCAAAAACATTATTTGATGTGGGATGATACATGCTCTAAACAAAGCTTCTATCCCCTGCACTTGCCAATCTTTAGAACCCCAGACAGATTTCGTGTCAATTGTGTCTTTCCAAAAGTCAAATCCATGTCTAGACAGTTGGGTAATAAAGGCTGCAGAATAAATCTGTTTTGTATTAGTTAACATAATTTTATGTCCTGTTTTGTTTACATTTTTATAGTAAAATGTTTCTGTATCAGATGTATTGTACCCTGAAAAATATGGAAACTTATTTGCAAAGGTTTTTGAACTACCCTTTGGAGGTGTAGGACAATGTTCCCATTGGTTAAACATAAAAACATTTCTCGGTGTTGCAGATTTATGCAAGAAATGATGACCATAGTGGGTGTAACAATAAAGCTGTTCGTAGTCTGATGAGCCCTCCAAGTATTCATTGTTAGAGATCGCAGCAGACCTTTCTAGATCAGACATCATATCATTAACAGTCTCAAAGTCCCAATCATCAGAATAGGTACTGGAGGTAATAAAGTCACTTAATGAAATTTTAAATAAATGTGGAATCTTCAAAAGTTCCGTTGGGCCGAATATATCGAAATCGGTTTTGTCCCATACTATACCATCCTGTATAGGAACGGCTGTGATGTTCACTGCTGACAAGTCTCTTGCTTCACGATGGGAAGATTTGTGTGGTTTTAAAAGTAAGTTCACATTTTTACTTTTAGGGGCCGATTCCGATCTCGGCCGGTAGGGCTCCGAATCGGATTCGGCTTTACCGGATCCGATTCGGAGCCCTGTTTCCCGACCGATTCGTACGCGCGTCCGGGCGAGCGAGTACGATGCGAAATCGCCGACCGACTCGTCCGGGCGTCCCGACCGCTCCGACCGACTCATTCCCGGGTGTAACCGCACCGACCGACTCGCTCGGACTCGACTCGCACCGCGCAATGGAGGCGTTCCCCGGCCGGGTAAGTACGATGCGCGCCGCGAGCAGTCCGACCGAGCCGCGCACTCCGGCTCGAAAGAGCAGTCGGAGCCGTACTTTGGGGGTCCGTGTCGGACCCCCTATACGCGTGGCCGCGCGGCGCACACAGGGGGGACCCATGGGTCCCCCTACCTGTGCGTGTGCGGCGCGAGTCGCTGCGGGCGTACCCGCTGTAGGGGCGCCCTTGTACGCCTCGCACCCATTGAGTCAATGGGAGCCCGCGTACGCGTTGTACGACCGGCTCCCATTGACTTCAATGGGAGTCCGACCGAATCGAGTCCGGTAGCCTACGAACGCATCGTACTCGTTCGGTCGGACTGCTAGGGTCCGATTCGGTCGGAAATCTCTCCGGGTCCGGCTCGGTCGGAGAGATTTCCGGCCCGAATCGGAATCGACCCCTCAGTGTCCATATGGATGTATCTGCCATTTATAAGCACGCTGATAGTCATAACCAAAGCTAGCCAAAACAGAAAGAAAAATATTCCAGAAATAATCCATATTTCAATCCATGGTGAAACCAAATAAGTCTCTTTCAGGAAATGAAAAAGGTCTTGTACTTGTTGTTTGAAAGTTTTTGATGCTGGCATCGTTTCAGGCTCACTCGGATCCTCAGGAAACGTATCAAAGTTAATGAAATAGCCAGAAGCAGTTCGGTCAATTGTTGAAATTGCATCAGGATTTGTTGAAATCGCTGGAACCAGTTGATCACGAGTTAGGTTGGTGTAGACAGGTGTATCTGGACGAACTGTTACTTGAGTTTCAAGAGGGATGAGTTCCAAAGCATTGTTGCTTAGTCCTTCATCTCTTACTGCTGAATTCTCGATGGTTATGAGTCTTTCAGTCTGAACCTCTTGGATAGTAGCGAGAGGAGTGCGTCTGCTACTAGGGCGGAGTCCACAAGGCCTACTATTTAGTATTGGCCACATACTGTGGTTTGATGAGGTCGATTGACACAAATCTTTTCTCCTTTTTTCCAGCAAATGGCGGCAGAAGTACTGTTCTTGTTCCATGGACGGCTAGGACGGTGAGCAGTCAAAATATCGAAAATTAAATATCGACCTACACTAATATCGAGGTGACAATATCGAAGGGACAGAATATTGATGTTAAGAATATCGATGGACAGAATATCGACCCTAAGGTAAGAAATATCGATTTTTTTATATCGATGTAAGTAATATCGAAGTTAGTAATATCGATATCAAATATATCGATGTTACTAATATCGATGTTACTAATATCGATATTTATATTATTGTTATGTATTTTGTTATGTATTTAATATGTGTTATATGTGTTTTTGTTAAGTGTTCTACTTGTCTAAAAATATATGTATACAATTTTTATATGTTAATAATGTTTTTTTAAGTTATTTTTGTTTTTTAGTACCGTAGCAGGTTGAGGGTTTATAGGGGAATAGGGTGGGAAGTAATTTAATTATACTAAATTAATTATTAATTTTTAGGAATTATAAATTAATTTTAATTATTTTTTGCGTTTAAGTTCTGTAGCGGGTTGTGGGTTTATAGGGGAATAGGGTGGGAAGTAATTTAATTGTAATTAAGTAATAATTTATTTTAACTAATTGGTATTGATAATTATATTATTGTTAATTAATTAATAATTGGTAGTTAATTTTTATTAATTGGTTATTAATTTTTATTAATTGATTAATTGATCATTATGTTAAGTGTATTATTTTATTATTGGAGTGTGCTAAGTGCGTTTATAGGGGAATAGTGTTGGAAGTAATTGAAATCTAATTAAGTAATTATTAAATTTATTGTTCGGTATTGATAATTAATTTATTGGACATTAATTATTAATTGGTAATTTTTTTAAATTATAATTTTTTTGTTAGGAAAATTAATTTATTGTTGTTTTATCATTAATTGGTAATTAAATATTATTAAATATTATTTATTGATAAATTTAATTACTATATTAATAAGTAATTATTAATTGGTAATTAACGTTTAATAATTATTATTATTGGTATAAAAAAGCATTTAATTGTTCAGTATTTGTTAATTGGTAATTAAGTTTGAATAATTAATGTTTTTTGTTATTAAAAATATTTTATTGTTCAATATTTATTATTTGTTAATTAATATTTATTAATTATTATTTATTGGTATTTATTATTAATTTATTGTTAATACATTTTTCATTGGTAATTATGTTTTTAATAATTATTTATTGGTATTTGTAAATAGTTTAGAGTTATTTAATAATTCATTAATTATTTTTAAAAATTATTTTATTTAAAAGTATGTTATTTTTAACTTCTACGCTATCCAACACTTTCCCTACTGTTGCACTCTCTGGAGTTGGAATAGTAATTTTTACCCTTACGCTATCCAACGCTTACCCTACTGTTGCACTCCCTGGAGTGGGAATAGTAATTTTTACCCCTACGCTATCCAACGCTTTCCCTACTGTTGCACTCTCTGGAGTGGGAATAGTAATTTTAAGCTCTACGCTATCCAACATTTTTCTTACTGTTGTTTTTTTTGGAGTTGGAATAGTAGTTTTATTCCCTCCACTATTTAATATTTTTTGTATTATTTTAGTTAATGTAGTATATAATTAATTTTAAAAGTAAATTTAATTTTTTTAATTTGTTATACATAATTATTTAATTTTTATTTATGTTATTGTTTTATGTGTATAGATGTATTTGTAATTTGTAATATTTTTTAATAATTTATAATTTATTAAAATAATTATTAAAACTGATTAAGTATATATATTATATGTATATGTTTAATTAATGTTTTATTAAATTATATATATTACTTATTAAGTTTAAACATTATAAAATATTTTTAACTATGTTTATTTTATTTATAAGTATTATTTAGTTTATTTTACATATTTTTTTAACAAAAAAAACTGATATTTTTAATAACGATATTTTTGACATCGATATTTTTCCCCCGATATTTTTGTACTTACCATGTTGTAGATAGGATATCGATATTCTTGACATCGATATTCTTGCTCCGATATTTTTGTAGGTCGATTTTTTGACCTTCGATATTTTGTCAGTGATCCGGCTAGGACAGGTACTGGTTGTCTGTTAGAAGGTCCAAATTCCTTCTTGTCCGCAATCTTCTCTCTGACTAGATCCCCAACTTTTGGGATCCAGACAGGCCTTGCTGGGACTGCCGGTGTTTCCCCAGTGGTGGTTGGCTTCAGGAACACGTTGCTTTGTTTCGATCTTAGTTCATTTAGAGCCTGTAAAACAGCCAAACGATCTTTGATATCAAAGGGTTTATTTCCCGCCACTGTGCCTTTACATTCGAGATCAGGAACCCACATTCTTGTCCCGAATAGGACCTCATATGGAGTGACCCCCCCTAGAGAACTTCTTTGCAAATTATTTAATGAGCGTTGGACCCCATAAAGATGTTTGACCCACCCGAACCTAATACTCTAGCTGTTATAGACTGCTTTATCTCCCGGTTTTTCCTTTCCACAACAGAATTTCCCTCAGGATGAAACGGAGAGGAGTACCGCAATGCTACGCCCAGACTGGCCATGGCTTCTTTGTAAGCCCGAGAGCTAAACGCAGGGCCCTGGTCAGAATGTAGTGTGCCAATTGCGTATGAGCCGATAAAGACTTGCAAATCTTTTATAACAGTTCAAGCGTCAGCCGAGCGCTGAGGCCATATCCATAGGAACCTAGAGCATGAATCCACTGCGACCATTATATATTTATAGTTACCGTCCCTTTGCAAGGGACCGCAGTGGTCCAGGTAAACACAAGCTAATGGTTTGTCTGAAATCAACAGGGGTGTCTGCGCAGGACGTTTCACTGTGGAGACTTTCATCTGTTGGCATATTTCACATTCCAAAACATAGTTTTTGGTCTGTTTCCTAATGCCAGGCCACCAATATCTTTGTTTAAGTAAAGATACTGTCGCAGAAACACCTGTATGGGCAGAGGCTATACCTTCATGTGCTGCTAGTATTAGTCCTAATGCTTGGAATTACCCTATCCCCCACTCCAGGGATTCGAGCAAAAGGAACGTTGTTTGCATCGCATCAATTACATAAGAGTACTTGAGTGGAATTTTTTTTGGTAATGCTGCACCACTGCCTTAGCTTGAAGCATTGACAGCCAACAATATCTCACTGTCTATTCTTTTTTTTGAACGAGTGATCGCAGCTACGGAAGCCGTCTGAACAGCCCCCTTTGCGGCTTCATCAGCCAATGAATTCCTGCAACGTGAACGCCATCACGTTGACGACTCAGCGTGTGTATCACATGAGCTTTTGGTAGTTCGTTTCTCAACTGAACTACTTGTTCCCAAAGCGTTTATGCTTTATTGTGCCACCTTTTGCATCTTTGAACCCGTTTTCAAGCCAATTCTGTATATATTCATTATATGACTGAACACAGTAAAAAGAATCGCACACTATAAGTGTGGGGAATTCGCGATCTATATTTTCAAGTGCCAGTTTGAATGCTTGTAGTTCAGCTCGCTGAGCTGTACAATCTCCTAGAGATTGAGTTTTAGTGACCATTGGTCTGAAGTTACCATCTTGCATGCGACCTTTAACGATTGCGCACGCTGCACTGTAAGCTTGCTTACTCCCTGTAGCGGGTTGTGCTGATCCGTCAGTATAAATTATAAATTCGTACTGATCTAGAGGCAAAATTTCAGTGGGCAGAGGACATTCATGTTCATATTGCAGGAACGCTTGTGTTTTTAAATCAGGATCAAAAACATATTCAACATCTGTTGCAGTAAGAGAATTAACCCATTATATCCATCTAGGATGTAAAGCTTTTGCATTTGGAATGCTCGCTTTTGTAACCGGCTCTAAGGCTGGTACTGGAGTTACGACAATAATGCGTTTCCCTTGAGCTATTGCTCTTTCTTTTGCCACAGCGGTTTGAACTGCTGTCAGTATTTTTTCTGTAGAAGTGAAGTGCATTTCTGCTTTTGTATACAAATGAGATTTGTATGCTATTGGTACTTTTTCACCCTCATTAAATGTTAAATAGGTGAATCCGCATTGACCCGAAATTATTCGGATCACTAAATTGCGTTTATTTACGCGTGTTTGTAAGTGATGTGTTGCTAACATGTTAGCTTGGAGTGAACGCAGGATTTCTGTGTGTTCTTGTGTCCAATGTTTTGTTGAAAAATCAGGTTTCATTAATTCGCAGAGAGGTTTAACCCCTTCTGCGTAATTTAGAATGTAAGTTCTTCCAAAATTTAGGAAACCCAAGATGGATTGTAAATTTTTCAGCATTTTTGGAGGTTGGAGCAGCGCGCACTTTTCTAAAAAGTTAGCTGCCAGGCTCTTGCCTTCACTTGAAAGCTCATATCCTAGGAAAAGGACATTGAGATGGCAATTCTTGATTTTTTAAAGTTGAATTTATAGCCCTCAGAGGCGAAGCCCAATATAATGGTACTCACCCTGTTCAAGTGCCTATCTAGGTCATCGTCTGTCAGATAGATGTCATCGACATATGACAATGCCTCATTATCATAAATTTGTAGTAACTCTGTTACTCTTGCTGAGAATAACCCCGGGCTGTTTTTAAACCCTTGTGGGAGTCTACAAAATTGACGCTGGGTCCCCATTATTGAGAAAGCTGTTAAGTACCTGCTTTCAGGTGCTATGTTTTGACAAAAGAAACCATTTGAAATGTCCAATGTGGTTTTATATTTTTTACGCACAATGTTATTCATTAATGCTGTACTATGTGCATTTTGCACTGCAAATGTTTTGGAACAAGTGTTCAAGTGTCTGTAATCCAAAACTAGACGATATGTGTTGTCTGGTTTGGATACAGGAAACAAAGGATTGTTCATTTACTATGTGCATGTTTCAATCACCCCTTGGTATTCAAGTTGATCTAAGATCTCCCTGACCTGTTTTTTAGCTTCTTGCTTTATTGGGTACTGCCTTTGTGCAGTAGGTTCATTTTTTAGCTGTATTTTATGGTGAGGTGAGTCCTCATCCCATCCTACATGCTTTTTATATAATGCTGGGGCCTGGGCAACTGCCCATTTCCTGGCATAAGTATATTTTAGGTGAATTGGAATATGGTTGGAGAAGGCTGGCATACTGATGTCCTCACCATGTGGGCACTCCCTGACAAAATTTTGTGGCCAGTCGTTTTCTGCTAGAAGTATATCATAACCCCTTGAAAGTTTCTCCCAAAAGAGTATTTTCACTTTTCTTGGTATGTTCCCTCCATTCGGAGTGTTATTTCATATAACTTTTGTGAAGTACTAACCCTGGTGTCTACAGTCTCTACTGTGATGTACTCATTCAAGTCCATTATCTCCAGAAGTTCCTTCAGGCTCTGGCGAGCTATTGTTACTTCTGCTGCACTGTCCAGCATTGTCTGAGCCCATTCTCCGTTCTTGAGCTGTGTTCTCAGTATTCTTGGTATGTCTGATCTTCAGACCTGCTACCTTCTTTTTTGTGAATTGAGGTTTTGATTTATTTTTCTGAACGTGTTTATCGTCTTTGGATTTCACGCGTTCTTCTCTGTGTTCTGACCGTCCTCTTCTTTCTGATGTCTGTGACGATATCTGAAAGGTACGAGAGGAACGTGTATCAGTATCTTGATACCTGTCAGGTTTTCTTAAATTATCCCTATTCCTGAGGTTATACCTCCTTTCAGAGGGCTCCTTTTGAGGAGACCTACCTCGGGATTGAGAACGTGTCTCGTTTGAATTTTGTTTATTAGTTTCCCACTTCTTTTTAGAAGATGTAGGATTTTGTTTATTAGAGTCCTTCTCAGGACTTTCGGATAGTTTTGGCTTCAAAGGTTTTCCACCCAAACTATCTCTGCCTAATTCTGCATAAGATTGTTCTATTATTCTGGGTAGTTCATGTTGATGTTCTGTTACATCAAATTCCCTTAAGCGTTGGCGGATCGCCACTGATGCAGCCTCCCCTTTAATATTAGATAATATTATTGTTGAGACCCGCTCGAAGTTTTTCAGTAATTTCATACCTAAATTCAGAGCAGGTTCTGCCCCGTATTCGTTTTGAATTTGTTTCAGGACATCTGGTATTACTGCAATTGACGGAACACCATGTGTTTTAGTATAGATGGCAGCAAAGACTGCGCCCCAAGTGGTGCAGTCTTCCAGTTGTGGTGTGATCCCCATTGGTAAACAGATTGTTAGGATTCTGTGTTTCTCATAAGGGCTAGTATTTGGAAATACTGCTTCGATTTGAGTAATTTTTTGAGCTATCCAGAATGGAATTTGTTCGCGTTTTGTGGGCATTTTACCCATGACTGCGTGTAAAGTCTGTGGAGTAATTTATAGTGTATTCCCCTGTTGAGGGGTTTGATTTGGAATGGTCATTGGTGGTTGGACTGTGAAAGTCTGCATGACATATTGGACTAATTGTCTGTAAATTTTTATTAACTCTTGTAGTTGAGTAAGTAATTCCTCGTCTGACATTACATCGATGTCAGGATGAAGTGTGTAGCCGGCTAGGATCGGCCATGTTGCTCCTGGTCTACCTAGTGGACCGAGCCTGGTAATGTTTTTGTGATGTTTTAGGGCGCCTTTAAACCAGAGATTATGCTCCTGGTATGTGAGTGGAATTTCAATATCCTCGAAAGGAATATATTCCTCTGGTGGTTCATCTTCTTTAAAGAAGTGAAATAGTTTTGTTACTGGATTTGATTCTGGGAATACTATCCATGAATAGAATACCTCTGTCTGAAAGGATTCGTGTGCCTCTATCACGAAAACTGCTCTACCACCTCTTGGTGTTAGGCCGTGTTTTATAAGTTTTAGAGTGATGGCTCTTCTTAAGTTTGGAGGGATGTTTATAACACCCTCATCGGTTTCATTTAAACCTGTAAAATTAAAAGCTGTTATGACTGGGTCAGCCGCAGCTACACCGTTCTCGGTGTCAGACATTGTTTTTTGAAAAATGTAGAACAAGTTCAAGGAAACAAAAGATAAGGTGCACAATATTTTGGAACACTGTATGCTTCAACGTTGAACAAACCAAATAGCTAATATATAGGGTTTTTGTCCTATTTAGCTTTGGCGGATACTTAACCCTACCCACTCCAGACGTCTTATGGAGTATGTGAGTAGGGGTCTCTGAGAAAAGCACGACTGAGTTACTCAGTATCTAGCATTAAATTAGTGCCTTACCAAACGTTGGGCGCCATGTAGTGTAGTTCCTATTTCCCTAATAGGCTCTGCGCATTGGAATAATATACCCTATAGGTTTGACATAGGACTGAGGTCAGTATGTCCCTATCGAGTATATTAAACTTAATTACTTTGTGCCAGCTAACTCAGAGGCCACTAGAAACTCCTTGTAAACAAGAAGGGAGTAGTTTCTGGCAACCGCATAAACATGACAACTTTGTTTCCCTTTAGAATCGGAACACTCTCAGAATCGTGGAAACAATAGATAACAGTTTCACTCAGCTAATCGTGCATGCTTAGTTTCTTCAGAGTTACACAGAAAGAATAGACAGG
Source organism: Calotriton arnoldi (assembly GCA_963921515.1). NCBI lineage: Eukaryota > Metazoa > Chordata > Amphibia > Caudata > Salamandridae > Calotriton > Calotriton arnoldi. The sequence continues at coordinate 824,196 of CAWUFW010000179.1, forward strand.
AGTTTCAATAAAAGGATTTATTGAACAGTCTTATTTCTCGTGTAAGAGATATGAGCTGTTATGATCACAAGACAGTATGCGTGATATATTATGTACAGCGTAAGCAGTAGAAAGAAATAATACTGCGCTAGCTTTAACTTTTAGCTATGACACATATATTCATATACATAAATAACATAAGCTAAAAATGCGAGTACTCATAAGATGCTTCTCTAACTAGTTCTACCCCAGTGTACCTAACCTAAGTGTAGTGCAAGGTAAGAAGTAGGTGAGGTATTCTATAGTATGGTATGCTATAGTCTAGTATGCCAAGAGTCTAGTATGCCAAGAGTCCCTCTAGGTTCTAGTCAGCTCCATACCTTGAGAATGAGAGAGGTGGGAATCTCTTTCCGGGTCTCGAACTCTAACACCTCGCAAAGGGAGTCAGAACACTGGAAGCTGGATTCTCTGCGAGCAGGGATGACAGCGTCTCTTGTCAGTGCGTCAGGCCGGGACACGGGCTCCTCTAAAGTCGAGGTCTCCTCCTACTTGCTTGGGCAAGGGAAGGTATATTTATACCCGGTAGGTGCCTTGGAATGTTAGCATTGACGTAAAGTCGGGCAGAGGAAGACGTCAGGAATGAACCCTTAAGGTATAGCGGTTCATGCATAATAAATGAGTTCTTGGAGAAATCAATAATCCTGTGCTAGGGGAACTCCCAAGAGCTTAAGGGTCTGGTTTCTAAGAACTCGTTGTGACGTTAGGGTGGACGGATGTAAGTGACCATGCCTGTATTTGGATAGCATGGCTAATGCCTAAATAAGGACTGGGATCTTATGCCTATATAAGGGCAATGCGAATTGTGCCTATATAAGGACATGTTTCAGGAAAACCTATATACGGACACCTAAAGCGGAATACAACACCCACTCCACTTTCGAATGAACGATAGTACTAAATGCTAAACATTAAATGCTAAACATTAAACTGAGTACCACATGTTGCTAAAAACATTTCTAAAAGCATATTAAAAGAAGTTTTTAAAAAAAACTGTTGCTAAACATGTAATGCAATAGGTACTGTACATTTAAAGCATTTTTTCATTCTAAGCATATATTGGAAATAAATGCAACATAAATGAATAAACAGAAATATATACATATGACGAAATGGTTGACAAGTTTTCAAAAATCAAAGCCATTTCATAACATGGTACTAAATGAAATTGTGGTAAATAAGGTGACAATGTGTCCCTGGAAGTATTCAAAGAAGTCCGTTCTATATGAATAGTTCTACTGTAAGCAGATTGAATTGCCATGTATTTTCAAAAATAGAGAAAAAAAAAAGTCAATTTTTAGGAAGAGTTCCAAGTTTTGTTCTGTTTTGAAAATATGGAGGCCAAATTTCATTGCTTCCCTGGTACACTGTGAGCCGAATCAAAGTCAGTGTATGGGTCTGGTGTAAACATGAAATCATCTATTTCTGTAGACAAAAGATCGTCTACCGATGTCGGTGACAGTTGGAACACCTCGTTCAGAAGGTTAACTGCACAGAGATGTGAAGCATCGCCTTCAGCATAGGATGCCGCAGCAATGTTCGCGTCAGTTGTTACCTGTGTGCCTGTTGATCCATCTCGTACCTCAGCAGCAGCAGGAAGCGTCTGTGAGATCTCAAGGAATGCCGTCATCAGGATTGGTAGCCTCTGGGGACAACACAGAGCATGGGCCGTTATCGGGTCCAGCAGAGTATCGATATCCGTTGGCATGACTGATGGGAGTGTTAGACAGGTGTCTAGCACGCATTCTTCACCGCAAAGCAGGCAGCGTAGAACAGGTAAGATGCAATCTTGCCAGATTGGTCTAAATGACAGAAACCATGTTGTATTAAGTTCCCGTAGACGAGGTATGCCCAAAAGTTGCACTATGCGCTCACGGCACTTCCGTTCTAGGAGAGCTTTCTCCAAATTGCTGGGAGTGACGCCGGTTGATAGGCTTGCCATAGCGTAGTAGTAGGAATAAAAACAGGATTCCCGCAACCAGTGCTAGAATTAATGGCACACCACCAAACACCGAATGTGCGAAGTTTGGAATGATTCCGAGGACTGCCTGAAAAGGTGTTAACAGTCCTGAACAGATGGTCTTAAATACATGTACAATCCCGCTCGTATCAGACATGTTTAAGATACGTCCCATCATTTCTACGAAATGTATAGGGCAGTTTGTACGAATTAAAGCCTGTATCTCAGCCGAAGTCCTTGCAATTTGTAAATCATAGATTTCTTTGGCCGAGGTCAAAGGCACGGTTTGTTGCAAAAGCATGGCTTTCATTCTGCTTAAAGTATCAAAACGTATAAAAGAAACATTCAATGAAGGCCATAGAGGCGACTCCCTGACTGTGTCTATTGGGGGAACAATACTTGCATACAACAAGTAACCCTGGAGCCGACCGTTACCAGATATGGGATGCCTGGCAACATGCCACAGCAACTCTGATCATTCAACATGAGGTAACTCCCGTTAGAAAGTTGGCCAAACGTTGGATTAATCACAGTAGCTGGTGTACCCTGCTGGTGGCAGGACAAGTTTGCCACAGAACCATTACAAGCCCCGTGTAAAGAAATGTCCTGACATATGAGTGAACCGCTTAGTGCATTTTCACAGTGTGTACCGCTTAGAAACACTTCACGATCCCCACTCCAACATCTGTATTCGTAAGGTAAATCCCAGGATGTCTTAATGTATTCTTTACCCAACCTTTCATATTTGCCTGCTTGCATTTGTTTGAGGCAATACTGAAAATGAAAAGTAGTGACAGGCAGAGTTATTTTGCCATGGATAAGCCATTCTGTAGCTGGTTTTTCTGCTACCGTAAATGGTAATTTTTCCAGTTTTTCAATGCTCAGCACTGTATACTTTGCTCCCCTTTGTGCCAGTTCGATCTGTTTATCCGTTAGATTGTATTCTGCAAACAGAGACGACGTGTTGATAAAACGCCAAGGCACATAGCCTGCACGCAAAGATTGCAGCGTCCAGCCTAATAACATAATAGAACGTAACTGAGATTGGCCTTGTTGTAACATGGCTAAATCTTGTTCCAGTATGTCAATAGCAGAGGATACAATGTTGTCCAATGAATAAATTCTGGATGACAAAGTTGTTAACCCATTGTCGACCACAGTGAGAGATTTCTCTAAGTTAATACGATCAAGCTCACGTATTCTTTCTGCGGCCTCTGCCTGTGAAACCTTCCATATTTCATTATAAGCAGCATAAATGCCGGCATATATGAAACGTTTTTGACGCGGTTTTCTTGGTCCTAGCAAGAAATCCCTAAGGTCTGCGTCTTCTTTAAGTAAAGATAAGTGTTGTTTCACATCCTCGAGTGTAGATTTTTGTAACCAGTCGAGGCACAATTTTCCTACACTGTATGTTGTTACTACCCCCGGATGTTGTCGTTGAACATAACGTGGGTCTGGCCTATGGATAGTAAAGCCCTGTATTCTATTCAGGAATCTTTCTTGACAGATGTTTGTGTCTGTGGGCCAGAGTAACCATTTTTTCCAATCAGGATCTGTTCTGTTGTTTTGTAGTATTGTGTCTACTGTGACCGCTCCCTGTGTAGTGCTATTACTTGCAGGTGTTGGTACAGAAGGTGTGTTCATGTCTTTGATCTTGGGTAAACCAAGGCAAGACGTTTGTTGCACAGTGTCATTCAAAAACATTATTTGCTGTGGGATGATACATGCTCTAAACAAAGCTTCTATCCCCTGCACTTGCCAATCTTTAGAACCCCAGACAGATTTTGTGTCGATTGTGTCTTTCCAAAAGTCAAATCCTTGTCTAGACAGTTGGGTAATAAAGGCTGCAGAATAAATCTGTTTTGTATTAGTTAACATAATTTTCTGTCCTGTTTTGTTTACATTTTTATAGTAAAATGTTTCTGGATCAGATGTATTGTACCCTGAAAAATATGGAAACTTATTTGCAAACGTTTTTGAACTACCCTTTGGCGGTGTAGGACAATGTTCCCATTGGTTAAACATAAACACATTTCTAGGTGTTGCAGATTTATGCAAGAAATGATGACCATAGTGGTTGTAACAATAAAGCTGTTCGTAGTCTGATGAACCCTCTAAGTATTCATTGTTAGAGAATGCAGCAGACCTTTCTAGATCAGACATCATGTCATTTACAGTCTCAAAGTCCCAATCATCAGAATAGGTACTGGAGGTAATAAAATCACTTAATGAAATTTTAAATAAATGTGGAATGTTCAAAAGTTCCGTTGGGCCGAATATATCGAAATCGGTTTTGTCCCACACTATACCATCCTGTATAGGAACGGCTGTGATGTTCACTGCTGACAAGTCTCTTGCTTCACGATGGGATGATTTGTGTGGTTTTAAAAGTAAGTTCACATTTTTACTTTCAGTGTCCATATGGATGTATCTGCCATTTATAAGCACGCTGATAGTCATAACCAAAGCTAGCCAAAACAGAAAGAAAAATATTCCAGAAATAATCCATAGTTCAATCCATGGTGAAACCAGATAAGTCTCTTTCAGGAAATGAAAAAGGTCTTGTACTTGTTGTTTGAAAGTTTTTGAGGCTGGCGTCGTTTCAGGCTCACTCGGATCCTCAGAAAACGTATCAAAGTTAATGAAATAGCCAGAAGCAGTTCGGTCAATTGTTGGAATTGCATCAGGATTTGTTGAAATCGCTGGAACCAGTTGATCACTTGTTACGTTGGTGTAGACAGGTGTATCTGGACGAACTGTTACTTGAGTTTCAAGAGGGATGAGTTCCATAGCATTGTTGCTTAGTCCTTCATCTGTTACTGCTGAATTCTCGATGGTTATGAGTCTTTCAGTCTGAACCTCTTGGATAGTAGCGAGAGGAGTGCGTCTGCTACTAGGTCGGAGTCCACGAGGCCTACTATTTAGTATTGGCCACATACTGTGGTTTGATGAGGTCGATTGACACAAATCTTTTCTCCTTTTTTCCAGCAAGGGGCGGCAGAAGTACTGTTCTTGTTCCGTGGACGGCTAGGACAGTTACTGGTTGTCTGTAAGAAGGTCCAAATTCCTTCTTGTCCGCAATCTTCTCTCTGACTAGATCCCCAACTTTTGGGATCCAGACAGGCCTTGCTGGGACTGCCGGTGTTTCCCCAGTGGTGGTTGGCTTCAGGAACACGTTGCTTTGTTTCGATCTTAGTTCATTTAGATCCTGTAAAACAGCCAAACGATCTTTGATATCAAAGGGTTTATTTTCCACCACTGTGCCTTTACATTCGAGATCAGGAACCCACATTCTTGTCCCAAATAGGACCTCATATGGAGTGACCCCCCTAGAGAACTTCTTGGCAAATTATTTAATGAGCGTTGGACCCCATAAAGATGTTTGACCCACCCATCACCCGAACCTAATACTCTAGCTGTTATAGACTGCTTTATGTCCCGGTTTTTCCTTTCCACAACAGAATTTCCCTCAGGATGAAACGGAGAGGAGTACCGCAATGCTACGCCCAAACTGGCCATGGCTTCTTTGTAAGCCCGAGAGCTAAACGCAGGGCCCTGGTCAGAATGTAGTGTGCCAATTGCGTATGTGCCGATAAAGACTCGCAAATCTTTTATAACAGTTCGAGCGTCAGCCGAGCGCTGAGGCCATATCCATAGGAACCTTGAGCACGAATCCACTGCGACCATTATATATTTATAGTTACCGTCCCTTTGCAAGGGACCGCAGTGGTCCAGGTAAACACAAGCTAATGGTTTGTCTGAAATCAACAGGGGTGTCTGCGCAGGACGTTTCACTGTGGAGACTTTCATCTGTTGGCATATTTCACATTCCAAAACATAGTTTTTGGTCTGTTTCCTAATGCCAGGCCACCAATATCTTTGTTTAAGTAAAGATACTGTTGCAGAAACACCTGCATGGGCAGAGGCTATCCCTTCATGTGCTGCTAGGATTAGTCCTAATCTACGTTCCATGTTTGGAATTACCCTATCCCCCACTCCAGGGATTCGAGCAAAAGGAACGTTGTTTGCATCAATTACATAAGAGTACTTGAGTGGAAATTTCTTTGGTAACGCTGCACCACTGCCTTTGCTTGAAGCATTGACAGCCAACAATATCTCACTGTCTATTCTCGTTTTTGAACGAGTGATCGCAGCTACGGAAGCCGTCTGAACAGCTCCCTTTGCGGCTTCATCAGCCAATGAATTCCCTGCAACGTGAACGCCATCACGTTGATGACTCAGCGTGTGTATCACGTGAGCTTTTGGTAGTTCGTTTCTCAACTGAACTACTTGTTCCCAAAGCGTTTTATGCTTTATTGTGCCACCTTTTGCATCTTTGAACCCGTTTTCAAGCCAATTCTGTATATATTCATTATACGACTGAACACAGTAAAAAGAATCGCACACTATAAGTGTGGGGAATTCGCGATCTGTATTTTCAAGTGCCAGTTTGAATGCTTGTAGTTCAGCTCGCTGAGCTGTACAATCTCCTAGAGATTGAGTTTTAGTGACCATTGGTCTGAAGTTACCATCTTGCATGCGACCTTTAACGATTGCGCACGCTGCACTGTAAGCTTGCTTACTCCCTGTAGCGGGTTGTGCTGATCCGTCAGTATAAATTATAAATTCGTACTGATCTAGAGGCAAAATTTCAGTGGGCAGAGGACATTCATGTTCATATTGCAGGAACGCTTGTGTTTTTAAATCAGGATCAAAAACATATTCAACATCTGTTGCAGCAAGAGAATTAACCCATTGTATCCATCTAGGATGTAAAGCTTTTGCATTTGGAATGCTCGCTTTTGTAACCGCCTCTAAGGCTGGTACTGGAGTTACGACAATAATGCGTTTCCCTTGAGCTAGAGCTCTTTCTTTTGCTACAGCGGTTTGAACTGCTGTCAGTATTTTTTCTGTTGAAGTGAAGCGCATTTCTGCTTGTGTATACAAATGTGATTTGTATGCTATTGGTACTTTTTCACCCTCATTAAATGTTAAATAGGTGAATCCGCATTGACCCGAAATTATTCGGATCACTAAATTGCGTGTATTTACGCGTGTTTGTAAGTGATTTGTTGCTAACATGTTAGCTTGGAGTGAACGCAGGATTTCTGTGTGTTCCTGTGTCCAATGTTTTGTTGAAAAATCAGGTTTGATTAATTCGTAGAGAGGTTTAACCCTTTCTGCGTAATTTAGAATGTAAGTTCTTCCAAAATTTAGGAAACCCAAGATGGATTGTAAATTTTTCAGCGTTTTTGGAGGTTGGAGCAGCGCGCACTTTTCTAAAAAGTTAGCTGCCAGGCTCTTGCCTTCACTTGAAAGCTCATATCCTAGGAAAAGGACATTGAGATGGGCAATTCTGGATTTTTTAAAGTTGAATTTATAGCCTTCAGAGGCGAAGCCCAATATAATGGTACTCACCCTGTTCAAGTGCCTATCTAGGTCATCGTCTGTCAGATAGATGTCATCGACATATGACAATGCCTCATTATCATAAATTTGTAGTAACTCTGTTACTCTTGCTGAGAATAACCCCGGGCTGTTTTTGAACCCTTGTGGGAGTCTACAAAATTGACGCTGGGTCCCCATTATTGAGAAAGCTGTTAAGTACCTGCTTTCAGGTGCTATGTTTTGACAAAAGAAACCATTTGAAATGTCCAATGTGGTTTTATATTTTTTACGCACAATGTTATTCATTAATGCTGTACTATGTGCATTTTGCACTGCAAATGTTTTGGAACAAGTGTTCAAGTGTCTGTAATCCAAAACTAGACGATATGTATTGTCTGGTTTGGATACAGGAAACAAAGGATTGTTCATTGAGGAGGTGCATGTTTCAATCACCCCTTGGTATTCAAGTTGATCTAAGATCTCCCTGACCTGTTTTTTAGCTTCTTGCTTTATTGGGTACTGCCTTTGTGCAGTAGGTTGATTTTGTAGCTGTATTTTATGGTGAGGTGAGTCCTCATCCCATCCTACATGATTTTTGTATAATGCTGGGGCCTGGGCAACTGCCCATTTCCTGGCATAAGTATATTTTAGGTGAATTGGAATATGGTTGGAGAAGGCTGGCATAATGATGTCCTCGCCATGTGGGCACTCCCTGACAAAGTTTGGTGGCCAGTCCTTTTCTGCTAGAAGTATATCATAACCCCTTGAAAGTTTCTCCCAAAAGAGTATTTTCACTTTTCTTGGTATGTCTCCCTCCATTCGGAGTGTTATTTCATATAACTTTTGTGGAGTACTAACCCTGGTGTCTACAGTCTCTACTGTGATGTACTCATTCAAGTCCACTATCTCCAGAAGTTCCTTCAGGTTCTGGCGAGCTATTGTTACTTCTGCTGCACTGTCCAGCATTGTCTGAGCCCATTCTCCGTTCTTGAGCTGTGTTCTCAGTATTCTCGGCATGTCTGATCTTCAGACCTGCTACCTTCTTTTTGTGAATTGAGGTTTTGATTTATTTTTCTGAACGTGTTTATCGTCTTTGGATTTCACGCGTTCTTCTCTGTGTTCTGACCGTCCTCTTCTTTCTGATGTCTGTGACGATATCTGAAAGGTACGAGAGGAACGTGTATCAGTATCTTGATACCTGTCAGGTTTTCTTAAATTATCCCTATTCCTGAGGTTATACCTCCTTTCAGAGGGCTCCTTTTGAGGAGACCTACCTCGGGATTGAGAACGTGTCTCGTTTGAATTTTGTTTATTAGTTTCCCACTTCTTTTTAGAAGATGTAGGATTTTGTTTAATAGAGTCCTTCTCAGGACTTTCAGATAGTTTTGGCTTCAAAGGTTTTCCACCCAAACTATCTCTGCCTAATTCTGCATAAGATTGTTCTATTATTCTGGGTAGTTCATGTTGATGTTCTGTTACATCAAATTCCCTTAAGCGTTGGCGGATCGCCACTGATGCTGCCTCCCCTTTAATATTAGATAATATTATTGTTGAGACCTGGTCGAAGTTTTTCAGTAATTTCATACCTAAATTCAGAGCAGGTTCTGCCCCGTATTCGTTTTGAATTTGTTTCAGGACATCTGGTATTACTGCAATTGATGGAACACCATGTGTTTTAGTATAGATGGCAGCAAAGACTGCGCCCCAAGTGGTGCAGTCTTCCAGTTGTGGTGTGATCCCCATTGGTAAACAGATTGTTAGGATTCTGTGTTTCTCATAAGGGCTAGTATTTGGAAATACTGCTTCGATTTGAGTAATTTTTTGAGCTATCCAGAATGGAATTTGTTCACGTTTTGTGGGCATTTTACCCATGACTGCGTGTAAAGTCTCTGGAGTAATTTTTAGTGTATTCCCCTGTTGAGGGGTTTGATTTGGAATGGTCATTGGTGGTTGGACTGTGAAAGTCCGCATGACATATTGGACTAATTGTCTGTAAATTTTTATTAACTCTTGTAGTTGAGTAAGTAATTCCTCGTCTGACATTACATCGATGTCAGGATGAGGTGTGTAGCCGGCTAGAATCGGCCATGTTGCTCCTGGTCTACCTAGTGGACCGAGCCTGGTAATGTTTTTGTGATGTTTTAGGGCGCCTTTAAACCAGAGATTATGCTCCTGGTATGTGAGTGGAATTTCAATATCCTCGAAAGGAATATATTCCTCTGGTGGTTCATCTTCTTTAAAGAAGTGAAATAGTTTTGTTACTGGATTTGATTCTGGGAATACTATCCATGAATAGAATACCTCTGTCTGAAAGGATTCGTGTGCCTCTATCACGAAAACTGCTCTACCACCTCTTGGTGTTAGGCCGTGTTTTATAAGTTTTAGAGTGATGGCTCTTCTTAAGTTTGGAGGGATGTTTATAACACCCTCATCGGTTTCATTTAAACCTGTAAAATTAAAAGCTGTTACGACTGGGTCAGCCGCAGCTACACCGTTCTCGGTGCCATTATCCCCGTGTAGGACATTTGTTTTTTGAAAAATGTAGAACAAGTTTCAAGGAAACAAAAGATAAGGTGCACAATATTTTGGAACACTGTATCCTTCAACGTTGAACAAACCAAACAGCTAATATATATAGGATTTTTGTCCTATTTAGCTTTGGCGGATACTTAACCCTACCCACTCCAGACGTCTTATGGAGTATGTGAGTAGGGGTCTCTGAGAGAAAAGCACGACTGAGTTACTCAGTATCTAGCGTTAAATTAGTGCCTTACCAAACGTTGGGCGCCATGTAGTGTAGTTCCTATTTCCCTAATAGGCTCTGCGCATTGGAATAATATACCCTATAGATTTGACATAGGACTGAGGTCAGTATGTCCCTATCGAGTATATTAAACTTAATTACTTTGTGCCAGCTAACTCAGAGGCCACTAGAAACTCCTTGTAAACAAGAAGGGAGTAGTTTCTGGCAACCGCATAAACATGACAACTTTGTTTCCCTTTAGAATCGGAACACTCTCAGAATCGTGGAAACAATAGATAACAGTTTCACTCAGCTAATCGTGCATGCTTAGTTTCTTCAGAGTTACACAGAAAGAATAGACGGGCGTTTCAATAAAAGGATTTATTGAACAGTCTTGTTTCTCGTGTAAGAGATATGAGCTGTTATGATCACAAGACAGTATGCGAGATATATAATGTACAGCGTAAGCAGTAGAAAGAAATAATACTGCGCTAGCATTATCTTTTAGCTATGACACATATATTCATATACATAAATAACATAAGCTAAAAATGCGAGTACTCATAAGATGCTTCTCTAACTAGTTCTACCCCAGTGTACCTAACCTAAGTGTAGTGCAAGGTAAGAAGTAGGTGAAGTATTCTATAGTATTGTATGCTATAGTCTAGTATGCCAAGAGTCTAGTATGCCAAGAGTCCCTCTAGGTTCTAGTCAGCTCCATACCTTGAGAATGAGAGAGGTGGGAATCTCCTTCCGGGTCTCGAACTCTAACACCCCGCGAAGGGAGTCAGAACACTGGAAGCTGGATTCTCTGCGAGCAGGGATGACAGCGTCTCTTGTCAGTGCGTCAGGCCGGGACACGGGCTCCTCTAAAGTCGAGGTCTCCTCCTACTTGCTTGGGCAAGGGAAGGTATATTTATACCGGTAGGTGCCTTGGAATGTGAGCATTGACGTAAAGTCGGGCAGAGGAAGACGTCAGGAATGAACCCTTAAGGTATAGCGGTTCATGCATAATAAATGAGTTCTTGGAGAAATCAATAATCCTGTGCTAGGGGAACTCCCAAGAGCTTAAGGGTCTGGTTTCTAAGAACTCGTTGTGACGTTAGGGTGGACGGATGTAAGTGACCATGCCTGTATTTGGATAGCATGGCTAATGCCTAAATAAGGACTGGGATCTTATGCCTATATATGGGCAATGCGAATTGTGCCTATATAAGGACATGTTTCAGGAAAACCTATATACGGACACCTAAAGCGGAATACAACAGCTTGAGGTAGAGCTTGCCCCCTGTTCAAGAAGTCTCCGGAACAGCAAAGACTTGAAGTTCTTCTGCCCTCAGCACTGGGGACTGTGTGTTTTGTGCTGCAACAGAAGAAAAGCAACCCGACGACATCTACCACGCCGCTGCCGACTCTGTGTCCTGAAGGCACCGCAGAGGGCACCGCCGCAACGCCGCACCGCGACCCTGGTCTCACCGACGGCGCCTGCTGACACCGCCACCGAGCCGCTGCTCGCACGCGACCTGTGGGCACCGCACTCCGCACCGCCTTGCTGCACGATGACGCTTTGGCACCGCAGAGGGCACCGCCGCAATGCAGATCGCGACACTGGTCTCACCGACGACGCCTGCTGACGCCACCACCGAGCCGTTGCCCGCACCACGACCAGTGGGCACCGCACTCCGCACCGCCTCGCCTTTGTATCCCCGACGACCCCGCCCCACGCCAAAATCGATGCCGCTGCTTGCACCGTGGTTAGAGGGCACCACTCGCAAAGTTACATGACGCACCGCTCTCTTCCCGCACCGCAGCCTTGGCCTACCGATGCCGGCGCCATCGACTCCAGTTCATCAGCCGACGACAGCGCTTCAGCAACGACGCCGCCGCTGCTTGCACCGTGACCTGCCAGTACCGCGACGAGCACCGCCTTCATCTTGCACCGCGACCCTGGTCTCACCGACGACGCCATCTGATGCGGCCACCGAGCCGCAGCTCGCACCGCGACTTGAGGGCACCGCACACCGCACCGCTGCACTTCGCACTGCAGCACACGACGCCTGCCGACGCCAGTGCTCCTGACTTCAACAGAGAGGAGATCGATCTGCAACGCGTGTGACTTCGAGGGCCCCGACGACTCCTGCACCGACCTCCGGAACCGGCGCCTGCGGACGCCGTGCTTTCGGAAGCTCAGCGAGAGGTCGCCGACGCCCGCATTTCTAAAGGTACTGTTTGCGGGTCTTCCCGACACCGTAGCTAGCCCCGCGACGCCGCGGTCAGCCAGAACTGTTTGGATTTGTTTGCTCACGACGCCGTGATAGCCCCGGACGGAGCTATCGACATCAAGGAACTGTTTTTCAAGCATATTTTGATAACTGAAGATTTTTAAGTACTGTATAGTGGATTTTTATCGTTTTTGGTCTTGTCTTAAGTATATAAAAATATTGGATATTTTTCTAAACTGGTGTGGTGTCCTTTTGTAGTGCTTACCAATGTTCCCTCTAATTTTTTTCCTCTGTGTGCGGCAGTGTAAGGTCTCTGTGCGCTGCAACCAAGACTATGTGCGCCAGGAACCAGACCGCGCGTGGTGGTGCAGCTCCAAATATCATTCCAAACTTTTGCTTAAAAAAGTGAAGAGAGTGCATTTCCACACATGCAGTGCCACATGAATGGTCTTAAAGCAGGTTTTTAATTTAGATACACATGCCATGACATGAATTGGTTACACATTTGCACTTTCCTTACATTTAAATTATGAAATTTTAAAATTCGGACCATATTTGCCTACATTTTCTTTCAACAGCAATGGTTCTATATACTTTTAGTAGCAGATCTCAGTGAACTACCGTTGACAGAATGTCCAGAATGTGAACATTCAGCTTCTAGTGCCCTGTGGACCACAGTTCCCAGAATCCCGAGTGAAGAAACCCTCCGCCTCCAGTGTCAAAGAGCTTATAAATTCACAGGCTCGGAGATTGCCTTTGGTACAATTAACATCCTTTTTGTGCTATGGCAGCTGTTCTAAACAATGCAATGCACCCCTCCTTTGAAAAAACCTACAGAAAGCTGCGTTTTATAAAGAAACAACCTGCTGCGTGCTTGTTAGTAAGTGAAAACATCTCTGATGGGGAACTGGGGCTGGTATCACAGAACGTTCTTCTAACCCACGCTCCAAAGTTAGTGTTTGGTTACTTAAGCATTGCGATTGACATCTTTGCTCTCGCTCTCTCTCTTTGAACCACCATGGACTGCCTGATTTTCTCTCGTAGAAGCCAGTGTGTCTGTCCTTTTACCCTCTCCTTGCCAGTTTATCTGCAGACGGCTGGATCCTGGCTTGACCAAAAACATTCGACTAAATGCAGCCATTATTAGTCTGTCTTGGGGAATAGCTATTGGCTATAAGTAAACTAAATATACCCAATTAGCTGCATGCCTATTAAACCATGTTTAGCTGAGTGAGCACAAGCACTTTAGCACTGGTTAGCAGTGGCAAAGTGCAGAGTCCTAAGGCCAACAAAAGCAAAAATCCAGTACAAATTGAGGGTAAGTAGGCGAAACATTGTGGGGAAGGCCAACCTAAGGCTGACAGGTCTAAAATGCAGTAATTCACAAAACCTTGGCAAAATCCCACAGTTTGTAGAATTGTATCCATTTTTCCATTGACAATAGTAATGATCAACCCTGTTCCTATTAAGTTTCATGAAATCTATATTTGATGTTTTGTAACAACAACATTTTCATTGAAAAATCTTTCATCAACTGGGATGATCAGGAGCCTGCTGCTGTTGGTGTACCCAGGCACTCAGTGTCCCATATTGCCTTGCTGCACAGATGAAAGGAGGAGGGGCCACATCTGATTCCCCCATGCTGCACGCTTTCTAGCTCTCTTCCTCCTCCTGCAGCATGGGACATGCACGGGCCACACTAGTGCAAAGGGCCGGCCAAGGGCCGGCCCGTCCTGCAACCGTCAGCACCAGAAAGAGCCAGGGCAAGACCACCCCACTTGGCTCTATCATCAGACATCTACTGTTGTTCTTGGTAAGAGTGTTTAGTATCCTTTGGGTTTAGTTCTACGATAGCATATGTCTGATGGCCCGTCTGACAAGAGGTTCATGCATCCTCTGAATCAAGAGGAGAGATTGCTGGGTGCTTGCGGGTGAGCGTGGGCCAATGCTCTGTTGCTGTGCGGTAACCCTCGACCCAGACCCTTTTTTCCTCATGGCCTTTTATCAGACTAATCCTTGTTCTTCAGCCTGTTGGTTTGGACAAGAGCAATTGTAAGGTGTACTCCAGATACTTGGACCTTTGCATTTGGTCCCCTATTTAATTGAAGTGAAATGAACCAGGGTGTTGCTGTATGGCTGTGGATTTTGCCACTTGCATCATTTGAGGGTACAGTAACAATTGTGCCGGGAGGTGCCAACGCTGAGGATGGGATTGAAGTTATCCCTAACATCATGCCCACAGCACTGTTGTCAACCTGCGGCACAGGCCAGTTGTACCATTTCTATCATTTGAGGGGGACTCTGGGCCCCAGTGACACTTGCGTTATGAGGCGCCAATACTGAGGAGGGGATGGTGTTCTCCCTTACAATGTGCTTACAGCACCGCCAATTCGTGGTGCCGGACACTCGCACCACATAAGTGGCCTAATGAATTTTAAACTCTGTGTGTGACCTTTGATCACTAAATTGCTATGCAAATTGACCAGAGTGCCCTTGGAGTCCATTGATTTTAACCTAGCCCTCTTTTGCAAAACTGCTTAAGACTTCATTCCAAAAGGGGCCCATCATATTACGTGAAAGAGTAATTTCTAATAATATTCCACTTGGGCGTATTTTGAGTGTTTCAAGTTGACCCACTTGCAGTCTGCCCATTCAAAATCTCAGTGCCTCGCAGCTGTGCACTGTTAAGAAAGAAAACAAGCATCGGCATAGCCAATAGGTCTCGCCTTTGGGACCTTATAAGTGTTTCGGTATCAAGCACAATATCCTTGGTGCAACAACATCAACTGTTGCATGGCTAAACACTTATAAGGTCCCAAAGGCGAGACCCATTAGCTATGCCAATGCTTGTGCTATTTGCTCTTGACTAAACTGAGCAGAGATGTTTTAAGGCATGGGCAAAGTGGGCCTCGGCCCAGGGTCCCAGCCTTTCAGGGGTCCCCCAGATTGAGCCAGTTCTGTTAAGCAGAGAGTCTTGCCTTAATGACCTTAAATAATTCTTAAACAGATTGTTTTAAATATCTTTCCCCTTTAATTTATTTTACTGTGGGTGGTGTAGTGGAGTCTATTACAGACTTTTGCAGAGAAATGCTTCTGTTTTTCAGCACCATGTAACATCCATTAAAAAAATACTTTCGATCAAAACAGGACCTCACATATGAGAAATGGGAGAGGTCACAAATGTTATTTGCAATTAATATTAGTTAGCTGCTACTGTTTTATAATATTAAAAATACACACCACTATCCCTGAATATTAGATGGAACACATTTAGAATTTGGACCAGTGTGCCTGTGCACTGTCAGTGACCAGGCCAAAGAGGAAATGTAAGAGCTGAAATTGGATCAGAAATTCAAAGCTATTCTGAACAGGGCCCCAGAAAATACGCTTGGCCTAGCCCCCGCACCCTCCCGAAATCCTTAAGATGTCCCTGACTGTGCAAAAACGTCACTTTAAATAATGTCCAATACTTACATTAATTTCTTATGAAGTGTCCCCGTAAATATTACGTTTATCTCTTTTAAGAAAAAAACGTTATCAAGTTTAATCCTTGCTGTTACTTAACCATTTAAGTACCAAGAACGGTATACAAATGTCACTTTTATGGCGAAGAGATGGGGTAGAGTTTTTTTGGGCTCAGGCGCTAGTTTCAACACTTTTTCCTTGCATGGTGAGAAAGTGTCTCTTTAAATGCCGCACGTGTGAGCCTGTGCTCATGGGACGCAGCGTTAAGTGTTTGTACAACCCATTCACATAGCTGCCAAGCGTCGGCTCATTCAGGGTAATTATCAGCCCCATTCAGGGCCCCGTTTTAGGAGGGTCACACCTGGAAAAGAGCAGTCCTCGCCGCTGCATTACAAAGGAAGGGCTCCAGTCGCCAACCTGTCTGCAGAGAAGGCCGGGCGAGGAAGGGTGTGGATGAGAGCCAGGCCCGCAGTTAGGAAGTTCTCAATTACCACACCAGAGACAAGATTATTTTATGGTCATGACGTTTGATAGTGTGAAATGTAAGAGGCTGTAAAAAAGATGAAGGTGTTTTTGTTCACCTGAAAAGGGAAAAGTTTGTAACAATTTACGCATATCAAGGGTGTCACTTACCATAATGCAAGTTTGGAAAATGCCCCCTGGTTAAAAGTATAAGGCAGTCGTAATCTGCGGAAAGTGGGCTGCTCGCACTCTTGGGTCCGCTCCGGTGTCACTGCACCTGCTGCACAGTGGCCACGCACCTGAATGTATTGTTGCTGTTTGATAGTTATAAACCGAATGCACTGTAAGCAGCATGACACGGGTAATATTTTTATAATTTTAAAGAGACTATACTATATTTACAAAAAGAACCGAATTTTGTCGTGGTTTATTTTTAAATGACAGGCTCAAAAAACTCAATGTGATCGTTTGTACTGTCGAGCAACGGCGGTTGTTGACGTGGAAAGCAGGTCGGATATTTCGGTATCCTTCTTCCTTCTCTCTAACTTGAATGATGCAGAGCGGGGGTCGGGCTGGCGCCTGAGTGCCATTACCTTCAATTAAGCGCGCTCTCCTGTCTCTGCTGCCAGTGGTCTGGGCTAGCGCAGGACTGCTCCACTTCTATCGTCTGTCGCTTCAACGCCTGCGGGACTGATTGTGGGCCTTTGAGTTAGTATTCATGTTAATTGCAGCGCAAGTGTGCGCTGCAATTAACATGAATACGGTCTCGCAGGATCAGATGTTGTTGTGTGTGCGCTAAATACAGCACACTGCGCGCTTAGTTTGACTTCGGTGCGCGCGGCTTATTGGGAACAGTGGTGCTTACACTGTATTACTGTGGGTTATGTGCAAATGCTTTACACACTGTGTTAGATTTGGGGGTCTCTAGTTGGCAGAGGTAGGTACCTTTGTCCAAATAGGGACCCTTGCGTCTAGTCAGGGGAAGGGGGATACACTCCTAAAATAACCCCTGCTCACCCCCTTAGTAGCTTGGCACGAGCAGACAGGCTTATCTCAGAGGCAGTGTGTAAAGCATTTGTGAACACATACAGTAATCAAGTGACAACACTACAGATGGACACCACACCACTTGTATATTAAAAATAAGTATTTTTATATAGACTTAACACAAGACCACAAACGACAAAAATCCACAATACTGTACTTAAAAATGGTAGAATTAGCTTAGTTCTCTTTGGATGGTAAATGCGACACTGAGTTCAATGTACCTTTGGATGCGTAACGCTATACACCGAAAGTGTTGCAGGGAAGGTGATGCGTCGGTTCCTTACACGCAAGAACGGTGATGCGTCGGGTCCCTACTGATGCGTAGGGGATGCGTTGGTTCTTCTCCGCGTGGGGAGGTGATGCGTCGGTTTCTTACTGCGCTTCCGTGGCGATGCGACCAGCAGTGCTGTGATGCAATGAAACAAAATGGCGTCTTCTTCTTGATGCGACAACGATGCGTGCACACCCGACGGCGTGCGGCGAATCAACGATTCTTCTGAGCCGCGACAGGCCCTGCGACACGCTTCTCTGGTGATGCGACGGCGTCTGCTGCGACGGCGACACTCTTCTCCAGGGATGCGGGGCGCCTCGGTGATGCGATGCGGCAGCGGCGGTACGCTTTCTCAGCGATGTGACGACAGCGGCTACAGCAGCGACACTCTTCTCCGGTGATGCGACGGCGTCTGCTGCGACGGCGACACTCTTCTCCGGTGCTGCGAGGCGCTTCGGGTGATGCGAGGGCGACAGCGGCAGTGGCGGCACGCTTCTCCGGTGATGCGACGGCGTCTGCTGTGACGGCGACACTCTTCTCCAGTGATGCGACGACAACGGCTGCGGCGGCGTCACGCTTCTTCATCTTGAGTCGCGCTTCCAGCTCCCAGCGACACGCAGCCTCTCAGAAGGCCCAGCTCAACAGCAGGCACTTCAATTCCCAGCAAGGGAAGGCAGGGGAGCTGGTTGGTGAAGTCTGTTGTCCCTGACACTTCAGCAGGAGGCAAGCTCTATCTCAAGCCCTTGGAGATCCTTTACAAGTTGATGAAAGTACACACAAAGTTCCTTTCTCCTTTCTTTGGCAGTCAGGCAACCACTGCAGGCCAATCCCCCAAACAGCACTCAGCTTAGGGATAGTCTCCTCCTCAGTTTCTCTGGTTCCTCTCCTCAGCAAAGGTTCTTCTTGTTTCCCAAAAGTGATCTAAAATTCTGGGGTTTGGGTCCCCTCTTTTATACTCATTTTCCCTTTGTTCTCTGAAGGCAGAGAGGCCTTTGCCTAGTCCAAACCAGTTCTGGTCAGTCCTGGAGCACTTTGTTGACAAGACTCCTTCTTTCCTTTCACAGTGTAGGCCAGGGACATCAGACGCACCACAGGAGGTGGAGCCAGCATTGTGGAGGGAAGGCACAGCCCTATTCAGGTCCCAGGTGCAACTCCTCCCACCCATCTCCATGCAGATCTCTCTATTCAGCCCTGTGCTGACTCACCCTGTCTCCTGGAATCCCCCAGCCCCTGGCACTCAAACTCCAGACAAGGAATACACAACCTAGCAGAGGCAGGCTTGGATAGTTAGACAAGAAAATACCTACTTTCTAAAAGTGGTATTTTCAAACACAGAATCTTAAAACCAACTTCACTAAAAGATGTATTTTATCATTCTGAGTTCAGGCATACTAAATTCGTTTTTCTACCATGTTCCTTGGGTCAGTTAGGATTATAAGATGTAATAATCAAACTGCCCATTCTGGCCTATGGGGAACAGGTAGCCTTGCAATAGTGAAAAACGAAAATGGCTGTAATTCACTATTAGGACATGCCACACACACCAGGGCATGTCCTACCTTATACTTACAATGCACCCTGCCCTTGGGCCTACCATAGGGGTGTCTGATATGAAGAAAAGGGAAGGTTTAGGGACTGGCAAGTGGGTGCACTTGCCCAGTCAACATGGCAGTACCAGACTGCACACAGGCTCTGCAATGGCAGACCTGAGACACACTTTTACAGGCTGCTTCTGTGGGTGGCACAACCAGTGCTGCAAGCCCACCAGCAGCATTTGAGTCACAAGCCCTGGGCACAACCAGTGCACTGTACTAGGGTCTGGCAGTAAATCAAATAGGCCAAACATGGAGTCACTAATCCATACATCAATTTATAACAGAGAGCATATGCACTTTAGCACTGATCAGCAGTGGTAAAGTGCCCAGAGTCATAAAACAGCCAACAACAGGTCAGAAAAAATACAGGAGGAAGGCAAAAAGTTCAGGGATGACCCTGCAAAAAGGGCCAAGTCCAACACACTGCCTCTAAGATAAGCCTGACTGCTTGTGCCAAGCTACCAAGGGGGTGAGCAGGGGTTATTTTAGGAGTGTAACTCCCTTATCCTGACTAGAGTGGTGGTTTCTGCCTGGCTTTGGCACATGCCCTAGCCTACCAAAAATCCCATTTCTAACACACTGTTATTCCATCGGAATCTTGGGTTGCCCATTTTACTGAGCTTTATGCTGACCCTTATTCAGGAAACCAAGAGATCCATGATTACAATCTTTTAGTCCCTCCTCAGCCTCAGATTAGCAGCTCAAATGTGCACCAGTGTTCCGCAAAGTATTCTGCGGGTCCAGTCATTGAACTGGAAGAGGTTATGCGGGCTGTGGCTAGCTGTCCGTTTGGGCGTGCTCCTGGTTCAGACAGGCTTCCCTCAGACATGTTTAAAGGGAACACCCCACTGTGGGCCCCTTTACTGACAAAAATCCTCAATGGCGCCCTAGTGACTGGCCCTCCTAAGAACTGGTCCCATGCGACCATTGTTCCTATTTTTAAAAATGGGTGAAAAAGCGACCCCCACTGTTATCGCCCTATTTCACTGATTAATTTTACTGCGAAGATTATGGGTCGAATTCTGTTGGACCGAGGAACTTAACATACTCTTGGATCTTCAATTCGGCTTCCGATCCGGCCTTGGTACAGTCGAGCAGTCCTTAAATCTATATCTGTTAATTGCCAAATACACTGTGGCGAAGTGTGGTAATTTGTATTTGGCTTTTATGGATCTGAGTTCTGCTTTTGACTCTGTAAACAGGTCCAAATTGTGGAACATCATGATTTATATGGGGGTAGATCTCTATCTTGTTAACTTTCATAGAGATCTGCACAATGATGTCACTGCTGGCATAAGGTATGGTCCAGGCAGAGAAATTACACCATCTTTCAGCTTGGCTATGGGCATACGCCAGGGCTGCATCCTGGCTCCTTTTCTATTTTCCATTTACATAAACAGCCTGAAGGATAAATTGGTTAATCTCAGGGTTGATTGCCCTCGTGTAGGTGTTCAGAGTATCCCCACACTAATTTATGTGGATGATACAGTCCTAATTGCTAGGACTGCTGATGGCTTACGTCTGCTTGATGGTTTTTGCGAGTTTATGGCCAGTTTAGATCTTAAGGTCAACCAAAACAAGACCCACATAATGACTTTTGGGGAAAGGAAGAAGGATAATGTTTTCTTTGTAGTGAACAACAAGAAGGTCGGTTCCGTTCCCACTTTCATCTACCTTGACATCCCCTTTGACACCCGACTCTCATGGGGACTGCTGAAGATCAGTAGAGCTGCTGCCTTCTCCCAATCAGTGGAGGCTGTCCTTAACTTTGCCCGCAAACTTGGTCAGAAACCAATAAAGGGACTCTCGAAAGTCTACAAAGCCAAATGATGTGCCATTGCTTCATATGGGGTAGGTGTGGGGGCATTGAAGATCAGGGGGCCCTTGAAAAAAATTGAGAATAGTTTCATCAGAAGATTGCTAGCTGCCCCGCAAAGCACAAGTTCCTTTGTTTGCCACACTGAGGTAGGGATTGGTTATGTTAGCAAACTTATTAAAATTCAACCCCTCCTTTTGTGGCTTAGAATCTGGACCAAAAGCCAGACATCTTTTAATAGGGCTGTGCTTGCAGACTGCTTAACACTCGACCACTGCTTGAGTATTCCTTGGTTGAAGTACAGACAGAATCTATGTTGTAGCATGGGACAGGAGGACTTGTTTACCTTTCCTAGCACTGCTTTAGCCAGCTCTAATAGGACTTTGAAGTATGCATTTTTAGAGGGATGCCTGGAGAACAGAATGCAGAGCGCTGTAGACAAACCAACGGTCCAGTCTATATATGGGGATTTGTCCGGTCGAAAGTCCTGCGCCATACTTAGTATGGGTGGGAAACTTACACCATAAATATTTACTGATGAGACCCAGGCTTTGCATGGTGCTCTTTCTTGCTGCTTTTCCATCACAAGGCAATTATTTTTCACAATTCCCTTTATGCCCACGTGATGACCATTCTCCACAGACTACCTTACATTTTATCTTATTTTGTAAATTTCACTCGTTGCTGAGGAAATGTTACTTGCTGCCCATTTTCAGGGCGGCCAACATTTGTTACTGTAGAGCTGCCTTTATTTACCTGCAAACCTTACCCACGATCAAGATTTGCTTCTTTGCTGCTACATGTATTGAACATGCTATTAAGCAGAGGGCTACAGTTCTTATATGATGTTTTAGGAATTTTATGTGGTTATTATGGATTTTATCTTGATTTTTATGATAGATCGTCATGCTTTTCATCGTAGAACTGACTGTCCTCAATATGTTTGTTTCTCTGCTTAGATTACCCAGGGGGACATAGCGGACCCCTAACAAGCTTCCTTTTAGGACTTCTTTTGAGGTTTTTGTTCCATTGGTTTTATCTGAGATTTGTGGCATTCCATTTGACGACTAATGTTGTATGACTATTTATTTATTGCTATGAATTGGATGATTTTCTATAATGTTTTTTAATTATATATACCGTTCTGCTTTGTGCACTTTTATGGTTCAAATGAGACAAAATAAAGTTGATTTATGATTATGAGTGACTTACCTGGCCCTCTGAGTCATCAACCCTGCTTTATCTATGTGTATGCTTGCAGTTGCAATCTATACTGAGGGCGTCAAGAATATGTGGTCTGAATTTGACACGTTTTCACTGCTTGCAAACAGTGTGTGGACCTAAAAAGTATCACATAATTTACTCTTCCCTTCACTCTTAAACAAACATTTGCAATGCAATAGGTCTCGCATTTGTCAGAGTTACAGCTATTGGCATTGTAAATGACAATGTCTTATTCATGTGTTTTGGTTTGGAGTGTAGTGGCTGTATGAACAGAGCTGCAGCACTGCCTAGAGGACAGGATAGGTAGGTTTCTGACAAATCGCGCCCCAAGTGCAGGTAGATATATTATAAAATTACACACCCTTGGAAGAAGGAAGAGAAAACATAATATAGGAAAAGAGTGATGGAGGAAGAAAGCATGAACTAAAAAGAACTAGTAGGAGTATGATAAAAGGACTGGAAGAAGAGGCATGAGATGGAACCAAGACTAAGCAGTCTTGGGTATTCAGCAACCCCAGAATTCTGCAGCAATGATGGCAAGTCTCCTAGGAAAAACTTTGGGCAATGTACTTAAAAGTTTACAAATTCAGCACTGGAATGTTGTGCTCTAAGCATCTCCTATAGGTGTGCATCAACAATCCCCACAGGTGGGCTTGGAGGTGCAATGGATTGAAGCGGTCAATGGGTATTGCAGTCTGCCCAGTTTTATACCATAAGTCATTACCCTACCATTATTCAATTTCAATTTCAAAAAGCTTTATTCGATTAAAAAATTTCAATCATAAAAGCACAAGACATTAGAAAACATTAAAAACATATTAACATATACAATGAGTCATAAAAAAGATAATTCATTTTTCCTACATTACATTTTAGTAATGACTTCTGCCACAATACTTAGGATATTAGCCAGTGCACATTAAAAGGCTATGTGGTCGATGAATCTTTCATCATCTAGGAGTTGTAATTTACAAAAGGTGGGTCGGCATTGTCTAAGGCCTAACACTTTCAAAATCGGCAGGATCCACCTTTTCCTTAATAAGGAGTAAAAGTACAAAAAAAAAATATTTGAATGGTGGTCTGGGCAGATAGATCCTCACATGGGCATAAGCCCAACGTGCACGACCAGTCGTTCACAGTTGGGAATGTAACCATGGTATGAAAATTGCCCAGTCTAAATCGTGTCAGTAACATCCTGTCATAACTCCCTTGTGTATACGTTAGGTATGGCTGTATCCCTACTTGCGTCAGAAGCAATTGGTTTTCTATGACAGAGATTTTGTTATTGTTACTTTGAAATCTGACCGTCTCCAAGTGCTTCGCACAAGTGGTCTTTAGGTCTTTCCTGGTAATGGAGCCCATGCACTCGGGATTACTGAAGTATTCCGGGCAGCCGAGCTTGGCCACAAAATCTTTGACATAATTCAGCCAAGGGATGCGATTTGCCCGCTGCATATTAAGGCAATCGTTGATTATATCCCGATTAAGGCCGGTGGCTGTACTGGTCCATATTTTATACCACAATAGCACAGGTTGCATTTTGATCAGGTCTGACAAATAAGGCATTCCCAACTCAGCGTGGCAAATGTACGTCGCCATACTGTTTGGGGCTGCCAGCAGGTATCTTAAGAACTTGTTCTCTATGATTTGAAGTGAGTCCAAGTTGGCAAATCCCCATATACCAGCTCCATAGATTGCCGTAGAAATACATTTGGCTTTGTAAATTTTTATCATTTCGTATATTGGGCGCTGTCCCAACTTTCTAGCAAAGTTGACAAGCGCACCTGTAGCTTTTGCAAATAATAATTTTCTCGTGGTAATTGCATTTGCCCATGAACCCCTGTATTCAAAAACAATTCCCAAATAGGAAAAGAATTTGGTAAATTCAAGTTTCTTATCGTCAATAACAATGCCGCGACACTTAACTATAGGTTTACAGCACCTCGTAACGTATGTTTTCGAAATGTTTACTTTAAGGTCCAGACTGGACATATAGGTTACAAACCTTGTAACAATTTTCTGCAGCCCTACCTGTGTACGACATAAAACAACTGCATCATCTGCATACATTAGAGCTCCAATTGAACGTTTACCTATGCGAGGGGGATCTTGACATTCCTGTGACAATATTTCACCCAGACCATTTATGTACAATGTAAAAAGGAAGGGGCTAACACGCACCCCTGCCTGACCCCTTTCCTTACTGAGAAATTTGGGGTGCGCTCGCCTACCCTGCCATAGCGGACGCTGGCCTGTGCGCCTTGATATGTTTGTCTTAAAAAGTTAATAAGCAGAGCTTCAACGCCCATGATCTCTAATGTACTCCATAGCTTTCCATGATTAACACAATCAAACGCTGAACTTAAATCAACAAAGCATAAGAAAAGGTTTCCCTGTTTGGCATATATATATACTTCCCCCAGATCAAACTCGGGTTTAGGACCTGCTCTACTGTTCCAAGACCTTGTCGAAATCCATATTGGAGTTCTGAGATCACACCCCTGGTTTCAGCCCATGTCTGCATTCTATTTAAGACAATCCGTCCAACCACCTTCGCGAGAGAGTCCAGCAACGAGATAGGCCTATAACAGGCTGGATCGTTGCGGTCTCCTTTCTTGAAGATAGGGACTAATATGGACTCAACCCAGGTAGAGATGAATCCCTGTTTGCAGCATGCCCTTATGACAGAGGTTAATAGGGGGCCCCATAACAGGGGCGTGGCCTTGTGTAGATCTATGGGAATAGAGTCAGGGCCAGGGGCTTTTCCCCCCACACTCGAGTAAATGGCCAGTAACACCTCGTCCACGCTGATATCAATATCTATTGGGTAATAGTTCACATTGCTTGTCGTGATATCTGTACCCTGGCCTGTGTCAATGTTATCACTATATAGTTTAGAGAAGTGTGTTACCCACTGATCCTCCCCAATTGATGATTCGATTGATGGGCCGCCCTTGGGGGCCAGGAACGGGGCGTTTACAGCCTTCCAAAAACCTTTACTGTCATTTAGTTCAGATGCTTTATGGAGTGCCTGCCATAATTCTTTATTTATCGTCACCTTACGATCTCTAATCGTAGTTCTATATACAATCCTTGCCCTTTTCACCTCAGCCGGATCTCTAGGCAGTCTGTGCAGGGCGGTTTTTAAAGCTGCAAGGGCCTTGGTTCAGTTAGTATCAAACCAGCCTTTGTTGGTGTTATCTTGTGTTTTATGTACTCTCAGTAGATTCTTCCTTATGGCCCTCGTTATGTCCTGGAATGAATTGAGAATGTCAGAACCTGCAGCCTTATGGTCCAGGCAGGTTGCAAATTCATCTTTAAGGTTACTTAAGAGTGTCCTTGTTAACATGGCTGTGTCCACCCCCGCCCATTTGATTGTGTACCCGTTGGTTCCATTAAGGGCGATGTCTTGAACTATATGTTTTGTGGGGTCCCTTTTGGTTGTCATATTAATCGGCATATCCAAAGTAACACCGATCGGAAAGTGATCGCTAAAGGGAACAATATGGGTTTTGAAGTTATGCACCCGTTGGGCATGTCTATTTGAAACTAGCAAATAATCTGTGGTACTACCTACCCCACGTCCATTATATGTACTACTGAAGGCTGTCGGAGGAGAGCATAGTTCATTTGCAAAGCCCAAATCTGCAGAGTATTTAATATCGTTTAGTTGCTTTCTCAGACGTGAGTGTAAAAAATGGCTTAAGTCTTTGTCTTCCTCGTATGTTAGACCGCAGATACCACCCTTAGCGTGGGGACACAAAGCGATATTAAAGTCCCCGCCCCAAATTATGCAGGGATCCTTGTTTGTTTCCTTTTGTGACTTATCCAGATCGTTTCAAAGGTGCCTCAGGACCACCTCTATCTGTGTTACTGAGATATTATTATAGAAGTTCAAGAGGACTATGGAATGAAAGCTGTCTACATGCAGCTTTAGGATCTGATAGTAAGTATTACTGACCATAAAGTCAATTTTCTTGGCATTCAATCTGTAAGAGATATAAGTGCATATACCACCCTTCTTCCTACCATGTTTGGTGGGCACGGCGGGGGTAAAGAATGTTTTATACCCATTTAAGTGTTGTGCAGTGTCCACCCATGTTTCTTGTAAACACAAGACTTCAAAGGACTGTATAAATTCTAACCAGGCTGGGTTGGTAAGCTTAGGGATTAGTCCCGCCACGTTCCAAAACAATAAGTTACTCTTACATGTCCTACTCACTCCTAAGTTATTATTATTAGTGAGGTTGCGTTCAATCGTGGGTATGTGGACATTATAAAAGGAGTTTTCTAGAGGTTCGAGAGAGATGCACTTTGCAGTTTTTATTGGCGTTCTCAGCTCTACGTTCCTAAAACCTTCATGGAAACCAGTAGCAGCAATACTTGATTGATCGTTCACTGATGACCTTTGATTTTGATGTGTGAATGTATCATAAATGATAAGTGTTGAATTGGTCTCAATTTGGTGTGATCCCTTGCAACTCACTTGGTCTGGTTCGGCAGAAAACATTTGCTTTTCGCTGGTTATGTGTACCTTCATGGTGCTGCCCTCGTTATTAAGTCAATCTATATCTTCAAGTGATGGGAGTATATCAAACCTATTATGGGTTGGTATCCCAAATTGGTGAACTGGAGGATGTGTTAGGGCAATTTGCTGGGGGTGCTGTTGTAAATAGTTTTTAGGGGGGTAAAAATAGCCCAACGACAGTACATTTATTTCCCTATTTATCACATGCTCACTACCCAGTCTAAATAGGATCTCACGGGTCAGTTTGGGTGTTCTAAAAGTGAGGACTATACAATCGCCAGATAGTGACTTGTCCCTGCTCCCCACCCAGCCCACCCTTCTTGCCATTTTGAACTCACCAAACAATATCTCGGTTAGCCCGGTTTTAGTGCCGAGCCAGCAGAGAGCCTTGTTTCTCAGGGCCTCCCAAGATTCGTCCACTGCTGGAGAAAGCTGTGGTACATTTGCCAGGATGATGGTATAAGGGGTGGCCTCAGGTGGCAAGTTCAATCTGGTGTGGTCCTCGTTTAAGAACCTGGTACAAGGGGGGATCGCATGCGGGTTTGATCTACCTACAGGCTGTGTGGATGCTCCCGGCGATTTTTGACTCTGTCCTCGTTTATTGCCTTCCGGGGGATTAGCTGTACCATTTTTAATGTCAGTCCTGTCAGTCCTGAAGGGTTGGTCAGCTATTACCTGATTGTCGGGGGGCTTGGGGGTATCATGAATACATGTACTCTGTTTGCTTTTAAGAAGGTCTTCAATTACCACAACCCTAGCCAGAAGTTTCTCTAGGCTGTTTTCAATTGACTTTTGGAAGGCTTCCAATCTACTGTTGATTTTTCCCATTTCCTCCTTCTGCGTATTTTTATGAGTGTGTTGTACCTGCTGCCCTGTTCCCCCAGTGTAATTTTTAGTTTTCTTATTGATCTTCTTCTGTTTTTTTCCCACTATCTTGGGAATGTTGAGGTTTAGATCCTTTTCTGGTATTACTGTATTTATATCAGGGTTTCTGGGGCGCTTGGGGGGAGGTTGGCTCACTTCCTCAAGGTCAGATAGAACTATGGGGTCGGACACATCCTGAATGCACCCATTTACACATACCAATGAAATCTGGGTCAAGGGTGCATCTAACTTTGGGGGGCTACGGGCCGCGTGCTCTATGGTTGTAGACTCATTTAATTCTTCGCACGCCCCAATACCTTGGTTAAGGGTGATTTCCACTGTATGAATTTGTTTCTCTATGGTGTCTATTGCGCCGGAGAGATATTTCATAAGTGAAGACTTGGATCCCTTTGATCCCCCATTTGCCCTGGTTGTAGGTTCTGCTTTCCTTTTTCCCATGTCTGATGTTCCCCCTATAACCCTGGCTGTTTACGAGCCCCACTTGCGTCGATGTTACCTCTGTCAACAGTATGAATAGTTAACAAACACAGACAAGAAGCTGAATATTAACAGGTCAACTGAGTCAATATGAACCGAAAAAGTTCCAAGTGCTCCGTCTAACCTGTGGGAGGTTCAAGAATGGAAGTCGCCAAGGTCTTTATGCTTGTTCGATATCCGTGAGGTGGGAAAAAGCGGATATATCCAACAGAGAAATTCGTCGACCTCACTTTGCAAGCCCAGTAATTTCTGCAGGTGCGCCACTACCAACTCCCTTATGCCCTTCGAGTTAATTTACAGCAATGACATGCGCTGGAAAGCAATTACTTCAGTACACCAGTGTTAGACCTGGCACCATTGGCGTGGGTCTCCCTTCCATTTTTTTGCTGTTGCCTCTTATGTTTTTGCTGGTTTTAGATGCTTTTGGGCACTGTGCCACTAGTGTTCAGTGCCACAGTGCAAGTGCTCCCTATGGTAAATTGATGTATGGATTAGTGACTCCATGATTGGCTTGTTTGGCTTACTGTCAGACCCTAGTACAGTGCACTGCGTGTGCCCAGGGCTTGTAAATCAAATGCTGCTGGTGGGCTTGCAGCACTGGTTGTGCCACCCACCGGAGCAGCTTGTAAAGTGTGTCTCAGGCCTGCCATTGCAGAGCCTGTGGGCAGTCTGGTACTGCCATGTTGACTGGGCAAGTGTACCCACTTGCCAGTCCCTTAACCTTCCCTTTTATACATATTAGTCACCCCTAAGGTAGGCCCAAGGGCAGGGTGCATTGTAGGTAAAAGGTAGGACATGCCCTGGTGTGTGTGGCATGTCCTAATAGTGAATTACAGCCATTTTCGTTTTTCACTATTGCAAGGCTACCTGTTCCCCATAGGCCAGAATGGGCAGTTAGATTATTACATTTTATAATCCTAACTGACTCAGGGAACCAGGTAGAAATTCGAGTTTAGTACGCCTGAACTCAGAATGATAAAATACATCTTTTAGTGAAGTTGGTTTTAACATTCTGTGTTTGAAAATACCACTTTTAGAAAGTAGGTATTTTCTTGCCTAACTATCCAAGCCTGCCTCTGCTAGGTTGTGTATTCCTTGTCTGGAGTTTGAGTGACAGGGGCTGGGGGCTTCAAGGAGACAGGGTGAGTCAGCACAGGGCTGAATAGAGAGATCTGCATGCAGATAGGAGGGAGGAGTTGCACCTGGGACCTGAATAGGGCTGTGCCTTTCCTCCACAATGCTGGCTCCACGTCCTGTGGTGTGTCTGATGTCCCTGGCCTACACTGTGAAAGGAAAGAAGGAGTCTTGTCAACAAAGTGCTCCAGGACTGACCAGAACTGGTTTTGGACTAGGCAAAGGCCTCTCTGCCTTCAGAGAACAAAGAGAAAAGTAGTATAAATATTGGGACCCAGACCCAAGAACTTTAGATCACTTCTGGGAATCAAGACGAACCTTTGCTGAGGAGAAGAACCAGTAAGCTGAAGGAGGAGACTACCCCTGTGCTGTGTGTTTGGGGGTTGGCCTGCAGTGGTTGCTTCATTGCCAAAGAAAGGAGAAAAGGACTGAGTGTGCATTCTATCAACTTGAAGAAGAATCTCCAAGGGCTTGAACTAGAGCTTGCCTCCTGCCTGAAGTCTCAGGGATACAAGACTTCACCAACCAGCTCCCCCCTGAATTCCCTTGCTGGGAATTGAAGTGCCTGCTGTTGTGCTGGGCCTTCTGAGAGACTGCGTGTCGCTGGGAGCTGGAAGCGCGATGCGACGACGAGAAGCGTGTCGCCGCCTCAGCCGCTGTCATCGCAGAGGAAGCGAGACACCGCTGCCGCTGTCATCATCGCATCGCCGAAGCGCGGCGCATCGCCGGAGAAGCGGGACGCTGCCACAGAGGACATCGTCGCATCACCGGAGAAGCGCGTCGCAGGGCCTGTCTCGACTCCCAAGATCATCGAGTCGCCGCACGGCCGTCGGACGTGCACGCATCGCACCAAAGTTGTCGCATCGCAACCAAGACGCCATTTTGTCGCATCGCACCGGAGAAGAGTATCGCATCGAGGTGCCATCTTGTCGCATCGCACCGGAGAGCAGTAAGAAACCGACGCATCAACTCCCCACACAGTAAGGAAGCGAGCATCAACTCCCCTGCGCAGCAGTAAGGAACCGACGCATCCACTCCCCTGAGTGTAAGGAACCAACGCATCACCTTCCCTGCGACCCTTTTGTTTTCTTTGCGTTACGCATTCAAGGTACATTGAGAGTAAAGTGTCACATCTACAATTTGAGAGAACTGAACTATTTTATAACATTCTAAAGTCTATTTTTGAGTACAGTATTGTGGATTTTTGTCATTTGGTCTTGTGTTAAGTCTATATAAAAATACTTATTTTTATAAATACAACCTGTGTGGTGTCCATCTGTAGTGTTGTCACTGTATTACTGTATGTGTTCACAAATGCTTTACACACTGCCTCTGAGATAAGCCTGCCTGTTCGTGCCAAGCTACCAAGGGGGTGAGCAGGGGTTATTTTAGGAGTGTAGCCCCTCACCCTGACTAGACGCAAGGGTCCCTATTTGTCACAGGTACCTACCTATGCCAACTAGAGACCCCCAAATCTAACAACCAGTTTCGCCGGACTCACCCTCTTTTCTTGTAGTCCTTGTGAGGATGCAGATGTTAATGCGGTCTCGGACGGGCGCAGACGGGCCCGCCCTTGGCCCGGGCGCCGCCCGGGCGCGTCCCACGCTGCGGGGGTAGAGGCGGCACTTTATGCGCACAGGTGTTGCAGTGCCTCCCCCTCGTCAGCGGCAGCTGAAGGATTGCGCGTTGCACTCTGGGACTTGATGTTCCCACCAGGGTGATACTGGAACCAAAAATGTGCAGGAAGGGTGAAAGGCGGCTGCTTACGATGTTCCCTGGGACGGCGGTCTCACCAGGGATTACAATAGTGTCAGCAAGCAAAGGTGAGCCCCCCCGGCAGAGCCAGACACAACAGCAGCAATGACAGCGTCCCTACCATTATTAATCTAATTGACCATCCACTGACTGCTTGGGTGCAGACACATCAGCAAAAGTGGGTGTGTATCCGCATAGAGGGGCAAAACTACAGAAAGTAGCTGTACAGTGGTAGCCGAATGGTGCATCTCTCTGAGCTATGCAGATATACTGCTGCTAAAGTAGTATTTGTGGTTGTCACTCAAGGAAAGCCCTGTAGTGGCATCTAAGGGGCACAACAGGCAGGGATCCTTCTGTTGGTTTAGTGACCATACATGTAATTAATTACCAATAAGGTTGGTGCACAATTTAGTGTACAATAATTAAGCATTTGCACTTTTTCAGTTTCAATATTTTCTCCAGAATTATTTGTGTTTTACAGTATTATTTTAATCTTTGTTAACACAAAGGAGATCCCCATGTGCCCCATGACTCTTAAACCCATGTAAACAGTAATGAGTCAAGTATGTGCAAACAGCTATTTGCAAAGTCTATATCTGGTGTTATGATACGAAGAGTAAATGGCATATTCTTAAAGAACTACCTAATGATGTAAATGTTTCAAAGTGTTTTGTCACTTTTTTTTTTTTTGAAAACGTATTTTATTGTCAAATTGCACATATGTTGCAGGGCTCTGCACTCCAGAGACAACTGCAATATCAAACCTTACATCAGCCGGGAAGCAATCGACTTTTTTAAGAGAACAGCTAAAAAAAACATGACTATGCATAAAAAGCTGAATTTTCCCAAGAGGATCCCCACCCCCCAACTCCCCCCCTCCCTCGCCCGCCCCCCAGAGTCGCACAATGTCTACAGAGTCCAGTCCACGATCAACCTTTATAAAACAGAAAAATATTAGCATATGTACACCAAGCCCCCCCCCCACCCTGCACCACAACAAACCCATGCGTCGCCATCATTTAGTCCCCCGGAGGGTCCTCTGCCACAACTGGAGGCTCCAGCCACAGGCCCCGGTATTCCGCCCAAAGCTTCCATATTTTATAATGCTTACGTGGGCATCCCCTGGCAACAAAGATTGGCTGTTCCAACCCCATACAAAAGTCCAGACCATTTTTCCACGCTGCCACAGATGGGGCCCGTGGGTCCTTCCATGCCTTAGCTATATCCCGTTTTGCCAATGTGAGGCCAAGTTGCATAAGATGTCTTTTATATACATTGCCCCCTACCCCCTCCATGACGTGCAGCAGGGCGAACTGTGGCGTACGTGGGAGCCCCCACCCCAACACCTCCGACAAACAGGCAAAGACCCCCCTCCAAAACTAGTCCAGGGATATGCAGTGCCAGACGGTATGTAGAAACGTGCCCTCCTCCCGGCCACACCGAAGACACTCCGGGGAGGCAATCAGTCCCGCCCGCCACAGTCGAGCCTGAGTGAAGTAGACCCTGTGTAAGTATTTAAATTGAATGAGGCGGAGACGCATCGCTATGGCCGCACCCCGAGGGGCGGCCAGAGCCTCCCTCCAATCCTCCTCTTCTAGTGTGCCTACATCCTCTTCCCATACCCCCCGGAGCCTCTGTAGCGTAGGGGAGCAATGGGTAACCAGGGACTGATAAATCCGGGATATCTTCTTTATCTCCAGATCCCCCATAAACACTTTTGCCTCCAAGGGGCTAAACTCAGGGAGAGATTCCAGACCCCTTAGGCTAGGGGACAGTGCATGACGGAATTGGAGGTATCAGTAGAACTGGGACCGGGGCATGCCAAATTCCACTTGTAAATCTTGAAAGGACTTGAGTGTCGTGTCCCTCATAACATCCCCCAGGGTCGAGATGCCTATAGCAACCCATCCCCGGAAGCCCTGTAGGGCCGCGATGTCGGGCAGTCGCCCATTATGCCACAGGGGGGTTTCTCGGGTCAGGGTATTCCACCACCCCATGCGACGCAGTGCTTGCCGCCATATTTGAAACACCACCCGTGTGGCCAGTGGCAGCGCGCCCCGTAACGACGCCGAGTAAAGAATAGTGTGTAGTGTGTGGGACCCCATAAGATAACGCTCCAGCGCATATGCCGGGTCGAGATGCCTATAGCAACCCATCCCCGGAAGCCCTGTAGGGCCGCGATGTCGGGCAGTCGCCCATTATGCCACAGGGGGTTTCTCGGGTCAGGGTATTCCACCACCCCATGCGACGCAGTGCTTGCCGCCATATTTGAAACACCACCCGTGTGGCCAGTGGCAGCGCGCCCCGTAACGACGCCGAGTAAAGAATAGTGTGTAGTGTGTGGGACCCCATAAGATAACGCTCCAGCGCATATGCCGGGTCCTCCCTGTCGCCATACCACCACTCATTAAGGACCAATAGGTGCGAGGCCTGGTAGTATAAAAGAATGTCCGAGGTCGCCAGTCCTCCGCAGTAGGTGGAAAGAAAGCATGTGCGCAGCGCTACACGCACAGCTCCCCCCTCCCACAGGAACTGCCCAAGCACAGAATTCACCAGCCGGAACCATTTGGGCGGGATCGGGTACGGGTGATTCTGGAGCTGGTAAAGCAACTGAGGAAGCGCCACCATCTTAAAGATTGCTGATCTACCATAAAGTGTCAGAGGCATGCGCGACCAAGTCCTAATATCTGCACGGACTCGCTCCCACACCGGCTCCATATTTCGCTCCCAAGAGATGGCTGGCACCTCCGAGATGAACACCCCCAAATATTTGAGGCCCCCACCGCTACCTGAAGCGTGGACGCCCAGTTGCCTACCTTCGTCCGATCCCCCAGAGCCCACAGCGTGGATTTGCGGGGGTTCATGTACAACCCCGACGATTCCCCAAAGGTCTGCATGATCCGCAGGAGGCGTGGCCCCGTTCTGTCCAGAGCCGTAAGGAAAAAAAGGACATCGTCCGCATATAAAGCAATCCTGTCGGACAGCCCCAGAGCCCACTCAAAGCCTCTGATCTGTGCATCTATGCGTACCCACGCCGCCAACGGCTCCATAGCCAGGGCGAATAAATACGGCGAGAGGGGGCACCCCTGCCTGGTGCCACGTCTGATAGAGAAGCTGGAAGAGACCGCTCCAGCCACCCAAACCGATGCTGTCAGGTCTGTATATAGGAGCGTCAGGTAGGACAAGAACTGGGGGCCAAGATTAAGCCGGGGCAGCAGTGCGAACAAATAGACCCAGCTCAAAGAGTCGAATGCCCTGTCTATGTCCGCTAGGAGGAACGCCGCCTGTTCCCCGGTCTGTCGGATAGCCGCCATCGCCACATGTGCCCGCCGTATATTATGCCTGGTCGCCCTCTGGGGCATAAATCCGGCCTGGTCCGGGTGCACAAGTGCTGAGATGTGGGGCAGGAGCCGATTGGCCAATGCTTTGGCCAGGACTTTGGCCTCCACGTTCAGAAGGGAGATGGGATGGTAGGAGGCATGCTGCTCCGGGGGCCGACCCGGCTTATGGAACACCACCACTTCCGCATGTCTCCAATCTGGGGGAAGCCTACCCTGTTCCCTGGCCTCCTCCAAGGCCGCCCGGTAGTGAGGGGCCAACTGCAGATTGTATCGTCTAAAGAATTCGCTTGGGGACCCATTGGGTCCAGGAGCCTTCCCAGAGCTAAGCTCACCCAGGGCCGTACTTAGTTCCTCGTCTGTTAGAGGGAGTTCCAGCCGGTCACGCACCTCATCCGACACCGCTTTGGGCGGCAAGTCCGCTATGAACTTGCCCACCATATACTCCGGTAGGCACTCCCGGGGGGCATAGAGCTCCGCATAATATGCAGCGAAGCTCTCCGCCAAGGCCACCGGGTCTGTAATCGGAGCTCCCGCTTCATCTAATATACCCGGGAGGGCCTGGGCGTGGAAGGTGCCCTGACAGAGCCGGTGCAGCATCTTGCCAGACTTGTCCCCCCACTGACATATCCTGCTACGCGTTGCCAGCCAAACCTGTCGAGCCTCGTCCATCAGGAGGGCAGCATAGGACTGTTGCGCCAGGAGCAGCTGCCTCACCGCCTGCCCCTCACCTGCCTCCCGGCTCTGGCGCTCAAGCGTCTCCACCGCTGCCTCGGCCCGCACCAACTCCGCCCTGCGCTGCTTACGGGCCGCTACGCACCAGGCTATATCTACCCCCGCAGGGTGGTCTTCAAAGCTTCCCACAGTGTCCCAGCACTGGAGACAGACCCCTCATTGACGATGAGATAGTTTGCAATGGCCTCGCTCATATGTTTCCCGTAGTCCTCCTTTTGTAAGTGCCACACCGAGAGGCGCCAACGGAATGGCTGCCGCCCCCTGCCCAACCGAAGGTCAACGGACACCGGGGAGTGGTCCGAGAGCCCGCGAGGAAGGATCTCGGCCGACGCCACCCTACCAGCCATTACTCGGGGAACAAAAATGTAATCAAGTCTGGAAAAGGAGTTATGGACTGCTGAGAGATATGTGTACTCCCGCCTGTCCCCATGGACGCGCCGCCATGTGTCCACCCAATCTAGGCCCACCGCCATATCATGTAGTTTCGTGGTCTGGCCACCACCCGGGCCCCCCCCAATCCTGTGCCTGTCCATGGCTACATCCATAACATCATTCCAGTCCCCGCCCACCACAGATAACGCATCGGGCATGTCGGCCCATAAGGTAAACAGCTTCTCCACCATTGACCACTGTAAGGGGAGGGGCGTAGACGCAACCCAGTATCAAGGGAGCTTCCCCGACCATACCGCGAATGAACAGGTAGCGCCCCTGCGAGTCAGCCTACTGTTTGGAGTGTACGTATGGGATTCTTCGGTGCACTAGAATTGCTACCCCTCTCGAGCCCCTCGTAAAGCCGGCATGGAAAACCTGCTGGTACCCATATCGCTGCAGACACAGGGCCTTCGTACCCATTTGGTGGGTTTCCTGCAGCAAGAGGATGTCGGCACTGGCCCTCTTTGCCTGACGCAGAACAGCGCCACGTTTAATTTTGTCTAGAACCCAGCGCACGTTCCAACTGACAATGCGGAGAGTACCCGGGGGCTCCCGTCCACCTTCAGAGCGACCAGCCATTAGGGAGCGGATAGTGCCATAGCACGGACGGAGGGTCATGGAAGCGCGTGTGTGTAGTGTAGTGAACCCCTCGTGGAAGTGCAACTCGTACCCTAGAACAACCCCCCCTCAACAAACCCCCCACCCCATACCTCAAAAACGCTGAAGTATCTGTCGCGGCAGGGTGGGCACCCAGTCCCCAACAGGGAGACGAGGGCCACCCCAGCCAATGGATCCCCATCGTACAGCCCTTGGCCTCAGGGCCCATCCCCAACTAGCATCCAACAGGTGGGGATGCAGCCCACGTTAAGACTCCCCCAACCAATTTAGTCCAAAGCATTCACACAAGCAGCTAGAAGAGCTCAGCGGCACCTCCTGGATAACATAATTCAAAGGTCCAATGCCTGCTGGCCAGGAGCAGAGCCCACGCGGGAGGAGGCCCCGCACGACTTGGAGCGTCGCCGGGATCTGGATCGTCTATCGCACCTTCGCTGCTGTCCTCGGAGTCCCTTCGGCGCGACTTCACTCGAGGAGGAATCTGACTCCCGCCCCGGCGGCGTGTGCACCCTCACTCGAACCGTTTCATCTGTCCATTTAAAGACTTCTTCCGGAGTATCGAAGAAGTGGGTGCGGGAGCGGTACACCACCCGCAGGCGAGCCGGGAACAAGAGGGCGTACAGCAGCTTGAGGTCTCGTAGTCGGGCCTTCGCAGCCATGAATGATTGACGTTGTTGCTGGACCAGCCGTGTGTAGTCCAGAAATATTAGGATACTGGCATTCTCATAGAGCAGGGGATCTTTGGCCCGGGCTTGTTTCAGTATGGCATCACGATCAAAATAATTTAAAAGTTTAGCTATCACTGGCCGCGGGCGGGCTGTCACTGGGGGTTTCTGGATCAGCGCTCTATGGGCCCGCTCCACAACGAAGCACCGGAACATGGCCTCCGGAGGAAGCCAGCTCTCAAGCCACTGGGTAAGGAAACGTTCCATGTTGCCATTTTCGCATCCCTCCGGAAATCCCACGAATCTTAGGTTGTACCGCCGGGCCCGTCCTTCTGCATCTTCAACCCGGAGCGCCAGACCCTTCTGAATATTCTCCATATTCGCTACCTTTTGCTTCAGAGTCGCAACATCGTCTTCTACTCCTGAGACGCGGGTCTCCGCCTCCGTAATGCGGGCTACTGCGTTTCGCAAGTCCTGGCGCAGTAGCATGACGTCCGAGCCCACCGCCCCGATCTTGGCGTCCAGCATGTCCCCGCATTGTCTGGGATGGCCTTCTGTTGACCCCCAGTAGCCCCAGCCACCGCTCCCGGGCTAGTGAACTTATTGATGGGTCCATGTTTAGTCGAGCCCCCGCTGCCCTTGTCCCTGGTCATGTCTGCCCTCAGCGGCTGCCCCACAGGTGCGAGCGAAGCCCCGCCAGGCGTCAACGCTGCGACTCCCTCAGTGCAAGCACGGACCGATCAGTCCGGGTCCCGAGCCGACTCCGGAGGGGAGGCACCCCCCGATTCAGGGCCAGCAAGCCTCCTCAGGGACCCACGTCCGAGGCCGCGCAGTCTTGCTGTAGGCAATACCCCTAGGGCCCCGCGGCCCGACCGACCGCCGATAAGGGTGTTCCCAGGGAGGTGAGCGCGTGTGGTCTGACTGACCGCCGACGCGTTTGCGTGCGGAGGCCACAGGGGATGCCCACCCGCGCCGCTGGCGTCACACCTAGGGGCTGCGCGGCCCGACCAACCGCCGATGCAAGTGACCCCTAGGGGGGGGAAAATGTATCAGGGGGGGAGAGAGAGAAGAACGGCCGAGGGCAGGCCCAGTAACAGGTCCCTGATCTCTTCCCCACGCGGCTCGGTTAGGCCACCGATCACCCGCAGCAACTCCCAGCATGAGGAAGGGCACCACCACCCCCCGAGGCTCCAATCACAGACGAAATATCCCGACAGCCAGGACGGGACCGCACCTCCCTCCCCACTCCTGCTGCCAGCTGCACCACCAAGTCACTAAGCGGCAGACTCGAAGGCCACCTCCGGGCCAGCCCCTGCCGTCCAGCCGGAGTCCTTCACCAGCACCCCCAATGGCAGCCTCAGAGCCGGGGCCGATGTCACCACCTGCAGGGCCCTCCCGCAGCGCACGCACGGTCCGACCGACCGCCGATGCGCTCGCGCGGACGGGCCGCGGGGGGGCCCTCACCCACGCCCCAGGCTACACTGATCTCCTGTCGGCCTCGCAATCTGCCGGACCACCGATGTAGCAGACCCCCGCGGGGAGAATGAGAGGAAAAGTCAGGCGGGGGAGGGGTACAGGGCCGACGGTAGGCCCCACTGCGCCACACCACGCGGCTCGAATCTGCCGCCGAGCTGCCCAAGCACACCAGACGTGGGGGAAAGCTCCACCTCGCCGCGCCAACGGCCACTGCCTCCGCCGAGGCGCTGGTCTCCAGAGAGCGCCCCAGCGGCCGAGGATGAACGGGCGCAGATCCCCGCTCCGGCCTCTCCCAGCCGCTCCTCACCTGCACGGCCTATGTCGGCCGCCGCGGCACCTCCTCCGCTCCCGGGACAGGCCACGCCACAGGATCCTCCAGCCGCAGCTACACTCTCGGCTGCCGTCGCCGCCTCGCAGCGCCGCTGGGCCGCCCCCGGCAGCCCACCGCCTTCCTCAGCCGATCGGGATCACTGCTGTTCTCCGGTTCCCCGGGCGCGAAACCCCGGCTCCTCCGCCTCGCCGTCAGGCCACACTCCACTCGGGCCCCGCCAGCTCGTCCAGCCGCCACTGCAGGTGCCCGAAAGTCGCACCGAGTGACCCCAGGGGTTTGTAGAGCTGCTGGGTCGTCACTGAGAGCCCTGAAAGGTCAGGGGAGCAAGGATAAATGCAGGATAATTGGCGGGCTGGACGGAGCTCGCTTAGCACACGTCCGCCATGATGGCTCGCCAAGCTACGCCCCCCCCCCCGTTTTGTCACTTTTTGACTGACACAAAGATCCTGAATAGAAGAATATATCAGATTTCCACCTCCATGCGTGCCGACTGGACACCTAGTTTGCGGGCACTGGCATTCATTCGTCAACTATTGTGCTCTGAAAGTTGTAGTCCTGGTTTGCATCTGGGTTTGCAAGACGTAAGCCCAGGATTGAAAAGTTTCCTGAAGACTTGGGGCTAGTTGGAAATCCTGAGCAGGCCAGTCACCCAACTGGCCTGCCTATTCAACTGTCTTAACTCTTTACTAGATTCCTCCCTACTGCACCACCAATCACTCTGTATCTTTCCATACATTCTTATCAAGGTAGGAAAAGGTAGCAAAAGTGACTACATAACACAGAAGTCGCATATTTAGGAACTGAAAAAGAAAATTTAAAATGACTTGTATTTGCTTTGCCTGAAACTCATGTACCAGCTGAGCACATTCTAGTTCAAGAGGGAGTTGAACAAAATATTTGCATCTTTCTCATAGCTATCAACTGGCTAATGCCTCAGAGTGGCTCTTTGCCAGTCTTATTTCCAGTCTCCAGCCCTGGGCATACTGGCACATGTAGATTGACGATACAGAATAGCATAGGTATGAATCTGCAAGTCCCAGTATGTTTAGTCGTGTTGGCTTAAAAACCAGAACTCACTACGATAGATCGGCAAGATATAGATGAGAGGCACCTCTGGAATGAAACATCGATAGTCAGTGCAAGGATCGGATAGAAGCGAAAGTCCTTCATTCATTTAAGTCGGGAGACACAAGCAAAGCTCCCTTAATTAACATCGCAGCCAGGGGCACTGGATGTCAGGCCCTACTATTATTAGGCAGTAGCAGCCCGTGGTGGGAGTGCTGCCGGGCGGTGACGTGGGGCGGGGGAGGGGCAGGGTGGGGGTAGTAAATAACGGAATACGGCCATATAAAGGTCAGTAGACATATAAATAAATAAAACGAATTTCGTTGCGCGCGCAACGAAATTCGTTTTATTTATTTATATGTCTACTTACCTCTATACGGCCGTATTCCGTACTTTACTACCCCCCACCCTGCCCCTCCCCCGCCATACGTCACCGCCTGGCAGCACTCCCACCACGGGCCGCTACTGTTATTAGGCCTGCAGATGGGTGCAACATTTGACAGGTGAACTACTAGAATGTTATGTATAGCAAAATAACGTCCAGTTTAAGACAAAGTTGTGCGTTAGCTGCAGAACCATCTGCTGCACTCCCTTGCTTTCAAAGTAGGAAATGGAATACTCCGACTTCGCTATCCTTAACCAATCTAACTCCTAACTCTAAAAAAAGCATTGTTTTAAAAAAAATATATAAAACGGGCACCATGCTCAAACAAATTGTGGCGCCCTTGTTCCAAATATGAGAGCGGGCGCTGTGCACGTAAAAGCTAAGCGCATGAAGTGACTTGTATGTTCACAATATTTATACGGTGAGACGCGCATAAACCAAGGCGTACGGCCACCATTGTTTAACACCTTGACCGCGGCATGAATTCCGCCGCGGTGCGGGTTAAATAATGAGTGGGCGTGTCTGGGACGGCCCCCGGCCGTCCTCCGCACAGGCCCACCGTGACGTCGGACGGCCCCCGGCCGTCCGACGCATCGAACGGGTTAAATGAAAGCGCGGCATGGGGTGCTTTAATAAACAAAGACTTTATGTTTGCTAACCTGATTCGGCGAGTCGTGCATAAAGAAAGGTGCGCGGTCGCACCTGTTAAATTGAAAGCGCAGCATGGGGTGCTTTAAAAATTAAAGACTTTCTGTCTTTAAATTGTAAAATAAAAAAACTGCGCTGCCACTGCCAGTAGCTTAGTAAACAGAACAGCGACCTAAGAGAGGCGGTCAAGCACTGTTGTGGGAGGGGTGGGGGACATGGCAAATGAAGCTGCTAGAACTGAAGTGAATAGAACAATTAAGGGGCAGAGGCACGCCAACAAAAAGAAAAGAGTGCAATCAAAGATCTCTAAATAACCCTGACAAGTAAGATACACATAACAGGGGCTGTCCTCATGGGAGGTAACAATAGAAGAAAGGGAGGCACTAAACAGGAAGAAGGAAGGACCACTAACAAAATAAACCAATGAAATAAAAAGATTTCCGAAAGACACTGCAAGGAGACAATAAAATGTATGGGCGAAACATAGGCAGAGCTTCATGCCCATATCCTGAATACAGCATGTCTCAAAGCGACAGCGCAAGCGCTGCCTAGGGGAGACCTAACAAGGATTGATCGAAACTCAATAGCAAGGAGTTAGTTGCCTCCTGAGCATTCTGTTAAGGGCTGTGACATAGTGAGCGGCCCCCTAATAAACCTAATAGGCAGTAGCAAGGTTATTGTGAAAAACTCTTAGATAAATACATTTGGCAGGGTATGTTGAAGTTGAAACTTCTCTTTTACATTACCTATTGTTTCTTGATGTACATTTGCACATTTTCCATGTGTAGTGTGAAGTTGTGTGTATAGATTAAAGTACATTGTTATTTGAAAGCAAAAAGCGCTGGCTGAGTGATTTATTATTTTTTCTTGTGCTTTTGATGAGTCCAGAGTCTCTAGCTAAGCCCATACCACCTCGCCGAGTGAGTGAAGTACTAAGGAGGTGCACTTAGGAGTCAGTTTGGGGACTACAGAATATTGGACACAGAACAAGAAAGGTAAAAAACCCTAATTGTCCCCGTTTGAGCCCAGTAACCTGTGCTGGCCTGTGGCCCCTGCAAGCCAGTTTGTACAGCCCATCTACTTGTTTTCAAAGCTATTTTGAGTGAAGTGCCTCATTCATGTTAGTGGCTTCCAAGTAGTCTAAAACATGTATGCAGCTGCTAAATTACCTTTTATGCAGATCAGCATCTATTGTCTTTTGCCAGGTGATGTATATGAAACAACCTATTCTATTACTACTGCCAACTTGTTTCCTCAATAATCCCCTTCTCTGTTCTAACACTCATTACTCATGCCTATTGGCACAACCCAACCTCCTTAATCCACTTGATCTTGTCAACCATCTTATTTTACCCATCTTCCAACCTCCTCCTTATATATTCTCTTGTCCTACCCTCTGCCTATCACCATCAACCCCAGGAGTAGCGATGCTTGTCTGGATAATCCAAAGGCACTAACATAATTGCTGTGGGTTTAGTAAATGCACAGACTACAGCACTGGCAGCTTGTAACGTGAGTTAGTAGTGGGGCGGGCACACACATACAGTCATACACACTCACTCCCACCCAGGTGCGCAACGCCCATTGGGCTCAAAGGGCTTCAGCCCCCCCGTCCTGTGTGGCAGCCCGGGCTGAGATAGCTTCCCGGGCACACACACAGCCACACCCGAGTACTTCACAGGTCTTTAAAAGACCATTTGCCTGTTAACGAGGCTTTGTTGTGTTTTCACCCCTTCTTAGAGCCCCTTCATCTCCACTCTGCCTATTGCTGGAAGAATTAGCCCACCCCGAAATTTTTTCTTAGCCCTCGCCGAAATTTGGCTCTAGTTGCGCCTCTGCTCCCACCCATCCATTCAGAAGCGTGCACTCATGCACACACCATTCACAAGCAGACACCCATTCACAGCACACACAAGCACATATGTTTATACATGCATGCACGCACCCAAACATAACAAAAATAACTTACTAGGTGAGGGCAGGTCCAGCGGGTGGCAGGAGGGGAAGCAGAAGGCACCGGAAGGAGCTGGATGCTTCAGGGAGGGAAAGAAAAACAGGATGATCCCACTGCTTTCTCTCATTGGCTGACCTTGTAATGGGTCAGCCAATGAGAGAAGGACTTTCCCTACCTCTTCATAGAGTGGGATGGGATTAGTGTGAGTTGCTGACCCCATCCCACTCTGTGACAAGGAGTTATGATAACCATTCAGCCCTGGGTACTTAAGGGCTTACAACTGAAACACCCAGGTCTGTGGCCATCAGTGAGGCTCCCCTCGTCATGAGGGGAAGACTCTTAGAAGACTTTGCCGGGCTAATGAGGTAACGCCCTCTGCACTGTGAAATCTTCAGCCCAGCAAAGCTTGGCTCAGGCAGCCAGGCACCTGCGCATTTAGCGCAAGTATATCACCTGGCTGCCTGACCCTGACATGGTGAGTGTTTATTAGGATGACTTTTCCTCAGCCTGGCAGAAACTCATCATCCATTGTAAAAGGCGGGGAAGCATGTCCTCTCTGCCCTTAATGATGGGCTGCTGTTGGACTATATATAGGTTTACAATGTTAGAATTACCTTAAGGTAGGAAGGGTGATATTTATTAATGGGAGCCTTA
Organism: Calotriton arnoldi; assembly: GCA_963921515.1. Lineage (NCBI taxonomy): Eukaryota > Metazoa > Chordata > Amphibia > Caudata > Salamandridae > Calotriton > Calotriton arnoldi. The sequence continues at coordinate 867,502 of CAWUFW010000179.1, forward strand.
GGTAAGGTGAAAACTCACAGGGTCAGATGTGGAGGGAGACAGTAATGATCTCTCACATCTTGATCTACATGTTTCAGCCATGTTTTAGATGCCACTCAGGGTCAAATGGCTTTCTTCAAGTAAGGGAATTTTAACATTTTTGATCCCTGATAAAGAAAAAACAGCTCTGCTGTAATTCAGGCATCGAAGCACACCCAAATGCACTAGATGTCTGGGTGGGAAACCTATGATGAAGCATGCCTCTTCTTCTATAACAAAATAGGAGTATCTTATGGCTGATCAAAGGACCTATCAGGACATAGGATGTAAGCTCTCATTGGCTATTTAATGGAGTGGGTAACCATCCCCCTTACTGTTTACCCTTCCATTGTGCCACATCTTTCCTCCTCTACCTCTCCCGCCCTCTGTAGCTTAAGCATGACTTTCACTCTAATCCCAGAAGGACAGTACCACATTGCACATCAGCAACACAGTACTGAGCCCTGCAACAGGGGCATTATAGATACCTTCACTTGTGGGCACTACCCTACTAAGCTATAAGCGATCGATACATTTCAATCACATCAATTTAATATCAAAGGAACTGCTTTGGAATAGACTGTCCAAATGTTGTAAAAAGAAACGAGACTTTACAACAAATGATCATATGGCATATGCAGGCTAAGCTTTTGAGCCACCTGACAAATTCTGAGAGGATCTCAGACTTCCTATGTCATCATCACAGCATCCTCTGTGATAATAAACAATTTAAACACAGGTCTTCTTTTTGACACATTGTCAAAACACATAGTCTGATACACACTTTAAATGTGAAAATAATCCTGCACAGGAAATCCACTGCACCCTCTGTTGATATGATGACCCAGAACAGGTGACATTTCACTGTAGCTCGAGTCTCCATAGAGCTATGTGCCACTGACGGGTGGCTCCAGCTGTGATATGGATAATATGACAGATGTGCACTTTGCTATAACGAGGTGTTCCTCTTAGTAGCATGTTGCTAAAGGCAAACACCTGCTTTGACTCTCACCTAAAAGTAACCACCTATTCCGGAATTAAAAGGCATTCCAAGATATCTAAAACTATTAAAGGCTACAGATTAATATTAACATTAAGCATTTCGAGGTCTGTTAATCATATCTGAGAGTCTCCATATATTTTTTAAAACCTTTATTTTGCATTTTAACAAATTAACATGACACTTGGTATAGCTCCGGTGCAAGCATCATGTACAGTGCAATAAGGGTTACATAGTTCACATACATTTAGGAAATACAATGGCCACACTCACAATAATTTCCCAGTTTCACGATTGAGCTGGGCGAGGAAAACAAAAGAAAAGAGAAAAAAGGAGGAGATATCTTAAGCCCCCCTCCCGTGGTGGAATAGGGAATGAGGCCATCAATCTGGGTGTGAAGCTCCTGGGAAGCTGGCCAATGTTCCGTTTGGCAACGAATAAGAGGTGGGAGATTAAACGCCCCTGGGGGATGGTAGCGGGAAAGATTCTATCCATCCCCAGATCCCCCAGTAGGGCTAATAGAGGGTTAAGAGGCAAAGAAATGTTAGTGAAAGTGTGTATTGTGCAAAAGACCTCATCCCAGAACGTCTGGATATGAGGTCAGGACCAGCAGGTATGGAGGAAAGTGCCTCAATTATCTCACTCTTTCCAGCACAAGTCCAAGCCCCCAAACATCTGGGAAAGTCTAACAGGAGTAAGGTACCACTGTGTTAATATCTTATATGCGCTCTCTTTCTACCAGAGGCAGATAGACAATTTGGAGGCTCTCAGCCAGATGGCCTCCCATGTGCCATCTGGGACATCTGCATTGAGCTCCCTCTCCCCTTGTTTCACAACTGAGTGTTTTTTTTTTTTGAGGGGGCGTAAGGTTCAAGATATGTTTATATAGCAATGAAATGCCTGTTCGGCGGGTGTTGGGAGGTGTAATGCTTCAATGGGAGACTCTTCTTGTTGCATAGCTAGGGGGGGCCAAAGGCCTCCCAGCCCAATGAAGTGCCTGACTGAGTTGATATGAGTCTCTCTAAGTGCATGCAAATTTCTCTGCTAAGTCTTTTCGCAAACTCAAGTCCCCATCAGCATAGAAGTCCCGTAGGGAGGGTGAACTGTCCTGGACCCAGCAAAAGGATCTGCAATTAGTCATACTTGGGGGGAAATCTGGGTTATGGTTATAGGGATGAGTGGAAAAGGGTAGAGCAGGAAGGCTCATTTCCCTCGCACCTCTCGCCAATAAACTAGAAGAGTGGACATCAGTGGAAAGGGGGGAGTCAATGCCCAGGCCTCAGGGGAAGCCATAGAAGCCCTGACAGGGGGACCAAAGAAAAGGCTTGTTCCACCTGCACCAATGGTTTGCCCTCAGGGCCGTGATTTCAACCTAGTGAAGGGCAGAGTTGTGCTGGCAAGATGTATGAGGCAACATCAGGGAAGCCTAGTCCTCCCTCAGCTGCGGAATGAAAGAGGGAGGCGCTCACCACTCATGGAGATTTGTTACGAATTTGCAATTGGGTCGATTTGGGAATGTTAAGAGGGAGTGTTTGGAGAACATATAGCAGCCGGGGCATGAAGTTAATTTTTAGGCAATTGAGGCTGCCTAACCAGGAGATCTCGAGTTTGCCCCATCTGTACAAGTCCTTGAAGAGTGAAGTGAGAGGGGAGGGATATTGCTTTATTAGAGAGTCCTCCTGCATGATGGGAGCTGGACTCCCAGGTAGGTTATTGTCGACATCTCCCTCTGAAAGCCACCTTTGTAAACAGGGTCTCAGAGTGTTCTGCTGGTCTGCTACACCCATGCTGTGTGAATTAGAAAAATTAATTTTGAAACCTGAGGCCATAGAGAATCAATCCAGCTCTCTCGTTAATGCTGAATTGAAGGTATCTGGGTCAGTGAGAAAACAGAGGATGCCATCAGCAAAAAGAGCCAATTTATGTTCTCTACCTCCCTGTCATGCCGTGTATCATGGCATTGTTTTGGATCTTGGACACTAGGAGTTTCATGGTGAGGGCAAAGACCACTGTGGATGGAGGACATCCCTGTTGCGTCCCTCTTGTGAGTGTTATAGTCGGGAAGAAAGAAGGGTTGATTTTAAGTTTAGTGGTGGGTTTCTGAAAGTTGGCCAGGATGAGAGTTTTCATTTTGTGCCCCATGTGAGTCTTATCCAACATCGTAGACAGGTACATCCAATCAACCCTGTTGTACGCCTTCTCTGTGTGGAGAGAAAGGAGGATCATCAGTTGTTTCCACCGCTCAGCTACCTCCATGAGTGTGACTGCTAGCCTGGCGTTGTTGTTTGCCTGCCTGTTACAGATAAACCCAGACTGTTGGGGAGCTATAATAGCAGGCCATATATGGTGGAGGCAAGCTACTAGTATAGATACGAACAGTTTCACATCACAGTTTAGGAGTGCTATTTGTCTGTATGAGGAGCACTCTGTGGGGGATTTATTGGGTTTCAAGAGCAAAGTAAGATGAAACTCTAACATGGTATCCATGACAACCCTAGTTGATATGAACGAGTTGAAAACGTTTGTTAGGGGTTCTATCAGTAAAGAAGTGTAGGCTTTATAAAAAGTGGAGGAGCATCCGCCAGGGCCGGGGGCTTTGTGAGAAGGAAGGGCACAAGTCACTGCTCTGACCTCGTCAGGTTAAATATCTTCCTCAAGGAGACGCAACTCCTCTTTGCTGTTCAGGGGGTAATAGTCAAGTAGAGAGTCATCCTGATGGTGTTCGTCGAGGTGCTGGACTTGATATAGAATTGAATAGTATTGGTGGAATACAGAAATAATATAATCTGTCTCCTATTAGAGATGAACTTCACTGTCCTCTACGCCTCTAATGTGGTTGGGTGTGATGCATATGAATAATTTATGGGCAAGGAGCCTGTCTGTCTTGCCCCTCGCTCATAATATGTTTGGTTAATTTACAGCAGCTTCTTGACCGCTTCTTTCATCAGTACATGCTCCAACTCACCCCTGAGATGATGTAGTTCTCTCAGAGCCCTATGTGTACCCCCTCTCTATGACGGGCCTCAGTGTGTCTTATCTGCATTTCTAGCTCCTGTTCGTGAAGTTTGGCTACTCGTTCAAATGCTGCAGTATGCGATATAAGTTCCCCTCGGAGACCGCTTTGGCAGCATCCCACAGGGTTGAGGGGACACCTCATCTGTATCGTTCACTGGAAAGTAGTGTTCAGCAACATCTTTTATGCGATCTCCAAGGGTGGGTTCTCAGAGAGCTACCACGCTAAGGGCCCAAGGCCTTGGGAATGGTCGCAGTGGAGCGGGCGGGTCTACTGACAACTAAACTGGGGTGTGGTCTGACAGGACCTGGACCTCTATCCCGGTATCAACCAGTTTAGGAAGAAATGGTTGGGAGACCAAAAAATAGTCCATGTTGGAATACATCTTGTGGACGTTAGAATAAAATGTATAATCCTGTTCTTGGGGATGTTGCAGGCACCAGGCATTTAACAAGAACAAGTCTAGCTTCCCTCGGGTCAGGGCCGGAGGAGCACAGGGATCAACCTGTCTGGGGTGAGAGCGATCTAATCTGGGACCTAGCGGGACATTGAAGTCACCACTGATCACGACTTCACCCTTTGCAAGAAGGGAAATTCTTGTGAATAAATCTGAATAAAAGTCCTCCCTGCCCTCATTGGGACCGTATATGGAAGGCATGGTAAGCTGAGTGAAACAAAACATGCCCCGTAGTCCTAATTGTCGGCCTTCTCAATCCCTGAAGGTGCTGTCCAGTGTAAATGTGAGATCACATCAAAGAAGGATAGTCACGCTCTGGGATTTGCACGTGTAGGATGAGTGGAACTGGGTAGGATACCAGTAGGAGTGGAGGCAGTTAGAGTCATCACGAAGGAGATGTGTCTCCTGAAGGAGTGCCACATCAACCTCCTTATGCTGTAGTCAATTGGTCAATGCTCTACGCTTAATCAGGGTGTTGAGACCCAGAACATTAAGCAAAATAACTTTTAAGGGAGGCATACTGGCTTGGGAAAGTGGGTGTAAGTCGTGTGAAAGGAAAAATGTAGTGAGCTTGTCCCTGTCTCGTTGACCCAGAACTGCAAACCAGAGTGTGTCAGGAAAAACAGAAAAACAAATCATGAACAAGAAGCTTTGTTTCCAAGCAGCGAAACTGAGAATGAATAACTACATGACTGACAGGCCATCATCCAAGGAGTGGTCAACATACAGTTTGGAAGGATTTGGAGAATGTCCAATAGGGTTAGGGTGAACTCATGGAAAAGCCCCATAAGGAATCCCTCCCCCCTTGATACTCAAAGTCAGAATCAATATGGGTGAATTATCGTCCAGTAGAAGACCACGTGTGGGAGATCAAGTTGTTGGCATTGAAGGGAGGTCCGCAGGGGGCCTTACCCAGGGGGGGAAGGGCCAAGTTAAAGTGTCATCTTTGGATGATGGAGAGCGATGTTCCCAGGGCCACCAGGTGCCGCTGTTTGTGTGCTTTCTTCTTTGCTTGGCATGAAGGTTGGAACAACAAGCCGCCCCCTCCATATACTGCTGCTATGGCACCAGGTTCATGAGCAGTCAGTCTCCTCGTCAAGGGGGTTGTAGGCCCAAGCCGTTCGGGCCTCCTGTGGTATTCAGGCCGCCACCCTCTTATTCTGGAAGGTGAAGTGGATGCATAGAGGGAAGCCCCATCGGTATGGAATTTTGAGTTGTTGCAGGTGTTTGGTGACATCCTTGGAATCTTTCCAGTTTGCCAATGTATGACTTAAAATATATTGAAACAAGAAAATATTGTCACCCCTGAACAAATATGGCTCCTGTTGTTGAGCGACCTGCAGTATGTTCTCCTTCACGTGAAAATAGTATACCCTAGGAAGAGTGTCTGGAGGTAAGTTCTTTTGTTGTTGAAATCCAGAGAACACTCTTTGAGTGCGATCCAGCAACATGGGTTGGTCGTCGGGTTGTTGTAGTAGATGTGCAAAGAGAGCCTGAACATGGGCCTCGAGGTCAGCCTGAGGACCTCAGGAGATATGTCTCTGATTCAAAAGTTGTTGCGTCTCGAGCGGTTCACTAGGTCGTCAATCTTATCTTCAAAACGCCAATTGGGCTTGCTCCAGTCTGTCTATTCAGGACCTATTGTCCACGTTATCTATAGCGTGGTCTGCCAAGGTCGATTCCACTGTTGTCAGGTAAGTATCGATCTGGTGCAAAGACTGATCGAGGTCGGTAATGGCACTGGTGAAATCCTGGAGGAGCGATGTTAAGTCTTTGCGATATTCAGTGAGTAGTAGCTATATATATTCTTCAGTCGCCGGAGCCTAGGGATCTGGGCTCTCCCCCAGGCCAGACTGTCACGCCGGGTGGCCCCCTCCAACCTGTAAGCGAGAGGAGTCACACTTTTGGAGCAGGTCCTTGATGGTAGAAGTATGGGGGTCTTTGCTTTAGCTGCCACTATTGTTGCATGAAAAGGTCAGTGCACCACTGATTCCCTGCACCTTGTGGTCGGGAAGAGGAGGGAGCGAAGGTAGAGTTAATTGGAGCTATGAAGGGCACACAATATCAACTCCTCCCTCCTGGTGTACAAGCAAGGTTCATGCATGTGTGGTGACAAAGGGGTCACTAGACCAACACGCCCGCTTCTGTGATGTGCCATCCATTGGGCAAGCTTGCATGCACTGCGTGCTCCCATGCGGCAGTTCACACCAGTGGAGACATGAAGTTCAAGTGAAGCGGTCACATTACAGCTTAGTCGCTGTCCCCTGTCCACCACTGCTCTGAGAGGCCACCACTGTAGAAAGTTCCAGGAGGAGCGACAGCGCAGTCGCTCCAGAAGTTCTCTGCTCCCCAAGGTTGGGCCTAGGGCAGGCTCTTTCCCCTTGCCAAGCCAGTTGCAAATCTCACCACCGTTGGACCACCCTTATGCCCACAGTGCCACACCTGTTAGGTGTGCAGGGGGTTTGCGCCAGCAGTGGTTCATCAGGGCTCCTCAGGCTGAACGGGTCCCCATGTCAGCTCCAGGAGCACCTCTTCTCTCATACCGCTCCGGCTGTCAGGCAGGAGGCCGGAGCTCACATGTAGGCAAGGCCAGGTCCCCCAGGAAGCTGCCACGGCGCTCTCAGTGGTTCAGAGCATCTGCGGTGTCACAAGGCCAGGGCATCGATCTCTTCAGCGGGGGGCTCACAACACATATGAAGTACCTTAGGGACAAGGGAGCCAGTCTCAGGTGCTCCTCAGTGTTAGAGGCTGGCATACAGCAGGCTCTCAGACGTCCCGAGTGAGTGCAGCTCATCCAAGCAAAAGTTTCAGTCAGCCTCTGGGGGAGCCCCCAATACTCCCCTCGTGTTTCCGGTGTGGGGGGGGGGTCACAGACAGGCGGTACTGGTACTCAGAATCACCATGGCATGGGGGGAAAAGGGGCACTGTCATGGAGCTCAGGGTAGACACGTATTATCTGGTCTCCTCCCTGGCCACGCCCGCCTAATCACCATATATTTAAAAGAGATGGTCATGACACACTAGCCACTGGCCACAGCAGGCTTTCTAATATATACCATTTTCGAAGACTATGTCACACTACTGGAGAAGCAAATTACAAAATTCAAGGAATCCACAAAAAAACACAGAAAACTATTTACTTCCTTAGAGGTAGAAAAACACATGCAATTTCTCACCAAACACAAGACCACTGAACATGAATACACCTTGCATCTATGAATAAATGCATGCATCCCAAAAATGCACAAAGTGACAATATCTGCAAGGTTTGTCTACTTCAAAAATGCGTTCCACTCACCCTGAAAACAAAGGACTGTCAAAACTAATTGAAAGCAGCTTGAAAGTGCAAGATGCACTCAGGCAGAATGCATGTGAAAATAAAAGGCATGATGAGAGCACCTTCAAGTAAAAAGGTTTGAAGTGATGAAGGAAGCATCAAAAGAACTGGAATTTCACTGGAAGGCACAAAGATAAGCTGTTTTCTCTAAGCAGATGACCTGGTCTCCTAATATCAACATAAAATATCCTAAAACATAAACTTAACACATTGAAATACGGATGCAATATATGGAACATTAAATTAAGCAAAACAAAAAAATAGGATTTTCCCTAAAAAAAAGGGTAAGTAATATCAACCAAGACCAGTTTAAGATAAACTGTGAAAGTGACGAACATACAAATAAATACAATTATAATTGTATTTGTCAATAGCTTTGTTGCTGTTTGACAAATCTTCATAGCATTTTGTTTGAAGCGTCCAGTTAGTTTCATCATGCCAAATTTAATGTAGATGGGTCAAGGAGAAAAGAGCTATTTAGGGTGATTTAAATGTAGCATATCCCATTTTCGGTCCCATTCGGAATTTGTGCTCTCTGCTACAGCAAAGACTGCTGAATGCAATTACACTAAACTTGGCATGAAGGTAGATTTTTATTTAGAATAGGCCTTTAGTCTAGTGGCAACCCTTTCAGTGTTTTTATTTAGATATTTGCATTACAAAAGTATTGCCGAGATTGGAAGGGTTATATGTATGTACACATTAACAGTTGTGTTGTAGAGTGCTTTGAGAATGTCAGTTCAAGAAATGATTCTGGTTTTGAAAAAAAATACTGGAGCTCGATAACACTCCTTAAAACAAAAACTAGCATGCACAGTGTTTACAGAAACATGAGATACACAGAGCCGCGCTACTTGAATCTACTGGCAAAAAAGCAGAGATAGGTATAAAATCTCCTGCAAAACTCAGATACAGACAAAAAGCAAAATGAAATGCTACAAATGCTATGTAAGAATTAAACTCTAGCATAATATCTAAGCATAATATCTAAAGACAGCATATACAGTAACTTATTTCATGGTCAGCAATCAGAAATCTAGAACTAGATAGAGTGAGGGACAGTAGAGACAGACTGGGACAGAAAATAGGCCTAGGCACCAAAATAAAAGGGACCCCCATAAGTGAATCAAATAGTTAAAAAGGTGGCCCACATGTGCATATAGGGGTAGTTTTCACCTTGTAACGAAATACTGTAAATTTGTTTTGCAGTGTATGGGAGACTGCATGCATTTGTGCTTGCGGCAGGCAATGTTTGTGGCAAAACCAGAGAAAAATCGGCCCACCAGACCGCAAAACAGCCCACAAAAGCCATAAAACTGGCCCACACACTGACCTATCGGACTAGCCCATCGGGCACTGCCTGACAGCTCTGTAGGCTAGTCCAAACCTTGAAGGACAGACAGACTTAGACAGCAGAGCCAGGCCAGATCTATTAACAAACTGACCTCAAACATTACCTCAGCTAAGACAATAAATCTTAAAAGATTATTTCAAGGAATTCTCCCTCAGGCTCACTGACCTCAGAAGATGAGTATAAGATCTGCAATCTGCTGAGGAAAATCCTAGAGCTGCCAGAAAAGGTAGCAAAGTAACTGTCAGCATGCAGCACCACCTGAGATACATAAATCGGCCTCGGGAGGGGGGACATGTGTGCCCCTCTCCCCTCAAAAAATAAAACTGTCGTCCCCCTGGGCCCTAGCCCACTCCAGGGGGTTAGAAAAGAAGCGTAGGAGACTGCGCTTCTTTTTTAAAAACATTTTTGCCACGGATTCTGTGCAAATCTGGGACCCCACCATCCGGCCTAGGGGGTAATGTATTCCTACCGTTTCCCGCTGTGTCTTTTTGTATGTTTTTTTATGACTCAGGAATGAGTCCAGAGTCCTAAGATGGCTGCCACCACTTCCTGGTTGAGGTGCTGCAGGCAATCAGATCTCACTTTGAGATCTGTCGGTTCCGTGGATCCTCTACGGTGTGAAATATACAAATGTTTTAACCTTAGATCCTCCAAACCTACTGAACGGATTTACACCAAAACACAAACAGCACTGTTTCTGAACCAAGATCTAGCTTTCTGCCAAATTTGGTGTAAATCTGTTCAGTGGTTTGGGCTGTAGTGGAATATATGGAAAAATGAATGGGGAAAATGCATTTTAGAAGCCCTGTTCTTCTCAATCCCCGCTTGACAGATCACCTCGACACTTTCCAATGTGCAAACTACTCAAAAAATAGCACTTTAAAAAAAATGTTTCGTGGAGATTCATCAAACGAAGTCAAATTTCTTGGCAACACAACACATGCATTTCCTAGTGAAACACGATCGTAACTATAACTGCTCAGTGGCAACTGCCACTGAGTAATACATATATATATAAATATATATATATATATATATATAATATATATATATATATATATATATATAATATATATATATATATATATATGTTGCAAAGAAGCGCAAAAGCCCAAATGCTGATTATTCAAAACGTTTTATTCCGTAGTGAAACTGGCAGCATGCTCATTATCTAGATAATGTTTGATTAACGGGCGTCTCCGTGCCCGCTTGTTGAAGCCTCCCTGCAGGGCCGGCAGCTCCCATTACGGAGGGTTTTTTGTTCCTGGAACCATTAGCTAATGTTCTAAAATCATTGGACATTCGCTTCCATATGTACGCAGACGACACCCAACTCTAACTGAAAATCTCCTCCCCGGATGATATCACTTCACTCAACTCCACCCTACCGATGACCCAAAACTGGTTAACTGAGAACCACCTACTGCTAAACACCTCCAAAACAGAATGCCTCCTCATTTCTCCCCCGAAACATACTCCTAAAATCGACCTATGGATGAACCAACTCACCGCCTTCAACTGCTCCCCCTGCATTATCGACTCAGCCAAATCTCTAGGAATTACCCTGGACAAGCATCTGAATATGAAGACTCACATTAGCAACGTGTGCAAGGGCGCTAATCACCTTCTGAGAACACTCAGGAATCTCAAACCTTTCCTACCTCAAGCAGATTTCAAGCAAGTGGTCCAAGCGCTTGTCTTGCCGAGACTTGACTATGGCAGTGCTACGCTATGTGGCCTCCCCAAATACACTTTGGCCCCCTAAAGGCTTCACTGAACGCGGCGGCCAGATTGATTACGGGCACTAAGCGAAAGGCACACATCTCCCCGGTTTTAAAATCTCTAAACTGGCTACCTTACGAAGCTAGAATTCAACTGAAGATTGCCTGCCTATCACACAAAGCCCTCCACTTCAGAACCCCCATCTACCTTGCACAAAAACTAGAACTATCCGGAGGGGGTAGACTGTCAAGGAGTGCAAATTCCCTCCTCTTAAAACCACAGATCTTCCGCAAAAGAGAACATGCCAACGAGCCTTCTCTGGCGCTGCTCCAAAAATATGGAACTCTCTTCCACCTGAAATTCGGAGGATCTCTTCCAAGGATGCTTTCAAACTGGAAGCAAAAAGATTCCTCATGAATAAGTTCTTACCTTAACATGAGGGACATTTGTTAGCTCTAAGCGCATCGGACATACCATAGCATTTGTCATTATCCCTGTATATGTTTATTATTCTGTTTTGGTTATTATTCCGGTACATGATTATTGTATTTACTCCCCTTAAGTCATTATGCCCCATCGTCTAGCCCATTCTTCGTTCACCCAGGTGTATAAATGATCTGGTAGGTGTTTACCATCTGATTCAATGCCTTTTAGACTCCCCATTTGACTCATGTTTTGATTATTGTTTTGGTATTGGTTTTTAATCCTGTATACGATTATTGTACTTACTCCCCTTACGACACTGTGCTCTCGTCTAGCCATCGTCTAGCCCATTCTTCGTTCACTCAGGTTTATAAATGATCTGTTATGTGGGCACTATTTGATTCAATGCCTATTAGATTCACCATATTAGACTCATGTTTTGATTTGTTACCTCCTTTTCCCTCAAATTGTAAAGCGCTCTGATATCCTTCGGGATCAAGTTCGCGCTATATAAAACTTTATAAATAAATAAATAAAACTTTATAAATAAATATATATATATATATATATTCACTGAAAAAAAACAAAGGTTACAGGGACGTTATAGTTAGGCTCAGATTTCACTCATACAAAACCACTGAAATTCAGCAGGCATAGTTACAATTATCTCAAGTAACTATAACTCGAGCCCTAAGGTAGCTTTAAACTGGCATCCCCGCCATGCACAGTTTTCTCATCAACAATTTTACAGCAAATGTTGCAGTGATATTATTAAGGATGTCATAGAAGATTTATTGACTAATGAAATATGTGGGGTAATTAGCAGTGCACGGCAAGGGCATGAGTTATAGTTACCTTATGGCACGAGTTATAGTAACTTGAGATAACTTTAACTATAACTGCTGTATTTCAATGGTTTTGTACGAGTGAAATCTGAGCCTAACTATAAGGTCAATGTAACCTTTGTTTTTTTCAGTGAATTTCTAAGGTTTTTCAATTGTATTTCCTAACTATAATGTCCCTGTAACCTTTGGTTTTTCAGTGAATTTCTATGTTTTTTTAAATGCCATTTTATAACAATAACATCCCTCCAACCTGGGTGTCTGAGGAGGTGTGTGAGTGGGTGTTTGAGTGGTTGTGTGGGTGTGTAAGTGGGTGTGTGAGTATGTAGTGGGTGTGTGAGTGCGTGTGTGTGTGACTGGCTGTGTAGGTCTGTGAGTGGGGGTGAGAGTGGCTGTGTAGGTGTGTGAGTAGGTGTGTGAGTGGCTGTGTGGGTGTGTGAGTGGTTTTGTGGGTCTGTGAGTGGGTTTGTGAGGGTTGTATGGGTTAGTGAGTGGCTCTGTGAGTGGTTGTGTGGGTTGTAAGTGGGTGTGTGAGTGAGTGTGTGAAAGCTGTGTGGGTATGTGAGTGGGTGTGTAGGTGATTTTGAGGGTCTGTCAGTGGGTGTGTGAGTGACTGCATGGGTGTGTGAGTAGATGTATGGGTGTGTGCGTGGGTGTGTAAGTGGTTGTGTGAATGTCTGAGTGGGTGTGTGAGAGGCTGTGTGTCTGTGAGTGGGTGTGTGAGTGGTTTTGTGGGTATATGAATGGGTGTGTGAGTGGTTGTATGGGTGTGTGAGTGGGTGTGTGAGTGGGTGTGTGGGTGGTTGTGTGGGTGTCTAAGTGGGTGTGTGAGTGAGTGTGTGAGTAGGTGTGTGGATCTGTGAGTTAGTGTATGGATTTTTTTTTAACTGGGGTCTGGATCCCGGGAGCGCCCGCGACCCCTGGCGTGATAAATAAAAAAATGTTTTGATCAATTTCTTACCCACGAGGGGTCCCTCACAGACCCCTCCATTAGTCCCATGGGGTCAGGGCACCTCTACCCCGACTCCTTCTATTACTTTTTAACCTTATTTTCCCCACAGGGAATCAAGTCCCGGTGAACAAAATGGCAGCCGCAACTTTTCTCTGAGGTTGCGGCCAGCCAATCACGGCACTGCAGTTGGCACATGGATTCACGGATCTGAGGAGGATCCACAGAGGATCCGTGTCCCTCTATATACAAATTTGGATTTCTCTTAATATTTCGAAAACTACTGAACGGATTTACAGAAAAAGGCACTTCTCTGGACCAATATCTACCTTTACGCCAAATTTGTTATAATTCCGTTCAGCGGTTCAGAGGGTAACTGTGTCTAAAGTCCATGTGGGAAACTGCATTGGGAAAAATGCGATTGGGACCCCCCTTTTTCTCTGCCCCCACTTGACGGATCACCCCAAAACTTTCAAGACAGCAGCTGAAGTGTGTGGCAAACAAGTTTTAATATTTTCATGAGGATTCGTCTACCATCGCCAAAGTTATTGGCAAAAAAGCTTTTCCTATGGAAACTAGGCTCTAAGTATAACTACCTACTGGCAACTGGGGGTAGCCAGTAGATAGTTATAGTTAGGATCTAATTTCCATAAATGAAGCGGTTTTTTTTGCTAATAACTTTTGCGCCGTTTGACGACATTTTCTAAACTAGTACAGCAATCACTTCAGCTGCTGTCTGTAAAGTTTTGGGGTGATTCGTTAAATGGGAGCTGAGAAAAGGAGAGGTCACAAGAAACGTTTTCCCCATGCAATTATCAATAGGGATTTTGAACATGACTACAGCCCGAACCGCTGAACGGAATCACACCAAATTTGGCAGAAAGCTAGCTCTTGGTCCAGAAAGAGCCCTTTTTGTAATTTGGTGTAAATCCATTCAGTAGTTTCAGAGTTATTAAAGAAAGAAGATTTCTAGATTTCTAGGGACACAAATCCTCCACGGATCTGGCAGAACTCATGGTGAGATCTGATTGGCTGCCAGCACTGCAACCAGGAAGTGCTGACAGCCATCTTGGGACTCGGACTTAGCCCAGTCCCAAGAAAAAACATAAAAAAAGACAAGGGAACGCGGTAGAAATCCCTTGATCCCTAAGCCTGGTGGTGGGGTCGCAGAGGGACACTACCTGGGGCCCAAAAAAAAATTTCTCTTAATTTTGCCACAAATTTATGGAGGATCCGTAAATCTGTGGGAAAAAAAAAGTGCGGACTCCTGCGCTTGTTTTTTCATATGCCCCCCATGTGGGTCAGGATCCGGGGGGTAGGTTTTTTAATATAATTAGGTAAGGGGACCACGCGGGGACCGACTCGAATACATTTCAGGCTGATTTTGGCCCCGGGGACCCTATCCACAGGGCCCGGCCTTTCAAATTAAGTGCGAGGGGGCCACGCAGCCCCCTCCTAAGCTGTTTCGGCCCCTAGAACAGCCACCCCCTGGAGCCTGTCCTGAAACAAATAGGGGGATGGGGGCCATATTTAGATGGGGGGCAAGCAGCCCCCCTTGGGCCAATTTTGGCCCCAGGGACCGCCACCCCTGGTGCCTGGCCATCAAAAAAGGGGGGAGGGGGACACGTGGCCCCCTTCCTGGGCCATTTTTGGCCCTGGAGAACCCAACCAAGAAATGTGAAGGGGTCGCATGTCCCCTCTCCTCTAGCCATTAATGACCCTGGGGACCCCATCCCCAGGGCCAGTTCCAGCTATGCCCCCAGGTGCCCACCCCTGGGACATAGAGGTTTCCCTATCTGCAGAGGTGCGGCAGGGAAACCGGTGGTTGCTCTCGCTTGGCAGGAGCAATTTTAAAGCTCCCACCAAGGGAAAGCAAACACTAAGTCTGCTCCCAGTGGGCGGGAGCATTAAAAATGCTCCCACTTGCTGGGAGCGGGCTTTTCATCTGTTTCCCTGCCCAGTGTGAAGTGGGCAGGGAAGCAGATGAAACCAATGCTCCCACCCGCAGGCACCAGCATTTTTAAATGCTCCCTGTGGGAGGGAGCAATGCTCCAATAAAAAGGCAGTGGTTGGGCTCCAAGGCACTCATCATTTAGAGGCCAGGCCCAGGGGGATGGGGTCCCCGAGGCCAATATTTGCCCGGGCAGGGGGGGCTGCGTGCCCCCCTTCATATACTGGCTGGGTCCCAGGAGGTGGGGTCACGGGCCAATATTGGCCCGAGGAGGTGGGATGTGAGCAACAGAACCTCCCCATATCTGTACTCAATCCATTTTGCATGTTGCATCTGTTCAATCCCTGGCCATGATCTGCATCCAACCACTGTACCACCAGGACCTAGGGCAGAATATTGTTTTTTAAATGAGTTTCAAATGTTTTTTTTTTTTAACTCGTGATTATGGACTAGTTCTTAAATACATTTGAGAGCTATTTTGTGTTCTGAAAACTGTTATATAGGCGACCATTTTTCTTTGCACCCCTATTGATTAGGGATCTAAAAGCTGATTTGAATTTTTCAATCGCAGTCAGTGGTGTTGGAGCCGTGGTGTCATTTTGTAGTATGGAACAGAGGGAAGCATTGGTTTTCAGTGTCATTATACTAGGTAGCAGATGAACCAAACTAAACAAATCTTGCTGCACTCACTCGCTGCGCTTGTGGAAGACAGAATTGTAATGAAAAGTAGAATCCGAAAGCAATAATTGGAACAATTCCTTCTATTGGGCCAGATAAAGTCTGTTCATGTATGTAATAAATTAGGTTGGGGAGGGGCCTAACATCTTGTAAGAGTACATGAAAGTTGAATGGAAGAAAGACTATTGAATTTGTCACAGCTCATTCATATAGCAGGTAATGCCATTTGACTGTTATACTCCGGCGCTTTCCAATATTTTACAAAGTCCTTGGGAGAATATCCGGATATTTTAGTACTGCTAGTATTGCCAATATTTTGATTAATTGCCATTCATGGGAGGAACATATTGAACATGTTGGGAACGTTTTGAATCAATTTAGAGTACACCATCTTCATGCCAAAGTTGCACAAATGCAATTTCGATATATAATCACTGGAATCCCTGGATTTAGTCCATCTTGTCAGTGCATCCAGATGAACCCCATGATGTTCAGTGCAGTCAGAGATTTTCCAGATGTGGCAGCCATAGCAACATGCAATGTTATTTATATGTTGCTTTTATGTCAGAGGTTTATATATAATTTCTCATGCATTTATGGCCAAATCACGAAGTTGTTATGAAAGGGACTCCCTTGTATGGTCAAGGAAGAGGACAACACTTTTCATGTATCCAGACTTAATCTACCTCGCCTCCACTTTTGGAGGTTCCGAATCCTGATCAACCTCTATTTTGAGGAAGCTGGTCTGTCCTCTGCAGCATTAGGGTCATCTTCACAGCAAAGTAAGCCAGGAGAATGTATGCTGTTACCTTTTATTTTAGAAAACTGACACAAGCTGAGAGAGGCTACAAAATAACCGCCAAGAAATATCTGACAAAGATTTTTGAGGGGGATGAAGGTACACGATTACCATAGTCCCAGAAGGTCAGAACCAGCAACATTTTAAATCTGTGTGCGTTTTTAAAAATCGTTTTTTATTCATTTTACAACTTTCACTTTCAATCATGACTTTTTATGACATGTGGTTCATGATAAAATACTCAGTAACTGTTATATATAATTTTCATATTCTTAGAAAAGTTCTATTGCGTCTCTTATCTGTTGGCTAATAAGGGAGTCGGGCTGCAGCTCGTTACCAACCTATCAGTGTTAGAGTTCGTTATATAAACATAACTTGAAAAACATGTAACAAATAAAACGTTGTGCCAATACCCAGGCAGTTTCTAGCTTTGATTGCTTAGTATTGCACTTTGTACCTTTTTCTCAGGGTCTCCATACCCCGCACATTCCATATTTATTTGGCTGTTCAGCCATCTGCAGTCCATCTTAAGATAAGTCACGTGGTCTTGTCAAATAAGCTTAAAGAAAAGGTTTCAACAATTCGATCAGACTGGATTAACAACCCAGGGCGCATGGGCAGCAGCCATCTGTCCAGTTAACAACAACTGTATTTGGAAAATAAATAATTCCGCACTCCCCTGTCAATGCTGTTCAGGGGAGTAGCAGAAGGGTTAAAGCCTGGGCTCCCATGCGCCGTCCCGCTCCGCCTGCCAGTGCATCTTCTAATAGTGCTCCAGTAACATACCACCTGCGGCCTCCTCTATGGAGTAGCTCTGGTCTAGCACTGAATATACAGGCTATATTAACTACAGTGCTTCTAATATAGCAGTCATTCACTGTCCCGCCCCTCAGGGGGGTGGTCAAATATCATATGTACTCCTCTGAGTCTATAGGGGTCAGTTTTGTAAGTCATCTTTAGTCACCTTCAATTCTAAACTGTCCTGAGATGCATCAGCCAGTTTCTTACTCAGTTCTGGCAATGATAGAGTACTTAAATTCGTCGATATTTCTACTGCGTTCGCTTGAGCCTGTGCTGCCTGTTCTTTAGATAGTCATTGTCTTGCTAGATGCTCATTGTCTTGCTAGTTTATTGTGGAGTCTCCTCTGCGTCTGGGGAGAGGGGTTTAGTGCCAGGCTGCCTTATCTGCGCGGGCTTTATATTTCTCCAACCAGTCCCATACCTCAACTGGTGAATGAGCGAACATAGTGTGTCCATCCAGCCTAATATTCAGCCGCGCCGAGAAGAGCAGCATATATTTGAGGCATGCTTCATGCAGTTCTTTTTTTAACCTCCAGGAAGGTCGCCCATTGGCATCGTACTGCCAGGGTGGAGTGTGGGAAGATGGCCACCCTGCTGTTATCAACTTGCAGGTGAGTGATGTTGTGAGCTTGTTGCAAAATCAAGTCTCTACATTTATAGTTGAAGGGACGGACAACCACTGGCCTGTGATCCTCTCTGGTGAGAAAAACGAGGATAAGCCCTGAGATACCACTACAGTTGTATAACCATTCTTCAACGTATGTCACCATATCATCTACCTCAATGTTTTCAGGCAGTCCAATCAGTAATGTTAATTGTGCCTGTTATGGTCTTCAGCATTCTCAGCCCTTTTAGCCAGATTAGCCACCTTACCTGAGAGCTCATCTTTTACA
This sequence comes from Calotriton arnoldi, assembly GCA_963921515.1. NCBI lineage: Eukaryota > Metazoa > Chordata > Amphibia > Caudata > Salamandridae > Calotriton > Calotriton arnoldi. The sequence goes on from CAWUFW010000179.1 coordinate 885,739, forward strand.
CCCTTACCAGTTTTGGAGTTTTCCCTTCCCCTTTCCCACCATGTAAACAGATTTGTTCCTATACTTTACAATAGTAAATATACAATTTTTAGGGTGAGCGCTCTAACCCCTTTGGTGCTTGCGTCGGCCAATGGCCGACGCAGCACTACCTCCCTGGTGCGGCGCACATCCATTGGCCGTCACCAGGGAGGGCCCCTTTAAACCTCCGGTGCATCGCACCGGAGATTGTTTTTAAAAATTCTCCCTGGGGGAGACGTGGAAGGCTTTCCGCGTCTCCCCCCTCCCGCCCATCTGTGACGCTCAGCGCGCCGCGAGGCGCTCTGACGTCACTGATTTCCCCACCGGAGCCGAGGACAGCAGCAGGTAAGGCCGCGCTCGACTCCGATGGGGAAATCCGGCCAAAACGGCCTCCCCAGCTTTCAGGGAGGCCTCGTTTGAAGGGGAGAGTCTCCCTTTCAAACGAGGCCTTCCTGAAAGGGTTTCCTGGCCGTGGATCAAAGAGTTCAGCATTCCAGGGCATACACAAAAGTGGAAAATCAATCAATTTCTTACCTGTAGCAGTAATTTTACAGTGTACATTTTAGAATGCCCGTGTAAACTAAGATATGTAGGTAGCACTACATTTATGGCTAAGAAAAGAATCATGGAACATCTAAGAGCCATCACTAATGTAGATATGCACTACCCTATTGCCAGACATTTTCAAGAGTACCATCAATCTAACAATTCATTACTCAGATTCTTTGTAATCGAACAGATAACTCTAGGAAACAGAGGAGGTAACAGAGAATTGGCCCTCAGACAGAAAGAATCTAAATGGATACTGGAATTAGAAACTAAATTCTCGGGGGCCACAATTTAAGTGATGAATTGGCCTCACACCTCCATGTTAACTAACAATATATAAAAGAATTGGTTTTACAAACTACTGTCATAGGATACTGTTTCATTGTGTAAATAATTGTATGATACTGTTTATTGTGTAAATACTGGTTTATTGTATGAAACTGTACTGATTATGTTTTTTATCATTCACAGGAGGAAAGGAAGGGACCCACCACTTTGCATGGTCACTTCACGGGTTCCCTACCCTTTTCTTCCCCGGGATCGGGTGAACACTGAATCAGATAAGAGACTTTTTCGAAAATCATTTCACTAGTTATAATTTATAATTTTATTTTATTTCTGCACTTATTTCACGAACATGGTTTATTTAGACTCTGACTTTATGTACTAGCCAGTTGGCGAGTTAACTCCGAAACCTGTTGTTTGTATTGAATTCCCGTAGTTTGATTTGTAAGTAGCTCATGAGAACGTTATTCCTTTGCATTTCGACCATGATAAATGCAGTAACCACTGTGTGAGATATAAGGTGTACATTTACAGGGATAAATCCGAGTATAATGATACATGTCTTGAGGGCACTAGACCGCAAGTATAATTATTTCAATGTATAACTCCCCTCTCCAATGATGAGCTACTAGGCTTTTGTACGGTAAAAACATAAAATAACATCACATATATGTTGACAGAATTGGTTATTATAATATTGAGTTCATGGGGTACACGCCACTAGTGCGATTGGAACATTGGTATAATAAGTATTATACTTTTATCTTGTATGGTTAATAGAAGAGACACGAGTAGAAGTATAACTCGTAGTCTGTTTCCCATGTTCATGTTAATTCAACATGCCCGTATCGCCTTGTCTAAAAATGAGGTGTGACTCGAATTTGAGTTAAAAATGAATGTAATTTGTGTATTTATACAACTGATGTCACTTGATGTGGTACGGAATGTATAGTAACAAGTGCCATTATATGAATTTATATTATTTATTTTCACGTTACAAAATGGCCGACAGTTTACAACGCAGGTAAAGTGTAACTTGTAGTCCTTCGTCTATTACCATGGTTGTTTTAAATTTTTGCACGCTCATGTTGCCGTACTTTTCGTGTGATCAAGACAGTAATTGTCGAAACGCGTAACGAGTAATAAAGAGCTTCCTGCTTGGCATCCAAGACTTTGAGAGTGCGTTTTACTTGGAATAATTTTGGATATATATATATATATATATATATATATATATATAGAGAGAGAGAGAGAGTCTCTTTCTCCCTGTAGATGATATATGTATATATATGTATCTATATACATATGTATGTGTCTATAGATACATATATATACATAAGTCTAAAGAGTGAATGATATATATATGTATCTATATACATATATATGTATAGATATATGTATATAGATACATATATATAAATATATGTAGAGATACAATCTATGTATATATATATATATGTGTCCGTGTGTGTGTGTGTATATATATATATATATATATATGCTCCTTGATGCACAGTGAACGGCGCACTTGCGGACGGGTGCTTCACAAACGCGGGGGTGCGCCCGCGATATTTATCCAGGCTCTGTTTCCTTGTTTCCCAAAAAGAAAACAGCACTCGCGGGGGCAGTTGCTAGAGTTTATTGGCCCCCGCGAGTGCTGTTTTTCGTTTTGGGAAACAAGGAAACGGAGCTTGGATATATATTCCAATCGATAAGTGCTCCACTTAGAGAATGCCACTCGCAGCGTGTTATTTCGGTCCTTTATTGGCAGACAGCAGGGTTGTGTCCACAACAGTTCAAGCAATTCATCAGCCCAGTTATCACCATACGCGTTTCGGGAGCGTTACCCTTGTTCACTGGCTCCGGGCAGTAGAGATCAGGTGAGTAAAAGTGACGCCGCACTTGCAGCGTGGTTTTAAATTCTACCTCAGTGGGTGTGTTCGTAGAAGGATTATGGGTATTGTAGTCCTTACAACCATAATGGATACTTCACTGCTTCTCCTTAAATCAGTATCTTACCACAGTGGGGTTGCTTGTAATCTGCCGTGAAGCAACTCTGTATGCTTATAGTCCACCAACACCCACACGTTGCTCTTGGGGCAACACTCCCATCTTCGTTGCCGTAGACTCACTCCGTCAGTGAGGGGGCATTCTCGCGACCTAGAGCTGGCCGCTATATATTCCAATCGATAAGTGCTCCACTTAGAGAATGCCAATGGGTGTTGGTGCAAGTGCGGCGTCACTTTTACTCACCTGATCTCTACTGCCCGGAGCCAGTGAACAAGGGTAACGCTCCCGAAACGCGTATGGTGATAACTGGGCTGATGAATTGCTTGAACTGTTGTGGACACAACCCTGCTGTCTGCCAATAAAGGACCGAAATAACACGCTGCGTGTGGCATTCTCTAAGTGGAGCACTTATCGATTGGAATATATAGCGGCCAGCTCTAGGTCGCGAGAATGCCCCTCACTGACGGAGTGAGTCTACGGCAACGAAGATGGGAGTGTTGCCCCAAGAGCAACGTGTGGGTGTTGGTGGACTATAAGCATACAGAGTTGCTTCACGGCAGATTACAAGCAACCCCACTGTGGTAAGATACTGATTTAAGGAGAAGCAGTGAAGTATCCATTATGGTTGTAAGGACTACAATACCCATAATCCTTCTACGAACACACCCACTGAGGTAGAATTTAAAACCATGCTGCAAGTGCGGCGTCACTTTTACTCACCTGATCTCTACTGCCCGGAGCCAGTGAACAAGGGTAACGCTCCCGAAACGCGTATGGTGATAACTGGGCTGATGAATTGCTTGAACTGTTGTGGACACAACCCTGCTGTCTGCCAATAAAGGACCGAAATAACACGCTGCGTGTGGCATTCTCTAAGTGGAGCACTTATCGATTGGAATATATATATATATATATATATATATATAGCGGCGATATATCTATATATATATATATCTATATATATATATTCAGAAACACAAGGATGCCGCACTCCAGAGATTGGTTTCAGAGTTGCTTTATTTTCACCACGACTGGTGGTAGTGGTGGTGAAAATAAAGCAACTCTGAAACCGGTCTTGGAGTGCGGCATCCTTTGTGTTTCTGAATTTAAATATCGGGTAAGGATTCTACCCGTTGCTGCCTGCACCAGGTATTGAGCGCTCTGACATTGGGAATTAATTGTTATATATATATATAAATATTTATTTACAGAGATATTTCTCAGTGCTGAAATTATGAGACTGTGAAAGAACTATAATGAGTCTCTTTGAAGTTACCTGAAAGGCAGTAAAGTGTGGTACTGCTGCAGAGTACAAAAAAAATTTCTGCTAGATAGAGTTATCTGACTTTTGTGTAGTGGCAGTTTTGACGCCATAAAGGGTATGCTGAAACGAACAGATCGGTATTATGTAGACAGCTAAGTGGATTAGTAAAGCCACAAAGTAGAAACACTTTGTAACAGACTAAATGTATGTGAGAGAGAGGCTATGGAGAGATGAGGGGCACGTTTGCAAGGATGGTAGTGGGCGCATCAAAGGAGGTCATAGTGTGCAATTGTAAAGCACACGTTCACCCGTAGGCATCTTGACTCCAAAATGATGGTCGCACTGGCTCCCACCAGCGCTAAAAGGCTGCGATGATGGGTATGTGGCAAGGTAAAGTAATACTGTGTCTTTTTTCTCTCTTTCTTAGTCTTTTTGGAGAGCGTACAGAGTTTCGCAAAGGTAAGGTGACTTCGTCATTATTGACTTAAACACTTCACTCACGCACACACCCACCTACACTTTAAAACCAACAACCTATCTGCCTTCTACGTAGGATTGTGTTTTAAAAGGATAGTTTAGGCACTAGCAGAGATGGCATATCGTTGGATGAATGCTGCCCAGGCCCTAAATCTGGTTCTGGAGTCCAGCTCTGAGGCAGGATCAGAGACTGAGACAGCAGATACTGAGACAGCATCTGAGGGAGAGGACAATGGAGCCGAATCTGGGAGTGACTTTTCAGTCGGCGCAGTTCCATCCGATGACTCATCGTCCAGCGATTCTGAAGGAGACGATGTCAGTCGTGCTGTGCCTTTGCCAGCACAGTCTGTGCAGCAGGACACCCGTAACAGGTTAGAGCAACCCAGAGTGCAGGCACGTGCGGCCGCAAGCACAGACGGAGTGCTGTCTTGGCAGCCTCCCAATTTAGTTCAGCCCCAAATTCCGCCTTTCACTGGTGACGCTGGATGTAAAGTAGATACGGCAAATTTTTTGCCAATTGACTACTTCCATCTCTTTTTGGTGTTGACTTCCTAGACGAAATTGTGCAGCAAACAAATTTGCGTGCCGAACAATTTCTGAGGGAGCAAGGAGGCACTCTTGGGCCTCATTCTAGGGCGCGCAAGTGGACTCCCACTTCTCTAGGGGAGTTGAAGATATTTTTGGGCCTCACGCTTAAAATGGGGGTAGTGCATAAACCAACCTTGCTATCCTACTGGTCTACTCGCACGGTTTGGTTAACCCCCATCTTCGCACCATACATGAGCAGAGATCGTTTTTTGCTATTGCAGCGCATGCTGCATTTCAATGACAACTCTGCTGCATTGCCCCGGGACCATCCAGACTATGACAGGTTGTTCAAAATTCGGCCTGTCGTGGAACATTTGTCTGCCAGGTTTCCAGAGGTTTATACTCCTGGAAAGAATATAGCCATTGATGAGTCCTTGATCTTGTATAAAGGGCGGCTGCTGTTTAGGCAGTACATTCCGAGCAAACGTGCTCGCTATGGCATCAAGCTGTACATGCTGTGTGAGAGCTCGACTGGCTATGTGTACAGCTTGAGAGTGTATACAGGGAAGGACACAACTCTTAACCCTGTAGGTTGCCCTCCCATGCTAGGGGTCACAGGAAAGATTGTATGGGAGCTTGTCCAGCCACTTCTTCACAAAGGTTATAACCTTTATGTGGACAATTTCTATACAGGAGTAGAGCTGTTCAGTGAGCTCTATAAAGCTGGCACCGTGGCTTGCGGTACAATTCGTTGTCGCCGCAAAGGATTCCCGCAGGAGCTTGTTTGCAAGAAGCTCCAGAAATCCCAGAGCACTGCGTTGCGTTCCAACGAACTGCTCGCAGTTAAGTTCTCAGATAGGCGTGACGTGTACGTGCTCACTACAATTCATGCTGAGAGCACTTCCCTGTCACGGTTTGGGGTCAGATGGCCGAAGTCCAACAAGCCCACCTGTATACTTGATTACAACAAGTACATGGGCGGAGTGGACAAGAACGACCAGGTTCTTCAGCCATACAATGCGAGTCGTAAAACTCGCACTTGGTATAAGAAACTGTTTACGCACCTGATCCAGATGGCAACATACAATGCGTATGTTGTTTATCGTGAGACCACCACAGGAAGACTCATGTCTTTCCTTGACTTTCAGTTGTCTGTGATTGAAAGTCTTACTGCTACAGAAGCAGAAGCCTCCACTTCATGTGTTCTGGAGGACGTGGCAAGGCTGCAGGAGCGACACTTTGCAGATAAAATTCCTGCAACACCCAAAAAGGAGCGACCATGTCGTTGTTGTAAAGTGTGCTCGATGCAGGGAAAGAGGCAGGAGACTCGTGTTTACTGTCCCCAGTGCTCAAGTAAGCCTGCCTTCTGTTTTCCTACTTGCTTTATGTTGTATCACACTAAAGCAAAATACTGGGAAATTGACTGAGGTGGTGCTGCCAATAGGTTAACCTTTCAATTGGTGTGAATGGATACCTACTGTCTGTGGGCCACTCCTTCACTATGCAAGCAGCTGCAGGATATTTCTTCCTCTACTTCATTTAATCATGGACTTCTCAACACCGTTATCTGCTTTCAGAACGTGGTAGTTGTTGTGTTCGCCAATTGACAAGTGCATTATAGTCCCCACGCTGCACATACTGGTGGACAGAACATATGCCACGTTGTCATGGAGTACCCGTGTTTCACATTCAACCGTTCTTCGTAGTTTATGATGGTCTCTTTAGGAAGTTTTTGAAAATTTCCAGCATGTTTACCTTAGTTTCAAAGGTAGATATGCTTGCTCAGCTCGAGAAATGTTTTTGCGGCATACTCGGGCACCTCCCAACTTGCATCCACAAACTGGAAGGAGTTGGATAGAGCATTGTGAGAGCATTGATAGCTCGTGACAGAAATGTTCACTCAAGCTTCAAGTAGCTAGAGATGGAAGGCATTAGTATAGGGTATCTTAACAATTGGACAGGGTTAGTCAGGACTCTGAGGACAGACACACGAACGGGTTAGAACAGCTTACGGTAGGTACGCTTTCCGAGGAATATTGCAAAGGTAGAAGGCAGATAGTAAAGGTAGCATAGATACACGTCCTGACTTTTTCTTCACCCATGGATTCAAATCCATTGCTGCCACACTCACACTGAATTTACTGTAGTACTTATGGGTCAATGCTGCTTGCCATGTTCATCCTTCGTTAGAACTTAGTAGATGGTCAGTTTGCTGTATGATAAGTGCATTACAGTCACTGCACATAACGGTGGATTGGACATATGCTACGTTGTCAGGCACTACCCTTGTTTCACATTCATCCGTTCATAGTTTATGATGTTATCTTTTGAAAATTTCCCGCATGTTTGCCTTAGTTTCAAAGGTAGATATGCTTGCTCAGCTCGAGAAATGTTTTTGCGGCATACTCGAGCACCCCCTAACTTGCATCCACAAACTGGAAGGAGTTGGATTTAGCATAGTGAGTGCACTAAAGGTGCATGAAAGACATGTCTTCCTGAGCCTCATGTGGCTGTCATGGAAGTCATTAGTATAGGTTCACTGGGCATGAGTTCGGTAACGTTCTGGAAGAAGGAGGTGGAGACTTGACAGGTGGTAGAATATAGTCAAAGTCATTATGTCTTGTGGCATATGAATGTGATGGGCCCTTGCATGGTGGCAGTATGTTTGTGTGAGTGCAAGTGATATGGTTGTTTGGGCCCGTGGCTGGCGGTACGGACGTCTTGTGTGTGGTGTGTGAATGGCGTGTGAATGGACCATAAAGTGGTTGGTGCCGTGATGTGGCTTTATGGCTCCCTTCAGAAGGCTTGGCTTCAATATTTATATACTTTGATAAGTATTTGTGCTTTGAAGCCAGCGTTTCTGGAGGTGCTAAAACCAACCTGTGTAAGTGGTGGATTAGCTTTATCAAATGAGTGTTAGATTTATATTTGTGTCGGTTTTATGGCCTTTTGTAAGATATTTTTTTCACAATGGGTAGCAGGGGACTTTCTGCCCTAGCTCAGTCGTCACCTAGGCAAACCTTTACATTTTTGAGTAGTAGACAAAGGGGGAAGTACAAGGGTGAATGACTTGCGTGGTTCTCACTGTTTTTTTACCCAACATGCCCTGCTAGCCTCATATTTTGTTGAAAAAATCACTATTTCCACACATTTTTGTGTGGGAAAGTTGTGGCATCGCCGGGCAGACACGTATTTCCTACCACCCAGCGTTCCCCAAGGTCTCCCGATAAAAATGGTGCCTCACTCGTGTGGGAGGCCCAAGTACCCGCGACAGGCTAGGGCCCAAAAGGTATTGAGGTGACATTAAAATTGCCTATCACAAAACAACCTGGTTTTGTGAGGGGGGGTCACCTTGGTTTTTGGACCCGTGCTCGGCGGCCAGCTAGGGAAACCTACCAAACCCACACATTTCTGAAAACTAGACACCCGGGGGGTTGTAGGGAGGTATGGCTTGCGTGGATCCCCCAACGTTTTCCTACCCAGAATCCCCTGCAAACCTCGAATTTAGCTGAAAACATCACTTTTTCCACACATTTTTGTGTGGGAAAGTTGTGGCATCGCCGGGCAGACATGCATTTCCTACCACCCAGTGTTCCCCAAGGTCTCCCGATAAAAATGGTACCTCACTCGTGTGGGAGGCCCAAGTACCCGCGACAGGCTAGGGCCCAAAACGTATTGAGGTGACATTAAATTGCCTATCACAAAACAACCTGGTTTTGCAAGGGAAGTCACCTCGGCTTTTAGCCCCGTGTTCGGCGGCCAGCTAGGGAAACCTATCAACCCCACACATTTCTGAAAACTAGACACCCGGGGGTTCCAGGGAGGTATGGCTTGCATGGATCCCCCAACGTTTCTTACCCAGAATCCCTGCAAACCTCGAATTCAGCTGAAAAAATCACTTTTTCCACACATTTTTGTGTGGGAAAGTTGTGGCATCGCCGGGCAGACATGCATTTCCTACCACCCAGTGTTCCCCAAGGTCTCCCGATAAAAATGGTACCCCACTCGTGTGGGAGGCCCAAGTACCCGCGACAGGCTAGGGCCCAAAACGTATTGAGGTGACATTAAAATTGCCTATCACAAAACAACCTGGTTTTGCAAGGGGGTCACCTCGGTTTTGGCCCGTGCTCGGCGGCCAGATAGGGAAACCTAACAAACCCACACATTTCTGAAAACTAGACACCCGGGGTTTCAGGGAGGTATGGCTTGCGTGCATCCCCAACGTTTTCTTACCCAGAATCCCCTGCAAACATCGAATATAGCTGAAAAATCACTTTTTCACACATTTTGTGTGGGAAAGTTGTGGCATCGCCGGGCAGACATGCATTTCCTACCACCCAGTGTTCCTCAAGGTCTCCCGATAAAAATGGTACCTCACTCGTGTGGGAGGCCCAAGTACCCGCGACAGGTTAGGGCCCAAAACGTATTGAGGTGACATTAAAATTGCCTATCACAAAACAACCTGGTTTTGCAAGGGGTCACCTCGGTCTTGGCCCGTGCTCGGCGGCCAGCTAGGGAAACCTATCAAACCTACACATTTCTGAAAACTAGGCACCGGGGTTCCAGGGAGGTATGGCTTGCGTGGATCTCCCAACGTTTTCTCCAGAATCCCCTGCAAACCTCGAATTTAGCTGAAAAAATCACTTTTTCCACACATTTTTGTGTGGGAAAGTTGTAGCATCGCCGGGCAGACATGTATTTCCTACCACCCAGTGTTCCCCAAGGTCTCCCGATAAAAATGGTGCTCACTCGTGTGGGAGGCCCAAGTACTCGCGACAGGCAGGGCCCAAAACGTATTGAGGTGACATTAAAATTGCCTATCACAAAACAACCTGGTTTTGCAAGGGTCACCTCGGTTTTGGCCCGTGCTCGGCGGCCAGCTAGGGAAACCTATCAAACCTACACATTTCTGAAAACTAGACACCCGGGGTTCCAGGGAGGTATAGCTTGCGTGGATCCCAACGTTTTCTTACCCAGAATCCCCTGCAAACCTCGAATTTAGCTGAAAAAATCACTTTTTCCACATATTTTGTGTGGGAAAGTTGTAGCATCGCTCGGGCAGACATGCATTTCTACCACCCAGTGTTCCCTAAGGTCTCCCAATAAAATGGTACCTCACTCGTGTGGGAGGCCCAAGTACCCGCGACAGGCTAGGGCCCAAAACATTTTGTGATAGGCAATTTTGATGTTGCCTCAATACGTTTTGGCCCTTGCCTGTCGCGGGTACTTGGGCCTCCCACACGAGTGAGGCACCATTTTTATCGGAAGACCTCGGGGAACACTGGGTGTTAGGAAATGCGTGTCTGCCCGGCGATGCCACAACTTTCCCAAACAAAAATGTGTGGAAAAAGTGATTTTTTTCAGCAAAATTTGAGGTTTGCAGGGGATTCTGGGTAATAAAACGCTGGGGGATCCACGCAAGCCATACCTCCCTGGAACCACCCGGGTGTCTAGTTTTCAGAAATGTGTGGGTTTGATAGGTTTCCTAGCTGGCCGCCGAGCACGGGCCAAAACCGAGGTGACCCCTTGCAAAACCAGGTTGTTTTGTGATAGGCAATCTTAATGTCACCTCAATACGTTTTGGGCCCTAGCCTGTTGTGGGTACTTGGGCCTCCCACACGAGTGAGGCACCATTTTTATCGGGAGACCTTGGGGAACACTGGGTGGTAGGAAATGCGTGTCTGCCCGGCGATGCCACAACTTTCCCACACAAAATGTGTGGAAAAAGTGATTTTTTCAGCTAAATTTGAGGTTTGCAGGGATTCTGGCTAAGAAAACGTTGGGGGATCCACGCAAGCCATACCTCCCTGGAACCACCCGGGTGTCTAGTTTTCAGAAATGTGTGGGTTTGATAGGTTTTCCTAGCTGGCCGCCGAGCACGGGGCCAAAACCGAGGTGACTCCCTTGCAAAACCAGGTTGTTTTGTGATAGGCAATTTTAATGTCACCTCAATACGTTTTGGGCCCTAGCCTGTCGCTGGTACTTGGGCCTCCCACACGAGTGAGGCACCATTTTTATCGGGAGACCTTGGGGAACACTGGGTGGCAGGAAATGCGTGTCTGCCCGGCGATGCCACAACTTTCCCACACAGAAATGTGTAGAAAAAGTGATTTTTTTCAGCTAAATTTGAGGTTTGCAGGGGATTCTGGCTAAGAAAACGTTGGGGGATCCACGCAAGCCATACCTCCCTGGAACCACCCAGGTGTCTAGTTTTCAGAAATGTGTGGGTTTGATAGGTTTCCCAAGCTGGCCGCCGAGCACGGGGCCAAAAACCGAGGTGACCCCCCTTGCAAAACCAGGTTGTTTTATGATAGGCAATTTTAATGTCACCTCAATACATTTTGGGCCCTAGCCTGTTGCAGGTACTTGGGCCTCCCACACGAGTGAGGCACCATTTTTATCGGGAGACCTCGGGGAACACTGGGTGGTAGGAAATGCGTGTCTGCCCGGCGATGCCACAACTTTCCCACACAAAAATGTGTGGAAAAAGTGATTTTTCAGCTAAATTTGAGGTTTGCAGGGGATTCTGGGTAAGAAAACGTTGGGGGATCCACGCAAGCCATACCTCCCTGGAACCACCCGGTGTCTAGTTTTCAGAAATGTGTGGGTTTGATAGGTTTCCTAGCTGGCTGCTGAGCACGGGGCCAAAACCGAGGTGACTCCTTGCAAAACCAGGTTGTTTTGTGATAGGCAATTTTAATGTCACCTCAATACGTTTTGGGCCCTAGCCTGTCGTGGGTACTTGGGCCTCCCACACGAGTGAGGCACCATTTTTATCGGGAGACCTTGGGGAACACTGGGTGGTAGGAAATGCGTGTCTGCCCGGCGATGCTACAACTTTCCCACACAAAAATGTGTGGAAAAAGTGATTTTTGTTCAGCAAAATTTGAGGTTTGCAGGGTATTCTGGCTAAGAAAACGTTGGGGGATCCACGCAAGCCATACCTCCCTGGAACCACCCGGGTGTCTAGTTTTCAGAAATGTGTAAATGTGTGGGTTTGATAGGTTTCCCAAGCTGGCCGCCAAGCACGGGGCCAAAAACCGAGGTGACCCCCCTTGCAAAACCAGGTTGTTTTGTGATAGGCAATTTTAATGTCACCTCAATACATTTTGGGCCCTAGCCTGTCGCAGGTACTTGGGCCTCCCACACGAGTGAGGCACCATTTTTATCGGGAGACCTCGGGAACACTGGGTGGTAGGAAATGCGTGTCTGCCCGGCGATGCCACAACTTTCCCACACAAAAATGTGTGGAAAAAGTGATTTTTTCAGCTAAATTTGAGGTTTGCAGGGAATTCTGGGTAAGAAAACGTTGGGGGATCCACGCAAGCCATACCTCCCTGGAACCACCCGGGTGTCTAGTTTTCAGAAATGTGTGGGTTTGATAGGTTTCCCTAGCTGGCCGCCGAGCACGGGGCCAAAAACCGAGGTGACCCCCTGCAAAACCAGGTTGTTTTGTGATAGGCAATTTTAATGTCACCTCAATATGTTTTGGGCCCTAGCCTGTCGCGGGTACTTAGGCCTTCCACACAAGTGAGGTACCATTTTTCTCGGAAGACTTTGGGGAACGCGGGGTGGGTGGAATTTTGTGGATCCACGCAGATTCCAGAACTTTCCACCACAGAAATGTGAGGAAAATGTGGTTTTTTTAAACAATATTTTAGGTTTGCAAGGGATTCTGGGTAGCAGAACCTGGTGAGAGCCTGCCAAGTCACCCCATCCTGGATTCCCCTGGGTGTCTAGTTTTCAAAAATGTATAGGTTTCCTAGGTTTCCCTAGGTGCCGGCAGAGCTAGGGTTCAAAATCTACAGCTAGGCACTTTGTTGAAAAAGGGTCCATTTTCACTGCGAAAATGTGGTGTGTCCACGTTGCGTTTTGGGCCGTTTCCTGTCGCGGGTACTTAGGCCTCCCACACAAGTGAGGTACCATTTTTCTCGGAAGACTTTGGGGAACGCGGGGTGGGTGGAATTTTGTGGATCCACGCAGATTCCAGAACTTTCCACCACAGAAATGTGAGGAAAATGTGGGTTTTTTTACAATATTTTAGGTTTGCAAGGGATTCTGGATAGCAGAACCTGGTGAGAGCCAGCCAAGTCACCCCATCCTGGAGTCCTCTGGGTGTCTAGTTTTCAAAAATGTATAGGTTTCCTAGGTTTCCCTAGGTGCCGGCAGAGCTATGGTTCAAAATATACAGCTAGGCACTTTGTTGAAAAAGGGTCCATTTTCACTGTGAAAATGTGGTGTGTCCACGTTGCGTTTTGGGCCATTTCCTGTCGCGGGTACTTAGGCCTCCCACACAAGTGAGGTACCATTTTTATCGGAAGACTTTGGGGAACGCGGGGTGGGTGGAAATTTGTGGATCCACGCAGATTCCAGAACTTTCCACCACAGAAATGTGAGGAAAATGTGGTTTTTTTGACAATTTTTTAAGTTTGCAAGGGATTCTGGGTAACAGAACCTGGTGAGAGCCAGTCAAGTCACCCCATCCTGGATTCCCCTGGGTGTCTACTTTTCAAAAATGTATAGGTTTGAAAGGTTTCCCTAGGTGCCGGCAGAGCTAGGGTTCAAAATCTACAGCTAGCCACTTTGTTGAAAAAGGGTCCGTTTTCACTGCGAAAATGTGGTGTGTCCACGTTGCGTTTTGGGCCGTTTCCTGTCGCGGGTACTTGGGCCTCCCACACAAGTGAGGTACCATTTTAACGGAAGACTTTGGGGAATGCGGGGTGGGTGGAATTTTGTGGATCCACGCAGATTCCAGAACTTTCCACCACAGAAATGTGAGGAAAATTTGTTTTTTTGGACAATTCTTTAGGTTTGCAAGGGATTCTGGGTAACAGAACCTGGTGAGAGGCAGTCAAGTCACCCCATCCTGGATTCCCCTGGGTGTCTAGTTTTCAAAAATGTATAGGTTTGCTAGGTTTCCCTAGGTGCTGGCAGAGCTAGGGTTCAAAAACTACAGCTAGGCACTTTGCCAAATAAGGGTCATTTTTCACAGTGAAATTGAGGTGTGTCCACGTTTTGCGCCGTTTCCTGACGCGGACACTAGGCCTACCCACACAAGTGAGGTACCATTTTTCTCGGAAGACATTGGGGAACGCGGGGTGGGTAGAAATTTGTGGATCCACGCAGATTTCAGGACTTTCCACCACAGAAATGTGAGGAAAATGTGTTTTTTTTGACAATGTTTTAGGTTTGCAAGGGATTCTGGGTAACAGAACCTGGTGAGAGGCAGTAAAGTCACCCCATCCTGGATTCCCCTGGGTGTCTAGTTTTCAAAAATGTATAGGTTTGAAAGGTTTCCCTAGGTGCCGGCAGAGCTAGGGTTCAAAATCTACAGCTAGCCACTTTGTTGAAAAAGGGTCCGTTTTCACTGCGAAAATGTGGTGTGTCCACGTTGCGTTTTGGGACGTTTCCTGTCGCGGGTACTTGGGCCTCCCACACAAGTGAGGTACCATTTTAACGGAAGGCTTTGGGGAATGCGGGGTGGGTGGAATTTTGGGGATCCACGCAGATTCCAGAACTTTCCACCACAGAAATGTGAGGAAAATTTGTTTTTTTGGACAATTCTTTAGGTTTGCCAGGGATTCTGGGTAACAGAACCTGGTGAGAGGCAGTCAAGTCACCCCATCCTGGATTCCCCTGGGTGTCTAGTTTTCAAAAATGTATAGGTTTGCTAGGTTTCCCTAGGTGCTGGCAGAGCTAGGGTTCAAAAACTACAGCTAGGCACTTTGCCAAATAAGGGTCATTTTTCACAGTGAAATTGAGGTGTGTCCACGTTTTGCGCCGTTTCCTGACGCGGACACTAGGCCTACCCACACAAGTGAGGTACCATTTTTCTCGGAAGACTTTGGGGAACGCAGGGTGGGTAGAAATTTGTGGATCCACGCAGATTTCAGGACTTTCCACCACAGAAATGTGAGGAAAATGTGTTTTTTATTACAATGTTTTAGGTTTGCAAGGGATTCTGGGTAACAGAACCTGATGAGAGGCAGTAAAGTCACCCCATCCTGGATTCCCCTGCGTGTATAGTTTTAAAAAATATATAGGTTTGCTAGGTTTCCCTAGATGCAGGCAGAGCTTGGGTTCAAAAACTACAGCTAGGCACTTTGCCAAATAAGGGTCATTTTTCACAGTGAAATTGAGGTGTGTCCATGTTGCGTTTTGCGCCGTTTCCTGACGCGGACACTAGGCTTACCCACACAAGTGAGGTACCATTTTTCTCGGAACACTTTGGGGAACGCGGGGTGGGTAGAAATTTGTGGATCCACGCAGATTCCAGGACTTTCCACCACAGAAATGTGAGGAAAATGTGTTTTTTTGGACAGTTTTTTAGGTTTGCAAGGGATTCTGGGTGACAGAACCTGGTGAGAGGCAGTAAAGTCACCCCATCCTGGATTCCCCATGGTGTCTAGTTTTCAAAAATATATAGGTTTGCTAGGTTTCCCTAGATGCAGGCAGAGCTAGGATTCAAAAACTAAAGCTAGGCACTTTGCCAAAAAAGGTTCATTTTTCACTGTGAAATTGGGGTATGTCCACGTTGCGTTTTGCGCGATTTCCTGTCGCGGGCTCTAGGCCTACCCACACAAGTGAGGTACCATTTTTCTCGGAAGACTTTGGGGAACGCGGGGTGGGTAGAAATTTGTGGATCCACGCAGATTCCAGGACTTTCCACCACAGAAATGTGTTTTTTTGGACAATTTCTTAGGTTTGCAAGGGATTCTGGGTAACAGAACCTGGTGAGAAGCAGTAAAGTCACCCCATCCTGGATTCCCCTGGGTGTCTAGTTTTCAAAAATATATAGGTTTGCTAGGTTTCCCTAGATGCAGGCAGAGCTAGGATTCAAAAACTACAGCTAGGCACTTTGCCAAAAAAGGGTCATTTTTCACTGTGAAATTGGGGTGTGTCCACGTTGCGTTTTGCGCAATTTCCTGTCGCGGGCTCTAGGCCTACCCACACAAGTGAGGTACCATTTTTCTCGGAAGTCTTTGGGGAACTCGGGGTGGGTAGAAATTTGTGGATCCACGCATATTCCAGGACTTTCCACCACAGAAATGTGAGGAAAATGTGTTTTTTTTGACAATATTTTAGGTTTGCAAGGGATTCTGGGTAACAGAACCTGGTGAGAGGCAGTAAAGTCACCCCATCCTGGATTCCCCTGGGTGTCTAGTTTTCAAAAATGTATAGGTTTGCTAGGTTTCCTTAGATGCAGGCAGAGCTAGGATTCAAAAACTACGGCTAGGCACTTTGCCAAAAAAAGGTCATTTTTCACTGTGAAATTGGGGTGTGTCCACGTTGCGTTTTGCGCGATTTCCAGTCGCGGGCTCTAGGCCTACCCACACAAGTGAGGTACCATTTTTCTCGGAAGACTTTGGGGAACGCGGGGTGGGTAGAAATTTGTGGATCCATGCAGATTCCAGGACTTTCCACCACAGAAATGTGAGGAAAATGTGTTTTTTTTGACAATTTTTTAGGTTTGCAAGGGATTCTGGGTAACAGAACCTGGTGAGAGGCAGTAAAGTCACCCCATCCTGGATTCCCCTGGGTGTGTAGTTTTCAAAAATGTATAGGTTTGCTAGGTTTCCCTAGATGCAGGCAGAGCTAGGATTCAAAAACTACAGCTAGGCACTTTGCCAAAAAAGGGTCATTTTTCACTGTGAAATTGGGGTGTGTCTACGTTGAGTTTTGTGCCATTTCCTATCGCAGGCTCTAGGCCTACCCACACAAGTGAGGTACCATTTTTCTCGGAAGACTTTGGGGAACGTGGGGTGGGTAGAAATTTGTGGATCCGCGCAGATTACAGACCTTTCCACCACAGAAATGTGAGGAAAATGTGTTTATTTTGACAATTTTTAGGTTTGCAAGGGATTCTGGGTAACAGAACCTGGTGGGAGCCAGTCAAGTCACCCCATCCTGGATTCCCCTGGGTGTCTAGTTTTCAAAAACGTATAGGTTTGCTAGGTTTCCCTAGATGCCGGCAGAGCTAGGGTTCAAAAACTACAGCTAGGCACTTTGCCAAAAAAGGGTCATTTTTCACTGTGAAATTGGGGTGTTTCCACGTTGCGTATTGCACCGTTTCCTGTCGCGGTCACTAGGCCTACCCACACAAGTGAGGTACCATTTTACTCGGAAGACTTTGGGGAACGCGGGGTGGGTGGAAATTTGTGGATCCATGCAGATTCCAGAACTTTCCACCACAAAAATGTGAGGAAAATGTGTTTTTTTGGACAATGTTTTAGGTTTGCAAGGGATTCTGGGTAACAGAACGTGGTGAGAGCCAGTCAAGTCACCCCATCCTGGATTCCTCTGGGTGTCTAGTTTTCAAAAATGTATAGGTTTGCTAGGTTTCCCTGGGTGCCGGCAGAGCAAGGGTTCAAAAACTACAGCTAGGCACTTTGCAAAAAAGGGTAATTTTTCAATGTGAAAATGTGGTGTGTTCACGTTGCGTTTTCAGCCGTTTCCTGTCGTGGGCACTATGCCTACCCACACAAGTGAGGTACCATTTTTATCGGGAGACTTAGGGTAATTCATATTTGTAAAGCAACTGTTATTACCTATTGACTTTCGATGCATTTCTGCCTTCCAAATGAAAGACAATGTGTAAAAAAGAAGTCATTTTGAAAAATGACCTATAATTCTCATGCTAGTATGAGTATTCCCAATTTCGGAAATGTGCAAATTTCTACTTTTTCTAAACTCTATATTTTGTTCCCATTTCAGAAATACATAGGAGTCTTTCATACCGAATTTTCCATGTATACATTTTCCCAGAATAATTGCTATATACCCGGTACATAATAAAAAACCATTGCCAGACGCTGCTCAGTTTTTGGCTCTGGGTTCGTCGGGTTCTTGGTGAACCTACAAGTCCTAATTATCCCCACAACCAGTAAGGTCCAGTGGATGTAACGGTATATTGCTTTCAAAGAGCTGTCATAATTAGAAGAAGTTACAGGTGAAAACGTTGACACAAAAGACTGTTTTTTTCAACTAATTTTCCATTTTTCCTATATTTAACTGTTAGTTTCTATAAAGAAACCTTGATGGATTTACACAAATGACCCCTTGCTGAATTCAGAATTTTGTCTACTTTTCTAAAATGTATAGATTTCCAGGATCCATTATTGCTTTCATACCCATTTCTACCATTAACTGGAAGGAGATTGAAAGCACAAAAAATAGCAAAAATAGGCTATGTCCCAGAAAAATGCCAAAACTGTGTAAAATTTTTGGGTTTTCTGACAAAAGTCTGTCATTCCCTAAAAGCTGGGAAAATTGAGATTTCAGCCCCAGAAACCCTTTTTTGATACCATTTGCAGGGAAAAACCCAGACGCTTTCATATGCGGGATTTTTTTCCCATTTTTCCACAAAAAACCAAAATGTAGCTGTATTTTGGCTAAAATCTGGGACCCCTCCAGGGGAATCGACAAACCCTGGGTACCTTTAGAATCCCCATGATGTTGGAAGAAAAGGACGCAAATTTGGCATGGATACCTTATGTGGTCAAAAAGTTACAGAGGCCTAATAGCGAACTACTACAAATAGCCAAAAAAGGGCTCAGCACTGGGGGGGAAAAGGCCCAGCAGTTAAGGGGATAAACAAAAGGTTTGTAAATAGCCATACATTTTCAAGTTTGTGGGTGTGCGCTTCCTTCTGTGGGTCCCCACATTTTAGGGCGCCCACAACTTGCAGGGTGAAGAGATTTACTTTCACCTAAAATGACACAATACTTGTGCACTCGCATCTAAGTAAATCCTCTTATGAGTGCAGATTCGTTTTTGTGAATCACACAAAGTTCAATTTGCGCTTGGAAATGCTTCAATTTACACAGTTATGTGTTACTTAGATGCACAAGTAGCCGTGTGAATCAGAGTATATGGAGTTGATCAAACTGTACCTATTCATTTCAGCCCTCACTGGCTTTGTAGGCCTTCCTAATACATGTACACATGAGCAGAATTCACTGCAAGTGCTCAAGAGGCGGAAGTGTAAAATTGTGTTTGCACTTTCCTGCACACTCTATAGTGAATTAACTTCAGAGATACCGACGCAAACCAACAAAAAATAAGTACGTGCTTAAGATATATCAACTGTATCAAAACCAAACTCCGGTATTACCCTAACAACAAATTGTCTTCCCATCAGTTATAAATGAAGTAGTTGCAAATTCTTCCGGTTTTCTTTTCAAATCTGCCATTTGCCTATATATCCAATGGAACATTTTGCACTCCATGTTCATGCAAGACCACGTTCCGCATAAAAACAAAGCAATTTGTTTTAATTCAATATAAGTTTAAGCACAATAAACTTAAACAATTTCCCCAGAATCGTAGCCAATTAGATCTAAACGTTTAGTTTCAAATTAAAAACTAGGAAGATGCTGACCCCTCTCCCTACATACGAAGCAGGTAGAAGAGACTCTCCCCGCCAAGATGGCTGCTAAAGAGCCCTGCCAGTAGAATGTGCTTCAGTGGCTTAGCAAGGGGGGGGGGGGCTGCCCTGAGCGGCACAAGTTTTGGGGGCGGCAGCCTCCCCCGCTCTTACCTGTGGCTGTCGCAGGGCGCAAACGCAAGGATCGTCAGCACCCCTCCTCGTTCTTACCTGCTTCCATCGCGGGGCGGCAAACGCAGGGACCGCCATGTGCGGCAAAAGGTCTAGCTACGCCACTGATTTGCTCAGGGTTTGGGGCTGCAACCACATCTTATCACCTATGTGAAGAGGTAGCTAACTGGAAGAGGTAGTTAGCTGTGGGCCAGTTTGCAAACTAGTAAGCAGCACTCACAGTGAGATGACAAGAGCAAAACTAAAGAGATGTGGGTGGTCAAAGGAAGACTCTGGGCTAACATTGAATGGAACAAGGAGAAAATAGCCACCCTTGACTGCACCAGACTAGAACAATCTGTCTACGGAGGAGCTGGAGTATTAATCCTCAGGCTGTGGTGCCAGATACCAAATGATGTGCGTTATTATTTGCCGATCACATTTACAGTGATTCTATGGACAGTAGACTCGAACACCATCCAGCTAATGGCCAAGTATAGACAGACACATTTAGGAAAGCGCTGATAGTTTGAAAAGTGTGAACAGGTAGGCAGTGCACTTACTTCGGGGTCAGGTTGAGAAGATAAAGTCCAAACACCACCTTCCTTTGACTGGGCTACCTTTGGCACTTTGCACTATTCAGAAATGGGTGATTTGATATGTTAGCATCCCTCTAATGGCTAGAAAACATTTTTTATGATTATGTGAGTCTTACTTATGTAAACTTAAATGTAAGTTGCACCTAATTCAGAGAAAGACACGCCTACTCACAGGAAAAGCTTTGTGAATTGGGCTTTCTAAATTTGCCGACTTTATTTTAAATCAGCGTGTTATGTCTGTTATCCAAACATTGGTCAACTGTTGGGCCAAAATAATACTAACCGAAGCTTTTCATCAAGGTCGCTGCAAGACCAAGGCAATACTGAATAGGCAACCGTGGTGCCACCAGTAATCCATGGATCCTGCCTTCAACTAAAAATGCTGTAGTGCTAGGATGCACTTAGATAGCATAGAGAGGAAGAGAGGAGAACCTTCCTTTGAATTCAGGGAAAATGAGGCTCGATACAATATCACTCTTTACGGAATGTAGCATTATGGAACGTGGTAATGGCGTACACCGTACATACGGGCTTCAGCTGAAGGCCAGGGCACATAAGAAAGTAAGAGACAATAATGAGTGGTATGACCCTCTGCCAGCTCCATAACATTGTTAATTTACACATCCAAACCCTGTCTCTGTGAGCAAGTAACAGGCAACTGGGCCTGTAGACACTTCTCGTTCGCGTGTTAGAGCAGGAGCAGGGTGAGCGCTCCGTCTCTGACGGTAAACAAATGCCAACTGGCCATGTAACACCGCATTTGTATGGCCCTCCTATGTACTTCCTGCTTCTGGCATGATGCCTTGTCCATAGTAATGTTTACACCCACCATCACAGTTCTTTCTGCGTTGTCATTTTCTTGATGTTGACAAAGATGCTCCTGCTGTAAATTCTCTTTTCGAATTAAATCATATACAAAAAAGCATTGGCAAAATCAACAAATCTGGGTTGCTTTGCGCACACAGAAAGGAACACTAAGATATTCTGATACATATATACTCACTTGCTAACATTACAGTCACATATGTACACAGAAGAAATATACAGAATGGTACACACGCTCACCAAGGGAACACTACAGGGCACACACAGACACACACACCTAGACAACCTAACCACATTAATTTTTTGTGACATATCCTTTACAAATAAATTAAAGGACTAAAAGTCAATTAATTTATACATCCTAATTTGTCCCTCAGAAACATCTGTAATGCATGGCAAGCGAGATGATAAATGAGTGAGAAAAGGGTAAACAGTGAAGGCATATAACATATTCTAACTTCTATGAAAAGTGAAACAAGATAGACATCCACAAAGAGAAAACAAATTCAATTAATTTGTTGAGATTATCTGTTTATTCCTTAACCCCCATATTATGCAACATAATTCGTCAGTCCTGGTTTTGCTTCCTCATGAAGTTTTGACTTCCTAAACTGTTAAGACAATTTAATGGAATAAGCCATGGTCTATTGAAATATCTGGGCAAGTAGTGCACGCAGATTTGAATTCCATCTGGATATTCAGGTTTCCATCAAGTTGCTAAGGTCGCTTACCTACAATGCTATGAATACAGAATATCACGACAAGCAGTGAAAGTAAACAATATCCTTTTCTATTTCAAACACTTCATGTCACTAGACTAAACCCTAACTGCTTAGGAAGCACAAAGAACGTTTCACAAGTGTTTAATTATATATTTCTATTAGTTTTCACAGCCTAGTTTCATTAACATCATTGGATGTTTGGAACCGAATATTGTAGGATTCCTTCTAGGCGCTAATAATAATTTTAACATTCTGCATTATGCACCAAAAGCCGGAATCCAGAGACTTCTTATGATGTACTTTCTGCCTTAATTTTTACGCTTGACGCAAATGGTGCCTGTGTCCACCCAAACCTGTTCTTGAACATTCAAACAATCTTGTCTCTCCAAACTGTTCTAAGAAGAAACTCCTTGCTATGCTGTCTTTGGCAAAACGTCAACATGAAGAAAACATTGGGAAGAAACTATTGTGAAGAAAATAAAATGAAGAAAATTGATTCTTCTATTTAATAAGAGCGATATTAAATAAAATACATTTCACTTTGATAACCAGTATACTTTCAATATTAATGATTTCAATATTGTAGGATTATGTTTGAAATGGAGCTAGGGAAAGGTTTATAGCTTTTTGAACAATTTTGGTTGGACTAAGGTTATATTGAGGTTTAGGAGTGAGTCTCAGGTTTGCATTGGTTTAGGTTATGGATAGGATTGATTTAGGATATGTGATAGGGTTAGATTTAAGGTTAGACCTCTGGTTAACTTGAGTGTTTGGGCTGTGATCAGGATTCACATTTGGAAAATGGTTAGGGTCAGGGTGTTGTTAAGGACTTCCTCTCTTCTGGGACGCTTTGCAAAGGTTTCCTCAGGATTGACAATGCAAAATGCATCTTGCTTCATTAGTTCTTCAGACTCTGTTTTTAATAAATGTGTCTCTTTATTTTTCCTTATTTCGTTATAGTATATATCTGTTGCCTTCATTTATATTCCAAGCAACCTTGCATCTATTGACCTCTTAGAGACTTTGAAAAATGGTCCCTCGAACCATACAATTCTGATGCCTCTTTCCTATACCCCGTATTATTGTAATAAGACTCGTGGGACTTCAATAATGAAATGGGAGCTATGAAAACCGACGGTAGTGTTTGGCATTCAATATAATGGTTATCAGATACTAAGAATTATAAAAATGAAAGACACTGCCCATTGGTAGTAACTGCTCGTAGTAAAATGAATGTTGAAGATAAATGTATTGTAACCAGTGACAGTTGTATTATTGATGACAATTCCCATTATAGGAATAAATACGATCCAGAAAACGTGATCACCACCCAAAACAAGATCAGCTTATTTAAGAGGCCCACAATCAGAACCAGGTGCCTCTATGTGACGGGCTGCTCACCAAACAATCACTTTTTTGACAGAGTCTCTTGCACTGTTACTGTTTTTCAAATATTATTTTCAGTGGTTTGTATATTGGCAGCTGATGGCAAATTTGTACTGATTTATTTATTTAAGGCATTGGTACTTGCTTTCAGATCCATGAGAGATGAGGGCCCTCAATATCTGAAGCATAGACTTCGGAAATATTGCCAATCAAGATCGCTAAGGTCAAACCATCAGGACCTAATGGTGACCCCACGCTTCAAAAAGGCCAGGATGGGGGGCCGTGCCTTTGCTGTGAAAACAGCTTCTTTGTGGAACTCTTTGCCAGCTCACCTTCGAAAGGCGAGCTCAGAGCCTCTGTTCAGAAAGGCCTTAAAAACCTGGCTGTTCAGCCTAACACAAATTACTGCATAATTCCTCTGCTCTTGCTTGCTATCTGCACTCACCGCTAGCGCCGGGACACTTCCGCAGGAGGTAGCCGCGCGCTCTAGAAAATGAATTAATAATAATAATAATAATAATGTATGTATTTATTTAGTTACTCGAATTAAACATAAATAGCTGTCGAAAAAAGTATAACGCTGCCTTACTGCAGTTGGTATGGTCTTACTAACAATTGGAATATACTTGTATTGATAATTACCACTAAAGATACATGCTACTATGGAAGTACATCATTTTATATTGGCGTCATCTGCAGCAGCTAAATAAATATTATGGGGATTAAAAATGTACTGAGCATTAAGCAGTGTTGTCGGCAAATAACTAATTTACAGCGTGCAGGTCTTCTTTAATCAATTATCTCATCTGTAACTCAAGTGTGCTAGTTCCCTCTAATAATGGATCAATATGGCGCACTCTGCAGACAAATATGTTTCCCTTATGTTATTATATTTTCCATGCATTTAACACTGTGGGAACCAAATCAAATTATGTTCAAAGAAAAATTGAATTTCTGTTTTTAATCAGGAGTGGGCGGATATTCGCAGGCACAGGGTGACATAGAAAGAGCAATGGGTCATCCTGCCACTCCACGTCTGTGTGCAGGTGGCCTCGCAGGCCATTAAAAGGACATGAAGGCCACTCAGTGACTGTGAGGGTTCTATGGGTGGGGGTGATCACACACACATACTAACAGTGCAACACATGCCACTGTGTTACTGTCTGCATATGGCCACATTGGTCTCCTTTTGCAGGGGGACCCTCACAATGAGGACATCCTCTACTGCACCCCAGCGCTAGGGTGCTCCAGACGGATCATGTGAAGCATCTTGCCCGCCTCCAAAATAGCATTATGGAGATAACATTAAATGTGGAGCAATTCATGGTGCACGCGTTTATTGTGTTACCCAGCGATACATCCTACAGACCCAAACAACTATCGTCCTATCTCTCGCCTTCCGTTACCTGGAAAAAACATTGAGAAAGTGATGACTCAACAGATGACACAATTTATACAAAATAACCAACTTCTGGACCCAACTTAATTTGGGTTTAGACCTGGACACAACACGAGACCTCCTTCATTATGGCCATTGAGGAGATAAGGGCCACTTTGGATAAGGGAGGCACCGCAGCCCATGTTTTTCTCGATCTGTCGGCGGGATTCGATACGGTCAAACATAAGGTTTTCGTTAACTGTTAAAGGGACATAGGGATCAAGGGAATGCACTTGCCCTGTTGAGCTCTTTTCTAACTAGTAGAGAGCAAACTGAGGCTCTTGATCATTTTGTCTCCAAGCCTTTCTCTCTGCCATGTGGGGCTCGTTAATCAATGTAAATGTTACAGCATTGGCAATTTTGATTAAATCCTTTGGTTTCACCCTTACCTTCTATGCCGATGACACACAAATTGCGGTTGCAGTATATAACAATGAAAATAACATTGGCATTAGGTTTCATGACTGTATGCTAGCTATCAGCGAATGGATAAGCAAACACTGCCTAAAGTTAAATTATGGAAAAACAGAGGTGATTTTTTTGGAAACTCTACTTCTATGTGGTCCCCATCCTGGTGGCCGGAGGAATTCGGATCACTTCCCATTCCAGTGAGAAAGGCAAAAAAATTAGGAGTTCTTATTGATGGAAACTAGGTCAAATCAGTAATTTCATCTTCCTTTTACACCTTAAAATAATTCTCCCCTACATTCCATTAGATGCACAAAAAACAGTAATAATGGCTTCACTCCAATCAAAACTCGCCTATTCCAATGGTCTGCATTTGAATATGCAGGAACAATCTTAATAAATTACAAACATTGCAAAATGCTACAGCTAGGCTAAATCAGTTTCTCATGCAATCCACAAGCTACATTGGTTGCCAGTTAGAAACCGTATCATGTTTAAGGCCCCTTGCTTAGCTTATAATGCACTGCATGATATCAGCCCTGAATTTCTGAAGGAAGCGTGTTAATGGTATGAACCTAGCAGAACGCTGCAATCTTCTGGGGCCAAAAAATAGTGTTCCCCAGTTTTAAGAGGATGAACTGTGGCGGAAGCAGATTTACAACAGGAACAACCAAGATGTGGAATCTTCTTCCTTCTCTCATAAGGGACTTGCCCTCCCTAATATCATTTAGAAAGGAGCTTAAAACATGGCTTTTTATTAACTAGTTGTATGATCCTTTTTTTCTTGAGGAGATTTAGTGCCAAGACACCTCCGTGTAATCGAGCATTCAATAAATCGCTTTAACATAACATAACATAACATAACATAACATGCTTTGATAAAGGCATATCTACGCAGACAAATGCACACCTGTCCATTCAAATGGTTCCGCCGTGTGGCACACTGTTTCGGCACTCATCACATGGTCTCCTGGTGAACAACATCTGTCACACTATGATCTGTAAGGTGAGTGGGAAACCATTGCCCATAGTAAGTTTCCAGATCTTGCATGCATGCTGTGTGCTGCAGGCATCTATCTAAGCATTTAAAACAGCCCAGGAAAAGGGAAGCAGCCCCAAAGTACTTCATTTTTGGAGGTTGAAGTGAGGAGGAAGGTTTGGGGGATTAGGTTTGGTGTGGCTACCTGTGGGACTCCAATTTATTACATAATCCTTGGAGGAACGTGATTCTGTAATCGCTTAATTAGAAGGGCATTCAGACCGTGTCCCTATATTTGGTTGTGAAGGATATGTATTGAAAAATGACAAAATTGAGTGTCTATAATTTTTTTTTCTCTTGTATGTGGGGGTATAGTGTCATTTGTGTTTTGTGTAACGTTGTGGTATCTGTTTGAATTTATTTTACCAAGTGTTTGAAATGTATTGATGATGTTTTTATTGTGATTGAAAAATCAGATTTTATTTATTTTCTGTGATAACAGGATTTTAATTAAAACATGTTTTTTAATATTTGATTCATACGAGTCAGCATCTGATGTTATATGATGTGGATTGGAGTGGATAAGTAGTACAAGCTTGAAGTAGATAAGCAGTAGTTGCTTTTCTTATCCAGCAACTATCTAAGTGTGTTAGTACTTTGATCCAAGGGGAAACATTTCTGTTTTACTTGTGAAGAGTACCTTATTCCCTTGGTTGCACAAGGGGTCTCTCTCTATTTACTATATATATGCTGGAGATAACCATCATTTTTGTGGTATTCTCGCTGACATTTTGCCTTCTTTTGCTGAACCCATTTTGGTTGACCATAGGACTCGGCGCACTTTACCCCTGCTAACCAGTGGGTAAAATGCTTGTGCTCGCTCTTTGGTAAAATTGGCATACAACTATTTGGAATATGTAAGTTGCTTGCACGACCCTACTACATGGTAACACCTGTACCCAGGGTCTGCAAATAAAATGGTACTAGAGGGCTGCAGAACTCCTTGTGTCACCCACTCTAGTAGCCCTGTAAAACTTGTCGCCAAGAATGCCACTGCAGCCTGGGTGTGCAGTTTTAAACTGCCCTTTTGGTGTGGCAAAATAAACCTTTTTTCCAGGCATAAACATTCTTTTTTAATATCTATAACACCTATAAGTTATCGCTAAGGTAGATATATAATCAACAAGGTTTCCTTTGGACAACAATACACACCCAGCAATGTCTATTGCAGCACCCAAGTCACCAACTTAACTGTTCCTGTTTTTATCAGCTTGAGAGAGTCATTAAACGTTGGTCTTGATAAAGATGACATTATAATATTTCCATCGAAACGCGTCGACGCCTGAGTTGTTAGGAACACAATCCGCATTATCACTGAGACGTTTGAGTTCCTATAGAGGGTATGGCACCTAGTCTCAGTCAATGAGGAACAATTACTACGGATGTGATCAGTTTAAGATAAAGTTTACTGGTCTATTACTTGTACTCTCGTATACATTTTAAATTTATGCTGCTATTTGTGTTTGAGTGTGTTTTCCGGATGAATCTTTGGATTTTGTTCTGTTTCTTATATTTTATCATGCAATGTTATTAATTGTTCAGACTTGTTTTATTTGATTGTGTGTCTCGTGACGAATAAAATAATTTTAAATTTTCTTTTTTTAGTCTTGTATCTAATAGTAGTCTTGGGTATACAGACATATTCTCCTATTCTGAGTGCAATGGATGTGATTGAGTGATGAAGTTGGTGACTTGGGTGCTGCAATAGACATTGCTGGGTGTGTATTGTTGTCCAAAGGAAACCTTGTTGATTATATATCTATATGGTACCCTATTCCTTTGGCATAAGGGGTCCCTCTCAGTTTTTATAATAATAATCGCTAAGGTAGGCCTTAAAGGCCCATAGGGAAGGGTGCATGGTGTTTAAAAGTATATTTAATATTCTATAGGTCCTGGCACTGAAAAACCTCCAAAGTTGTTTTTCAATGGGGCAAGGCTGGCTATCCCCCAAGTTAACACTGGTTTACATTATTACAGTGCTAAATTCAGTTTTGGAATAGCTAGAAAAATATTTCAAGGTCTCATTTTAATAGTAATTTAAAATCCAACTTAATGGCAAAATCAGATTTTATATTATTATTTCGGAAATTGCACTTTTATAAAGTTGTCATTTTCCAGTCTAAAATCAAAAGGCTTTCCTGCCAGTGATAAGCTGTCACCTGACCCAATTGCTTCCTTGTCATGAGATGTGTATTACTCACAGACAGAGGGCAAAGGCCCCCGGGTGTGGTGTGAGGGTCTTTTCCCTTGACAGGACGGCCTGGGGCCTGTGCCCAGCCCCAGTGCTTAATTTGAGCCGGTGCTTTCCGGTGCTCAGCACCGGCACTTAATTGCTATCCGGTGCTCGGCACCGGCACCTAATTGTCAACACTGTACTTAGAACAGTCCACCACATGGTGGCGGTTCTCATCTAATTTAGAGATGAGCAGAATAACGGTAATTTAGAACTACAATAAACTTTAAAATTGCTAATACCTGCCTCCCCAACCATTCCTTTAGCTTTGGGGACCTGGAATAATCGAAACTGTCGCATTTACATGCAAGAGAGATGGCTAGTAGTTGTTTTGGCAGCGATGTCAAGGGCAATGGGTGGTGCAAGCTGCAGTGGCCTCCTGGTCAGAGCCCTGGCACTTAATATTTTACAAATTAAGCACTGCCCAGCCCCCTTCCTGACCTTCAAAGGATGCATACCTTGGCACTGGCAGATGAAATGCACACCTCAGCCTGCCTCCCTTTTGTCTTTCTAGTCAGGTTGGCTTTGAGAAAGCAGAAAAGTTTTATGAAAAATGTACTACATAATAATATAGAAACGTGCTTAAACGTTAACATAGAAGTGCATAATAAAGTAGATGTTAGAAAATGTGCTTTTATTAAACGTGCAAAAGTGGAAAATGCTGCTTAATTTCTGCAGAAAGCTCTCATTTCTATCTTCTCCAACTGCTAGGCCGCACTATTCTTTTATTCTTCTCTATCCCTTTAAGAAAAATAAATGCCCTTCATAAATAGTGATTTAACGCTATAACTGAATTATAGAGCCTGACCTTTTTGTGAAATGTGCTCTTTCTTGCAAAATGTATTTCTCTTTCCTCACACCATATGACTACATTGTATTTAGATTGTTTTCTTTGCCACATATTCATAATGAACAAGTGTATTAATGAAAAGAAAATGTTTGATGTAGCTTACATTTTGTGATCTAACCAGGACATACCGGAATTCAAATGCTTCATTCCACAGCGCAGCTCATTGTTACACAATGGAACACCATACAGCTAATAGTGTAAGCTTGCAAAAGGTTTCCATGAGGACCTTCGTAGATGTAACTTTTTGTAACACGTTTTAACCATCTCTGAATACGTTTACCGTGGGAATCAAGGACGTAGACGACAGACCAACGGAAGATCTTCCTCCATTGGATGCTGATGACATATTCACCTGTTTTTGCAACATATTTAGTGACCTTTCTATATAGTGTGTGTTCCTAGCTAGAGAGCCAAGGCATTCTATGCACTCCAACTCTTCCATGCCCCTTAGCACTTCGTTGTGCTAGTTCGAATTACCATAAGCTATTGCTAACAGTGATTGTCTTTGACTTCTCCTTATGCAGATTAAGGAGACTTTCTGTCTTTATGCTGATCATAGCAACTGCTGTGATTTCTCTCACTGATTTAGACATTTGTTACTGCAACTGTCCGGAGTACTCAGCTGAGTCTTTTGGGAAGCTTGATCCTTTTCTTGATTATCTGACTTTGCTTCAAAATTCTACTTGCTCTTTTCCAGAAGGAACTCTTAATGGGTTCTTGATAGGATAGGTCCTTTAGATTAGAATAGGGACTAAGGGCCTCGTTACGATGGTGGTCGGGAGAGCGTCCGACCACCGTTGTTGCGGGATGGAGACCGCCCAACATATAGTCAGCAGTTCCACCCACCATATTATGATACGATTGCTGCCATCAAGGTCCGAAAGATATCCCCTCCATCTTTAACAGACAATTTGTTTTTAAAAATCGAACGGTCAATCACACTTTTATTGCAACCACTTCTGGATAGACTTACCAGAATTGAGGCCAGTATAGAGTCCCTATGTTCCGTACGGGAGGGCACGACCTATCCTTATCAGTTGGCCAGGACTGTTGAGTTAACTCCTCATAATGATTTGTCTGGTATACCTTTGTGCCTCTCTAATAACTGCACGGCCAATTTGGGCCCAATAAGAGGGGGTGATGGTGGCAAGACTAAAGACTCTCCTCCTGGAGGCATGTCTTCTAGGGCTCACACAATCCATTCTCTACCTCCAATGTGGCTGAATCAACTGACAGGCTGTTGATGCTGTTGGAAGTACATTTTTTAGTTAGAATATCAAACTTTATTCTCACAGGGCTGAGGAAGATAGTGTGAACTTATAGAAAATGTGCTGTCATTTTGGCTTCTGGAGCATGTTCTATAAGATCTATGAGAAAATCATGAGAGAAAACAGTTTTCTTTCAAACATGGTTAATCCAATTCCAGCAGAGGGTCATCATTTTTCACAGGGTTAAAACACTAGATAACTCACCAGAGTACCACAATTGAGTATATGACCACCAACAAATGATTTATGTTGTGACTAAAATCTGTTATCAACCTTTCTATGTGCTCATTCTTGTAACCCTAAATACCTGGCATTCACTAAAATGCATTTCAATGGGGGCCATGCCTCCGAGTCATGTAATGGCTGCGACAAAAAGTTGTGACCTTTGCACTCTGGAATATCAAGTACAAGAATATTGTGGCGCACTAACATTGTGAACAAAACACAGAGAGACAAAATATTGAAACACAAGTGCATATAGGGAAGTATATATTTAGTATTCTTAACCCTACATCTAAGTACCTTGAAGAAATAGATGTTGATATTTTTTCCCTTGATATTCTGTCTAAGATATCAGTTTCCCACAAAATGAGACCAATCCCCAAGTCTGGAAATGGCTTCCAAAAAATACTGTTCCTGTTGTGGCCAGCCAATTAGGATTGACTAATCCTCTTTAGATTGGCCAGTAAGAGGATATTTAGACACCAACAGTCCAGATATACTTGACTCTTTAACCCCCTTCAAGCCCAACCTGAGCCCTTCTTTAAATGACAATTTCTTGAAAATGGCTGAGTGGATTTACACTAAATCACAAAAAGAATGCTTTCTGAGAAAAGTTCTAACCTTCTGCCAAATTTGGTGTAGTTCATTTCAGCCATTTTTCTGTATTGGAGAGGAACGTTTCCTACAGGAACTAACATGGGTAATCAATGGTGTGGGGCCCCTCTCCTT
Organism: Calotriton arnoldi; assembly: GCA_963921515.1. NCBI lineage: Eukaryota > Metazoa > Chordata > Amphibia > Caudata > Salamandridae > Calotriton > Calotriton arnoldi. The sequence goes on from CAWUFW010000179.1 coordinate 917,125, forward strand.
TTTCATGGCCCCCGCTTGAAGGATCAGCGTGAAACTTTCAATGAGAGCCGAAGTGGATGAATTTTGTTTTGGGTAAAGTTTTGTGCAGATTCGTCAAATGGCTCCAAAGTTATTAGGGAAAGACAAAAGCTCTTTGTAAGGAAACTCTGACCTATTTATAAATATACAGTGGAGACTGCAATATATAAATATAAAGAATATAGAATGTGTCACTATGTAATATGGTCCAATAATTCCAATGAGGATTTCTGGTGGCATCAAAAACAATGAGGCCGAAAGCAGAGTGGTTTGTAAATATCACCAGAACCCTGAGATGGCAATATAGGTCCATAATAGACAATGTACCCGTTATGTATTTATTATATTACATGTTTATTTGGGGGAGGTTTTTCTTCAATGTGCAGCTAAGGCACTGATTGTTTATCTTTCTTGAATACATTGTTAATAAAACAGTGAGCAATAGTGAGGGTCAGTGGATTAAGGGGATCCTGAGGCTGTAATTATGGATTTACTGCATTTTTAACTTATTTTGCTTTAGAATTTGCCACATTATTTGAAAAAATTGCAGCTTTTACCAAAAATGTTGTTTCTATTTCAAATGGATAAAAATAATACTGACAGATAATGTGCTGTATAATTAGCATTTTTGCTGCATAATTTAAATAACCTTGCTACATAATTTAGACCTCCATGCCACCTGATACTAATAACCTTGACAATGTTAAAGCGCAGCAGTGGTTTTGAGGTAGTCCTTAGTATGATGAAATCAGTATTTCACAGACACCCATGAAATCAGTATTTCACAGGCAACCATGGAATATTTCCAATATTTCATGGTTCCCTTTGAAATATGGGTTAGAAATTCTAAAGTTATAGTTAGAACTTGAATTTAGAATTTACACACCACCTTTTAATTACTATAAGTTGCGCACCTATGTACACAGTGTTCTCATCTCACTCGCCTAACTACATTAACTAAAACTTGCAACTCTACCATGCACTGTGTTCTGAAAAATCATCTCAATTGAGATGTCATAAGTGTTGTTATGAAAGCGATGAGTTGACATGGTATAAGTGATGTCATATGCAAGGGTATAGCCAGTGCATTGAGAATTTGTGTCGTTTAAGTATGGTTAATATGGAGTGAATAAATAAAGTTTTCCTAACTATAACTTATCTCTAACCTTTGGCCCTAATTACGATTCTGGTCAGATGAGAGTCCGACCGGCATCGTTGCGGTAAAGGGACTGGCCGGCAGGTAGTCCCAACCACCTAATTAGGATCCGACCGCAGTGGAAGCAGTCGGAAACATGCCTTTTGGCAGGCACATGGGGAATGGATGTTTGTGGGGCACATGTGGTGCCCCCCCTGGCCTCTTAACGGAGGCCGCAGAGGGATGGGGGCCCTGCTAGGGGCCCCCAAAGTCTGTTTCTGACCGCCTTACAATGGAAAGGGCCATTGTAATCCCTACGGCGGTGCCTGAGCAGGCACCGCCCTAATTGTAGGGATTACATTCCGACTGCGGGGATGACGGGCTCCTTGAGCCAGTCCCAACCGCAGCGGTCGGTCCTTCACCCATGCGGTCGGACCGACCACATTGTAATGCGGCAGTCCGACCGTTGCTTCAGATGTCCATGGGACCGACACCGACGTGCCATCGGTGTCAGTCACACCGACATCCTAATGAGCCCCTTTGCTTTTTTCATGGAATTTCAATGGTTTTTATGCTATTAATGAAAATGTGTTTCAAATCTTAGTATTGAGTGTAACTTATTACGGTCTTGTTAATTGGTGTGTCATACAGTAAAATGAATGAGAGTGTTGCACAGTCAAGTGTCATAGAGTGGAGTTTTGTATAGTGGAATTGAGTGCAGTGTAGTAGAATGTAGTGGGGTAGAGTGGGAAACAGTGTAGTAGAGTATTGGATAGTGGAGTTGTATAGAGTACAGAAATGTGTTGTACAGTGGAGCTGCGTAGAGTGGATGATTGGACAGTGGTGTAGAGTGAGGTAAAGTCTCATACAGTGGAGTATAGAGGAGTAGAGTTCAGTGGAGTTGCGTAACGTAGTGTGGAGTAAAATATAATACAGTATATTAGCTTGTCATCGAGTAGAGTGGTGTGGAGTTGATTTTAGTTTATTTGTGCAGTGTACAGTTGAGTAAACTCTTATAAATTGGAGTGGTGTTTCGTACGGTAGATGAGTGCTCTATCGTAGAGTATTAAAAAGTGTTGTTTAGTGGAATACAGTGTTGTACAATGAAGTGCAGGGGCATAGATTGGAGTTAGAAAGTGAAGTATATGTGGATAGAGGGGAGTAGAGTCTCATAGAGTGCCATAAAGTGCGGTTTAGTTTTATGGAGTGCAGAGCCGAGTGTCATAAAGTGGAGCTGCATACAGTGCAATGGCATAGACTGTATTGGTGTACAGTGAAGTAACATATAGTGGAATACCATACAGTCTAATAGCATACCGTGATGTGTGGAAGAGTGAATTGCCATAAAGTGGAATAGCGTAGACTGGAGTGTCGTAGAGTGGAGAGCCATACACTGGAATAGCGTACAGTGTAGTAAAGTGCATTGGAATGGCGTACAGTGGATTATTGTACAGTGGAGTAGGCTAGAGTGGATGGCGTACAGTGGAGTGGGGTGGACTAGAGTGGCATACTTGCACCATGATAAAATGGAATCCAATGTAGTGGAGTTAAGTACAAAGGAATGGCATCCAATGGAATAACATAGAATGGAGTGCCTTAGAGTGGTCTGGCGTACAGTAAAGTGTCATACAGTGGAATACCATAAAGGGCTGCAGGGTACATTGTAGTGGCGTACAACAGAATAGCATCTAGTTGAGTAGCATTCACTGGAGTTGGGTACAGTGGAGTGACGTAGACTGGATTGGCATCCAGTGTAGTGCCTACAGTGGCACTGTGTACAGTGGAGTTGTGGATACTGCAGTGGCGTACAGTGGAGTGGGATAGAGTGGATTAGCATATTGTGGAGTGTCCCATAGTGGCATGTCGTCCAAGGGAATAGTGAAGAATGTAATGGCATAGAATGGAGTGGGGTACAGTGGAGGGTTGTAGAGTGGAGTAGCGTGCATTAAAGTGCCATACAGTGACATAGAGTAGAGTGGAGTGTCGTATAGTGTAGTGGTATAGAGTAGAGTGGCGTAGAGTGGAATAGCGTAGAGTGGAGTTGCGTACAGTGGAGTGGTGTACACTGCAGTGGCATACAGTGGAAAAGCGTAGAGTTGAGTGGTGTATAGTGTAGTGCAATATAGTGTAGTGTGGTGCATATTTATTAGAAATTTTGGACGACTGTAGATTATGGTGTGCAGAGTAACGCAAGTGAGCAACTTGCATTGCATTGTGTCTCCCCTGGCCTGCCACTTTTTTTTTTAGCAGTGGCACTACGTGCCCACCCCTCTCCCCCCCCCCTCACGGCAAGATTTGACCCTGGGACCCCAAACCCCAGGGCCCATTACTTAAATTATGGGGGAAGGGGGCATGCAGCCCCCCTCCCCAGGTCAATTTCAGCCTCGGGGCACCATCTTCCAGGGCCTGGCTTAATTATAGAGGGGAGGGGCATGCAGCCCCCTTCCCTGGGCCAATATTGACCCCAGGGGCTCCATACCCCAGGCCCCGCCCAGTAAATGGTGGGTGCCCTGGAGCCTTCCCAGGGCACCCACTTCCTATTTAAAAGGGGAAGGGGGCACGCTGCCCCCCTTGAGGCAGATTTGGCCCTGGGGGGCCTGGCCAGTATGTAAAGGGGGAGAGGGCACACCGCCCCCCTCCCAGGGCTAATATAGGCCCTAGGGACCCTATCCCTGGAAACCGCTCAGTAAATATTGGGAGCCTTGGAACTCTCCAAGGACACCCACTTCATATGTAAAAGGGGGTACTTTGCCCCCTCCCAGGCTGAGTTTGGCCCTGGAGACCCCATCTCCCAGGGCCTGGCTTTATACTTAAGGGGGAGGGGGACAAGCAGCCCCCTCCCATGGCCAATATTGGCTCCGGGGACCCCAACCCCGTGGCCTGTGCACTAAAATGTGGGTGCCCTGAAGCCCGCCCAGGTCACCCACTACCTTTTTGGTGGAGGCTGAGCGGGGAACCCCAATGCCCCCGTGGCCCCTGTCAGATTACCACCCCCAACTGGAGCCAAGTATTGCTCCTGCTCACAGGGAACAGCTAAGAATACTTCTCCCTGCGGGTGGGAGCAATTTTTTTTATATGTTTCCCAACCCACTTCACAGCGGGCAGAGAAATAGATGAAGTCAGCTCCTAGTGGCGAGAGCATTTTTCATGTTCCCTCCCACTGTGAGCAGACTTACTGCGTGCTCTTGCTTGGCAGGAGCTTTAAATTGCTCCCGCCAAGAGAGAGCAAACAGAGCCTTTCCTGCCCACCCTACTGGAGGCAGGGAAACTGCTATGTCTCTGGGGTGGGATCACTGGGGCATAGCTGAATCGGCCCTGGGAGATGGGGTCCCCAGGGCCGTTAATGGCTCCGGGAGGGGAGCTGTGCAACCCCATTTGTATATTGATGGGCCCCGGGGGTGACGGTCCCCGTGGTCTAAATCGACCCAGGAGGGTTGGGCCTCGTAGCTCCTCTCCACCTAATTGTGTATGGCCGAAATTGGCCCGGAAAGGGGCCGCGCAGCCCACCTCCCCCATTGGTATATGAGGCTATTTTTCTTTTTTTTTTAAACCCGGGTGTGCCAGAGTCTGGGAAGGACATTAATTTTTGGGATAGGGGGCCCCCCCTCCCAAAGTCGATTTTGTCCCAGCGCATTTTTGAGGGGGAGGGGGACACTGCTTTTTTCAATCTGACAAGCACCATTTTTTTGTCATACATTCACTAGTGATACAATAGACATAAACAATATACTATGGCATTTTTGTATGCAGCAATTAATATAATTTCACACGAAAAAAAAATGTGTACAAACCCTAATGGGCGTTTTAAGCCCCGGGTACCACATCTACCAGCGATTGGCACATTTTTGGAGGGGAGTAGGGCACTTTTGGCCCCAGGTCCCCATATCCCGGGGCAAAACGTATTTCTAAAGGGGGGGTGTCATCAGTGATGTCAAAAAGGATGTTATAGAACATGTCATGACTGATGTAATATGTGAGGTTATAAGCAGTGCATGGTGGGTTGCAAATTATAGTTAGCTCTGCTAACTGAAACTGGTGAATTTCTGTGTTTTGTTTTAGTTCAACACGTTAATTTTATCACCGACATATTCACTTAACTATAAGGTTACTTTAACCTTTGGTTTTTTCAGTGAATACACATACACAATCAAATAAATAGATACAGTACTGGCAGTGTTTGCCGAATTACAATAAGGACTGGCTGAGAAAGGATGCAATACTACAGAGCAGTGGCGGACGCCATAAACAAAAAGTGGTGAGGCACAGGTGAAACGCAGGGGGAGTTTAATAATAATTTAAAAAAAGGAAAACTTACATGAAGCTGCCGGCTGCCTCTCACGTCGCTCCTCAGTGTTCTGCTGCTTTCTGGTCCCAGCAGACACTGGGACAGCATCACAGACTCCCTGAGCAATCCCTGTGCTGCTCTCATGCTATGAGATCAGCGCTGGGATTGGCCTGAGCGGGCTGGTTTGACACTGCGCTCAGGCACAGGAGTCTGTGCTGTTTCTCCAACCGGGCTGTTTAATACATCTGGGTTGTAGAAACATGTGTGTTTGACTGGCCTAAAACGGCCGGCCAAACACATGCACACTTAGAAGTGCACAACCAGTCCTCCTCCCCCTCCTATGGCCCATGCCCCACCCCTCTCTACACACGCTGACTCAGATCCAGCAGGTGAAAAATAAAACGATGATAGTACATCGTTTTATTTTTCAGGTGCTGGCTCTGAGCCAGTGGGGCAACGCCATTGCGGAGGAACCACCCCTTCTACAGAGTAGCTTACGGGCGCCACAACCTTTGCCTGTTCCCCACAGCATATGCGAGGAAATGCCATCCATTAAAAAGAAATTATAGGTCTTCTTTTAAAAGTATCAACAAAACGCAATTAGACCATCACAAATATCAGCTAAAGGAGTTTCTCTAAAAATATTTAATCACTTTTTTTCAGTCTATGAATATTTTTGACACTTGTACAAAATGTGTTACCAATGCTTTTAAGCTCATACACCCTAGCACAGGCCTGGGCTCAATTTTGTTCTACATACAGAAAATTGGCTTTTAGGGCGGCATACCTAAGCAGCAACCTGTATAAAATGCCTCAGAGAACGCCTCTAACAAGAAAGCATTGAGTGACTAATGGGATATTCCTCACTTGTACAGAAAGACACACTGTTTTCTATAAAACGCACTAATTGTTTTTGGATTTTTTCGGCGCTGTTCTTCAGACTGTACCAGCAGTATGCATACTTTTCTAGCACTTTAAATAAATATATATAGTGAAAAAAACTACTTATAAACGTGGGGTACAGCGAACTATGCTTTTGCGTACGAAATTAAAGCATAAATGCTCATTATCCTTTATATCATGCCACAGCAATGTAACGTGTACAGATGCCTGCTCCTCACTGCTTCATTTTCATTGGTGACTCCTCTCCTCTGGCAGGATAGACGTCTACATGGAGATGTATGCCTTCAAGGCCCGACATTGTAACAGACAGGAGAAAATGAGTGAGTGTTAAGAGTCTTCAAACACCCACCGCGAGCACTAATGAAAAAGCACAAATTATCTTGCAGTAATTTATTGTCGAGCACCTATGATCAATTTGTCACATTGCATTCTGTCGCTACCTCAAGTCGGCAAAATAGCAAATGTGTTTTGTGTTTTACTGCATAAGCCACAGCTTCGCTGGCATAAATCTCTAACTAAAGCTGAGAAATGTGGCACCGTCCTCTCTATTTCTACCCGGCCCACTCAGAAGCTGTTTGACCAGTGCTTAATTTGAGCCGGTGGGCAGCACGGCGCCTATTTTCGGGGACCGGCATTTATTCTTCGGCATCAGACATTTACGGAAAGCAAGAGACAGAAAAACAAACAAAGTGAAAAGGCAGAGGAAAGAAAGACGGAAAACCCGTTAAAAAGGGTGAAAGCTGGAGCCTGTAAGAGTGAGCAAAAGGGAACAGGAGTGTCTTTTAGTCAAGTAAAGAGGTCAAGACTACACAGGTCTTGGAATTCCCCGCACTGATATTTGATTGTACTAGCAGGTTTCAGAGCAGAGTTTTGGGCACCAATACTCATTCTATTACAAATAAAGCTCTGTCTTTGACAAAACAGCCGACAGGAACAAAATTATCTGTTGGTTAGAAAGAATGATGCTGCTCAGAGGCATTATTATTTTTGTGAACCTCCACTGCTGACCTGGGATTTCTGCTTTATAGAAATCTCAAACTACTCTGGTTAACAATCTAAAATCTAGCTCGCCTTTTGATTTTTTTCTTGCAGCCATTTTGAGCTTATTATATCAAAAGGTCAGATCAGTCCTGAACAGAAAGCTCAATGTCTTGTTATGGTCTGGCTTGTCAGCACAACTGTCACCAGACAAATATGTGAGCATCACTAGAGAGGGTCTTTGGCTTCCCCCACAAGTTGGGAGCCAGGAGTCTATGTTTTGATTGGGCAGAAGTTGTGTGCTTCCACAAAAAAAGTGCTTGTACTACACACAGCTGTGATCTTTTTGTTTATTTATTCAGCTGCCTGAGCTTGAATTTTCAGGGGCACGCACGTAACATTGTAATGCTACTAAAGTATCTTAGATAACTAGACAATTTATTTTCTGGCAGCAGCACAGATGGAAGGAGGGCAGTCATTAACCTACATGAATGTTTAGGTTTGGATTGACAGTGCAGCTCACACCTGACGTTTTAACCTACACCAATATTATTCTGCATTTCTTTCTTTGCTTCCACACAAATACATATTAATTCCCATGCTATTCACTTTTAATTCTTCACATTACCATACAAAATTCCTTTAAAGCTAGACCTATTGCCATTGCCAATACTTGTTTTAAATAAGTGTGACTCATAAGTATGGAAAAAACACTTAACTTTCATTGTTAAAAACATGTTAAAAAATCTACGCTGGAGATCATAGGAAACTGATTTTTCTACGGTCTATTGGGCGGCACTGTGGCAACAATACTAGTCTGATTTGCCACGTCAGACTATTCTCAGTACTTGTTAGGCGATGGCAGAATTATCGTTTCTAATACAAAACAGACACTTAAAGCAGACTTTAGGTCAGCCCTTGCTTATGATCAGATTGTTCCGTTGTCTTTCTCTGGTGTCTGCTCTTAATTTGAAGGCTTTCCTCCCTAGTGTTGTTTTTGGCCCACCCAGGAGCATTTTGGTCTTAGTGTGCTGATTGGATGAGTTGTCCTCTGCAGACTTGAGGAGGCTATGTTCAATAGCGGCTGCTACCGCGCATCAGTGGTGGGGCATGGGGTGGAGAGGATTAAAATAAAAAAACTGAGAAAAAAATACATAAATACACTTACCTTGCCGGCGGCCGCCTCTCCTCCGTTCTTCTTCCACGAAGGCAGAAACAGGAAGCACCCAAGCTTCCAGAGTCCTCTAGCCAATCACGACGCTGCTGATAGCGGCGACCTGATTGGTCTGAGTGCCGGGGATCCGCGCTCAGATTGGGACTGGGGGCCTGGGCATGTTCCTCACCAAGCTGTGCATTGCAGCCTGGTGAGGAACATGCATAGTGCGCATGACTGTTTGGCCGGCTCGAGACGGAAGGGCCAAGCAGTTATGCGCACTTGAGGAGTGCCTACCACTCCTCCTCTGCTCTTTGGGCAGCGCAGCCCAGCTCCGCCCCGCACCTGGAGATCCACTAGGGAAAAATAAAATGATAATGACCCGGCGTTATTATCATTTTATTTTTCTTGTGGCGCGAAGCTCCTCTACCTTATTGGGGGAGCCACGACTGGCTATTTTTCTTTTGTGTACAGACACTAAGGGCCTGATTACGAGTTTGGTGGTGTGGGGGCGGGCTGCCACGCCACTGGCCCGCTCTCACACTGCCAAACAGGGCTGCTGCCCACCAGATTACGAGTGAAATTGTGGTCTGGTAGGCGGGAGGCATGGCGGTCCCGCGGCAGTGCAGTAAAAAGAATCAAATGTGAGCCTTAATGCTGCTTCGCTGCTGGACTGCCACAGCGTGTTCCAGCACAGTATGGACTGTGAAGTCCATGCTGTGTTGGAACTGGGGGTGCATGCACTCAGGGGGCATTACGAGTGCCCCCCTGCATGCGCCAACATGCATGGGACAAGGGGAGCCCTGTAGGGCCCCCTTTGTTTCCTGACCACCAGCAGTTTCATGGAGTAAGAACCTCCAAGCAACCCCTGGCAGTCAGGAAACTCGTAATATGCATGGCAGTGCCGCAAAGGCACCGCCAGCCTATTGAGAGCCCCTGACTGCTGCACCACAACCAGGGAACGTGGTTCCCTGGTGGTTGCGGTGGTCCAATGGAGGTCCGACTGCCAAAGTTGTAATATGGTGGCCGGACCACTGCTGCGGCGGTGGCCGGACCGCCACCGCCGCGTCACAGTGAATTTGGCGGTCCGCGGACCGCCAAACTCATAATCAAGCCCTAAAAGAGTGCATGCTTTACTATGCTCTGTCCTTGCTTGTTCCTCTGTCCCCCGCACACTCTCTTTTTACTAACCTCCCTGATGCTCCCCGTCCCCCTATCTGTGTTAAATATTTAATTTATTTATTTTACTATTTTCCAAGGCTCCAGCAGCTGCAAAGTGCTACGGAGCAGCTTGTTTCCTTTTTTGCAAGATCGCACACTTTATTTTTCAATAATTTTTACTTTTTAATTACCGTTCTAAAATGGCTGTCCACCAAGTTAGGACAGTAAATAAAAAACGGACTCAGCGCATCTCAAACAATGCATCATAATATATGCATATGCATTGGAGGCTGTCTGAACTAGTTCTGGGTTGTTTAGGCCTTTTACCACTGTTTTTTTGGCACCTTACCTACTATGTCACTGCAAAATGGTCAGCAAGTACACAGTCTTTCTGCATTTTACTCTCAGGGTAGCAAGTAGGAGTAGTCATGGGCTTGTCAAGGAAATAGTGCAGGGGGTAAAACTGAGACCTCAAAGAATTATGTGATACAGACCATAAATGCTATCATGCCTAATGTTTTCCTTTATTGAAAAGAGAAGTACTTTCATTATACATTAAAATGGAATATGACACAAAAAACGGTCAATGAAGAACAGGGTTCTAATATTGGTGCCACGTTATTATATGCACATTGAATATGACAAGACGAGATCATGCTACAGGTGCGAGTTCACAATGGCATGTGCGAGCAGCTAACAGGTTCTGTAACCAGTAGGTCATTTCAATCATATCCCAATGCTAAAAAGTTGCCTAATGGCTTCAATATGTAAAGAACAAACTACAGTATAGTGAAAGAGACACAGTCAACATTTGAGTTCACTATCAGGCGCTTGGGAATCATGATCATGAGGCCTGCAGACAACAGCAGAGCGAGTGGTTCTGCTGTTCATAGCAGTACTTCAGGCACGGGTCCCTGTCTCAATTCTCTGGTGCCAGTCGAGGAATGCAGTGACTCTAGCGAAGCAGCAGCTCAGGCCTAGGTGGTCCCACTGCAAAGAGACCCCCCCACACACTATTAGTGGTCAGTTCCCTAGACCCCAGTGTCCGTTCCTGGCATAATCAGCACAAGTCAGTTTACTTCCACTGATGGATTGCAATGTCGTGGTCATTCTGATGGTCACACTCCAAGGCTATTGACTTCGCTGATATATGAAGCTTGGTCAAGAAACAGAGGAATCTGGGAGACCAACTCCTGAACCTGGGGCAGTGCCGGTTACCCTCCCTTGATTCTCTTCTGAGCCTTCCCATGATCCAGGTACAGTGGCTGTGCTACACCTCTTCAGGCACTTGTCTCCCTGCAGGGTCAGGCAATCCTTTCTTCCTTTCAGCAGGCCAGGCAGACTCACATGCACTAGACAGATCCACCGCTCTTCCAGCAAGATGGTACACACTTCAGGTGATGTCCCCTCTGCTCTGGGAGGCTGGCTTTCAAGGACTCCAGCCATGGATCTCAGAAGTTTTTCAAGTGCTTTGTGGAGCACTCCTTCCCTTGGTCATGAGGAAAATGGAACTAGAACCAGGTGGGATAGTTTGGGTTCCACTCTTATAGTCATTTTCCAGACAGGAGTGTATGTGTTAATCTCACTGTCAGTGTTCTGGAACCAGTTTGAATTGGTTCCCTTTGAAAAGTACATTTTGTTTTTACAAAGGAGACAGAGTCTTTCTTGAAGGTGATAGGTGTCATAGCTGGTAGTAACAATGCGGTCTCATAACCGGAGGATCCAAAACAAAAATAATGAAGTGTGAAAACTTTGCACCCGGCTATCATCTGCCTTCTGGAGACACAGTCTGGGAAAAGACATAGGGACGGACCCTGCCTAGAAAATTCCTTCTGCACAACAAAAGAGAGGCCCTTCTCACCCACCATCAGCCAAATGGCAGTGCTCATGAAGGGGTTATCTGCAGGCTCTTGCTATCAAAGGTCCTTGTTGCATTTCTAAAGCAACCTCTGTCTCTGCCCTCCCATTCTTCTGGGCCTGTGGCTGTACCCTTCTACTCTTGAATGCAAACAATGTGCTATTGTTGTCTGGCGAGGTTGTACTACAACCTTCATCCTGTCATATGTTTTACCTGGGCCATCCAAAATGGATTCAACAGGTCCCTGAAACCATACAATCATAAAATCCATGAGGTCCTGCCACCAATTACCATACATATAACACATACATAACACACAAAAGGGATGTCCGCACATAGTCTGGGCATTACATTCAAGCGGACCTTTTCTTGAGTAGGGCCCGTAGGCACCACTCTCACACCTAAACAAGAACAAGCATTTGCAATGCAATCGGACTTGCCTTTGGGACCTTATAAGTATTCAGCTATGCAGCACATTATTGTGGGTACAGCAACAATTACTGTTCTACTGTGCACAAAGCAGTGAAAGGGTGCAGTACCACAGGCTGTCACTAGGTGTCTCTTGGGACCCCTTTTGGCTACAATAAGGTACTGCACCCTGCAACATAGTTTGAGAAAGGATATGGCGCTGCGGCCGGAGCTGCTGACTGGGGATCCGTGTTCGAGTCTGGTACTGGCTCAACATCTTGTGATTATGGGTGGATCCTTTAATTTCCCCCCGAGAGCATAGATACCTGTCCAGTATAAATGAAAGAACTAATTTAAAATAATGATAAGAAATCAATGCAGCGTTCTTGGAGGTGGGGGTGGGCAAGCAGTGTTGTGCAAGGGAGTGGGGGAGACTGCAAAGGAAGATTAAATGAGGGCACAACACTGCAAATAATGTGTAGATTAACCAAACGAAAAGACAAGGAAAACGAGCAGTGGCCTTGGATGGGTGATAGGGCCTGCAAGCAGTGTTGTGGGAGGGGTAAGGGGGAGGCACGGGGAGATTAAGCGATGGCAAGCAAATGAAACAGACCGAAGTTTCATTGCACATGTAAAGAGAACACATAAGCAAAGAGGCAGGCCAACCAAAAAAAGAGTGCTCTTAAAGTATAAATAACCTGAAGAGCAGGAACACATGTAACAGGGGAAGTCCTCATGGGAGGATACAAAATTCCAAAAAGAGGGACTATTAAGTGTATTCACCAATGAAAAGCCATTATTTCTAAAGGACTTCAAAAGGAACCAATGAAAAAGATGGGCGTTTTTTGAAGCCCATATCGTAGATATGCACTGCCTAGGCAAGACCTAAAAAAAGCCGGTTTAGTATTATCAATCAGAAAATTGGCATGCTGCCACCACTCCTTAACATATATGTCCCAAGACATGGAGAGTAGTCTCATGTCAACTAGAGAGCGTGTTTTGTGTGTCTCTCCAGACCTTGGAGCCAGCCCTGGGTCTCAAGGTCAGTTGCAAGGCCTAGGCCTCAGCATGCATGCAGGATTATCATGAGTGCTGGGCCCAAAAATTTCAGGATACCAGATAATCAATTAATGAGGTCGCGCAGGGGTGTTACCATGCACGTCTGTACTATCATGCAGCGAACATTCCTGTCCCTACTGCAGACATCTTAAAAGGGGTTATCTTTAATAAAAACCCATTGCAAGATTACTGGTCCAGCTTGCATTATGATTCATGTGCTTGCATGCAGGCAAATGCCAATCAAAAAAGCACTGGAAGAGCCAAAAGCTTGGACTTTTAGAGCATTGACTGATTGGCTTTGCCAAAGGTTGTTTAGGATTATTTTCTTCCTAGAGCTCCCCTTTGGGATGCAGTGGGGTCCCAAAGGATACTCTGTGCTAAATGTCTTTGTCAAGCTGCTTGTTAAAAAGATTTACTCTTTGGTTTTGTGATCACTGGATTCCTGTGAAATCACATGAAATATACACTGACATATCTGGAGCTGATATTCACCAAAATGAATTAAGTCATAATAGAGATACCACCAGGATGCGGGGGGGCAGGAAGCCAGGTTTTTACCCCAGGAACCTTGTGGTTTAAATATGGATAAGATAAGAGAGGGTTTGGTGATTGGTTGCAGTGAGAATCCCTGTGACTTCTCTGTTTTACTAGTTGCTGTGGGTGACCACATCTGTTTATGTTGCACAAATCGTGGAATCAAGATGGAAAATAACCTTTCATTCAATAAATGAGTAATCTTGGCACTTTATTCTTTTTTGTAGCTAAATTAGTTGAAAACATCCTTAAATATATTCTTCCTGATCTAGAATTTCAGATGCCAAATTGTTTGCTCCAGCTTGACTTATTTAGGGTAATGGCTTATACCTACCACTGTTTTGAGCAACTCTTAAGAAATTGCGTGGGGCTTTTTTCCAGTGCACTATATTGGTAAAGCAACGCTGCAAATTCGTAGGACCTTAACAGTAGAGACCCCATGGAAAGGTGGGGGAGTAGTATCCAAATCCTGCAGTTTTTGCTGCACACCTTGCAGTGTGCAGATCTTACAGTTTGTGTGGCACATCACTGCAGTTTGAGGTTGTGTCCAAATCCTACAATTTGTGCCGCACACTATTTATCACTGCCAGGATAAGGATTTTAACCGCAGAACAAAAGACACTTTATCTTTCCAAACCTCAACTCCATTTACCCCAGCAGGTCGGAGATGCCCTTTGTGATTGTAGGGGGCAGTCTGGTCCGCACCTTGCCATGCCATTCATAATATCTGATCATGTACATTTGAACTAAACATGACTTTCCATTGACCAGGGATGGACTGGCATATAGAGCAATCAGCCAATGGCTGATGGGCTGTCTGTTTATTTTTTTTTGCAGTTTTATATAGCGCAAACTAGATCTGAAGGTATTGGAGAGCTTTACATGAGCACCAGGTACGTTACACAAGGACACATTCATTTTTGGTAGGCATGGGGAGATTGAGTGATTTGCCCAGAATCACAGGATGTTGAGCCTACGCCGAGACTCGAACCTCGTTCCCCAGCTCCAAAGTCAGCAGCTCTGTCCGTTAAGCCACATCCCTTTAGTGTGTGGCCCGTTGTTTAGACTGTGCCCTGTTTTATGGTCAATTGGGTCAGGTTTAACTGTTGCATTCCCTGATATTAAAACAAACAAGCTCAAATCCATGCAGTCTTCATACTTTGCAAAACACTTATACAGCGTGTCTTTTACGAATTTCAAAACTGCCCCGATTCGCACACATGGGCCAATTTTTAGCTATTTAATTCACTAATGGGGTCCACTTTTATTTTGGTGCCCGGACCTATGTTCTGTCCCACTGCGACCCTACCAGCGACTAGCATAGTTCGGACACATGCTCTGCAAACCTGGGGGACCTGAACTTTGTCTTATAGTCTTTAACTACACAAGAAAAGAAACATTCTCCATATTAGTAGCCAATTCACTGTAACTTGTATACTCTCATCCCAATCCTACCCACCCGCGGTGTAACTAAACATAGGGGAAGAGAAACCCTGCAGCCCTGACATTAACGCTGAGGCCAGCCGCTCTAAAGGCTTTGATCTCGCCCATCAGTCCTGGATGCAGCCCTTCAGTGGTATGCATTACATACTGTTTTGCAAGACATCTCGAACTCCCAGCTCACTCCTTTCACTGCGGGATTTATATCCCTGCTGTCATTGGCTCCTCTCCATAGGCTGTTCTCTGGCCTCACAAGACATGACCAGTCGCCTTTGAAGCCTGTTTTGGCTACTCAACAGGGAGGCCCAGTGCAAGGACGGCCATTCGCCTCACTCCCCTCTGTCTACTGTCTTGGGGGCCAAAGGCCCCTTGCATTCAGCGCTCTGTTTTACAAGGACTATAATTTAATAATAATAATGTTCTGAAGCAGTGTCCCTAAAAGGATTTAAAATGGCTGTGCAAGAAAAAACATCCATCTTTAAGCCTATAAATATTCTTTTGTTTTGACAATTTATTATATGCTTTTATTTCGACCCTAAAAAGTCTTTCTTATTGTTTGCCTCGAGTCCTCGGTTGAAAAATCGCTACAAAGGCCCTGTTAACGAGGCAGTAAGAGAGGTCTCTCTCTGGGGAGACCGCTCCAGCGGATTCTGACTGCTCCGATGTTCTTGCAAACGAAAATGTTAAAAACACCAGACCCGAAGCGATTACCCTTACCTCGTCCGGCAAGACACCGGGTCCGGACGGTCTTCCTCAAGAATATTATGCCCTGTACCGCGAGACACTCACTCCATACCTCGCTCAGCTATTCCGTGAGGCAGTTGAGAAGGGCTCCTTTCCTTTCGAGACCGATATGGCCACTATCGTAGTCCTTCCTAAATCCCAGCCACCTTCACCCCACTGCGCGGACTACCGTCCCATTTCCCTCATAAACACGGAGCTAAAATTATACGCCACGATACTTGCTCAGCGCCTTAAGCCCCACTTACACATGCTAGTCCACTCAGACCAATGTGGGTTCATGCCATCACGCGGTACCCGACATTGTCTGCGGAGGCTCCATTCAGCCCTTGCCCACCGACACTTGATCACCCCCTACCTCGCTCTCCTCCTGGTTGATTTCGAGAAGGCTTTCGATTCGGTAGACTGGGGGTTCTTGGAGGACGTCCTGGCCAAGATGGGTTTCGGACCCCGCATCCGGGGTTTCGTCCGCGTCCTGTACGCTCATCCAAGAGCACGAGTCCTGGTGAACGGGGTCCTATCAGAACCCTTTCCGATCCGCAGGGGAACGAGGCAGGGGTGCCCCCTCTCCCCCCTGCTCTTTGCTCTGGTGATGGAGCCCCTAGCGGCCCTGATACGCTCAAGCGGGCAGGTGCGGGGCTGGGAGTGGCCCAACACAGAAACTGACAAAATCGCTCTTTACGCGGACGATGTCCTGATTTATTTGGCAGACCCTGTGCAATCGGGCCCTCACTGCCTCCAGATCCTCCTGTCTTTTGAACAGGCCTCCGGCCTACGGCTTAACCCCAAGAAATCGGTCTTGGTCCCCCTTCACATGTCCAGAGACTGCTTCGATTGGCAGTCCACCATACCGCTCCGCCGCCTATCTTTTAAGTATCTAGGGATATGGGTGTCTCTGCTCCCTGAGCTCAGCTGGGCTCTTAATGTCACTCCCCTGGTGAAGCGAGCTAGGGCGGATCTCTCGAAATGGCAGTCCCTGCCTCTGAATCCCATGGGAAGAGTTGCTCTTTTTAAAATGATGATTCTTCCCAGATTCCTCTATATGCTTCAGAATACCCCCCTCAACTTCCCGAGAGTGTGGTTCCGGGAGCTAGACAGCCTGGTCTCCAAATTCCTATGGGGGAAGGGAAGGTCCCGACTGGCCCTAAACGTTTGCCGGATCCCTTCTTTCGATGGGGGCTTAGGGATGACCCACTTATATCTTTACTATCTGGCCACTCGTTTGCTCCCCCTGCACGATTGGTTCAACGGAGGATGGTCTGATCCGGCGTATCGGCTGGAACTCAGTGAGTTGGGCCTGTCCAATATCCAATCGATGCTGTATGGGGCGCCCGTCCCATCCCGTCTGCCGGAAGTGACGCGCTCCGTGTTCTTGGCCTGGCGGGCCGCGTTGCGTCACACCAAATGGACTCACACATTGACCCAATGCACACCCCTGTGGCATGGTACCCGGCTCCGGGAGGTCACTGGGCTTCAGGGCTTTCGGTCTTGGGACCTTATAGGCATTTCCCAGCTGGGCGATGTTTGGGTGGGTGATCACATGCGCTCCTTTCAAGACCTTCAAGCTAGATACTCCCTACATCCCTCGCAGTTCTATAGCTACTTACAGCTGCGCCATGCCCTTCAAGCTCACCTCACGACCGGCACGCGACTCCCGGATCACAGCCCTCCTGAGGCTCAAATCATGCTGGGTGATCTGGGGAGGGGGGGTATCTCACGTATCTATCGGACACTTATTAATAACACCCCAACATCACTCGATCAGCTACGGACTCAATGGGAGGAATGGGTGGGCACTTTGGAGGAGGAGGACTGGCGTGATGCCCTTATGACCCCCAGGACTATCACTGCTTCTGCCAGATTGCGCATGATACAGCTCTATTTTTTACACGCCGCCTACCTGACTCCGGCGCGCTTACACCGTGCTGGGCTCCAGCCGACCCCCGCCTGCGCTAGATGTGGTGATGAGCCAGCCGATTTTCTCCATATGGTGTGGACGTGTCCGCGCCTGGCGAGATTTTGGGGGGACATTGAGGAGGAATTAACTGAGGTTTTGGGGTGGGAGATCCCGCATGACCCGAGGCACGCGCTCTTGGGCATCACAGATGGGCTGGATGGGTCCAGGGGCGAAAAACTGTTTTACACTACGGCAATGGTGGTGGCTAAAAAGGACATAGCGACTGCATGGAAATGCCCGGATCCTCCCACCGTTGGGAAATGGCGGGCCGGGGTTGACTGGTGCGCCACGCAGGAGAAGACTATGTATGCAGCGCGTGGCTGCCCCAAGAAGTTTCGTAGGGTCTGGGGGAAGTGGTTGGGGGGATTGGTTTAATCTAGTTGGGGACGCTCCAAAACTTGTCCTTTCGATCTTATACGCCTTTGGCCGTTGGATTGTTCAGATAACTGCATATATGTCTCTGTTATCATGGGGTCTTGTGGATTGGCTGGTGCTTTTTGTGAAATCAATAAAAACTTGTTTATCCCAAAAAAAACCACCAGACCCGGTTTCACCGTGTGCACCATTGGCAAATTCGTAACGAGGGGCCAAGTGTTATAGAGCCCAACCTGGTTCTGAAGTTCCAGGCTCCAGGACAACATGTAAGATGTGTGTCAGAATTAATACAGGAGGACTTAAAGCGAGAAGAAAAGCTCTGTCTCACTTTTTTGGCAGAAACTAACTGAAAACTGCAATGACTATCAGAGACTGCCCTGTGGCTCCTCAGTCGAAGACCCCCTAATCGATGGTTTCTCAAGAGAGCTGACAATGACCAAGTAATGTGTTTATGATCAATCATGTGTACTCAAGACAAGATAAATAAAGTGCGGCCTGTTTGCACCGTAAGTAATTGTCCAGATACTCAATAAAGTTCGGGTGTAATCAGGTCTGCCGAGAGGTGCAAAGACCATTTACAGGCCTGGGAGGGGGGTGGGGAGGGTGGGGTGGGGGGGAGGTAGAGAGGTGTGCAGGCCATAACAAAACGTCAACTACAGAAATTGACGTTTTCCCCTCAGAATAGAGCTGGAACTCTTGAGCTTTATCGTCAATGAATGGTAAACACGTTATTCATCCTCGAATTGTATCTTCCCCTTATAAATACATGAGAAACTTTTGGCCGCGAGCTTCATTACTTGCAGGACAGAGTGAGTAGGTACAATAAAAGCTTGTTTATGGGACCTTAAGGAGCAAGGAACTGACTTCGTACTGCTAAGGTTTCGTTTAATAAAATTGAGCAATACTTGGCTCACTCCAGAGCCGAGCAGCGCCTGCAGTCGCATCCATTTTCTTTAGAGACATTCCAGTGGGAACAGTGAATTTGCACCACAACAACAAAGGAGAGATTATTACCGTGAACAATCAACTTTGTGTCTGGGTATAGGCATGTGTAGCACATTTTCTTCCAAAGTAGTTTATTTAGTTTCACAAGGAATATGAACTAAGTGTCAGAGGAGAAAAACTCATTATTGGAAGTACAGAATCAATGTACATGTGGCCTTCACTCATGTAGCCAACCCTTCCCCCCTCATGGGAGTCTTCAGTTACAGAGCATTTCTGGCAGCGCAGTAAAGATACATTGTATGTCAGTTAAGTACAGTCACAGTATGATACACATTTATTTGCTGGCCTCATGGTTATACATGTCCAAGTCTTAGAGACCATAATGTTCTTGTGCAGTTCAGGACCGGGGAGCCCTCCTTTATTTATTACAGTACTGGGTTCCAAAGATTCTCAATGTTCTTTCCTGTCTCATGGAGATCCCATGCCAGTGTTTTCATTGCTATCATCTCCTATAATTTATTAGGCCATTCTTGGACGGTCCATATAGTCGTGTTTTTCCACTTTAGTGCAATGAGTCGTTTTGCAACCAAAACCAGGTTGTTGCAATCCTATAGTAATTCTTAGTTAGGTTTGCATTTCGGAAGTATGCAGTCTAAGGATTATCAGTGCTGGTTTGTGGGGGATCCGGAATGCCAATACCCCTTTAATAATATTTAGTAACTCTTTCCAGAGGTTTGCAGCTTTTAACAGGGCCACCACATATGTAAATCATACCCATATTGACCCCATTCATGCCAACATTTCCCCTCTGTCTCGAGAACATTTTTATTTCATTGGGGTAATATGCCATAGAAACATATGTTTATGTAGGATCTCTGTGGTTTGTACAGCACTAGGTAGTTTAAGGAAATGTTCCTAGAGTCTCTGTCATCTTTACATGGAGATAGCATTGCCTAGAAAGTCGTGCCCTCTTTTCATGTAGAACATTTCGTGTTTGGGTTCAGGCTCATAAGAGGGAATTAGATGCATGAAAGTAGGTCTTTCATCATAGGATAAGTCATAAATAATTATTCAAACAGGGCTAGGTCTCTAGTACCCGCAAGCTTATAATCTAATGCCAAATCCCAAAGTCACAATTAAAAGTAGTGCATATGTTCTAATTCACCTATGTGGAATTCTCTTTTAGAAGAATTAAAAGATTTAATTTCACCTCCATGATATAGATTCCTGAGCTTCGTACACCCCCCCTCCTCCCAAAACTCCACAGGCAGAAATTCAAGATTTAAAAAGAGTTTAGGGGTATTGGAAGAACGTAATGATCTGATTTTTTGCAACTTTATCCCATGCTTCTAAAGTTGAACATAGGCTATCGGATACGTAGCTTACTGGTGGTCTATCCTTTTTGGGAAGCCAAGCTACATCCCACGGTGCTCGCCCCAAGATTCCTTTCTCTATATGGTTCTAGTGTTTCTCTGTTTCAAACAGTGACCATTCAATAATATGCAGAGTTGAGCTGTTAACTAATAGTTATGTCAGGCAAACCTAAACCACCCATTTCCTTTCCTACCATTAGGACCGATTTGACTACCCTTGGTTTCTTGGCTGCCCAAATAAGTGTGTCTATTTCAGTTTGAAGATATGCCAAATCTCTCCAGGGTTTCATCACTGGGAGAGTTTCAAATAAGTAGAATAATCCAGGTAATACATTCATTTCAACAGCCACAATGCTGCACAGCCATAATAGAAACATGGGAAGCCAGAGTCCTAGGTAATTTTTGAATGGTTGCGAATAGTCTTGGGTACTTCTCAGAGTAACATTTTCTTAAAGCTATGGGATATAAATACCTTTTCTTATCAGTCCACTAGAATTGTGAAATATCAGAGATTTGAGTTCTTGTCTCCAGATCTAGAACCACACTTAGTATTTCAGATTTTACCAGGTTTACTTTAAATCTTGATACTGCATGGCACTCTTGTATAATGGACAGGGTTGCTTAAATGGAGTCCCCAGGACCATTTACTGTCAGCAGGGTATCATCAGTGAATAAGTGAATCTCATGTTGGTCATCTTCGAATGGCATTCCTTTTATGTTTGCATCTTACCTAATCATTGCGAAAATAAGTGGAGGTAGGGAGCATCCCTGTCTTGTCACCCTAGAAAGATGAACTGTCTCTATTTTCACTCCAGTAATTAAAATGCTTACTTTGAGAGTTTTAGAGTTAGTCTTGTTAAGGGATATCTTATTCAAACCTAGTCCTGTAGCTTTTAGTATTCGACTGAAGAAGTACTGATTGACTTTATTCAATGTTTTTTCAGCATCTAATGATATAATCGTTTGTTAGTTGGTCTATTTGGTATTTTGTGTTTGTTGGTATTTAAATGGTGTATCCTTCTACTGTTGTCAGATGCCTGTCTGTTGGTAATAAACACTGACTGGTTTGGGTGAATCAAAAAGGGCATATGTGGAGACAATATGTTAGCTAGGATCTTAGCAAAGAACCTGTCATCTGAGCAGTGGCGTAGCTAGGCCTTAGGCAGCCCGTGGTGGCCCCTGCGTTTGCCGCCCACGGCTGCGTGATCGAAGAGCGGGGGGGATATAGGCTATTCATGCGGCCGCGACAAAGACCGGCGGGGGGGGCGGCTGCCGCCCCAAAACGCGTGCCGCCTGAGGCAGTCCGCCCCCTCCTAGCTACGCCACTGCATCTGAGTTCAAAAGGGCTACTGGTCTGTAGGCGGTGCACATATCTTTAGGCTTGCTGGTTTTATGAATTAATAGTATATTCATTTCAGTCACTGATGGGGTGACTATTTTGGGATGTTTTTCCCTCCAAATATATAGAAAACCATGTTCTTCATGAAGCTTTGTGTTAAGACGGAAAGGTCCCTCTCATTGTAACAGATATGAATCCCTGCTTTTAGTGCCCCACCTGCAACAATATCTGCATCCCTAGGGATGATTGTTGGTCATGGGCGAGCACAGATCATACATTTACAGCATTTCCTTGGCCTGTCTTGATAGCCCAGGATGGGTGCCCAAAGCGCTACCCTCACAGTGGTGAAGGGATGCTGCCCTAATCAGAGTTAAGTAGCACAAGTGCACTGGTGACAGCATAGTATGTTTTTGTAATTATAATCAGTAGAGTAAACAAGCCTTTTTTACCTGTATCACTGTAGTGGGGCCTACGGCCCACTCATGTAACGTTCCACTGCTGTGTGCTTAACTCACCATGGACCAACATCATTTTAACACGTAGTGCTGTGCAGTGCAGGTGTGTTTGTGTGCGGGCGCTGTGATGTATGTGTGCACGTGAGTTGTGCAATACATGGAGGCTTGTGGGTTCCATTTTAGAAACCCAGGGCCTTGGAAAAGAATGTGGAAGTGCAGGAGCCCCCCCCCCCAGACAGATTTGTGGATTGCTTTGCTCCTGAGAGCTGGGAGGGACACACACTAGAGGAAGGGAGAACCTGGCTCTCCTGTGCACTTTAGAAGGGCTCTTTGATACTGGAAAGGCCACTGGTCAGTGGGGTCGTGTCACATCTTAGTAAGGAGATGGGGCTAATAAGGGAATTATAAAGAGTAGAACTAGGCGCCTTTGCAGGAAGGCTATATGTTAGGAATATACCAGTGAGGCTGAGATTCGGGTGTGATCCACAAGTAACTTCCATGGCCTGTGTTGTGGGGCTGTCTGCGTGGGAGTAGCTCCTGCTGTGACAGACTACTTCCTGGGGAAAGCACAGGGCAGAGGAGTGGCTACTTCAAAGGAGCAAAGCATGAACTTCAAATCATGAGACACTAAATCACATCTGTGTCTGGAAATGGATTATAAAAAGGGAAGGTTGAGTCTCCAAAATAGTCAACTGTTAAGCAGTCAGCTATGGCTGTACCTGGACATGGCCGGGCTGTTCATATTGTTGTGTGTATCATAATTTCAGCAAACAAATTGATGTTATATTTAGAACTGTCCTAGTCTCCCCAGTTAATGATTTTGTTATCTGTCCATCTGAAACATAAAGCTTTTCTTTCTAGCACTTCTGCACTGCATAGTAGCTGTCAATACATTTTTTGAAACACGAGGACTGCCATCTGTGCAGATAAAAGCTCCAAGGTTTTTGTTCCACCATAATGAGTTTTTGATCTCTGCTCTGTATTGAACCCTGTATTTTACTGCTAAGGGAATATGTTTTCTATGTTAAGGGTTGAATCCTTCACCTCAGTGACAGTCACATCAGTAAGATCAACGAAGCCCTTCTAGGGGCAGGCCAGCTGGCACTAGCAAAGGTTAAAATCTTTTTGAAAACATTCTGATTTAGAATTAATGGCCTTTGCACATTTTCCAGATAACTCCGCTTTACACACAATTTCCAAAATGTTTGTCACCAAATTTACTTTCAATAGCAAGTTTCCTCATGGTTTAATATAACCATCAATGCGTTCGTGTTCTTCACAATTTCTTTGAAAAAAACTTGTATCTATTGATGCAAATACACACCTTTGGTGCAAAATAAAAGGATCCAAATCCTCAAAAACATCGTCATCTCTTCCACTGCTCTCCTTAACATGGGCGTAGCTTGGTCAGCAAGACTTGGAGGGGGTGGGGGGCGGGGGGGGGGGGTGAGCTCCAGAGTTTCTGACAATCACGCAAGCATATCAAGTTAACTATTATATGAGAAGCAGCGCATGAGAGTGGCTTAAGGGCCAGTGGAGTGAGTATTGTGAGGGGTACTTAAAACACAGTGTTTTGTAAAATACCCATATTCAAATCAGAAGAATGTGTGTGTTTTTGTTTAAGTATTTAAAAAATCCCCTGTGAAATCCAACAGACACCTTACCATACCCAACTTAATGCTCCTGTACTCAACTATTTACTAATTAATACATTTATTAGGGGGGTGTAACACCTCAAACAGCCCCCTGAAGCCACACCCCTGTTCCTTAGGTGCTTTATTATACACTCTCAAGCCCTCTGGACCAAAAGAATATAATACAATCTGTTCTTCCTTTCGTACGTGAATTTGTTCTCTTTGTCGATTGTTGCAATATAATTAAAAACATATTCCTTCCATTCCATCCCAATTAAATTGGGCTCCTGTGTAATGCCTAAGACCTACTTTTGTGGGTAAATTATTATTATTTGAGTAAATGTTCTGCTGTGTGGATCCACTCTGTGACTAGTCCACAGTCTACCCCTCACCACACAAAATGCAAGTGTTGGAAACCAGTTGCTATGCCACCACAATAAAAAATGTTTCCACTGGTTGTGGTGAAACACTCAATAATTCATTCCACTGTAATTCTCTTCAGCAAATGTTCAAATGTACGTGTCAAAACGATTAATTTTCACCTTTACTCAACAAGATATATCCTGTACAGTCACTAGCTGCAACACGATATTTCCCCCTTTTTTAGGAAAAAAAAACGATCACGATCCCATGCTGAAGTGGCACACCAACTTGTATACTGGTGCGTATCTCCTCGTTCTTTGCAGCGGTAAGGTGGCTGCCATATAATGTCATGTCCCTGAGCTACATAAGTTTTACTTCATGCTTGGTAAATCCTTGCGCTCCTTCCCATCATTCTGATCAACAATTGAGTGATATACTCAGATGCACGTGCTGGATCCAATGATATCTAGGCCTAGGTGTGAAATTCTGCTTCACTCGTGGAGTTTGCAGAGTTTTTCCAACTCATTGCAGCGCACGGAGTTCCAAAAGCTCCGCAGTTTTTCCCTCACTCGGGCTCACCAACATTAAGTTGGTGAGCGCGAGCGAGGACAATCTTACTCCAGACCACCTCGCGGCGAGATTTCTCAACGGGGGGGGGGGAGGGGGTTGCGGATGGTTGCTACCCCTCGCGTAGAGAAATCTTCTGCTCGGGTTGAGGAAGCTGCCGCTCAAGTAGAACATCTACTCGAGTGGCAGAAAGAAGCAGCGCCCTCTTGCGCTGCGCATGGTGTCATTCGCCCTACTTTCCCAGAGCGAGACAAACACATGGCGCTAAAAATCAGGGCGAACGATGCGACCTAACGCACTCCGCCGCTTACAGAACTCTGTCTAGCGCGGCAAAGTTTTTGGGTCACTTCGTGGAGTTCCACGTAGCAGAACTCTGAGAACTCTGCCGAGGCCTATGTTGCACACAGCAAGCGCCAGCTGCAAGATGACTTTTGAAAATAACCGCTACAGTGCAGTGAGTAACAAAACAATATCAACATGCACCCACAGTAATTCTTACACATAATCCGAGCTTAATCTAAGCACACCAGAAATCATGCTAAAGACATTGGAAATAATCCATAATGCACAGTTGAAATTGTCTCCGTAGAAGCACTTAACCCATATCTGTGAGCTTGCAAAACAAGGTTTTTCGGTCCTTGTTGCTAAATCCTGAAATGATGCTATTCAACACTCTATGCCAAGTTTTTTTTCCATTAGTTTAATTGCAGTACAACCTAGGTGTTGGATGCCTCTTTGCCAGCATCTCCTGGCTCCGCATTACATTCACTCCTACTTATACCCATGGAATATAGAACACTCGTGCTCATCCACATTTCATTACCAACACAACATCCTCAAATTGTGCATCTGTTCATGGAATTAAGTTGCGAGTCTTAAGAGAAAGTTTATGCCGGACTGTGTGTTCATCAGTTCATAAGCTTATTCCTTGTCCTACAATCATGGGGTAGGCAACTGGGAGTTGTCCTAGTTATGCTGTATTACACCAGTGAATACTTGTGCCATGCCTATTCCTTTATCAAACAGATCTACATTTACTTTTTTGTCATCAAAACTATTTCAACTAAATCAAATCTTTGTCTCCCTTGTATCGCCGACTTTTTGCTCAAGGCTTGGACACTCTTGAAACATTCTATGGACACTCTTGAAACATTCTATGGACACTCTTGAAACATTCTATGGACACTCTTGAAACATTCTATGGACACTCTTGAAACATTCTATCCATCCCCTTGTGAAAGAGGTGAAAAACAACAAATTTCTTTTGGAATGCATGTTCGGGATTTATGATAGATGTATGCTATAAACATTTATGGGATTTTTCGTTGTGACAGATTTCGTTCTCTTTTTAGCATTTTGTGGATCAGAAATGTCTGGGTAGCCAACTGAGAAGCTCCATTGAGCCCTTATGTATAATGGCTTCCCATTACATCTCCTGTTTGCCTGTGGGATGTTACATTTTTTGTGTTGTTGAGAACTCACTTTGCTCAGCTCTAACAGCTCTTCTTCCATTATGTTTGCCTTCACCTCCCACACTCCTATTGCAATGAATCAGCGGTCCACTGAAAGCGGGGTGCTGCAGGGGTGTAAAGCAGGCTCCTGATGCCCCTGTAGTGCCTGAGGGCCCCCAATACTTGAGCGGGCTTTAATTAGCCCAAGGCCAATGAATGTCTGTGGGGTATGGGAGATTCAGTGCCCCTCTCGTCACATTCTGCAGGGATGGGGGGTGTCATAAGTGTGCGATGTGTTACTGACTCTAGTTAGTTTTTAAGAAATATGCCGATTTTCGGAGGGCTTCTAACCACAAACAATAAAACATAAAATAAAACGAGCACTATAGCTTAGACAAGCATCCACGGTCTGTTGCTATGAACCGTTCTGCATTATAATGCATAAACTGTGATGTAGGGTGCACACTTTCTGGGATTCACAAGGGCTATTTCAGGGTAGGTGGGTGTTTTGGCTGGCTATAGCCATCACCCCCTCATTATTTTATTACGAAACAGAAATGCTTCACTTTAAAGGGTGCGTGGTGTGATGCTTCTCTGGGTACCGGGAAATGCGTAACTTTGGTTTTGTTTCAGTGTTCATAACTTTGTCCAATTTTCTTGTACATCTGCCTAATGAGTGTAGGGTAGGATTTTCTCAGAGTTGTTTTATTCTTCATCATCAAGGAAGGTCATGCTATAAATGGAAATATCCTGCTTTCTCTGCATATCCCTTGTGAGTACGTCTGTGATGTGATATTGTTTTAGGTGCAACCCAGAGATGCTGATGGATAAATACTAATGGAGTTGTAGTCGCCTGTTAACTGGATTGTGTCAGTTGCATGGTTTTATTTTATTCACTGGCGGCTGTATTCCATTTGAGGAGCTTGTTTTTCAACGTGAGAGCGAATGTGCTGCGAGAATAACAACAGTCAGCATTCTAGAGAATGTATGCTTGGTGCTCTGCCGGTCATGTGACTTCATCCACGCAGGTCAAAGCCTGTGATGTCAAAATGAGATACCTATGCAACTTGAATGGATTTTGTGTGAGAGAAAGCACCAGGTTATGGGAACCGCCCCCCCCCACTGATCAGCTGTCCTCATCCATACCTAAGAGCCCAGGCCCCACTCCAGCAATACCCCCTTCTCAGAGATCAGACCCTCACTAACCACCAATGTGCTGCATCATCCTCTGCTGTGAACCACCACCGCCTTCCACCCAAGGCGATCAACTGTCAATCAATCAATCAATCAGGGAATTGCAATCGCGCTACTCACCCGTGAGGGTCTCAAGGCGCTGGGAGGGGGGGGGGGTGTCCGCAGATCTGTTTAGCCGAATAGCCAGGTCTTGAGGCTCTTTCTGAAGGAGTTCAGGGAGGGGGGCGCGTCTGATGTCTGACGGTAACTCATTCCAGGTCGGCTGCAATGTGAGAGAAGGATCTTCCGCCTGCTCTGGCTCTGTGGATGCGCGGGGTTTTGGCCAGTGCGAGGTTGGGAGATCGGAGGTTTCTTTTGGGTACGTGGAAGTTGATTCTGTCGTTGAGGTATTTGGGTCCGTTGTTGTGTAGGCATTTGTAGGCGTGAGTGAGGATTTTGAAAGTGACCCTTTTCTCCACGGGGAGCCAGTGGAGACTTCGTAGGTGTTGGCTGATGTGTTCGTGTCGGGGGATGCCGAGGACGAATCTGGCGGCGGTGTTCTGTATTGTCTGGAGTTTGCGGAGTAGGGACTTGTTGATGCCGGCGTAGAGTGTGTTTCCATAGTCCAGTCTGCTGGTGATGAGTGTGTGGGTGACTGTCTTCCTTGACTCAGGGGGGATCCACTTGAAGGTCTTGCGGAGGATGCAGAGGGTGTTGAAGCAGCTGGAGGTGACGGCGTTGACCAGTCGGTTCATGGTGAGTGATGAGTCGAGTACGATGCGGAGGTTCATGGCGTGGTCTGAGGGGGTAGGTGGGCTTCCGAGGACGGTCGGCCACCAGGTGCTGTCCCATGCAGAAGGGGTGGTACCGAGGATGAGGACTTCTGTCTTCTCGGTGTTGAGCGTCAGGCAGCTGTTGGTCATCCAGACTGCGACGTCTTGCATTCCTTTCTGGAAGGTGAGTTTGGCAGTGGTGGGGTCTTTGGTGAGGGAGAGGATGAGCTGGGTGTCGTCGGCGTAGGATACGATGTTGAGGCCATGTTGTCGGACGATGGCTGCGAGGGGCGCCATGTAGATGTTGAAGAGGGTGAAGCTCAGTGATGAATCCTGTGGGACTCCGCAGGTGATTTTCGTGGGGTCGGAGAGGAAGGGTGGGAGTCTGATCCTTTGGCTTCTTCCGGTGAGGAATGATCGGATCCAGTCCAGGGCTGTTCCTTGTATGCCTGCGTCGTGTAGTCTGGCGACTAGTGTGCGGTGGGAGACGGTGTAGAAGGCCGCTGATAGGTCGAGTAGGATGAGGGCTGCGGAGTGGCCTTGGTCCAGGAGGGTGCGGATGTCATCTGTGGCGGCGAGTAGGGCGGTCTCTGTCCTGTGGTTGCTCGGAATCCGGATTGGGACGGGTCGAGGACGGCGTTCTCTTCAATGAATCGTGTCAATTTCCTGTTGACTGTTTTCTCTGCAACTTTGGCTGCGAAGGGGAGGAGCGAGATGGGCCGATAGTTCTTGAGGTCGGTGGAGTCAGCTGTAGGCTTCTTGAGCAGGGGTCTGACTTCTGCGCGCTTCCAGTCATCTGGGAAGGTGCCTGTTTTGAAGGTGGTGTGGATGGTGCGTTGTAGTTCGGGTGCGATGGCGGCCGCGGCTCTGTGGTAGATGTGAGGGGGGCAGGGGTCGGTGGGGGCCCCGAGAGGATGCTTTTCATGGTCGAGGCGGTGTCTTCGGCCGCGATCGGTGTCCAGTTGGAGATGGTGGGCTGGCTGGTGTTTCTGGGGGGCGGTGGGCCGTCTGTGGCGCCTGGTGGATGGTCGATGAAGTTGTCATAGAGGTTTTTGATCTTGAGGTGGAAATAGGTTCCAAGCTTGTTGCAGAGGTCTTGGGATAGGGTGATGTCTGTGGCTTCGCTGCGTGGGTTGGTGAATTCTTGAATGACACTGAAAAGTTCCTTGGAGTTGGTGGAGTTGGCCAGGATTTTGTTGTGGATGAAGTTCCTCTTGGTGGCTCTGATCTGGTTGTGGTAGTCCGTCATGGCGTCCTTGTAGGTGGTGTGGTTTTCGGTTGTCTTGGTGTTTCTCCAGTTCTACTCCAGGTGTCTGCAGGTGCATCTGGCTTCTTGGAGAGTGGTGGTGAACCAGGCGGCTTTCCTGGGGCGTTGTCTGTCGGGGTTGCGTAGCGGGGTGAGCTCGTCTGTGCAGTTGGAGATCCAGGTGTGGAGTTCTCTGGCTGCGTCGTTTGCGTAGTTTGCGTCGGGTGCCCAGGTGTGGTTGTCTCGGGTGAGGGTGGAGTTAAGTTGCTCTTCGGTAACCTTGCTCCAGTTCCTTCGTAGTGGGCGTGGGGCTGGTTTGGGTGCCTTGGGTTTGTTGATGGCGAAGTGTACGCAGTGGTGGTCGGTCCATGGCGGCTGCGTTGTGTGGCTGAATTGGATGCTGTTTCCTGCCGCGAAGATGGGGTCGAGGGTGTGTCCTGCTCTGTGGGTCGGTGTGTTGACGAGTTGTTTAAGTCCGATGCTGGCGAGGTTGTCACAAAGGATAGTGGAGTTGGGGTCGCTGAGGTTGTCTCCAATGAGTATGTAGTTTGTTGAGGCGATGGCGTGGGGTGCGATGAAGTCGGTGATGGTGGTGGCGAAGGGTGTTCGGGGGCCGGGGGATCTGTAGACGAGGGTTCCTCGGAGTGTGGCTTTGGGGGTGGTCTGGATCTGGAAGTGCAGGTGTTCGGCGGAGGGGAAGGTTTCGCTGGAGGTGGTGAGGCGGAGGGTGCTCTTGTGGGCGATGGCGAGGCCCCCTCCTGGGTGGTTGGGGCGGTCTTTCCTCTGGATCTTGTATCCGTCTGGGATGGCGGTGCTGATGTCGGGGCGGAGGATGCGTTGGTCCAGGTCTCTGTGAAGAAGGCAATGTCGGGCGAGAGAGAGAGAGTCAAGTAGGTTCCAGATTTCCATGGCGTGTTTGTGTACGTTGAGGAGGATGCATTTTAGGGTGTCGCCGGTGCTGGCATCGGCGGTGTTGGAGGCCGGCGTGGCAGTGAGGGTCTGGCGGCAGTGGAGGCAGGAGAACTGGCCGTGGGTCGTGTTCAGCGAGGCCTGTTGGCATTCTCTAAGTCTTCCAGGGTTGAGTGCGAGGAGGGTGGTGGTGTTTTAGCTATGGGTAGTGGGAGGTCCAGGGTTCCTGGCGCTGGCCACGGTCGGGTCGTGGACGGGTGCAGATGGGCTTGCCTTTGGCGCGCTTTCGGCGCACCGGCAGCACGACCGCGCTGCGGCCGCCATTAAGTAGGGGAGGTGGGAGGGAGGAGAGGCTGGGAGGCGGGAGTGGGGGAATTCCGGGGGGAGGGGCCACAGGGGCAGCAGCGGCGAAAGGAACAGGCAGGCACGAGAAAATAAAAACAGTGGTGGAATTAGAGCAAGACACAGATGGGCACAATAACAGTGGCACAACAGGGAAAAAATTAAGAAAAAAAACGGCTGAGAAAGGTTACGGTGGTTGCAGGCAGTCTGGTCCCAGTTGGAGCGGGCAGCAGGAGCGGGCAGCAGCCTCGGGGTCGGGGTCTGGAGGCAAGAGACAGCACAGCGGAGCTGCGGGGAGAGAGTGGACCTAGACCGAACGTTTCCTGCTAGGATTTCCCGCAAAAAGATGTCACAACCTTCACCACTTAAGTGCCAAGTGGGTTACATTTCATTCACCCTTATGGAGTTTTACAGTTACATTTGTGCATTTTTAACTTTTGCCCGCATTTAACTTTGTAAAGGTATTGAACCCACTATGATGGAATGGGGTGACCTAATGGGTAAATGTCTTCACAAAAAATGATGTTCACCTTGATGAGTAGGAATCTGGCTTAGCAATCAGAAGATCCAGTGTAAATGTAAAGCTGGTAGTCTATGCCGCCAGCTGTCACTACCTTTACACAATTGTTGTTAGTACTCACAGACAGACATAATCTTGAACATACTGAGGTCCAGTTATGTCAACTCTTGTATATTTGTCCCTCATATCCAAAGTGACCAGGGACAGCAGCGGTTGAATGTGCGCGTGAAGATACATTTTCAACCCAAACGCATTAAAATATTTAGTTTCTGTGTATGCGCTCTTTGTGGATATACTAGTGTATTTTACCAAGGATGTAACAAATTTGCTACGCTTTAGGGAAATGACCATGGTGAAAAGTTAAGCACGCTGGCGCTGCAGAAATATAAAGTGCCATTATTTACGCATAGCGGGAGTACATTTATATTCATTTTGTACCAGTACACTGCTGCGTCACTTACGTGGAGGACGGAGTCATGATGCAGCCCCCTCTGTCAGCAGGTGTTTTGCAGTGGCACCTCCGCTCCAACGTGTCGTGATTCATCCCAAAGTTGTGGCCCAGCTCGTGGGCCAGAGTCACTGCTGCACCGAGAGGGTTGTCCGAATGATCCTTCAATGAAAGAAATCAAGGCTTAATTACCCTATTCCTTAACTTGCCAGAGCAGCTGCGTTTGGCATCTGCATCGTGGTACTTTTGACATTTAGCGCATATTTTATCGCCAGGTGCAGTCGAGCGCTACTTATTACCGTGCAAATCACCTGAGGAGAATGCGCGAGGCCTGCCATGTGTCTGTGCTACCAGGTGTAATGAGCTCCCTTGCATGCACGTGACTCATGTCCATGCTGGAAACATCTAATTAAGTGTGTGATAGCGGCGACGTCTTACCCCAGTGACTGCAAGTTCAACACTTGCTAAGTTCCGCGGATTGTGTGACGTGCCCTTGTCTGGTTTAAGGCTTGAAAAGGTAACAATCCTCTAACAGGACTCAAGGTGACAGACTGATTTAAAAAGAAAGAGAGAGAGGAGCTTTGAAAGTCCTACTAAACAATTTAGCCAGTGCACAATCACAAAGGCATTCAACTATTCCTCAACTACAGTGAAAAGCAGTGGCAATGAGCACCAGTAGAGATTTACACGTGCTGATTATTTCACTCAACTTCAAAGTGAAGCCCACAAAAGCTAAGGCTACGTTGAGCACGACCATTTCATCTTTTTGTAAGTACTCAATCAGAATTCAAGAACATGTACCAACAAGCATAGGCATAGCAAGTGGCGTAACGCAACCTGTCCGGGCACCCCTGCAAAGTACCTGGAGAGGGACCCCTACGATCTGATCCCAGTCAGGAGCTCTCAGGACCGCCCATGTACAGTGCCAGAGGGTGCCCCCTGGAGCTTGAATGCCCCCCTGCACTGCGGGGTCTATTTTTATGCCACTGGGCCAGTGGCGGCTCCTCTGCTA
This sequence comes from Calotriton arnoldi, assembly GCA_963921515.1. Taxonomy (NCBI): domain Eukaryota; kingdom Metazoa; phylum Chordata; class Amphibia; order Caudata; family Salamandridae; genus Calotriton; species Calotriton arnoldi. The sequence continues at coordinate 949,680 of CAWUFW010000179.1, forward strand.
AGGTGGAGGAGAGTCACCCCACTGCGACGCAGTAGTGAAATAAAGGAAACATAAAATGATAACTCGATGTTATTATCATTTTATGTTCTCCTGCTGCGCCAGCTTTGCGGGTGGGCAGGGCTTGGCTACTCACACAGGAGCAGGGGGAGGAGCGGTTTGCGCACTCCAAATGCGCATGAATGTTTGGCCGGCCGTCTCGGGCAGGCCAAACATTCATGTGTACTTTGCTTGTTCTCCACCCAGGCTGCGTTACAGCCTGAGTGGAGAACATGCCCAGGCTCCCACTGTCTGTCTGAGTGGCGAACCATGGCGCTCAGACCAATCACAACGCTGCATTGCAGTATTGTGACTGGCTTAGGGGAGCCAACACTGCAATCCTTCCTCCTTCGTGTTCTGGCCGGGAGAGACGACGAGGGACACGGAGGAAAGACGCGGCAAGCAGGTACGATTTTTTTCAATTTTTTTTTACACCCCCTCACCCTCCACCCACGTGCCCCCGCCCCGATCGGTGCCGACCGCCACTGCACTGCGCATAGCCAATAGGTCTGGAATTTTCTGGTAGCTTCCTGCCTTTATCAATGGTTGTTTTATTTTTTCATAGTTTTTGCAAAATTGTATTATTTAGGAAGCTGCCGGGACATCATCAATCTAAAGAGAAAAAATACACTTTCTAAAAGCAAACATATTTTTGGATTCAAAGCACACATTGCCATAGTAATCACTGACATTAAAGGGAATTACTTTGAATGTGGATGTCTTTCTTGTAAATTGGCTGGGTACCGTCACTCACAGTGAAGTTAGCCAGTGGCTGAAGTAAACTGACCCACTTCCCCATGATGTATGCTGATATGGGCGGAAGAAAAATGTGAACACAGCGAACCAGTAGATGAAGAGGAGTGACTGAAAGCCCCTACATGTAAATCTTTTTTTCATATAATTTTAATAAAATCAATGTCTCATATAACACCAGGCCCAAAAGAATCATATGTGGTAATGTTATTTACATAGTCACAAAACACAACTGCAGAAACAGATTTACAGAAGGATTTTTTTTATACAACAGCATGCCCTTGAGTGCTGCACTACTCCTGCATTTCAATGGGATTTATGATGATGTTCAACATGCTGTGAATAAATGGTGAGTGAGCGCTCAATTAACATTTTTGCCAAGGAAGGTTCGAAGTTCTGCTCCTTGTGCAGACTGTAATGAAATAAAACGTGCAAAATAAATATGAGTTGTGATGTGGATCTATGAACCAGTAAACAATCAAGCCAGTGTTGTTGAAGACCACTATTTAGCATCCTCCACTAAAGACTTCGAAAAACCACTCTTTGAAAATGCTTTAAAGCAGTGGTCAAGCAGTGGTCAAAGTGGGTGGGATCGGAAGGGCACGACGTGCCCACACTTTTTAGGTCTTGTCTAGGCAGCGCTTGCACTGTCTGTACGAGACATGCTATATTCAGGGATGGACTTGAAGCTCTGTCCATTTTCTGCCGCTCCATTTTTCAGTTGGCTCATGTTACTGTCCTTTCTAAATGGTTACTTTTGATTCGCCAATAGGCTTAGAATTCCCTCCTTAGTACCGCCTATTCTCCCTTTGTAACCTCCCATGAGGACTGGGCCTCTCTAGCTGTACGCAACTACTTTATTTTTTTTAACCAGCGTGACACGCCATGCTGCCGCACTACTTTCTTTATGCGTGGCTCGCCATATTGAGGTTAACAAACAAATGTTTTTTGTTTTAAAGCGCCGCCACATCACGCTTTAACTTTAAATATTATTTTATTTTTTTCAATGGGCCACACAGCGCTGCAGATTTAACATGGCGGCCGCGCGCCTTTCATTTGTGCTGCACAGATCGACTAAATAAACTTTTAAAAATCCTTCGTTTTTCAACAGTGGCAAAATGCCGCACTTTCACTTTAACAATGGTGCCCATACGCCTATTGTCAGCAGTTCGGCAGCTTCTAACATGTTCGCCTGCTTTCTCTACGTGACCGCATTGGCGCTGTTGTGTTGCCTCATTGTAGATCTAAGACCCCTAGAGCCCCTGCAGACATGACGGACGGCAGCAGCAGTTCAAATGATCCTTCTCCCATCATCCGAACCTCTGCCGAAAACTTGCACCATGAGTAAAGTCATCGAACTGAAAAGTAAAGATCATTGGGAAGACAAAGCAGGGCGGCTCAGATTTGTAGCGCAGCATGCTTGTAATCAAGCGGTGAGGTGTTTTTCGTCTGTTCATTGCCCAGCGTCACGGGTGGCTCGGCTTGTTATTAGCACTTTCTTTTTTTTTAGTTTAAGTTGTATTGAGTTGGACAATTGGGAACTATCGCCCCTGGTTCTATGCTGAGCACAAAGGGCCTCGGCTACACCAGACTACCGCTTTGGCCCAGGCACACAGATTGAAGGCCAGGCTTCAAGTCGCTCTTCTGCGGCTGATTCAATTGCATATCCCACAGACATGATCTGCTAAAAAAAAATAGGACATGTATTTACAGAGTGTCATGTAAATACAGCTAAACTACCCGGCAGGAAACTCAATAGCACTGGGTCTAAGTACCAGGGTAGCCGAGGCCATTCCCCACTCTTCCGGCACCTCGGGCGGTGTGAGCCCTGTCACTGCCTGGGTCCCTTGCGCGCAGCCGGGCAGGGTTACCAGTCACAGAACGCAAGGATTTCCATCAACAAGGGACTGCCAAAGAAACCAGAGGTGATGGAACGAGCCCAGGAACGGACAGGAATCGTCGTCTTTGAGGACAAGTGGGGATTGTTTTTTTTATTACAGTCAAACAACCTCTGCAACACATGTTTCTTACATTTTGCAGTGCATGAGTTAGAACTGAAACAGACTGGAATAAAACTGCACGGCCAATGCTTTTATTCTTTATCCATGTCACCATAAACCTCTGCAGCCTCTGCTACTCTCCGGTCTTTACTGTCCAAGGTGTAGCTTGAGACGGGTGTGCACATACTGAGTAAATGCGGTTTAAAAATCTAGCTAATATTCATTAATCAGACTGCATAACCTACTGTGTAGTAGTTGTATAGCTATTCTATCCCAAGTGGCACAGCACCCAGGATAATATTGTGCATAGCTAAACACTTACAAGGTCCCAAAGGCCACTGCACTCCAAACCAAAACACATAGGTAAAAGACATTGTCATTTACAATGCCAATAACTGTCCCTCTCGCAAATGTGAGACCTATTGCATTGCAAATGCTTGTTTAATTTAAGGAAAACTCTTCCCCTACTTTCTGTGAAAAGATATCCGTCCCTGGACGGTTAATTCAGAGAGCTGAAATGCTTCAGCCTCAGTGTAAGGCAGAGAATGCCAGTGCTGTGAAACCGAAAGCGGGCGGATAGCTAAACAGGCCCGCTTGCCTGAAAGAAATGTAAATGTGCACAGCGAGTCAATCTGCAAATGTAAAGGGAGCTCGGAAGCGTTATTGGCTTTGATTAATGGAATCACTTGACACTTCCTGAGGACACAGATTTATTCTTTTTGAGTGGTATTGGAAAGGAGTTACCAGCTCATCTGGTAAGTGTGTGCTTTTTAAAGGGGCGTAACACAGGGCCCTGCGCTGTAGGGGCTGCTGGCGCCTGTGCTAGCCCCTATATCTTCTCCAGTGCTCCATCCTGGATTCAATCCCATGGCTGTCTCGTTACAGATATAGACCTCTGCAGAGCATTAATTAATAGAGGTTTCATAAAGTATGATAGGGTATTTCTCACTGATCAACTTAACTTGCATTTTTTTTTTACATTTAAGCTGTGTGTTAATTTATATGCACATACCTGAAGATGAAAGACCAAAAATAGTTACAGAATATTTTGTTTATTTTATCCACACCTTTGACCCCGCCCCCATGGGGATTCAGAATGCTCTGTTTATCCTGTTTAATTCCGATTCAAGGAGTGCTAGGTGTTTTTGCAGGGCTCAGGAAAAAATGAACCATTTTATGAAGGTTTGGTGACGTAATAAAAATAATTAGTATTCTGCCAAAAAGGTTTATTTTAAAACGTGTAATTTAATTATGTAATGTGCAAGATAGGAATATATTACCATCTCCCAGGCCTATTGACGCTACTCACTATAACACAAACTGAGTTTTTTGAGCATCTGAATTAAACCATTTTTAAGTGCACTTAAGTTACTGGAAAATCGCCATTGCAGATAGTACACCATCGTAAATTTAGAGTTAGGAGTGAGACCGTGGTTATTCTGCAGTGCAGGGGACTGCTCTGCAAAATTCAGGTAACAACCAGTTTATGTCTGTGGGTATTCAGGTATCAACCAGTTTATGATATGTATCAAGCAGGAGAGAGGAATAACGTGTGCTAGTTCACTTCCCCTGTTAATGTATGCAGAAATCAATAGGAACTAGTTACGGGTTAGAAGCTCCATGTTTATGTTTCAAGGAAAAACATTTGCTTTTTAGGAAGACCTTCATCCACCAACCTAGTTGGTGGCATGCTTCATCATCGGGTCCCACCCAAGGCACTGAGTGCACCTTGGGTGTGCTTTGACGCCTGATTGCAGCGGAGCGGGTTATGTGCAGTGAGTGTGCAGTGAAAGTGAAAAGTGTGTGAATTAAAAACTGCCCACAGGGTCCCAGGAATTCAGAAAAATTACTTAAATAATGGGCCCTTGGCAGTATTAAAACTGGGTGGTGGATATTGGTGGAGGTAATTTATGGCTCCAATATCCTATGCGGTCTACATGTTTCAGCCAGGTCTCAGTGTTATACTGGCTTTCATCAGGACCTATGTGAAAAGGAATTAGTGATGGTCAAAAATGTGTATTTGAGACCAAAATGTGTCGCACGCGCCAAGGTGTGGTAACTGGAAGAGGAGGTATTCCTCTAGGAGCTCAGTGCCTGTTTGGGATAAAAGATAGACACACAAAACATACAAACAAACATTTAGATAAAGCAGCCTTCATTTTGCACATAGAATCATGTGACTGGGTAGACGTTGTGTCGGAACGGAACGTGATGTTGTGCAAAGGTGGCTTTATAATCATGCCGGATTATGCTCTACTATGCGGTAGTTCAATAGCGTCAAGGCGGAAACACTGCTTAATTAAGTGGTAAGTGTTATAGATAGAAAGGTTTGCTTACTCTGAACTTTTCAGAATGAGCCCCATGAGTCCCGTTGGGAGGCCGGACCTATAGTCACACACTGCGTGTGTTGAGGAAGAAGTAAAAATAAATAATGAAGTTTGTAAAGCTTGGCCGCATTTGGGCTGGTCTCCGCAGGCCGGCTGATTGAGGAAAATCCCCCCACTTTTTTAGGACCCCACCTACTTCGTCAAGGTCTGCAGCCCTCTGTCCATACCTACTGCGGCCTGCATCGGGACTCCGTCGATGCAGGTCTGTGGTCGAGGGGACATTTAAATACCCTATATCTGTTCCAGGTGTCTCGATTCAGCGCAGGTGTTTGTGAATAGCGTCTGGAGCCGACACTTCCGAAACTGAGGGCGGACTGCAGTCCGTGCGTGTGTCTCGCGCTGAGGGTTGTCAGTCACATGAAGTTTTTAATAAAGTTGTTGGTATTGACAATGTTCACAATAGTTATAGTGTTGTACAAGAATATAAATGTAAAAACATGTTTGACAATATAATTATGTGCATCCCGCCTCGGGAGTAGGAGACTGAGACTGAGCATGTGTATGTACAAAAACCAGCTGAGTGGATTTCTCGGAGCATGTGGAATAGTATCGAACTCAGGATTGAGGGTACTATTGGGGAATGAATGGCAATGTTATCCTCGTTTGGTAGAGTGTTTGGAAAATATTTTGGTCACGCAAAATGCCCCGGGGACCAGGAATGATCTTGGCCACTTGGTTAGAGGCTGGGTTGTATGTCGTAACGCACGTGAGAGGGGTGGTGGTGGTCACCCGTCTGTTGTCCTCCAAAAGGGCTTCTCTGTGTTGGTTGCGTGCTCGTTTTTTAGTGGTCCGGATGATTCTGTCTGGATACCCTCGTTCACTGAGTCTGGTGGCCAGATCGGCAGACTGTCTCTGGTAGTCCTGTGTGAGACTACAGTTCCTCCTTATCCGGAGGAACTGTCCATAAGGGAGGTTTTCTCTGAGAGGCCGGGGGTGGAAACTCTCAAATTGGAGTAGGGAGTTCCTGGCAGTCAGTTTGTAGTATGTCGTTGTTTGAAGTGACCCCTCTTTGGCCTCTATGTTGAGATCCAGAAAGGCTATGTTGGAAGGGCTCGCTGTGCTGGTGAAGTGCAGAAATGGGTCCCGGTCGTTGAGCCACAACAGGAAAGTGGCTAGGGAGTCTTGTGTCCCTGTTCAGATCATGAGGATGTCGTCTATATAGCGATGCCAGAATTTGATGTTGAGGCTGTAAGGATTGGTTGCGGGTAGGATGTGTTGCTTCTCGAAATGGTAGACGTACAGGCCTGCCACGCTCGGGGCAAAAGTGCTGCCCATAGATGTTCCGTTGGTTTGTAGGAAGAACTCCCCTTCGAATTCGAAGTAGTTCTCCTTGAGGGTCAATGTGGCACAATGTAAGATGAATTCCCTGGGGGTGGTATATTCCCATGGAGTGTCCTCTAGCATCTGTTGGAGGACTCATAGTGTCTCTCGATATCCAAGTCCACCAGCAGTTGTGTGGTGGGGTCAAAGCTCCTGTCCTTGATCAGGTTGAGTAAGTGCTTGGTATCCTTGATGTAAGTGGAGGATTTTTGTACCAAAGGGTTGAGGAAAAAATCACAGAAGTGTGACAATGGCTCCAGGAGGGAATTGATCCCTGACACGATGGGTCGTCCTGGGGGTGGTCTGGTTTCTTTATGGATTTTTGGCACTGTGTAGAAATACGGTGTTCTTGCTTTCTTGGTGCATAAAAAATCTGCTTCCTGTTTGGAGATGTAGTTATTGACTTTCGCTGATTCCACCAGGGACACAATGGTGTTTCTGAGTGCCTCTGTGGGGTCTTCTCTGAGACGTCTGTAATTTCTCTCATCTCTGAGGAGTCGTCGGCACTCGTTGGTGTAATCCGTCTTGTTCTGTATTACTATGCCTCCCCCTTTGTCTGCGGGTTTAATGACAATGTTGGGGTTGCTCTGTAAATTTCGTACGGCTTCCCTGTCCTTGGCAGTGAAGTTGTTGTAGATCCTGGGTTGGTGTATTTCCTCTATCTGGTTGTAAACCGCCTGTTCAAAAGTAGCTATTTCTACAGGGAGGCAAGAAGGTGGTGGAAGGAAAGTGGACTTCACTTTCAAGCCCGTCTTATTGGTGGATGGTGATGGTTCCATGGGTGTTTGTTTTTCGAAGAAGGCTTTGAGTGTTAATTTTCGAAACAATTCAGCCAGTTCGGTGTGTAGTTGGAATTTATCCAAGCGTGTCGTCGGGACAAAGGAGAGACCCTTGTTGAGGACACATTCCTCCGTAGACATAAGGGGGGTTGTAGATAGGTTGAATACCAGGGAGGGTGTCTGGTGGTTATTTTCTGTTAGCGTAGTCCGCTCTGGCCTGGTTGGCTTTCTCTGGATTTGCTCCGTGTGTTCGCACCCACTGGTCCTGCTTCCTCTGCCAAGTGCACTTGTTGTTGGTTTCGTCTCCTTCCTCTTGACCTTCGTCCCCTCCATAAAAAAGGCAGTGGCCTTTGGTTTTGTGGGAAGTCATTCTGTGGTCCCGGGTGGTACATGGGATGCCATCCCAGGAAAGGGTTCTGGGGCGGGTGGTTGAACATAGGGGGCGGGTAGTTCTGGCGCTGTTGAGGGTATGTATCCCATGAGTGTTGCCATCTTGGCGCTCTTCCTCTGCCTCTTGTTCTGTGTGCATTACCGGTGCTGGAGCCACTGGAGAGAGATGAGTCATCTCCTGAAGTGTCCGATGATGCATCCTGTTTGTGGGGTGCGATGTAGTTGTCATCGGCATAAGGGTATACCTTGTTGTAAGAAAACCTCTTGAGGTCTTTCTGAAATTTTGTAATTTTGGACTGGGTCAGGTACACCTTATACTCTAAACAATAGAAGGACGCGGAAAAAATCTGATCCTGCGCAGTGCACAGCTAATGTCCCTAAGGCTTCAATGAGTTACCCTTCTTCAGGGGTACAAATTAATCTCTGAAAAGTTGTAGCAGTACACATCATATATTACGATTGGCAGCCTCCACTTGGAACGCCGTAAGAGTCAAGGTCGAATACGAGGTCAGAAAGCCAAAATTCAACACGCCAACTCGCTGCTGATCTCGAACAGCGTATTGCGCTATGAAGTCACGTGACCGCTAAAAGACGTCTTTTAGCGGTCACGTGACTTCATAGCGCAATTAATTTGTACCCCTGAAGAAGGGTTTTCAACCCGAAATGCATTGGGTCACCATTGAATGTTTGGTGTTGAGATGTATCAAGCCATTCCGTTGATTCATGTAAAAAATGTGACATATATTCAATTCTAATTTTGTTCTAATTTTGTTCATTACCAATAATCGTTTGTGTTCAATATTGTTTAGCACCTATGTATCAATATAAAACACTGTTCTCGAAACTTCACACATGATCTTTTGCGATTGTTTTGTAAATGTTTGTGATTAAATGTTGATAACTCATTGAAGCCTTAGGGACATTAGCTGTGCATTGCGCAGGATCGGATTTTTTCTGCGTCCTTTCATTGTTTGTTAAATACATGGGTCTTGGGCCACACCCTATTTCGCAGTAGCACGCACAACGCATGAATTTTTGTTTAATTCAGAATATCTTTGATTATAGTACTCTATAAACTTAGGTGTGCAGGTCGTCACATATTCATAGACTCCTTATACTCTGCCATTTCTTTGTTGGTCTCGTCCAGCTTTTTTTTAAAAGCTGTGATGGTCGTTTTAAAGAGGTTTTCTGTGACCTGGATCTCAATAATCATAGCGTTCGACAGTCTCTTGGCAGTTTTTAGTATGAGGACCAGCCAGTCTCTTGTGCAGTGCCACGGGATTTGTGCCCAGTCCTTCCTGAAGGAGGCATCCTCCAGGAAGATCCTGGAGCCATTTGTCACAAGGAGGCCTTTGGGTGCTGTGTTTGTGCGGAGATATTCGGTGAGGATCACACCATGGAGAATAGTGCGGATCCTGTTCCGCTTTTGCTCAGTCAGTTTGTCCTAGTCAGTGGTTTGGGCAATGGTCTGGGATATGTTGAAATCAGCCAGTAAGGCCACCAGACTCAGTGAACGAGGGTATCCAGACAGAATCATCCGGACCACTAAAAAACGAGCACGCAACCAACACAGAGAAGCCCTTTTGGAGGACAACAGACGGGAGACTTTTGTGCCCCTCGCTGCCCCATTTGCGCTGTGCCTGTAATTCTGTCTGTTTTTCTCCCCCCATTTTCCTTTCTGTGCCCCTCGCTGCCCCATTTGCGTTGTGCCTGTAATTCTGTCTGTTTTTCTCCCCCATTTTCCTTTCTGTGCCCCTCGCTGCCCCATTTGCGTTGTGCCTGTAATTCTGTCTGTTTTTCTCCCCCTTTTTCCTTTCTGTGCCCCTCGCTGCCCCATTTGCATTGTGCCTGTAATTCTGTCTGTTTTTCTCCCCCATTTTCCTTTCTGTGCCCCTCGCTGCCCCATTTGCGTTGTGCCCGTAATTCTGTCTGTTTTTCTCCCCCATTTTCCTTTCTGTGCCCCTCGCTGCCCCATTTGCGTTGTGCCCGTAATTCTGTCTGTTTTTCTCCCCCATTTTCCTTTCTGTGCCCCTCGCTGCCCCATTTGCGTTGTGCCTGTAATTCTGTCTGTTTTTTCTCCCCCTTTTTCCTTTCTGTGCCCCTCGCTGCCCCATTTGCGTTGTGCCCGTAATTCTGTCTGTTTTTCTCCCCCCATTTTCCTTTCTGTGCCCCTCGCTGCCCCATTTGCGTTGTGCCCGTATTTTTTGTCTGTTTTCTCTCCCCTTGTACTTTTGTGCCCCCGCTGCCTCTCGCCATTCCCGCCGCTGCGTCCCCTGCGGCCCCGCCCCCCTGACTGCCCATTCGCTGCCCCTGCCTCCCGCCTCCCAGCTGCTCCTCCCTCCCACCTCCCCATAAATGGCGGCCGCTGCGCGGCCGCGCCGCTGGCGCGCCGAAGGCGCGCCTAAGGCAAGCCCGGCTGCGCCCGTCTGCGACTGGACCGCGCCCAGCGCCAGAACCCCTGGATCCCACCGATGCAACACTACTCGACGGACCTACGACGCCGCCACCCTCACCGCACTCAATGCCGGCCGGAACCCTGCCTGCTACCGAGCCTCACCGAGACGCACCCACGGACCCTTCACCTGCCAAACCTGCCGATTCACCTGCCCCCGGACGTGCACCACCTCCGCCAAGTCGAGCACCAGCAGCAACCATCTGAAATGCATCCTGTTGAACACCCGCTCCGTCCACAGGCACGCCGTGGAACTCTGGGACCTGCTCGACGCAACAGCACCGGACATCGCCTTCCTCACCGAAACCTGGATGAACGCCTCCTCAGCGCCCGACATCGCCATAGCCATCCCGGACGGATACAAGATCACCCGGAGGGACCGCGTCAACCAGACGGGAGGAGGCATCGCCATCGTACACAAGAACACCATCCGCATCTCGACTAACTCCGACGAGACCTTCACCGCCGCCGAACACCTACACTTCCAGATACACACTGACCCCAAGACCACCCTCCGAGGCACCCTCATCTACAGACCCCCGGGACCACGCACACTATTCAGCGAAGACATCGCAGACTTCATCAGCCCGCACGCCATGCCCTCCGCCGACTACATCCTCCTAGGGGACCTCAACTTCCACCTGGAGAACAACAACGACAGAAACACCACCGCCCTGCTGGACAACCTCGCCAACCTCGGACTCAAGCAACTGGTGAACACGCCCACCCACTACGCCGGCCACACGCTTGACCCCGTCTTCTCTTCCAGCAAGCACATCTCCTTCAGCCACGCCACCGGACTCCACTGGACCGACCTCAGCTGCGTCCACTTCAGCTTCAGAAAGACTGCGACCCACCACCACCCGCAACAGGCTCCCCGCCGGAGCTGGAGCAAGATCACCGCCGAGCAGCTCACCGCCTCCCTCAGCCAGAACACACCCACCAACACAACGGACCCAAACGAAGCAGCCAGCAACCTCGCCAAGTGGCTGACCGCCTGCGCCGACGACCTCACACCACTAAAAACCCTCCCAGCAGACCCGGAAGCAAGAAAACCCCTTGGTTCACCAACGAACTCAAGGAATCCAAGAAGAACTGCCGCACTCTCGAGAAAACCTGGCGACTCGACCAGACCACAGACAACAGGACCGCCCTCAAGCACGCCACCCGCAAACACCACCAGCTGATCCGTGCCACCAAGAAGTCGGCACTCAAAGAACGACTGGACAACAACGCCCACGACAGCAAGGAACTTTTCAGCATCGTCAAAGAGTTCTCCAACCCCAGCGCCGGAAACAACGACATCACCCCTCGCAAGACCTCTGCAACTCACTCGCCGCGTTCTTCCACCGCAAGATCACCGACATACATAACAGCTTCGACGCACAAACCACGCACCCTACCGCCGAACCAACGCCCGCCACCACCACCCTCTGCAACTGGACCCCGATCAGCACCGAAGACACCACCCGCACGATGAACTCCATCCACTCCGGATCACCAACCGACCCCTGCCCACACCACGTCTTCAACAAAGCCGACGCCACCATCGCACCCCATCTCCGGGACATCATCAACTCCTCCTTCCACACCGCCACCTTCCCGGAGAGCTGGAAGCATGCCGAGCTTACCGCCCTCCTGAAGAAACCAACGGCGGACCCCACCGACCTCAAGAACTACCGTCCCATCTCGCTCCTTCCGTTTCCGGCCAAAGTCATCGAGAAGACCGTCAACAGACAGCTTGCCGCCTTCCTCGAGACGAATGGATCCCTCGACCCCTCGCAGTCCGGGTTTCGGGCCAACCACAGCACCGAGACCGCCCTTATCGCAGCCACCGACGACATCAGAACCCTAACCGACAACGGGGAAACAGCAGCCCTCATCCTCTTGGACCTCTCCGCGGCGTTCGACACCGTCTGCCACCGCACCCTAGTGAAGCGCCTCAGCAACATCGGAATCCGAGAGAAAGCACTGGAATGGATCATCTCGTTCCTCGCCGGAAGAACCCAGAGAGTCCGCCTCCCCCGTTCAGATCCGAGGCCACCGAAGTCATTTGCGGCGTTCCACAAGGATCTTCACTCAGTCCAACCCTCTTCAACGTCTACATGAGCCCCTCGCAGCCATCGCACGCCAACACAACCTCAACATCATCTCCTACGCCGACGACACCCAGCTGATCCTCTCCCTCACCAACGACCCCACCACCGCCAGAGCCAACCTACACGACGGGATGAGAGACGTCGCCGACTGGATGAGGAACAGCCGCCTTAAACTGAACTCAGACAAGACGGAAGTCCTCATCCTGGGCTCATCACCCTCCGCCTGGGACGACTCCTGGTGGCCCCCGGCCCTGGGCACCGCGCCCAAGCCAACGGACCACGCACGCAACCTGGGCTTCATCCTGGACTCCTCCCTGTCGATGACCAGACAAGTCAACGCCGTCTCATCTTCGTGCTTCAACACCCTGCGCATGCTCCGCAAGATCTTCAGATGGATCCCCACTGAAACCAGGAAGACCGTCACCCAGGCACTCGTCACCAGCCGACTGGACTATGGGAACACCCTCTACGCCGGAACCACAGCCAAACTTCAAAAAGACTCCAGCGCATCCAGAACGCCTCCGCACGACTCATCCTGGACATCCCCCGACACAGCCACATCACCGGACACCTGAAAGACCTGCACTGGCTCCCCGTCAGCAAGAGAATCACGTTCAGACTCCTCACCCACGCACACAAGGCCCTCCACGACCTGGGCCCAAAGTACCTCAACGACCGCATGACCTTCTACACGCCCACCCGCCAGCTACGATCAACCAGCCACGCCCTCGCCACCGTACCACGCATCCGCAGAACCACCGCCGGAGGAAGATCCTTCTCCTACCTGGCAGCCAAGACCTGGAACTCCCTCCCCACTCACCTTCGGCGAACCCAGGACCATCTCTCCTTCAGGAAGCAGCTCAAGACCTGGCTGTTCGAGCAGTAACTTACCCCCTCCCCCAGCGCCTTGAGACCCTCCCGGGTGAGTAGCGCGCTCTATAAATGCCGTGATTGATTGATTGATTGATTGAGACCACCACCACCCCTCTCACGTGCGTTACGACATACAACCCAGCCTCTAACCAAGTGGCCAAGATCATTCGCAAGAACTGGTGCATCCTGAATACCAGAGCTCTGAAATGGGACCCACCCCTCTTCTCATATAGAAGGGCAAGCAGTCTAAAAGATCGCCTAGTGTCCACTCGCCCCAGAAAACCTCAGGCCCCCACGACCAGCACCGTCCTAAACGCATGGGGCTTACCCAACGTAGTCGGCCACTATCCATGTGGAGACTGCTGCGTTTGCCACCTCACCAGAGCCACCAAAACACTAGATCTGGAAGAAGGCAAAACCTGGCATCAACGAAAGCATACCAATTGCAACTCATCAAACGTAATATATCTCATAGAATGTCCGTGCAGACTCTGCTATATCGGAATGACAGGCCGCAAGGTTAAAACTAGAATAGGAGAACATCGCAGCAACATACGGTGTAAAAGAAATACAACCAAGATGACCGATCACTTTATCCAAAGTGGTCACACCCCCAACGACTTGAGGTGGACAATAATCTAACAAATTGCATGCAACAATCTCACAGACGACAAGATCCTACTCCAGAAGGAACAACGTTGGATCTATCGTCTTTCCACCCATATAGTGGGACTCAACGACAACATTCCTTAGAACAGCTTAAGTAACCGCTGAGATCTACCCTGATGACATGCCCAAATAATAGGGAAATGTCCAAACACATTTGGACCCATGTCACCCCAGTCTGACCGGGCCACATGTCCCATCTGAAATGGGCCAACACAAAAAGTCCAAAGGTGCATTTTCAATGACTGACCACGCAAATCCTGGTCACACAGATAGAGTCTCCTTTTCTTCCTCCCTTGGGCTCTTGACATCACCCCACACAGAAAGGGAAGTCAACTCAGACAGACACCACTCATGTGGCCACCCTGCCTCTAAGCTCGCCCAAGCCGCACATTTAGGCTCACTCCTGGTCCCCGGGGCATTTTGCGTGACCAAATTATTTTCCAAACACTCTACCAAACGAGGATAACATTGCCATACATTCCCCAATAGTACCCTCGATCCTGAGTTCGATACTCTTCCACATGCTCCGAGAAATCCACTCAGCTGGTTTTTGTACATACACATGCTCAGTCTTTCTTCCATGTCTCTCCTACTCCCGAGGCGGGATACACATAATTGTAATGTCAAACATGTTTTTACACTTATATTCTTGTGCAACACTATAACTATTGTGAACATTGTCAATACCAACAACTTTATTAAAAACTTCATGTGACTGACAACCCTCAGCGCGAGACACACGCACGGACTGCAGTCCGCCCTCAGTTTCGGAAGTGTCGGCTCCAGACGCTATTCACAAACACCAGTGCTGAATCGAGACACCTGGAACAGATATAGGGTATTTAAACGCCCCCTCGACAACAGACCTGCATCGACGGAGTCCCGATGCAGGCCACAGTAGGTATGGACAGAGGGCTGCAGACCTTGACGATTAAGTGGGGTCCTAAAAAAGTGGGGGGATTTTCCTCAATCAGCCGGCCTGCGGAGACCAGCCTAAACGTGGCCAGGCTTTACAAACTTCTTCATTATTTATTTTTACTTCTTCCTCAACACACGCAGTGTGTGACTATAGGTCCGGCCCCCCAACGGGACTCATGGGGCTCATTCTAAAAAGTTCAGAGTAAGCAAACCTTTCTATCTATAACACTTACCACTTAATTAAGCAGTGTTTCCGCCTTGACGCTAATGAACTACCGCACAGTAGCGCATAATCCAGCATGCTTATAAAGCCACCTTTGCACAACGTCACGTTCCGTTCTCACTCTCGCTCATTTACCGCATAGAGTACGGACACGACGTCTACCCAGTCACATGATTCTATGTGCAAAATGAAGCCTGCTTTATCTAAATGTTTATGTTTGTATGTTTTGTGTGTCTATCTTTTATCCCAAACAGGCACTGAGCTACTAGAGGAATACCTGCTCTTCCAGTTACCGCACCTTAGCGGGTGCGACACATTTTGGTCTGAAATACACATTTTTGACCATCACTAATTCCTTTTCACATAGGTCCTGATGAAAGCCAGTATAACACTGAGACCTGGCTGAAACATGTAGACTGCACAGGATATTGGAGCCATAAATTACCTCCACCAATATCCACCACCCAGTTTTAATACTGCCAAGGGCCCATTATTAAAGTAATTTTTCTGAATTCCTGGGACCCTGTGGACAGTTTTTAATTTACACAATTTTCACTTTCACTGCACACTCACTGCACATAACCAGCTCCGCTGCAATCAGGCGTCGAAGCACACCCAAGGTGCACTCGGTGCCTTGGGTGGGACCCTATGATGAAGCATGCCACCAACTAGGTTGGTGGGTGAGGGTCTTCCTAAAAAACAAATGTTTTTCCTTGAAACATAAACATGGAGCTTCTACCCCGTAACTAGTTCCTATTGATTTCTGCATCAACCAGTTTATGTCTGTGGGTATTCATGGTGCGTGGCTTGACGCGCGTTGAAAATGGTGCCTTTTTCTGAGCTCCGCGATACTGCCGGTGTGGAAGCTCTACGAATATGTATTCTGGGTGATTTTTTAATCACCTGCTGACACCGGAAAGCGGCGGAACTGCTCGTGAGTATTGAGGAGTTTTTTATTTTCCTCGTGCTTGATGCTGTTCTGCTAGAGGCTGCCACACGCAAGGGAGTTCGCCTGAGGTAACATCCTCGAATGGCGGCCGACGTTTCAGCCTGGGTGCAGCATAACGTATGAGGACTGGAGTCAGTCACTTAATCCTTCGTGAAATTAAGGATTCTCTCGGATTGAAGGTACTGTGTGCGCCAACCCTTTTTTGGATACATCGATTAACTTTATTTATTAGTGCTGTGAGGGGCTGTTCTCCTTGCATTTGGGGGTCTCAAAATGGCAGCAGCTGACAGGAACTTTGCTTCATTCTGAATCAATTGCTGCAAAGTCTCAAACTTATTATTGGGTCTTCATTCAGTGCTAGATACTTACTACATGGAAGGTTTCTCAACCTTGACATTATATGGCTACGGTGGTCACTAATGCAGATACGTCATCACATGGCTGATGAGATGTTTGGTCAGCTCTTAAGTTCTTTATAGCCATTTGTTTTTTCTGCTAACAAGTACCTCTGTGCATTAACTTCGTTTTCTAAACCTCAGCTTTTAAAATCTCTCATTTCAACATTTAGTGTGCCTATTTATTTTAGTTCTGGTGATTACAAAATGACGGCTGCTGACTGGAATTTTGCTGTCTTGTGCTATGTTCACTGACAAATTTTTACTCTGATTAACGAGTCATATCTCAGTGGTTTGGCAGTGTTGGCTTATTATTCACCCTGATCTTTGTGGCTTGGTGGCTCCTCCATATTTTTCTATCTGTCCTTCGCAGTTTATATCAAAGTTCTATTACAATTACTCCCAATGGCGGACGGTATGGGTGGTAGCACTAAAGACAGGGATTCCAAAGAGAACCTGAAACGTTCCAAACATTCTTCACCTACCACGGGTTCGCCGGCTAAGGGTAGTCCTGACTCTGCCTCAACTTTAGAAGCTATATTACTCAAGCTCAATACTGTTCACGATATAGCTCAAAGTACCAAAACCAATATAGATCTACTGCAGGTGGAAGTGGCAGCAATTTGTAATGACCTTAAAGATCTTTCATTACATGTTTCTAATGCTAAAATGAGAATAAGTAGTGTGGAAGACAATACAAATAAACAAGCAAAACACATCCAAAATTTGGAACGTTCCATTACATCGCTAAGGAGAGATCTGACAGAACAGGAAGATCGCAATCGTAGAAGTAAGCTTCGTATTTTTGGTTTACCGGAGGGGAGTGAGAATGCTGCTCCTTCCGTAATTGATTTCTTGCGTACTTGGATCCCAAATGTCTTGCATCTCTTTTTCCAAAAAGACTTTGAGATAGAACGAGCTTATAGAGTTCCAACTTTTAAACCCAGGAATATGACTTCTCCAAGCCCGTTGATCTTTCAACACACAGATCAAATCTTAGCACAAATGAAGAAGATCAAGATGGTTAAGTGTCTTAAGTTGTATTCCGTTCTTCTTAGGATAATACTCCTATAGATATGTCTTGTATTAAGTTGGTATACCTAGCTGATATGGTTGTTCTATTTGAATGACTTTGTTTATGAAATATTTTCTTATTATTCCTACCCCTCTTTTTATAACTCCTTTGTTACAGGTAAGTATTCTACCTCTTTCCTTTTTCCTTTGCTCCCTTCATTTATGGAGTTTGTGTATATGCTATATATTCTTTGGTTACCTCATTGGTCATCAATGAAATAGGTTATTCTCTACCAATGGTCTCCTATTATTTTATATCTCTCTTTTGCTTTGTTCTCAGTACCATAATTTATGAATATCATTCTCAGATGCATCTTTATTAATTGTTGCCCTTTGTATGCTATTAC
Organism: Calotriton arnoldi; assembly: GCA_963921515.1. NCBI lineage: Eukaryota > Metazoa > Chordata > Amphibia > Caudata > Salamandridae > Calotriton > Calotriton arnoldi. Next base: position 967,344 of record CAWUFW010000179.1, read on the forward strand.
TTATTAGTCGTATAATTATTTTATAATATTGATAATATTTATAATATTGTACGTATAAATTTGGACTTTATTTGAATGAATCTGTATTTTTAGGTTGAAGTATATATAAGCTCGATTTTATATGCTCTGTAAATTAGGATTTGCTTCACTTCTTTTGGTCTTTAAGGATATTTTATCTACTAATATACTCTTTCACCAGAAGTATTCATTATCTAGATTCTATTTATATCAATGTCCGGTATAAATGTAGTCTCCCTTAATGTTAGGGGTTTAAATCACCCGGTTAAGAGAGCTAAGATTCTAGATTACTGTAAGAGTTTATCTGGTGATTTGGTCTTGCTTCAAGAGACTAAGATAGGCTTTAAAGAAGCTCTTCTTATGAGGAAAGACTGGGTACTAGATGCTACATGCTCTAAAGCATCTGGGAAGAAAAACATGGTTATTACTCTTATCTCTAAGAGATCTGGTTTATCTATAGTTGCATCTGAACATGATACCAACGGATGATGGTTACTTACTCGTCTGACTAATGGTTCGGATGACCTATGTGTTATGAATATATATGCTCCAAATATAGATGACACAGATTTTTGGCGTGCAATAAATAAGAAACATACAGACATTCCACAAAATTCAAGAACAATTGTTGGGGGTGATTGTAATCTCCCTTTCGATCCTATTTTAGATAGGCATTCAGCTTTTAAATTTGACCCCCAAGGGCACATACACAGTTGGTTAATATGTGTTCGTCACACCATCTTTTGGATGCTTGGAGATTACACAATCCTACAGGTAGTGACTTCACTTTTTTCTCGTCCCCTCATTCTAACTTTTCTCGTATTGATTACCTTCTGGTTGACACTTCCCTTTTAAAACATACTATAAATGTCATGATTTATCCAATAGTTGTTACTGACCATGCTGCAGTTTCGTTAACCATCCTCAATCTTATGGATACTAAAGGACCCCCTAATTGGCGTCTAAACACAGAAATCTTGGAGGAGGATTCTGAGGTTAAGGAACTTAATGACGAGATTGTTAGTTTTTTCAAAGAGAATGAATTGTCAGTGGACTCTCCAATAGTACTATGGGTTGCGTTTAAGTGTACTATAAGAGGTCACATTATTAAAAAAAAATGGCCAAAAGGAACAGCGATAGTAGGAAATCGCTTCAATCTGTAGGGGACGATATTAAGCGGAAAGAGGAATTATATAGATATACTAATGACAAATCTCTCTTGAAAGATATTAAACATTTAAAATACTCTTTTAATTCCTGTGGGCCCGATTCACAGAACTAACTTAAGACAAAATCCTAAACTTACTACCATTTTGGTATTCACAGAAGGCACTTACTCATTTTGGTATTCACAGAAGGCACTTACTTACTCATTTTGAGTAACATACTCATTTTGAGTAACTTACTCATTTTGTGTAACTTACTCATTTGGTATTCACAGAAGCACTTACTCATCAATGAGTAAGTGCCTTCTGTGAATACTAAAATGAGTAACTTACTCATTTTGTGTAACTTACTCATTTTGTATTCACAGAAGGAACTTACTCATCAATGAGTAAGTGCCTTCTGTGAATACTCAAAATGAGTAAGTTACACAAAATGAGTAAGTTACTCAAAATGAGTAAGTTACTCAAAATGAGTAAGTAAGTGCCTTCTGTGAATACCAAAATGAGTAAGTGCCTTCTGTGAATACCAAAATGGTAGTAAGTTTAGGATTTTGTCTTAAGTTAGTTCTGTGAATCGGGCTCTGTGTTACTAAAAGAGCTTACATTGGAGTACTCGCTCAAAACTCTTGTCAATTATTACTACGAAATAGAGCTGGCAAGTTGTTAGCTGCTACCCTCAAATATCAGAATACCAGTACTACTTATATTTCTCATATTACTGATAAAACTGGTTCGAGAAAGTTTCATACCCAAGAAATTCTTGGAGTTTTTCGAGAATTTTATGAAAATTTATAGACCCCTCAAAGTCAATGTACTAAGCTTAACTGCCAATAGTGTCTTAACTCTCTTCCTACTACTACTATTTCGAATGATGATATGATCGAGTTGGGTAAGCCAATAGAGATTGATGAGATTTTTCAGGCTATTAAGGTTACTCGATCGGGCAAAGCTCCCGGGCTGAACGGCTTTCCCATTTCCTTTTATAAAATGTTTACTTCTTCCATAATTAAGTATCTTAAAAAGATTTTCGACAACTATGTTCTTTCTGGCAAGGTTTCGGGTACTGCTGCTGAGGCTACTATTGTAGTCATACCAAAAGAAGGTAAGGATCATTCTGATCCAAAAAACGTCTGTCCCATATCCCTGTTAAATATGGAAGCAAACATTTTAGCAAATCGTCTAGAATGTCATATTCCTAATCTCATTCATGACTCCCAAACAGGCTTTGTCAAGGATAGGCTTGCTAGAGACAATGTTCGTACGTTCTGTCACATTTTAGAAAAGGCAAAACTTTCCTCATTGCCATCTGCGGCGATCGCCCTTGATGCCGAAAAGGCATTTGACAAGGTATCCTGGCCTTTTTTACAATCCGTGTTAGAATCTCACAATCTTGGTAGCTCTTTTATTAATATGGTTATGGCTCTTTATGCGCAACCGAGGGCTAATATTAGGATTAATAGCACAACGTCCTCCCTTTTTAATCTTCGCCAGGGCACTAGACAAGGATGACCACTTTCCCCCTTCTTTTTCTTTTGTTTATTGATCCACTTCTCTGCTTACTTAATCTGAACACGGACATTAAAGGATTCCAATTTGGACCACATACACTTAAAACGGCTGCTTATGCTGACGATGTTCTTATTTTTTCAGATAACATTGAATCAGCGATCCTGTCTATTTCTAATCTTATTCGTGCTTTTTCGGTCGTTGCTGGCTATACTCTTAACAAAGAGAAAACAGAATTGTTTCCTTTGAATTCTTTGTGTCCTCCTTCTCACTTGGTTGATTCAGGCTTTAAGTGGCAATCTACGCGCATTACATATCTGGGGATCTGGTTCGGTAAAAATCTTACAGATACTGTTACTTATAATGAATCCCATATAATAAATAAAGTTAAGGATCTTTTGTCCTCTTGGTCTCCTAAATATATTTATAGGTGGGGTAGGTTACAAACTCTTAAAATGATGATAACCCAATCATTAATCTTTTATCCTCTATGCTACCTATAAAGCTTTCTTCTTCTTTCTTTCATGAGATTGATGTCATCTCTTCAAGATTTTTATGGAATGATAAAAGAGCTAGAATTGCTTGCAAATATCTTAGGAAACCCTCTATATTGGGAGGATGTACCCTCCCAGATTGGAATCTATACCAGATTTCTTTCTTGGCGGCTCAGGGAGCAATTTGGTTTTCACCAGTACCCCAGCATATACCTCCATGGATTTATATAGAACGAGAATTGTGTGCTCCCTTTTCCACTCTTTCTCTGCTCACAGCCTCACAAATTACATTAGCACACTCTCAGCGTATTATATCAGATACGGTTAATGCGTTGAAATACATTGATCGGAAAGTTTCGAACCTTATCCATAAGTCAAGATGGACATCTTTATGGTCTAATCCTAAACTTGTTACTGACACTGAACCCAACATCGCTCTTTCGTGGGCTGACAAGGGCATCAGACTGGTGAAAGACCTTTATGATACTAATCATGATCCTCTTCCTTTCTCCTTCTTAGCCAAAAAATATAATCTTAATAACATGGATTTTTATACTTTTTTGAAGTTAAAAGTCAAACTTTCCAAGATACCCCATTCTACAGATTCGGTTACTGTCTCACTTCTTTCTATGTGGGTACATTCAGGCCATACCGCTTCTAAAATTTACACATGTTTATCTGCTCCTCTACCTTCACAATCCACAGTTACTTCTGTTAAATGGTCTCACCATTTTGAGGACGACTTTTTAAACATATTTCACAGGATACCTGGCAATTGATAGGGAAATTATCTTTACGTAATAAAATTGCTCCTTCACTGATTCAATCTAAATTCTTTACTATGAATCTTTTACACTGTACTCCTGCTCATTTGCACAAGTTGAAATTAGGAGAGAGTGACCTTTGTTGGAATTGTAACTCAGTACCAGGCACCCATCAACATATGTTCTTTGAATGTACGCCATTAGACTCCTTTTGGGGCCCGATTCAAAAACATTTATCATTAATCTTTAATACACCTATGGTTCTTTCTTTACTTATGATTTTGCTGGGTCCATGGGCTATGGATACCCCTTTACCTCTTGACAGTATCGATTTGGAGCTCTTAGATTTGCTCTTATCCATTGCAGTAAAAATTATACTCACAGAATGGAAATCTTTTCATCTCCTTTCTTACCATACCTGGTGGGCGTGGGTTTCATATCTTCGTGGAGCTCATACTTTTGTTGAAAAGAAACATTATTCGCCTTCAATTGTTAGTAGTGTATGGCGTTCTTTGGATAATTATATGGATTTGTCTTCTCAGGGCCTGGTAGCTCAATATCCTTTTGAATCCGTTTCTTAATTTATTTTTTGTAGGTGTAGCAGATGTCCCCCTCCCACCATCTCATCCGTCTTCCTTCCTTCTAGTATCCTTTCCTCTTTTTGTCTCCTTTCTCTCTTCCCATCTTTCAGTTCTTTCCCCTCACTGATGTATCCTATTTACCAAGCAAAACAAACTCACACATGACTTTGCTGGGATATATGTAGATGTTCCATCTGTCCCATCTTCTTAGGATTTATACTTAATATTTGATGAATTTGTAATACCTGTTATCTGTCATGACATTTATCTGATCATTTTTTATATGATAACTTTGATATCTTTTTATCACAGTCCAGATGTTCTTTGTTATGTAGTCCTTTCTAATTCTTCATTAGTCTATATTTGCTTCTGATTTTTATGTATTGTTACTGTATTGCAAATGTCTTTCTTTTTAACTAAAGTAATAAAGATATTTGAACTAAAAAAAATGTCTGTGGATATTCTCAATCGTTTTGCCAGTAGTTTCTCCCCCTATACACTTATACACATTTACTCATGTGAAAGGCAAGACTTACGTGCCTTTCTATGTGTTGAAAGGGAATGCAACTTGCTCCATATTTCATGGGGGTGTAGAGGAAGAAAGATCTCATCAGTGAAAAAATGTTTCCTTGCAGAGAAAACTAAGTTGTTAGTGCAAATGCGCATTTCTACATTATTGACTCTTGTAATGTTCTACCTGGTGGAAAATTTGCATGAATACTTTCTGCAAAGTGTGAGTACTCTTAGAAATCTATTCCTGGTATACTTTGCAAAACTAATAACAGTTGTAAATTGAGAATATACAGAATTAAATATTCAACGACTTTCTCTGCAGTGGTATTGCGAATTGGACTCATATAAATAAATAATATGGATTGCAATTTTTCTAATGTTGAAATACTAGTGTGACCCTTTTTTTACCGACTTACTATTGTACACAAAGGTTCCAATTCTTTTCAAAAGTTTTTTTTTACCTAACTTTGCCCCAATTAAAAATGCAATACTTATAGTTGACATTCAAGTATAGGCATTTTTTATTGGCACACATTCTATTCACTAAGAAATAATCAAAATAGGGTTCTCAATTCTTAATTTCAGAATACCACACTTTTGTGCTCTTCACAATGAGACACAATAAGTCCGACGAGTATGCCCAGAGTTGAACTCCACCTCCCTGATGAAGACAAACAAAGATGACACTGGTCCATGATTGCTTTTGTGTCCATTTAGAGGGGGCGCAGGGCCAAGGATGAGTTGCATGACATTATTCCTTGTCTGCAGTGGCACAGTGAGAAAAACCTACTGGAATGCAGCCCAAAGTATTAACAAATGGCTAAGTTTAATTAAATAATTTTATTGATTACTTTTTGTTTTTGCAAATAAAGTAAACACCATATGAGAGACAGAGGTGAATGTTGTCTAGTATTAAATTACTTATACAGAAGAAAAACAATGTGAAAGCCAATTCAAACCATACTGCGAACTTTCTTCAGTTGCGCATTAATTATATGGTTTTTGAGGCATTAGAGGTGTGCGGGCCTTGTGGTCACACTTTCTGCAAAGGTAGGCTCTGAATTTTGTTGGAAAGCTGCAATGAGTGTGTCTCAATGAGTGAAATGAGGTGAGCTCAGAATATGGAGCAATCTCAAATATAGTGACTCAGATTGGGGATCAGTTTAGGGATCTTCAATCCAGATCTAAAAAAGCCATTTCTCCAGTCAGGCAATCATGTTGCTGAAACATATAGACCCAGAGATTATTGAGTACATTGGTTACTCTATAGACATCACTCCTTGTTTTTAACCTGGCCAATGGTTCCCTGAAATAAACTCTAGAGACTTAGGGATACCTTAAGGCAATTTTGTATTCAGATCCCTCCACAAAAGAACACACTAAGAGCTCCCTTGAGTATCAAGGTTGAGCTCACCCATATACAGATTGTATCTAGGTGAGGACTCTATGATGAAGCACGCCATTGATAACCCTAGCGGGTGAGAGTCTGGGAGTCCTTTTTAAAAATCATCGTGCCCTCCTTTGGTAGGCAATAACGAGGATACAAACAAGGTTGTACTGCCAAGTTCTTAGTTCTACAAAAGGGGGGGGATGATGGACGGAACGTTTGAGCCAATCAAACACTCACCCCCAGTCAACTGATCTGGGTTTAATCCATCATCATTCTTTAGCTCACTCCACCACCCCAGTTCAGACATGGCCATATGCAAATCAGTCTGACCCTGTGCCTCATGGGAACAGTCCAGCCCGAACTGCCAAGCCATGTCTTCCCTGGACCGGAAACAAGCATCCTAGGACCGGTTTCTGGCATTCCAGCCGTCATCAGCCAGGCTTGCTTGAATCCAGTGGCAAAGTGAGCAAGGGACCCACGTCTGGGCATACCCCCGCCAACTTAGGGCGAACAAAGCGATACAAAAGGGGATGATGGACGGAACGTTTGAGCCAATCAAACACTCACCCCCAGTCAACTGATCTGGGTTTAATCCATCATCATTCTTTAGCTCACTCCACCACCCCAGTTCAGACATGGCCATATGCAAATCAGTCTGACCCTGTGCCTCATGGGAACAGTCCAGCCCGAACTGCCAAGCCATGTCTTCCCTGGACCGGAAACAAGCATCCTAGGACCGGTTTCTGGCATTCCAGCCGTCATCAGCCAGGCTTGCTTGAATCCAGTGGCAAAGTGAGCAAGGGACCCACGTCTGGGCATACCCCCGCCAACTTAGGGCGAACAAAGCGAAACAAAAGGGGATGATGGACGGAACGCTTGAGCCAATCAAACACTCACCCCCAGTCAACTGATCTGGGTTTAATCCATCATCATTCTTTAGCTCACTCCACCACCCCAGTTCAGACATGGCCATATGCAAATCAGTCTGACCCTGTGCCTCATGGGAACAGTCCAGCCCGAACTGCCAAGCCATGTCTTCCCTGGACCGGAAACAAGCATCCTAGGACCGGTTTCTGGCATTCCAGCCGTCATCAGCCAGGCTTGCTTGAATCCAGTGGCAAAGTGAGCAAGGGACCCACGTCTGGGCATACCCCCGCCAACTTAGGGCGAACAAAGCGATACAAAAGGGGATGATGGACGGAACGTTTGAGCCAATCAAACACTCACCCCCAGTCAACTGATCTGGGTTTAATCCATCATCATTCTTTAGCTCACTCCACCACCCCAGTTCAGACATGGCCATATGCAAATCAGTCTGACCCTGTGCCTCATGGGAACAGTCCAGCCCGAACTGCCAAGCCATGTCTTCCCTGGACCGGAAACAAGCATCCTAGGACCGGTTTCTGGCATTCCAGCCGTCATCAGCCAGGCTTGCTTGAATCCAGTGGCAAAGTGAGCAAGGGACCCACGTCTGGGCATACCCCCGCCAACTTAGGGCGAACAAAGCGATACAAAAGGGGATGATGGACGGAACGTTTGAGCCAATCAAACACTCACCCCCAGTCAACTGATCTGGGTTTAATCCATCATCATTCTTTAGCTCACTCCACCACCCCAGTTCAGACATGGCCATATGCAAATCAGTCTGACCCTGTGCCTCATGGGAACAGTCCAGCCCGAACTGCCAAGCCATGTCTTCCCTGGACCGGAAACAAGCATCCTAGGACCGGTTTCTGGCATTCCAGCCGTCATCAGCCAGGCTTGCTTGAATCCAGTGGCAAAGTGAGCAAGGGACCCACGTCTGGGCATACCCCCGCCAACTTAGGGCGAACAAAGCGATACAAAAGGGGATGATGGACGGAACGTTTGAGCCAATCAAACACTCACCCCCAGTCAACTGATCTGGGTTTAATCCATCATCATTCTTTAGCTCACTCCACCACCCCAGTTCAGACATGGCCATATGCAAATCAGTCTGACCCTGTGCCTCATGGGAACAGTCCAGCCCGAACTGCCAAGCCATGTCTTCCCTGGACTGGAAACAAGCATCCTAGGACCGGTTTCTGGCATTCCAGCCGTCATCAGCCAGGCTTGCTTGAATCCAGTGGCAAAGTGAGCAAGGGACCCACGTCTGGGCATACCCCCGCCAACTTAGGGCGAACAAAGCGATACAAAAGGGGATGATGGACGGAACGTTTGAGCCAATCAAACACTCACCCCCAGTCAACTGATCTGGGTTTAATCCATCATCATTCTTTAGCTCACTCCACCACCCCAGTTCAGACATGGCCATATGCAAATCAGTCTGACCCTGTGCCTCATGGGAACAGTCCAGCCCGAACTGCCAAGCCATGTCTTCCCTGGACCGGAAACAAGCATCCTAGGACCGGTTTCTGGCATTCCAGCCGTCATCAGCCAGGCTTGCTTGAATCCAGTGGCAAAGTGAGCAAGGGACCCACGTCTGGGCATACCCCCGCCAACTTAGGGAGAACAAAGCGATACAAAAGGGGATGATGGACGGAACGTTTGAGCCAATCAAACACTCACCCCCAGTCAACTGATCTGGGTTTAATCCATCATCATTCTTTAGCTCACTCCACCACCCCAGTTCAGACATGGCCATATGCAAATCAGTCTGACCCTGTGCCTCATGGGAACAGTCCAGCCCGAACTGCCAAGCCATGTCTTCCCTGGACCGGAAACAAGCATCCTAGGACCGGTTTCTGGCATTCCAGCCGTCATCAGCCAGGCTTGCTTGAATCCAGTGGCAAAGTGAGCAAGGGACCCACGTCTGGGCATACCCCCGCCAACTTAGGGCGAACAAAGCGATACAAAAGGGGATGATGGACGGAACGTTTGAGCCAATCAAACACTCACCCCCAGTCAACTGATCTGGGTTTAATCCATCATCATTCTTTAGCTCACTCCACCACCCCAGTTCAGACATGGCCATATGCAAATCAGTCTGACCCTGTGCCTCATGGGAACAGTCCAGCCCGAACTGCCAAGCCATGTCTTCCCTGGACCGGAAACAAGCATCCTAGGACCGGTTTCTGGCATTCCAGCCGTCATCAGCCAGGCTTGCTTGAATCCAGTGGCAAAGTGAGCAAGGGACCCACGTCTGGGCATACCCCCGCCAACTTAGGGCGAACAAAGCGATACAAAAGGGGATGATGGACGGAACGTTTGAGCCAATCAAACACTCACCCCCAGTCAACTGATCTGGGTTTAATCCATCATCATTCTTTAGCTCACTCCACCACCCCAGTTCAGACATGGCCATATGCAAATCAGTCTGACCCTGTGCCTCATGGGAACAGTCCAGCCCGAACTGCCAAGCCATGTCTTCCCTGGACCGGAAACAAGCATCCTAGGACCGGTTTCTGGCATTCCAGCCGTCATCAGCCAGGCTTGCTTGAATCCAGTGGCAAAGTGAGCAAGGGACCCACTTCTGGGCATACCCCCGCCAACTTAGGGCGAACAAAGCGATACAAAAGGGGATGATGGACGGAACGCTTGAGCCAATCAAACACTCACCCCCAGTCAACTGATCTGGGTTTAATCCATCATCATTCTTTAGCTCACTCCACCACCCCAGTTCAGACATGGCCATATGCAAATCAGTCTGACCCTGTGCCTCATGGGAACAGTCCAGCCCGAACTGCCAAGCCATGTCTTCCCTGGACCGGAAACAAGCATCCTAGGACCGGTTTCTGGCATTCCAGCCGTCATCAGCCAGGCTTGCTTGAATCCAGTGGCAAAGTGAGCAAGGGACCCACGTCTGGGCATACCCCGCCAACTTAGGGCGAACAAAGCGATACAAAGGGGATGATGGACGGAACGTTTGAGCCAATCAAACACTCACCCCCAGTCAACTGATCTGGGTTTAATCCATCATCATTCTTTAGCTCACTCCACCACCCCAGTTCAGACATGGCCATATGCAAATCAGTCTGACCCTGTGCCTCATGGGAACAGTCCAGCCCGAACTGCCAAGCCATGTCTTCCCTGGACCGGAAACAAGCATCCTAGGACCGGTTTCTGGCATTCCAGCCGTCATCAGCCAGGCTTGCTTGAATCCAGTGGCAAAGTGAGCAGGGACCCACGCCTGGCATACCCCGCCAACTTAGGGCGAACAAAGCGATACAAAGGGGATGATGGACGGAACGCTTGAGCCAATCAAACACTCACCCCCAGTCAACTGATCTGGGTTTAATCCATCATCATTCTTTAGCTCACTCCACCACCCCAGTTCAGACATGGCCATATGCAAATCAGTCTGACCCTGTGCCTCATGGGAACAGTCCAGCTCGAACTGCCAAGCCATGTCTTCCCTGGACCGGAAACAAGCATCCTAGGACCGGTTTCTGGCATTCCAGCCGCCATCAGCCAGGCTTGCTTGAATCCAGTGGCAAAGTGAGCAGGGACCCACGTCTGGGCATACCCCCGCCAACTTAGGGCGGGGGGTGAGTGCTTGTAATGTCATCACTCCATCCATCATCCCCTTCGGTTTTGCTTTGTTCGCCCTAAGTTGGCAGGGTATGCCCAGACGTGGGTCCCTTGCTCACTTTGCCACTGGATTCAAGATAGCCTGGCTGATGAGGGCTGTGAGCCCGAAACCGGTCCCAGGATGCTTGTTTCCGGTCCAGGGAAGACATGGCTTGGCAGTTCGGGCTGGACTGTTCCCATGAGGCACAGGGTCAGACTGATTTGCATATGGCCATGTCTGAACTGGGGTGGCGGAGTGAGCTAAAGAATGATGATGGATTAAACCCAGATCAGTTGACTGGGGGTGAGTGCTTGTAATGTCATCACTCCGTCCATCATCCCCTTCGGTTTTGCTTTGTTCGCCCTAAGTTGGCAGGGTATGCCCAGACGTGGGTCCCTTGCTCACTTTGCCACTGGATTCAAGATAGCCTGGCTGATGAGGGCTGTGAGCCCGAAACCGGTCCCAGGATGCTTGTTTCCGGTCCAGGGAAGACATGGCTTGGCAGTTCGGGCTGGACTGTTCCCATGAGGCACAGGGTCAGACTGATTTGCATATGGCCATGTCTGAACTGGGGTGGCGGAGTGAGCTAAAGAATGATGATGGATTAAACCCAGATCAGTTGACTGGGGGTGAGTGCTTGTAATGTCATCACTCCATCCATCATCCCCTTCGGTTTTGCTAAGTTCTTAGTTCTAGCACTCTATTTAGAGACACAGAACTGCTATATTTAAGAGAGCGGAGCCTCTGCTTGCTAGGTCGGTAGAAACCTTTCACAGTTCAAAGTACCTCAGACAATCCTCTCCATTTAGGGCAGATTTCCAATGTAATTGTTTCCTGTTCAGGATCACCAAGGAAAGCTCGGTGGTCCAAAAATTAAAACAAATAACTGACAGCCACACGCTGGGAGAAAACTCCCAGCGTGTCAGTGTCATTTGTGTTTTTTGTTTTACAATAAACTCCCACTTTGGGAGTTTGTTTTTGAAAAACAGAAAACATCAGTGTGCAGGAGCAAAGAACATGGTGGCCTCGCTGTAAAGCTTAGGTGCCTTCAGTTATAACGCAAGGCAGTGGCTCTGCTGAAGGCACCAAGATGTTTGTCTGCCTGATGGACATCTGTAAATATGTGCGATTGTCCTTCATCAGGGCAGTGGAGTACATCCCTTCAACTCCCCTTATGGAATGAAGTAACGTCCACCTAACCCTAAGTAAGCCTCAAAGTGTTTTATTCAGTCTAGAGAGGCTGTATAAAGAAACGCAGAAAAAACTCTCTTATAATCGTTATTTGATTGATCAAACCATAGTAAAAGTTCTAAAAACAATAGTGCTATCATGCATTTAGCACTGCCTGTGCTCCTGTGACAAAGCGTGTGATCTCGCACTGCTTCGGTCTTCCATGCACACGTGTGAGCAGCTGTGGACCTGTAGTCTGGATAGTCCTTCTTTTACTGGGCAGCGAAAACAAAGCAAGTGAAATCTGGCACCTGCTCAGAGCCCTGTCTGCTCCCCACACCACCCACTAAAAAATGTGGGAGTGACATGTCTCCTAACCCCCTCCCAACCCACTTCCAATGCCCAAGCCATGCCAATGCAGCATTAACTGCACCCTCAACTGATGTGGGAGCCAAACCATTATCGTTTTATATGTGCATAAACGGATGGTGAAAAGCAAAATAATGTAATATAAATACATATACTGTGCCTGTTATGATTATATCCTCGGGGCAGCATTCCATCGATTTTCAGCTTGTCTGTGCCAATACAGTAGAGGATAACCGTATGCAGATTCGTGTAATCGAGAAGTAAAGGTAGTAGTCTGTCCCAAACTCCAATGCACTTAAAATAAAGGGGAAGTGACAGGAAACCGATGGAACTATTTCAAGCAATACTTCTTAACTAACGTGCTTAGATAGTTTTTGTGCAACATTCTGTTACTTTATGGTCAGATTTGCATGTCTTTATAACTAGGAAGCTGAGCTTGTTGCCAAGGATGAAAATGTCATGCAATAACCGCCAGTCCAAACAATATCTGTGTGTCAAAGTGCGGCTGCATAGCAACATTCTCTCAAGCACTGCATTTAATTTATCTGCACTCATTAAGACGAGTTTCTTTAGTTCAAGAGATCCAAAAATAACACACTCATAGATAATCATTTGCACAATTCACCACCAAAGGAAAACAGCAATTCTCCTCTAACCTAATCTATATTTTACAACTGTGTAATTATTCTAAAACATCTGGTTTCCCTTATTTGCTTGAAACATGGGAAATTCTGTGTTATCAGGTTTCAAAACTAGACCCCAGGATCTGGAATGTGTTGTCTCAGCAGACGGGATCTTTTGAAGGCTTGGTTATAAAGGTTAAAAAGGACCCAGACATTTTCAGAAGTAAACTGCCCTTATTCAGAAGTGGAGGCCCTGGTGATCTGGAGAAATTATGAAATATGGAAAGAATCACATTGTGGGTCATTGTGGGTTATTGTCCGCACCACTACCTTGTACAATACTCCACGGCGAAATCTAAAGCTATGAAACGTTTATAGGACTCTTTGCCAAAATATAGGCAATCGGACATGAACCCTCTTTCTCTCCAGGGATTTAGTTCAATCCAAATGATGGAAAATTGAACTAGTATGACAGGGCTCGAGCAATTACTTAAAAAAGTGAAACAAGATGAAAATATAATGTATTTCTCTTTTCAGTCACTACCGGAATTACCAATACTGTGGGATACCGTAATTACCCAGTGTCAGAAATGGAGTTAATCATTTGGAAGAGGGGGCACCCCTACTAACTCATTAATCCTCCTGACAGCTTCTTTGTCTCTGCGCCCGCGTTGGTAATACAGCGCAGGCGCAGAGGCAAAGGGATTCCCTCATTAGCATGGGGCCATGCCCCATGCTAATGAGGGTGCACCCTCTGGTGATAGCGTTGTATTACAGAAAGGGCCGCACAAGCATCTGCGGCCCCTTCTCTAATACCAAAGTGCCCCGAGGGTGTGCAAAGTGGGCGCACTGTTGTGCCCCCGGGGCACTTTCTATTATACGACCCTGGTAGCTATGGCACAATCAGCAGGCAGTTTACGGAGAAACAAATGCAAGCAGTACTAACAATTTCAAAGTAAACAACACAAAACATTAAAATTCCCACACCGATTTAGAAAAATAGAGAAAACATTAATGTGCAAAAAACACCAAGATCATCAAAACAGATTAATGGGAACCAACAACATGGATTTTTAAAGTTTTAAGGCAAAAAGCACCTAGAAAAAGTCAGGTATTAAGGAAAAAGAACAGGTTTCGGGGACCTAAGCACAAATTCAGGCTGGCCAGGATGGAGCAAGGTCTGATAAATAAAGCTGGTTGTCTTGGCCAAAGGTTTTACCTTCAGACTTAGGGCCTTATTACGAGTACGGCGGTCCTGGGAGCCCCTACTCATGGTGGCAGTCTGACCACCACCACCCGTCCACTATAATACGAAGGATCCCGCTGCTGTGGCAGTCTGACAGAACCCTGAATATGCTGGCGGTGCCAATGTCAGCCCCGCTGATCATATTCTGACCTGCATATCCACCCCTCTTTTCATGGCAGGGACCCGCCATGAAAAGGGTGGCAGACATGCAGGTAAGGGGGCCCTAACCGGGCCTGGCTGTTTCTGGGCCTGGGGGTGCATGCAGGAATTGCACCCTTGTTCCTGCACGGTGTAGCATGCATGACATGGTGCATGGCACACCATGCGGGAACATGCTGCAGGCTCTCTCAGTGTGGCGGTATGCTTATTAGGCTCTCCTATGTGCCTAACATACCACCGCTGTGAGACCGCCGCAGCACCGCTCACCCGCTCTGGATTAAAGTCATAATCCGGCAGGCTCTCCACGGCCTTGGTGGTCTTCCTCGGAACGCGGCGGTCCCAGCCGAAGACCGCCAAAGTCGTAATAAGGCCCTTAGTCTCCAACGTCCTGCAAAGCTGGTCTGATTGGTCCTGCAACCCGTAGCTCCTCGGGGCAGGCTTCTGGGTACCAGGTGTTTCCAGTGCTTGGTCTCCTGCAGGGTTTAGTCCTGTTTAGTCAGCTAGGCCCTCTTGTGGTCATGAGTCATTCTGATTTTTGTGTGCCTGAAGCAGGTAAACAGGAGGCAACCACTTGACCCTTGGACAGCTGTTCCAATCCCTGAGTGCCCGCAGGATTCAGGAGTCCTTGAGTGAGTCCTCTTCTTTCAGCAGGAGCCAGAAGTCAGGTTTTTTCTTCCAGCAGGGCCTTCTTCTTTAGATGGAGTCTTCAAGGATCTGGAATATTCTGAGAAGATCGTGGAAGTGGCAGATTTATTCTGTGCACTAGCCAGTTACTGGAGGAATTCTACCTCTCAATCCTAACAATTTTCTCTCAGTCTCCCAACCGCCTTCTGCAGCACTTCCCCTTTATTTTACTGTAAAAATGCCCAGGAGTCGTTACTCCAGATGGCAGGGCCCAGTCTCCACCGGACTGGCCGGCCTTCAGCTTCTTGGCGACTCCATTACCTGACAGGATCAAAACAGTTTTTCCCTCCTACTGTGCATGGGGCTCCACTGTCTAAGAGGGGCCTTAGGATGAATGGGAAAATCCCTCCCTGTCATCTCCAAGTCAAAAGAGGCAGTGCTAAGGCTGACATGCTCCTCTCTACTCTTAGATAGCTAATCACTGCTATGAGGTCAGCAGTTATCATGTATTGGCCTCTCCTGGGCCCAGAGGCAAGCCATTGTCCTCTGGGACAGAGCTGCCTATTCTCCCAGCCTAAGATATGTATTCCTGCTCTAGAGGTGTGACATATTGGAGAACTAGCCCCCCACAAATTGTAACTGGGGACAGGATGTCTAGGAGGGCCCTTGTAATGAATAGGAGAAGCCCTCTCTGGCATCTTCTAGTCAAAAGAGGCACTGCTAAAGCTGCCAACGGTTCCTATACACTCCCAGATAACTAATCCGTACTAAGTGGTCAATAGCTAACACTCATTAGCCTTTCCTGGGTGGGCCCAGAGGCAAGCCATTATCTTACGAGCCAGATGCTTACTCTCCCAGACAAAGATGTGTATTCCAGCTCTGGAGATGTTATGAGTGACAGAACTGGTTTTAAGCAAATTGTGGCTAAAGTAGCATAACGGAGATTTTTAAAAAGGTCTGCTCCTGTATCAAAAATATGATTTCACCATTAAGTCAAATTTTAAAAACTAAGCAGGAAATAAGCATTTCCAAAGAGGGAGCTCCAATGTACAAAACAAGTTTTAGAGAGGCAACACAAGCACTACTGTTTAGCAGTGGAAAAGTGCAGAGAGTTCTAAAGAAAGAAAATCCAGACATGCAAAAACTGGGACCTACGACAAAATTGGATTCCTTTATTACAGCGCTATTAGAAGTTTTCATCTATGGAATTGAGGTGTTTCCCCGACATATTCTACTAAGTTCTCACTAGTGAAATATATTAATCATGGACAAACATCAGCCCCTTAATATTCACAACAGTGGCAAGCATTTGGTCTATTGTCTGGTACAATTTAAAAAGTGAGCAGTAAAAGATAAACTGGGTGGAAACAAAATGCTTTAATAAATGCTTGCCTGAAAGGTAACGGAGGGCAGTATAACCTTCAGCCTAAAGTAAAGCCAGTAGACTTTTCTGGTAGGTGAGATGTGACACAGGTAGATGGCGAGCCATGCAAACAAATCTGCTAACCCAATAATAATCACTTTAACTGTATTTGAATTTATATAGGGCTTACTACCACTGATGAGGCACTGAAGTGCTTCATAAAACCAAAGGGGATGATGGACGGAGTGTTGAACATTGCAAGCACTCACCCCCAGTCAACTGATCTGGGTTTAATCCATCATCATTCTTTAGCTCACTCCGCCACACCAGTTCAGACATGGCCATATGCAAATCAGTCTGACCCTGTGCCTCATGGGAACAGTCCAGCCCGAACTGCCAAGCCATGTCTTCCCTGGACCGGAAACAAGCATCCTGGGACCGGTTTCGGGTTCATAACCCTCATCAGACAGGCTATCTTGAATCCAGCGGCAAAGTGAGAAAGGGACCCACGTCTGGGCATACCCTGCCAACTTAGGGCGAACTTAGCAAAACCAATGGGGATGATGGACGGAGTGTTGAACATTGCACGCACTCACCCCCAGTCAACTGATCTGGGTTTAATCCATCATCATTCTTTAGCTCACTCCGCCACCCCAGTTCAGACATGGCCATATGCAAATCAGTCTGACCCTGTGCCTCATGGGAACAGTCCAGCCCGAACTGCCAAGCCATGTCTTCCCTGGACCGGAAACAAGCATCCTGGGACCGGTTTTGGGTTCATAACCCTCATCAGCCAGGCTATCTTGAATCCAGTGGCAAAGTGAGCAAGGGACCCACGTCTGGGCATACCCTGCCAACTTAGGGCGAACTTAGGAAAACCAAAGGGGATGATGGACAGAGTGTTGAACATTGCAAACTGAAGTGCTTCATGCCAGGCTGGAAACCCAATGTCAAAGTTCAATAGTTCCTGCTCTCTCAATAGTTCAAAGAAACCTTTGTAGTTGTGTCATTCTTTAGTGGCAACATTTTATTATATGACACACGGTCACCAATCCTAAACCAATCTTTCCACTCTTGCTTTGGCACTAAATGTCAAATTGGAATATGTGCATGACCATCTGCTATCAACATAAGTTTATTAATTTGGGTATGTCTCTTGTTTATATCCTTTATCTGTACTGACCTTTGTAGATGATCTATTCCACCGCAGATTCCGATTAATATATTCAATAAGGGACGGCACCATTTTGGATACAGAGAGGCTCAAAAGATCAACTCAACACAACGTTAAAAGTATGCTCCTGCTCAAATCTGTAACTACTGAAATATTTCAACAAACTGGCCAGTGGAGTGACACGTTACCGTCAGCAGCATTTTGTGGTCCTTTGATTGGCTAAAATCAAAATAGGCACAGCCTGGAACAAGCAAAATAAGAAGTACTCTCAAAGAAACAGAGACTAAAAAAAAGGTCACAGAATTATTTTATTTATGTACCAAATTAGGTCTCATTTTACAAATAATGAATCCTAATTAGTTTTATAGCTAAAGGAATCACCAGTCGGTGATGGTTCTTGAACCCTTTCCCACCCGTGCCTGCTTCTCACTAATTCACTGTGAGATTTTAATGGGGCCATCTTGACTTCCATTACTTAATGCCAGCAAAATCTGTTTCTCCATCCTCTGATTTCCAATGCTGGTAATGCCCCCTCTACACTCTCACCACCTCCAATATGGGTATTGTAGGACTAACATTGAACTTTATTTCCCATACAGCCAAAACTGCAAGTTCTCATCGTGTTATACACTTGCTATAAGGGGGTCTGTTATTGAGTCCCTTTCAGACACAGTGAGGAGAAGTACATTGACTCTTTATGTCTTGCACAATTAAGTCAGTTATCAGAGCATCAATGAGATGGATGTACCTGTCTCTTGAGATCATCCTGCTGGCCCATGTGAATCATCTCTAGGCAAGCGTGTGGCTGCTACTCTGTTACTGTTATGTTATTTAACAAATACTTGTAAAGCTCAGCGTTAGGTTATTTTTGTAAGAACTCTCTACGCTGATCTTTGGCTGTTATAGGACTCACATCTTGTGTGAATTCTTGAACCACTATTTTTAGGTCTTGCCTAGGCAGCTCATGCGCTGTCGCTCGAGACATGCTGTATCTACCTTATTGGCCTCCAGCATGCCCATCTGTTTTCATTCGTTCCTTCATGTGCCTTTCAAAATTCCTTTGTTTGCATTGGTGAGTAGTTTACATTTGTCCCTCTTTTTACTGTTTTTGTTACGCCCTGGAGACTGGCCCGTTACATGGATCTCTTCACTCTCGGCCATAACTGTCAGTTTCGGCGCACTACTTTTTCTTTTGCCTTGGCTTGTTTGGCTTTCTGAACGCGCTCAGCCAAGGGCTGCAAATCATGCCCTTATCTTGTTTTACACTGCCTTTGGTTTCACAAGTGCTTTTTCAGGCAGAGACTGTGTTTATTTTCATCCTATAACATTTTTGGTTTCTTTAGCTCAAATGTCCAAACCTTAAATAATATACTTACTTAATGGAAATGTAGTTTAAGAAGACGGTCGACAATAGGATAAACCTATTTACATTGTGCTTTTGATGGCGTGATTATTTGGATACGATTAAAGAGGTATACATGCTGTTATTGCTCCGTTTTATGAAAATGGAAGCATCTTTAAGTTGCGCGCTTTCAACATTTGATGCTTTTTTTTAGGTTCCAATGGTTGGTGAAATGAAACCAGTATCAAGGGATGCCTCCTTGTGCTCTCCAAACTAGGCATATCATGCAAGTAAACAGTGCAATACCACCTCAGCACCACTGCAGCCCCACCTCAGCATCAGCGCAGAACCACTTCAGCAACAGTTAGCATCACTCAGCACCACTTCAGCAGCACCGAGCACCAACACAACACCAGCAGAGCACCACCTCAGCCCCAGCACAGCACTACCTCAGCCCCAGTGCAGCACCATCTCAGCCCCAGTGCATCACCACCTCAGATCCAGCACAGCACCACCTCAGACCCAGCACAGCACCACCTCAGACCCAGCACAGCACCACCTCAGCATCAGGGCAGCACCACCTCAGCATCAGCGCAGCACCACCTCAGCACCAGTTCAGCACCATCTTACTACCAGCGCAGCACTACCTCAGCATCAGTGCAGCACCACCACCTCAGAATCAGTGTAGCACCAGCACAGCATCACTCAGTGCTACCACAGCATCACTCAGCACCACCACAGCATCAGCACAGCATCTCCTCATCACTCAACACCACCACAGGACCACCTCATTTCAGCACAGCATCACCTCTGCATCAGTGCACCACCACCACCCCAACCAGCGCAGCACCAACTCAGCACCAATGCAGCACTACTTCAGCATTAGCGCAGCACCACCTCAGCACCAGTGCAACATCACTTCAGCACCAGCGCAGCACCAACTCAGCATCACTCAGCACCACCTGAGCACCAGCACAGCATCACCTGAGCACCACTAAAGCACCACCTCAGCACCACTAAGCCCTACCTCAGTATCACTCAGCACAACCCTGCATAAGCACACCACCATCTCAGTATCACTCAGCACCACCTCAGCACCAGTGCAGCACCACCTGAGCACTAGCACAGCATCAGCGCAGTACCACCTCAGCATCAGCACAGCACTACCTGAGCACCAGCACAGCATCACCTCAGCATCAGCACAGCACCATCCTAGCATCTGCACAGCACCACCTCTTCATCAATGCACCACCACCAGTGCAGCACCATGTCAGCATCAGCGCATCACCACCTCAGCATAAGCACAGCACCACCTCAACATCAGCACAGCACCACCTCCGCATCAGTGCACCACCAGTGCAGCGCCCCTGAGCACCAGCAGCAACTCAGCACCAACACAGCACTGCTTCAGCATCAGCACCACCTCCGCATCAGCGCAGCATCACCTCAGCACAGCATCAACTTGGCATCACTCAGCACCACCTGAGCACAAGCTTACCACCACCTGAGCACCACTGAAGCACCACAACCTCAGCATGACTCTGCTACATTACAGCATGACTCAGCATCACCTCAGCATCACCTCAGCATCACTCAGCACCACCTCAGAATCAGCACAGCACCACCTGAGCATCACCTCAGCATCAGCAGAGCACCATCTCAGCATCAGCACAGCTAAATCTTCTCATCAGTACATCACCACCAGTGCAACACCAACTCAGCATCAGCTCTGCACCTGTGCAGAAATTCCTCAACATCACGGCAACGCCATTTCAACATCAGTACAGCCCCACCTCTGCATCAGTGCACCACCACAGTGCAGCCCCACCTCAGCACCAGCGCAGTCTCACCTCAACAGCAACTCAGCACCAATGCAGCACTACATCAGCATCAGTGCATCACCACCTTGGTATCAGCGCAGCATCACCTCAGGACAGCACAAACTCAGCATCACTCAGCACCACCTGAACACCAGTTCAACACCACCTGAGCACCAGTGCAGCACCACTACCTCAGCATGACTCAGCACCGCCACAGTATCACTCAGCACCAACACAGCATCATTCAGCGCCACAACAGCATCACTCAGCACCAGCGCAGAATCTCCTCAGCATCATTCAATACCACCACAGCAGCACCTCAGCATCAGCACAACACCACCTCTGCATCAGTGGATCACCACCACTAGCGCAGCACCAACTCATTACCAGCACAGCACAGCCACATCATCAGTGCAAGACCACTGACTCACTGTCAGTGAAACTGCTCTCCCACCCTCCCAGCTCCACCATTAAGTGAGGCCTCTCCGAGCCCTGCACTCCCGTAGTGTTGGTGTTCGAGGCCCTCCTCCACCCGCAGGTTATACCTGCGCCTCATCCCTGGTGGTCCAGTGGACCTCTGACTCCTTTCTCTCGCTCCGCTTCTGCCCCCTTCTGCTCCGTTTTCACCTTTCAGCTTTTTCACCCTTTCACCCTCTTTAGCACTTTTTTCCTGCTTTCTGCCCCGTTTCACCCTTCATTCTTCTCATCCTTGTACTCCTTATACCTTTTTCCTTTTCACCCTTTTACTCCTTTTCCTCTTTTGCCTGCTTTTCCCCCCGTTTTTCCAGCCGCTGCTGCCCCCGCGGCCTCTCCCCCCAGCGCGACCAGCCCGAGCCAGTTCCCCTCCCCGCTCCCAGCTGTCCAGCCCTCCCCGACCCCTACTTAATGGCGGCCACTGCGGGGACAGGCGAGCAAGACCACTGACTCACTGTCAGTGAAACTGCTCTCCCACCCTCGCAGCTCCACCATTCAGTGAGGCCTCTCCAAGCCCTGCACTCCCGTAGTGTTGGTGTTCGAGGCCCTCCTCCACCCGCAGGTTATACCTGCGCCTCATCCCTGGTGGTCCAGTGGACCTCTGACTCCTTTCTCTCGCTTCGCTTCTGCCCCCTTCTGCTCCGTTTTCACCTTTCAGCTTTTTCACCCTTTCACCCTATTTAGCACTTTTTTCCTGCTTTCTACCCTGTTTCACCCTTCATTCTTCTCATCCTTGTACTCCTTATACCTTTTTCCTTTTCCTTTTCCTTGTCACTCTTTTACTCCTTTTCCTCTTTTGCCTGCTTTTCCCCCGTTTTTCCCACTGCTGCTGCCCCCGCGGCCCCTCCCCCCAGCACGACCAGCCCGAGCCAGTTCCCCTCCTTGCTCCCGCTTCCCAGCTGTCCAGCCCTCCCCGACCCCTACTTAATGGCGTCCGCTACACGGCTGCGCCACTGGCGCGCCAAAGGCAAGCCCGTCTGCGCTTGTCCGTGACCTGACCGCGACCAGCGCCAGGAACCCTGGACCTCCGCACCGCCAACGATATAACCCAGCGGCACTCCACGCACTCAACCCAGGCCGCAACAACAACTGCAAGCTAGCATCACCAGCCGACACCCACGGACCCTTCAGCTGTCACCGCTGCCGGCACACTTGCAGCACCGCCAGGAACATGGATCCAGCACAACCCGCCCGCAAGAACTCAACCGAACCGAAGACCCTGCAATGCATCCTCCTCAACGTCCGATCACTCCACAAACACGCCACCGAAATCTGGGACCTCCTCGACAGCACCACCCCAGACGTAGCATTCCTCACGAAACCTGGACCAACACCACCTCGGGGCCGGACATCGCCATCGCCATTCCCCAAGGATACAAGATCTCCCAGAAGGACTGACCCACCCGCCCGGGAGGAGGAATCGCCATCGTCCACAAATCCACCCTCCGCCTGAGCACACTCCCAAACGAGCCCACAGACCTGATGGAACACCTTCACTTCAAGATACAGGCCAACCCTACCACCACCCTCTGGGGAACCCTCATCTACCGACCCCCCTGGACCCCGCAGACCATTCACCAACTCCATCACGGACATCATCTCCCCGCAAGCCATCGCATCCACCAACTACACCCTGCTGGGAGACCTCAACTTCCACCTCGACAACCAACTAGACCCTAACACCGCATCCCTCCTGGACAACCTCCACAACATTGGACTCCGCCAGATCGTGACCGAACCCACGCACTCAGCTGGACACACCCTCGACCCCCTCACAACAGGAAACTCCATCACTTTCAGCCACACCACTGAACTCCCGTGGACAGACCATCGATGCATCCACTTCACCTTCAGAACACCCACCACCCACAGACATCATCACCTGCTCCCACAGAGAAACTGTACCAAAATCACCGACGACCAGCTCACCTCCTCACTCAGCAACTCCACCCCAACCACCGCGGAAGACGTCAACCCCAACACCACAGCCCGAACTCTGCACAGATGGATCACCGACAGCGCCAACACCATAGCCCCCCTTAAGAAGAAGAACAACACACACGACAAGAAAGCCAGATGGTTTACCACCGAACTTCGAGAGTCCAGGTGCACCTGCCGCCGCCTCGAGAAGGCCTGGAGGAACTCCAAATCCACAGAAGCCCACAACAACTTCAAAGCCGCCAACAACGCCCACCACCAACTCATCAGAAACACGAGGAAAACAGCAATCGAAGACAGAATCTCCACACACGCACACAACAGCAAAGAACTCTTCAACATCATCAAGGAGTTCACCCAAACCACCAGCGAGTCGACTGACATTCCTCCCTCACAAGACCTTTCCAACAAACTCAGCACCTTCTTCCACCACAAAATCAAGAACATCTACGACAACTTGGACGAAGACAACCAACACACTGAACCCTCGCCAGCCATCCCCGACACCCTGAAGCCAACGATTGACAGCTGGACAGCCCTCACCACCGAAGACACACTGAAGACGATGAAGTCAATCCACTCCGGGGCCCCCACGGACCCCTGCCCCCACCACATCTTCAACAGAGCCGCCAACACCGTCGCACCCATGCTTCGCCACATGACCAACCGTTCCCTGGCGAATGCCTCCTTCCCCGACGACTGGAAACACGCCGAGATCAACCCCCTCCTGAAGAAGCCCTCAGCAGATCCCACCAACATCAAAAACTACAGACCCATCTCCCTGCTCCCGTTCCCAGTGAAAGTCATCGAGAAAGCCATCAACAGTCAACTCGCCACCTTCATCGAAGAGCACAACATCCTCGACCCGTCCTAATCCGGCTTCAGAGAAAACCACAGCACAGAAACCGCCCTCCTCGCCGCAACAGACGACATCCGCTCCCTACTGGACAAAGGAAAAACAGTAGCCCTCATCCTCCTCGACCTCTCAGCGGCCTTCGACACGGTATCCCACTGCATCCTAATACGCAGACTCCACGACGCAGGTATCCGGGACAAGGCCCTCAACTGGATCCACTCTTTCCTCTCCGGCAGAACACAGCGGGTCAGGCTACCCCCTTTCCTCTCGGACCCTACACCAACCACCTGCGGAGTCCCCCAGGGGTCCTCTCTCAGCCTAATGCTCTTCAACGTCTACATGGCTCCGCTCGCCCCCATCGTCAGAACCTACGGACTCAACATTGTTTCATACGCAGACGACACCCAACTCATTCTCTCCCTATCCAACGAACCCAACGCAGCCAAACACAACTTCCAAGACGGCATGGAAGCTGTCGCCAAATGGATGAAAAGCAGCTGCCTACAACTAAACACCGACAAAACAGAAGTACTCATCATGGGCCCACACCCCGACGCCTGGAACAACACCTGGTGGCCACCCGCCCTCGGAAGCCCACCCACCCCCATGGACCACGCACGCAACCTTGGAATCATCCTGGACTCCGAGCTCAAAATGGACCGCCAGGTCAACTCCGTCACATCCTCCTGCTTCCACACCCTCCGCCTCCTACGTAAGACCTTCAAATGGATCCCCCTCAAGCACAGAAAAACCGTCACCCACGCCCTCATCACCAGCAGACTCGACTACGGCAATGCACTCTACGCCGGAATAAACAAAAACTTCACCCGCAAGCTACAAAACATCCAGAACGCCGCCGCAAGACTGGTCCTCAACCTGCCAAGACACTGCCACATCTCCCAGCACCTGGGCACACTCCACTGGCTCCCCATCTAGACTAGAATCACCTTCAAGATCCTCACCCACGCACACAAAGCCCTCCACAACACCGGACCAGCATACCTGAACAGCCGACTCAACTTCCACGCACCCCAAAGGACTCTACGATCAGCACAGCTCTCCTACGCCGTGGTTCCCCGCGCCAGAAAGACCAGATCGGGAGGTCGCTCCTTCTCCTTCCTCGTGGCCAGAGCCTGGAACTCCCTACTGCTCCACCTCAGACAGACAACATCACTCCCCATCTTCACGAGAAACCTCAAAACTTGGCTCTTCGACAGACCCCCTCCTTGATGGACTGGATCCTGCTCCTCCCCTCCTCCCCAGCGCCTTGAGACCCTTAAGGGTGAGTAGTCACGCTTTACAAAACATGATTGATTGATTGATTGAGTGCAGCACTACCTCAGCATCAGCGCAGCACCAACTCAGTACTAACTCAGTAACAACACAGCACCACTTCAGCATTAACGCAGCACCACCTCAGCATCAGTGCAGCACTAACTCAGCATCACTGAGCACCATCCATGCACATCACCATCAGAGCACCACCAAAGCATCTCTCAGCACCACCTCAGTATCACCTCAGCACCACCTGAGCACCACCGCAGCACAAACACACCACCACCTCAGTTTCACTCAGTATCACCTAAGCACCAGTGCAGCACCACCTCAGCACAGCATCAGGGCAGCAGCACCTCAGTGGCAGCACAGCAACACCACAGCACCACCTCAGTAGATGCACATCACCATCACAGCATCAGCAAAGCAGCACCACCTCCTCATCAGTGCACCACCAGTGCAGCACCAATTCAGCATCATGCAGCACCACCTCAGCATCAGTGCAGCACCACCTCAGCACCAGCGCAGCTACACCTCAACACCAGCACAGCCCCACCTCAGCACCAATTCAGCACCAACGTGGCAACACCAAGCATCTGCGCAGCACCACCTCAGCATCAGCGCAGCATCACCTCAGCACAGCACCAACTCAGCATCACTTAGCATCACTCAGCACTACCTCAGCATCACTCAGCATCACCTGAGCACCACCACAGCACCACCTTGCCATCAGCATAGCACCATCTCAGCATCAGCACAGCACTACCTCCTCATCAGTGCACCAGCACCAGTGCAGCAACAACTCAGCATCAGCGCAGCACCACCTCAGCACCAGTGGAGCACCAGTGCAGCACCACCTCATCAGCACAGCACCACCTCCGCATCAATGTACCAGCACAGTCCCACCTCAGCACCAGCACAGGCCCACCTCAGCACCAGCACAGTCTTACGTCAGCAGCAACTCAGCACCAATGCAGCACCAGCTCAGCATCAGTGCAGCATCACCTCAGCACGGCATCAACTCAGCATCACTTAGCACCACCTTTGCCCCAGTTCAGCACCACCTGAGCACCAGCACAGCACCACTATCTTAGCATGACTCAATACCACTGCAGCATCACTAATCAACAGCACAGCATTACTCAGTGCCACCACAGCATCACTCAGCACCACCACATCTTCTCAGCATCACTCAATACCACCACAGGACCACCTCAGCACCAGCGCAGTACTGCCACAGCATCAGCCAGCCTCACCACCTCACCAGCAACTCAGCACCAATACAGCATCACTTCAGCATTAGTGCACCACCTCCTCAGCACCAGTGCAGTATCACCTCAGCACCAGCGCAGCATCAACTCACCATCACTCAGCACCACCTGACCACCAGCACAGCACCACCTGAGCACCACCAAAGCATCACTCTGCACCACCTCAGCACCACTCAGCACCACCTCAGTATCACTCAGCACCACCTCAGTACTAGTGCAGCACCAACTCAACACCAGCACAGCATCAGTGCAACACCAGCACAGCATCAGTGCAGCACCACCTCAGCATCAGTGCAGCACCATCTCAGCATCAGCACAGCACCACCTCAACGTCATCACAGGACCAACTCAGCATCAGCACAGCACCACCTCCTCATCAATGCACCACCACCAGTGCAGCACCAACTCAGCATCAGCATAGCACCACCTTAACACCAGCGTAGCACCATCTCAAGATCAGCACAGCACCATCTCAGCATCAGCACAGCACCACCTCCGCATCAGTGTACCACTACCAGTGCAGCCCCACCTCAGCACCAGCGCAACCCCACCTCAGCAGCAATTCAGCACCAACACAGCCCCACTTCAGCATCAGCACAGCATCACCTCAGCACTGCACCAACTCAGCATCACTCAGCACTACCTCAGCACAACTGCAGCACCATCTCAGCTCTAGCGCAGCACCACCTCAGCATCAGCGCAGCACCACCTCAGCGTCAGCACAGCCTCATCTCAGCATCAGTACAGCACCAACTCTGCATCAGTGCACCACCACCAGCACAGCCCCACCTCAGCACCAGCACTTTCCCACCTCAGCAGCAGCACAACCCCACCTCAGCAGCAATTCAGCACCAATGCAGCACCACTTCAGCATCAGTGCCGCATCACCTCAACACTGCACCAACTCACCATCACTCAGCACCTCCTGAGCACAAGCTCAACACCATCTGAGCACAAGCGTAGCACCACCACCTCAGGATGACTGAGCACCACTTTAGGATGACTCAGCACCACTTCAGCATCACTCAGCACCACCTCAGCATCAATCAGCACCACCTCAGTATCACTCAGCATCACCTGAGCAGCACCACCTCCGCACAGCACCACCTCAACATCAGCGCAGCACCACCTCATCAGTGCACCACCACCAGTGCAGCACCAAATCAGCATCAGCGCAGCACAACCTCCGCACCAGCGCAGCACCACCTCAACATCAGCACACCACCACCTCAACATCAGCACAACACCATATCAGCATCAACACAGCACCACCTCTGCATCAGTGCACCACCACAGCCCCACTTCAGCAGCAGCGCAGCCCCACCTCAGCAGCAATTCAGCATCAGTGCAGCACCACTTTAGCATCAGTGCAGCACCACCTCAGCATCAGCACAGCATCACCTCAGCACAGCACCAACTCAGCATCATTCAGCACCAGCTCAGCACCCCCTGAGCACCAGCGCAGCACCACCACCTGAGCATGTCTCAGCACCACCTCATCAGTGCACCACCACCAGTGCAGCACCAACTCAGCATCAGTGCAGCACCACCTCAGCACCAGCGCAGCACTAACTCACCATCAGCACAACACCACCTCAACATCAGCACAGCACCATCTCAGCATCAGCACTGCACAACATCCACATTAGTGCACCACCACCAGGGCAGCCCCACCTCAGCAGCAATTCAGCACCACTTCAGCATCTGCGCACCACCACCTCTGCATCAGTGGAGCATCACGCAGTACAGCACCAACTCAGCATCACTCAGCACCACCTGAGCACCAGTGCAGCACCAACACCTCAGCATGACTCAGCAACACAGCTTCACTCAGTACCACCTCAGCATCACTCAGCACCTTCCCAGTATCACTCAGTATCAGTGGCGTAGCTAGGCACTCTGCCGCCCATGGCGGTCCCTGCCTTTTGCCGCCGCGCTGAGGGGGAGGGAGGGGGGGTGCTGGCGATGACTTTTGCCGCCGCCGCCCCCAAAACTCGTGCCGCCCGGGGCGCACCGCCCCCTCCGCCCCCCCCTTGCTACGCCAGTGCTCAGTATCACCTGAGCATCACCTCTACACCAGCACGCCACCACCTCAACATCACTCAGCACCACCTGAGTATCATCAGCATCACCATAGCACCAGCACACCACCACCTCAGCACCACCTCAACATCACTTAGCACTGGGGGAGAATCAACAGATGCAAGTCGACCCTCGGAATATGGCATCTGTTGATTTTTCCCTAGTGTCCATCCACTGCTCATGTTGTAATTCAGGTACTATTTCCCAACCTCCACCCTCCCGTTGTTTATTTCCTCCCCAATAACAAAAAAAAAGCTATAACAAACAAGCATTAGAACAAGCAGAAAGAAGTTGCCAGCATTGCAAGGACGAAAAAACGAGAAGACATTTTTCATGTTAATCATTTTTTTAATAGGGTCCTTCAGTTGTACAAAATGTCTTCTTGGTTATATATAAGGTAACAAAAATTCTTATAACACTTTTTCATTATAACTTTTCAACATGCTGCACAGCAGCCACAATGCTCTACAACATAGCTTAAAGACATTGGCAAAGCCAATAGCTTTGGCTAAACACTTATAAGGTCCCAAAGGCCAGATCTATTGGCTATGCCAATGCTTGTTCGGGATTACTATGGCCGTAGGAAGGGAATGCCTTTGCAGAATTTCTGCCTCACTACTAACTTTTTTCACCTTTTCCAATGATTTTTATTTATAGGACTTAAGGGCTGACTTGTAAGCCCTTGCCACCACATCCACTGAATGGAAAAAAATGGCTCCTTTAAAGTTAACAAGACTCAGAACGTTGATAAGATTCTGAATAAAAGACTTCTGTTCATGAGCAATAGGACTGATTAATTGTTCTTGCCCGTACTTGCGGGCAATAATGGCTGTTAAGGACCCTCACCAGAGTTATGGACCTCTAGCCCCAAGTGAGGGTGTCAAACAAGAGGAATGTAAGGCTATTAGCACCCCTCCCACTCCAGCAAAAATAGGGAGCACTAAAAACAAGCATTGTCAAAGCCAATAGTCTCGCCTATGTGAGAGCCATTGACTTTGTCAATATATTTTAGCCAGGTTGTACAGCAACGTGGCTACTGTGCAGCATGGTTAAAAATTAATGGTGTGGTGTAGAGTAGAGTGGTATAGAGGAGAGTGGAGTATAACTGGTGTAGAGTTGAGTGGTGTAGAGTGGAGTGGCATAGATTAGAGTAGCGGAGACTGGAGTGGCGTGGAGTGGCATACAGTAGAGTGGCATTGAGCAGAATGGCAAAGGGTAGAGTGACAGAGTGGTGTAGAGTGGGTATAGAATAGACTGGCATAGAGTAGAGTAGTGTGGAGGAGAGTGGCATAGAGCAGGGTGTGTAACGTAGAGTGAGTGGTGAAGAGTGACGTAGAGTGGAGTGGCGTAGAGTCGCTTGGAGTAGAGTAGAGTGGCACAGTCCAGAGTGTTGTAGAGTGGCGTACAGTAGAGTAGCATAGAGTGGAATAGAGTAGAGTGGTTTAGAGAGATGTGGAGTAGAGTGGCGTACAGTGGTGAAGAGTGGCATAGATTGGAATGCGGTGGTGTAGGGTAGAGCGGCACAGAGCTGAGTGGCTTAGAGTGGTGTAGAGTAGCATTGTGTGGAATGGAGTGGTGTAGAATGGCAGAGTGGAGTGGTGTAAAGTGGAGTGGTGTACAGTCACGTGGAGTGGCATACAGTTCAGTGGCATAGAGTGGAGTGGCAGAGAGTAGAGTGGAGCGGCGTAGAGGGGATTAGAGTGGCCTGTAGTGGAGTGATGTAGTCAGTGTAGAGTGGTATGGAGTAGAGAGGTGCAGAGTGTCCTTGAGTGACAGAGTAGAATGGCATACAGTAGAGTGGACGTAAAGCTGTGTATAGTGGCATTAAGTAGAGTAAAGTAGCGTAGAGTGGAGTGGACTGGCATAGAGTGGCATTGTGTGAAGTAGACTGGTGTAGAGTGGAATTGCGTGGAGTTGAGTGACAGAGTAGAGTGGCATTGTGTAGAGGAGAGTGGCATAGAGTGGAGTAGACTGTAGTGGCATGGAGTGAAGTGGCATTGTGAAAAACGCATTTTTTTTCGTTGTTTTGAACATCAGTTCTTCCGTTTTGAATTTTCTTGTGATGTTGAATCGCAAACTTTGGTGCCTTTATGATGTGTCAGCACAGAAGCACAAACAGACTTGGTTTGCTTGTGTCTTTACACAGGTGGTGTTGGCATACCTGCTTTTTGCCCGTCTGAGGCTAATCCGTGATTCACTTGTAATGTTTATACTTGATTGTTCGATTGTCTGCCAATGAATGAGAAGGAACAAGCAATGTCCACTTGTAATGTTTATGCTTGTTTGTTCGATTGTCTGCCAATGTATGAAACAACCAGCAATGTCCACTGATAATGTTTATGCTCATTTGTTCGACTGTCTGTCAAGATAAACAAACCTTAACCTTGTTACCTACTTTGGGATTGTTCCTTCTGTAAATATTTTGCACAACGACGGCTCGTGCCACATGTATAAAAACATAGCAGATCTTTGTATGATGTCCATTCTTGTCATAGCCATCCTAGCACTGTGATTAAGGGCACCTGCACTTCAATATTAAATACAAGTTACTTTGTCAGACCTCCGACTACTGGCCTTTTTTGTAAGGTGGAAGCAAGTAAAGTTCAGTTTTCCACAGCATAGAGTAGAGTGGGATGGCACACAATATAGTGTCGTAGATTAGAGTGGAGTGGCGCAGAGTAGAGTAGAGTGGAGGGGTGTAGAGTAAAGTGGCTTAGAGAGATGTACAGTGGAGTGGCCTAGAGTGGAGTAGAGTAGACTGGGGTAGAGACACATAGAGTGAAGCAGCGTAGCGTTGAGTGGAGTGGAGAGTGGCGTAGAGTAGAGTGGCATGTTGCGGCATAGAGTAGCATAGAATGAATTGGTGAAGAATGGAGTGAAGTGGTGTAAAGTGGCATAGAGTGGAGTAGTGTAAAGTGGCATTGAGTGGAGTAGCATAAAGTAGAGTGGCATGGAGAAGTACAGTTGTGGGTGTAAGTAACTAAAGCATTGATTGAGATGGCTGATAGAGTAAAAGCAACATAAATAAAAGGCCAATGCCAGTGTTAAAAGTAGGAAAGCACATTGCACTTCCAGGAAAAATACCAAAACACTTACAAAAAAATAGTGTGTTTTAAAAAGCAGAGGAAGAACAAAGAAGAGGTAGAACAATATCTTAAAATGGTTTCAATCTCCGACAGACTCTTCTGAAGTAGCCAGTTGTCACAGAGCTCTCTGTGCTCCTCTCCCTGCTTCTGCTGAGAGAGATGTCCAATCAACTAAACAAAACTATAAAAATGTAAACAGTTTTTTTTTAAATATGCAAATTATTTCTAGTTCATAGACTCAAGTGTGCACCTGGACCAATCAGAAAGGTTGTTCAGTTTTTGAGATCTAGGATTTCTGCTTGTCACATGACTAACATCTTTGCTTTGCTGAAACTTTAAGCAATACAATGAAAGAACCTGCAAGTAACAAAGCCACCTTGAAATAAATACTCATCCTCTAATGGTCAGTCAAAAGACGTTCTGGCCATTCAGACATGAACCCTTTCCTTGAGTCTGTTTATAAACCAGACTGTAGCAATCATGGCAATCTGCAACTAGTAGCTGCAAGAGTCTGGTAGGCCACAGTAACACGGATTGCAATATTCTAGCTTCAAATGAACCAGTGCTTCAAAAACAATGCTCACTCTTTACACCTGAAAAGCCAGAGGACCCTCTGGAACCGTGCATTTGCCAAGCTCTATTTATGCCTGTGTACGTGAATCAAACCATATATCGCTTGTGTGAGCGATATATGGTTTGAATAATGTACCATCATCAAAATAATACTCACGCTCTCTACATTGCACTGGACACAGTTGCCACATAAAGTGGATTAGTAATGACTTCACAGTGTTAAACTGAAACCAGGTTACTCCCATCCAGTTTTCCATCTGACTCAGCCAGAGCTAAAAACTTCCTCAAATATTAGGTGCAGAAAATCCATGATAAGTATTGGTGTCGTCCTCATTCAAATAAAATGTTTGGGTGAATAAATGGAAGATCTGGAAAAGGAGGATCATGTAGTAGTGAAAATAAATGGCCAAGTTGAGGAACTACACAATACACACAAGACATTTTTGTATCTAAGGGAAAGGAGGATTCCTGTTAATCAAACATGGCACAACCATGTAAGTGGAAGAGAAGTGTAATCACTATAGCTGATGTTCAAATACTGTGGTCAGAGATTTAACAGGATTTTTAATGTTCTGCCACTTTCAGCATCAATTAACAGTAGTTAACCACACCCTTCTACAAGAGTAGTGTCCTTTCCGTGCCCAACATGGAGATCTGACTGAAAAGGAAACAGTAATCAACAGAGATCCAGATGATCCTGGGGCTACCTTACTACGATGGATTGCATATCACTGAAGACTAGTCCCCGGTTTGTGATTGGCTGAAATTTGCCATAAATTCTGGATTTAAAGATGGATTCTACAAGCGAGATAAAATACCACACATAAACTCAGAAAGGACCACTCCATACGAGGAAATGTACATTAATATTAGAAGGAAGTAACAGAGAACAGATGATGGGATGGATCTGTATGAACCAAATAGGATGTAGGCAATTGATTGGGACTGCCAATCTGGGGGAGGAGAAAAGCAGGTAAGTGACTCTTCCTGACATTGGAGACACATTAAGGCACTCATTATGATGGCGGTCAGTCAGACCGCCATCGTATAGGGCAGGTGACCGTCTGACAATGAGTCGGCGGTCCCACCTGCCCTATTAGGATGAGACCGCTGTGCAGGCGGTCATAAAGTACCTTTTTCTACTGTAGCTTGTGCTGCAGTCCAGGAAAAGGGCCGTAGCACAAGCCGCAGTAGAAAAAGGCACTTTGTGCACATCCATGCACCGTGTGCCAGGCACCATGACGTGCCTGGCATATGGTGCATGGATGTGTGGGGGGCGGGCACTGCATGTGCCCCCAGGGCCACTGAACAGCGACCTCCGGGGGACGGGGGCTCTGCTTTGGGCCTCCAAAGTCCCTTTCTGTCTGCCCTTTCATGGATAAAGAAGTCGGAAAGGGACATCCTAATCCCTTCGCAGGCACCTTCTCCATTGTAGGGATAGGAGTCCAACCACCGCCCTGGTGGGATCTTGCATCCTGTCGAAGGCGGCAGTCCTACCCCCAACGACCTCTGCGGTCCGACCGTCAGTATTGGAATCTAATGATCGGACCAATGCCCAGGATGTTGGGTGAACCACCACCGATGGCCTGTCCGTGGTGGTCCGCCCTCCATCATAATGACCCCCTTAGTGTGTCCTCCATGTCAAATACCCAAATGCAAAGTTTGATTTCTTGCACTCACAAACTAACCCAACTTTTCACCGTAGTCTCAGAAACAAAATACTCATAGTGACACTAAAAGAT
Organism: Calotriton arnoldi; assembly: GCA_963921515.1. NCBI lineage: Eukaryota > Metazoa > Chordata > Amphibia > Caudata > Salamandridae > Calotriton > Calotriton arnoldi. The sequence goes on from CAWUFW010000179.1 coordinate 1,001,452, forward strand.
GTCATTTCTCTGTCATTCCCTGGACAGCTGCATTAATTCATGTTAACTTCTGTTGATAATTGGCCCTATTGACGTTTGGTGAAAATGGTTAGAATCACATTTATCTGTTATATTTTACATTATTTTTTTCTGACTTTTAGCATATATATGTTAACCAAAACGGCTTTTATTAGGCTTTCTGCATAAAATTCATTTTTATTATTAACAGAATCGACATCAAATGTATAGGGCGGAAATGCAAATACTGATCACAACAAAAAAGAGATGGATTTTATCTTCATAGGCATTGGATCTGCACATAAAGTTCTTGTACCGATCTTCCCTCCAATAGACATTTAACATAATAGTGCCTACTCAAAGCCTAATATACAGTGAGCAAGAATATGAAGCAATTGACAATCCAGATAAGATTCACAGCCAGGGATATATTTGAACTGAATGTATTTACAGCCTAAAGACAATTTATTAATTACATTAAAGTTCTGAGACTTAATCCTCTCCCAAAAATATACCTAGATTACCAATTTATCTCTTTTAGTTATTTGACTCCTCTAGTTAAACAAAGGTAATTGAAGAGCATGTGCACAAATTAGAACATGAAATACCCCTTATGATAGTATCTTGCAACTGGATTAGACCAAAAACTTGCCTAAAATGGTACCAGTTTTAAAGGAGATGACTCCTTAAAGTTCCTTATTTCTAATTCATTGGATAATGATAAGAGTAGTTTTGAGATGGGTATTTACCCTCAAAACAAAAATTTTGAGGAGACTGAAGAGCACAAATATTTGAATGGCCCTAGAGCTCTTTACTATACAAAGCTGAGGTCGATAATTTAGCCTGGAAGTGTGGAGAGCTCCACACACATAGGTCTATGTATTTGTATGCTACGTCACTTCGATTCACCTTGGGGATTAACCTCACCCTCAAGGAACACATTGCCAAAAAACAAGGTCATCCTGATACCAGGTCTCTGTTCTAAAGAAAGTAAAAACATTTCTTCCGGAAAACAACTTCTGAACTAATGTTCTAGCTCTCTTGCTCTCACACCTGGATGGTGGCAACACCCTGCTCCATAGCTTCCTGGGCTTCACAATTGGACCCCATAAGGGCATCCTACACACCACAGCAAGTGCCAAACACAGCCTGAAGAAATAAGATTAGGTAACCCCATCCTGATGGTACTCCATTGGCTTCCCGTATAGCCTGCATCATCTTCAAAACCAAGGGCATCATTTACAAAGCCATTTCGACCAGCACCCCCTCTTATCTTGCAGATAAGCACACCATCTCTGGTGGCTGTCAGCACATCAGCAGCCATGACACCAGCAGCCTGCAGACTAAGAAGTGTAAATAAGTAAAATAAAAGGGAAGAAGCCTTTTCTATCTATGCACTCAGGTTCTGGAACGACATCCCTGCATACATTAGGATATCCATCAGTCCCAATGTTGCTTCAATTTAGGACAGAGGTGAAGATTCATCTCTTAACAGAACAATAAATCTGAAAGCATTAATAGTCCACAAACCAACTACCTCTCCTATCACTCGTCGACCCTATGCTTCGCTCTGGCTCTTTTGCTTTTTGGTTAGGATCGCGCTACAGAAACAACACATGCATACATACAGCAGTAAATGTGAGAGGGACAGGGAAGTGGCTGAATATTAGGGAATACTTACACATAAAATGGTGGGATTTACAGAGGAGTGGTATAGGGAGGGACATACAAGAACAAATCACTGACCCAGCAAAGAGTAAGCCCATTGCTATTCCCAGGTCCCAGACCCAGCTGTCCCCCGGTCTGCCACCCCTGCCACTGCACCGCTCTTCTGCCATTGCGTGCTGTTAGCCTTGTGACTTCCCCCCACTTGTTTATCCTGTTTGCCTTTTTTCTTTTGACCCCTGTTAGCCTTTTGTGACTTTTCTCCCACTCATTTTCTCCCATCTTGCCTTCTCTTTTTGACTTCTATTAGCCTTTGTAACCCTCCTCCCGCTTGATTTCTCCTGTTTGCCTTTTTTCTTTTGACCTCTGTTAGCCTTTTATAACTTTTCTCCCGCTCCTCTCCCGATCACTTTTGCCACCCTCTGCCCATTTCCTGCCTCCCGCCAAACCCGCCCACTGCCACTCAGTGCCCCTTCCTCCTCCAAAGACCTACTTAATGGTGGCAGCAGTGTGATCCCATTGAGCAGGTCCCAGACCCAACTCTCCCTAGTTCTGCCAGCCCTTCTGCTGCATCGCTCTTCCGCCGTTACGTGCTCTTAGCCTTGTGACTTCCTCCCGTTCGTCTTCTGCTGCTTGCCTTTTTCTTTTGACCTCCTGCTCATTTTCTCCCATCTTGCCTCCTCTTTTTGGCCTCTGTTAGCCTTTGCGACCTTCCTCCTACTTGTTTTCTCCTGTTCTTTTTGACCTCTGTTACCCTTTGTGACTTTCCTCCTGCTCGTTTTTCTCCTGTTTGCCTTTTTTCCTCTGTCAATCACCTTTGCTGCCCTCTGCCACCTCTGCCACCTTTTTTCCTCTGTCAATCACCTTTGCCGCCCTCTCCCACCACGCCCCGCTCACCGCCACCCAGCACCCCTTCCTCCTCCCAAGACCTACTTAATAGAGGCACCAGTGCAACCCTATTGAGCAGGTCCCAGACCCAGCTCTCCCTCGTGCTGCCAAACCTGCTGCTGCATCGCTCTTCCTCCCTCACATGCTGTTAGCCTTGTGACTTTCTTTCTGCTCATTTTTCTCCTGTTTGCCTATTTTCTTTTGACCTTCATTAGCCTTTTGTGACTTTCTTCCTGCTCCTCTCCAGATAACTCTTGCCACTCTCCGCCTGTTTCCCGTGACGCCACACCCGCCGCCACTCAGGACCTCATTAATGGAGGCGGCAGCACAGCCGTGCAGCGAGTGCACCGAAGGCGTGCCAAATGTAAGCCCGCAAGCACCCGTCTGCACCTGCACCACGTCCAGTGACAGGATCCCTGGCTCCCGGCCCACCCGCAGATACGACACCGCCGTCCTCCGTGCCCTGAACACCAGATGTCCTAGAGAACACTGCTACCACACCGTTTTCCTGCACCAGCTGCACCTTCTCCTGCACCAGCATGCCCACCATCACGCGACAGGGCTCCGTGTAGACCTCTCACCACGCCTCACCAGAAGCGATCTATTGAATGCACTGCTTACTCCTTAGCACGTGATCTATTTGCAAGCATTCCACCGAGTTATGGGACCTCATTGTCTTCCTCACCGAGGCCTGGCTCAACCCTAGATCTGCCCATGACATCACCACAGTGATATCCGGTGGATATAAAATCACTCACCAGGACCGCATCAACATGCCCAGAGGAGTAACAGCCACAAAGAGACCGTACAGTGCACCACCACCACCACCACCACAGACAAGACCACCACACCCATGGAACACCTCAACTTCAAGCTCCACATGGATGACAAGACAGCCATCAGAGGCACCCTCGCATACTGACCCCCGGGTCTGCACTCCAGCTTCTGGAACACCACCACAGTCTTTATCGCTTGCCTAGCCCTGGACTCCAGGGACTACATCTTCCTTGGTGACCCTAACTTCCACCTCGACGACCCCAATGCCACTGACATCACCTGCCTCCTCAGCAGTATGAGCAGCCTCGAACTGACCCAAATCCTCCACGCCCCCATGCACAACAAAGGACACACATTGGACCCGATCTTCACCTCCAGCAACCACGTCAAGTACGGCCTTGTCAATGAGCTCACATGGACCAACCATTCCATCATCCACTTCAGCATCTCCAGCCCCCACACCACTACCCCCAAGATGGCCAGCTCCCCCACCAGAGCTGGAGCACAATTTGAGCGGCCCGCTGGAATGATGCCCTCAACACCTACAACCCATTTGCTGCCACCAACCTGGACCAGGGTATTAAGAAGTTCTACAGCTGGATCACCAACTGCACCGACAGCATTGCCCCCATCAAGAGCAACAAACACAGAAGATCCTCCAAAAAGGCCAGCTGGTACACCCGAGAACTCAGAACAGCGAAACACGACAGCAAACAACTGGAGAGGAAATGGCGGGCCAGCAGGGACACCTGCGACAGGACAGCCTTCAAGACCTCCCTCAACAGCTACCACCACCTGCTGAGGGCAGCTAAGAAGACTTCCCTTGCCGCACACATTGAAACAAGAGCCAACAACAGCACATAACTATTCAACATTGTTAAAGGATTCTCCAAACCTGCAGCTAGCAAAAACAACATCACCCCCTCACAAGAGCACTGTGACAACCTCTCTGGCTTCTTCCATGACAAGATGACAGCCATATATAGAAACTTCAACCACCAACCCACTCCCACAGGTTTCCCCAACCGATACGCCATCACCACAACCAACACGAACCACAGACCCACTGCCTGGGACCAGCTCTCCACCCAGGACACCACCTCCAATCATGAAATCCATCCACTTTAGAGCTCCCACAGACCCATGCATGAACCACATCTTCGACCTTGGAAGCCACAGAATCGGCCAGGAATTCACCACCCAGCTGAACATCTCACTCACCACTGCAACATTTCCCGAGGCCTAGAAACACACTGAAGCCAGACCACTACTTAAAAAACCCTCCGCCGTCCCCAGCGAACTAAAAAACTGCCGTCTAATCTCCTTTCTCCTGTTCCCGGCCAAGGTCCAGGAAAAGACTGTCAACAGGCAACTCACGAAAACACCTGGAGCAGAACCAGTTACTCGACACCTCCCAATCCAGTTTCTGCAGCAATCACAGCACCGAGACCCACCTGATCGCAGCCACTGACAACAATCGAACCCTCCTCGACTGAGGAAAAACAGCGGCTCTGATCCTCCTCGACCTGTCAGCAGCCTTTGACACCATATCCCATCATAAGCTGATCAAAAGACTCCACCACATCAGCATCCAAGGGGATGTGCTCAGATGGATCACCTCCTTCCTCACCGGAAGAACACAGAGTCTGCCTAACGCTGTCCACCTCTGAACCCAAGGATATTGTCTGTGGTGTCCTCCAGGGCTCATCCCTCAGCCCTACTCTCTTCAACGCCTACATGAGCCTACTGGCCAACATCGTCAGAGCAAACAGTCTCAAAATAATACCTTACACAGACGATACCCAACTCATCCTCTCCCTCCCCGATGACCCTACCACCACCAAGAACAACTTCCACAGATGCATGACAAGCATCGCCGTCTGGATGAAGAACAACTGCCTGAAGCTGAACACGAACAAGACGGAAGTACTGATCTTCGGTAACAACAGGAACCCATGGAACACTCCTGGTGGTCCCCAGATCTAGGATCTGCACCCTCCCCCCTGACCACATCAGAAACCCCAGAATCATCATTGATAATAAGCTCACCATGAAATCACAGATTAACCCAGTCTCATCCGCCTGTTTCCCCACACTGCGCATGTTACTAAGAATTTTCAAATGGCTGCCCCTGCGCACGAGATGCACCGTGACACATGACCTCATCACCAGCTGATTGGACTATGGCAATGCTCTCTACATAGGAATCGCCTCACACCTCCTAAAGAGACTTCAAACCATACAGAATGCCGCAGTCAGACTCATCCTCGACCTCCCCTGACAATCCCACATCACACCTCACCACAGGCAACTCCACTGGCTCCCAGTACTGAAGAGATGCCAATTCAAGCTGCTGACCCACACACACACACACAAAGACCTACACAACCAAGGACCTGCCTATGTAAACCACTGTTATATCCCGCATAGAGGCCCTAATGTAGACCCGTTCGTACATGCCCTAAAATAGACATATTCATATTTACCCTAATATGGTCATATTCGTACTTGCCCTATTATGGTCATAGCCGCATATGCCCAATTATGGTCATAACTGTACATGTCCTATTATAGTCATGGGTCCTAATATAGGCATGATCTTTCACCTACATTGGTCCTTGCTAGAACACAACGTGCTCTGAGGGCTGAACGTTATCTATCCTGTGGTTTTGAATACAGCAGGGTTTTTCCCAAACACAGGCCCACACTGTACTCATTAATTATGCATGGCTCTCTAGGAATACACCACCTGCATAATATGCATGTACAAAGTTCACCCCTGACGTCTTCCTCATGTCTAACGACAGACCAATACAATCCATACTAAGGACCGAGACTCTTTAGGGTATAAATACACCACATCTTGCCCCGGTAAGGCAGAGGGAACCGAGACTTCCATGCTGACACACTGACCAGAGACGCTGAGGCTCCTGCATGCAGTCGCTCCAGCTGACAGTGGTCTGACACAGCCCTGACGGGGTGTCCAACTCGAGACCAGGACGGGGTCCCACACTCTCTCTATTCAGGTATGGGGGTTCGACTAAATCCTAGAAGGATTCTTGGCTCTTAGCTTTTAGACCTACACATATGCTAGGTACACACAGGCACATCTAGTTAGGCATCGTAGGAGTACGCGCACTTGCATAATGCTTTTATATTCATGTATGTATTCATGATTATCTCAATATGGTAGAACTGTTCTATCCCTTTGCTTTTATCGTACTGCTGATAATATATCTCTGCTATTGTCTGCTGGTTACCGCAGCACATATACTTTACACTAGAATAACAACTGTTCAATAAATACTTATTGAAATGCCCGACTGTTTATTCTGTGTAACTCTCTGAGACAAACCGAATAAGTGAGCACGAGTGGCTGAGCGAAAAGTAGTACATTGTTTCCACGATTCTGAGGAATTTGGGTTGTCATGATCTAAGGTTGCCAGAAACTAATCTTTCCCCGATAAGAGGAGACACTAGTGGCACTGCGAGCTAGCTAATGCAAACTAGGCTAACATATACGGTGGGGGTGCACGGAGTCTGCCACCAAGCCCGCAGTATATGTTATCCAAACGCGCAGGTCCTGCAGGGGTACTATAGGCGCTGCACGACATGGCGCCGCCAACGTTGGTTGGGTACTTATTTAACAGTAGAATCTGAGTAGTTCAGTCGTGCTATTCTTAAAGAACCTACTCACAAAACCCCAGAGACGTCTGGAGTGGGTGGGCACAAAATCCGCCGCAGCTGAGTAGTACGAGAATACTATTTATTGGCTGTTGGTTATTCAAGCTTGAAGGACATATAGTTCCTACAATTGTGCATTTACACCTTATCTTAAAAATTCTTTAACCTCCCTTCTTCCAATTAAAAATGGTGGAAGAAGCAGACGAAACAAGGAGAGTTGCAACAGACCAGAAGATGCAATACAAATTGCACCAAATTTCAGGAGGGCAGTCACCATAAAACTTCTAGAACATGGCTTAAGAGCCAGGGGTGGTAAAGTAATTTTCGTGATTGAGGCACACGAATCTAATAAAACAGAGGTGTTCTATTCATGGGTTACATTCCCAGCAGCGAATGCAGTTACAGATGTATTTCACTACTACCTAGAAGGTGAAACACCAGCGGACTATACTCCTTTTGAGGAATTAGAGGTTCCGCTCACTTACCAGGAGCATAATTACTGGTTTAAAGGCGCCCTACCCCACGTACATGGAAGAGCAAGATTAAGCCCGCTCTGAGGAGCAGGAGCCACATGGCCCATATTAGCGGCATACACACCACATCCTGATATTGGCACAATGCCACAGCCAGACTTACTCGTACAACACAGAGATTTAATTAAAATCTACAGAAACCTCACACAATTTGTGATGAGGACTTTAACAGTTCAACCTGCACCGGCTGCAGCACAAGATACTCCAGTCCAAGGTACAGTTAATAAAATAACTCCACAAACATTACACGCGATAATGGGCAAAATGCCAGCAAAACGCGAACAGATTCCATTCTGGATAGCTCAGAAAATAACTCAGCTTGAAGCAGTATTCCCGAATACTACCACCAGTGATAAACACAGAATTCTAACAATCTGCTTGCCCATGGGTCTGACACCACAAGTAGAGGACTGCACCTCTTGGGGTTCAGTCTTTGCTGCCATATATACCAGAACACATGGTATCCCGTCCTTAGCTGTAGAGCAGACGTATTGAGACAGATACAAAATGAGTATGGAGCAGAGCCTGCCCTTAACTTAGGGATGAAGTTGCTAAACAACTTTGAACAGGTCTCAGCCATAATACTTGCTAACATTAAGGGGGAAGCAGCTTCAGTGGCGATCCGCCAATGCCTGAGGGAGTTCGGTCCAGAGGATCAACAACACGAACTACCCAAAATAATTGAAACTGCATATGCAGAATTAGGCAGAGACAGTCTAGGTGGGAAAGCATTAAAACCACAACTGGTGGGCAGTCCTGAAAAGGACACTATAAAGCAGACACCTACTTCTTCTAAAAAGAAGTGGGAAAATAAAAAACAACAAAAATCTAAAGACAGAAGATCTCAGTCCAGAGGTAGGTCTCCTCAACAGGAGCCCTCTGAAAGGATGTATAACCTCAGGAATAGGGATAATATTAAAAAACCTGACAGGTATCAGGATACTGATACTCGTTCCTCTCGTTCCTTTCAGGGTTCATCAAGAAACTCCGAAAGGGAAGGACGGTCAGAACACAGACAAGAGGACCGTACAAAGTCCAGAGACACGCAACGCGCTGCGGACTACGCACCTAAAAAAGAAGCTAAACAAAAATCAAAACCTCAGTTCAAAAAGAAGGTGGCAGGTCTCAAGATCAGACATGCCCAGAATTCTGAGGACACAGCTTCTGAACGGGGAGTGGGCTCTGACGATGCTAGACAGCGCGGCAGAAGTAACAATAGCTCGCCAGAACCTGAAGGAATTTCTGGTGACAGCGGAGTTGAGTGAGTATATCACGGTGGAAACACCTGATACTCGGGTAAGTGTCCCACATAAGTTACATGAGATAACACTCCAGATGGAGTGGGACAAGCCCAGAAAAGTTAAAGGTCTCTTTTGGAAAAATCTGTCATCTGGTTATGACATTCTATTAGCAGAACAAGACTGGCCGCCAGCATTCGTCATGGAGTGCCCTAGGAGAGAAACTGTAATTTTTCCAGCCTTTTCCGACCTTGTTCCCATACATTTGAAACATGGATATGCGCAGGAGTGGGCGGTTGCCCTAGCTCCGGCATTGTACAAAAATCATGCTGGTTGGGATGAGGATTCAACCCACCACGTGATCCCGTTAAAAGTTTCCCAAAATGCAATACCCTATAAAGCAGGAAGCTAAAAAAACAAGTCATGGAGATTCTAGATCAACTTGAATATCAGGGGGTGATAGAAAATTGCACTTCACCTATGAGCAATCCTTTGTTCCCCGTAGCCAAACCTGACAATACATATCGTCTAGTTTTAGATTACAGACATTTGAATACTTGCACAAAGACATTTGCAGTTCAAAATGCACACAGTGCCGCATTAATGAATAACATTGTGCGACAAAAATATAAAACAACACTTGATATCTCAAACTGATTTTTCTGCCAAAATATAGCGCCTGAAAGCAGGTATCTAACCGCATTCAGTGCGTTAGGGTCACAACGGCAATTTTGCCGACTCCCCCAAGGGTATAAGAATAGCCCGGGGTTGTTTTCAGCAAGGGTAACAGAGTTACTCCAAAATTTGGATGAAGAAGCATTTCCTATGTAGATGATATTTACCTGACGGACGATGACTTAAAGAGGCACTTGAACAGGGTGAGCACCATTATTATGGGATTCGCCTCTGAGGGCTACAAATTTAACTTTAAAAAATCAAATATTGCCCACCTCAGCGTCCTAATTTTAGGATATGAGCTGTCAAGTGAAGGAAAAAGCCTAGCAGCTAACTTTTTAGAAAAGTGTGCGCTGCTTCAACCTCCAAAATCATTAAAGAATTTACAATGAATTCTGGGATTCCTAAATTTTGGTCGAACATACATTTTGGATTACGCAGAAAGGGTAAAACCTTTCTACGATTTAATAAAACCTGATTTTTCAGTCAGACAATGGACACAGAAACACACAAATATCCTGCGTTCCCTACAGGAAGATATGATAGCTTCTAAACATTTACAGACACGCGTAAACGCACAGAACTTAGTGATCCGAGTAATAGCGGGTCAATGCGGGTACAGTTATTTAACTTTTAATGAAGGTGAAATGGTACCAATCACATACAAATCACACCTGTACACAAACGCAGAAATGCATTTCACTTCAACAGAAAAAATCCTGACAGCAGTGCAGACCGCTGTAGCAAGAGAAAGAGCTCTGGCTCAGGGAAAGCGCATAATTGTCGTGACCCCAGTACCAGCTTTAGAAGCTGTTACAAAAGCTAGCATTCCAAATGCTAAAGCCTTACATCCAAGATGGATACAATGGGCTAATCCTCTTACTGCAACGGATGTTGAATACAGATTTGATCCAAGTTTAAAAACACAGGCATTCCTGCAATACGAACAAGAATATCCTCTACCAAATGAAATTTTGCCTCTCGATCAGTATGAATACATTATTTACACTGACGGGTCTGCTCAACCGGCCATAGGGAGTAAGCAAGCTTACAGCGCGGTGTGTGCGATTGTTAAAGGTCGCATGCACGATGGAAAGTTCCATCCGAGTTGCACTAAAACGCAATCTCTAGGAGACTGCACGGCTCAGTTGGCAGAACTCAAAGCACTTATACTGGCACTTATAAATACGGATCACGAATTCCCCACACTAATTGTGTGCGATTCCTTTTACTGTGTACAGTCGTACAATGAATATCTACATCATTGGGAACAAAACGGGTTCAAAGATGCAAAAGGTGGCACAATTAAGAATAAAATGCTATGGGAACAGGTAGTGGAGTTGAGAAACGAACTACCAAGGGCTCACGTGATACATACACTGAGTCATCAGCGTGATGGCATTCACGTTGAAGGGAATTCTTTGGCTGATGAAGCCACAAAGGGGGCTGTTCGCACAGCCGCCGTAGCTGCAGTTACTCGTTCAAAGACGAGGGTAGACGGCGAGATTATGGTAGCTGTCAATGCTTCACGCAAAGGCAGCACAGCAGTACCTAAAAAATTTCCACTCAAGTACTCCTACAAGTTAGATGCACAAAACATTCCATATGCTCAGATTCCTGGATTGGGGGATAGAGTAATACCAAATATGGATCGTAGGCTAGGCTTAATTGTGGCAGCACACGAAGGAATAGGTTCTGTACATAACGGACTTAGGGAGACTGTTGCTTTGTTAAAAGAACGCTTCTGGTGGCCCGTGATGAGAAGGCTGATTAGAGACTATGTCTGGAACTGCAACATCTGCACGCAGATGAATGGGTCCACCACAACACGTCCAGTACAGATACCATTGTTAGACAGAATTAGGTTGTCCATTCGTGCGCGTCCAGCTCAAGTTTCCTCAAGGTTTGACCCCAGCGCTCGGTTGACGCTCGAACTGTTATAAAAGATTTGCAAGTCTTTATCGGCACATATGCAGTTGGCACGTTACATTCTGACCGTGGTCCGGCGAATAGCTCTCGGGCTTACAAAGAGGCCATGGAAGGAATGGGCGTAGCATTGCGGTACTCCTCTCCATACCATCCCGAGGGAAATTCTGTTGTGGAGAGGAAAAACCGGGACTTAAAGCAATCTTTAACAGCTAGGGTATTAGGCAAGGGCGGTAGATGGGTCGATCACCTTTATGGGGTACAGCGCGCGATCAATAATCAGCCAAGAAACTCTCTAGGGGGTGTCACTCCTTACGAGGTCCTATTTGGGACGAGAATGTGGGTACCTGATCTTAATTGTGAAGGCACAGTGGCGGATGAAAAACCATTTGATATCCATGATCGTTTGGCTGTTTTACAGGATCTAAATGAATCCAGGACACAACAAAGTAACGTGCTCCAGAAATAGGCCGCCACTGAGGAAGTCAAATCAGTAACGGCAAGACCTATCTGGATCCCAAAAATCGGGGATCTGGTCAGAGAGTAGATTGCTGACAAGAAGGAATTTTGACCATCCTACAGAAAGCCTGTACCGGTCCTAGCAATTCAAGGCACAAGAACAGTACTGTTGTCGCCTCTTGCCGGAAAAAAGGAGAAAAGATTTCTCTCAATCGACTTAATCAAACCACACTATGTGGCCGATACTAAACAGTAGGCCGCATGGACTCCACAGTAGCAGATGCCCTCCTCTCGCTACAATCCAAGAAGTCCAAACAGAAAGACTCATCACGTTTAAAGAGCCACCTGTACGGAATGAAGGACTAAGCAACAATGCTATGGAACTCGTTCCACTTCAACAAGAAATTCATCTTCAAAATGAAAATCAACTTAACAACCAAGTTGCAATCAGACCTAATACAGACATCTACGTCAACATGCCTCGTCAAGAGCAAAATCTGATTTCAACAAATCCCGATGCAATTCCAACACTTGATCGAACTGCTTCTGGCTATTTCATGAACTTTGATACGTTTTCACTGGATCCAAGCGAACCGGAAACGACGCCAGCCAAAAAATCACTCCAACAGAAACTCAATGACTTTTTGAACTTTTTTAGAAAGACTTACCTCGTGTCACCTTGGATAGAAGTATGGTATATCACTGGGATTTTATTTTTCATTTTCTGGCTAGGTTTAATAATAAACTTTTAGTATGCTTATAAATGGACGATACCTCCAGCAAAGCTCTACAGCCCAAAGAGTCAATTTGATTTTAAAACCACACCAGTCTTCACATCGTGAACCAAGAGACTTGTCTTCAGTGAACATCACAGCAGTTCCTATACCGGACGGTATAGTATGGGACAAGATTGATTATGATGTATTCGGTCCGACTGAACTTTTAAAGCTTAAACATGTATTTAAAATTTCTTTAAGTGATATCATTACCTCCAGTACATTTTCTGATGATTGGGACACTGAAACTGTAAATGCTATGATGTCTGATTTAGAAAAAACTGCCGCATTTCCGAACAATGAAATGTTAGAAGGTACTTCAGACTATGATACTTTGTACTGTTACCAGCAATATGGTCATCATTTCTTACACAAATCTATAACACCTAGAAATGTATTTGAATATCACCAGTGGGAACACTGCCCCACACCTCCAAAAGGTAGTTCGCAAGCATTTGCACAGAAATTCACATACTTCTCAGGGTTTAACACATCCGACCCAAAGTCATTTTATTATAAAGTGGCGAAAACTTCAGCTCAGAAAATTATGTTAACAAACACCAAACATAGTTACTCTGCATCCTTTCTGAACCAGTTGTCTATATGTGAAAAGCCATATAGGAAACATGGTGAGTAGTGGACTGTCTAGTTACCATAAGCAAATATGTAACCACCCAAGGATACTTTGATATCAAGAATACATTTTTTATCAATTTTCAATTTTATTCATTCATCATTTAATGATATAAAATGTCTTTCTTATTTCTTTTTCGCTTATATTTTTCTTATATATTATAAAAGGACAGATAACAATGATATATGCATAACATTAAAACAAATATTGTTCTGTTCAATTCTCAATTTAGTCATTCTTCAATCTGAATTAATAAACATATATAATCACTCAGATGAGATCACTTGGCAGGTGAATCAATGCAATCATTAACATATATTCATTGTTCAATACATACAGTATCGCTTTTTTTCAATAAATTTCGAAAAATGCATGAATACAAACAGAGACAATCATATGTCAAGGCACCCTAGCCTTGACATATGATTGTCTCTGTTTGTATTCATGCATTTTTCGAAAATTATTGAAAAAAAGCGATACTGTATGTATTGAACAATGAATATATGATAATGATAGCATTGATTCACCTGCCAAGTGATCTCATCTGAGTGATTATATATGTTTATTAATTCAGATTGAAGAATGACTAAATTGAGAATTGAACAGAACAATATTTGTTTTAATGTTATGCATATATCATTGTTATCTGTCCTTTTATAATATATAAGAAAAATATAAGAGAAAAAAGAAATAAGAAAGACATTTTATATCAATAAATGATGAATGAATAAAATTGAAAATTGATAAAAATGTATTCTTGATATCAAAGTATCCTTGGGTGGTTACATATTTGATTATGGTAACTAGACAGTCCACTACTCACCATGTTTCCTATATGGCTTTTCACATATGTTATGTAGACCCTGATATAGGAGACGTTATTAGGGGTACCCCTTTTTGTACTAATTGAACCAGTTGTCTAAACAGGGTTTCGATCTTTGGAAAGACACAATAGATTCCAAATCGATCTGGGGTTCTAGGGACTGGAAAGTCCAGGGAATGGAAGCACTTTTTAGAGCATGCATCATTCCGCAGCAGATTTTATTTCTGAATGAAACTGTGCAACAAACATCCTGTCTTGGATTAGCCAAAGGCAAGGAAATTAACACACCGGGGTTTCCAACACCATCGCAGATGGGTGGGGGGCAGAATTCAACTACACATGGGGTGAAATTAGATGACATTTTCCAGTACAACAGATCAGATCCTGATTGGACAGAATGGCTGGTTTGGCCCATTGACACAAACAAATGTCAACAGAGATTTATGAATACAACCGAAGGGTTTAGTATCCATAGGCCAGATCCACGCTATGTACAAAGACAACACCCAGGGGTAGTGACATCGTATAGTGTTGGGAAGTTGTGCCTTGATTGGCTAGAGACCTCAACACTGACAGAAGTAAAGCACCGCTTGACCTTACTCACACCTGACATGGATCTTAGAGATTTTCTACTAGGTCCCAGGAAACAACGTCAGAAACGTTTCATATATGCAGGCCTTTATGCCTACTATAATGAAAACTGGAAAATATCCCAACAAGAGGCGGCAGAAAGGATACGGGAAATAGACCGTATTAACTTAGAAAAGGCATTAGCTGTGGTGGATAATGTGTTAACTACTTTGACCTCCAGCGTTTACTCCTTAGGCAACATTGTGTCTTCGGCAATCGACCTATTAGAACAAGATTTGGCCTTGTTACAACACGGGCAATCACACTTACGTTCTATTATGATGTTAAGCGGGACGCTGCAATCTTTGCGTGCAGGCTATGTGCCATGGCGTTTTATAAACACCACGTCTCTGTTTTCAGAATACAATCTGACTGATAAACAGACAGAAATGGCACAAAGGGGAGCCAAATATACAATGCTGCATATTGAGAAACTGGAAAGGTTACCATTCACTGTAGCCGAATCACCATCAACAGAATGGCTAATTCATGGCCAAATCACTCTGCCGGTCACCACGTTTCAGTTTCAATATTGCCTTGAGCAAAGGCAGGCAGGCAAATATGAAAAGATGGTTAAGGGTTACATCAAGGAAACTTGGGAGTTACCATATAGATACCGAGGCCGGAATGGGGATCGAGAAGTGTATCTGAGTGGTACAAACTGCAAGAACGCTTTAAGCGGTTCTCTCATGTGTCAGGATATTTCTCTACACGGAACCTGCAGTGGTTCAGTGGCGAACTTATCTTGTCACATGTCAGGGATCCCAGCGGCCATGATCACGCCGGTTTTCCAGCTGCTCTCGAATGGGAGTTACTTAATGCTAAATGATCAAGGTTGCTGTGGGATGCTTCCGGGCGTCGCATATCTAGTCACTGTTAACTCCAGGGTTACTTGCTGTATGCAAGTATTGTTTCCGCCACTGAACACAGTCAGGGAGGCGCCGCTATGGCCTTCGCTGAATGTTTCTTTCATACAGTTTGATACTCTGAGCAGATTGAAAGCCATGCTTTTACAGCAATCCGTGCCCTTAACCTCCGCTCGAGAAACCTATGAACTTCAAGTTGCAAGGACCTCGACCGAGATACTGGCACTCATACGTACAAACTGCCCCATTCATTTCTCAGAAATGGTTAGTCGTATCTTCAACATGTCTGATACGAGCGGTATTGTACACCTATTTAAGACCATAGGGTCCGGACTGTTAAGCACCTTTCAGACAGTCCTCGGAGTAATCCCAAATTTTATACACTCCGTATTGGGAAGCGTATTTGGAGGATTCCCGCTCATCCTGATCCTAATCGCAGGAATCCTGATTGTTATATTGCTGCTACGCAATGGATGGCCCACTTCCCGAGGGAATGGTGAACACGCTCCTGGAGCGGAAATACCGTGAACGCATGGTACAACTTCTGGGCATTTCTTGCCTGCGAGAACTCAATGCCTCCTGCTTTCTATCATTTAGACCAGTCTGGGTAGACTGCATCTTACCTGTTCTTCGATGCCTGTTCTGCGGAGAAGAATGCATGTTGGATCTCTGTCTAACGTTTCCATCGGATGCCCCTCCAGACACGGATGCAATGCTGGACCCCATAAAGGCCCACGCTCTGCGTTGTCCTCAGCGGCTTCCAATTCTTATGAACGTATTCCTGGAGAATCCACAGGTGCCGTTTGCTCCTGCTGGGTTAGGTGACTCCTCCACAGGCACCCAGATAACAACTGCCGCACAAGCTGCCACAGCACCGACTGTTGGCAGTGCTACATTCCATCTATGTGCGATTGACGCTCTCTGTGAGGCGTTGGATTTGTCGTCTGCAGCAGCTAACACCGATAACATTGTGCTTCCCAGCCAGGACACTTAATCTTGAATTGGCTCATCGTGTCCTGGGAATGAATTCGGCTTCTTCACTCGTTTCAAAACAAACAAGCAAAATTGGAACATTTCCTAAATTGACACTTTCGCTTGAGAAAAGCATGGCCTTCTTCCACTTTGAGTGAGGCAACTTATATGGAGAAACAAAATAGACATTCTTTTAGTGCCAATTGAAATTAGCTGAATTACTAACATTTTAGAAGACATTTTTTTAAAAAGATTTTAAAACCATGTTTTTACTTGCTTTTAAATATGATTTTAAATTGTCCAGATTTTAAGTATGGTCATTGTTATCCAATTCGGAAGAGGAGTGGGTGTTATATCCCGCATAGAGGCCCTAATGTAGACCCGTTCGTACATACCCTAAAATGGACGTATTCATATTTACCCTAATATGGTCATATTCGTACTTGCCCTATTATGGTCATAGCCGCATATGCCCAATTATGGTCATAACTGTACATGTCCTATTATAGTCATGGGTCCTTATATAGGCATGATCTTTCACCTACATTGGTCCTTGCTAGTACACAACGTGCTCTGAGGGCTGAACGTTATCTATCCTGTGGTTTTGAATACAGCAGGGTTTTTCCCAAACACAGGCCCACACTGGACTCATTAATTATGCATGGCTCTCTAGGAATACACCACCTGCATAATATGTATGTACAAAGTTCACCCCTGACGTCTTCCTCATGTCTAACGACAGACCACTACAATCCATACTATTAGGGTATAAATACACCACATCTTGCCCCGGTAAGGCAGAGGGAACCGAGACTTCCATGCTGACACACTGACCAGAGACGCTGAGGCTCCTGCATGCAGTTGCTCCAGCTGACAGTGGTCTGACACAGCCCTGACGGTGTGTCCAACTCGAGACCAGGACGGGGTCCCACACTCTCTCTATTCAGGTATGGGGGTTCGACTAAATCCTAGAAGGATTCTTGGCTCTTAGCTTTTAGACCTACACATATGCTAGGTACACACAGGTACATCTAGTTAGGCATCGTAGGAGTACGCGCACTTGCATATTGCTTTTATATTCATGTATGTATTCATGATTATCGCAATATGGTAGAACTGTTCTATCCCTTTGCTTTTATCGTACTGCTGATAATATATCTCTGCTATTGTCTGCTGGTTACCGCAGCATATATACTTTACACTAGAATAACAACTGCTCAATAAATACTTATTGAAACGCCCGACTGTTTATTCTGTGTAACTCTCTGAGACAAACCGAATAAGTGAGCATGAGTGACTGAGCGAAAAGTAGTACATTGTTTCCACGATTGTGAGGAATTTGGGTTGTCATGATCTAAGGTTGCCAGAAACTAATCTTTCCCCGATAAGAGGAGACACTAGTGGCACTGCGAGGTAGCTAATGCATATGGCTAACATATACGGTGGGGGTGCACGGAGTCAGTCTGCCACCAAGCCCGCAGTATATGTTATCCAAACGCGCAGGTCCTGCAGGGGTACTATAGGAGCTACACGACACCACTGCCTCAACTTCCACCAACCATCAAGAAGATGACCCTCCGCTTCCCTATCACTAGCCCACACAATCCGCATCCACCCAAGCAAAAGCAGAGAATGATCCTTCTCCTACTAGCAGCAAATACCTAGTACTGCTCCCCATGCAGCTTCAGACCATCACCTCACTTTCGGAATTCAGAACGGCCCTCAAGACCTGGCTGTCCGAATAAGCCCATTGGGACCTGCAAGCTCCTGGATACCCTACCGGGTGATTAGCAGCCCTATATGAATCCTGAATAATTGATTCCCAAATTACACTTCCAAGTTTACTGCAGTCAAAAAGATTCCTAAACAGTCATCAATGTATCTCCAACCCAGGCTTGCAGTAAGTCCAGCATCACACCTGGCCACTAACAGCAACACACTTCCAAAGAAAACAATTGAGGCAGGGTCTTAAAATAACACTGGAAATAAGGTGAATATAATTATTTCGACTTTTAAAATAAAGATATACATTTGTTGAATATGAAAAAATATATTAGTAGATAATCGTTATATTATTTGAAAATGTTATATATATATATACAGTTTATAACTTTTGCTAATTAATTATTTGTTTTTAAAATTAATACTATACATAATATATGATAATACATATTAAATATTTTTAACATAGATGGTATTTTTTTTATTGATTCTTTAGGGATATTGTTTTTAAATTAAATACACTTTTTTTAAATAATTATTTTATACACATTTAAGTTAATATGCATTTTATTTTATTAACTGCAGATTTGAAATAAATATATAAAATTATTTTACATTAGTATTTTATTTTTAAAAAGTATGTATAAATATGTTTTTTTAATTATTAAAATTTTAATAACTTTTCCTATACTTTACCATAGGAAGATTGCCACTCCGGTGCCAAAGACCTTTATCTACATGTGAAACATAATGAGCAGTAACTTAACACTCGTAAATCTTGTTCTAGCAGGATCCACCTGGGGTTTGGTATAGTGCGGCTCTGCACCTATGGATAACCTTTTATTTCGAAGTGTTGAATACCAAAAGAGTGTAACGTAACTCCTAGTTGCAGGAGTAGATTTACACATATGTAAATCTCCAGGAGTAATTTACCTTAGTGAATCAGGCCCCAAGATTTCAGCTTCTGAAAGCAGCCAAAAACGTCAACTGAAAATCCAGCCCAAAATGAGTAGTTACGGGGGAATAAGACCTGGGATTACCAATTCCACTGGCAATTCTTCATATCCTAGAGGGCCATCAGGACCCAATATGTAATTAGACGGATTTTCCCTGCCCCAGTTACTGGTACCTGTAACTCAGTGGGTAAATCATGTCCCATTTCCCAGACCTCTAGTAATGTGGGCATAAAGGGTGAGACAAGATACTTAAGGGAGACTTTTGATTCGCTTCTGTAGCTACTTCTGTCAAAGGTGCTTTGTAAACTCACATAGAACATGTTAGAAAGGAGTTTAGTAGCTTTCCCCACCCTGTCTTTCCGGGGCTAGGAGGGGTGGCGGGGGGGGGGGGTTCTTGGAAAAGGAAAGTTCCTGCCCTGACGTACCCATTTTCCCGACTTGAAAAATTCCAAGCATCTCGACTGGACACCTCAAAATGAATCAGGCAGCCCTAGGGTTGTCATTAAATCATGGCTCTTGTCCTTGGGTCTCAAACGTAAAATATATTTAATATTTTTATACTTTTTCTGTACATCACTGGTGAGTGCTAAAACGCCACATAAATGCAGTGTGATGCCACAAATATATTATTGTTTCACTGACTTCCATGCATTCACCCTCTGTCCTCGCAGGACTCGTGTAAATATGGATGTTGTCCCAGTTATCCTAGGATGGGCAGTTAAAGCACTCTAGTAGCTCTTATAAGTAGGAGTACATGCGCTGGGACATAACTCATTAAAGCATTTCAATTAAATTCACTTATTAATTAGAAACGAGTCATTTACACAGCTCCTTTAAACTACTGCCTTCTGAATAAAAGCTTATTTCAAAGTCATATTTCATTACGAATTAATAGTTGATGATGTAATCAACAAATTGTGAAAATATGTCTACAAGAAATGTCTAATTCTGTACGTGCATGCAGGGCATATCCGGACAATTTAGATGAACTGTTTGAACTGTTTTGCTGTATTTGCTATAAAACAGTCCAATAATAACTACACTTAGAATTTCTTGCCATGAGATTAATTTCTTTGGGGGGCTTTGTCTTGATTTACAAAAGAGGACGTGAAGTACATGTAGTCAAACACACTTCTGTCGTGTTTGGCAGAACCTTCAGGATTAAATCCAGCCAAAATTAAACTTGTCAGCAGACAAAAATAATATGTTTTTTTGGATCAAAGACTCAGCGAATAGCTCGCTGGCCAGCATTCAATGGCGGTTTCCAAAGTGTTATTTGGAAACCATTCAAGCTAATGTTCACCAAGGTGCCCCACTGGGAAACCTTCAGGACTGCGCTGTTTTGTTTCGTGGTGTGCGGGGTGGAATAGTGCTTGTGTTACCATGTGGACCTGTTTTCTCAGGCATCTTTATTTCCAGATTGTATTATTGCGACATAGGCAATTGGTTACTCCGAGTCTAACTGGTTCTATAAGTCCTTGAAAGCAAGCTTGCAAGCACCGTTTACCATCAGGAAAGCAGATTTCGATAGGTGGTATTGTATGACAAGGATGTTTGTGCATATCTGTTGCCTGCCATTTTGTTTGATGGTTATGTATTCTGTTTTTTGTGACAGTGTGCTTCTACGCTGCATTATTGCAATATAATGTTGTGCTCAGTGCTTAATTTGTAAAATATTAAGTGCCAGGGCTCTGACCAGGAGGCCACTGCAGGTTACACCACCCATCGCCCTTGTCATCGCTGCCATAACAACTACTAACCATCTCTCTCGCATGTAAATGCGACAGTTCAGATTATTCCAGGTCCCCAAAGCTAAAGGAATGGCTGGGGAGGCAGGTATTAGCAATTTTTTCATGTATATTGTTTTCCTAAACAACTTTTATACTGCTCATCTCTAAATTACATGAGCAGCGCCACCTTGTGGCAGACTGCTTTAAGTGTGGTGTTGACAATTAGGTGCCGGTGCTGAGCACCGGAAACCAATTAAGTGCCGGTGCTCAGCACCAGAAAGCACCGGCTCAAATTAAGCACTTGTGCTGTACCATGGCTGTTGCATTCTGTTTTAATTCTATTGTAATATTGTGCCCTGTTATGTTGTAACCCCTTAACTGCTGAGGTTTTTACCAGTGCTGCGCATTTATATTTGGGACATTTCGGGCTTGCACTGTCATAACATTTTTTCCCAATAAAATGTATCCAAGCCAAATTTGCGACCTTTTTTCTCCACACGCTGGTGATTCTAAAGGCGGCAACTGAGCAAATAGCTAAAATGGCACATGAGATACCGATCAAATAACAAAAATATTAGTATACATTTATTTGAAAGTGATCGGATATGTTGGTTACCAGTAATTTGATGTGCAATTCAGGAGTCATTTTGTGTTTTAATTGGCATTCATTTGTGGCTCAACACATCTATCACACCAGCAGAAGCACTCAAGCCACAAAGATCCCCGTCACGCAGGCGGGGGATGTTTAAATATGGTGCCTGTGTTCAGGTTAGTCTTTTTATATAAGTAGTGTGAAGTCTGCATTATGACTTGTTAGGAAAAAAATATCTTGCTTACACAGCTGCATCCATTCTCACACTCTACAACACTTGCTCAAGTGCAAGGACAACACTGTACCATGTTTAGAGCACATCTTCAAACCCAACCACATCCTCAACCTGCTCCGCTCTATCGAGCATCACATTTTTTCATGCGAGGGCATGCCTGGTAGGAGAAAATGTTTCTCAACAAGACTTTTCCTACACAATCCACTCTTCTGTGGGGAGAGGTCAAAATGGGCAGGATGAATTGGGAATGACATTCCAAGCTTTTTTAACTTTACCAAAACAGTTCCTACACTTCAAACAAACAAACAAAAAAACCCAGCCATTTCTGAATCATTCATTTAACTTTGAGTTGCCTCAGGCTGAAAGGGTCTCCAGCATTGTCAAGCTTGACGAAGTATACATCTAAAGAACACACATGCCATCTCTCCTGGGTCCCCTCTGTAAGAAATGAGTTTATTGGTTGAAGGTGGTGGAAGTCCCACTCAGGCAACAGTCAAAATCCTTGTCATTGTGAACCACAAAAAGTAACTAAAGTAACCTATGCCTAACCATATGGTAGCTTGGCACAAAGTAGTCTGGCTTACCTTAGAGGCAATGCGTAAAGTATTTATGCAGTACACAAACAGTAATAAAGTGGATACACAACAGCAGAAAAATCCCAAACCAATTAAAAAAATTCTAATAAATAACCACAAACAGAACAACAAAAATCCAATCAGTAGAATTGGAGATATTGAATTTGAAAGTTTGTAGTAAAAATGGCACTATGAAGCAGTAGCGCCAACTGTAGGTATCTGGTCGTGCTGGACCAGGACAAAGTCACAGGTTCAGGCCGACCATGATGGAGCACAGGTCAGGCACAAAACCAAGTCTGGCCCACTGACAGTTGTACCTTATGTCCTATGTGTAAGAGCTGCACAGTGTTGCTTTATGAGGCCTTGCGTAGCTCAGCACCTGTTCCAATGAAGCTTTTAGCTGTGCGTCAAGGCTTTGCGGGGCTTCGAGTCACTTGGCATAGGTTCCAATGAAGCTCTCAGCTAGACGGCGAGGCTTTGCGGGGCTTTGCATTGCATGGCATTGGTTCCGATGAAGGCCTCAGCTGTGCGGCAGGACTTCGCGTTAGTACCGGTGCAGGTTCAGCTGCAAGGCTTTACAGGGCTTCTCATTGATTGTCGACGGTTCCGATAAAGCTCTCACCTGTGCAGAAAGGCTTTGCGCTGCTCTGCATTTGAACTGGTACAGCTATCAGCTGTGCGGCAATGCTTTGTGGGGCTTCACATTGCTTGACACTGGATTTGATGGAACTTTCAGGCAAGGATGAGTGCTCTCTGATGCCTGCCAAGGGTCCTGTTATAATCCTGGGTTAGGCCCAAGTAGCGAAACAGCTTATTTCTTACATTGTGCTCACGAATAACATTTCCAAGCTGTTACTTTTTGCATACATTTGCATGCACGACAATGTTGGATTAGTTTCTCTGAAACTAAACTTGTTTTACATCTACCTTCGCACAACATTATCACAACGCTCTGAACATCATGTACACGGTCTTGTTCCTTAGTTTGTACAAATTTAATCACTATCTTCATCCACGGGAGACAGGGCTTTCTACATATCCACAACATCACTAATCTTTGCTTACATCGCAAGGCTGCTTTCTAATATAAAAGATGGACATCTGTTAGATTAGTAGAGGAGGTACTTCCGCTGACACTGAGGGTCCTTGCATGCTGAGAAATCACCACGCAGCGGTCTGACATCTCGTGAGGGGTGTCCAGTTTGTGACCAAGACAGGGTCCTTCACTCTATCCCATCAGTTAATGGGGTTAGATCGTCCCTTGGGGGGATTCTTGGCTCTACACCTACACACAGTCTAGGTACACTCAGATTAAGGTCCGCAAATGAGGAGTACACCAGATTACTGCCTTGTCTATATGCCTGCATACATACAATTGTTTAGCACCATTGTAGAACTATATCTACTATTTATGCTGTTGGTACTTGTAATCACATTTATCTGCTTCTTTCTACTAATCATTGCAGCATTTATGCAAGAATAACGTTGGTTCAATAAATATTATTGAAAACATCCCACTGTGTATTCTCTGTATATTTCTCTGAGAATAAGTAAGCACGAATGACTGAGCAAAACATTCTGTACTGTTTCCACGATCCCTGAGGGATCAGAGTTGTCATGTTCAGTGGTTGCCAGAAACCATTCGCTCCCTGGTAGGTTAGGGGGGCTTACGGTGGCACTGTGAGCTAGCTGGTCTATAGGCCAACATAGCCTGCAGGGGTGTCTGGAATCAGTATTGACACCAAGCCCTCAGTTTATGTTGTCCGAACAATATGCAGGTCCTATAGATTGGTAGGAACTACACAACAGTCCAGGACCTGGAGGGCACCTCTCGGGATCAAGACTCACTCCAGCAGAGGCTAGTAGCAGGGCTCAGGCAGGCCCAGTTGCAGCTGGTCAACTGGTCAGTTGCAGGGAGGCCTCTGAAGCTTGTTGTTTCCTTGTAGCTCACACATATCGTCAGGCAATTGACCAATGGAGTCACTCTGGGTAGCCTGGGATAAAGGCAAGCAGGTCCAATCTTCCTTCTTAATCCTATATGTATTTCTGATACCAGCCTTCATGTGGGGGGACTCCCTGTTCTACCCCTACAACTGGGTTTGTAAAGTACTTCCCTGGTCAAGGCTCCAAACTGTTTAGGGTGACAAAAGACAGGGCAGGTCTGGTGTCAGGTTCCTTTGTGTGTGCAGTAGGCAAAACCCTTTGAACAGTAATCAGGGCTGGGCACCACTCCATCCCTAGCCATCCTGCCAAGGTGGCGCATCTTGTCCACACCTAAGCCCCCTTTGTGTCATTGTCTGGAAGTAATGCTCAAATCCCCAACAGCAAAGCCATTCATAGTCGTGTGACCCAGGAAACTGGCAGAAGGCACAGTTAGTTGGGACAAAAAATGCCTACATCCTAAAAGTGACGTTTTCAGAATTGTGACTTAAAATCTGACTTTACCACTAAATAGGACTTTAAATTACAATTCGTTTGAATTGTAAACCGCACATATGAATCTGCTCCCAATCCAAAGTTAGCACTTATTAAGTGTAATATGGTAACCCAGTGTTATTCAATGCAAGAGACAGGCCTTCCAACAGGGAAGAATGTTGTTATGGCACTCAACCTGGAAAAGGGAAACTGCATTCCTAAACCAGCGGGTGCTTGAGGATTGTCTAAAACTGCACGCAGCTCTTGATATACCCTGGATTTCATATGTTAAAGTGATCTTGGAGGAAATAGGGCTCTCTTATCTATTTCTTTTACCAAACTTTTACTTCTCATGCAGCAAGACAAAGTTGAAGCAATCATTTTTTAGCTAATGCTGTGGTTAAAAGATCGCAGTCCAATAAAAAACAAAGCTGTAGTTGTCTCCTACAGCTCTATCCCCTCCTATCCAGGCTTGCAACCTTATTTGTTTCTTGTTCATGATCAGCAGCACTGATTTGTGCTAACGAGGTTCCGCCTTAATTATCTACTATTAATGCTGGGCTACCCTGCAAAATGCAACTCTCTGGAGAAGTTAGGCCCTTGCCCGTGTAATGGAACCTCTATCCAAAATAATCTGCATATTATGTTTTTTTGTCTGTTTTATGGGGCTTTTAGGAAAAACCTTATTGTTCCCCTCCTCAAT
The DNA here is from genome assembly GCA_963921515.1 of Calotriton arnoldi. Taxonomy (NCBI): domain Eukaryota; kingdom Metazoa; phylum Chordata; class Amphibia; order Caudata; family Salamandridae; genus Calotriton; species Calotriton arnoldi. The sequence continues at coordinate 1,026,923 of CAWUFW010000179.1, forward strand.
AGATATAATTTCAGACAGTGTAGTCCTGCTCTTAGTTTTCTGCAACAACTTGATAGCCCTCTGGCTTGTCAGACCGTGGCAATGTTCACTTGGCAGTGCCTATGAAGACCTGTTCGGTCATGAAGGGAAATTCATAAGGATGGCACTGTAACTGCCCTCTAATGTTCAGCACCTTAAAGAAGCACCTGCACTTTATTTGTATGTCTCTTCTTTTATTACGGAACTCAGAATAGTGCAATACTTTGTTCGAGAGCTTTGCAAATTTATTGAACCCCCAAAGCTTATTGTTGAATGTTCCTTTCAGATCTGTGCTTTCCAATTGAATGACATGGTTTTAATTGTATTTTATGATATGGGGTATTTTACGATTAGGACTGTTAAAATGCGGTATGGGTTTAAATGTAGTTTCAGCAAGTAATGTGATTTTATGGAGGAAATTAAGTTAAAACCGTATTTTAATGTCTGTTTTATCCTTTATCTGTACTTTTATGCCACAGAATCGTAGTGAAATAAAATGTACTGGCTGACTGAATTTAGAGGTTTTTCACTACCAGGGCATGCCCACATGTTCTATTTTTAAACACAATGCACCCTTCCTGTGAGCCTTTAGAGCCTACCTTAGGGGTGACTTACATCCCATTAGATCAAGAAAGTGATTATGCTACAACTCAGTAATAATGAATTAATGTCTCAAATATTTACGAATAACAATATCTTATTGTTCCTCAGCTGTCAGCACAGACATCTTTAAATTCCATATTAAAGGTTATGATGGGATACGTCTACGAAGCAATTCCATAGCATCAATATTCATTGACATCACTCACGTCGTGGGACGCCAGGCAGGTTCCCTCCTTCATAATGGGGTGTTCGAATAATAATCTATATCTACAGAGATGTGTGTATGTCGGGCTGATGGTGGACGGAAGAAACCACAACACAATCAGAGGGAGATGCCCCCCTTGACATTTAAATGTAATGCAGGTGACTCCGTTTTGTGTCCTATCCGAAAATTCTGTTCTGTGCAAATTGCTATTCAGAGGGGACCTAGATGGGGTCACGAGGCCCGCGGGTTCAGACCAGCTTTGATTCCAGCACATGTCAGAAGGGGAATTGCTTTTGTAAAGTGCGTTTTTCTTTTACCAGATGCATTGCACTGTAGGGGACTGCCACGCACACAGAGCTTTTTCAATGTGAAATAATTCATTTAAAGGAGGCCCGATACGCAGGCAAAGGTTTACACCTAATTATCGCTTATCAGACATTTTGGGAATAACATGCCGATTTTGGTGCTCACTGCTAAATGTGGCCTTTTTCACCTGTAGAATTCTGGCAGATTCCACCTGACAACATTTAATAGAGGGTGTGAACTCTCCCGCACCCAGTAATTGACAAATGTGATAAACTATGCACCACTTATAATTGCACTCACTGTGCAGACAGGTGTTTATGCAAGGATTGCAATATAATGTGGCAACTGCAAGCAGTCCCAGAATGAAAACCACTATCTAAAAATAACACTGGTGGCATTAAAGTCCTCGTCTCTCTGCCGGTCATTCTTTCATTTTGCCATATGAGCTTAGTTTTTAAAGTGTCTGAAACCATGTTTAGATATCTGTGTATTAAATGTTGGAGCCTCTTGGCAGCATTAACTCCCCCAAAAATTACACACAAACAAGAAAAAAATCAAGAAAGCTTGGAAAGCCACTGGTCAGCAAGTGAAGGGAGCGATATAAAGACGTGGAGTAGGTTTGGAGGGAAGTGGAAGAGAAGCATGGCAGGTAGGTAGGCACTGGGCTGGGAAGAGGGACACAGATTGGGAGCATGTAGGGATGGAAAAAGGACAAAGAGATAGGCAAGTGGACAGTAGAGGGTAGTGTCCAGCACGCCATATTAGAGTTGCAGCAACAAATTGGCTGTGACCTGCATTTCTGTGGCTACATTGTGCCGAACCCAGATTGAGTAAAACTAGATGGTGTCAGAAAGTCAGCTGTGAGGAGCCATATATTGATAGTTGTAGTTGTAATGGAGCAAGATCAAGGGTGAGTGATAGAGTTTTTGATTTGAGAACTGATAAGTCGACTGTCATTTCATTAGTAACCCCTATGTGCTGAGGCCTGCAGAGGTAAAGGAAACCTGCATAATACAAATATCCAAACAATAAGAAAATCCTACATACCTAGGCCAATGTCGTCCCTGGTTCATAAATAGTAATACAGTACGTTAGAGTGACCTATTTAATGAAGTTTATTTTACAAATGCTGTATAACACAAGTGAGGCAGGCTAAAATGCGTCTCAGCTGCAGACCACTGTTGCACTGTGTTGCAATGCAATAAGATAGATGTTTGCCTCCACTTCTCTCTTGAGTCAGATGCTCAGAGTAAAAGCTACCATTGCTTTTTATAACATATTTTCTGAAGCCTTGTACACGTAAAAACAATGTTTTGTAGGCCACTTGTCTCCACTATTGCTTGCGTTCAGATGCCCCAGGACTGGAGATTTGTATTATGCAGGTTTCTTTTGCCATCCCCTCCACCCCTTTAAAATAAAAAATGGCCCTGGGGGATGGGGTCACCAGGGCCTGATGAGGATCAGGGAGGCGGGCCACACAGCCCCCTCCCCTTTTACAAAAGATGTGGCCCAGGGGGATGAGGTCCCCAGGGCCTAAAACAGCTCGGAGAGGTGGGCCACGTGGCCCCTCTCCCCTTTTATTTATATTTCGGCCCCAGAGGATGGGGACCCCGGGTTCTAATTAGGCTCAGGGAAGGGGACCACCCTCTCCTTTTATTAATTAATTGGCCCCCGGTGATAGGGTCCCCGGGGCCTAATAAGGCTCAGCACAAAGAGGGCCGTTTGGCCGCATGGCCCTCTCTCCATTTTTATTAGGTTTCGCCTGCACATCGCTTAGTGAAATCTATTGTATTTAATAAAAATCTTAAAAGGGACTTACATCCCGCCCTTGCTTTTCACTGGTTCGTGTGCTTGCCACTTACTTTTCCAACGTTTCTATTGGCTGTAGCATACTGTTTCCTGTTGCTCCTCATGTGTTTCTCTTATCAGTGTCCCGTTGCTCAATTACTGTTTCCTGACGTTTTTGGAACTTTTTTTATGTTTTGCCTGCACAGCGCTTGCACTGTGCTTGTTTACATACTCTCCCTGTGGCTGCATGCATTTCAAGCATGCTTGTTTTAATTTATGCCCACACTCCATACAAGTGCATGGGCTCTGCAACAGTGCCCACAAAAGGCAGGCTCCCTCCCGAGGCCCTACTGCCCAGATGCTGCCATTCCGTGCCCTCATCAGCTAATCTCTCTAAGGATCCTATCCAAACTAGTTAATCTTCCTTCCGCGCCCGACCCCCAAAACTAATGCAATCTGTAAATTCACTCATGAACCCCCTGAGCTAATTCGTCTGAGGCACTGTCCATGTCACGTGATAAACGAAAGCAACGTTGTTGTCAAGGACGGGCTCACGTGACAAAGCGGTAGAAGGAATAATGGAAAATGGAGCAGTCACATTGGAAGGTTTTTTCTACAGGAAACAAGTGTAGAGTAATACCATGATTCTCAGATATTGCTACCTTGAGCAAAAATGCAGAAAAGTTTTTCAAAAGCACGTTTAGCTTGTTATACCCACAGTGCAAACAAATATGCATTTATATATAAAACATGAGGTAAAACTGCAGCATCTTTAATGCTTCACATTTTGCACTATTGTGCCTAAGTAATAAAAAAAATTAATAGAGTTGAATTTTCCTGGATACATTTCTTTGGCTTAAGTCATGCAAATACCGCTCGAAAATGGGTGACGTAATCCAAGAATCAAGATGAGGGCAAATGAGTTCTCTATTTAACTTCGATGTTGCCAAGGTGACGGCTGGACACAGCGGTACAGCACCGGACGGACTGAAGAGTTTTACCATAATGTTGTTACTTCGCTTGGCAACAGGTGTTATGTGATGCACATGTCTGAACATTAAGTTGTACACTTAGAACAATCATACAACCCTTTGAAGTGTGCACCGATTCACCACTGGCAAGGAAATTTTACTTCAGAATAAATTCCTCACAGGCGTGGGTAATGCAAGGCCCAGTTTGCTCAAAGGGCAGAATGTGCAATTTACATATCTGGGTCACACCATCTCGCTGAGTCATAGCTTTGTCCTTAAACACTTGTGTCAGTTATCAGCCACACAACAGTATTTACTTTCTGTGTGGTGAAACACCAGTATTGGCAAATCTGCCTTAATCACACAGAGAGGGTAAACATCAGAAGACATCTCCTCTAGTGTTTGCAGAGCTGTTTACCGCGTATATTCTTTTATGTTGCTATGATCCCATGGTTGCTTGTTCCTTTAAGTGCACTCCCAGTGTCCCTCTATATGCATCCCGCCACTACTATATTCATGCTTCCAACCCTTGAGCTGATCAGCTGGTCTTCTAGAAGTGGTGACCTAGGGGCAGATAGCCTGTTCACTACTCCTGGTGCATATTACAAGTATCTAATTTAGCGCTATCCCACATGCAAATAATGTTGTTTAATTCTACATTTTATCTCCTTTGATTGCATGCTATCTCAAAAAGCCTCCTCCCACTATACTTCTAAACACCTACATGAAAAGTTAATCTCGACCTAAAACTTTAGATTATTTCCTCTGGTTTCTTTCTTTTGAATGACCTCTCATTACCTTCCATCATCTGCATGCCTAGAGGGCCCAACTGGATGTATCCTTGAGATTTGTGTAGTAGGTAAGGAGCAGAGTTGAGGTGTTTGAATCTTCTGAGGCACGCTTTTTTCATCACTTACCAGCGAGGTATGCACTCAATTACAGATGTGCATACATAAAATAGACTTCTGGTATCTACGCGGTGCATAGCCTTCAGAGTGGCACAAGTGAAGCCAGATATTGACTAGAGCATCGCTGTTGTCTATTTTGTTTTAATTTTTTATCAGAAGAGAGGGTTCCAATAGCACTGTGATTTCAAGTTCAGCCAAGTTTCACTTTGGGTATACAGAACAATGAGGCACATTAAATGAACCATGAGCTCCAGAAGCAGAAGCTGCACGTATCTTTTATGAACTTGGTCGCTGTCTCTGATTGTGTTACTCTGTACATGCTGCTCCCTATTACTTGTATATTTATCAGGTGGGTGATATCTTTGAATCGATTTACCTTGCTTGCTTAAGGTTTTGCCTGCACAGCGCTTGCTTGCGCTGTGCTTGTTTGGTTTCTCTTCTGCCCTTTACCTAATCTCCCCGTGGCTGCACCCATTTCGAGCGTGCTTGTCTGCTGCATGTTTTTTCTATGTCCTCTGCCCTTTACCTAATCTCTCCTCTTTATATTACTACCAGTTACTGCACAATATATTAATTTTCTCAATAAACAAGTCATAACACTTTTACGCAGTTTCAGTAACCTATATAGCACAATAGTTCACCAGGCTAAAGCTTACAACAAAAATATTATTAATCACATAGGCAAAACCTATTGCATTTACCAATGCTTGTCATATTTGGCCCTGGGGATGTGGTCCAAAACTGTGGGGCGCAGGGTTGGCTGCCGGGGAGGGGGAGGGGGGGCTGCTCATACTCTTCCATTTACTATTCTATGTTGGACACTAGGTGATATCAGGGTTTTTATTTGTTATCATTTTAATTTATATGAAGAGAACTGCGTGAATTTACCTGTGCCCACTTAGGCTTGAATTTGAATTTGAGGTGTAATACTGCATATTTTTGTGCTAGATTGTAGCCATGTTGAGGCATTAACTATAGGCCCTCTTGGGCAAGATCATTAGGAGGATATGCACCACTTGAGTTTTTATTGATTTCCTTTGACATGTCATTGTGTTGAATATTACATATTCGTATACATATTTTGACTTTGCTCATTTAATTGATTTATTGTTAATACATGTTACACACGTCTTGCATATGCTATTACCACGTGGGAGAAATACTAAGGCATGCCCCTCATTCCGTTTACTGTGTTTGCATTTTTATGTTGTGAATATTTTCCTATATTTTTGTGATGAAGTGGTAACTTTTCAACATAGCACTCAATGTGCATTTGCGTGTCAGTCTTTTTTCCATTATCACTGTGCACTTTAATGGGCGGGCTGTTTTCACTGGAACCTGTATGTGTGAACAAGGCCTGCGGGACAAAACCGTTGCTGATTTGAATTAATTTCAATAAATCAAGTATCTTCGCAGTCCTGAGTGCACATTTATTACGTGTGACAAGATTGTGATGCTGAAGGATTAGTCAGCCAGGTACCGTGTGGCCTGTCCCACTCGACATCCCCGTAGGGCATAGGAGTTAAAGCGGACTTCATCGATATATATATATATACACATACATATACATATATAAATAATAAACCAATTTAAGCAATGCTGAATATTTACAAGAGTAAGTGTATGTCAGCGTGCATTCATGGTGCTGGCCACTGGGGGCATAATAGCGTTGAAACTTTACAATGCATAGAGAATCAATTCACACATAGACTTTTATCAGTCCCGGAAAGCACTCCCTCTCTAATTTGTCATGAAGAACTTGGCATGCTGTTTCTGAAAGATGTGATAGGGCTAGCACCCCTATTACTCTGGATGAAAATTTGGTCCTCAGAAGAGGCTGGATAAACAAGATCTTGTATCTCCAACTACCTGCTATTAGATGGGACAGATCAAATACCATGGCTCAAGTACGTGAAGGTTTCTTTTGCGTGCTTGGGTCTGTCCGATTTTTATAATTCCCCTTTTTTAATTGGCCCAAATTGTAAGCCACGTGTTAAAAAAACATACCTTGAGCACTGCATAATTAACACCTAAGATGCGGCTCAAAAGATGCGAAGTATTGTAAATTATGCTCAAGTAACAACAACCTCTGGCCTAGAGCCTTACCTGGGATGGATTATATCCCCTACTTATCATTACTGGCTTTCCCTTTTAGACTAAGCACTTTGCACTTTAAATTTGTCTCTCCGGCAACAGGCGCCTGGCCTCAAGACCTACCCTCCTTTGTTTCTTGGCACCCCTTTTACGGATGGCCAATGTGAGATTGTACAAGGAAGGGCTACTGTTTTTGCAGGCACTAGGCTAATTTGAAGTTTGCTGTGAAGTACTCACTTTTATAAAATCAGTATTTCACATTAGGAGGTGTCATGAACCTTAAAAAATGCTGTTTCTGTATGGATCTGTTATCGGCAACGCTTTTTAATCTCATGAAATGTTGTGAATTGTATTGAATATCCTTGATTTACCTAGCTCAGTGATATGTGTTTTTATTTACCATATTTTTTTTATAAATATGTGATTTTTTTTTTGTGGGCTTTGTGGTCGAATAAAGTTTATCTCGACTGTGTGTATATATATATTCACTGAAAAAACCATAGGTTTTAGGGACAGTTATAGTTAGTTGGACATTTTACTCGTACAAAACCCGTGAAATTCCCCGTTATAGTTAGTTCAGCTAACTATAACTCGCGCCCGCAATGCACTGCTGATGACGTCACATATTACATCACTCATGACATGGTCAGTGACATCACTGATGACATCACTGATGACATCTCAAATGACATCACTGATGACATCATCCAGTGACTGTGTGTTTCTGTAAAGTTTAAATATTTTTAATATATATAGGAAAAGACGTATTGAAGAATGAGTGGGTGTGTAAGTGTCTGTATGGATGATTTAGTAGGTGCGTGACTGACACTATAAGTGAGTGATTTAACGTATCTTACTGAATGCATGGGTTAGTGACTAAACTGGGTGAATGTCTGTATCCGTCTGTCTGTTGCTGTGTAAGTGGCTGCATGGGTTTGTGAATAGCTACATGAGTGTCTATAAGAGTTATTGATTTGTTGTCTGAGTATCTGTATGGGTGCCTGAGTGTTTGTGTGGATGGGGTGTGTGCGACTGTGCATAGATGTGTGAGTGGGTGATTCACTGGGTGGATGGTTTCAAGAGTGCATCTGTGATAGACTGTATGGGTGGGTAAGTGTGTGTAAGACTGTGTTAGTGAGTGAATGTATGTCCCAGTGGTACATGTGTGAGTAACTACATATGTGAAAGGCAGTATATATGTGTGTTGGAGTATATAAATAGCTATAAGCGAGAGTGAGTGATTGTGATAGTGGCTGTATGGATGAGTGTGTGCTTGTATCAGTGATTATATAAGAGCGTAACAATGTGCTAGTATTTGTATGATTAAGTGAGCTGGTGTGTGTATAACTGTATAGGTGAGTAAATGGCAGTGTGTTTAATTATTTGCATGACTGACTAGGTGTGTGAGTACCTCTATGGATGAGTGGCGGTGTTTGAGTGTATATATAGGAGTAAGAGTGCATATGATAGTCCTGTACTGAGTGACCATAAGTATGAGTGACTGTACGGGTGAGTGAGTGGATGTGTGTGTGTAGACCTAAGAATCAGTGAGTGGGTATGTAGTTATTGGTGTTGGAGTGTCTATGGTTTTGCGAATGGCAGTCTGTAATTTAGATTGGGTGTATCAAAGGTTATATTAGGGTGTGAAGAGCTGCATCAGATTATCACGTGGATGATGTCATCAGTGATGTCATTTGAGATGTCATCAGTGATGTCATCAGTGATGTCACTGACCATGTCATGAGTGATGTAATATGTGACGTCATCAGCAGTGCATTGCGGGCGCGAGTTATAGTTAGCTGAACTAACTATAACGGGGAATTTCACGGGTTTTGTACGAGTAAAATGTCCAACTAACTATAACTGTCCCTAAAACCTATGGTTTTTTCAGTGAATTTCAAAGGTTTTTTAAATGCTAATTTCTAACTATAACATATCTGAAACCTATGGTTTTTTCAGTGAATTTCAAAGGTTTTTAAATGCTAATTCCTAACTATAACATGTCTGAAACCTACGGTTTTTTCAGTGAATTTCAAAGGTTTTGTAAATGACAATTTTTAAATGTATTAATTGTTATATTAATTTTTTTCATACTGATTTACTACATTTTTAGAAACAATTTTTTTACATATTTTATTTTTTAAATTACATTGTAATTACATTATACATTACATTACAAAAAATACTTTCTCAGAATGAATTACTTTAGTTTAAATACTTTGCACATAGGCAATAGACTTTTAAGTACAGTAGTTACAGTTGTTGCAATGGGCAACACATTTTCAAACACAATGCAACATTCAGCTCAATGTGAATTTCTAGTTAAATGCAATTAGTTACTTTATGGATTACTTTTCTAACCACAGGACTGGATCCTAGATTCAGTCCTGGTACATCTCCTGTAAACAGTTGAGTAAAAGCGTTTTGGTTACAGTCGTGATTTTTAAGGAATATTATTGTATTTTAAAAGTTGACACTTAGAAACTTTTTCTCATAGAATCACCAATGTTATCCTATGGAAGGAAATTCACTTAGCAGGTAAAAACTGTTATCGTTACTTTTTCTTACTCAGTGTTGGATCCTGGATCCAGCACTGGTGCATCTCCTGTAAACAGTTGAAAGAATGCGTTTAAGTCATACAGGCGATTTTTAAGGAATATTTGTAGTTTGTGAAAATCGACACTTTGAAACTTTTCTGCTGAAAACCAGACAATGGATTCCTATGGAAGAAAATATAAGTTACTGGTAAGTACGGTTAAAATTACTTTTCAGGGTCAGTGCTGGGCTAAAAGATGCAGCACTGGGTTCTCTCCTGATAACAGGTGAGTAAATTGGAATTCGTACTTTGGTTGATTTTAGAGGAATATTATAAAGTTCCAAAACTCCACACTTAGAAGAATTTCCAAGTGAAACCAGTCAATGTTAGCCTATGAAGGAAATTCAAGTTACCGGTAAGTACGGTTAAAATTACTTTTCAGGACCAGTACTGGGCTGAAAGATGCAGCACTGAGGTCTCTCCTGATAACAGGTGAGTAAATCAGAATTCGGATTTCGGCTGATTTTAGAGGAATATTTGTATGTTTCAAAAATCAACACTTAGAAACTTTTTCAGCAAAAAGCAGGCAATGATATCCTATGGAAGGAAATTCAAGTTACTGGTAAGTACGGTTAAAATTACTTTTGAGGATCAGTACTGGGCTGAAAGATGCAGCACTGAGGTCTCTCCTGATAACAGGTGAGTAAATCGGAATTCGTATTTCGGCTGATTTTAGAGGAATATTTTAAAGTTCCAAAACTCCACACTTAGAAGAATTTCCAAGTGAAACCAGTCAATGTTAGCCTATGGAAGGAAATTCAAGTTACTGGTAAGTACGGTTAAAATTACTTTTCAGGACCAGTACTGGGCTGAAAGATGCAGCACTGAGGTCTCTCCTGATAACAGGTGAGTAAATCAGAATTCGGATTTCGGCTGATTTTAGAGGAATATTTGTATGTTTCAAAAATCAACACTTAGAAACTTTTTCAGCAAAAAGCAGGCAATGATATCCTATGGAAGGAAATTTAAGTTACTGGTAAGTACGGTTAAAATTACTTTTCAGGATTAGTACTGGGCTGAAAGATGCAGCACTGAGGTCTCTCCTGATAACAGGTGAGTAAATCGGAATTCGTATTTCGGCTGATTTTAGAGGAATATTTTAAAGTTCCAAAACTCCACACTTAGAAGAATTTCCAAGTGAAACCAGTCAATGTTAGCCTATGGAAGGAAATTCAAGTTACTGGTAAGTACGGTTAAAATTACTTTTCAGGACCAGTACTGGGCTGAAAGATACAGCACTGAGGTCTCTCCTTATAACAGGTGAGTAAATCGGAATTCGTATTTCGGCTGATTTTAGAGGAATATTTGTAGGTTTAAAAAATCAACACTTAGAAACTTTTTCAGCAAAAAGCAGCAATGATATCCTATGGAAGGAAATTCAAGTTACTGGTAAGTACGGTTAAAATTACTTTTCAGGACCAGTACTGGACTGAAAGATACAGCACTGAGGTCTCTCCTTATAACAGGTGAGTAAATCGAATTCGTATTTCGGATGATTTTAGAAGAATATTTGCACAATGGTGAAGGGAGGGGCGGGGCCTGAGGTGACATCTGTGCAAACGTGCCCCGTTGCGCGTTTTAAGTTGGGGGATTAAGTCCCTTGAATCCTGAGGGTCCCTAGGGGCCAACTAGCCCACCAGGAACCTCCAATATGCGCCAGGGGCTGCGTTGCAGAGACGTGTAGAGAGGCCACACCCCTTTTACACCTCTCTGCAACGCAGCTCTGTGGCGCTTTCTGGATGTACCTGTTGGGCTAGTTGGCCCCCAGGGAACCTCAGGATTGAAGGGATTTAATCCCCAACTTAAAACGCGCCACGCGGCGCGTTTGCACAGATGTCACCTGAAGCCCCGCCCCTCCCTTCACCACTGTGCAAACGCGCCCGTGGCGCGTTTTAAGTCGGGGATTAACTCCCTTGAATCCTGAGGGTCCCTAGGGGCCAACTAGCCCAACAGGTATATCCAAAAAGCGCCACAGAGCTGCGTTGCAGAGAGGTGTAAAAGGGGCGTGGCGCTGTACACCTCTCTGCAACGCAGCCCCTGGCGCATACTGGAGGTTCCTGGTGGGCTAGTTGGCCCCAGGGACCCCCAGTATTCAAGGGGAATTCGTTCCCCTCTGCAAACGCGCCAGGGGCGCGTTTGCAGAGTGGTGAAGGAAGGGGCGGGGCCTGCGGGCCCGATCGTTTTTTTTTTTTTTGGTCCCCTGAAGGGGGCTGTGTGGCCCCTTCCTTTTTCCTGTTTTTGGGCCCTGGGGACCCCATCCCCCAGGGCCTTACCCCTTTTTTAAATTAAATTTAAAAAAAAAACGGGAAGGGGCCGCGTGGCCCCCTTCCCTGGGCCTGTATTGGCCCCGGGGACCCCATCCCACGGGGCATGGCCTCGATTTTTTTTTTCTTTGGAGGGGGCTGCGTGGCTCCCCTCCTCAGGCCATTTAAGGCCCCGGGGACCCCATCCCCCGGGGCCGGCCTTTCCGTTTTTTTAAAATTTATTTTTAATTTTTGGGGAGGGGGGCCACGTGGCCCCCTCCCGAGCCACTACTTGCCCCGGGGACCCCATCCCCCGGGGCTGGCCCTCTCCGTTGGGGACTGTGGGGGGTCCCCAATCCCCCACAGTCCCGCCGGCTCCCCGCGTCCCTTGGGCGCCGGCATTGCTTTCCACATGGGGAGCTGCTAAGATGCAGCTCCCCATGTGGAAAGCAATGTGCTTTGGATATTGGAAGAGAGAGCAGGTTTCCCTGCTCTCTCTTCCAATATCCAAAGCAGTTTGCTATGGCAGGACGGGAGCCGCGAGGCTCCCGTCCTGCCATAGCAAACTACAGTGTCCCGGGGGTAGGCACCCGGGACACTGCAGGAGCCGGCCCTGGGGGTGGCGGTCCCCAGGGCCATCAAGGGCTCCAGGAGGGGGCCGCGCGGCCCCCTCCCTTAAATTGCACAGCCCCGGGAGGTGGTGGTCCCGGGCGTGTGAGGGGCTGGAGCCCCCCACACCTTATTCAAATTTAAAAAGAAGCCCCGGGAGGTGGCAGTCCCGGGGCTGCGGGAGGGCAGAAGAGCCCTCCCGCACTATTTTTGCAATAAAGCCCGGGGGGTGGCGGTCCTCGGGGCTTGGGGGCCCTTTGAGGCCCCCACACATAAAATTAACCCCCCACCATGCCCCGGGACTTGGGCCACCCGGGGCAAAATACAATCGAGCGCGGAGACCGCGCTTCGATTTTTTTCTGCAGGATTCGCGCACCCTGAGCGCATCCTGCCGATTTAAAAAAAATATTATTTTTTTTTGCCCAGGGGGTCCTTGTGGGACCCCCTGAGCAAACCTAGGGGGTCAGGGTGTTTCTACCCTGCCCCTTTTGTGCGCTTTGCGCACTTGTTTCTGTCCCTCGGTTCTACCGAGGGACAAAATGGCTGCCAACATTTCCTGAATCGGAATGTTGACAGCCAGCTGACAGCCAATTAACATGCAGCTCGTGAACGGGAGGGTACGCGGACCCTACTCGGCCATAGATATCACTATCTTTTACTTTTGATTTTCTCCGCAACTACTGAGCGGATTTACACCATTTAACAAAAGGGTTCTTTCTGAACCAAGAAATAACTCTTTGCCAAATTTGGTGTAATTCCGTTCAGCAGTCTGGCTGTAGCCGTGTCTAAAGTTTCCTATGGAAAATTGCATGGGAAAACGCGTTTTGGGACCCCCTTTTTCTCGGCCCCCGCCTGGCAGATCCCCGAGACTTTCAGGGTAGGAGCGGACCGGAGCGGGCCATAAAGTTTGAAAATTTTGCGAAGATACGTCAACCGGCAAGAGAGTTATTTCAAATAGAATGTCGCGGATTTCCTATGGATAATAGGTTGTAACTATAACTATCTACTGGCGACCGCCAGTAGATAATATATATATATTATAATATATATATATTATCTACTGGCGGTCGCCAGTAGATAGTTATAGTTACAACCTATTATCCATAGGAAATCCGCGACATTCTATTTGAAATAACTCTCTTGCCGGTTGACGTATCTTCGCAAAATTTTCAAACTTTGTGGGCGCTCCGGTCCGCTCCTACCCTGAAAGTCTCGGGGGATTCGTCAAGCGGGGCCGAGAAAAAGGGGGTCCCAAAACGCGTTTTCCCATGCAATTTTCCATAGGAAACTTTAGACACGGCTACAGCTCGAACTGCTGAATGGAATTACACCAAATTTGGCAAAGAGGTAGTTCTTGGTTCAGAAAGAACCCTTTTGTTAAATGGTGTAAATCCGTTCAGTAGTTGCTGAGAAAATCAAAAGTAAAAAGATAGATATATCTGGGCGGAGCCTAACCACACATGTCATCGTGAGATCTGATTGGCTGTCAGCACTTCATCCTGGAATTGCTGGCAGCCATCTTGGGACCAATATAAATGATAGTACTCCATTGAAATGCATTGTAGTGAATCAAAGATTTTGAGGGTTACCAAAAGGAGAACTATAAAGGGTGATAACAGACTCTAGTTACATTAGAATTCATTTGTTGATGGTACCATACTAATTTCAGGAATTGTGGTGTGTTCTAAGGTGATTTTACCCTGTGAAAAACCTTCTGCTGGGATATCATGAATCATGTTTGAGAGAAAACTATTTTCACATGCTTGTCCCATAGAGTTTTGGAAGGTGCTCCAGAAGGTAAAATGAGAGCATATTTTCTGTAAATTCACATTATCTTTCTCAGTCATGTGAGAATGAAGTCTGACATTCTCAGTAAAACATGTACATCCAACAAGGGGAGAGACTGTCAGTTGATTTCTTTGTGTTCTACTGCAGCTTCCCAGAGTGTTCTAAAGAACAACTAGAGTGCTAACAGCCTTACTTATGACAAAAGTATGGCACACCTGAAGCCATCTTGATTGGAATAAACTGGTAACACTTAAAACATTTAATTTAAAAAGGAACAAAATGATGGGGTTCATTTTGTCATAGAAATTATGGTTAGTGCTATAGAAAGAAAAATTAGGACATGTTTCAAGTGAGATCTCAAATATCTTCCTGTTATATTTCAACAGGAGCAGCCTGTCAGTTGATGCCTTTGTGTTCTACTGCAGCTTCCCAGAGTGTTCTAAAGAACAACTAGAGTGCTAACAGCCTTACTTATGACAACAGTATGGCACACCTGAAGCCATCTTGATTGGAATAAACTGGTAACACTTAAAACATTTAATTTAAAAAGGAACAAAATGATGGGGTTCATTTTGTCATAGAAATTATGGGTAGTGCTGTAGAAAGAAAAATTAGGACATGTTTCAAGTGTGATCTCAAATATCTTCCTGTTATATTTCAACAGGAGCAGCCTGCCAGTTCATGCCTTTGTGTTCTACAGCAGCTTCCCAGAGAGTTCTAAAGAACAACTAGAGCGCTAACAGCCTTACTTATGACAAAAGTATGGCACACCTGAAGCCATCTTGATTGGAATAAACCGTTAATACTTAAAACATTTAATTTAAAAAGGAACAAAATGAGGGGTTCTTTTTGAAATAGAAATTATGGTTAGTGCTGCAGAAAGAAAAATGAGGGCATGTTTTAAGTGAGATCTCAAATCCTCTTCTACTTCATTAGAAAATTCTGACATGCAGACTGAAACAATCACTTTCAATACCAGCAGCAGACTTCCAGTTAACTCCCTAGTGAGCAGTAGCTTTACTACAGTGATCTAATGAGCAACTAGAGTGCTAACATTCTGAATTTATGGCAAATGTGAGACACATCTGAATGCCTTCTTGATGGAATCAAAGTAAAAAACTGAAAGCATTTCCTACTGAGGAGACTGCAGTAAATGAGGAAATTAGGAAACTTCATAACAAAGGTCTTCCAAGATGGCCACCAGAGAAAAAGAGCCCAAATGTAGCACAAATATTACCCAGATGTAGCCCACATATAGCCCAATGACAAAAGTGTGCAAAACACTTTTTATTTTTAGTTTTTTGCAGTTTTATGTAGTGCAGACTGGTCAGGTATTGGAGTGTTGCATCTTAAAACATGACCTCCTACACTACAAAAACACCACTGCACTACCCTAAACGCTAAAACACTACCCCAGCACGACCCCCTACACTACACAAGCACCACTGCACTATCCTAAACACTAAAACACTACCCCCAGCATGACCCCCTACACTACACAAACACCACTGCACTACCCTAAACCCTAAAACACTACCCCCAGCACGACCCCCTACACTACCCAAACACCACTGCACTAACCTAAATCCTAAAACACTACCCCCAGCACGACCCCCTACATTACCCAAACATCACTGCACTACCCTAAAACATGACCCACTACACTACACAAACACCACTGCACTACCCTAAACCCTAAAACACTACCCCCAACACGACCCCTACACTACACAAGCACCACTGCACTACCCTAAACCCTAAAACACTACCCCCAGCACGACCCCTACACTACACAAACACCACTGCACTACCCTAAACCCTAAAACACTACCCCCAGCACGATCTCCTACACTAACCAAACACCACTGCACTAACCTAAATCCTAAAACAATACCCCCAGCACGACCCCCTACACTACCCAAACACCACTGCACTAACCTAAAACATGACCCCCTACACTGCACAAACACCACTGCACTACCCTAAACCCTAAAACACTACCCCCAGCACGACCCCTACACTACACAAGCACCAATGCACTACCCTAAACCCTAAAACACTACCCCCAGCACAACCCCCTACACTGCCCGAACACCACTGCACTGCCCTAAACCTTGAAACACCAGCCCCTGCACGACCCCCTACACTGTTCGAACACCACTGCAGTGCCCTAAACCCTGAAACACCACCCCCAGCACGACCCCCTACACTGCCCGAACACCACTGCACTGCCCTAAACCCTGAAACATCACCCCCAGCAAGACCCCCTACACTGCCCGAACACCACTGCCCTAAACCCTGAAACACCACCCCAGCACGACCCCCTACACTGCCCGAGCACCACTGCACTGCCCTAAACCCTGAAACACCAGCCCCAGCACGACCCCCTACAATGCACGAACACCACTGCACTGCCCTAAACCCTGAAACACCAGCCCCAGCACGACCACCTACACTGCCCGAACACCACTGCACTGCCCTAAACCCTGAAACACCAGCCCCAGCACGACCCCTACACTGCCCGAACACCACTGCACTGCCCTAAACCATGAAACACCAGCCCTAGCACGACCCCCTACACTGCCCGAACACAACTGCACTGCCCTAAACCCTGAAACACCAGCCCCAGCACGACCCCCTACACTGCCCGAACACCACCGCACTGCCCTAAACCCTGAAACACCAGCCCCAGCACGACCCACTACACTGCCTGAACACCACTGCACTGCCCTAAACCCTGAAACACCACCCTGTGCACAACCCCCTACACTGCCTGAACACCCCTGCACTGCCCTAAACCCTGAAACACCACCCCCAGCACGACACCCTACACTGCCCGAACACCACTGCACTGCCCTAAACCCTGAAACACCACCCCCTGCACGACCCCCAACACTGCCCCAAACTACTGCACTGCCCTAAACCCTGAAACACCATCCCCAGCACGACCCCTACATTGCACGAACACCACTGCACTGCCCTAAACCCTGAAACACTACCCCCAGCAAGACCCCCTACACTGCCCAAACACCACTGCACTGCCCTAAACCCTGAAACTTCACCCCCAGCAAGACCCCCTACACTGCCTGAAAACCACTGCACTGCCCTAAACCCTGAAACACCAGCCCCAGCATGACCCCTACACTGCCCGAACACCACTGCACTGCCCTAAACCCTGAAACACCACCCCCAGCACAACACCCTACACTGCCCGAACACCACTGCACTGCCCTAAACCCTGAAACACCACCCCCTGCACGACCCCCTACATTGCCCAAAACTACTACACTGCCCTAAACCCTGAAACACCATCCCCAGCACGACCCCCTACATTGCACGAACACCACTGCACTGCCCTAAACCCTGAAACACTACCCCCAGCAAGACCCCCTACACTGCCCAAACACCACTGCACTGCCCTAAACCCTGAAACACCACCCCCAGCACGACGGCCTACACTGCCTGAAAACCACTGCACTGCCCTAAACCTTGAAACACCAGCCCCAGCATGACCCCTTACACTGCCCGAACACCACTGCACTGCCCTAAACCCTGAAACTCAACCCCCAGCACGACCCCCTACACTACCCGAACACCACTGCACTACCCTAAACCCTAAAATACTCCCCCAGCACGACCCCCTACACTACCCGAACACAACTGCACTGCCCTAAACCCTCAAACACTCCCCCAGCATGACCCCCTACACTACCCAAACACTACTGCACTGCCCTAAACCCTGAAACACTACCCCCGGATGACCCCCTTCACTACCCGAACACCACTGCCCTAAACCCTGAAACACCACCCCCAGCAAGACCCCCTACACTGCCCGAACACCACTGCACTGCCCTAAACCCTGAAACACCATCCCCAGCATGACCCCCTACACTGCCCGAACACCACTGCACTACCCTAAACCCTAAAACACGACCTCCTACACTACACAAACACCACTGCACTACCCTAAACCCTAAAACACTACCCCCAGCACGACCCCCTACACTACACAAACACCACTGCACTACCATAAACCCTAAAACACTACCCCCTACACTACACAAACACCACTGCACTACCCTAAACCCTAAAACAATACCCCCAGCAGTACCCCCTACACTACCCAAACACCACTGCACTACCCTAAATCCTAAAACACTACCCCCAGCAGTACCCCCTGCACTATCCAAACACCATTGCACTACCCTAAACCCTAAAACACTACCCCCAGCAGTACCCCCTACACTACCCAAACACCACTGCACTACCCTAAACCCTAAAACACTACCCCCAGCATGACCCCCTACACTACACAAACACCACTGCACTACCCTAAACCCTAAAACACTACCCCCAGCACGACCCCCTACACTATCTAAACACAACTGCACAATTTGTTACAGGCATTGCAACGCAGGCCTGTGGTGCTTACTGGAAGTACCTGGTGGGCTAGTTGGGCCCCAGGGACCCTCAGGATTCAAGGTGACCTAATCCCCCAACTTAAAACGCGCCACGGGGCGCGTTTGCACAGTGGTGAAAGGAGGGGCGGGGCCTCAGGTGACATGTGCGCAAACAAGTGTGGAGTTTTGGAACTTTAAAATATTCCTCTAAAATCAGCCGAAATACGAATTCCGATTTACTCACCTGTTATCAGGAGAGACCTCAGTGCTGCATCTTTCAGCCCAGTACTGATCCTCAAAAGTAATTTTAACCGTACTTACCGGTAACTTGAATTTCCTTCCATAGGATATCATTGCCTGCTTTTTGCTGAAAAAGTTTCTAAGTGTTGATTTTTGAAACATACAAATATTCCTCTAAAATCAGCCGAAATCCGAATTCTGATTTACTCACCTGTTATCAGGAGAGACCTCAGTGCTGCATCTTTCAGCCCAGTACTGGTCCTGAAAAGTAATTTTAACCGTACTTACCAGTAACTTGAATTTCCTTCCATAGGCTAACATTGACTGGTTTCACTTGGAAATTCTTCTAAGTGTGGAGTTTTGGAACTTTAAAATATTCCTCTAAAATCAACCGAAATACGAATTCCAATTTACTCACCTGTTATCAGGAGAGACCTCAGTGCTGCATCTTTCAGCCCAGTACTGATCCTTAAAAGTAATTTTAACCGTACTTACCAGTAACTTGAATTTCCTTCATAGGCTAACATTGACTGGTTTCACTTGGAAATTCTTCTAAGTGTGGAGTTTTGGAACTTTATAATATTCCTCTAAAATCAACCAAAGTACGAATTCCACTTTACTCACCTGTTATCAGGAGAGAACCCAGTGCTGCATCTTTTAGCCCAGCACTGACCCTGAAAAGTAATTTTAACCGTACTTACCAGTAACTTATATTTTCTTCCATAGGAATCCATTGTCTGGTTTTCAGCAGAAAACTTTGTGTCGATTTTCACAAACTACAAATATTCCTTAAAAATCGCCTGTATGACAAACGCATTCTTTCAACTGTTTACAGGAGATGCACCAGTGCTGGATCCAGGATCCAACACTGAGTAAGAAAAAGTAACGATAACAGTTTTTACCTGCTAAGTGAATTTCCTTCCATAGGATAACATTGGTGATTCTATGAGAAAAAGTTTCTAAGTGTCAACTTTTAAAATACAATAATATTCCTTAAAAATCACTACTGTAACCAAAACGCTTTTACTCAACTGTTTACAGGAGATGTCCCAGGACTGAATCTAGGATCCAGTCCTGTGGTTAGAAAAGTAATCCATAAAGTAACTAATTGCATTTAACTAGAAATTCACATTGAGCTGAATGTTGCATTGTGTTTGAAAATGTGTTGCCCATTGCAACAACTGTAACTACTGTACTTAAAAGTCTATTGCCTATGTGCAAAGTATTTAAACTAAAGTAATTCATTCTGAGAAAGTATTTTTTGTAATGTAATGTATAATGTAATTACAATGTAATTTAAAAAATAAAATATGTAAAAAAAAATGTTTCTAAAAAATTTGGAAATCAGTATGAAAAAAATGTATATAACAATTAATACATTTAAAAATTGTCATTTACAAAACCTTTGAAATTCACTGAAAAAACTGTAGGTTTCAGACATGTTATAGTTACAAATTAGCATTTAAAAAACCTTTGAAATTCACTGAAAAAACCATAGGTTTCAGGGACGTTATAGTTACAAATTAGCATTTAAAAAACCTTTGAAATTCACTGAAAAAACCATAGGTTTTAGGGACAGTTATAGTTAGTTGGACATTGCACTCGTACAAAACCCGTAAAATTCCCCGTTATAGTTAGTTCAGCTAACTATAACTCGCGCCTCACAATGCACTGCTGATGACGTCACATATTACATCACTCATGACATGGTCAGTGACATCACTGATGACATCACTGATGACATCTCAAATGACATCACTGATGACATCATCCATGTGATAATTTCATGCATCTTCTCACACCCTAATATAACTTTTGATACACCCACTCTAAATTACAGACTGCCATTCTCAAAACCATAGACACTCCAACACCAAAAACTACATACCCACTCACTGATTCTTAGGTCTACACACACATCCACTCACTCACCCGTACAGTCACTCATACTTAGTCACTCAGTACAGGACTATCATATGCACTCATACACCTATATAAACACTCACACACCGCCACTCATCCATAGAGGTACTCACACACCTAGTCAGTCATGCAAAAAACTTAATCAATCACCCATTTACTCACCTATACAGTTATACACACACCAGCTCACTTACTCATACAAATACTAGCACATTCTTACGCTCTTATACAATCACTGATACAAGTACACACTCATCCATACAGCCACTCTCACAATCACACACTCTCACTTATAGCCATTTATATACTCCAACACACATATATACTGCCTTTCACATATGTAGTTACTCACACATGTACCACTGAGATATACATTCAATCACTAACACACCCATACACACACTCAGCCACCCATACAGTCCATCACAGATGCACTCTTGAAACCATGCACCCAGTGAATCACCAACTCACACATCTATGCACAGCCACACACACCCCACCCACACAAACACTGAGGCACCCATACAGATACTCAGACAACCAATCAATAACCCATGTAGACACTCATGTAGCTATTCAGAAAGCCATGCAGCCGCTTACAAACCAACAGACAGACGGATACAGACATTCACACAGTTTAGTCACTAACCCATGCATTCAGTAAGATACATTTAATCACTCACTTGTAGAGTCAGTCACTCACGTACTAAATCATCCATTCAGACACTTATACACCCACTCATTCTTCAATATGCCTTTCCCTATATATATTAAACATATTCAAACTTTACAGAAACACACAGTCACTGGATGATGTCATGAGTGATGTCATCAGTGATGTCATTTGAGATGTCATCAGTGATGTCATCAGTGATGTCACTGACCATGTCATGAGTGATGTAATATGTGACGTCATCAGCAGTGCATTGCGGGCGCGAGTTATAGTTAGCTGAACTAACTATAACGGGGAATTTTACGGGTTTTGTACGAGTGCAATGTCCAACTAACTATAACTGTCCCTAAAACCTATGGTTTTTTCAGTGAATATATATATATATATATATATATTGATAGCAAGATAGAGCCGTCCGACACAATGCTTTAAAATTAATATTTACCGGAAATGCAGTACACATAGTATATTCTAAATGTGATTATATCCTCATCAAACATTCATGAGTCAGGTTTTGTTGGCGCCTGCATAGACATTAAATATTGTACGGCACTCACTCATTATTTTACTGGCTCTGTTCATTATTATTTTTCCCTTCTTGGTTTTCAGTTTTTTTAAATTTCTTACGCACTTTGCTTTCTTCATTAGGATCTATAGGGAGTGTAAGCAGAAGCTTATGTTCATTGGAGAAATACGCAGGCTGCAGAACCACCCCATATAAGCAGTTCTACATGCACCCGGTGTACACTTAAGTTGCAATTTTCAACGAACTGGGTTTTCTTCGTTCGCTGCAATTAAATGCTGAAAATAACATAGATGCACCACAATAAACATTAGACTGAGATAAAGTGAGTTATTAATAAAATAATCGTACATTTGCCTGCGAAATATAATCTTCTAACACTTGGGCATATTGTAAAGGGAACACTAGAGAAAGTGAGAAGTGGGCTAGCCGGGGCTCTTCGCTGGCGCGCGCCAAGTACTCACCATAACAACCCCGCCAGACTGCTCTGCGGTGCACATGCTCATGATTGGCGCCATACCAATAGTAGTCCCGTGGAAGTACACGCCGCTAGAAACAAGGGAGAAACACAGATTAATAACTCATGCACAGCGCATGCGCATGAATGTGAAACAGCTTTGGCAAGGGCACCAATTCCACGATGGCCAGATCTACACAACATATAGGCACTGCAAACGTTGTCCCAGCAGGGGTGAAGGAAAATCACAGTGGCAGGGCCTCTCGAGCGTGAAAAGCAGGGATTTAAATATTGTCTGTATTCCCCCTAACAACCAGGATTTCAGCATTGCATGTTTGAGCATCATTCCGAAGAAAATCCTTCAACAACTACTAAAATATTAAAGCGAGTGGTTTGCGCAGTGCTGCAATGTCGAATTAACAGCTTCTCTATATCATCATATAGGGAGCAGTGAACATAATGATAGGAATATTTTTTAGCATCAACATGGATCAGTTATAAGCGGCACTAGGGACACAAAGGTTTATTTACATTTTAGGATATTTTTCAATATTTATTTTATTTCATAGCTCATTATAAAGGATGCCATAGACTCACTGGAGCTGGGCACGTGAACAAGGCAGAATAATTAAAATAAATATGACGACAGTGGCATCTCCAACCTGTGACATGCTGAGATAAACAGGTTGTATCCTTCAAGGCCTGCTTTGAGTGGCGGTATGGGAAGATGCACAGCTCTTACGCTTTCGTTGGGTCACTGAGTGCTGCCATGAAACAGTTAACTTGTGAATAAATGTCTGATTACGATGGGTGCGAAAGGAACCAGCCATAGACACTGGCATTCATTTTGCACACTTTGATACTCTGTAGCTGAAATTAGGGCCGGGTCAATGGTTTTACTTCTTAGTATCATTTTGCTGTTCCTCGGCTGGTAAAACGTATTAACTGAGTCTAGGGAAATCTGTTGGTGCCCTGCGCCTGGTGCCCTTGGGGAGGCCCGATTATTGCCTTGCTAAAAAAAACCTGGATGCAAGTCCCCCATTCCCTCCTTGTCCGTCCTCAACTTCCCAGTCCTTACATCATGAGGTTTTCCTCATTGCACAGGCAGGATTTATTCACCATATCCCTAATATAAACTTGGAAAAAAAATACCCAGTCCAGAACTTGGGCTCTGCCTCCTCTCTGGGAGCCATAAAGAGAGACTCCACCTAACATACCTCCTATTAGTTTCTGTCTCACAGTCCTGGATGCTTACCTTCCCTCTCAGCAAGAATTTGTTTTATTGCATTTTTTCTATTCTCACCCTTTATATTCTCTGTACCAGTAGCAATGTTCCCCATGTCAATTAAATAACCCCATTCTCAGGTTTGGTAGTGAAATGCCGCTATAACTGGGGTGCGGTGGCTCTGGGTCTGCTGGTGAAAAGGTGAAAAGGTGAGCGGCGCATGCTCAGTAGGGGTGCAGCTCAGGGAGGGTAGGAGCATGTGCTCTCCTACTTAGCTAGAGGATATACGCCTTGCAACCCCCTACAGCGGGTGCCATGCTCCCTACTTGGTGGTCTTCAGGTGCTGGGGGCTTGGGAGAAGGGTGGGGATACCTGGATGTTCAAATAGGCCTGCCTTAACAGGCATCTACCTAGTTCCATGTTCTTGTGAGTGCTGTTCCCAGACTTGGGTTTCTATATGACAAACTAATGCATTCTGGGTGTTGTAGTTTTTGTGTGCCTCCATTGTACTAATTTGGCACCTGATAGAAACTATTTATGAGTTAAAGGTTCAGATTTGTTGGGAATGTCAGGGATGGCTGGGGTGGGATGGTCACCCTACATCTGCCCCAGGGCACAAGTCCTATAAAAAGAAGTGGGGGGACTGACGATATGCAAATGACCTCATGACGTCACGTGCTGAACGTTTCCCGGTGTCTGAAAATTACACCGGGACACGTTCAGCATATTTCTGTGGGGCCCAGCTTCTTGGCAGGGGGTACGGCGTCCACCCTGGAAAATAAGTGGGGGGACGCCGTCCACCCGCGTGGTACCCCGACTCGTGCCCTGATCTGCCCGCTGCAGTCCGGTACAGCCTGTATGCTGTGCAGCAATCCATTGTCGTTCCTCTGCATACAGGTGTGTACGGAGTAAGGGTGATCTAGAGCTCTGGATGAAGTTGGTCCCATGCTTTCTCTCTGGCATGGAGCCAGCACTTTTTGAGTTTCTCTGATGGTTTCTTGTTAAATTGAAATGTCAACCCAGGTGTTCTTGGATTGAAGATTGAGACAAGTCTTCCAAAAATAAGAAATAAATGGTCTGTGCCATGTAATTTATTCAGAGAACCTGCTTATTTGGTTCTCTCGCGATTTTTCACTAAGCATTGCATAAAGCTTACTTTTTGAAACATGGTGTTTGCAGGCATGTGTCCCCGTCAGATTTTCCATATTTTCTGATCAACCCATGCTGGCCACTGCAAAATATATACTTTCTCATCCCTTTAACTCTTCCTTACATACTTACAATTTGGTGAGCACAGATAGCACAGGGGTAAAGCATCTGTCATAAAAGCAGAAGGTTACCTGCTCAAGACCCAGCGCCTGTAGGCCCACAATTCATAAATTAATTGTCTAATCAATACAAACTTGCTATGGAGCACTATAATCTTTTTAAATTTTGTTTTTTAGAGTTTTATATAGCGTGAACTAGACTCGAAGATATCGGGTATCAGAGCGCTTTACAAAGCACCAGTTTCGTTACACAAGGACACATTCATTTCTGTTATGCACGGGGAGATTAAGTGATTTGTCCAGAATCACAGGATGTTGAGCTTCGTTGCCGAGACTCGAACCCGGTTCCCCAGCTTCGACGTCGACCGCTCTAGCCAGACTCGAACCTGGTTCCCCAGCTTCGACGTCGACCGCTCTAGCCATAAGGCTACATCCTCTCCCCTTGAAGTGGAGTTACAATGATTGCTTCGGTAAGTAGACAGTTGCAACTTTTCATGTGAAAATATTCAGTTTATCCCTTTTTTAGGATCCAGTTACATGAGCAGGAGGATGTTATGAGCACCAAGAGGCCATTCCTGTTTCTGTTGTAAGGAAATGAGTTGGAGGTTGTGAGGTGAAGTTCAGTTTGAAATTGCAGTGCTTTGTGGACTTAAGGAGCGCTTATTTTGACCCCTGAAGAATGTTGATCATCACGATCTGGTAGGTCTGTTAAATGACAAGTATATCTATGAATGTCAGTATTTTCATAATTCATGTTGCCCTCATCGTCTTTTGCATTCAGGTAAAAATAATATAGAAATATATATTGAGAGAGTGTGTGTGTATGTTTTAATTAGGAGCAGCACTTGAGACCTAGTGTTCAGATCTCTCCACCTGCGGGATGAGGGATGATTTCTGCTGTGACCATGGTCAACTTTCTGCTGGAAGATCTTTTCAGCCTCCAGGTGTTTCATTGTCTGATCAGACAAAGTGTCTCAGTTGGTTAAGTGCTCACCTCTTAGACCTACGGCTCGTGGTTTATGTGCCCTGTATGGTCTCCTACTTATTTGGAGGCAGAAACAGAGAATCTAAATTTAAGGATACAATAAGAGTGGTTTCCTTGATTCAGCTCCTGACTCAGACAGCAGTTCTTGAGTTTACTCTCAGTAGACCATGGCCTCTCTCTTATACTTGGGCTTCACCCTGCTTCAGGGTCTCTTTGTTCTTTGGCTAAGTTCTGATGATCTTTAATTTTTGCTGTTTTACAGGTTTAGGGTGATTCTGCATTGTCTGTCCAGTCACTCATAGAGATCTCTGAGCTAGTCTCCCTGTTGCAGGGTTGGTTCTTACTTGCTGTTTGTCCATGTGTTTCATTCATTATGCTGCTGATGCATTGGGAGGATATTATCTTATAAAGTTGCTTTAGGCCGTGGTTTCCGCTACTGATCTGTTTTGTTTGGGACTACCACAGCCATCTTGCCTTTTGGAAGTTACTGAAGACTTGGCTTTTCCCCTAAGTGTGCTGCGATGTCCTTGTTGTTACTGTTACAGTGCTGGGATGCCCTGTGGGTAGCTACGCGCTTAATAAATGCTGTTTCATTCATTCATTCACACGTGGCCTACTGGTTAATGTCTCAGACACTCAACCTAATGATTAAGAGTGTAAGTCCCATTTCAGTCATGAGCATGTATCTGCTTCAAAACCTTCTCAATCACAAAAGATTTCAACGTTCCCCAATAAGCAAAAAGTCAATTACTTTCATATTAAGAAAGATCCTCTGCTATGGAGCCATTCTTAAGGGCCTGCGTCCCATGGGCCCTCTTGTTTCTTCTGGGGCTGCTACTCTGAATACCCTGTAACTTGCTAGTTTGATTTTTTTCTGCCCAGGCTCTATAATGGGAAAGTGTTTGTTTTACATTCTGAATCTCATTATGTGTGTTATGATTTGCCTACCCTTCTCTCTCCATTTCAGTGGAGTGAGGAAGGTTATATGGTCTTTATTTTCTTTTTTTCTCACAGTTTCAGTTGGGTGATTCCTGGTCCATCCTCATAAAATATACAATGTGGTACATGCCAGTAGCCCTAAATGTATGGGAGACAGAGGCTGGCGGATCACTTGAGCTCAAGGGATTCTGGGCTACATTTGGCTACATAAATCAATCACTCAAGCATCTTTATTTGGCGGGGGACACTCCATAAAAGCAGTTTAAAAAACATACAGAGGGAATAAAATCAACACCTACGGCGACCGATGGATATCATATAAACATGAATATTACATGCATAATAAATAGACAAAAAAAGTACATTTGGTTAATCAAAGTGCATAGTGCTTCTTGAGCGTATTGCTGCCTGGAGAAACAGACTTACCAAGCGACAGGTTTCTTTGTCAGTTAAATCTTGCAAACATCAAAAGGCTTGATGGAATTTACGATAATTTCTGAGCCTTAAAAAAGGTGCTAAGTACATTTTCGTGTATAATTGTTAATACTCACAGAAGAAGGTGACATGAATCATAGTTTGCTTAGATACATTGTTACACAGGCAAACTGGTGAGCTCAAGTTGTACTGGAAACCTCACGGAAAACATAGGGAGTAGTTCAAGGTCCCTGCTCTATATAGAAATAAAAGTGAGCGCACCCAGCTTCCGTTAGTGTTCATCAGATAATCAGTTGGCAGAGCCTCAAAATTAGAAAGTAGGTAATATCACAGATCTTTCTAACTTGTTGCCTAGCCGTTGTAGTAAACAGACTGGAAACCAAAAGACCTTATTTTCCTTTTCTTGAGCTTGAACTGTGTCTTGTAAAGAAAGTCATCCTTTATGGAAGAGGAAGCCTACAGACATAATAGTGTCATGCTTTATCATCGCTATACTCTCCTCACCCTGGTAGGTGAATACCACCAAGGCGGACTCAACCTCCTCGAAGACTTAGAAGGTGGGAGGGTGTTCTTGGATAAGACTAACTGGATAAAGACAGGATCCAGATCTTATTAAAAATACCTTGGTGTTGCCAGGTTATTACCTTTTTTCAGTGGTACACCAGGTATAGCTAAAAACAATTATGAACGGGTGTGGTGAGGCCAATGGCTCAAACCCGTTCCTTATCTGCCAACATGTTTCTGCTCGATGATAGTAGCCAAAACTGTCTGGGGCATTCTTCAGGGCTTGAGGATCCCTATCTGGAGCGAATATGACTTCTAACAGCCTCTAACTTGAGAAAAAGAAGATTTTTATCTATAAGTAGTGAAAGTGTAAACTACCTTTTAAACCAGGTGATTCCTATCTGGTTCTGGTTTTATTGTTCAATGAACTCCCTAGATTTTAGGGGCTACCGACTAACTGGTCTCAAAGGGGGTGGTGTCCTTTAGTCACACTTTCCTCAAAATGTACACCACGTGTGTTTACCTATACGTATTCCCTCCGGATCACTACACCCGTTAATTGTTTTTAGCTATACCTGGTGTACCACTGAATAAAAGGCAATAACCTGGCAACACCAAGGTATTTTAATTAGATCTGGATCCCATCTTTATCCATGGGAACAGCTCACCACACCGAACACTACAGCCATCATGAACTCCATCCACTCGGGAGCACCCACGGACCACCTGCCACACCCCCAACGTCTCTTCAACCTAGGAAGCAACGAGATCAGCCACCAACTCACCACCACCCTCAACGCATCCATCGCCACAGCCACCTTTCCTGATGCATCAAAACATGCAGCAGTCAGACCGCTCCTCAAGAAAACCTTCGCCGACCTGAGCGAATTCCAGAACCCCATCTTACTGCTCCCTTTCCCCGCCAAAGTCCTGGAGAAGCCCATAAACTGGCAGCTCACTGAACACCTGGAAAGAAACAACCTGCTAGACGCCTCCCAATCTGGTTTCCATGTCAACCACAGCACGGAGACCACCCCGATCACAGCCACGGATGACATCCGCACCCTACTCGACAGGGGAGAATCGGCATCCCTGATCCTCCTTGACCTCTCCCCAGCCTTCGACACCTCTTCCCACCACACACTCATCAAGATCGGGATTAAGGAAGATGCACTCAGATGGTTTACATAATTTCTCACGGGACGACCACAGAATCCACCTACCCCCCTTCACCTCAGAACCTATGAGCACCATCTGCGGTGTCCCTTAAGGTTCATCCCTCAGCCTCACCCTCTTCAACACCTGCATGACGCCTCTATCAACTTTGTCAGAGCCCACGATCTCAACATCATATCCCACGCTGATGATACTCAGCTCATTCTCTCGCTCTCAATGGACCCCCCACCACTAAGACCAACTTCCACAACTGCATGAAGAATGTCACACTCTGGAGGACAACTGCTTGAAACTCAACACTGACAAAACCAAGTGCTGATCTTTGACAACCATGCCTCCCTCTGGGACAACACCTGGGGTCCCGCCGAACTCGGACCCACGCCCACACAAAAAGACCACACCCGCAACCTCAGCATTATCCTGGACAGTAAGCTCACCATGAAACATTAGATCAACGCAGTCATTTCTGCCTGCTTCCTGACTCTCTGCATGCTCTGCAGAATCTTCAAATGGCTCCCCATCAGTACGAGAAAAACAGTCATGCAAGCCTTAATCACCAGTCGGATGTAATACGGCAACACACTGTACGCAGGAACCACCACGGAACTCATGAGAAGGCTCCAGACGATATAGAACTGTTGCCAGACTGATCCTCTACCTGCTCAACCAGATTCATATCACCCAACATTTGAGGAACTTCCACTGGCTCCCTGTCCAGAAAAGATGCAATTCAAGTTACTGACACATGCCTACAAAGCCCTCCATGACCAAGGGCCAGCATATATGAACCACCGCCTTAACTTCCACCAACAATCGGGAAACCTTCGCTCTGTCTCCCTCACCCTCACACAGATGCCACACATGCACTCTAGCCACAGCAGAGGAGGCTCCTTCTTTCACCTGTCCGCCAAGTCCTGGAACGCCCTCCCCTCCACCTCAGAACATTACCCTTGCTGACTGACTTCAGGAAGAGATTCAAGACCTGGCTTTTTGACTAATCCCAGCAACACAGCACCTGGATGCCCTCACGGGTGATAAGCAGTGCTGTACAAGTACTGATGGATTGATTGATTATATGAACACAAATGAGAGAGTAAGAATGGTAAAGGATGGTAAGAATGGTAAAGTATGCAATTTCTGTATTATTATATTGGTTGACAGGCATATTGAATTAATTCGCTCATAATGAATGTGTATAATTTCCAGAACATATATAACATATTCTAATTATGTAGGGTTCATTCTTCCCAAACCCTAAACATGTACAAAAAAACAACCAAAACATGTAAAAAAAAATAGACATCATTTCTGTATAAATTAACTGCCTTATTAATTGAAGACTTAATATATACTTGTTTTAATTGAATTAATTAAATATGAACAAAACAAGCAGATATGGAAGTATTTCACAAGATTGCCCTTTTTTGTATTGCTGAACAACGCACTCGGGTTTGCATGATCATCCCATTGGTCCAAACATTCTGAGGGGCACCAGATGTTTTTAAATGTAAATCATTAACATACTTATAACTGCTGAAGCAATGCTTTTTTGCTCATGTAAACTATGCTCAAAGGACATGCTCATATATGATGTTTAGAGCCTCTCTTTTACATCTTGGCTCTTGATAGGAGAAAATGTTGATTAGCTTGCTCAGCCTAAAATGTTTATGGTCTTATGGTCTGAGCCTGCAGTACCAGTGAAATCCCTTTGTTTTTCCCTAAATTATGTGATTCCCACTGAAAGTGTGTTTGTATTTGTGTCTCATCCTTGCTTAGCATTGCTCATTTGTACATGACTGGTGGGGGCACTGCCTTGCCGTTCAATTCTGTTATTCACAGATATATTTTTTATATATATATTTTACATTGTTTATATATTTTTTTTTACAGTTATGGATGAATAGGTTAATGGAATGCCCGTTGAAGCGGTACATCTTTTTTTCCTGGTATTAATTTATTTTCAAGCTTCCAGGCCCATGCTGTAATGTTTAAATAATGGTGCAAAGTAAGCCGCACTGTTAAGAATGCTGGTACAGTGTTTCTTAAACTGTGGCTCACAAGTTGCTTTTTGATGACTCACAAAGGTCCAAGTAATAAATAAAGGTGCTTTTAAATTCTGTATTTATCTTGTCACATTTGCTGCACTTCAAAGACAGAGGTCAAATGTCACGCTATGCCATCTGACAAATTGCCGCACATTTTTTTAACATGGGGATTGATGTTTAGGAACTCCTCTCACTTTGCAGTTGAAGAAAGAAAAGTAAAAGAATTATGTGGCAATCTTGCTGGGGGACAGAGAGTGTGAAAGGAAAGGCAGAAGGATGTCATTTTTTGTAGCCCACAACAAAATGTAAATATCTGTAAATGAACTGTACACATTCAGCAGTTAGGAAAGCAAAAATGAACCACATTTTTATGTCATTCTGAAATGTGATGGAAACAAAGATTTTAATAGGATCAAAACTTGGTGATGCACAAATGATAAATATTTGCTGAAACGCTCTCTCCACACATATTTATTCGAATGCAGTGTAGTTTTATCAGTAAAACTGTGTGTCCGTGCACATTTAGTGGCCATTTCAATGGAAAATGTGTTGTCTGTAAATGACAGTGTGCTACCACACGATGCTTTAGTTACATTAAAGAAATCACCCACCTCATATTCAGTAAAGCTAGGTGGGTCGCAAAAGTTTGTCATTCGAAAAATTGGGTAGTGGTTCTAAAAAGTCAGTGAAGCACTGTTCTAGGGTTGTTATGAGGTAGGATCCTATGAAGGCAGCTGAAGGGAGGGTAAAGAAACTGAGCTCTGTAGTGCTGGTAAAATATATAGAAATGCTTTCATATAATAGTGTCCTGGTTATTGTTTTCTAAACCTGCTACAAATTTCATAGCTCATTCATTATTTGAAGAGTATTCTCAGTGAGAAGTGAATACTCGCAAACAGTGATATTACTTCTTTGTCACCAGTTGCGGTGCATCAATATTAATTCTTGCATCTCTTTTCAATATATTTATGGGAAATACAAATAAGAATGGGATCAACAATGCACTCAGTGACAAATTACCTTTTACACATTGAAAAGGCAGTTTTTACCTTTTCATCTGTATCTTACCATTGCTAAGTTCTCAACATACAAATACAGTTTTGCAACATTTTTATAACCTTCTCAGGCCAAAACTGGACCAAGATCTGCTTCTATCTACTTTGTCAAACTCAATATTTACGTCACAAGGCCTGATTTCTAAGATTAAGATTGGAGCTTTGGTCAAAAATACTGCTTTCTGTCCAAAATCGTCATATGAAAAGAACATATATTTTATTGTAACTGAACACAAGTGAAGAATATAATTCGAGTGGCATCTCCATATAGTTCGATAACGATATCCAATACAGAAATGGGTCTGTCACACGATGGATTAGACCTTTACTCTATTTGATAAGCATTAGTATGCAGTCGTTTTCCAGGTATTTGGACCATACTGAGTTTGGAAACCGGATTAATCACTCACTGTGTTACACATTTTCTGGATGAATTTTCACAACTTGAGTGGATTTTTAAGTGCTACCAGGAATACTTATGTACACTCATACAAAATTCCCATTGATCCCATACTACTTTTATAAAGGTTAACGTTGATTAGTACCTAACCAGCTGTGCATTGTCGTGTGGTTTCTGAGGTAATAATTTCAGTTTCCTCCAGTCCAGAAACTCATGAAGACTTGTAAAAGGGTCTTGAGTTATAGAGCACTTGTCTGAATCATTCCACACTTCCACTCCAACCAAGGCCACCCGAATGTTCAATGGTCTGAAAAACTAAGTCAGAAAACAATACATTAAAAAAGATTTTTCATAAAATATTTGATCACACATTCTATACTTTTATTCATAATCAGCAACTTGATTTACATTTCCTTATGAAATTAACATTTTATAATACAGAGGTCCCCCCTCTTGACTTATAAATTAAGAAATTGTATGCCTGATGCTATCTGCTGAGCATTTATTTTATTTATTTATTTGCAAAGTTTTATATAGCGCTGGCTAGACCTGGAGTTATCAGAGCGCTTTACATGAGGATCAGCGAGTTACAGGTTACATAATTACATAGTCAAGTATAGACATAGCAGAAAAAACATGAGATTACACAATAATATGAGTTATTAGTGCGTACACACGTCTTAAGGGGAGTGAAAGGTAGAGGGGGAATGGTAAAAAGGGGTAAGGAATGCAGGTGGAAGACACAATGGGGAGACGAGGAAATTAATGTCCGATGTCTGGCTGGGTAGGTGACGGCTGAGGGGTGAACCAGAGCCAAACTCCTCTATAGCTGCATAGGACAGCTCCATCGGGCATCGGCCAAGGTTGCTCGGGCACCCCGGTAAGTACAGACAGTTATGGTTTCCGCCCAGGGGGCATCGTCAAAGTTCCATCGAGAGCACCGGTCACAGAGTTACTGGGAAGCGCCGTCCGCCTCATCCTTCAGCTCGCCCCCAGGTCAAGAGTGGTGAGAGGAGGGGTGGAAGGGACAGTTCCAAAGTCTGCAGATCTTCCCCACTGCAAGGCATTAATTACACAGGAGGCCTTAGACACACAGGCGTCAGATGAATCGCTGATTTGGCTGTCTGGGGTCCCGCTAGCATGATGGAGCAAGTGCTGTGAGGGACTACAGCACAGGTAAGAACTGAAACACCAGATGTGCTAGTCACCATCTTGTCTGCAGTCTGCACTCAGTTGTATTCGGTTGCGTTTGCCAGCACGGGTCATAGATGAGTCACTGAGGCAGTTGTAGCAGTCGTAGTTACAATTATAACAGAGCAGGGGCCTCCAAAGCAGAGCGCTGGTAAGTTGATGCACCGCCTTACACATAGCACATATTGCGGCGAGAAGAGTTCAGACGCGACACGATCAGGGAAATTACAGCCGCCATTTTGGAGTCTGTCAGGGACAGGCAGTATCGCGGTCCCGATCGCCGTGCATGTAAGTGTCAAGCAGCGGACAAAAAACAAGGTGTACCTTGAGCAGAGGGGTGTAAAAGGCTTCCCTCATAAGCAGCAGCCGCTCGGTGAAGGCAATAGAAGTACTCCTAGGCTGGAGGTGCCGCGATCGGTGCACCCGCCATTCTGAAGCCGATGCCGATGCGGTGATACAATCCGGTAGGGGGCAAGGACTCGACTTGTGCTGCTGTTCTGTGGCCACCGGCGTATGTTTGCCCTATGGATGCCCTCCGCTCAGTGCCGCCTTGAGATCCTGGTGAGAGTCGGTGACAGCCGCCATTTTGAGGTCAGGCAGCCCGAGGCCGGCACCCGCGCCTGTCTATAACACCTCAAAATTGCCCCAATGCTTGCAGAGGCTACATCCCGGGACCCCCGGTTCTCAGTGGGGTCGCCAGGGTCACAACCCAAGGGTTCAAGAGCGCCCGCCTTCACTCCGGTGCCCACCCGGGCCAAGCCCGGTCATGGAGTTGACTGGTAAGTATTGAGGTTGCTTGTATACATTACCCTAGGTGAGCAAGTGGTTGATTGGAGCGAGACACCACACTGGAACAGAAGTGCATTAAAGAGGAATTTAATGCTGGGAATTAATACAACTTTATTATTATTATTTGACATATGTAAAGCGAGTCTTTCATCTCAAAGGTATCCTAGAGCTGGTCTCATTAGACCAGAAGGTAAGAAAAGCTAGCAACTTAATCAAAACATGGCCTTCTTTCATTGTGGACCATTTATTTGGGAAATATCCAGGGTTTAAGAGCTTTCCTAAACTGAAGAAGGTCTGTGCTAGCTCTCAGGGGGGCTGGTAGCATGTTCCATAGTTGTGCTGCCCTCACTGAGAAAGCCCGCCCGCCATGTCTCACTTTCCGAAATTTTGGAATACATAGGAGATTAGCAGAAGAAGAGCATATGTTTCTTGATAGGATATAGCATTTGAATTTTCTCTGTAGGGGTATGGACCTTGTTTCCTGAATTGCCTTAAATATCATGCATAGTGACTTGAATGCAGCTCTTTTCTTCACCGGAAGGCAGTGAAGTTCCTTCATGGCTTCAGAGGAGGAAGCATATCTTGGTTTATTCAGTGCCAGTTTTGCAGCTGCAGCTTGCCCTCTGTACAGAACCTTTATTAGATATTCTGATGCTCCTAATAACAGGGCATTACAATAGTCAATTCTACTTAAGATAGTACTTTGAACTACAAATGTTCTTGCTGGCAGTGGTAGCATCAGTATACTTTTTCTCAGGTTATGGAGCAGTGCAAACCATGTTGCTGCTGTCTTATTAACATGGGTCTCCATAGACAGCTTATTTTCCAAATATACTCCAAGATTACGCACCACCTGAGATGTTTCTGGATTTCCCTTATTTGTCCAGGGCCAGAAGTTAATCAGGGAGAATATCTGGGAGCTTAGAGATTGAACAGCATAGAAGTTCTGTTTTGTCTCCATTAAACTTTAAGGAGTTGTTGTTCAGTCACTGCGCAACCTCCCTCAAGCAATTGTGTAATGCTTCTAATTAGACCGGTCTGTCATTGTCTAAGGAGAGGATTAACTGCGTATCATCTGCATAGTTGACAAAGCTGATACCATAGGATTGAATGAATGACATTAAAGGACGTAGATAAATATTAAAGAGAATAGGGCTGAGCCCTGAGGTACACTGTGCTCCACTGTTTTAAACTCTGAGCGGAAAGAGGGAAGTGAGATCACTTGAGTTCTGTTTGTTAAGTAAGAATTGATCCAGTCCAGTAGTGCCCCGTCCACACCCATCTTTACTAATCTAGACAGTAATACTTTATGCTTAACCGTGTCAAACACGGTTGCAGATCGAGCAAAATCAAAACCACTGTTTGACCTCTGTCTACTGTCATCTGTAGTTCGTCCATGGATAGAATCAGTTCTTCCAGGTAAGTAGACTGTTTCTTACTCACATACTTTTCCATGATTTTCAATAGGGACGGTACTTGGGATATAGGTCAATAATTACTTAGCAATGATGGGTCTGCTGGTGACTTTTTTAGCAGTGGTGTTATTAGTGCTTTTTTCCAGACCTGTGGGACTATACCTGTATTCAAGGCTTGATTACTGATTTTTAGCAGTGCAGGATAGTTTGTCTGCTAATCGTTTCCATATTCTTGGTGGTATAGGGTCCAATAAGGAGTACGATGATGTGGACATTGCTAAGGCTCTGACATTTTACTCAGTCATTGCTTCAATGGATTCTAATTTGATAGACAGGAGAGGTATGGCATTCCTGCACTACGAAGTAGAACAAATCAACAGAGAGAAATGTATATGGAAATTGAAGGCAATTAGAGATATAACATGTAAACATCTGAAGTGAGAGTGGACAGGGGCTTAGTGGAAAATTAAGATGAGCACGTGTGCACTTAGATATTGTTGGTGACCCATCAATGAATCAGTGGATGATGATGGGACTGAGTCAGTAATTGTGTAAAAAAGGAGTGTGGCAGTATTGCATAATGTAGGCTTTAGAACTGCCAGGTAGTAGGCCTGGAGGTCAGCCATTAAAAGGTTGCAGTTTTTAATACAGGGAAGAATGGATTATTGACTGGTAGTTGTTTTAAATTCTACATGAGGGGATACACGGGTTTCTCTAGTGGAACACTGTAACTATTTGGCAATTTTTAATAAAATGTTTGATGTAGATTGATTTGATTTTATTAGAGTGCTTTTGGCACAATGTAAAAATATAGCTGCCTTTTACACAAACATTATAAACTAGATAAGAATTTTAAATTTAGCATAATGTGTTTGCATGTTGAGATGCACTAGCTTGTAGTGTGTACGATTGAGGGGGTTTGGGATGTGTGTGGGAAGTTCCTCCAAGCTTTCAACCTATTGAAGTTTTATAAAAGAGTTTTTTGCATTTCCACAAGACTTAACTTATTGTAAATAGACTTTCCTCACAAAACTGACTTATTTAATTGATTGAGTTTTGAATGGTGCATTATCACATTTTTTATAAGTATATATTTACATTTATTTTTTGAACGTTTTAGCTTTTCACCTTTATTATTTCGAGTTTACACCACAATTAAAAGTGGTGTATCATTATTGTGTTGTGGAGTACAGTGTCAGATGAGTATTCAAGTTTTAGATGTTAAGACTGAGAGGACATACATTTATCTGAAACCTAATAAAAACTGCCTGAAACAATTACTTTTGTTTGGTGGAGTATCTCGCCGTATAGTAGAGATGCTTACCTCATCATCCAGGAAGTCCTAAATGAGTGAGTATAGCTAGACACCAGGACTATGAATAATCAGATATCAAACATAATTTTTTACTATCAAAACATATATAGTTGATTTATTATGCGTATTGTCATATCAAAAATACATATATCTGTACACATAAACATGCATAGATGTGACTGAAATTCATAAAAGAGAGTCAGTGCCCCTATATATCAGACAAATATCTCATTTTTACTACATATAATCTGCCCCAACTCACCATACGATCATTCACACCATACTCCACACTCACACAAACACAACCACATGAACAAGATGTACGTTTCGGTGAAAGACCTGCAGATGTGGTCGCACCTAATTCAGGGCGCTTAAAGGATCTAAGCTGGGGGCAGCAAAAAGAGATTATACATCCACTGGCGTCTCTGGTTGCTAACGCTGGATGGAATCAAGTAGAGACACTTTCCCAAATGTTTAGCAGCTCGAGTTTTCGGATTGTGGCGGCGGCCACACCACAGAGCAATGGGAACCTCGTATATTGGATTCCCGAGTGAATACTGACAGGTCTATTATTTTACTCTGGTGCGACTTAACTTATTCTAGTCAGAGTCTACACCTTATAGATTTGATGGATGCCTAGACAGGCCTTTCTTTCACTGCATCACGCTGTCCCCTTGGATTACTCTTGGGTTGACATACTTGAGGATACCTACATCTGTAATAAAGTGGATCGGTTTGTCTGGCTTTTTTTTCCTTCTTTCCTCTGTTTGGGAAAGTGTCTCTACCTGATTCCATCGAGCGTTAATAACCAGAGACGCCAGTCGATGTATAGTCTCTTTTTGCTGCCCCCAGCTTTGATCCTTTTAGCGCCCTGAAGAAGGTGCGACCACACCTGCAGGTCTTTCACCAAAACGCGCGTTGGCGCAGATCCAATGAACAAGACAGGATGATAATAATCTTCCAAATGTTATACGAGTCAAAAGATAAAAAGAAGTTACTGAAAAAATATATATTTTTGTGCAGGAATTGTATTATGAAAAATAGTGTGCTGCTATTCTGTGCAGATATGTCACCTCATTAGTACACCTTGCCTGTAAGAGTAGGTTTGTTCCTTTTTGTCTTGTTCATGTGGTTGTGTGAGTGTGGAGTATGGAGTATGGTTTGAATGATCATATGGTGAGTTTGGGCAGATTATATGTAGTAAAAATGAGATATTTGTCTGATATATAGGGACACTGTCTCTTTTATGAATTTTAGTCACATCTATGCATGTTTATGTGTACAGACATCTGTATTTTTAATAAGACAATACGCATAATAAATCAACTATATATGTTTTGATATTAAAAAATTATGTTTGATATCTGATTATTCATAGTCCTGGCGTCTAGATATACACACTCATTTAGGACTTTGTGGATGATGAGGTAAGCATCCCTACTATATGGCGAGATACTCAGCCAAACAAAAGAAATTGCTTCAGGCAGTTTTATTCGTTTTCAGATAAATGTAGTTTCTGTCCCCTGAATCTCTGCCTATGCATCAATCCAGGGGCCTCCTTTTTTGATTGGTTTAAGACTGAGAGGACAGTCAGTGGTAACCCCAAGAGCACAATCTTAAGAAAAAATTAAGCTTGTGCTTCTACCAAGAGAGGCCTCTTAAAATCAATTCCAAAAAATACGTGATATATCTCTTCAGAAATCTGAAATAAGAGTGTGATTGGCCCAAGTTTCATCACATAATTTTGAGTAACATGCTCAAGATGAACTGACGACTGTAGATATTTATTTCTTCCAGTTCCATCTGTTTATTACATTTTATGTCGGAGCCTAAAGTTGAGAGTGGCCTGTGGCTAAGCCCCTTGCTAATGAGTGGATGGCTTTGTTGTCCATCTTAGTTGCCTGCTCTTGATTCTATGGCTTTCTTCCCTTTTCTCTTTTTGCCTCATCTGTGTACATTCCTGTCTCTCAGATTTCTGACTGGATGTTTGAGGTGACTCTTTTTATTTAAAACTGAGCACTTCATCGGAGTACTTATAGTTCCCTGCTCTTTCACACTTTTACTCGTTTTCCTCCCTTACACCTCACAGTCTCTTTTTGTTTCCTACCCAGCATCACATACTGCTCCTTGTGTTAAAATGTAGTTTTACATTTTTAATTATTTATTTTATGATAGCCCAGCAACTGCAGTTCGTTGCTGGGCCACCTGAATATTTTCTAGATCACGCTTCTTATCGACTTTTTCTTACATTTTAGTTTTTGTTCTAGAAAATGACTATCCATGACGTTAGAACAGTTAATTAAAAATGGCCGCCATGAGTCACATGCACATGTGTCACTATGCAGACATGGCTTTAGCAGCCATCTTGGAGTGGAGTGAGTTTTCTTTGACCCATGATTCCAGCCATGCGTCCACTTGCATTTTGGTGCATGTAAGTATACACATGCGATTGACAACACACATTAGCAAAGCCAACCGCGCTGCCTTTTTCAGTGGTGCTATATTTGCTTTGCCAATGCTAGTTATGAGGTTGATGGGTATGCCAGCTTGGGTATGGCAGATCTTTGTCACCATGTTTGTGAGGGTGAATTATCATTTTGCAGCGCCTCCTCTATTAACACATAAGATTGTTCTTTTTTGGAAGAGAAGAAAACAAACATCTATTGAGAGTAAAAAAAAAAAAAAAATTTTTTTTTAATATATATATATATATATATATATATGTTCCACATGTAGAACCGTGCCCAGCTTCCAGCACAAACTAAGCCCTCCAGTCGGAATAAAGGTAAAATCAGATTTTATTCGCAGCAAGCAAACCTTCTGGTACAACATGACGCGTTTCGACCTAATGGCGGTCTTAATCATATGCAGCGCCGAACAACTGCCGTTCTCCACTTATATACACTGGAATAGTAAACAGCGAGGTAAGACACCATTCACAAAAGCTCGGTTAAAATGTAACCTTTACACTGTTGTGTTCATTGCACAATATAACTTGCAATCGGGGCTTCTATTTCATAATAGTTCCTTACGCATAGTGCAATTATTTCAAATAGTGTCCAAATTCAAAATGTTCCACTCATAGTGATATGCGTGAACGGACTACAGCCCCCATGATGCATTGTAATTGTATTGTAAAGTACTCTCTTGTGCCCACCTTGTCGGAACAGTCTCAAGTTCATATCTCACTTAGTAGAATGAGAGAAGAATCGCACATCCTTACGTGCATCGCGGAATAGTTCCTTTTGTGCTGATGGCCATCAATTCCCATTCTACCCTGGCACGCTCGGCTTCGTTTTTGCAAATATCCGATGTTTCACACCAGTGCGGATGTCTGCTTTATCTTTTACCTTCTCCGAAGTGCAGAGGTAAACTCCCTCCACAAACCCTGGCTGGCTCCATTACATCGTCTATTGAAAACAAGGGAACGCCCCTTCCTAATAGTGACTCACAATTACTAAATAGCGAGTCGCAAATAAATTGCGACTCGCTATTTAGGAATTGTACATAGCCCTTTCACATTTTGCATGCGCAAACGGGTCGCAAACCCGTTTGGGCATGCAAAATAGGGTCGTACATCTGGCCCATAGTGATTTAATCCAAAAAATGATAGAGATAAGGAGGAAGCTGGTGCTCTACAATGACAAAGGTACTGAAGAGAGAGAGAGAAAGACTGAGACTGAGACTGAGACAGAGAGTGTGCACGGAGAGGTGGCGATAATGACAGTGAAATAGAGAGGATAAATAGTCTAAGATTCACAATGCAGAACCATGTTGGACAGGTTACTATTTATTAGAGTCAATTTTTCCCTAGTCAACTAAAAAACTGTTTGAACTTTTAAGTTCTTCATATCTGTGTTAGCAATTCTGGAATGGTCCTTATCAGGGCCGGCTCTAGGGCGGTGCGGTCGGTGCCCACGCACCGGGCTCTGACTTGGGGTGGGGGCTCCATGTTTTTTGTTTTAAAAGCACCTGAGATCACGTTCCTTGTCCCAGCAATTTTTAAGCATCCATAAAAATGTTAGGATAATTTCGTGGGGAGATACCGGAGCTTTGTCTGGTAGATGAAGTTTTGACTCATCATAGCGCAGAAGGTTAGTATGCCTGCTGCAAAGAACGTGTCCCATTCAGATCACAAAGGGCATACACTATAAATAGGTAAATGGGTTAACGCTGTTGTCAGAGAGATCCTTTCCTTACTTGCAGTTTAAAAGTTAAAATCCTAATACAGAGAAGTGAGCTATTAACTGTCATCAAAGAGATGCATGCAAACTGCAAGGAATATAATACAGCTACATGTTTTTAGCCCAGTCTTTCCATATCCTAATATTGCAAAAGGATTCCATTGGGTAGAAATCAATTCTTATGATTAAAGAAAACCCCTAACAACGGTGTTACATTTTAAATTCTGAATTTGTGCTTTTCCAGTTTAAGGACTCTTAAGCAATACAGCCTACCAGTATGGATGACATGTGACTCCTACACCTTGTAGGCCTCTGTCTTATCTAAGATTTCCTATACACTGGTTTACACACGCATGATTATCTCCGTGCAACGTATGTGTGATGTAAAGTGTTTTGACACCTTTTTTTTTTAAACTGGTACGAGTGGCGCTATAAAACTAAATGAATCTAAGAGACAGTGGTTATGGAGACTTGGGGGCATT
Source organism: Calotriton arnoldi (assembly GCA_963921515.1). Classification (NCBI taxonomy): domain Eukaryota; kingdom Metazoa; phylum Chordata; class Amphibia; order Caudata; family Salamandridae; genus Calotriton; species Calotriton arnoldi. Next base: position 1,068,676 of record CAWUFW010000179.1, read on the forward strand.
GTCAATTGGTGGCAGGGAATCCATGGAAAGGTGGTCGTGGGGGGGCGCCCACAAACATTGTCGCACAGGGCGCCACCAACACTGAAGGCGGTCCTGGTCCGTATTTACAAGCATGGGCTATCCAACAATCAGTGGAGTACCAATAGCCCCCGTGGTGTGGGGGGGCCTCTGGCACTGTGCGGGGGCGGTGGGCTCCTGGCTGGGCCTGGAGCGTGGGGGGCCACCTCCATGTACTTTGCAGGGGAGCCCCCTCAAGTTTCCTTACGCCACTACCAGCAATGAGCTATAATGTTTGTACAATTTGAAACTTCAAAAAAATATATTATATTGCCCTCGATTTTGTGACTGCTCTTCTTACATGCCCTTGCATAGTAAATGCTCTGAAGTTTTGGAAAATCTTGGTTTCAGAGATTTTATCTTGTAGGGTGCCGCTGGAGTTCCCATTTTCTAGTTTGAAATGAACCAGGAGCTTGAGAACAGCTCTGCATTTATATCTACACACAAAGAAAAACTGTACGAGTGGAAACTTGAACCATCAAAATGCCAAAATGTACCCAAACAAATCAAATCAGAAGGACGTGGTCAGAAAGCCATTTGCAGACGTTAACGTATTGCTTGATTTACGAGTGCAAACTTGCGTTTAACAGTCACGAAACTTGAACTTGCACTTTCAATTTTTTGCCTTGCACGTTAAATCGCACCCAAGGCTCTGATTACAAGCGGGGATGAATTCTAATAGCCATGCCAACAGGGGTTTGCGGGGGATGAATTCCAATACTAATGCAAACGGGTGTTTGCACAGAGTTCGCAAGCCGGAGTTGTGCAATAATGATCACATCCCTGTTGTTCTTTCTCTAACAGATTTTGCCTGGTCAAGCCTGCCAAAAGGTGTCGGGAAAAGGCCTGGAAAAAAGGCAAAGCGTGTGGACTTCAGTGACTTAAATACAGATATTTACTCTTCATTTCCAAGGGCAAACATGAAAATGAAGCTTTTTACCGCACCGGGTAAGCACCCCACTTCGAGGCAATGGTATTTACTGGACTTAGTTGGGTGTAGTTAATACCTCACCGTTAACCCAGGGCCACTGGAAGTATGCAATTTTGCAGCCGTGGCGTTTTTTTTAACATATTTATAGAGTTGCTGCATTTGCTTAGTACTACATCATCTGCGGCATAATCTGCAGATTTTAAAAAAAGATATATATTTCCAGCTCAAACAGATCAAAAGTTACTAAAACACATGGCATACTGTTTTGCTGCACACTGGAAGGCCCTTGGCAAAGGTTGGCTGGCCGTCTTCCTGTTAACTATGGTACCTATTGCTGTATTTTGGTGTCAGACTGGTACCAATGAGGTGAAAACTTTGCCCAGATTGTGTTAACGTGCAAAAATCGCTTAATTTGGTTCTCCCCTGCCACATAATTCCTGGGACCCTTCCTTAACTTCATCCTCATAACGAGTGCGATAATTGTATGTGGGAGAGCCTCTCACAGGGGAAATGGGCATTTCTGAGAGGAGAAAACTATTAAAGTATGTGACCGCCCACAAACTCAGAGGTGTGTGGTTGTTCACATACATTTACTGTCAGACTCCCACCTGGTATAAACTCCTAAAATCTAATCCTGTCAAGGGCATGAGCTAATGTATATTCAGGGCGGGAAAGTAAACATGGCACCCAATAAATTAATGGGTGGTAAAGGATAAGGTTTTCAAACAGATGTCACACGCTGGGCCTGCCTCCCAGTCCAATGCCTTGTCACCAATGATCTTTAACAGCCACTCAAGCTCCAGTGCGAGCTGACACCACCCTGCCTTGCTTCTAACCAGGCAATCTCTCTGTTGCTAAATGTAGGGGACATCCTTCCCCCCTGAGAAGTGGATTCAGTCATTCAGCTCTAAATTCAGTTAACAAATTTGTTTCCTGTGTTTTTAAGAAGGTATTGATGACCTCTCCATCTCACACATTCATTTTTTGATCAGTAAACTGCCTTGTGTCATTATAGGCATGTGAATCACATAATAACAAATGGAGTGTTTGTAGGGACACAATATTGCTAAGTAGAACGTATTGGCAAATGCATTTTTATTTAAGGGCATAGTAATGGCATGAAGATGCATATATGAATAGCTGTAAGAATTATGATTGTAGTGTATTGTTTAATATGATTGGAGCTTGTTAAATCAATTGGATGCTTTTTGCAGGCAGAGTACTGCTTGCTCATCAGCTTGTATGATAGGGGTGCTAGCAGCCAGTAAGCTGCTTTCCCTGAGCAGACCTTTTGTTGCATTACTTATCTTTAAGTATGATTGGATCTCTGTTGCAGTGGCTTGCTTCAGCCACCGTTTAACTTAAGGGCCATGCTTTGTCCAGATTTCTGGCAGAAAAGAAGAGTAAATGGCGTCCTATCAGGAGACATATGCCTATGCTGTTGTAGTTATGAATGAAGACGAGCAACACCACAAAAAAATTGGTGCCACCTTCTGTTTCGGTAATTTTGGCAAGCACACCAGGGGCCGGAATATGGAAAGTGCCCCGGGGGCACAACGGGCATGTGTGCCCGCTTTGCACGCCCCTGGGGCACTTTGGTATCACAAGAAGGGCCGCAGAGGCTTGTGCAACCCTTTCTGTAATACAGATAGTGCTAGTGCATATTTAGTGCCAGCGCTATCACCAGAGGGTGTTCCCTCAATTGCATGAGGGCGTGGCCCCATGCAAATGAAGGAATCCCTTTGTCTTGCGCCCGCTCCATATTATAGACATGGGCGCAGAGGCAAAGAAGCTGTTGGTGCGCCCCCTAATAGCAGTACTCTGGAGGGAGGAAAGGGGGTCCTATGGATCCCCAGGCATCCCCTTGCACGCAGGTGCAGTCACTCACTGCACCTGCCTGCAAGGGGATCTCTCTAGCCTCTACAAAATGCAGGCGGGTTGCCGCCTGCACAGTGAAACACGGAGCGGCTGCTCTAAAACCGCACCGTTTTTCACTTGAATGTGCTGCCCCCGGGCACACTTTCCCTGTTTGCGCCCGGCGCACCTATTTTAAAGTGCGCCGTGGCACCAACAGGGAAAGTGCTCCCTATGTGCCCCAGGAAGATAAAGTGTGCTTGTGTACAGTCTGCACTCTATCACTGAAGAAGATGAAAGGTAGGCAGCTTTAGAGGGGAGCTTGTAGCTACTAGACTGGAAGAAGACAAAGCTGACTGCAGTTTAGAATGATAACAGGTCAAATGCCTCATGATAAACAGTTCTGGCTTGCTCCATTAATACTAAACATAGTACTAATTTGTTGCTATTTATATGCTAACTAGTTTTGTAATAAACATTACAAACCTCATTTATAAGTCTGAGGAGTGGAGTCTTGTGTTGTGTAGATTTATTACACCCCAATATAGATGCCAACACAGTGTAGAATGGTTTACATAGTCCTGTTAGATAATCTTCCCTAGTATTTAACATGTAGTATTTTGCCACATTGTCCTTAACTAATCAGCAGAAATGAATCCGACTACCAGTATGAGCTTTTGGTGTTAATTCAGCATAGATGGAAGGGCGGAAAGAAATATCACAAAACACAGACATTAAAACGTATCCTACGAGTACCCCAACAGATTGATTGTAGCAATCACACATATTCCACTCCCTGCACAACCAGTGGGAATTTAATTGTAAAGATATGCAAAGACTGACAAACTGCCCTTCAATAAAACGTTCTCTAACAATTGATATAGTTGTCAAGCATTTGTTTCCATGTGAATTACAGAAAAGGAATATGCTGAAGGTTAATGCGTACGTTCATATGAAAAGGCTCAATTTCATTAGGTCAGTGATCGTTCATCTGAAAATGAATGGTATCATATTGTATTGTACCACCATATTAGTATCAAGTAACATTTTGTCACCTGAAGCCCAGGCGCACAGCAAAAGTATTTAACATACCATTACCCCCAGGTCCCTCCTGCCCTCGTCCCATTCAGTACAAAGTGGAGATAACCATCTCCCGATAGAAAAAAAGAAGAGAGGAATGCTGAGACCCCAGCCCCTCCCACTGGGAGTACATAAGCAGTACATACCCAGCATTCCGCCTGTTCTTTGGGATGCGGTGCTGGTGCTGCTCCTGCTGGGCTGGAGTGGCGTTTCTTCTTCCACACCCCGTCCGGCTGCCTGGCTGTGCGGATGGGGTGTCTGCTGGTCTGCCTCCCAACCTGCTGGGCTTGCTGGGAGGCTTGGCTGATTCCCGGCAGGCTCTTGCATGCCGGCCGGCCCTTTGCGGCTGGTGCGCCAGCCTCCCGTTTTCTTCCTGGTTGCTGGGCGCGTCTTCCTGTGGCCTGGCCTGGTGGAAGACGTGCCGCGTTTGCTGGCTCTCTTGACCTCCTGCACGGCGTGAATGGAGTCGGGTCTCCCTGGCGGAGGTGGGGGGGGACCTTGTTCTTGTCTCGCGGTCCCCCCGGTGAGTACCGCGAAGTGGGGTCTCTTTTTTTCTGCTGCTCCTTGCAGTGTTGGTCTGCATGCCTGGGTCGTGGCTTGCCTCCTGCTGATGTGCTGGTGGGGGATCTGGCCTCCGCTGCATGGGGTTTCTCTTCCTTTCACTCGCTGGCAGGCTAGCCTTCTGGTAAGCAGCTAGGAGTTGCCTGGTGATGCCGGGGTTGACACCGGGGCCTCATGCATGCATAGCATGCGCTCTGCCCCTGTGCTACTTCCCCGCTACACTGTGTGCTCCTTGGTCTGGTTGTGGAGGTTGGGGTGGGGGCCTTGTTTGCTGTCTGCCGGCCCCCCTCCCCGGTGTGTGCCTTGTTACATTCTTGCATGGCTGCAGGCTGTGGATGGCGTTCTGGGTGCCGGTGCAGTCACAGGGTCTCGTTGTGGGGCCTTGGTCCTGTGCCCCTTGGCACGGTGACTGTGCTTGTCTGATGTGTGCTGGTTGGCTTACACTCCGCTTGCGGCTTGGGGTCCGGCTTGGCGGTGTGCCTTGCTTTGGTTTTCGGCTTCCGGGGCATTTTGGGGCCGGCATTCTCACACTCGGCTTCTTCGCTGGGGGTGCTGGGTGTGGCCCCCCTCGGGGTCCTTTGGGCCTGGTTGTGGGGTTGGGTGAGCGGAGTCTGGGTGTCTGTCTGTGCTGGCTTCCACGGCTCCAATTCCCGCTGTCTCCTTTTCCGTTTTTGCTCCTGGGGTATTCCCCCAAGGCCCTGTTCTGGTCACATCCTGGGCCTTGCTTTTGGCGCTGCTGCCTGTGTCCCGATGTCGTCCTCGGGGCTGGGTCGCCTGGTTGGGTCTCGGTTTTTGGCTCCCCGTATCAGTGTTCCGGCCTGGTCGTAGGCTATCTCCTGGCCTGCCCCCTCGGGCGTGTCGGTCTCGGCCGGTGTTCCTGCTTGTGCCGGCTATGGGTGCCGGTGTTGTCCCCCAAGGTCCGCTTCCTCGTGTGGGGCTCTGGTTGGTTTATTTCTTTGGCCCTTGTTTGGGGCCTGCGGTCGTGCTGCCCTGTGGAGGACCCTGGGGGGGGGGTGCTGCTGTTTCCTAGCGTTGCGGCCCTCTTCCTTGCTTTGGGTTTCTTTGCCCCTTCTTTGGGTGCTGTGGAGGCTTTTCCTGTTGCGACGTCTGGTTCCTGTTTGCGGTGGGGCTTGGTTGTTCCTGTTGACTGTTCTCATCCTCTCTCCATGCCTCACTTTGCCTGCCTTCTGTCATGCCTCTGGTGCTCCGGTGCGGTGCTTTGGTTGTCTTCTGTGCCTGCTTTTGGCCTCCGGCCTTTCCTCACTTGTCACCCCTGCTCCGGTTTGCTGTCCGGGGATGTGCTGGTTGGTCCTGGTTCATTCTTGGGCCTGCCCTGTTTGGCCAGGGTTTGTGGATGTTCGCCGGGGGTTCTCCTGTGGTTTGGGTTGTTCCCCCTGTGGTGGCTCCTTGGTTGGTGGCTTTGTCCTTCCGTCGGGCCTTGTTCCCTGCCCTGGGGGTTGGGTAGGTCCTGGTTTATCCCTGGTTTTGGGTCTGCCTGGGTGCCCGGGTGCTGTCTGCTCTGGGTTGCCCGTGCGCTCGTTTGCGGTTCTTCTGGCTGATGCCGGCTGTGCTTGGGGCTGTCTGTGCTGTGGGTTTTGTGCCTGCCTTGGGGTGTGTTTCGCCTGGCGATGCCCCTCCCCCTGGTTTCTGGTGTCGGTGTCCTGGCTTGCATGGCCTCCGCCTGTTGGGTGGCTGGTCACTCTGCTGTCTGGTTCCGGTCCTTGCGGGGGTGCGGTGTTCCGTCCGTTATGGCCTCTTGGTTGCGGCGGGCCTGTCTTGGCTTGTCCATCCGCTCCTGTCTTCCTGTGTGCCCCCGTGGGCCTGCTCCCTTTGTGGGTGTTTGTCGGGTGGTGCCCCCCCTCCTCTGTCGGGGCGTGGTGGTCTCGGGGTGTTTGTCTTGTCTCTGCGGTTGCCCGCCGGTCTGGCTGCTGGTTTCCTGGGGTCTGCGGCTGTGTTTTAGGGGAGGCATTGTGCCTCTGTCCCTCTTCTTTGGTCTGTTCCTGGGCTCTTGTCCTTTGGGCTGCCTGGCAGGTTGTTTCTCCCCGGGGCCGCTTGCTCTCCGACTTCGGGTTGTCGGGTGGGCCTGCTTGTGGCTCTTTCTCGCCTTTGGCCTCTTCCGGTCTCTGTTCCCGTGTGGGGCGGTGGTGGCCGTGGGCGCTGGGCTCTGGGTCTGGTTCTGGGGCTTTGTCTGCTGCCTCCGTTTTGGGCCTGCCTGTTGTGTTCTTGCCCTGGGCTGTTGCCTTGTTGGCTTTCGGTCCTGCGTGGTCCAGCGGTTCTGTTCCTGGCGTTTCTGTTGCCCTCCCTGGCCTTGGCCTTGGCCTTGGCCTGTGTGTTGCTGGCTTTGGGCCTTTCCCGGGTTTGGGTTGGGTGCCGGGTCCTTCGGTTCGGGCGGGTTGCTTGGGTGTGCCCGTGGCTTCTCATCTGCTTGGCGCTCGGTTGCCTTGATTCTGCCCTGGGGGTTTTCTCCCCTGCTCCGGCCGTGGTGTTTGTGGGCCTGGGAGGTCTGCTTGGCTTCCGCCCTGGCTTCTGTTGCCTCTCTGGCTTGGCTGGTTTTGGGGGTTTGTTGCCTCCCCTCGGGGGTTGGGGTTTTGGGGTCGTGGCCGTTGGCCCTGTCCTGCCCCTTCTGGACTTGTGTTGGTTCCGGGTTGTTGGTCCCCGGTCTTGTGCTGGCCTGCCTGTTTGGGCTGCTGTCTGCCTGGTGTCTTTGGAGGCGTCTCTGGCTGGCTTGTTCTTCTGCCATTTTCTGTTTACACTGGTTTTGTGGCCTTGGGAGTTGTCTTCCCTGCCCGGGCTGCTCTGGTGTGGCTTGTCGGGCCCTGGTTCAGTTTGGGGCCTTGTTCCCTGTGGGACGTTTGGTCTCCTGGGTTTCTGGTCTCTGGCTCTTCACCTGCCCTTTTCGGTTTGGTTGGGCTCTTGCTGTCGGGTACTCGTGGTTGGTCTTTCGATTCTTCGGCTGTGGGCTTTGTGGGACGGCATTCCGGAGGTTGTGTTCCTGTTTCGCCGGCTCTTTGTGTGTATCTTGGCCTTTACCTGGGTTCTCGCTTTGGCCCCTCTTCCCTGGCCGGGTGCTTGTCGGTTGGTGGCTCTGGTGGTTGGTGCTGGCCTTTCTTTCCTGGGGCCTGGTCCTCCTTTGTGGGGTTTCGGGGGCTTAGTCCTCTGGGCTCTCTGGGGGCCTGGTTTTTCTGGTTGGGGGGCTGGTGCATGGCCGGTACTTCCCCCCTTCCTGGTTTGGTCTGGGTGGTCCTGCACTTGGTTCTTTCTTGGGTTTGTGCCCTTGCCCTGTTGCTGTCCGGTGGTGTTGGCTTTGTCCTCTGGTTGGCCCTTTTTTCCCTTCCTGCCTAGTTGTGGCGGGGACTGTGGAGCCTTCCTTTCTTCCCCTTGTCTTTGTGGGGTTGCTCCCTTTGACTGTCGGGGCTTTCCTTCCTTTCTTGTGGGGGGTTCGCTCTGTGTCTGGGTTGCTGCCAGGTTCGGTGTGTCTGCCTGGTGGTGCCTGTGGTTGTCGGCCTTTTTTTGTCGGGTGGGCTCCCTGTTGGGGCTTTGTCTTCTCTAGCCCACTGCGATACGGGCGTTTCTGGCCTTGGAGCCTGTTTCTCTTCTGGGGATTTTGCCTTTGTGGTCCCTTTGGGGTGTTTCCTTTTTGGCTTCCCTTTTTTGGATTGGTCGCTTTGTTGGCGTCCTCCCCTCGGCTTGCTGGATTGGTGTTTCCCTTTTGTTGGCCTGGGTTCTCTGTTTCAGTTTTTTTGGGTTGGCTGCCTCCTGGTTGTTGCTGTCGCCTTCTGTTTTCCTTGGGCCCGGTTTCCAGTCCTTGGTTGTGTCCCTGCTGGCCTGTGCTGGCTTGCTGGGCGGAGGGGCCGCTGGGTCGTTTCTTTTTTGGGTGGCCTCCTCACCTGTCCTTTGTTGTGGGCGGCTCTGTGGGTGTGTTGTTTGTTCTCCCCCTCCCTTGTTCTCTCGGGGGGGCCCATGGTGTGTCCTGGCAGCCCTTTGTGGGTTGTCCTCTTCTTTCTCTTGGTCGTCTCCCATTTGTTTTGTTGGGTGCGTCCATGCTTTGGTGGGGTGCCTTCCTGTCTGGATGCTCTGCCTCTCGTTTCCTGCGGTTCTCTCTTTTGCTTCCCATGGGTGCTGCCTTGGTGTGGTTTCCTGTGTGCACTTGAGGGTTTTGGAAGGCCGGGTTTCTGATTTAGTATTCTCTATTTTGTACTGAATGGAACGAGGACAGGAGGGACCTGGTGGTAATGTGCTTTATTACTTACTGGTAATTTTCATTACTCCGGGTCCCGTTGTCCTCGTCCCATTCATACGCACCGCCCTCCCTCCAGGACGGCCGGCCTTCCTGTTGGGGGCTTGGTTGTTCAGGCGGAATGCTGGGTACTTACTGCTTATGTACTCCCAGTGGGAGGGCCTGGGGTTAGTGTCCCAGCATTCCTCTCTTCTTTTTTTTCGTCGGGAGATGGTTATCTCCACTTTGTCCTGAATGGGACAAGGACAACGGGACCCAGAGTAATGAAGATTACTGGTAAGTAATAGAGCATTTCAATGAAGTACACCAATACTTTTATGTGTTTCTTCAATAAACTTTTTTCATTCAAATTTAAAGCTACACAAAGGTTTACAAAACCATATTTTTTAGAATACAGTTGACATTCAGGTACATGTCAATAATACACTTGTTGGCCAATATTGTCACAATAGCATTGTTCTAGTTGTGCAGGTTCCACTTCCCAATGCCCAATGCATTTCGAGACTGTGGGCCAGATGTATGACCGTGTTTTGCGGTCGCAAACGGGAAATCGGCCCGTTTGCGACTGCAAAAAAGGGTCCTGGCATGTACAAGCGCTATTTTGTGAGTCGGTGACTCCCAAAATAGCATTTGCGACTCCTGCTATTAGGAAGGGGCGTCCCTTCCTAACAGCGAGTCACAATGGAATGTACCATTGTTTTGCAACCGCATTTGCGGCTGCAAAACACTTGCAGTGTACCACCTACTTCAAGTAGGTGGTAAGCCACTCGCAAACTGGAAGGGGTCCCCAGGGGACCCCTTCCCCTTTGTGAGTGTGTGAGAAAATATTTTTTAAGAGCATGCCTACTCTTAAAAAATGAAACAGAAGCGTTTCATTTTTATTTTTGAAATGCATCCCACAGACATGGTGGTCTGCTGACCCCACCAGGCCCCCATACCTGGGAGTGCTAGCCATTCCTAATGGGGTCGCAAATAGCACCTGCCTCATGAATATTAATGAGGCAGGTAATTTGCAACCCCATTAGGAATCGCTAACAGTGTCTGAGTCACTGTTGTAAATTGCATTTTGCGAGTCGCAAAGCGACGCAATTTGCGAGTTGCAAAATGTAAGGGTCATACATCTGGCCCTCAGTCCCTTCTTCAGGGGAAATGTATTCAAAGAACATCCTGGGTCATTTATACAAAAATGAAATCAAAATGCAAACCTAAAACATCTTAAGTTGTCACTACACAGAATACACAAGTAATCACTTTGTGTGCTAATTGCTTTGAACTTACACGTTATGTGTAAACATTTGTGTAGCTTTAAATATGAATGAAAAAAGTTTTTTGAAGAAACACATAAAAGTATTGGTGTACTTCATTGAAATGGTATGTTAAATACTTTTGCTGTGCGCATGGGCTTCAGGTAAAAATGTTTTACTTGATAATAATATGTTGGTTCATTGTGACGGGTTTGAGGCAGTTATCCCTTCCTATGCAGCACGCTAATGTTTATAATTTGACGAGCTTAGGGAGTTAGAGAGAGTACATAGGTGTGCACAATCAGCCCATTGTTGATGATCATATTGTATTGTGTCACATCAGTGGCATAACAATAGTCCCCACTGTGCGGGGGGGTGGGGTGGCCTGAGCTCCAGGGGGCTCCTTCTCCACTGTTCATGGGCGGCGGACCCTGGCCCGAGAGCTCCTGACTGGGTGCGTAGCGTGGGAGGCCCTTTCCATTTACTTTGCAGGGGGGCTCTCAAGTTTCGTTATGCCACTGTGTGACATGTACCCAGATTTTAATTCTTCTTGCAATGTCCTTATTACTTAAACAGATGCATTTTCTGTCCCTTGGTATGCTGAGAAAGGTTTAGGGATACACATTGTTTCAACCCCTTGATTTGAACTTTCCTCGATGTGAGAGAAATTTAAATTCATGTGAACCCTGAAAATAGAGATCGTTAAAAGATTATGGAGCCCTGACCATCACAATGAGACATATTTGAAGTTCACGAAATTGCTTTATTATTGTCTTTTAGCTCATTTCAAAGTTGTGTCCTTTATGACAAAGCAATCACAATTCTCGACGAAGATGGAAAAGATATTGCATTCAAATATTGATAAATGTCTCTGTTATTGAACTAAACATACATGAACAGTACCATCCACTCTAAAAATACGATTTGATTGATTGGGAAGATATGCTTTTATAGTTGTGAAGAAGTGCACATTTTGCCTTTCATAAAATGTACCTTAAGGACTGAGGCATCTTTGACAAACTGTGGTCTGTGTAACAACTTTTCAGAAGACCCTTCTACAATATCACCTGGCAACTTAGGTACTTGATCCTGCATTCGAGTTTGTAATAAACAAACTTCTCTGCCCTTTCTCCAATAGTAGAGTGCAGGTGAATGGATGCTATGGATTTCTGTGTGTGCAAGATCTAAATCTCAGAGGCACATTCTGTAAAGCAAAGACACTTGTTCTTATAAAAAGAATTCAAGAAAAAACACAAGAAAAAGAAATTCAGAAAAATTCAAGCTCTACCATGCAGCTGAGAGAGTAAAATCTAATCAGTTAATTTTCTCATGATATCTTCAGAAAATGTACAGCGTCTGTACTGTATAGGAGAAATTTAGTTACATTTGTTTTCACATTCCACGTTCCTTCTACACAGCACTTACAATACATCTTCAAAGGACTGACCTTGTCAACGTAGTTGGCAATCTCCATGAGCCGCCGTGTAACCTTCTCTACATCCCGTCCTTGTCTCTGAAACTTTCAAGGAAAAAACTGATATTATTACCAGTATTTGCAAATATCTCTCGTTGCCTTGCTCCCTATGGTAAAAATAGTTAAGTGGCATAACACTTTTGTGGTGTAATTACTAACACATTGAAATTAAATTAGCAAAAACACTATAGTGGACAGCATCCCATAGGAGATTAACTATGCAGTGGAAAGGCATGGTGACTATTCCAGTCACTCATAACATGTTAGGAGATGGGACAGGTTATTCAAAATATTATTGACAATGTTGTTGAATAAAGAAGTCTTGGGGTTGATATGAACCTTGCATTTATCTGCGTGGGTACCTCCATTGCATTTAATATATTTCTGTATTTAAGTTCCCATTTTTCAGTTATTATCGAGTGTTGAATTTAATATAGATTGCACAAATAGGGGCCGATTACGATGTCGGGTGGAAAGCCTCCTCCCGACAGTGGGAATCTCCTCGACCGCTGCGGAGCCCTTCCGACCGACTCGGTCGGTTTACATTCCGATCGCTCGAATACGATGTTCGTGGTTGGAACGTACACGGGCCGGTTATTCCGAATCGGTTCAGAGCGACTCGTGGAGTATCCGTGTTGGCCGGAACAGCATCGTATACCCCTATGAACAGCGTTTCTGCCCACTGGATTAGGATGTCGTTTTCCAACAACCTTTCCGTGTCGGCCTGTCTGACAAGGAAAGGCTGCCGGAAAGTGACTTTGGGGGCCCCTGGCAGGGCCCCCTTGGTCCCGCGGCCTACGGTTGATGGCCGAGAGGGTACCCAAGGGATCCCCCTGCGAAACCCTGAACTGTATGGCAGCCACCATGGGGTGCCTGCGACAGGGTGCGGGGTTTTCCGCAAACACCGCCTTTCCCCTTAGGAGCCTGTGTTACGGTCGGTTGTCAGGCAGGACACGAGCTCCCATAGGGTACAATGGGACTCCGACTGAACAGTGTTGAGTCGCACCGAAATCCAGCGGTCGGAACAGCTGACCCCAAGTCGGTCGGTTCCTGATTCCGAGTCGGTGTTGGGGGGAGACTTTCTGCCCGACATCGTAATCGGCCCCATAGAACTTATAACATTTGCTTAATTATAGTTTGATAGCACATCAATTATTTATGTGTGTATATATTATCTACTGGCGGTCGCCAGTAGATAGTTATAGTTAGGACCTATTTTCCATAGGAAATCCACAACATTCTATTTGAAATAACTTTGGAGCCGGTTGCCAAATCTTCGCGAAATTTTCAAACTTTGTGGCCCGCTCCGGTCCGCTCCTATCTTGAAAGTCTCGGGGTGATTCGTCAAGCGGGGGCTGAGAAAAAAGGGGGGTCCCAAAACGTGTTTTCCCCATTCATTTTTCCATAGGGACCTTTCATCGCAGCTACAGCCCGAACTGCTGAACGGAATTACACCAAATTTGGCAAAAAGGTAGCCCTTGGTTCAGAGTCGTGCCTTTTGCTTAAATGGTGTAAATCCGTTCAGTAGTTCCTGAGAAAATCAAAAGTAAAATCACATATATATCTATGGGTGCGTAGGGTCCGCGTACCCTCCCGATCACGAGCTGTATGGTAATTGGCTGTCAACACTCCAAATCAGGAAGTGTTGGCAGCCATCTTGTTCCTCGGTAGAACCGAGGAACAAGAAAGCAGTAAAACAACTGCGCAAAACGCAAAAAGGGGGCAGGGTAGAAACACCCTGACCCCCTAGGCCTGCTCAGGGGGTCCTACAAGGACTCCCAGGGCCCAAAATTCTTTATTTATTTTAAATCGGCAAAAAACGCGCTGGGTGCGAGGATCCTGCCGATAAAAAAAAAAAAAAAAAAAACGAAGCGCGGGCTCCCGCGCTTCGTGGTTAATTGGCCCCTGGGTGGGCCAAGTCCCGGGGGCATGTGGGGGTTTATTAATAATTATATGAGGGGGCCTCTAAGGCCCCCCAAGCCCCGGGGACCCCCACCCCCGGGGCTTTAAACAAAATGGTGCGGGAGGGCTCTCAGCCCTCCCGCAGCCCCGGGGACCGCCACCTCCCCGGGGCACTAAATCGTTAAATATGGGGGTCCATTACGGACCCCCAGAGCCCCGGGGACCACCACCTCCCCGGGGCTTTCAACATGTTGGGAGGGGGGCTGTGCGGCCCCCCTCCTGGAGCCCTTGATGGCCCTGGGGACCACCACCCCCCAGGGCCGGCTCCTGCAGTGTCCCAGGGTGCCTAGCCCCGGGACACTGTAGTTTGCTATGGCAGGGCGGGAGCCTTGCGGCTCCCGTCCTGTCATAGCAAACTGCTTTGAATTTTGTAAGAGAGAGCAGGAAACCTGCTCTCTCTTCCAAAATTCAAAGCAAATTGCTTTCCACACGGGGAGCTGCATCTTAGCAGCTCCCCATGTGGAAAAGCAATGCCGGCTCCCGAGGGACGCGGGGAGCCGGCGGGACCGTGGGGGGATTGGGGACCCCCCCACGGTCCCCAACGGAGAGGGCCAGCCCCGGGGGATGGGGTCCCTGGGGCAAGTAGTGGCCCGGGAGGGGGGCCACGCAGCCCCCCTCCCCCAAAAAATAAATACAAAAAAAAAAAAAAAAAAGGGCAAGGCCGGCCTTGGGGGATGGGGTCCCCGGGGCCTTAAATGGCCTGAGGAGGGGGGCCACGCAGCCCCCCTCCAAATATTTTAAAAATTAAAAAAAAGAGGGCATGCCCCGGGGGATGGGGTCCCCGGGGCCAATAGAGGCCCAGGGAAGGGGGGCCACACGGCCCCCTTCCCGTTTAAAAAAAAAAAAAAAGAAAATGCTCAGGCCCCGGGGGATGGGGTCCCCGGGGCCAAAAGTGGCTGAGGGAAGGGGGGCCACGGAGCCCCCCTCCCATACAAAAAAAAAGTAAAAAAAAAAAAAAGACCGGCATCGTGCCGGAGGCCCCGCCCCCTCGCTGCAGCAGTCTGCAAACGCGCCCCCTGGCGCGTTTGCAGATGAGGAACGAACTCCCCTTGAATACTGGGGGTGCCTGGGGGCCAACTAGCCCACCAGGAACCTCCAGTATGCGCCAGGGAGCTGCGTTGCTGAGAGGTGTACAGAGGCCACGCCCCTTGTTACACCTCTCTGCAACGCAGCTCTGTGGCGCTTTTTGGAGGTACATGGTGGGCTACTTGGACTCCAGGGACCCTCAGGATTCAAGGGGAGTTAATCCCCCAACTTAAAACGCGCCACGGGGCGCGTTTGCACAGTGGTGAAGGGAGGGGGCGGGGCTTCAGGTGACATGTGTGCAAACAGGCCCGTGGCGTGTTTTAAGTTCAGGAATTCCTCTTCAATCCCGAGGGTCTCTGGGGGCCAACTAGCCCACCAGGTACCTCCAGTAAGCGCCACGGAGCTGCGTTGCAGAGTGTTGTAAAATGGGGCGTGGCCTCTGAACACCTCTCTGCAACGCAGCTCTCTGGCACATACTGGAGGTATCTGGTGGGCTAGTTGGCCCCTAGGGACCCTCGGTATTGAGGAGGAATTAATTCTCCAACTTAAAACGCGCCACAGGGCGTGTTTGCAGACATGTCACCTCAGGCCCCACCCCTTCCTTCACCATTGTGCAAATATTCCTCTAAAATCAGCCGAACTACGAATTCCGATTTACTCACCTGTTATCAGGAGAGACCTCAGTGCTGCATCTTTGAGCCCAGTACTGATCCTGAAAAGTAATTTTAACCGTACTTACCAGTAACTTGAATTTCCTTCCATAGGATATCATTGCCTGCTTTTTGCTGAAAAAGTTTCTGTCGTTTTGAAACATACAAATATTCCTCTAAAATCAGCAGAACTACGAATTCCGATTTACTCACCTGTTATCAGGAGAGACCTCAGTGCTGCATCTTTGAGCCCAGTACTGATCCTGAAAAGTAATTCTAACCGTACTTACCAGTAACTTGAATTTCCTTCCATAGGCTAACATTGACTGGTTTCACTTGGAAATTCTTCTAAGTGTGGAGTTTTGGAACTTTATAATATTCCTCTAAAATCAGCTGAACTACGAATTCCAATTTACTCACCTGTTATCAGGAGAGACCTCAGTGCTGCATCTTTGAGCCCAGTACAGATCCTGAAAAGTAATTCTAACCGTACTTACCAGTAACTTGAATTTCCTTCCGTAGGCTAACATTGACTGGTTTCACTTGGAAATTCTTCTGTGTGTGGAGTTTTGGAACTTTATAATATTCCTCTAAAATCAGCCGAACTACGAATTCCGATTTACTCACCTGTTATCAGGAGAGAACCCAGTGCTGCATCTTTTAGCCCAGCACTGACCCTGAAAAGTAATTCTAACCGTACTTACCAGTAACTTGTATTTCCTTCCATAGGAATCCATTGTCTGGTTTTCAGCAGAAAAGTTTCAAAGTGTCGATTTTCACAAACTACAAATATTCCTTAAAAATCGCCTGTATGACTTAAACGCATTCTTTCAACTGTTTACAGGAGATGCACCAGTGCTGGATCCAGGATCCACCACTGAGTAAGAAAAAGTAACGATAACACTACTTACCTGCTAAGTGAATTTCCTCCCATAGGATAACATTGGTGATTCTATGTGAAAAAGTTTGTCAACTTTTAAAATACAATAATATTCCTTAAAAATCACTACTGTAACCAAAACGCTTTTACTCAACTGTTTACAGGGGATGTCCCAGGACTGAATCTAGGATCCAGTCCTGTGGTTAGAAAAAGTAATCCATAAAGTAACTAATTGCATTTAACTAGAAATTCACATTGAGCTCAATGTTGCATTGTGTTTGAAATTGTGTTGCCCATTGCAACAACTGTAACTACTGTACTTAAAAGTCTATTGCCTATTTGCAAAGTATTTAAACTAAAGTAATTCATTCTGAGAAAGTATATTTTGTAATGTAATGTATAATGTAATTACAATGTAATTTAAAAAATAAAATATCTAAAAATAAATAGTTTAAAAAAATGTAGTAAATCAGTATAAAAAAATAAATATAACAATTAATACATTTAAAAATTGTCATTTACAAAACCTTTGAAATTCACTGAAAAAAACCATAGGTGTCAGACATGTTATAGTTAGGAATTAGCATTTAAAAACCCTTTGAAATTCACTGAAAAAACCATAGGTTTCAGGCACGTTATAGTTAGAAATTAGCATTTAAAAAACCTTACAAATTCACTGAAGAAACCATAGGTTTTAGGGACAGTTATAGTTAGTTGGACATTGCACTCGTACAAAACCCGTGAAATTCCCCCGTTATAGTTAGTTCAGCTAACTATAACTCGCGCCCCCGCAATGCACTGCTGATGACGTCACATATTACATCACTCATGACATGGTCAGTGACATCTCAAATGACATCACTGATGACATCATCCACGTGATAATCTGATGCACCTCCTCACACCCTAATATAACCTTTGATACACCCACTCTAAATTACAGACTGCCATTCGCAAAACCATAGACACTCCAACACCAATAACTACATACCCACGCACTGATTCTTAGGTCTACACACACATCCACTCACTCACCCGTACAGTCACTCATACTTACGGTCACTCAGTACAGGACTATCATATGCACTCATACTCCTATATAGACACTCAAACACCGCCACTCATCCATAGAGGTACTCACACACCTAGTCAGTCATGCAAATAATTAAACACACTGCCATTTATCACTGCCATTTATCACTGGCTGCTCCGCGCCTCGCACAGGATGTGCCTTCAGCCCCGGGACTTCATCAAGCCCAGGGGGGCCTGTGAGAGAAGAAGGGGCGCTCCTTGAAGCCCGTGAGCCGTGGATGGGGCCGGAGGTGCCAGCGCGCACAGCAGCAGCTCCAGCCGAGGAGGGCTGGTTTCCACTACCACATGGCACCGGGGAGGAGCGCAGCTGAAGCGGGTTCCCCTGGCCCTGACCCAACCCCTGGGGGTGCAGACCGCATGATCTCTGGGTCACCATTTCTCTTTGGCTTTGTGCGGGCAAAATGGATGCAGCGTGGTCGGGTTTCAGCGCAGGACCACTGGGGTGGCAGGAGCTGCCCGGGCAGCACGGAGGTGCCCGTTTTGCGAGCGTGGAATAAACTTCCTTTCATGCCCGGATATGTGGGGGCTCCGGCCAGCTGAACCTCTAAGGTGAGGGTGCGATGGCTGTAGGGAGGGCAGGGGTTAAAGTTCAAGAAGTTGATTGTGCAGTTCTGGGAATAGTCAGTGAGTTCACCGAGGACACGCTCTGCTTGGCTCTGACGTGCCCTCCCTCCCAGGTGCCCCAGATGTGTTTAGCAAGCACATCCACCCAGCTGCCCCAGATGTTTTCGGTGATCAGTGTGTTTTTATCTGTGTTCGTTTCTTCTTGCTGGCTGTGAAGGGGTACAGAGGTGATCAGGGTCCCAGGATGCCTGAACCCAACATGGCCGACATTGGTGACTTCTTCCCCCTTGCTGAACTTTTACCTACTCAACCCTTCCTGGACTGTGCCTGACCTCAAGAGGACTTCTAGATCTCTTTATGACCATGGCCTCCCAACCCCTCCACCCCCGCACCACTCTGACATTCCCTGAGGATACATGACCTCTTTCCTGACAGCGGAGTTCGAGGATTTGTCCGATGCCCGGTGGAGCTGCTCTGTTCAGCTAATGAGATCAGACTTGGTTCACCCCCTGACCGTCACCTGCCCAGCCGGACCTTGGGCACAGTTTCTCCCTTTCTCCCTGTCTTGCCCACCCTCCCCCTCTCCCACCCCCGTTGGTGCTTCCTTGAGAGCTATAGGGGAGACTGGCCTCGGACTACCTCACTGGCCGTCACCTACCCATTCGGTCTTTGGGCTGACTTAACCTCTGTCTCTTATTCCTTCCTCCCCCTCGTCCTCTCCCTCTCCCTGAGTGAATTTACTATTTGCATAGTTACAACTCTAACCACTAGTATACGCAATAGTTCTTTGTACTTAATATCACTATTTTGTGATTCTGAGCTCTCCCGTTTGCATCTCTCTCCTAAGTGACTCTACAATGTATACATTTCCTTTTCTGCTATCTGTTTCTCTTCTTTGTGGGACTCTTCAACTCGCTGTCTCCCTCCCTCTGTCGCCCCTGACCCTTGCCTTTCGCGGATCCTGTCTTTTTCTAGATCGCTAATTTACCCTGGTATTGAATCTGTTATCTTTTTGTATTAATGTGATTTTTCTTTTGCCGTCTGTTCCCCCTCTGTTGACCTGCCAGTTCCGACACGCCTCCTAGCCCCCTGTCCCTTGTTGCCCTTTTACTAAGCACTCCTTCTCCTCTTGTTGGGGAAAGATCCAATATTCATACTCTGGAGTCTCAGAGACCCCCTCTGAGAGAGTCCACAGTGTCAAGGGAGCCACGCACAGTTGAGGTATGGTATGGCGCCCCTTACCAAAGCACTCCCACTCCCCTTGTTGGGGAAGGATCCAGTAGGTAGGCATTGGAGTCTCAGAGACCCCTCTGAGAGAGTCAACTGCGTAAAGGGAGCCTCACGCAGCGGAGATGTGGGAATGATACCACTTCCCCTGGGAGCACAGCTTACCGGACCTTGGACGCTGCTTTTACTCGTCTACCGGTTTGTACCCCCTTCACCCTCCCCCTCCTCTTTCATGCTCTGTCTCTCACCCTCCCCCACCGCTTTCCCTCTTTCATTCTTTGTCTTCCTCCTCTGCTCCAATCCCCTCTCCCCTGAATCTCTCCCCCTGTCTGCTACGCCGCCTAGCCCCCTGTCCCTTGTGCCCTTTGACTAAGCACTCCTTCTCCCCTTGTTGGGGAAAGATCCAATATTTATACTCTGGAGTCTCAGTGTTTCCCCTGAGAGAGTCCACTGCGCTAAGGGAGCCACTCACAGTTGAGGTTTGGTATGGCGCCCCTTGCCAAAGCACTCCCTCTCCCCTTTTTGGGGAAGGATCCAGTAGGTAGACCTTGGAGTCTCAGAGAACCCTCTGAGAGAGTCCACTGCTTAATAGGGAGCCTCTCGCAACGGAGATGGGGGAATGATGCCACTTCCCCTGGGATCGCAGTTTACTGGACTTTGGACGCAGCTATTACGCGTTTACCGGTTTGTGCCCCCGTCACCCTCCCCCTCTTCTTTCTTGCTGTGTCTTTCACCCTCCCCCTCCTCTTTCCCCCTTATTCTATGTCTACTCCCCCTGCTCCTACCCCCTCTCCCCTTGTATCTCTCCCCTTGCCTGCTTTTTCCCTTACGTATATGTCCTTATTTTGTCTCGACCTAACATGTAATTATGTAGCTATGCACTAATAACTGTGTAACCTTTGTAACGATGTAACCTGCAACTATGTTCTGATTCTCATGTAAAGCGCTCTGATACCTCCGGGTCTAGCCAGCGCTATATAAATCCTTTCCAAAAAAATTTACTCACCTATACAGTTATACACACACCAGCTCACTTACTCATACAAATACTAGCACATTCTTACGCTCTTATACAATCACTGATACAAGCACACACTCATCCATACAGTCACTCTCACAATCACACACTCTCGCTTATAGCTATTTATATACTCCAACACACATATATACTGCCTTTCACATATGTAGTTACTCACACATGTACCACTGGGACATACATTCACTCACTAACACACTCTTACACACACTTACCCACCCATACAGTCTATCACAGATGCACTCTTGAAACCATCCACCCAGTGAATCACCCACTCACACATCTATGCACAGAGTCGCACACACCCCACCCACACAAACACTCAGGCACCCATACAGATACTCAGACAACCAATCAATAACTCATATAGACACTCATGTAGCTATTCACAAACCCATGCAGCCACTTACACAGCAACAGACCGACGGATACAGACATTCACCCAGTTTAGTCACTAACTCATGCATTCAGTAAGATATGTTTAATCACTCACTTATAGAGTTAGTCACGCACCTACTAAATCATCCATACAGACACTTATACACCCACTCATTCTTCAAAACGCCTTTCCCTATATATATTAAAAATATTTAAACTTTACAGAAACACAGTCACTGGATGATGTCATCAGTGATGTCATTTGAGATGTCATCAGTGATGTCACTGACCATGTCATGAGTGATGTAATATGTGACGTCATCAGCAGTGCATTGCGGGGCGCGAGTTATAGTTAGCTGAACTAACTATAACGGGGGAATTTCACGGGTTTTGTACGAGTGCAATGTCCAACTAACTATAACTGTCCCTAAAACCTATGGTTTTTTCAGTGAATTTGTAAGGTTTTTTAAATGCTAATTTCTAACTATAACGTGCCTGAAACCTATGGTTTTTTCAGTGAATATATATATATATATATATATGAATGCTCCAAGGTTGCCCGACAGGGTGGGGAGCACTCCAGGGCCAGCGATACCTCATGGACCATGCAGCTCTTGTGGTGCGGCCTGACGCGTTTCGCTTGAATAGCTTTCTCAAAGGCCGATCACTTCAGTTCTCCAACGGCATGCGCAGACATTTAAATCACTTCTGCCGCCTGATGATAGGACAGTTATCTCCCACTGCATTGTGGGGCATGTAGTGTTCATGCTGCGCTCATCAAACCTTGTATAGGTGCCAGGAGACTAATGATCTCTGATGCATACCCTATATGGGCCACAGGGGCTGGAAAGTCATTATTTCTGGTGCCAGTCCTTCCGCAGTGAACCGGGCAGATTCCCGACTCGACGGCCCGCTTTAGTTAATACGGTGGTGCTACCCCCGCGGCAGGGCTGCAACGTAAAAATGAATGCTCCAAGGTTGCCCGACAGGGTGGGGAGCACTCCAGGGCCAGCGATACCTCATGGACCATGCAGCTCTTGTGGTGCGGCCTGACGCATTTCGCTTGTATAGCTTTCTCAAAGGTCGATCACTTCAGTTCTCCAACGGCATGCGCAGACATTTAAATCACTCCTGCCGCCTGATGATAGGACAGTTATCTCCCACTGCATTGTTGGGCATGTAGTGTTCATGCTGCGCTCATCAAACCTTGTATAGGTGCCAGGAGACTAATGATCTCTGATGCATACCCTATATGGGCCACAGGGGCTGGAAAGTCATTATTTCTGGTGCCAGTCCTTCCACAGTGAACTGGGCAGATTTCCGACTCGACGGCCCGCTTTAGTTAATACGGTGGTGCTACCGCCCCGGCAGGGCTGCCGCGTAAAAATGAATGCTCCAAGGTTGCCCGACAGGGTGGGGAGCACTCCAGGGCCAGCGATACCTCATGGACCATGCAGCTCTTGTGGTGCGGCCTGACGCGTTTCGCTTGTATAGCTTTCTCAAAGGCCGATCACTTCAGTTCTCCAACGGCATGCGCAGACATTTAAATCACTCCTGCCGCCTGATGATAGGACAGTTATCTCCCACTGCATTGTGGGGCATGTAGTGTTCATGCTGCACTCATCAAACCTTGTATAGGTGCCAGGAGACTAATGATCTCTGATGCATACCCTATATGGGCCACAGGGGCTGGAAAGTCATTATTTCTGGGGATTTACTGGTGGTTGCCGCACGCCGGCACGTCACATGGTCTGCCACTGAAGAGGGCGTTGGCCCGAAACGCGTCTGGCAGGAAAACCAGAAAAGGACTTTGTTCATGACGTGTGCCCTTGCTTTGGCGTAATTTCCACCTGGGAGTGCATCCCACCTAGAGGCAACTCTTTTTGTATTTTGTACAGCGGCCTGCCTGGTCGCGGGATTGCACCACCGCAAAACACTTGCGGGTCCGCGGCTGCTTTATTGGGGCAGCTAACTGTGGAACAGGAGGTGCTTGTTATATGCAGGGATGCCGGCGCGAACATCGGCAAACCTTTTAAAGACATTTTTGAATGTGAGTGCCGGCGGCGACCCACTTGGGTTTTACTGAACCACCAGTCCCAGGAAGCATTGCTTCGGGTGGTTCACCTGAGCATAATTATTACGGGGATTTACTGGTGGTTGCCGCACGCCGGCACGTCACATGGTCTGCCACTGAAGAGGGCGTTGGCCCGAAACGAGTCTGGCAGAAAAACCAGAAAAGGACTTTGTTCATGACGTGTGCCCTTGCTTTGGCGTAATTTCCACCTGGGAGTGCATCCCACCTAGAGGAAACTCTTTTTGTATTTTGTACAGCGGCCTGCCTGGTCGCGGGATTGCACCACCGCGAAACACTTGCGGGTCCGCGGCTGCTTTATTGGGGCAGCTAACTGTGGAACAGGAGGTGCCTGTTATATGCAGGGGTGCCGGCGCGAACATCGGCAATCCTTTTAAAGACGGCACGTCACATGGTCTGCCACTGAAGAGGGCGTTGGCCCGAAACGCGTCTGGCAGGAAAACCAGAAAAGGACTTTGTTCATGACGTGTGCCCTTGCTTTGGCGTAATTTCCACCTGGGAGTGCATCCCACCTAGAGGCAACTCTTTTTGTATTATATATATACACATATATATATATATATATACTGAAAAAACCATAGGTTTCATGGATGTTATAGTTAGAAATTAGCATTTCAAAAACCTTAGAAATTCACTGAAAAAAACATAGGTTTCAGGGACGGTATAGTTAGTTGGACATTTCACTCGTACAAAACCAGAGAAATTCGGCCGTTATAGTTAGTTGAGCTAACTATAACTCGCGCCCCCGCAATGCACTGCTGATGACGTCACATATTACATCATTCATGACATGGTCAGCGACATCACTGATGACATCACTGACGACATCATCCAGTGACTGTGTGTTTCTGTAAAGTTTAAATATGTTTTATATATATATAGGCCAAGGTGTATTGAAGAATGAGTGGGTGTATGACTGTCTGAATGGATGATTTAGTAGGTGCGTGACTGACTGTATAAGTGAGTGATTAAACGTGTCTTATTGAATGCATGGGTTAGTGACTAAACTGTGTGAATGTCTGTATCAGTCTGTCTGTTGGTGTGTAAGCGGCTGCATGGGTTGGCGAGTAGCTACATGAGTGTCTATATTGGTTATTGATTGGTTGTCTGAGTATCTATATGGGTGCCTGAGTGTCTGTGTGGGTCGGTGGGCAGTGTGTGACTTTTTGCATAGATGTGTGAGTGGGTGATCACTGGGTGTATGAGTTCAAGAGTGCATCTGTGAAGTGCAGTATGGGTGGGTGAGTGTGTGTATGGGTGTGTTCGTGAGTGTTTAGATGTCCCAGTGGTACATGTGTGAGTAACTACGTATGTGAAAGGCAGTATATGTGAGTGTTGGAGTATATAAATAACTAAATGGGAGAGTGAGTGATTGTGAGAGTACCTGTATGGATGAGTGTGTGCTTGTGTCAGTGATTGTATAAGAGGGTAAGTATGTGTTAGTATCTGTGTGTATAATTGTGTAGGTGAGTAAATGGGAGCGTGATTGATTCTTTGCATGACTGACTCTATGTGTGAGTAACTCTATGGGTGAGTGGCGGTGTGTGAGTGTCTGTTTAGGTATATGAGTGTATATGATAGTGCTGTATTGATGAGTGAATGCATGTAGGAGTGACTGTATGGGTGAATGAGTAGATGTGTGCGTAGACCTAGGAATCAGTAAGTGGGTATGTAGTAACTGATATTGGTGTGTCTTTGGTTTCGAAAATGGTAGTCTGTAGTTTAGAGTGGGTGTATCAAAGGTTATATTAGGGTGTGAGGAGGTGCATCAGATTATCATGTGGATGATGTCATCAGTGATGTCATTTGAAATGTCATCAGTGATTTCATCAGTGATGTCACTGACCATGTCATGAGTGATGTAATATGTGACGTCATCACCAGTGCATTGCGGGGGCGCGAGTTATAGTTACCTCAACTAACTATAACAGCCAAATTTCTCTGGTTTTGTACGAGTGAAATGTGCAACTAACTATAACGTCCCTGAAAACTGTGGTTTTTTCAGTAAATTTCTAAGGTTTTTTAAATGCTAATTTCTAACTATAACGTACTTGAAACCTATGGTTTTTTCAGTGAATTTCAAAGGTTTTTTAAATGATAATTTCTAACTATAACGTCCCTGAAACCTATGGTTTTTCAGTGAATTTCAAAGGTTTTTTAAATGCTAATTTCTAACTATGCCTACAGAGGTAGGACATGTGCAGAAAGAGGAATAAAGGCGCAGAAAGAAGCAAGAGAAATGCAGTAAGAGGCAACAGAAGTCCAGAAAGACGAAGAAAGGTGCAGAAAGAAGCAATAGATATGCAGAAAGAACCAACAGAGGTGCAGAAAGAGGCCTTGTTGCAAAGTCATCCTGTGCCCCTAACGTTTTGCTGACTGGTACTGGTGGTAACTGACTCTGACTAACCAGGCTCGGAGCCAGTGCTATGCTGAAAGACAATTAGAATACAGGGAAAACACCTACATACACTAGGGTACACTATGGGTTGGGGTACCCCTGTGATTGGTATGACCTCCCCTGTAAGGCCCTAGTACATAATAGGGCAGGGAGATTAAAACTACCTCTAAGTCCCTAGCATATAATAGGGCATGGCAGTTTAGAGGCCAGCAGCCCTTTGACCAGCGCTCAGGAATTCTGCTGCGTAGGACTTACAGGAGGTACCAGGAGGGCTTCTTGGCCCCCAAACTCCCTCAGAAGTAAAGTGGACTTCATCCCCCAACCAGTACTGTGCCAGGAGTCGTGTTTGCAGAGTGGTGGAGAAAGGGGGGCGTGGCCTCCGAGGACATCTTAGCAATCCCACAGTGTGGGACTTAGTGGAGGTAATAGGAGAGGTAGTTGGCCCCCACGGACAACCTTGGGGACCAACTACCCCTCCTATTACCTCCAGTAAGTCCCACACAGCTGGATTGCTAAATTGTCATAGCAGGCCACGCCCCCTTTCCCCACTACTCTGCAAACGCACTCCCTGGCTCGCTCTTGGATGGGGATTAAAGTCCCCTTCGCTGCTGCGGGGTCCTTAGGGGCCAACTAGCCTACCTGATACCTCCAGTATGCCCCAGATAGTGGGATTGCTGATAGATGGACACAGGCCACGCCCCCTTTGTCCACCACTCTGCAAACATGCCTCCTGGTGCGCTCTTGGTTGGGGATGAAGTCCCCTTGCTCGGGGGATGAAGTCCACTTGTGTCCTGAGGTCCTCAGGACACAAGAGGACCTCATTTGCAGAGTGGTGTAAAAAGGGCCGTGGCCTCAGACCACCTCTCAGCAATCCCACTATGTGGGACTACTGCAGGTGCCTGGTGGCCTAGTTGGCCCCCAGGGACCCTCACTAGCAACGGGGACTTAATCCCCCAATGCAGAGTGCGCCAGGAGGCGCGTTTGACAGAGTCATGCAGGGAGGGGGCGGGGCCTCCGGCGACTTGCCGGTTTTATTTTTTTTTATGGGAGGGGGCTCCCCTTCCCTGGGCCACTTCTGGCCCCGGGAATCCCATCCCCGGGGCCTGGCCAGCCTTTACTTTAACAAAAAAAATTTGGGAGGGGGCCCTCCCTGTGGGACCCCATGAGCAGGCCTAGGGGGTAAGGGTGTTTCTACCCTGCCCCCTTTTCCCCTTTTTTTCCCTTTTTCTTGTGACTCGGTTACCGAGTCACAAGATGGCTGCCAACACATTCTGCTTTGGAGTGTTGGCAGCCAATCAGAATGAAGCTCGTGCTCGGGAGGGTTCGCGGCTCCTCGGTGCTCAGATATATACATTTTTATTTTTTGAATTTCTCAGCAACTTCTGAACGGATTTACACAATTTTTTTTTTAAAAAAGGTCGCTTTCTGGACCAAGAGCTATCTTTTTGCCAAATTTGGTGTAATTCCGTTCAGCAGTTCGGGCTGTAGCCGTGTCTAAAGTTCCTACAGAAATTAACATGGGGAAGACACGTTTTGGGACCCCCTTTTTTCTCGGCCCCTGCTTGACGAATCACCCCGAAACTTTCAAGACAGGAGCTGACCTGAGTGAACCATTAGTTTTGAAAATTTTACGAAGATTCGTCAAACGGCGCCAAAGATATTGGCAAAAGAAAAAACGCTTTTGAATAGAAACAAGGTCTTAACTATAACTACCTACTGGCGACCGCCATTTAATAACGTTTTTAAATATATAATATGGATTTCTTGGGTGTGTCCATCAATGATAAATGGAGCTTAAGAACTTACTAATACAACAAATAATCTTGTACCCTTAAGAGGACTGATCGTTGCCCGGAACACACCATCATCATTATGTAATGCATCATTTGGTTAATGGGTTGCAGTCAGCTGGATTCCCTGGTTCCAGATGGTAAGTTGTCTCAGCCTACTCTTTGCCAGAAGGTTTAGGTTTTCTAAAAACTGGGCTGTATTTTGCTAAACGTTACAAAAATCTATCAGGGTGCTGATCTGATATTAACCTAAAGAAGAATATTGTTTGATTGATATCAAGGGCCCAACTCACAAAGGGATTTAGGTGTAGTAAAGCTGAGAGTGCTGAATCTCCGCACTAAAGTTCTCAGTGCGGCGATTTCACTCAGAGTGCAGAGACTCTGCACTCATAACTTTACTACACGTACGGCCGTTTGTGCATTGAGCCGTAAGTGTACAAAGGAATGCCCCTGAAACCATTAAAAAAAACTTGCAGGAGAAAAAGCTGTTCATTCTGCTTTTTCACTTGTCCTTTTATTACAATGGTGGACTGTGTCATGCAATATAATTTGTTAGAAGATTCCGAAGACCCTCTCTGCCTCTAACTCATGGTTTTGCAGTGGCAATATGATGTGACAATGGCTTGTCTTCTCCCGGGGTGTAAGCATAGGTTGTCAGTCTTAGGTTTTTGCTTGGGCTAAACTATTCATTAGTAAATTCCATTGTAAAGGGTGTTTGATTGGCCAGGAGTAGAGTAAGGGCCTGATTACAATTTGGTGGACGGATTATGTATCATCTCCATGGTGGAGTACTTTACTCTTGCCATGGTGAAGGTACTCCGCCCGCCAAATTTGGAGATGTCCGCTGCACCAGCAGACACTTCTTGCATTTCCAGGAACCACCACCATGGCGGTTTCTGGAAATGCATTGAGAATTCGACTGGCAGCTCCGTTAACACGACAGAGACGCCCATCAAACTTTCAACTTTTTTTTATTTTTAAAAGCAAAATCCCAAAGGAGGATTTTGTTTGTGAAAAAAAAAAAAAAACAATGGGCCCCCTCACCATGGGAGCTTTCTCCCATGGCTTGGTGGTCAGTTTTTACTGCTCCTTACCGCTAGGTTTTACCTGACGGTGATGGACAGTGAAAACTTTCCATTTGACCACCCACTCTAAATAGGGTGGGTGGACAAATAGCAAAACCTCCGACGGCCTTTACTCATTTGGGCTATCGGAGGTGTATGTCGGCAGTGGAGATAGAGTAGTATCTGCTGTCAATATACTGATTGGCAACCTGATCCTTGATGAGGCGGGGAATCTTCAGTTTGGCGGAGAGGGCTCTCCGTCGCTGTTACAACTGAATACCCTCTCCCAGTGTTGACCATACAAAACAAAGAATGATAACAATTAAGAAACAATTAAGGAATGGCACTCTGAGATAAATTAGTTAGCATCTCAAGATAACAAAAATAGGGAATTGGAACCCTCCCTTCTGTGGGAGCTTCTTAAGGCATAACTGTGGTTTGACCCTTAATAGAATTGAGAGGGGGATTGGCCTTAAGATAAGGCAAGAGGGTAGAATCTGTACATGTTTTATGTATGTAGAGGATACTAGGAAGCATACTCTATGTTTACACAAAAGCAAGGCAATGTTATCTAAGTTTTATATCATGAAAACACAAGGCATATACAAACAAGCATTGGCAAAGCAATAGGTCTCACCTTTGGGACCTATTGACTTTGCCAAAGCCTTTTGCCAATGTTGTATAGCAATGGCAGATGCTATGCAGCAAGGTCAAAAGAAAAAACAAAGTGAAGTGAAGCAGTAGCAGTGCCTACATAATTTTGTAGGGGTGTGCATTCGTCATTACACATGCATGTGCCTACAAAATGACACAGTTTTCATTTTGTTTTTATTTATGGATCTGAGATTGATTGGTAAATAGAGGAAAAAAATGAAATCGTAGTGTGAAAGTGCTTTTTTTAAAGGTGGAGGTGCCAAGAGCAATTTGCTGCCTAGTCCTCCCTGCCCAACTAAATGAATAAATAAATAATAAACTATTTTAAAAAACGCCGTGGGGATGTGGGGCAATGAGGAGTGGGTGAGGGTGAAAGGAATGGGCAGAGAGAGGGAAAAGTAGCACATGCGGGACAGCAACACAGGGTGGCCGTTGGAGAAGTACATGAATGAGAAAGCAACACAGTGATGAGAAGGCGGTCATTTGGTGGGGAGAAAGCTGGAAAACACATACACTGTCGTGGAGAAGAAAAAAGTAGCTCTCTTTCAGGGAGAAATGGAAGGTTACCAAAGAATGGAGGATGGTATAGAGGCTGTGCTCTAGGGGAGGGACAAACACAAGATGGACAAGAAAAGCCATCAAATAATAAGCAAGCAAATGAGACTGACAACAAAGCTAGCCAACGGTAAGCGGTGGGCAGACTGTAAGCACAGTATGTTCCTGGTAAGCCCACAATAGAGCTGTTCCAAAGTAACAGCTTAAGCTGTCTGACAGGCGAGACCTAAAAATGCAACTGAGCTCCTTAATAAAAGCAGAAGAAGTGGATGTATGTGTCTCAAATGTTTAATAGATTTACTCGATGCCAGATAAACACAGATTCTGGCGCTAGCCTCAGCTGACCTTCTGGTACTTAATTCCTTCTTAAAGTAAAGCCATGGGTCCTTAAATATATAATTATCCAATTTTGAATGGCTAGCAATCTGGCCCAGTCGAACCCTTACTGGGCTGGCCTACCTTAGTTCACTGCTAATTATTTCATTTATACAGTAACTTGACACTTTTTGTGTGCACGCATTTTGTTGTTTTTACCATAAGCAAATGGTAAGGTTCATTGCTATTCAGTTCATGAGTTCAAGTTTGCTTTCACCCTTATTGCATGAACTATTGCACATTTTGAGAGACCTAGAAGATATTTCAAGCAGAAATATGTAGCCTTACGGCTAGAGCGGTTGACCTCGAAGCTGGGGAACCGGGTTTGAGTCTCGGCAACGACGCTCAACATCCTGTGATTTTGGGCAAATCGCTTAATCTCCCCCTGCCTAACAAAAATGAATGTGTACATCTGTAATGAAACTGGTGCTTATGTAAAGCGCTCTGATACCTGATATCTTCGGGTTTAGTTCGCGCAATATAAAACTCTTTAAAAAAATGAAAAAGATATCTGTCCTATGTCAGTCTACTTGTATCCCTAGAGTCAGTATCTCTGCCACATATAACATTTGGGGAGGAATCATTACTTTTTATGCTGCCAGAACTGGATAAAGAGTAGGGCCCTCGGACCTATTAAACTTCTTAAGATCTCCTATAGTGGATGCCACACAGAGTTTTAGACTTTCAAGATGTAATTTGCAGTTTAGTTTAATATTACAATTTTTACTGAGATATCTATAAGAGGTGACTTCTTCTACCACTTGCTTGCCAATCGACCACATGAAAGGTTTAATTTTTCACCCCAACACCAGTATTTTAGTTATTTTTCCATATCGATTGTCAAATAATTAGCACACAATAATTATTGAAGACCTCTAGGGTCCTTTAAAGCCCTACTTGTGTCATATCAAGTAGCTATAGATCCTCTGCATGCAGTAGGCTGGGCACATAATGACCCTCCATTTTAGGTGAGAATGAGTGTCTGTTATATAGGGTTGCTGGTAGGTCTGCAAGATACAGGGCAAACAGGGTGAGTATTAATACATGTCCTTGACAAAGCCCATTCTATATTGGGATTTTACCTGATAAGGATTCTCATTTGTCTAGTGCCACTCTTGCCCAATTAATAATAATAATAATAATAATAATAATAATAATAATAATAATAATAATAATAATGTGATTTATATAGTACCTAATTATTTCATACAAAGTGTCCCAGCACTGAAGGACTAACTTCCGGAGGTCAAGAACACAGCAGAACTCAGAAGTATCAGAATCAGCCCGATCTAAATAACCAAGTTGTTTGGTTTTTGCAAAACAGTGATTTTATCTGAGCCTGTCCTAGTTGAAGGGGAAGAGAGTTCCACAGCTTGGATGCTAAATAGCTGAAGGAGCTACCTACAATACATACTCTCTTTACAGTGTGGATACAAGCCAGCAAGGCCCCAGAGGATCTGAGGCTTCTTGCAGGAGAGTAAGGCTTGATGAAGGGGTGCCATTTGCGGGTACTCTTGTTCGTAAAGGCCCTGTAAAAATAGCACAGGGTTTTAAAAGAAAGTCTCTTCTTCAAAGGTAGCCAATGCAACTTTAGAAGTGTGACCCCATAGGGGCCAGTATAGGGAGGTTCAGCAGCAGGCGGGCTGCAGAATTCTACACACGCTGAAGTCTCATCAGTCAGGATTGTGATAATCCTAGGTACAAGACATTGCAGTAGTCCAGCCTGGACGTAACCAGTGCCTGGACTACTGTTTATCTAGAGGATTCAGGCAGGAGGCAAAGTATTGTTTTGAGAGTTTTTAAAATCCCAAAGCATTTCCCTGCCAAAGCTGTGATCTGGCTGTCAAATGTGAGTGAGCAGCTCATTGAAACAAATGCCTAGGTTCTTAACCCTAGGCTTTGGGAGAGGTAGAGGGCCGAACGAATCTAGCCACCAAGCAGAGGGCCAGATTGAGGGTTGTTTGGCAAAAATGAGGACCTGTGTTTTCCCTGCTTTCAATTTAAGACATTTGAGATCTATCCACTGAGGGACCTCCGACAGACAGGTCCTCATTGAGACAGCTGTGGTGAACGTGTTCTGTGACAGGGTGATGATCAGCTGAGTTTCATCGGCCTACATTATGATGTTGAAGCCGTATCACTTGATGATATCAGCAAGAGGGTGCATATAAAGGTTGAACAGATTAGGGCTAAGGGAAGAGCCCTGAGGCACCCCCTGCTGCAAAGGAAAAGCCTGAGAATAAAAAGGTTTTTGAGACACCTGAAATGTGTATTCCTGCAGGAAGGAGGCCTTGTGACCGATACCGCAGCTCCACAACCGCTTGATTAGGAGGTTGTGGGACACAGTGTCAAAGGACACACTGAGGTCCAACATCAGCAGTGTAGCAGTATCGTCCTTGTCAAGAATTTGGTGGATGGATTCTGAGGCAAGCAACAGGGCAGACTCTGTGCTACAGAGGAGGCGAAAGCCCGACTGCATCCTGTGAAGTAAGTCCATGGCCTCAATAAAGACCGAAAGCTGCTGGTTGACATATTTTTTTGCAACCTTAGACGAAAAGTGGAGCAACGAGATAGGCTGATAATTTTCATGCTTGGTTAGGTCTAGTAGAGGTTTTTTGAGGAGTGGAACTACCAAGGCATGCTTCCAACGCTGTGGCACCTGGTCCGCCGCAAAGGAGCTATTAAGTAGCTCACAAATCACAGGTAGCACTGCTTCCACTCCTCGCTCCAAGGATGGTGGGGGATGCTGGATCGAGTGAAGAGCCAGACTTGACTGACGCTATCAGGGGAGACAGTTCATCAGGCTCTATAGGCTTAAACTGTAACAGTCTGGTGCTGTCGGCTGAGGGTTCGAACCATAGATTGAGACTTGGAACATCTCTGGAAGCCTCAGGAAAAGAGGAGCAGATGAATGCCACTTTATCAAAGAAGAACTGAGCAAGAGTATTACAGACCTCCTCTGAATGCTGGGTAGAGGCTGAGACTCAGGCCAAGAAAGATAAGAACTTATCAATTGAGAACATTTCTCGAGATGAGTTCTGGGCAGCCGCAAATTTGTTAGTATAAAACATGGACAATAAAGGAAATGCCTAATGCAACTGTGGTATACCTTGAGGGTCGACTGATAATTAGCCTTGTTAGCAGAGTCAAAATCTCTGTTACACACGCTCTAGGTGCTTGCAGTTCTTTTTAAAAGTGAGCAATTCATCACTGAACCAATCAGCCGAAGGTTTAGTTTGTTGTACTGTTTGATCTGCCAGCAGAGCAATTTGATCCAGTGCAGCAGATATCCAACCGTCCAATTGCAAGTTAAATGTGTCGACACAACTGTAATGGGTAGGACAATTCACGTCCAATGCCTGGGTAAAACTGGCAGGGGTCGCCCTTGCACACTTCCATGTCTTTACTATCTGACCAGAAAAGGAGACAGATGAGGGTTTAACAAGTGGAACCTGAAAGGGAATAGCAAAGTGATCAGACAGCAGGAGTGGAAGAGGGGGATCAATAGATAAATTGGTTATGTTAGAAAATATGGGATCAAGGGTGTGTTCAAGTCTATGTGTGGGGAAAGAAACGGATTGAGAGATCTGAAGACACTCCAAATCCACAACCAAAGCAGCTGCCATGAAACACGCAGTGTCATCAAAATGGAGATTAAGGTCTCCGATGACTTAAAGTTGGAATACCGCAGGAATAGTGGCGAGAGTGCATCAGCTAGTGATGTGATGAAGGTAGATGCCGAGACTGGAGGGAGATAGATCAAAATCTAAGGTGAAATTGCTGGAAAAAAGTTAAAGAGAAGAAGGCCGCCTCACCCCCTGCAATGGATAATTCAGTAAAAGTGTAGAGCGCAGTCGGTTTAGAAATAATGGCGATCCCACCCCCCTCTGAGATTTTTTATCCAATCTTGCAATCACAAAGCCTTGGGGAAAGGCCAAAAGAATGTCCGGCGCAGAATTCTCAGTGAGCCTTGTTTCCGAAAGATAAACCCCATCAGGCGAATGGTCCACTAGGAAATCATATTTCTCAAGCTTGTGCTTGGCCAATGATCGACAGTTGAGAGAAAAGAACTAAGCCGAGGCAAGAGCTGGTAAGTAGCGTTAACATTCGAGGAAGGTGCAGTCAGGGGTATGAACCTGCGCTTACCGCAGTAAATTGCCATTTGAGTGAGGTCCAGCGCATGGTGCAAACATTGGGTAGAGTGGTCGCTAGATTCATTAGCTCCATAGAGGAGTACTGCCTGAGGGCTGACCCAAAACGACCTTTGGACCTGGCCCCTGGCGCTGTCCGGGTGTGGGTCTGGCACAGACCGGCTTGCCTGGGCCACCCACTGTGCACATCCACACACCTTGCATGTCTAAATAGCCCGCCTCTAAAGGGGGCGTGTGCTTATCAATCAATCAATCAATCACAGAATTTGTAAAGCGCACTACTTACCCGCGAGGGTCTCAAGGCGCTGGGGGAGAAAAAAAGGGGGGGGGTGCTGCTACTGGTCGAACAACCAGGTCTTGAGTAGCCTCCTGAAGGTCAGCAGGTCTTGGGTCTGTCGTAGGCTTAGTGGAAGGGTGTTCCAGGTCTTGGCGGCGAGGTGGGAGAAGGATCTGCCGCCGGTGGTGGTTCTTCGAATGCGAGGGACGGTGGCGAGGAGAGGTCGGCGGAGCGGAGTTGGCGGTTGGGGATGTAGAAGAGGAGTCGTCTGTTGAGGTAGGCTGGGCCAGTCTTGTGGAGTGCCTTGTGTGCGTGGATGAGGAGTTTGAAGGAGATTCTCCTGTCGACGGGGAGCCAGTGCAGGTTCCTCAGGTGGGGGGTGATGTGGCTGTGGCGTGGTACATCGAGGATCAGGCGTGCGGAGGCGTTTTGTATGCGTTGCAGTCGCTTGATGAGCTTGGCCGGGGCTCCCGCGTAGAGGGCGTTCCCATAGTCGAGTCTGCTGCTGACGAGGGCCTGGGTGACTGTTCTTCTCGTGTCTGTCGGGATCCACCTGTAGATCTTGCGAAGCATGCGGAGGGTGTTGAAGCAGGAGGATGAGACTGCGTTGACTTGCTTGGCCATGGAGAGCGTTGAGTCGAGGATGACTCCCAGGTTGCGTGCGTGGTCGGTGGGTGTCGGGGCTGCTCCCAGCGTCGTTGGCCACCAGGAGTCGTCCCAGGCTGAGGGGTTGGAGCCGAGGATGAGGACCTCTGTCTTCTCCGTGTTCAGTTTTAGTCGGCTGATCTTCATCCATTCGGCGACGGCCTTCATCCCTTCATGGAGGTTGGATTTGGCGGCGAGGGGGTCCTTGGTGAGGGAGAGGATCAGTTGGGTGTCGTCGGCGTAGGAGATTATGTTGAGGTCATGCTGTCTGGCGATGCGTGCGAGCGGGGCCATGTAGATGTTGAACAGTGTTGGGCTGAGGGACGATCCCTGGGGTACGCCGCAGATGATCTCGGAGGCTTCGGATCAGAATGGTGGGAGGCGGACTCTCTGGGTTCTGCCGGCGAGGAAGGAGGTGGCCCATTCCAGGGCCTTGTCTCGGATCCCTGCGTCGTGGAGGCGTGCGCGTAGAGTGCGGTGGCAGACAGTGTCGAAGGCGGCGGAGAGGTCCAGAAGGATGAGGGCTGCGGTCTCACCGTTGTCCAGCAGGATCCTGATGTCGTCGGTGGCGGCGATGAGGGCAGTCTCAGTGCTGTGGTTGCTGCGGAACCCCGATTGGGATGGGTCCAGGATGCTGTTTTCTTCGAGGTATCGAGGTAACCCTTATGGCATTACAAATGCCGAAACCTGGGGAGAGGAGAGTTAAAACTACACAAATTGGAGCCCAGCAGCTCCCCTCCTCCTGGAAGCTACCACACCAGGGAGGAGTACTGGCGAAATTAATGATAAAAGCAAAGCAAAGATGAGAAACAAACACATAATAAATATTTTTTTAAATGTGGGTAGCCTGACCTAAGATGATTCCCAAAGAGTATGGAGCCAGGCAGCTCAAGCGCGACAGAGCACTAAAAGGAAATTAAAATTAGACGCCGTAACAGATGGCAGTATAAGGCAACAGTGTATCTGCTGAAGAGTCAAGTGCTCCTCATGGGAGTTGAGACCAATGAGGACATGCACCTTGCATGTCTAATTAGCCCTCCTCCAAAGGGTATGTGGCTATGGCATATGAATGCCAAAACCGGGGGTGGGTGGGCAAAACAACACAAACTAGAGCCCAGCAGCTCTCTTCCCTCCTGGAAGGCTTCCTCACCAGGGAGGAGTACTGGTGAAAATAACGATAAAGCAAAGCAAAGGTAAACAAAAACATAAAAATAATGAAAACAATGTGGGTAGCCTGAGCTAAGATGGCTCCCAAACAGGATGGAGCCAGGCAACTCCAGTGCGACAGAGCGCTACAAGGAAATTAAAATTAGACGGCGTGACAGATGGCAGTACAAGGCAACAGTATATCTGCCGAAGAGTCAAGTGCTCCTCAAGGGAGCTGAAACCAATGTGGCCGCACACCGTGCATGTCTCAATAGGCCTGGCTATGGCGTAACAAAGGCTGAAACCGGGGGTGGGGCAAACCAGCGCAAACAGTACCCCAACAGCTCCCCTCCCTCCTGGAAGGCTCCCCCACCAGGGAAGATACTGGTGAAAATAATATAAAAGCAAAGGTGAGAAACAAACACATAGGCAACAGTGTATCCGCTTAAGAGTCAAGAGCTCCTCACGAGAGGTGAGACCAATGCGGTCGTGCAACTTGCATGTCTAAATAGCCCACCTCCAAAGGGGGCATGGCTATGGCATAACAAACACTGAAACTGGGGGGGGGGGTGCAAAACAACACAAACTGGAGCCCAGCAGCTCCACTCCTGCCTGAAAGGCTTCCCCACCAGGGAGGAGTACTCGCGAAAATAATGATAAACCTCTATGGGGATATTCATACCATCTAACATTTGCCAATTAATTTCCTGGTTGACTAAGTCAAAGGCAGAGCGAAAGTCCAAGAAACAGCTACATGAATTGCCCTTGGTTTCACTTGCTTTCTGGCCATTGACAAGAGACTGAAACAGTGGTCTATGGTTCCATGACCGTCTTTAAATCTTACTTGCTCAATTGGGATAAGATCACTGCCTTCTATCCTGTCTTTAACATATTGGAGTAGGGCTTTTGCATAGACTTTCCTTCCTACATCTATCAGGCAGCTAAGCTGATAAGGTTTTTGGGTCTGTTACATCATGTTTTCTTCAGAATGTTCTTAATAATAGAACCCTTCCAACTGTTAGGAAACTGTCCCGATTTTGTAATGATTGGAATGCAAAGGCAAATAGCCCAGATCCCCACTATATGTTGCTTTTAATTATTATAGCAGGAAAATCCTTCAGCCCTACAGCTTTTAACTGATTAAAAGTACTAATTATCCTTTTAGAGATTTTGGAACAAACAGGCTAGAAAATCACCATCCACTTAATAGACCTTATTCTTGCTAACTTTACTGCTACACTTGTACAAACCGCTCAAGAAATGAATCCACCTTTCTTGAGGTACCATACAGCTGTGACTACCTAGTTCTGAATTTTCCCTGTTCTGGACCAATCTCCAGAATTTTCTCTACCGTTTGAAGAGATACCTCTTATCATTTCCTCCCAGTTTGATTTGAAATAATATTATTTATTTCTCTTAATTCGGGTCACAGGATCAGCTTTGGATTCACAATACATTTTTTGTGTCCTTTCATTCCATTTATTGGCCTTTCTTTGTCTTCATTTCCACATCTTTTTTTAAAATCACACCACTAACAATCAAACCATATTTCTGTCTTGCTTGACCTCATAAGCCTTTGCTTCTGACTCTCATTATTTGTACTGAGGATAACTTTCAAACAAGTCACAACTCCCCTTATTACCCAAGTATATATATTGATCATAACTTCTTTAACTATTATCCATCTATCAAAGTTCACTGTTTTCTGTGTCTGGGGAAGTAATGCAAGTTGTTTGTTATCAATACATGTTGCCTGTCATTTTGTATAAGTAATCTGCAGTGGAAGCACCTGATTACGCTTAGCAAATTTAAGCTTTGCCTCTACCTTTAAAGGCCAGTGATCACTACAATTTGCTTGCCTTCCTGAAAATGATTAACAACGCTAAAAAGCCAAGCTTGTGTGAAGAAATAATCTATGGGGCAATTCTGATTTCCTAGCATGAAAGTTTGAGAGGCTGGAGAGTCCTTTGAAAATTACCACTGAGACAGATAAAATCCCAGTCTATTAGACAATTTTGCATTTCATGAACAATGCGCGTTCTTGAACTTTTCAGGAATACTACCACTGGTATGTTGTATGCTGACAACACACTGGATTGTGAAATATATTTTTTGTAAGGATTCAAGCGTAGATTAAAATCCCCCAATAATACAACTGTGGTATTCCAGTACCTCAAACATACTGTACTTAAATCGACATTGAGTGAATGCATTTGCGTCTTGTTATATTGGTTATCCCCCAATAGCACATAGACATTCATCACAATTGCTGTCTCAACAAAAGCAGAGTTCCAATACAAATTAGGTATGCATGCCTGTAACCACTCACATTCTGTTGTTAATTGTTTTATCCCTCTTGCCATTTTGGGATAAATTAAGGTGATTAAACCGCCTCGGGAGTGCTTTGTCCCGAAGGATCTTGCATGGGAGAAGATTTGGACAAAGGCGTCAATGGATTTTTTTTCTCCAGACAACCAAGTCTCCTGAAATCCAATAATCATATTTTCCTCCAACACTTTAGTTAATCAATCTGTATCCAACAATCTGTTTAACACATTAACGTTCCAGGAATAGACCCATAGGTTGTCTGGGAAGCGCTCATTCTAATCTAAATCATTACAGCTTCCATTTCATTTCCCCACCATGGGTTCAGGCAGATGTAGTGATTTGCCATCTGGGCTTCTGAATTGTCCCATGACCCACTGTTTTGAGGGATGGTTAGCTTTGAATTTCCCCCACTAAATCCCAATGATCGACGTAGTCCTTCCAAAGACCTTCAGCCGGGAACAAACTAATTTAACCCTGCATGATTATTTAGCAATGTTTTTTCTACACCACTCTCTAACTAATCTTCCAGAACTAGAATGCAGTTATCTTGTTGGCAGCACTCTGGACTAATTTTACCACAAGGGAGTACACCCATACTTTAGAGCCTTGTTTCCCTTCTTAATCTGATATAATCCCGACTTGCTTGATATTATCTGAGGAGATGCCTTTTAAGGGAGGAGTAATTTTTAAATTACTGTAGTAGATATTTATCGATCTTTCTTTTTTTTTCCACTACTCTCTGAAATTCTATATACAGGAAGAGATGTTTAGCCCTTGTGCTGACTTTACACTCACAATCATCCCACTTTCTCACTAACCATTCGCTAAAATTGATTTCCTTCTTTGGTGCAGGCTGCTCGAATGTTTCCCTGCACTCCACATGGTTCTTTCTTTTCCACTTTCTCAGGACTGAGTTTGTTGTTTTTGTTCCTTTGGTATTATTGTTAAATATTTGTACATTAGTCACAACCAATATCTTTTTTTTGTTTTGAGAGTTTCCTATCAACAATCTTACTTTGGATGATATGTTTTTTTTGGGAGGTCTTAAGCCCTTTCTAAATTTTGCTGTTTTAGTCGTATCCTGATTCTTCCTCTTTCCAATACCATCCCATAACCCATTTTTTGTGAGCTCTGTTCTGTTATTGGCTGATCTCAGGCGACTTCTTAAGGGGAATTTTGACCTACTATTATAAAAATGGTTTCTTTTTCAGATAGATCTTTTAGAGATATATGCTGTTGGGTTCTCTATCACTTATTCCCCCACAAGTGGGAGCTTATTACCTTCTGTAGCGATTTTCATATCGGTGCCACTAATCGACCTTATCATAGATGGCTTACAGTTGTTAGATTTTTAACTCCTGGGCTTTCAATTTTAATAAGCTATTATGGGTCTTTAAAGTATCATTCTTCAGAATTAGTGATTCCTGAATGCCATGTAAAGTTTTTGGATGAGAAAGAGAACATCCAACATTAACAAGGATGGGATTGCAGAGGTCTCCAAATGTATTAGAGTTTGTTGGCCTAATGACCTTAGACCTTGTAATTTCTTCGATCCTCCTTGCTCACACAGACCACTTCTCTCTGTATGCCCGTTGCCTAAATTCTGCTCTGCCCTTCTCCTCGCCACTTTTCTCTGATTGTCATTTGTGACTTAAAATTACACCGAGTCATTTGTATAATTATTTAGGAGGAAGACGTGTCGATATAAATACCCATCGAAAGAATCAACTGGAGAAATATTATCCCCTGAGTTCATTAACAAGGGGGAAAATATGATATCGTTGTCCATATCTTGTCCAGAGAGAGATCTACATGACATGCCATCTTTATTAAGCTTAAAATGCTTCCCCAAAAATTCCTAATTTGAGCTTCAAATTTCCCAGAAGGTGTTGGATCAGCTGATAGATAGACCTCCAAGCCACTCTCATCTACAGGACTATTTCCTAGAGTAAGAGGGGCTAGCACGCTGCCTTCGCTTCTCTTTGTGCCACTTGTAACATTACTTGAAGCCTTCTTCACTCCTTTTGTGTTCCCTTTACTAGGGTCCTCTATACCCCTCAAGATTATTTTCGTTTAGAAAGACATTACCACCATGGATTGTTATTTTTTTTGTTTTGCAAACTTCCGGATATTATATTCTATGAGTCTTCAAATAATACACACGCAGAATAAAATTGCCTCAGGCTTGTTGGACTTGGCCCTTTTTGCAGGGTCATCCCCATACTTTTTGCCTTCACTCCTCCATTTTTGCTGAAATCGTTTTTGTTGGCCTTAGGACTCCGCACTTTACCACTGCTAACCAGTGCTAAAGTGCTTGTACTCTCTCCCCTAAACACGGTTAAATTGTCTTATATCCAATTGGCATATTTAACTTACTTGTAAGTCCTTGGTAAAGTGGCACTACCTGTGCCCAGGGCCTGCAAATTAAATGCTACTAGTGGGCATACAGCACTGATTGTGCCACCCACTTTAGTAGCACCTTAAACCTGTCTCTGGCCACCCATTGCAGAGCCTGTGTGTGTAGTTTTAAAATGCTAATTTGACCTGACAAAGTAAACCTTTTGCCAGGCCCAAACCATTCTTTTTAGGGCGAGCCTGGACAGCGCATGCGTTGCTCTGCGAGGCATGCTGTATTCAGGTAGGGACATGACGCTTCGCCCACTCTCCCCCCATTTTTTCATAGGCTTGTGTCATTGTCCACTGCAAACTGTGGCTGTTCATTGGTCATTTGGCTTAGTAGTCCCTCCTTAGTACCACCTTGTCTCATTTTGTAACCTCCCATGGCGACACCCCCTGTTACGTGTGTTGTTACTCGGCAGGCTTTAATTACAGCCTATGGGCACTATTTTCTCAAATAGCTTTGTCCTGCCTGCTGTTGCAAATGCTTGTTAATACATAGGTCACCCCCAGGTAGACCCTGGGCAGCCCGAGGGCAGGGTGTAATGTATTTAAAAAGTAGGCCATGTACTTTTAAGTTTTACATGTCCTGGAAGTAAAAAAGTCAAATTCATTTTTCACTACTGCAAGGCCTACCTCTCCCGTAGGATAACATTGTAATTGCCTTATTACATTTTTTAAGTGTAAAATCCAAATGGGAATAGGTAACCAGTTCATGTTTGGTGTCTTTGGAATCACAATTTAAAATCCTAACTTATGGTGAAGTCGGATTTTAAATTGCAATTCTGAAAATTCCAGTTTTAGAATGTTACCATTTTCTTGCCTGAGCCATTTGGTGCTTGCAGATTGCCTGGGTCACATGTAGTTAGCAGTTGGACTTTGTGTATTCCTCTTGAACAGTCACACACAATAGGGAGCTTAGGTGTGACTGGATGGGCCATCACTGGCAGGATGGGCCCAGCTCCACTTCAATTGAATAGGCTGTGTCCTGTCTCCACATAAAGGGCTGCATAGCCCTTGCAGTTAGTCTGGAGCCAGGAAGGCAGGGCATCTGTGCACTTCAAAGGCATGCCTCTAGAAGTCTCTCCCCACTTCAAAGGCACAACTGTCTATAAATACTGGACCTCAGACACCAACTCTTCAGTACACTTCTGGACCTGTGGATCATCTGCACGAAAGAAGGACAGCTGTGCTGCTACAAGGACTGTCACTCTGCTGGCCTGCTGCTTTTAAGGAACTGCTGCCCTGCTGTGTTGACCTGTTGTCTGCTGCCCTCTTGCCTGGGTGAGAAGGCAGTTCTTTGATTCTACTGATTGGATCTTTGGCGTTCTGGTCTTGATTATTAAACTTTGCTCTATTTTTCTAACCTGGTCTGGAATGTTTTTGTGTGGTGTTTTCACTGTTTTATTGTTTGTAGTGTTGCACAAATACTTTACACATTGCCTCTAAGTTAAGCCTGACTGCTCTATGCCGAGCTACCAAGGGGTCAAGCACAGGTTAATATGGGGTTTGCTTGTGCCTTATCCTGACAAGGATCGTCGTTGCTTCTTGACCAGGGCTCACACCTCAGTCAACCAGTGACCCATGAGATTGCCACCACCTTCCTCCTGGTATTTCAAACTGTGCTGATTGTTTTACTGACGGGCTGCCCCATTTAAATTCACTGTTCATTCAAAGCTCATTCCTGTACAGTACTCTTCGAGTGGAGCCAACAGGAGCCCACCACCACCCTCAACTTTGCATTCCTTGTCCCTGACCACAGCTACGCAGACGTGGGCTTCACTCAGCCCCTTGGCACGCTCAGTAGAGGAACAGAAGACCTACTGTTCAATTGTTATTTAGATTGTTGTCACTGTGCTTTTAATTACATAAATAACAACTTATGTACTGTTCAGTTGTAAACTAGGAAACTGAAACACACACAGTTATGCATTGAGTTCATATTGAGTAAGTACATACAAACCATGAGAGAGCAATAGATACAAGCAAATGGAAAGAGGGAGCAATTGGCAAATGCAATGAAATAATCAAAGAGTAAAACAGGACTAGACACACCAGGATACAGTCACAGATAGGCAGGATTAAGTGGTAGTTAAATATTGAGAGAAAGTTGAATAAAGTAAATGAAACACACAAAGACAACAGACATACAGCTTCAGTTATAACAAGAAGCATGGAGACGTCCTTAGAGATGAGGAGAGTGAGCAATACAAAAATGACAAAAGAATCAATTCAAATTCAGACTACTACAGCCGAAAGTGACATATGTATATAGAAAGTGACTGATAAAAATGGTTTGTTAGTAAAATAGGGCATTAATAGAACTAAAAGACAAGAACAGAAACTATTTTAACAAACAATGCAAACAATCAGAGAGAAAGGCTAAGAGACAATGAAAGGGAGAATGACAGACATGGGGAACCAGTTATAAAATTCTTCTGAAGATTGTGTGTTTTTTTAAACCCAAAGATGAACTGAATGAAAACGTTGCATTACACTGTATAATTAGTTTTGCTTGTTTTTCTGAATAAAATATTGCAGTCTTTTTGATGGGCATACAGGCTTTTAAAATAAAGTTTTTTTTTATTTTTTATTTTTTTATTATTCTTTTTATTGAGTTCCAATCAACACAAAAAAGAAACAGAACAAACCACATGAGTCGCCACGCAGGGCGGTGTATCATCAATGGTGACAGTCAGCACGAACATTTGACGTAATCACTGCTGTTTTTCTGGGCAAATTCACTAGGGATTATTGCTCCTACTGCACACTACATATCCGCGGAAATACATAACATACATCATTGACCTTTAGGGACTGAGCACAGGGTCTGGCTCATCCATCTTCAGTAAATATTGTCGTAATGGTTCCCAAATGTCTTTTGGCTTTGATGAGGATGGTAATTCTTCTGCATACAGCTCAAGTGATTCCCTACAATAGACCATGTCTTTTAACCAATACTCAAGGCGCGGGGTCAGAGTGCTCTCCCATGTCAAAGCTATTCGACGTTTTGCTAGTAACAGAGCTATTCGTACAAATTTCCCCAACACTCCTTTGATATGAGGCACATAACTCAACAAACACACCACAGGTGTACATTGCAATTGTTGATTGGACATCGTCCGCAAACACCCCACCACTGCAGACCAGAATTTCGCAACAGCCGCACAGTGCCATGCTAAATGCCAAAAGTCTGCGTCCATTTGGTGACATCTTTTACATTCACTAGTATCTCGTAGTCCAATTTTGTACAATTTCAGAGGCGTATGGTATACCTGATGGATATATTTGAAGTGGATAATTCTGAGGTTACCATTTGGCGTTAGTTTACCTGTTAGGTTACATATGTGTTCCCAGTCAGTTGGAGTCAACGGCTGATCTATGCCACTATTCCATCTGGTTAAACTGTCATCTCCAGCCCTCACCATTTCAGCCCGTACCGCCTTATACAGTTTGGTCACTAGTTTACGCTTGGAGGGTGTTGTTAATAGTAACTGAAGCGAGCGTAATGTGGGCGGTTCTGTGGGGAACGAGCTATAATGAGCTCTAACCGCTTGCTTTAATCTGTGAATGGTGAATTGAAACAATAATGACGTGTGGGTGATGTATTGGAGGTCTTCAGTTGTAAGAAAATTACCCTCTGTATAAATATCTTGCATACGCTGTATACCTACCAGTTGTAGCGAGCGGATCGCTCCCCTGTCCTGAGTGACTGATAAGGAACTGTGGTTCGCAAGGGGCAGTGCTGGGGCATATAGCGAGAGTTTCCCTGCCAATTTACCGATAGTCTGCCAGGCGGCGATAGTAGTATCCACCGAGTTAATTTCCGTACGTGCTGTACCTCTGCGTGTGTGTGTAAGTATTCCAGCGAGAGGCACGGGGTAGGCATCTCCATATTCCACTGCTACTTGAGGTGTAAATGCATGCGGGTTGTACCAGTGGTAGGCATATTGGGCCTGCGCGCATAAGTAATATACATATAAATCTGGCGCGCAAAAACCTCCATGCATATAGTCTAGTGTAAGTGTTTGCCAGCTCACCCTAGCTTGCTTGCCATTCCAAATCAATTTTAGCAAATGGGTGCGAATAGTATGGAAGAGATGCTTCGGAAGTTTAATTGGGATATTATTAAATAAATAAAGATAGCGTGGTAGTACGATCATTTTGATGATGGCTATGCGGTCCGCCAAGGACAGGGGCAAGGAGGACCATCTGTCAACCTGAGATTCTAGTATCGTGCATGCTTTGCCATAATTGTCTCTGATTACAATCTCCGGGTCACGATGTACCCATACCCCCAGATATTTCACAGGATCGGCCGACCAGATCAATGGGTATTCCATTGGTGGAGGCTTAGTGATTTCCGTCAGGGGTATAATCACCGACTTATCCCAGTTGATCATAAGCCCAGAAAACAGCCCAAAACGGATATATTCCCTTAATAATGGGGATA
This sequence comes from Calotriton arnoldi, assembly GCA_963921515.1. Taxonomy (NCBI): domain Eukaryota; kingdom Metazoa; phylum Chordata; class Amphibia; order Caudata; family Salamandridae; genus Calotriton; species Calotriton arnoldi. Next base: position 1,113,254 of record CAWUFW010000179.1, read on the forward strand.
AATAGACATGAGGCTCACGGACAAAAAGCACCATGTCGTCTGCATATAATGATATTCCGACGGGACGATGGTGGAAGTTAAGCGCCGCCTTCCTGTGTCGTTGTCTAATCACACAAGCCAGCGGTTCGAGCGCGATCGCAAAAAATAGCGGGGATAGCGGGCAACCCTGGCGAGTGCCCCTAGTGATGACCAGTGGTTCGGAAGTGATGCCTCCCACCCGGACCCTCGCCAATGGTTCTGTGTATAGCAATTGTATCCAACGCAAGAATATTGGCGGGAATCCCATTCGTTTCAATATATAAAACATATAGCTCCATTCGACAGAGTCGAATGCTTTTGCTGCATCCAGCATGACCGCAGCTGCAGGTAAGTCCGGCGTTAGTACATGATACATGGCAAATAGTGTTCGCAAATTGTGTGATGTAGAGCGTTCCGGTATAAAACCAGAGTGATCCGGAAGCACCAGGCTGGTCATTAGGGGTTGGAGTCGCGTGGCCAGTATTTTCGCTAGTATTTTGGCATCTAGATTAATTAATGATAAGGGACGATAAGAGTCGCACTGTGATGGGGATTTGTCTTTTTTTAGTAAGGTTATGATTAAGGCTTGTCTCAGTGACGGAGGAAGTATACCCGTTTCATGGGCCTCTGCGTATACTTCCAGTAGGTAGGGCGCAAGGAGATAAGCATATTCCTTGTAAAACTCAGCTGTGAGTCCATCCGGCCCCGGGGCCTTTTTGTTTGGCAACGCTCGGATCACTGTTTTAATGTCGTCTACTCCTATAGGTTGGCTAAGATAGTCACGGTGGCTGTCTGCCAGCCAGGCACATGCTACTTCAGCGAAATAGTCATCGAGGGCCGCTTCATCCGCGCTTCCGCGAGATGTATACAGTGTGGAATAACAGGATTTAAATTGGTCAACTATCCCCTGCGGTGTGTAGTGTTCTTTCCCCTGTGCGTCTACTATTTTCGTGATGGGAGAATGTTCATTACGGAATTTAAGTTTGGCGGCTAGCTGACGTCCAGGTCGGCCTCCTTCACCATACGCCCTCGCGATATGGCGGCGTGATAAATAGCGGGTTTCCATTTCGTGATATTCTTGTATTTGTTCTTGAATGTGCGCAAGTGTAGTTGTGTCGGGGTTAGTTGCATAGGAGCCTTCTAGGCTTGTCAGTGTGTTTTCCAGTTTAGCAAGTTGGCCTCGGATATCTTTCAGTATGCCTGCAGCAGTGCCTATGCACACCCCTCGTATAGTAACCTTGAAGGCCTCCCACAACGTAGCTGCACTGTCCACCGTTCCCACATTTATTTCAAAAAATTGTTCTATCGCCTTCCTGAGGGTGTCATTATATATAGGGTCCAGTAAAGCGTCAGCTCTGAAACGCCATGTAAACGGGCGGTGGATGGTGGTAGGGATGCTAATACTTAATTTTACTGGGTTATGGTCTGATAATGTACGCGGGAGTAGAGTTACATCGGCAACCCAGGTATTACTTTCTTCATTTAACAGCCAATAATCTAATCTTGACCATGTGTTATAAGCAGGTGTTATGTGTTTGCCCACCTTTACTGTGTCATTTCGTAGGCGCCAAGCATCCACCAGACCCATTTCTATCATAGCGTCGCGTATACACTTCGCTACCTTTATAGTGCGCGCCCCTTGCGGGTTTGATCTGTCCTTAGCAGGATCTAAGTGCGTGTTGAAATCTCCCCCCCACAATATGGCTGCCTCCGGCCATGTTCGTAGCTCTGCTAACATTCGGATAAACACGTGCGGTTCATCCACTACCGGGCCATAAATGTTAATGACAGTGATCAGATGTTGCCCCAATTTGCCTTGAATCATTGCGTACCTTCCCTCCTCATCAATGTAGTCCCTGAGAGCCGTAAATGGCAGGCCTCTTTTAAACAGTATTAGGACCCCCCTGGCATATGCAGAATATGACGATGCTAATCTACATGCAGCCCATCTGGTTGCAATTTTGGTTTCTGATGATTTGGTCAAATGTGTTTCCTGTAAGAGGGCTATTTGTGTATTGTGCCTGTCTAAATAAGCCAGTACTTGGCGAATTTTTTTGGGGGTGTTGAGTCCCCTCACATTCCACGTCAGGCAGTTATAATCAGAGTGCATTATTCGTGAAGTTTAACTTGGACAACAATGGATAACGAGTAGACCCCATATACTCATGGCGATAGCTACATAACATAGCAATATAGAAGTACGGTTTCACAGCCAAGCGCTCCATAGTATTCTGCGATGGTCCGTGCTCATGGTCCCAGCCAGAATTTTTATGCGGTAAATGATGTGTGCCAGAAGAAGCAAAATGAAAGATATAGTTGGTGTCTGTGTGATCCCTGTCATACGTAACTTTCTCATGTGTGCTTAGATGATCACATCGTGATAAACTAATAATAACCTGACAATGCCCTACCTCCCCCTCCCACTTCAGCACCCCAACTTTGCCAAAGCCATAGCCCTTGCCCCTAACCACCCTCAACGTAAACAATAACATAAATGCAATAAAGTGGGGTATACCCATTCGTGGGGTCATAGCGACGCAGCTAGCCTCCCACCATATCGGGGAGGTGACCACCGGGTGTTTATATGGAGCACCTGAGCCACCGTCGTGGCCAGCCAATAAAAATGTGTATGCAATTGTTCAGCTTCTTGCACATAATAACCCCCCACAGTTGAGGCATTCAATATTTGTAAACGATACCGAAATATTTAGGCTCTGCAGTGTTAGATTCATATGACAGAGCTTATTAAAGGTGTGTCCATCTGAGAGACATGTATATAACGAAGCTCAAGGGATAACATTGGATCATGGTAGTTTAGCGACTTATCCCTCCATTCAGTCATCAACATCTGATGTGGCTGGAGGTGGTGTTTTCTGGCGTCGTAGCGTTTTCGCATAATCCAGGGCTCGTTTGGAATTTACGAAGACTTTGGCTTTATCCCCAGTTCCAATTCGTAATCGCGCCGGGTATAGCATTGCATAGGGAATCTTTTCGGCGAATAGGAGTTTCTTGGTTGCCTGGAATTCTTTCCGTGCAGCTTGTACTGTGGCTGTAAAGTCCGGATAAAATGATAGGGCATTACCTTGATAAACCACATTTCCTTTTTGTCGTGATATGCGGAGTATAGTGTCTCTATCTCTGTAGTTAAGCAGGCGGGTGATAACCGGTCTCGGTGGTGCCCCGGTGGCGGCCGCGCCGCTAATGAGCGATGGGCTCTCTCTACAGTGAACATATTGGAAAGCGTGCCTTCGCCACAGAGCTCCCGGAACAGAGTCTCGACATAGGTCTCCAGACGTCCAACATTGGTCGATTCCGGCAGGCCCAAAATGCGTATGTTATTCCGCCTTGAGCGCGCTTCGAGATCTTCATTTTTCGCTTGGATGACCGCTAGTATTTGCTCCATGTCAGATGTCCTCTTTTCAACTTTCTGGAGATTGTCTTCTGTATTTGAAATGCGTTGCTCTGCTTCTCCAATTCGTAGGTTCTGTTTATCGAGTTTGGCAGAAATGCTGTCGATGCGACCGTTGAGCGCCTCCATATTGTCGTTGATGGACTGTAGGCTCATATGGATAGCCGCCAAGGATTTCTCTAATGCGGTCGGGGCTGAGGTGGCCCCCCTCCAGCTCCGAATCCGAAGCATGCTGGGGCTTACTGGATTTGCGCAGCTCAAACGTGAGTCTCGGCTGATGTTTATCAGGTTTCCCCATTTCGTGGCGTCTATATCGCACTACAGATCTCTCCGCCTGTGATGCAGCCTTCGCTTCCAGTGTAGGGTGTGCTGGGGAGTGATCAGAGTATCACATGAGGCGCCAGTCGTCGACAGCGAATGCTAGTTCTTAAAGTCACGCTGCCGTATCTGTTCGTTGCCGACTGATACACACCAGCAAGTGCTTAGGCATGACAGCCTGCTCCTACGTGCCTTCACCACCTTTTATGTTTGTGCGGCGCAGCGTTTGGCTTATATGCAATCACTTATGGGCATCAAGGATATAAACGATGCGCCGCGTACCGCTCTCAAGAACAACAGTTTTAGCAGGTGTCGAGGATTCCGCCTAGTACATGCCAGCAGGCGCTTAGGAGTTGCAATGCGCACCTCCGTGCTTTCACCGCTAATTGGCTCTGTTCGGCGTGACGTTTAAATGATGTACGACGCCAGAGGAGTGTCGGCGATTCAGCTGATTCATAGACCGTCTCCTTTTGCTATCGAGGTCCGTAGCTCACACACGCTTCCCAGCGCAGCAATTGCAATATTCTCAGCTTTAGTGGGTCATGCAGATGTGTTTTAGTGCCTTATGTATATTCCGTCTGGCGTCACCGTGCAGCAGCCTCTTTGTGATGTCCGTGGCCCTCTGTGTGTCTCCCTGCTGGATTATTGTGTTTCCTCAGTCTATGCACTCGAGCGGGGAGTGCAGTGTCTTTTTAATGGGGGCCCGCTATCCTCCTATGTACAGTCGCTTGCAACGTTCGCCGACTTTTCCAGCGCGGCTCCCCCCCACGTTCCGCTCGCTCTGACGCGTGCGGGTCGCAGCTCACCCACCTTCAGTGCCGGCCTCGGAGTCCCTTTGGAGTAGGAAGGCAGCCCGTTATTTCTCCGGCTATTTCTGTCCAGGCGCCTTACCGGGAGAGCGGTCGTGGTGTCGGCGTTAGGCAGCTGTGCGCGATCTTCGGCATCGGACTCACCAGGCTCCGGACATGGGGGCCGCCATCTTGTCTCAATTGCAGCGTCAGGTGCGGCCGCCAATTATCTCAGTTATACTGTCCGATCCAGCCGCAATTTCACCGCTATGTACTTCCCCAGTGTCAGGGTGCTAGAGGCTGCCGTGTAGAGTTACCGATGGCTGCAGGAAAGCAGGATTAATGCAGGATTGTGTCGGTGGTCGGCATAGCCGAGGTATTAAGCGTCCATCTTGCCGTGCGTCAAGCCACGCCCCCGGCTTTTAAAATAAAGTTGCTGTGAATTTTTAGAGATTAAAAAAAAGTAATTGAAACTGAACGTTGGGGACGATATTTCTAAGTTTGCTCATTATGTGAATTACTGTAAAGTAGGAAATAGAGAAAAGAGCAACTAATTTAACAAAAAAGGGCAGAAAGTATTTGGGAAGGAAGCATTGTCAACGCTAATAGGTGTGGCTTTAATGTACCCACAAATGTAAACAATCATTCACAAATGCTGTTTGCATGCATTGTATGCACAAATATTGTTTATCACATTAACCCCTTCTATGCCGAGGACGTAATGGTTATGTCCTCAGCTCTGGCGCTGGTGTGCCGAGGTCGTAACCGCTACGTTCTCGGCACACCACCCAGAAATCCTTCTGCTGTAAACAGCAGAGGGATTTCCTTTTCTGTTTTTTACCCTCGGGAGCTGGGAAAGAGCTTCCCCAGCCTTCTGAGGCATTTTTTCCAATGTAATGACGATCACGCGCATGGTTTGCTGACGTCATTACGTTGAAAGTATAGGCTCATTTCAGTTTCACTGCTTCGATGCTCGTGGGGCTATCTCAGCTCCCTGAGCACCAAAACACATTGGAGATGGATCATTGAAAAGGGGAGGATCTCCCCTTTCTAACGGCACCCCGGTCTTTCCTAGTAAATCCCTGCCTGAGGATCGCCACTTGAGGGTGATCGCCAAGCAGGGATCCACCACTAGACACCAGGGAGGGGGAACATCCCCTTGGGCAAAGGGCTTTTGCTCCCCACAACGTTTTTGGGAAAATTCTGTCTTTCTGCCTCCTCTGGAGGAAAATGGGCAATAGCCCCCAATCTGCCCCCCCTGGGGGGGGCAGAAAGCCCACTAGGAAGCTAGGGATAATTTTTTTTAGCAGTGCAGGGGCGGGGTCTGCCCGGGACGGGCATGCCAAAGCCCCCACCCCCCAAAAAATAGCCAGTCTTTCTGCCTCCCCGGAGGGCAGATGGGACAATAGCCCCCGTTATGCCCCCGGGTGGGCACACAGCCTACTAAGCACCAGGGAGTATTTCTTTTTAGCCAGAGTAGGGGCGAGGTGGCCCAGAATGGGCATGCCAATGCCCCCACCACACCAAAAAAAAAAATGGGCACAGTCTTTCTGCCCCACCGGGGCAATAGCCCTGATCTGCCCCCCCCCCCGCCCCCCAGGCAGGGGATTCTGGGTAGGAAAATGTTGGGTGATCCAAGTAAGCCACACTTTCCTGGACTCCCCCGGGTGTCTAGTTTTCAGAAATGCTTGGGCTGGGTAGGTTTCCCTTGATGGCCACCAAGCCCGGGACCAAAAACGCAACTGACCCCCTTCCAAAACCAAGTCGTTTTGTGATAATTTTGATGTCTCCACAATACGTTTTGGGCCCTTCCCTGTCACAGGCACTTGGCCCACCCACAGAAGTAAGGTACCATTTTTATCGGGAGACCTGGGAGGATGCTGGGTGGTAGGAAATGAGTGTCAGCCCGATGATCCCACACCTTTCTCACACAGAAATGTGAGGAAAATGTGATTTTATTTGCTTTATTTGTTTATTAGCCACACAAGTCTCACCTCCCTGAACTCCACCAGGTGTCTAGTTTTCAGAAATGTCTGTGTTTGGTAGGTTTCCCTAGATGACCACTGAACCCGGGACCAAAAACGCAGGTGACTCCCTTGCAAAGCCAGGTCGTTTTGTGATCAATAATTTTGATGTCTCCACAGTATGTTTTGGGCCATTTCCTGTTGCGGGCACTAGGCCTACCCACACAAGTGAGGTACCATTTTTATCTGGAGACTTGGGGGAATGCTGGGTGTGTGGAAGTTTGTTGCTCCCCACAGATTCTAGAACTTTCCATCACAGAAATGTGAGGAAAATGTGTTTTGTTTTACAAAGTTTGAGGTTTGCAAGGGATAATGGGTAACAGAACCTGATGAGAGCCACACAAGTCACCCCATCCTGGATTCCACTGAGTATCTAGTTTTAAAAAATGTACAGGCTTTCTAGGTTTCCCTTGGTGCCGGATGAGCTAGGGCCCAAAATCCAAAGCTAGACACAAAAAAATGGGCAGTTTGCAGTGGAAAAACGTGATATGTCCACATTGCGTTTTTGGGCTGTTTCCTGCCGCGGGCATTTGGCCTACCCACACAAGTGAGGTACCATTTTTATCGGGAGACTTGGGGAAATGCTGGGTGGAAAGAAGTTTGTGGCTCCCCTCAGATTCCAGAGCTTTCCATCACAGAAAAGTGAGGAACATGTGTTTTTTAGACAAATGTTGAGGTTTGCAAGGGATTCTGGGTAACAGAATCTGGTGAGAGCCACACATGTCACCCCATCCTAGATTCCCCTGGGCGTCTAGTTTTCAAATATGTACAGGTTTGCTAGGTTTCCTGAGGGGCCCGCCTGACGAGCTACGGCCCAAAATCCACAGCTAGGCACATTGCAAAAAAAATGGTCCGTTTTCAGTGGAAAAATGTGATGTGCCCATGTTGCGTTTTAGGCCGTTTCCTGTCATGGGCACTAGGCCTACCCACACAAGTGAGGTAAAAAAAAATGGCTGTTTTTTTAAACTCAATTTTAATATTAGTTTATTTCAACTGTTACTTTCTATAGGAAAACCTTGAAGAATCTACACAAATTACCCCTTGCTGAATTCAGAATGTTGTCTACTTCTCGGAAATGTATAGATTTCCAGGATCCATTATTGGTTTCATACCCATTTCTACCTCTAACTGGAAGGAAGTTGAAAGCACAAAAATAGGAAAAATAGGCTATGTCCCAGTAAAATGCCAAAACTGTGTAGAAAAGTTTGGTTTTCTGACCAAAGTCTGCCTGTTCCTGAAAGCTGGGAAGACGGTGATTTTAGCACCGCAAAACCTTTGTTGATATCATTTGCAGAGAAAAAACCAGACGCTTTCTTCTGCAGCCCTTTTTTCCCATGTTTTGAGAAAAAAACAAATGTAGCTGTATTTTGGCTAATTTCTCTGTCCCCTCCAGGGGAATCCACACACCCTGGGTACCTTTAGAATCCTCAGGATGTTGGAAAAAAAGGACACACATTTGTTGTGGATACCTTATATGGACAAAAAGTTATGGGGGACTAAGCAGGAACTACCCCAAATAGACAAAAAAAGGCATGGCACGGGGAGGACTGGCAGCAAAGGAGTTAAAGCCGATTATCCTACTGGCTTTGCCAATACTGTGAAAAAGTAGCAAAAAATATTGCTTTCCATGTAGCCCGTATATTGGAGAAAAAGAAGTGAATGTGACAAACAATACAGCTGAGTTTCAAACAATACAGCTGAGTTTATTTTTCAGAATTAGAATGATCCCTCGTGCATTCTAATGGAAGCACTTCCTAGAAGGCAGAATGATACATCGCCAGCTGATAGCATGAAGTGAGAGATAGTACTCCTTTGGGTAGAGCCAGTCAAAGCCCACTCTATGTATATTTTAAAGAACTGCTGAAAATATGTCATCCAGATAACTGTGCTGTCAAGCCAGACCAAAAATATGGAAGTTTACCTTACCTACAAAATGCATTAGTAAGAAAAATGTAGAATAGTCATGCACTGATATCTGGTGTATTTTGTCATTCATGGACATAAGACTTTGTGGATCATTTATAATATGTATGAAGCTGTAAACATTTGGTGAAATGTGTGGGAAATGATTTTCAGTGCATTTAACACTATATTTGCATTAAGAGAAAAGTACTGCATTCTGTGATTATTAGTACCAGAGCACACGCAAAAAGTTACAGAAACAATACTCGCACATTTATCTCTAAATTTGCAGTAGTATCAGGAAAACTGGTTGTGGTGTGCAACCAGGCGCGCAATGCCCATTGGGCTCGAAGGGCTTCAGCCCCCCCCCCGTCGGGTGTGTCAGCCCGGCTGAGACAGCTTCCCAGGCACACACACAGCCGCACCCGAGTACTTCACAGGTCTTTAAAAGACCATTTACTTGCTAACGAGGCTTTGTTGTGTTTTCACCCCTTCTTAGAGCCCCTGCATCTCCACTCTGCATATTGCTGGAAGAATCAGCCCCCCCCGAAATGTTTGGTAGCCCCCCCGAAATTTGGCTCTAGTTGCGCCTCTGTGTGCAACAGTGTTAAAGATTTGTGGGATCACAACAAATCATTTGAACAGAGAATCAGAGCGGAGAGTGTGGTGGAGATAGAAATAACAAGTGCCTTAAAAAAGAGGAGTTAACTGGGGAATCAGTAATTTGATTCCCAATTCTTCTCAGTGTCTCACCTCAGTTCTCCCATGCTTTCAGCAGGCAGAGTCCCTGAGTGAGCATTAAGTGGTACCCAGGAGTTTGTAGAGTTCAGGAAAGGGTAATATTAAGGGGTGGTAAGTGGCTTTTAGGGTTCAGGGAAGGGTAGTATTAAGGAGAAGTAAGGGTTTTTAGGGTTCAGGAGTGGGCACTGTTAAGGGGTACTAATAGGTTTTCATGGTTCAAGGAAGAGTAGTGTTAAGGTGAAGTTAAGGTTTGTAGGTTTCTGGTACAGATACTATTAAGGGTAGTGAGGAGTCTGTAGGGTTTAGGGAAGGCAGTGTTTAGAGATTTGTAAGGTTCAGGTAAAGGGTATTGTTAAGGGGTAAAGGTTTTTTCCAGGGTTCAGGGTAGGACGGCATTAAGGGATAGTAAAGGGTTTTACGATTAAGGGAAGGGTAGTGTTAAGGGGTAGTAAAGAGTTTTTAGGGTTTCAGAAAGGGTATTATTGAAGAGTAGCAAGGGGTTTTTAAGGTTCAAGGATGGGTATGTTATGAGGTAGTAAGGCATTTTGGGGGCAAGGAAAGGGTAGCATTAAGGGGTGTTAAGGGTTTTTTAGGCTTCAGAGATGCATAGCATTAAGGGGTAGTATTTGTATTCCAGTTCGGGCAAGGGTAGTGTTAAGGAGTAGTATGGAGTTGTTAGAGGTTAGAGAAGGGAAGCAATAGGGGTTTTTAAGGGTTCAGGGAAGGGGACAGTTAGGGAATGTAATTTTTTTGGGGGGAGTTCAAGACAGGGTAGTGTTAAGTTAGTAACGAGAGGCAGTAAGGGTTTATTTAGGTTCAAGGAAGGGTTGCGTTGAAGGGTAGATAGGATTTTTAGGATTCAGGGATGACTAGTATTAAGGGTTAGTAAAGAGATTGTAAGGTTCAGGGAGGGGTAGCGTTAAGGGGTAGAAAGAGTCTTAAGAGTTCAGGGATGGGTAGAGTTAAAGGATGTTTCAGGGTTTATAGGATTAAGGGAAGGACAGTGGTAAGGGATTTTTAGGGTTTAGGTATGGTTAGCTCTAAGGGGTAGTTAGGGGTCTTTAGGGTTTGGGTAGGGGTAGCATTATGGGATAGTAAGGGGGTTTAGGTTAGAGATTGGCAGAATTTAGGAGTACTAGGGTTTTTTAGGATTCAGGCAAGGGTGCCATTAAGGGATAGCAGGGGATTTTTAAGGTTTAGGTATAGTTAGCTATAAGACTTGGTAAAGGTTTTTTAGGGTTCAGGGAATGATGCCATTAAGGAGTACAAGGAGGTTTTTAGGGTTCAGAGAGAGGAAACAGCCTTTACCATGAGTCCTTTACCATGCATGCCTTTACCACACAGGTAGGTTTTTGGACCTTTAATACTTTACTATGTAGGTAAAGGGAGAGAAGGGTGATTATAGGGTTTAGGGTGGGTAGAGGTAAACAGAGGCAAGGTTAATTTTAGGGTGTGGGTTTACCCCAAAAATAATAAAATAAAATAGATATACAATATATATATGTCTATAAATATATATATATATATTTATATTTATTAACAATATCCCGTGGATCCGCTAAAATTAGATCTGGGCACAGACTCCAGTTTCATTCGTGCAATTTTATTTCATGTTCACAATATATCTGCCATAACGCATTTCGGCCACACCTGGCCTTGCTCACATACATATAAATATCCACCAAAAATCCCCACAATCAAGAGATTACCAGGACACTCCGGGATGCTTTAGATGTTTATTAATGCAGTGATGCCTCGTACCAACGCGTTTCAACTTTCGCCTTGTTCACAGTGTGGTGTGAGAGCCGCCATGCTCTATTACATAAAAATTGTACTAACAAACAATGTAGGAAAATAGACATGTTCGACATCGGAAGAGCAGTGCAGAAACCGGCGCCATTTGGCATGTATAAGTTCCAAATGCTTATAAATGAAATTGCTCACTATATCATTGTGAACGTTCAAAAATAGGACCAATGAACAAAATATTGAACAAAATGTTAACATAATCACATTGAAACTTTCCGTAGTATTATATTTACATGTAGTTCTGTGGTAAATTGATCACTCATTATCATGGCCCATATGCTTGGTTTGTAATCTAGATGTAACACTCCGGATCTTTACCCCATCCATAGAGTATGGCTGCCAACATTTCCTGGTGGAAGTATTGACAGTCAATCAAATTGTAGTAGGCTCTGTGAGTCCACTGTAAGGACTTGCCTCCCCAGATATCTATATTTTTGAATTCAAATATCTCTGAAACTACTGAACGGATTTACACTAAATCACAAAAAGCACGCTTTCTGGACCAATGTCTAGCTTTCTGCCAAATTTGGTGTAATTCTGTTCAGCGGTTTGGGCTGTAGTCGTGTTCAAAAAAGGAAAAATCCCTGTAGACATAACATGGGGAAAATGAATTTTGGGAACCCCCTTTTTCTGGCCCCCGCTTGACGGATCACCCCGAAACTTTCAACACAGCAGCTGAACCAAAGGATAGGTAGCCTTAAGGGTTAGTAAGGGGATTTTAGGGTTCCAAGAAGGGCAGTGTAAAAGGGTAAGAAGGACTTTGTAGAGTTGGGGGAATGGAAGCATAAAGGGGCAGTAAAGGGTATTTAGGATTTAGTAAAAAGTAATGAAAAATACACTACGTTAAGCAAATTAATGTAATTTCATATGTAAAAATATTAAATTTGAAGTAAATTAAATTGAAAATCAGCAATATATTTTGTTTAATTAAATATCGAATTTATATTAATAATTACATTACCTTTCGGGGGCAGTGAAGACTACAAAAATGTCTCCTGCGAACATAATTCTTAAAACTAGGAATTAGGGAAAAAAACCTTTCTCTCCAGGAGTTCTGAAGCTGATGATGGAAAAGGGAGGGATCTGGTACTGTAGCAAAGCAGCACATTCCTCCTGAGTGCCCTCCTCTCATCTGTGCCTCTGCCAGAGAGGAACAAACACCATAATTATATAATTTTCTAGAAGACGTATAGCATTGTAGTAATGTATTTCACTTTCAGGTCAAGCTCTATTGCAACAAAATAGGTGGACATAATAAAGAGCTCTGGCTCATGCAACTTGATAAACAAATGCTTATAGCTCTTGAAGGGAAAACACTTTTTCTGTAGAAGCACACAACTTCTGTCCAATCACATTATTCTCCCCTGTCCACCAACATGTGGGGAGAGCCAAAACCCCTCTCTGTAGTACTCCTGAAAGCTCTTTTTTAGGTTGATCATATAAGGTCCTGATTCAACTATGCTGTTAAGCCAGACTTAGAAAAGCCAGGTCTGTGCCTGGGAAAGTTAATGTAGATAAATGAACCATTACTGAAAAAATGCAAAAGTCAATTACAGATCAAAGTGAAATTAAAGTGACTGATAAATTATCGTAGAAGATATGAAAAAGCCTTGGGGTTTCTCATGAACTTAAGCTACACCTGGATGCATAGTACTTTGTTGTAATGTGGACTCAAGTTTGTCTATTACCTGGTACTATATGGGCATGTTGAATTCGAGCTGGAGGAGTTATTATAAGACTGCACAAGGCTCTAATCAGGCCACATTTAGAATACTGTATTACATTTTAGACCACATATGGGTTTTAAAATATCAGTAAATTGCAAGAAGTTACATAAATCACCCACAAACATAATTTAAAGGATAGAAGGTCTTGTATTGGGAAGTGTGGCTTAAACGTAGCTGTCTGATTTAGAGAAAAGCAGACTTGCAGTTTATTTTATCATCTTGTACATTTATATAAGTAATGCCTGTAAGTAGCAAATATCCTATTTACTCACCAATTAAGAAAAAAACACTGGGACTAATTAAGGGTGCAAGTATTTCAAACACTGACAATTTAATTGTTTTTAATATTATAAGACATTATGTCATGTTACAGGTTCCCCCTAGATCATGCACTTGCGCATCCCGAACAATCTATAGCCCGTATGGATATACTGTTAGACAAACATGGCATTTGTTAGCACAACAAATACCAAAAGGCTGCACATGTACTTAGAAAAATGAAATAAAGTATCTAATTTACTTCTATGGAACAAAATTAATAATGATTCAAATGAGTTTTCTTTCTTTTGGCATTTCCTACTTGCTGCAATAGATAAAATGTTGTACTTAGAAGATGTATCTTCTCTAATTGTTGTAACTTGATTAATATTATTATAGAAGGATGCTCTATTGTGAGAAATCATATCAATCCATTATTGCAGATGTCTGACTTTAGTCCAGATTGCTATTTACACTATATTTACTTGTCTGTTGAAATACTCACATATAATATACAAAACTGCAGTGCACCATTTGTTGCTAGATATTGCACGGAAAACCTGAAACCTGGCTAGAGAGTGTACAAGATGAAAGTCTATTCCAATTGGTCAAATTATACCTCCCTTGCCATTACCTTGCCACATTAGTCATTATCTTTTATGTATATATTTTACAACAAAATTTCCATTACCTCAACACCATTACCATATACGCTTTGCCTCATCCAGTTACCCTAATGCCAAATCAGACCTTAGTGCTAACCATGAACCTACACCTAAACCATGCCCTAAACCTTTTCTTTATTCATATGGCTTACCTTTCCCTTACCCACATATTACCCCTACACCTTACCTTTAATCTCACCTTGCCACTACTGTTATCCTCTCCCTAACCCAAAATCTATCCCTTACCCTGACTCGAACTGTAAACGTATCTCCTTCCCTTAACACTAAAACAATCTTACCCTTGCCTTCAAGCTAACCCTAACCATATCCCTCATCTTTACTTGCCTTAATTTATTTCCGATGAGGTAGTGGTAAGGATGAGGTAATGGTCTTAAGCTAAAGGTAAGTGACAGGGTGAAGTTGACGAGGTAAACGATAAACAATGTAATAAAGATGAAGTAAAGGGCCCTTACCCAATTGGGATCAACTATTTCTATCACCAGAAAAGGTGTCCATATTCATACCTAGAGCCTATTTAAAAAACACCAGTCAACATCATAAACTCACCCTTCTTCCAGTCGACATATTTTTATGCTTTAACTGATGACTTGGTCAGTCTTGCAAAATATACACCATTCTAATCAACTTCACCTGTTACACGGAGGATCCGGTCTTGAGCAAGCAGCATGCCTCATCTAACCCACAAGCCATAGCTATTTAATAATAGACAAAGGTGGTGTTTCCCAAATATTATAGGAGAACATCATCCCTGATCTGAGTTTTAATACTAAGTCTGTTTTGGTTGTTTACACAAAGTACAGGGATCTTATAATCAGCCAATAATATAGACACACCCAGCAACAAATACAATATTTAGCTGTAACAGTACATTAAAAAATACAACATCGACAAGAGATCACCCACAGCTGTATAAAATCTCCTCCAAAATTAGTTTCCCTTCTACAGATGCAATTACCGGCATACTCAAGCAAATCTTCATAGCCTCTTCTTCTGATTGTATTTCACACCTTCTCATAATCAGCTGCTGCTTTGACCATCTAAGTGGATGTAAAACCCCTAGCAAGCTTGCCAATTCAACCTCATTATGACTTATACAAGGGTATCTATGAGTTCTCAAGACCCCTGCTCAAGTGCATTCAGTGAGGAAATTATTACTTTTGTACAAACCATGAATGCCAGAGCCCAAAGCTTTCCTCAGCAGTCCGCTGATAGTGCTGCTAAAAGCCGGGGATGATGAATACGAACTCTGCCTGGTCTTGATTCCAATTCATGCCTATTTCCTTCACCCCCTTACACTTCCTGTCTCTTTATCAAACTCATGCAGGTTATTTTTATCCCCGCTTCCTTCCTTCATTGCTTTTTCTTTCTTTTCTGCCTTTCTCTCTCTTGCTCTGGGTCAAAGCTGGCTAATGAAAAATAAGTCCGGGACTGCAAAAATTATTGCTGGTTGCCACAATCTGCAACTACCGAACTGAGCACTTGTAGAGCAGAAATATTTCTGGACCTTTTTCAATCATGTGTTTAGTATATGTTGTCTAATCATTAACATCAGATTCATTAAAATCATTTATTTTTGTAATTAATGTCCTTTGTTTTTGAGCAATCTTACCTCGCGATTATCAGCTACAATGATGAGTTCCACATATTTAGTCATCTTCGAAGTGTCCCTTTTGTGCTGTAAAAAATAGTAAGAGACAACTTGAATTTTTGCTGGTATGAAAGTGCCTATAGTCTTGAGTTATAGGCAAGCACAGACAAGATTGTGCAAAATAGAGCAAGCAGTTCTTTACTACACTTCATGTTTAACATGATCTTGCTGCAGTACATATGCTCTCAGTTAAGCTCTTCATTAAAGCTCACTCCATGCTTTAGCACTAGAAATAAAATAAATGCATAAAGTAAAGTTAGTGTTGCCTCATGGTAATTTCAAAGGGTTCTCTGTACCCCTTCATTGCAGAGGAACAGGTGGAGTCTAGAATGAGAATAATGTTGCTAGTATAGATGGAAGTGTACTTCATAACTTGAGGATTTATTCAATACTTTCATTTTATTGAATAGTTTAATTTGAGGTGTGTTCTTCTAAACCAATATAAGTGTGAAACACTTGTATAAAATGCTTTACAAGCAGTAAGTACTAATCACCTGGTCGTTTAAAAAAATTACCTTTGAGTAGCCTTAGAAAATGCGTTCCACACTTACGAAGAGGATGTGTGTGTGTTTGCATGTGAGAGAGACAGAGCAAGCGAGTATGGTGGCAATGCCCTGGTTTATGGTGGTCAGCCATGTCATCTGATGGCATCCTTACATAATGGAGTATTGTCAGAAGACAGGGCTGGAGATACTGCTTACAGCTTAGTGTAGCTCAAGTATGGGGGAGTGGTATTCAAAACCCCAGGATTGAGGCTGTACATCTGGAGAATGCGCTGGGTGGCAGCTTATTGACAATGAACTATGCTTCTCTGCACAGCAGGAACTCTTGCGTATTCTGCCATTTTGTACTGTTTAATATAATTTCCCTCATGGTTCATGGCATTCTTTGCAAGGTAATCGTGTCACACCTCACTACATGGCTCTTAGATTTCTTTGCTATAGCTTTCTAAGGATTAGTATTGCCGGACATTGTGAATACATAAATATTCTTGAAAAGCTGTGATGTTGACAATAGTGAACTCTGAGCTATTTCCTAAACATTTATTTGAACTTATATAAGAATAAGGTCGTGATTTATATGAGGAGTTCCTGTGACGATACAGAAAGATTTCCTAGTTTGGACTATGTTGTACATGTATACATGCACAAGTTATTAGATTTCACGTATGCACATACAAATTACCGAGAATGTCGGGAAGTTAACAATGTTGGTTATCTTGCAATCTTACTGAAGTCAGTATATTCTATAACTGACCTTCCACGAGACAGCATATAGAGATGAAGCTATTACAATCATAGGGATAAGTATATATACATAACAGAGTGGTGGTAGCCACTCTTTAGTTATAGTTAGGATTCCCAGAGATAGGAATTCCTAAGATTTTTGCTTGCTAATAACTTTGCCACTGTTTGATGAATCTCTACGAAACTTTGCAGACCTATTCTTTTTTTCTACATTGGCTGATGATGCAAAGTTTCATGGTGGTTAGTAAATGGGGTGCAAAGAAAAAGGGGGTACCCAAAACACGTTTTTCCACCAATGCATTTTCCATAGTCTATTTACACAGACGTAGCGACAAAATTGCTGAACAGATTTACATGAAATTTGGTAGGAATACAGAATATGGTGTGGAAAGGGTCTTTTTTGTTATTTAATCTGAATTTGTTCAGATGTTTGTATGTAATAAGGGACAAAAACGTAGTGATATATTCGCCCGTGGAATACTCCAGTACCTCTGAGGTATACTGTGGTACATGGCCATGACGAAACACAATATTATTGTTTAATGTAAGCCCTTTTAAAAATAAAAGGCAGCCATGTTGTTTAGAGCACACTTTCTATTTGTTCTATGTTTTTCCATGAAATATAGCTTACTACTCTTTCTGTAATGCACAGGAAAGAATGAGGTAGTTTAGGAAAGTCTGTGGACTTAGGGAAAAGTATTTTAATGATTTATATGTTTTATAAAAAGTTTACAATGCACTGCAGTACTTTTGCAAAATTATGTAGAAAGTACTGCAGTACCTATTACAATCTAACCAAAAAATGTATATGGTAAAACACACAGTATGACACACAAGTCCGCTCCACTAGACTCCTCTCGATGACACTCCATTCTACTCCACTCTACGACACGCCATGCCACTACACTCTAAGACAATCCACTCCACTCTATGCCCCTCCACTCTACTCCATTCTATGACATGCCACTCCAATCTGACAAGCCATTCCACAACACGCCACTCCATGACATGCAACTCCACTCTACGACACACAACTCCACTCCACTCTATGACACTCCACACCACTCCACACCATGCCATTGCACTCTATGACACGCCACTTCTCTCTAAGACATGCCACTCCACTCTAAGACATGCCATGACACGCCACTCCATTCCTTCAACATGGCTCTACAACCCTCGACTCCATTCTATGCCCCTCCACTCTACGACACTCCACTGTATGACACTACACACGACGCCACTCTATGACAAGCCACTCCTCTTTACAACATGCTAATCCTCTCTAAGCCACTCCACTCTATGCCGCTCCTTTCTAAGACACTCTACGATACGCCACTGTATAACAAGCCACTCCACTCTCCGACATGCCACTCCACACCACTCCAATCCACTCTATGCCACTCCACTCTAAGACACGGTACGATACGCTACTACACTCCACTGGACACTGCTCTAAAACCCTGGACTCCATTCTATGCCCCTCCACTCTATGCCCCACCACTGTATGACACTCCACGTGATGTCACTCTATGACAAGCCACTCCTCTCTACAACATGCTAATCCTCTCTATGCCACTCCACTCTAAGACACTCTCCGATACACCACTGTATAACAAGCCACTCCACTCTCCGACACACCACTCCATGACACTCCACACCACTCTGCTC
This sequence comes from Calotriton arnoldi, assembly GCA_963921515.1. Taxonomy (NCBI): domain Eukaryota; kingdom Metazoa; phylum Chordata; class Amphibia; order Caudata; family Salamandridae; genus Calotriton; species Calotriton arnoldi. The sequence continues at coordinate 1,131,500 of CAWUFW010000179.1, forward strand.
CACTTTATGCCTCTCCACTTTATTCCATTCTACGACATGCCACTCCACAACACGCAACTGCACTCTATGACACGCAAATCCACAACACTTCACGAAACTATACGACACACCATTCCACTCAGCGACATGCCACTCCACTCTTCAACATGCCACTCCATTCTACGACATGCTACTCCACTTGACGCCACTCCGTTCTACGCCACTCTACGAGACACCACTGTATGACACATCATTCCACTTTATGACACGCCACGTCACTCCAGTTTAAGACATTTCACTCCACTCTATGACACACCACTCTATGACACACCACTCCATGACATGCCACTCCACTCTACGCTACTCCACTTTATGGCCCTCCACTTTAAGACATTCTATGACATGTCACTCTATGACATGCCACTCCACTTTACGACACTCAAATCTACAGCACTCTACTCTACGCTTTTCCACTCTATGCCACTCTACGACACGCTACTCCACTCTGTGACACGCCACTCCACTGTATGATGCACAACTCCATACAAATCCATGACACACCTCTCTACTGTACGCCCCTCCACTCTAAGACACTCTGTTACACGCCACCCTATGACACTCCACGCCACTCCACTCCACGCCACTCCACAACATGCCACTCCACTCTTTACAACTCCATGAAACTCCACGCTACACCACAACACTTTACACCACACCACAACACTTTACGCCACACCTCTCTATGCCTCTCCACTCTGACACACTCTACACCCATCCACTCTATGACACTCTAGCCCACTCAATGCCATCCACTCTACAATACTAAACTCCACTCTGTAACAGTCTACCCCACTCTATGCAACTCCCTCTATGCCACTTTACTCCACTCTATGACACACTTCTCCACTCTACGGCACACTACTCCACTCTACGCCACTCCTCTCTATGAAACTCTATTCCACTCTACAACATGCTATGCAACTCCAGTCTAGGACACTACAAACTCCACTCTACGAAACTCCACTCAACGAAACTCCACTCTGCTCTACTCCACTGTATGCCATGCCACTATAAAAACACTCTACTCCACTCTACGCCACTCCATTCCTTGGCACAACACTCCTTATAATGAACGTGAACTTTCGCAAAAATGCAGTGGTACCAAAATTAAAATTAAAAACAATTAATACTATATTAAACAGCATTTAATGATTTCAAAAACATTTCTATAAAAACACATTGAAATTCAAATTCATTGAAGAAAACAAAGGATGAGGATAAGTTATAGTTAGGAAAACGTAATTATTTGTGTAGAAAACCAACTTAAAATACAAAAACCTTAGAAATTCGAAAGTTATAGTTATAACTTAAAGGTATCATTTGCGCCCCGCCCAAAACTTACTATACATCGGGCACCTCTGTACACAGTGTTGTCAACTTGCTACCCACACTACATTAACTATAACTTGCGCCCTCCCCATGCACTGCTCATGCCCTTTCATATTAGTTACAGCATGTTAAATGATAGCATTCATAACAAGACTCATGACATCTCAAATGACATCATTTATGAGAACACTGTGCATGATACACGGGCATTCGAGACACATTTTGTTCATGTGGAGCAGAAGCATGTGAGTACCTGATGAAAATGTCAAGCTGTTATTTGGCAATAAAGCCTACAGTCATGACATGAAAAAGGGGTATGGGGCAAAAAAGCTGTTTTCAAAATATGACATCCTTCTTGTGTGAGGAATTTGTCATTTACAGAGAAGATGGAAAGCTGGCATTTGGAAATAAGATGTGTGTATTTTAAAAAAATGTGAATCTGATATTGTAATGCTGATACTTTGCTGAGTTGAGGTACATATTGCTGAACTTATTCCCTCAGTGCCATAGAATGCATGCTGCTATGGGCTCTGGGTATATTTCATCATCTCTCTCACTCAAAAATATGTTTTAACAGTATCATCTATACTGCTGTCTGGGGTCAGAGACTGTAAGACTAGTATAACTTTTGGATATATGAACTAGTGTAATCTGTGTTTCATCAGCACTGGCTAGAGTGACTTAAGACCTGTGAGATCTGTCATTCATTACAGTTCTGTTGTCTACAAAGTGGGCAATGAGGGCCAATATTCTTCAGCAGAATTTCCGTTCCATGCCATAATCAGTAATTCAGAAATATAAAAAATAATTGAAATATTTTTATAACAAAACTTGCTTGTCGTGAAAGTTACTGTTTTGAACACATACAATGATGCTCAAAAATCTGTTATCAGGCTTGTTGCATGTTCTTTCTTCTTATAAAGTACAGATAAGGCATGTACCGTGGTTGATTCATACGAATTTCAAAAACTGGAAAGCATTCACCTTGCTCATAAGACAACGACTAAACAATATTTATTTGCATTAGTAACATGTTCTTCATTCATGTGTAGGGAGGCAATTGCATATTTCTCCTCTTTCTACATCAACAGGCCTAACCCCTATCTACACACAACTTGGTTGAGATAAAGACCTTTAACTACAGCCATTTACTGGCTAACAGTTGTCCCTTCAGATAAAAATAAAATATGGAGGTAGATTACAGATGGGCCCACTTGAATTTTTAGAATTGCCTACCAGACAGCTGTCTGTGCAAAAGACCTATTGTTACCTACACCTACTTCTTCCCATTGGTTGACTTTACTGTCACTCATTTCCTTGCATCTTATTCGATAGCTATCCTTGTCCATCTTCTTTGTGTTCCGCCCATGAAGCCCAATCTCTTAACATGGTTCCTTCCAGTGCTTTAAATGGGCCGGTACTCACCGGTACAGGGTACCGGCACTTCTTTGATTTATCACTCTGAGTTCCGGCACATGTCTACTGCCCTGGAGAGTACCGGTACTCATGACATGAAAAGGTAGGCTCATTGGCTGTGCTGGTGAGCAGGAGTGAAACATGTCTCTGGCAGCTAAGTCGCCACTTCTGTAGCCCTGATCTGAGCCCCAGCTGAGCTATTCAGCAGGGCTCATTTGAATAATGTCCAGGTGCTCACCATCAAGCTGTGCTTGACAGAGCAGGGTCCATTCAGGCCCTATGCTGTCAATCACACTCACACTATCCTGTGCGTTCCTGCAAGCACAGGAATCATGTCAGTTCCCTGGCAGTGGCAATCAGGCTACGGCCAGACCGGCCCTGGTGGCAATTAAAAAAGCCATGGTAGGTGAAGAGAAAAGATGGCTTTTATCATACCGGAGTCTTTTGTGTGTCTGTATGCCTGTTTTTGTAAGAAAAAAATGAAAGAAAGAGAGAGAGAATCAAAACACTCTCAGGAGGTATTTTAAAGAAAATGTGTGGCACTTTGTTTGGACATGTCTGCTCGGCGACAAAGATTCATAAATAACGTAAAAGGGAGGGTTGGTGGGTGAGTGGATGAGTGAGTGGATGGATGAGTGAGCAAGGATGGATGTATAGATGGATGGATGAATAGATGGATGGATGAGTGAAAGCATGCATGGGTGAAAGAGGGTGGATGATTGGATAAAAGGGTGGATGATGGGTGGATAAGTGAAAGATTGGATGGATGAATGAAAGGTAGGGAGGATGGATGAAAGGGTGGATGATGGATGAGTGAAAGGAGGGATTGAGTGAAAGGGTGGATGGAATAAAGGAGTGCTAGGGTTGATGGATGAGCGAAAGGTTTGATGGATGAGGGAAAGGGTGGATAAAGAGATGGATGAGTGAAAGGATGAATGGAAAGGTTTGGAGATGGATGGATGGATAGGTTTGGATATGAAGGGTGGATAGACGGAATGGTGAAAAACTGAATGATTGATGAAAGACTGAATAGACGATAGAATGTAAAGGTTAAATGGTGGACATCAGCAGGTAAATGGTAGGATGAAAGGATGAATGGATAGATTGATGGAAGAGACAAGAGATATCTTCTGGGGAGGGTCATGATGAGTTGCTTCATGTGCTTGGTGCCATAAGAGCTTAGGTGCGATGTGGGGGTATTTTCAGTTTCTTCCTACTCGCGTGCTCAAAAATATATAGTATTGTGCCAAATAGCAATTAACAGTATCACATTAAGAAGGTGCAACTATTGCAAATAAGGAAATGTTAACATATTATTGCATTTCTCTTTCATTTTGTGTAATGGGTTAACCTGCTTTGTTTATATAAACACATTTCTCATGTGTTTTGGTATGTGCTGCAACTAATATAGAAGTTAAGTATCATCATGTCTTGCCCTTAGCCCCACCCCTAGCCCCGCCCCCTCACTACACCTCAAGCTCATTTTAATGAGTACCTGCACTTATTTTTTCCCATTTAAAGCACTGGTTCCTTCTACTGCCCACGTTTAAGGAGCTACTTTATTCTTTTTGGTTAAGCACTTCATGAGAGTGCATGTGATTTTCAGCTTTCTCCCTCGTGTGCTCCCCTCCATATGCCCACCCCACCTCGTGGTTGTGTTTTTTTTTTAGTAACGCTCCACTCGCCCTCCTTGCACTCCTGGTTTTTCTCTCCTTCATCTGTTTCTACTACTTTCACTCGCGTCTCCATCGTGTTTTTCTCTCCCTCCTGCGCTGCTTTGCGTCAGATTGCCTCTTGTCTGCCTTTTGTCCAATTACATTATCCTCAAAGCAACCAGGCAGTATCGCTATCCCTCCTGCGGTCTTCAGCCTGTCCCCTCCTGTCCCGGGTGGCCGCCTACCTGCCACTGAATCCGCTGGGTGCCTTGGATATGCTGAGGGCCTCCGCGGCAGCTCCCTGGTCGGCCCTCGTCTCAGCAGCGTGAACGCCAGCAGTGACGCGCAGCAGCCTTTCAGCCTCCTTTGATATTTAATGAGAAAGAATACTTCAGAGCTTCCCCCGGCAGGAGGTGGCTGGTAATAAGCCTGAAGGCAGACGGAGGAGGTCCAGTCTAGTCCTTCCTTAGCACAGAAGCTGTTTGACCCTCTGTGGAACGGCACGTGCACTCTCAGACGTACAGATTGCTTTTGTGACTGGTTTAGCTGCTCTGTTTTCAACTGGCTTTATAATTTAGCTTGGATTTCTTCTTTCTCCTCACATTCATCTCGGTGTTCTCGGACTCATAACTTTCTGCCCACTGCACCAAGGTCACACGATACCTGCCCTCCTTGTAAAGTTGTAATGTATTTTATGCCCCTAGCTTCTAAGTGCTGCAACGCTGTTTCCAGAGTCGTGATGTGAAGGTGTAAGCAGCCCGTTCACTGCCTCTGTTGTTTCACTTTGAGCCCGCATGATAACGTGGCAGACGTAATGCAAACAACAAATCATTCATGCCTTGTTGTCTGTCTGTCTCTTCCACAGATCTCTGTCCAAATAACCAATCATTCATTCCACGTTGTCTGTCTCTTCCAAAGATCACTCATTCTAAATAACAAGTCATTCATGCCTCCTTGTCAGCGTTTCTCTTGAAATCTTAGTGCAGCCCCCTCTGGGCTCACTCTGCCTCAAAGAAAACGGCAGTCACTGTATTTATACTGCGTCCCTCCCAGGGCCGGACTGGCCGTAGCGGGCACCGGGCGTTTCCCCGGTGGGCCGCTAGGGTGGGGGCCGGTTTTGGGCCCCTGGGGGCCGTTTTTGTTACCGGGGGGTCGGCAATATCGGCCCCCTGTAACAAAATCGGCCGAAACCGGCCCTAACAGTCTGGCCCTGGTTCCTCCTACAAATAAGTAACTATCTGGAGAGCAGCAAGTGCAGTGACACCAGGGCTCAAGTGTATAAGCTGTCCACTGCACTCACATTATTGCGAATTTCACCAGTTAAATGGTGACATGGGGAATTTTCCGCGTTCGCATTAGGGTCCAGGGCATTCTCGCTGCGCACTTGTGTCTGCGCGTAAAAGCTTCTAATCCCAGCACAGCTGCCCACTTGCCCCCACCACTCCCAAGATTTCCAGCGGCAGATGATGAAATAAGATACATTGAGTGCATTTCTGGACATCGGAAAACCAGTTGCCTCCAGGTGCTCCAAAGAGATAAAGCAATCTGCCCAAGATCACACATCATGTTTACATGGGAATGATCTATGATTTTCCATCCATTTGGCACAAGACCACATTTTAGCTGCGGTTTTTTATAAAGTGAGAGGAAGGTCAAATACTGTGGCAGCAGGTTTAGTATGAAGAAGTTTGCAATCTGCAGGTTATAAATACGAATTCCAGCACAGTTCCCCCTCAACACTTTTCAGTGACAGATGACAAAATAATTCTATTGAGTATGCCTTTAGAAATCACAAAACAATTCACCTTCATGTGCTTCTGCACATAGGTTACGAAGTTAGAGGGCTGAGCATGAGGAGATAAAGCAGTCTGCCGAAGATCACAAATGAAGGTCAGTCAGGCAAAGATCCACTGTGCTTTTGTTCTATTTGCCCCAAGACCACATTTGATCCACAGTTTTTAGGTCTTGCCTAGCCTGCACATGCACTGTCTTCAAGACATGTGGTATTCAGTTCTATGGACTTTGAACACGCTCAGCGCTTTCCATTGGTTCTTTTGTCTGCCTTTACAAATTCCTTCATTTTCATTGATTAATAGTATACAATTATCCCGCCTTTTGGCTGTTATGTTCCATCCTGCAGACTGCCCCAGCTACATTGATCCTTTCACTATTGGCCATATGTTTTAGTTTCAGTGTACTACTTTTTCTTTCCGCTCTCTCTTCGCTGGGCGCTGGCATACAGCGCTGCTCCCAGGTCACTTAATCTACCCGAGCCATTCCCCCAACACCACCTCCCGCCCCTTGCATCTTGTGCTTTTTGTAGTTTTCTTAGCTTGTTTTTTTAAACAGAGCAATGGACTTGAAGGTATTGGAGCGCTTCATTTGAGCACCAGTTACATTACATAACGACACATTAATGTTTTTGGTAGGCATGGGGAGATTAAGTGATTTGCCCAGAATCACAGGATGTTGAGCCTCCGCCGAGACCCGAGCCTGGTTCCCCAGCTCCCAAGTTGGCAGCTCTGGCCGTTACGCCACATCCGCACCATTGCACTCTTACTCCGAGCCTTGCTTTCTTCAGCTGTCTGACGAAGGGCGCTTTAAGCACATCATGCAGAGGTGTAGCAAGGATGCATGTGTCTGCTGGGGGAGATGTCCGTCTCTATACTTGCGCTGACCTCCAGCACTTGTTAGCACTGTCTGGGCATAGGTCGCAGCTCATTAGTACCGGTTCAACACCCACATATAGCAATAAGCAACATAAAGGTGACCAGTTAACCTTTGCACAGGGCATTCCAGTGTGCATCAACACGTCACTGCGTTTTCAGTACCTTTTGAACTGTTAGGGCTAGAAACCTTTTTTTTTTTTTTAAATCTGCATCCTATGTATCTGATAATATATTATGTGGCAAATGCATCAAATCCATAATTGTGTGTAAAACGCCGTTACTGCACATATTGCCTTTCTCAATAAACAAGTCATATCACTTCTACGAAGTTTCCGTAACTTTTATTGCACAACTGCTCACCAAACTAAAATTTACAACAAAAAAAACGTATTAATCAAATATGTGAAACAGAGCATTTACCAATGCTTGTTTTTTTAAACACCCCAAAACACAGATCTGGAGCTTAGCATCAACCTATTTGTTTTTTTGTCACCAAAATGACAAAGTTAGCCACACAGTTCGACGCCACACAATTCAATTCCACACATTTCCAATCCACTACACATACTTCAAAAAAATGACACAATTACACAACACACCACATACATCCAATCCACACCACAAAATTCAACAGCACACCACATAATTAAACTCCAAAACATACTACTCCACAACACAAAAAAACATTTCACATAATTACACTGTATAGCACACAATCCCACTCCACGTAATTCCATAACACTCAATACCTCATGATTACTATCCACATATTTCCACTGCACACCATGCCACATAATTCCACTACACAAATCCATTCCACACCACACAATTCCATGCCACACAATTCCACAACTAACAATTCCAATCCAACTCACATTATTCCACTACACACCACACACATACACTCCCTAACACATAGGTAAAAGACATTTTCATTTAAAATGCCAATAGCTCTATTGCAACCAAATGCGAGACCTATTGCATTTCCAAGGCTTATTTTAAAAGTGCTACAAAGGTAAATTAGTGTAGTTGTTGGTAATAAGCCTAGAGCCAGAGAGGACGAAGACCCCGTCTGCTCCTTCCTGATCACATAACCTTTTTGACTCTATTTGTAAACCATGTATACTCCCAGGTTTGCCAGTTTTCAATTGAATACACCTTATATTCTAGTCATGTCGTAGAATACTACTTAACTAATATCATCTATGTCATATCATCATTCCAAGGCAAACTTATAGAAAGAGCAACCCTTCCCAGAAGTCATGATTTATTGAGGATAACTTCCTACTTTGTGACTCCCTAAAGGGATTCTGTTCAGGAAGGGGAACGGAATCAGCCTTAACGTGTATCTGGGACAACCTTAAACACACAGTAGACCAGAATGGGGTTGCTACATTACTTCTCTTGGACCTTTCTGCTGCATTTGACACAGTTAATTGTGTCAGCTTAATATTAAGACTCATGGAAACTGACATACAGGGTACTGCTTTTACTTGTTTCTCATCTTAATAACACAATAGAACAATATGGCCCACACTCCTCATTTCTCATCAGAACCCTACAGCATAAAAGCACAGTAGCTGCCGGCACGCATCATGGGTGGCAGGGCAGGGGGTTGGGGGTGGTTAAGGGGATAATAAAAAAAAATAGAAAAAACTTACCTTACCGCCGCATCTCTCCATCGTCTCTCCTCGCATCAGGAATGGAACAGGAAGCAGCCAGGCTCCCCTGACCAATCACAATGCTGTAATGCAGCGTTGTCATTGGTAAGCACCCAGGCTCCCCTGACCAATCACAATGCTGCAATGCAGCCAGCCAGATTCTCTAGGAAGTCCTCCTATCCCTAAAACCTCCACAAAAATCTAGGTATCTGGTTGAACTGCTCACTCACCTTGGAAATTCAAGCCAGGAAGGTTGCAGTGAAATGTTATGGTATGCTCAGAAAAATATTAGGTCTTTTACCTTTTCCCTCTAGAAGGCCAATTGTACAGATGCTTGTTCTGTCATGCCTTGACTATGGAAACTCCCTCTACTTGGGTTCTCCATGATATGTAGTCAAAAGACTACAGGTAGTGCAAAATGCTGCTGCCCGTCTCCTATTGAAAGTTCCTAGGCATCAGTCAGTGTGAAGCTCGCTGACCTCCTTACATTGGCTAAGAATTAAGCAGAGGATACAATTTAAGGCTCTCTGTATCTCCCAGAGGGCCAACTGTAAAAAACGGCCCTCAATTGATATAGTCCTTACAACAGCCCTATACACCCGCTAGGGCCATGAGATCCGTAAGCTCACTGCTATGGTGGCTCCAAAGATTTGGAGAGCAAGAGGTGGAGGCCGCTCCTCCTATCTGACACCCAAGCTATGGAACTCTCTACTGACTAGGATATGTAAAATTGAAAATGAATTAAGTTTCAGGAAGATGTTAAAGGCATGGCAGTTTGTTAACTGAGGGGTCCCTACCCTGAGTCTAGTATATGGATTCACTGATGGGTTGAAGTCTTATTGGCAGTTTTAGTGCTGGGAGGCCCATTGGGCAACCACGCTCTCTTTAAATTGTCTAGAATAGAGTCTGGGGGGAAACTCTAGAGGTTTCTTCCAATTGAAAGCTGCCATCAGATTAAAATAGGACCTTCAGACACACTCTTCAGTGCACTCCTGGCTCTTTGAAGGACCCCCAGGAGGACTGCCTTGTACTTCAGAGGACTCCTCTGCTGCTTGATGGTGGATTTGTACTTCAGAGGACTGCCCTGCTGCTACCAGAGGACTGCCCTCCTGATTGAAGCCGGCCTTGTACCCTCAGAAGACTGCCCTAGTGCTTGAGGCCTGCCTTGCTGGCTTATCCCAGGACTACCATAGTGACTCCAAGGGCTAGTTGCCCTGCCTTCTGTTCTGAGCTACAGGGAAAGAAAAAGCTCAAGCAACCGTGAACCCTGCACCTGGACCTTGCTTGAAGTGAGTCCTGCTCTCCAAGTGGTGCCCACTTAGTCTTGGACCCTTGGAAGTGGTGCTAAAGGTGCCCAAACAGCCAAACTTTGGACATAGAAATTTTTCCATCAAAAAGAGCTTGCCAATCTGCCCATTAGCATCGTTGGCCGGCCTGAATTCACAATGACTCCCACTACGTTCTTCTCTGCAGCAGCAAACCCTGTCCATGTGCACCTCTTTAGAAGGGTATCCCTTCTCCTGGATCACTCATTGCCTACAGCCTGCAGCTTTGTCCCACCTGAGATTTTCGATTTCCCAAAAAGATACTAAGTCTGAACGTAAAAATCTTCACCGTGATTTTGTCCAGCAGCTCCCAGATGATGTTACCTCCTCCTCGGACACCGCTGGCTGTCGTGCCCCGCTGAACTTTACCTTTAACTTTATATATATTCACGGTAAAAAACAAAGGTTACAGGGACGTTATAGCTAGGCTCAGATTTCACTCGTACAAAACTAGTGAAATTCAACAGCTATAGTTACCTGAGCTAACTATAACTTACGTCCCTGCAATGCACTGCTTATGACCTCACATATTACATCACTCATGACATGGTCACTGACATCACTGATGACATCTCAAATTACATTACTGATGACATCATCCAGTGATTGTGAGTGTTTTTTAAATGTTTTTGTGTGTTAAACGTATATACTAAGGTACCACAAAAGTTAAATTACTATACTTTGTGTACTATTGAGTGATTCCTTTTTTGAACAGAGTTTAATTGAGTCGCTGTGTGATTGTGTATATCCATGTGTGAGTGGGTGTCTGAGTGACTGTACGGGTGTGTGAGTGGGTGTGTGAGTGGCTGTATGGGTGTATAAGTGGGTGTATCAGTGGCTGTATGGGTGGGTGAGTGGCTTTGTGAGTGGCTGTATGGGTGGGTGAGTGGGTGTGTCAATGACTGTATGGGTGAGTGAGTGGGTCTCTGAATGGCTGTATCAGTATGTGACGGGGTGTTTAAGTGGCTGTATGGGTGAGTGAGTGGCTGAGTGAGTGTTTGGTTAAGTGAATTGGTGTGTGAGTGGCTGTATGGAATAGTGAGTGTCTGTGGGATTGGCTGTATGGGTGAGTGAGTGGCTGTGTGAGTGGTTATGTGGATGTGTGAATAGGTATGTAAGTGGTTGTGTGGGTTTGTTAGTAAGTGTGTGAGTAGTTGTATGGGTGAGTGAGTGGCTCTGTTGAGAGGCTGTGTGGGTGAGTGAGTGCTTGTATAGGTTAATATCTGGGTATGTCAGTAGCTGTATGGGTGAGTGTGTGGCTGTGTGAATGGCTGTATGGGTGAGTGACTGGTTGTACGATCAGGATCTATGAGTGAGTGGGTGTGTGAGTGACTATGGAAGAGTGGTTGTGTGAGTACTTGTATGGGTCTGTGAATGAATATATGAGTGGTTGTGTGGGTGTGTGAGTGGGCGTATGAGAGGTTGTATGGGTGTGTGAGTGGTTCTGTGGATGATGTTATCAGTGATGTCATTTGAGATGTCATCAGTGATGTCATCAGTGATGTCACTGACCATGCCATGAGTGATATAATATTTGAGGCCATAAGCAGTGCCCTGCGGGGGTAAGTTATAGTTAGCTCAGGTAACTATAACTGCTGAATTTCACTGGTTTTGTGTGAGTGAAATCTGAGCCTAACTGTAACGTCCCTGTAACCTTTGTTTTTTTTCAGTGAATTTCTAAGGTTTTTTAATTATATTTCCTAATCATAACATCCCTGTAACCTTTGGTTTTTTTCAGTGAATTTCTATGTTTTTTTAAAAACTTTATTTACTAACTGTAACCACTAACCTTTGACATTAAGTGTGTGAGTAAGTGCATGAGTGTCTCAGTGGGTGTATGAGTGTCTGAGTAGGTTTGTAAGTGGGTGTAAGAGAGTATGAGTGATGTTGTAAGTGGGTATGTGAGTCTGTGAGTGAGTGTGTGAGTCTCTGATAGGGGCGGGTGGTAAACTTCACTCCACCGGTGGAGTTTGCAGAGTTTTGCCACTCTGCGCTCCACTTATAACGTGCAGTTTGCCAAAAACTCCACCTACTGCTGTTGGAGCAGAGTTTACCGGCACGCTCACCCCTAGGCTTCACCCCCAGACTTTAACCCTCAACCAGTAGTGTGCCAGAAGGCCCCTTTGCAAAGTGGTTGATTAAGGGGACTGGGCATCCGATGAGGTCTGAGTAATCCCACTGTGGGGGCTTACTTGTGGCAACAATAGGGGTTCTTGGCCCCCAACGACCCTCAGCAGCCAAGGGGATGTCATCCCCTACCAATGGTGCACCAAGAGGCCCATTTGCAGAGTGGTTGAGAAAGGGGGCAGGGCCTCCAATGAGGTCTCAGCGATCCCGCTGTGGGGGACTTACTTGTGGCAGCAATAGGGGTTCTTGGCCCCCAGCGACCCTCAGCAGCCAAGGGGAATTTATCCCCAACCAGTAGTGTGCCAGGAGGCCCCTTTGCAGAGTGGTTGAGAAAGGGGGCGGGCCTTTGACAAGGTCTGAGCAATCCTGCTGTGGGGAACTTACTTGTGGGTGTTATTTAGCCTCAGGGAGGTGATGGTCTCCAGTGCGCAGAGTGGTACATGTGGCCCCCCATTAATCTTTCTTTAGCCCCGGGGAAGTGGCGATCCCCGGGGCTCAATGAGTCTCAGATGGGGGGATCCCCATTCGCTCTCCTCCTTTTTAAAAAAAATGCCCCCAGGGCTTGGCCCACCCGTGGGTCTGTATTCAAAACAAGCTCAGGAGCCTGTGCTTGTTTTTTTAAAAATAATTTGCTGCAGATTTGTAGCTCTGTCATGTTATTGCGGCAAAATTTTCAAAGCAAAAGTGCTTTTTGGCCCTGTCAGGGTCCCTCTAAGACCCCATGACCACAGCTGAGGAGTCAGGGTATTCCTACCCTGACACCTTTCTTTTTTTTAAAATGTTTTTTCTGGGACTCGCCTGATGCTGAGTCCCAAGATGGCTGCCAAGACTTCCTGGTTAAAGTGTTGGCTGCCAATCAGATATCAGCACGAGATTGGGAGGGTTTGCGGAGCCTTCGCGTCCCTAGATATACAAATTTGGATTTCCCTTTACATCTCAAAAACGTCTAAATGGATTTACACCAATTTACAAAAAGGTCAGTTTCTGGACTAACAGCTACCTTTCTGCCAAATTTGGTGTAATTCCGTTCAGCGGTTCGAGCTGTAACTGTGTCAAAAATCCCATGGGGAAAACGCGTTTTGGGCCCCCGCTTGACGGATCACCCAGAAACTTTCAAGACAGCAGCTGATGTGAGTGGCAAACTAGTTTGAACATTTTGTGATGATTGGTTAAACGGTGCCAAAGTTATTGGCAAAACAAAAAATGCTCTTTCTATGGAAACTAGGCCCTAACTATAACTACCTACAGGTGACCACCATCAGGATATATATATATATATATATAAAAAAACAAAGATTGCAGGGACGTTATAGTTAGGAAATAGTATTAAAGAACAAGTTACTTGCCTTCGGGAACGATGTATCTGGTAGAGACACAGTCTAGCCGCAAATTCCTTAACTTAGAATATCCCCAGGCGTCAGACTGGATCCGGAGAATTTTCAGCAGTACCTCTGCACGCCGGGGGACGGCGTCACATGGCTCCGTCCTGACTTCGTCCACCGATATGACGTCAATGGAGCCATATAAGTCCCTCCCGGCGTGCTGACGTCAGTTTTCTACTGTGAAACCTTTCCGCGCCACAACACGGAGCCACTATAAAAACTGTGAGAGTATGGGAACAATGTGCGAAAAAAGATCAAAATCTTTGAAACAACAATGACAAGAAATCATAGAATGATGAGAAACATCACCATGTATGTCAGTGAAAGAGTACTTAATACTGTAAGGGACTGAAGGGAGCGGACAGAGCACCCGCCCCTAGAAACAGTCTCGAAGAAGCGAAGAGCCGTGCCCCCCATGAGGCAAACAGCAATGGAAATGAATGGCATGACAAACGATAGACAGTCTGCAACCACAGGCTGTAACTGTAAAGGGCAACAAGACTGGAACAACATGACTCATGGTAAGTGACCACAGGGCTGCAACAACAGAGAATGTGCAACCACACACCCCAGAAAGGACCTATTGACTAGCATAGTCAAATAGACCCCCAAACCAATTGACTGCAGCATAGTCAAGGAAACCCCAAAGTAATGGGGAAGAAATAGATGAGGGAGGAAGGCAGGGCAGAAGAACATGATAAATCCCTACACTGGAAGAACCAGGGTGGAGGGGCGTGGAAGGACACATAACCTCACCATCCAAGTACGAGAGTGAGTGGAAAAGCAACAGATAAAACAGAATGAGACATCCTGCCCCAGTTGGGAGGTGAAGTAGACCACCTCGCAGGAAGACCAAGGCCACCTGTAAGGAGGCAAGTGGGTAGAACCCTACCTGGAAGGGTCCTCGCAGAACGGGGAGGATGGGTGGGCGTGAAGGAATCTGTGGCTAGACTGTGTCTCTACCAGATACCTCGTTATTGAAGGTAAGTAACTCGTTCATCCGATAGAGACATCTAGCCGCAGATTCCTTAACTTAGAATAGATACCAAAGCTATACCCCATTGGAGGAGGGTCTGTGACTGAAACCCACCAAGTTCCAAACAGAACTAATGCATCAATAACATTGACTAAAACACGGTGGGGACAGCAATGCCAGCGTGGCTGACACCAGACCCATGAAGCTCAGGACGGGAGCATGAGCAAGGGGAGCAAAGGTACCACAAGCCGTTAGAGCACGGTACAAGCCCTCTTTCATCCAGACAGAACCAGAATGGTCAGTGTATAATGGAAGAAATGCCATAAACTTTTACAAAAAGAAGTTAAACTGAATACAGGATCCTATGGATCCGCAAGAGACAAAGTCCCAAAGAAGGGACAAAACAGTATGACAGAGTCAGAGCATACAAACTGAGCATGCACAACAGTGGATGCCAAAAAATGACATGTCAGGGGACAGATGTCACCATGCTGAGATATACAGAACCATGACTACCAGGAGACAACTGGATGACAGGGATACACATAAGCAGACAGTGTGTATCAGGAGAACCACACCACACAAATGCAAAAGCTCAATGAAATGGAACAGTGAAAGCACGTGCGCGTTGGCCGAGAAAGATGGGCGCATCACCAGGTAGTCAACTGTCCAACCGTACCCAGAGGTACAATGGCTAAGGACACCGGCAAGGCCAGACACCCACAAAAAGCTATCTCCCATGAGAGAGAGAGAGAGACGGAATCTGGTGCAAAACCCCAGAAACCGCAGCAGGGAAAACCTAGCATGCTTGCACTCTCATTGTGTGTCCACCTCATGACAGAACACATATAGACATACGGATATATGTGAAAAAGTCATGAAAAATGAAAGACAAAGGGAACTCGAAGAGCAGCCCTAGATAATAGGGAGCCGCACAAAAGGTACCAGCGGCACCGATGTGAGGTATCGCAGGACATAACAATGTCAAGACACTTAAAAGGCGACACCATCCTCCCCATCGGAGAAGGAAACCTGGTCTCCCGCGTGACAGGCGGGTGAACTGACCACCACATCAACGAAGAATAAGTCAGCAAGACACAGACAGAGTGTCAGAAAAAGGTATACATAGCCATACACAGATTCTGCATGATGCCAGAGATTATTCGGAGGTAGAATATGTCCACTGAAAACAGCAGCAGAGGCCAGGAGCAGAAGTACCTGAGCCCTGCGTGATAATGAACAGAAGAACTTGAGCCCCGGCCTGGGAAGGGCAGAGGGAAATAAGGACACAAGGCAACATGCAGCAGTGACATGTCAGGCGAGCAACTCCACTGCCCATAGGCAAAACCCAGACAGGGTCTTAGCCGTGAGAGAAGACCTTACCCCTTCCCAACACCAGGGAAAGAAGGTAGACAATACCACCAGAATAGAACACAGCCAAGACAATGGCGCAAGGAATACCACGGCCACCCTGTGGCAGCGCACACACCCAACGCTTACTCACATGTCGTGTCCACAGAGAACACGGAAAGAAAATGTTCCGGAGTGGAACAGAAAAATATACCCACAAGGGACACGTGCTTACGTCTAAGACAGCCAACCTGGCAAAAGAGCACAGCGAAAGCTGAAAGAATAGCCAAAGGCAAGAAAGGAGGGCGTGAACACGCTGAGGTGAGCCAGGTGTGGCAGAAACCCAACAACACTCTGGAGAAGGCTGCATCCACAGAGGCAGGACAGTGCTACGGACCAACCGTAGACTACAACGCAGAAGCTCCAGGAGAGAGCTTGGCATTTGGTGAAAGTTGGGGTTCGAAGCCTTCAACGTTTGAGTCAGTGAGCCAGGTTTGTGCTATATCCTGTTTATTGTACTTGGCAAATAACAGGAATTCTATCTTGATTGGGTTGAGCTTCAGGAAGGCGCTGTACATCCAGGTTAGGATGATGTGCAAACTGTGCTTGAAATGGTGGATGTCTGAAGTAGAGGAGACATTCTTGGGTAGGGTATCATCAGCATATGTTGAATCTTGATGCTGTTATCTATGAGTAGAACACAAAGCTGTTCCATGTAAAGGTTGAATACGACAGGAGGCAGTATAGAGCTCTTGGGGACTCCAAAGGTAACAGGGATGTTTTGGGACCTGGAGTTGTCCTTGTGAAAAAACTGGTGTCAGTTGGATAGGTAGGAGGAAAACCGGCTAAGGACATTGCAGTGAAATACCACTCAAGACCTCACGGTGTGTTTAAGGGTGGAATGAAAGACTGTGTTGAAGGCGGCAGAGAGGCCCAGCAACATCAGGAGGCAGGGTCATCTTCATTTGTGGTCAAGAAGGCATCATCTGCAATATGTGAGATTGTGGTGAATGTGCTGATGTGCTGTAGCTTGATCTGAAGACAGACTGGTAGTCATGCAGGAGAGGGTTAGCATTATAAGTAATATAAACAGAGGGTTTGCGTGAGGGCTCTCATTTCGAATTGGACCAAAAGATACATTTTAATGGCTAAAAGGCCATAGGTTGTACATGTTGTTCTGGAGGGGGGCTTATTAACACTTTAACAGATGAGGGCCTGCCACACTAACCATCTTCCACAGCAACAAATCATGAGTGTGGTTCTTAAAACAGTGTGAATCTGATAAACACAAAGTATGCAGATTAACATTTCTAGAGAGCTGTTCAATATCTGCTTCATCCTGATCCTAGTCAAGGATACTGATCTGGGATTCTTCTCAGCAATGTCAGAGCTGCTAAGTGTAGACGTGGTGGTGCTCAAACCAAACTGGGCCGCTCAATGCGGCAGACTACCGAGCTATCCAGTTTCCCTGAAATACGAGCTTTGCTGTAGAAAAACGACATACCCCTATGCTAATCCGCTGAGCTAGGAAGCCTAGAAATACTCACCTGAAATGAGAAATGCTACAGTCAGTCATCTGACCCCAGCATCTTAGTGAGAAAGGTTATCTAAGCTTGTGCCATGCTAGAGGGCATTCATTTCAGGATATACTAAGAAGGAAGCCTCCATAATTGTTTATGACCATCTTTAGTTAAGTAAACATTTGACATTGTTTACTTGTTGTTTTCTTTGATTGAGTTTTGAAGGCCATTGTAAAATATTAAGGTTTTTACACTTATCTGCGAGTCTACGGATCCAGGTGATTCCCTTTTACAGTAAAACTGATAACGAGTGCTGCCTGTACACCAGCAAGCATGGCCTGTACCCTTCTCAATTACAAGTACTGAGGCCCCCCACACAGACACCTCTGCAGTGCACATAAATACTTTCTGGTCTGCACCACTCCTTCCATCCCTGTACTATGAGCTACTCTCAGCTTTGCTAATGCACCTCTACCTTTCAGAACCCACACATCTAAATCCATCCTGCAGAACACCTAATATTCCATTCCTGTTTCTCACAAACACAGGAGTCCCCTCGATATTACAGTACTGAGGACCATATACACCTCTGAAAATGTACGTCCCTGCTTCTGGTCTGCAGCACCTCTGCTACTGTAATACAAGGGCACACACTTCTTTTTCCACCCACCCTGCTGTAGAGTCAGTACCCAGAAACACAAATCTCTACAATGCACTACATAGAGTTCTGCCAGCACAGCACTCCCTTCGATTCCAGTCCAGGGAAACAAGGGAAGTCCTGTGCATGCACCTCATTTCCTTCCTGACCTCTAGAACACCATTTTTTTCTAATTCTGGGGCTTACAAGCAACTCTCTTCTGAGAGCTGTGTGCTGACGTCCCACTACTGCTCTGCCAGAACATTAATGACCCTTGACCTGCCCGGTCTCTGACATATCAGGGAACTTCATAAACTGTCTAATATTAACTGAAACGTTCATGAGGGAGAGAGGTTGTAGTGAACAGAAACAAAAAAGATGGCAGTCTCCTAGGGGGTGCAAAAACCCCCATCATGTGCAGAGCCCACCTTTCTTGATCAGAGGTTGGATTTAGAAAGCTATAATTGCGATTGAAGCAGCAAAGTAAGAAGACATGGACTTCAGTGGGCAGTTGGTGTTGACACTAAAGTAGGACAATGGCTTTCACCGCATTATTTGGGATTAGGACAGTTTGATATCGCAGTTTAGTTGCTAAGTGACGGTGCCTTGCATGACACATTCGGTCAGTTCTGGCTTTATAGTCAGAGAATTGCATTCCGACTTAAATAAATGATGACAACATATACCTTGGAGCCTGCATTCACTCTGAAGCTCGTCTCTGCATCAATGGCACTTTGCTTTTTATTATCTCATCCATGCAATCAGGTATCTGGTACCAATGTAAGCGATCCTGTTGCTGAACTATTCCTGCTCTGGTATCTTCAGTGCTTACACACTGCGCATGCTCAAACTTAAACCTCATTCTTTCCCAACTCATCACAGAGTGGTGTGGGGTCAAGTGATGCTTGCTGACTGACTGCCCTGTGAAGAATTGGGGAAGGTGGGGGTGTAATAATTCCATCCCCATTATTGACATACAGACCCTAGCACTGCAGGGTCGATGTCAAAAGCACCCGGGGCCGCTGATGTCTGTGATGCTGCAAAGGGACGGTCTTTCAGCATGGAAGGCCACGGCTTTGTTGGGCGGATAATCTTGCAGCCTCAGGGCTGTGAGATTGTCAGCCCGGCAAATGTTGGTGGGCTCAGTTGGCTGGCCCATGAGCATCAGTACAAGAAATGTGCCAATGCCTGAATCTGGCTGGAGAATGCCACTTGACCCTCAGCATGACACTGTGACTGAATCACGCTATCTCTTGTGTATACGCTCAACATTTGTTTTACTAGGTACCAAAGCAGCACACTAACAAACAGAAAAATAAGGAGGACAAATACCCTATGCCTGAATGTAGGAGACACTCCAGTATACAAAAAAGGGATAGATGGAATGCTTGAATTAGTCTCAGCCACTCATAATTACTCGGGGTGCACCCCAGTCCATCATTATTTTGCACACCATGCCACCTCAGTTTGGACTCGGCCATATTCAAATCAGTCTTGACCCTACTCCAGCCCAAACTGCCAGGCCAGGTCTTCCCTGAATCAGAACACAAGCAACCCAAGACCGATTTCGTCCAAGTTAGGGCTCATCAGCCAGGTACAGCTTTGTTCCAGTGACACAGTGTGCATTGTACCCACTTCTGGGCATACCGGTCCCATTGAGGGCTACATACTAAAGTATACAAAACAAATGATGGATGGAATGCTTGAATTAATCTCAGTCACTGGTGATTACTCTGGGCCTCATCCCAGTCCATTCCATCGTTACTTTTTGGACCAACCTTGCTAAACAATACCACGACAATGCACAGTGCATTGATAACATTTGTTGAGATAGAACCACTGTTGTAATAAAGTAGAGTCCATTCCATGTAGTATCTTCAAGTTGATTTATTTAAGTAGATGTTACAAGATGAGAGCCTCACCAGGAGCAGCCTCACTGCTGCTCAGCCCATCACCAACTGACTCTCACACACATGAACATTCCATTCACCAACATTCTCTCACACAGACACCCAGGCTAAGCAGCAGTATAACACATCTCCTTCCTTTAAGGGAATACAAAAACTCTCAGAAGAGTATCAGAACAAATGCAAGAAATAAATCACAAACGTAGTTCTGAAAAGTAGCATGAAAATTAATGATGACGAATTCATTCAGAAAGAATAAAATAGAAAGAAAGAGAGACACAGTAATACACCATCTCCCTTCTTATCACAACAGAACCCACAATCCCACACCAAGACTACCAACAAACCAAAGTACAAGAATCATGCAAGCTGGCCAGGCAAGCACAAGAAAAGTACAAAGGTGCCAACAACAAAAGTGCAAGGAGAACCATCCAGTAAAGAAAACAAAATGTATGCGTGGAGGATATCCACATGGAACTAAATAACAGAGCAACATCAAAATAATTGCAAAGCTTCCCCCAACAACAAATTGGGGTGTGATGTGTGGAAGGGACTCCACACGGGACCAAAAACACTCCAAACGCAAACCTTGACGTGCAAGAAATGTATGGAAAACGGACCAAACAGAAGATATTCACTTCCCCCAACAACAAGTTGGGGTGTGATGTGTGGAAGGGACTCCACATGGGACCAAAAACACTCCAAACGCAAACCTTGATGTGCAAGAAATGTATGGAAAACAGACCAAACAGAAGATATGCACTTCCTCCTACAACAAGTTGGGGTGTGATGTGTGAAAGGGACTCCACACGGAACCAAAAACACTCCCAAAGCAAACCTTGACGTGCAAGGGAAAGCACTCCCAACGAAAACCTTGACGTGCGAGGGAAAAACACAACACTACCAAAGTAAACCTTGACGTCCATGGGAAAGCACTCTCAACGCAAACCTTGACGTGCGAGGGAAAAACACAACACTACCAAAGTAAACCTTGACGTCCAAGGGACAGCACTCCCAACGCAAACCTTGACGTGCGAGGGAAACACACAGCACTACCAAAGTAAACCTTGACGTCCAAGGGAAAGCACTCCCAACGCAAACCTTGACGTGAGAGGAAAAACCACAGGGAACACTACGCACGAGACACGGAGCATCCACAAGATTCACACACATGTAATTAGAGGAATAAAGCATTTAAAGCATATTAGATAACAACGGGAGGTCTGGAGTAGAAACGAGAAACTCACAAGTATTTAGCAATACATCCATCATCATTCACATACGACA
The DNA here is from genome assembly GCA_963921515.1 of Calotriton arnoldi. Lineage (NCBI taxonomy): Eukaryota > Metazoa > Chordata > Amphibia > Caudata > Salamandridae > Calotriton > Calotriton arnoldi. The sequence continues at coordinate 1,152,780 of CAWUFW010000179.1, forward strand.
TAACGGTAGAGAAATAGTAAAAATCCCCCACGCCACATCCTAAAATGCAATACCACTGGCATACAGGACAGCATACAAGTTTACACATGTCAGCCAGAAACCAAGGGGTAATGAACATTCTCATGCCAATCGGACTACAGAGATTAAAATATGATGCCGACACATACATTAGGAACAAGCAAAATACTATGTATGTGCCACCATGAACAACTAACAATGTCTTGTAATCCCACCAGTGAGCGAAATCTCACTCGAGTTCATCGAAGAAACCGGCACGTGAAGCACCACACCTCTCTCTTGAATTGATTTAACTAAGTCAAAATTAACTTTGCCTCGGGCGGCTGCAGCAAAGACCACAAGTTTGTAGAAGAAAAGACTCGAAACAGTACCTCATAGTCCCCATGAAAATTGAAGACCTCACATTGATCCAATGATCCAACAGCATCATCTGTCACGTCTTGGAAACACTTAAACTTTATTGAAAAGGAACAACTTGGTTGGCAGTAGCGAAATCCACAGCAGGATACCATAGAACACTTCGACCTTCATGTGATCCGGTGCTGCTGCCAAGATGGAGGCACGTTCGAGACGCTGAGCCGGATGGCTCATGGCGCGTCCGTGCTTCAGGGCGTCCCTCTGCAGGCCTGAGAGCGTAGGGTCGGCAAGATGCAACTTCACAAAGGATCCTCGAGGAGTAATGCGTGGGCAGCAACAGGTAATGTTGCATGCGCTGCAAGGTCTCAGCAGGATGATTTGAAAAGGGGGCGCGCGCTCCCAACAGCGCGCTCCCAACGGCCCGCACACCCGACGAGTGCCCAACTTCCAAAATTAAACCAGGGACCAAAGTTGACTCACCGAGGATTCTGGAAAACCTCAGAGTTGACGCTCTGCAGAAGGTTAGTGATCAAATACTCAGTCACAGGATGTAGCAAGTAGAAGTCACTGCACAAATGCTGCATCTATTAAAGCATGTAAAAGAGTCCTCAACAAAATCCACGCAGTTGCTGGTACAAACATAAACGGCAAACACAGAGTCCAAAATAGATGACAGCAGAGTCCCCATTAACAATTTGTAGACCGGTGGTATGAAATCAAACGCGCTACACTGCATGCTGTCCAAGTCTGGGTCAATAGGCAAGGATCACAGGGTAAAGTAGGTCTCTGAGTAAAGTAGGTCTGTGGGTAATTTGGCAGTAGTAAAACGTAATGAGGCTGGAACAGGTTAATCGTATGGGAAATTCCACTTAAGGGAGGCACTGTTCCAATGTAGCTGGACAGGGACACTTCAACCAAGGCAACAAGGCAGGGAGAAATAAAGTCCAGCAGGAACTGGCACTTCCACGTTGCGACAAGGGAAGCAACTCCAAGGCAGGAGGGAGGGAAAGTCCAACATAAACTGGGACTTACAGATAGGGGCGACCGATGGAGTGGTCACTGGTGGGGCTCGGGGTGCCAGATTCTTCAAGCTCCACTAGAATTGCTTCAGTTTCTATACAGTTACTTCCAGCTTGACAGTTTCAATCCAATCAGGTGGCACACGTAGGTTCTTCCTTCTTAAATCGTCGCCAAAATATGTAGTAAATAAATGTAGACTGGTCCATGTAGCATCTTAAGGTATCTTTATTCAGGTAAGATGTTACAAGATGAGAGCCCCACCAGGAGCAGCCTCACTGCTGCTCAGCCCATCACCAACTGACTCTCACACACATGAACATTCCATTCACCAACATTCTCTCACACAGACACCCAGGCTGAGCAGCAGTATAACAACCACCCTCCCCCATTATGATAATTTAGTCATATGTAAAGCATAGGCGAGAGCATGAAGGGCAAGAACAATGTATAATAAAGACTGCCAAGCTAGACATCACAGAAGATAGGCCGTCCACCATCTTAACAGTACATTTTCATTTGTGAACTTTTAGTCTGGCAAATAACCTCACCTGTGACAGCAACAACGCTCCTTAATAATCTAGTCCTGCAGTCGCAATAGGAGCACCTCTCTGTTTTTCTCTCTGACTCAACTCTAGACTGTTTGCGACTGCAGCAGCAGCAGGAATCAGCATTTATTTTCTTGTGTGAGGTAGGCTGTATAGCAATAGTGGGCTCAAGTACAATGACTGTATTATGTGCACATATACCCTGCAATTCAACCAGCTCAATGATATGGTCAGGTTGATGGCATGTCTAGAATTTCTGTCACCACCAGACTCGACCTGATTTAGGGTTTCATGGACAGGGTACACTGCCGCAAATTAGGTGAAGTGCCCTGTCTGTCAAACTCTATTTAGAGTAGGGCGCATTGCCCCTGCTGCTTTTGCCTACAGAAACCTTACACCGATGGTCCGAAGCACTTGGGGCCATTAGTGTAAGCACTTCAGACCCTCCACCCTCTTTAGAGCAGATGTTTTAATGTACTTTTTATCTGTTTGGGCTACAATATCCCTCACATGTTGAAAACACCCAGGGAGTCAGGGCCATTAGTACTTTGTTTTGCAAAAACAAACTTCTGCTTTGGGAGTTTGATATCGTAAAACAAAAATGTTTGCTGAGCGACTACATGAAGCATGACAGCTGCTCAACAAACTTTCAGTAACTTTAGAGAAGCTCCATGGCTCCTTTAAAGGCAGAGATCTTTAAATATGGCGGGCAGTAGTCCACCATGGTGGCAGAGCTAATGGCCTCTGCAATACCAGTGGATGGATGGTCAGGTGGGCCACCCACCAAAGCCTAAATGAGGTCCTTTGTCTGGTCTGGGAGGGACAGAGTATGGGTCTGAGCTTGCATCTCCCTCCAAGAGACTAGAGTTACGCAGACTGAGCAGCAAACACCATCGCTCCCTGCTGCTCGTGCTTGCTGTGTTGTATGTGCAGCACTGTATGCATCTTCTAAATATCCTTTCCCAGGATGGGTTGGCACAGCAAGGCCGTGGCATACACAATAACAGGCACTTGAGGCTAGAGGCAGAGAGAAAGTATCTGGGCCTGTTTCCTGGGTCTCACACAAGTTTGGTGTGTGAAGCTAAAAATAATATTCAGAAATTGGAGGATCCCACTATCTGCAGGCCGGTTGGCCCCTGTAAAGTATACTGCTCTCAACGGCCATTGCAGAATATTAAAAATGTGTATTTACGAAATATTAAATGCTCAACAATGTTTTGTTGTCGGGGATCTGAAAACTCTGGCTGCTCATACCTCTCACATTTTTGGAAGACCACAATTCATTCTTCATGCTGCCATTTATTTTTAAAAGGGAATAGGATCATTTAACAGTAGCATAATGGCTGTGTGGTTACCATGCCCCTGCCCCCTATCTCGCAGTAATGGGGAAGAGATGTGGAGTGGAGAGTAGAGAAGAAGAAGGCAGGAGCAGTAAAGAGATCACCTCTGGAGAAGGGAAGGTGTGGGTCATGCAGACCTGATCATTTAGAGCATTGGTGAGACCTCCTTGGGTGGGAAACATGAGGTGATGGGACTTGGGCCAGCAGATCATCACTGGGTGGTCTGAGAAGAAACAAGCTGTCACGCGACAGCGCAGGAGGGAAAGGACACTTGAAATGGAAATTCAAAGAGGTGTCATTTGTGACTCCCTTTTGGCCCATTTTGCACTACATTACACACAATAGTTTTGCTGCATCTGCTGAGAACATCTCATGTCATAAGATAGAGTGCAGCCGAAAACTTTGACAATGAGTTCCAAACCTGAGCAAGATCATTTTGACTGGAAAATGGCTGCATGCTATACTGTAGATATACTTCTAGGAATTTTAATTTCCGTAGTATATCACCTCTCTCTTGTGTTTCGGTGGACACGTGTTCACTTCTTGAGCCAGGGCACAATCATGAGTACACAAACTTGAGTCTAGGTACCATTTTGACCGTTGGTGCGTGGTACCCTGAAGCGCCCTTTCAAAGAGGTTTATGGGGAACTGGAAAAGGCGGGGGTCAATGCAAACTCTCCGATTTCATCTACCCAGTGTGCAACAGTGAAAGTAAGAAACACAGAGGGGTTTCCCTAACCAGTACACATACAGAGAATCCCTACCTACCCCAAGGAAGGTGATCTCAGATATAAGAATTGCTGAGGTCAGGTGGGCGACACCCACACCACTACACATGCATTATTACTTCGCACATGTCAGTCATTAGAGTTAGCCATGTGTGCATCAGTGTGGCTGAAAACCTTAGGTTCGCACCTCAAATTCTAGAAGATATAATGGGCAATATAATGCACGAAACCCTTTAATACTGTTTCATCTCAATGGTCCCAGGTAGAAAGATGTAGCTGTGTTACAGCGCACAGACAGGAATTAATGCAATTTCCTATATCCTACCTACACACTGTGAACAGCAAAAATCAAAGCCAGAGCAGATCTGCTTAAAAGGCACAAAGAAAGAGGATATTTGCTTAGTTCCTTGGGGATGCCCCCTCAGACCACTTAGGCGTTTTGCACATCTGTGCAAAAAGATGCAAACTGCACATCAGTCTTGTCTCCACAAAATGTGAGTGGGGACTCGAAATGTGTAATGATCCCTTACTTAGGGTATTACAATCTCATGTTCACCCGGCCCTCGCTCTCAGTGGATCTCATTAGAGCAGCGTGGTAGGCTCCTAGGTAGGCCACGGTGTATTTCCAAGTATACTGTAATTAATTGCCGAGATCAGGCTCTTAACAACTAAAGAGGAGCACAACTTTAAATCAATAACATTTTCATAAAGTAAAAGGAGAGTCCCTCCATTCCCGCCAAATGCACTGAGGAACCCATAGAATACCCATAACCACCCTGGCCGCTCAGCTGCCAACACGCATGCTCAGTATACATTTAGGACCTTAGGCTGAGCAGGGCCCATGCTACAGCCGTAATACAGGGACACAGCATGCCCATCGGATCTGCCATGTTCACCTAGCAGGGAGTGTACATTAAAGTGCCCCCCCACCCTTACACTGAAGCATAACAGCAAACCTTTGAAGTTCGGTTTTAAGTCTCGCAGCACCTACTTATCTAGAAAGATGTAGCTGCTTTGGAAATGTGTAATCAGAGCGATACATGAATTCCTCTTTGCAACTTACCCAGAGCGATTTGTCATCAAGAAGCAAAACAAAAATGCTACAAATAAAATGACAAAAAAACAATAATAGTAACAATAAGAATAACAACGATACTACTACCATAACTACTATTATTACACTACTTCTACTACTAAGACTAATAATCATAATAAAACAACAATATATTATTATTATTAATAATAATACTAATAATAATAATAATGATGCTAATAATAATAATAATTATTATTATTATAATAATCTGCAAAAGCTGTGCCAGGCATGCAACAATTTTGGATTGATCAAATTGGGCAGTTCCCGCCTGCCTACTGGTTCCCTCTTTTTCCATCACCTCTCTAATTGATAAGTGCTCCCCTTCTCTAGATGCTTGGTTCTTTTGTACTTTTTTATGGTTTTGTTTATGCATAATTAGATCTTCTTTTTTAACAAAAGCCATATAGCATAATTAATCTTCTGTTTAGGGTGAGATGATGAGTTAACAGCACCCACAGTTAGTGGATTTCTGCTGACCTCTTTCCAAACAGGATAAAGTGTAAGTAACATTTTTAACCAGCTGAATGTTTGTATGGTTTGTAAAAAAAAAAACTGAATAAAAAATAAAAGCAATCAAATAGTTATCATGTTATGTTATAGTGTTTGTAAAGCGCATAGCTGCCCAAGAATGGGGCTTCCCAGTGCTGGACCTCGAGGGTGAAAGAACTACATCTGCCGGCCTGTCAGAGGGATGCTAGATGCAAAAAAGTCAGGTCTTCTGGGTATTTCTGAAATGCAAATGGTTCTCAGTGTTCCTGATGGAAAGTGGAAGCGAATTCAGAGAACTGGGGCCTTGGAATGAAAAGAACGGCTTCCTGTTCGTGCTCTCCTAACTCAAGGGACAATGGCAAAAGTGAGATCGGCTGAACATACGGGACGAGAGGGTCGGTAAGGGGATAGGAGGCTAGGCAAGATGGGGGCCGCCTGGGAGGGCAGGATCTTGTGAGAGACACACAGGGTCTTAAAGTGGATTCGCTTATTCATGGGGAGTCAATGTAGTTTATAAAGAAGACCGGACGCAGAGCAGAGTTTCAGGACGGAGAATAGCAGCCTGGCTGCAGAATTTTGGACCAGCTGTAGTCTTCTGGTGACTGACTTGTTGGTTCCCAGATACAAGGTGTTGCAGTAATCTAACTGGGACAGAATTACAACCTGAATGATGGTCAGTTGGGTGCTAGGTTCAAAAAGGCCAAGAATGGGTTTGAGGCTTACCCTAATAAAAGTATTTCCGTTTTGTTCGCATTCAGGGGAAGGCAATTGGCATTCATCCACTCTGAGACAACTAGCAATCCTTTTTGGAAGTTGGCTAGGTCAAGCATAGGATTATCCGTGAAGGAGAGAACGAGCTGAGTGTCATCAGCATAAGATATCATGCCCCTGTTGGTTTGACAATCTGTACCAACGATAGAATGTAAACGCTGAACAAAGAGGGGCTCTGTGAGGAGCCTTGGGAATACTTTGGTGTAAAGTGTGGGGTTGGGAACTGTAGGGGGAGAAATGGCCTGGAAGGAGCATTCAGATAAAAAGACGCAAACCCGGACCATGCCACCCCACCCATGCCAATGCCCTGTAAGTGCTAGAGTAAGAGTTTGTGAGACACCATATCAAATGTGGTGCTCAAATCAAGCAGGATAAGGGCTGATGGTGTTCCTTCGTCCAGGGCACTGTGGGGTTGCTTGGTGACCACGAGGTGGTGCTGTGCACCTGCCTAAAGGAGTTTTGGGAGAGATTCAAGATGAGGTTGTCTTCCAAGAACTTGGTTAGAATGCCACTAACGTGTCTCTTATTTATTTATTATTTATTTATGCATTTTTATATAGCGCGGACTTTACCCGAGGGTGTCAGAGCGCTTCACAACAGGATTAGCAACATTACATAAGGAGGAGGATACAAATGAGCATAATACAAAGGCAAGCGTTACATTGCATGAAGAAAAGTGACAATTGTGCAAAAACAAACAAACCAAATACAAAAAGAGGAATAAGTTCCAATAGGAAAAAGTGACAGATGTGCATGAAACAAGGGATACCAAATACAAATGGAGGTATAATGCTGCAATAAGTGGCAGTCACACATGACACACTGGGAAGGCACTTCTATAGGCTTGGAGTACAGAATTTCCTATAGTGGAAGAACTTCCTTGAGGTAGTAGAGAGGGCGTGAATTCAGCAGGGGGTACATGGGGTACAAAATATATGATACATGGGGTACAAAATACCACTAAAGGCATAATACTGTAATAAGTGGCAGTAACTCAAAGCACACTGAGAAGGCCCTTCTATAGGCTTGGAATACATAATTCCTATCATGGAAGAGCTTCCTAGAGGTAGTAGAGAGGGCGTGACTTCACAGGGGACTTAACCTGGGGGAACACGCACATAAAAACCAACACAACACACAAAGTAAGGAATGAACAGACAAAAGTACAACTTTAAACTGACGGGCGAACTTCCTAGAGGGGCCTAAGACCGAACGTATTAGTTCTGGAAGTGTCTTTGGAATAGAAGAGACTTGAGGTCAGCTTTGAAGATCCGGGTAGAGGAGGTGGCACGGAGCAGTGGGGGAAGCGAGTTCCAGATTCTTACCGCATTGCCCGAGAAGGATTGAGCCATCGATCTTTCTCTTTTGAAGACGGGGGCTCAAGCAGAAGCTATTCCGCATTGCGAGAAGGGCGAGAGCCACCGGACAATTTCAATTTATTCGCCAGGTAACAAGGGGAGGACGTGTGTAAGGCTTTGTGTGTGATGCAGGCAGTTTTGTAAATAGATCTTGCCTCGATCGGAAGCCATCGCAGAGAGGACAGGATAGGAGTGATGTGGTCGCTTCGTTTAGACCCTGAAATGAAGCGAGCTGCTGAATGGAGGATGGATTTGAGAGGGGAGAGGTGGGATTTGGGTAGGCCAGTCAGAAGAGAATTGCAGTAATCCAGTCTTGAGAGAACCAGAGATTGTACCAAGGTTTTTAAGTCTTTCTCCGGGAAGAACCGACGGATCCCCCACAGAAGGCGCAGCTGGTACCGTGCATTCTTGGCAATAGAGTTGATGTGGGCGATTAGGTTGAGTCTTTTGTCGAGAATGACACCTAGGGATTTAGCGCTGTCAACAATGATGGGTTTGTTGTTGAGAAGGTTCAGCTGATCCATCCAAGATTGAACAGGAGGAGGTGAGAGAGAGGTAGAGAGGAGGAGGAATTCAGTTTTGGCGGGATTCAGAATGAGTTGGTGAGCTGACATCCAGTTGTGAATAGAGTTGAGGGTAGAATTGAGTAGGGAGAGATCGTGTGCAGAGGACACCTTAAGGTAGATTTGCGTGTCGTCCGCATACAGATGGTAAAGGATCCCAGATTTGCTTAGGAGGTTCCCTAAAGGTTCCAGGTAGAGATTAAACAAGGTGGGAGCCAGGATAGAACCTTGAGGGACGCCCTGACCTACGGCCATGGGAGATGAGAGACTGTTCCCTATCTTGATCATTTGGGATCTGTCCGAGAGGAAAGAGGCAAACCATTTGAGCACAGTGCCGTCCAGACCCATTCTCTGTTGAAGAGTGTTGAGGAGGGTGCTATGATTAACCGTGTCAAAGGCTGCAGAGAGGTCTAGAAGAATCAGAAGACATGAATCCCCGGCGTCGAGTATATGCAGCGCATCGTCAATCACATGCAGCAGGGCTGTTTCAGTGCTGCAATTTTGGATGAAGCCCGACTGGAAGACGTCAAGGAGGTTATTTTCCAAGATATGTGAGGAAAGTTGTTTCGAGACACATTTTTCGGTGATTTTCGACAGAAAAGGGAGGTTGGAGATAGGGCGGAAGTTGTTGAGGTCGTTCGCATCCGCGGAGGGTTTTTTTAGAAGAGGGGTGACCTGACCTGATTTGAGGATAACCGGGAGGGAGCCTTGACTGAGGAAGAGATTGACTAGCCTGGTCCAGTAAGAGAGAGTATAGGTATAGAAATCGATGGCGATGTCGCTAGGGATGGGGTCGGAGGAATGGTTGGAGGGTTTAGTTTCGCGGATGCATTTGAGGAGGTCATCTTCCGAGATGACGTCAAAGTTCTGCCAGGTGACCAAGGATTTCCGCTCCTCCATGGGGGGTTGGGCGACCTGATCCACCAGAGTTTTGACCTTTTCATCGAAGAATATAGCGAAATCTGCTGCTTTCTTCGAGGAATCCTCAGGCTTAATGGTTGGAGGAGAACAGTTTGGGTTTTTGAAGAGGTCAAAAAGTTTTTGGGTCTGTTTTTAGCCGAGTCAAGGAGGGATCTGAAATGTGATGCTTTTTCAAGGAAGATGTGATTGTGATATTTGGATCTTGCTGAGCGTAGAAGAGAGAGATTGGAGGAGGAAGGAGATTTTCTCCAATGCTTCTCCAGGAATCTAAGGTTTTTCCTTTCAACGTAGAGCGCTTTATTGAACCAAGGTGCTGAGGGGGTGGGTCTTTTCCTTTTGCTTTGGAGAGGAGCAACAATGTCGATTTCAGCTGCTAGTACTGAGAGGCACTGAGAAGTGAGAACGTTGACATCCACGCTAGGGTCTAGTCTGGGAAGTGCCCGCATAGCGGAATCACTGAAAGTGTCAAGATCAATGTTCTTAGTGTTACGGAACCAGGTGGTAGCTCTTTTAGGTTGGCCGAGAGTTATAACGTGCGATAGGTGAAAGCGGAAGGGAATGAGGAGGTGGTCAGACCAGTCTACATGGATGGGGGAGCAGTGGTCAGCAGGTCTTCTTTGGATATGACAAGGTCCAGAATAGAGCCCTTAGAATGTGTGGTTTCCGAGCAATGTTGGAGGAGATCATTGGCTGAGAGAAAGGAGGCAAGCTTGTTGGCAGCCGAGTCTTCCAAGGAGCCCCAGTGGAGATTAAAGTCACCCAGGAATATCTGTCTGTCACTTTGAGAGAGTTGGTCACTGATGAAGTCAGACAGTTCCTCCACAAAGGAAGAGCAGTAACCAGGCGGGTGGTAGATGGCATGGAGTCTAAAGGGTGAGCCGTGATGTATTTGAAGTTCTAGGGAAAGGCATTCGAATGTACGGAAGAGGGTGGTTGGGACCGCTTTAATTTGAAGGGAGTTTCTGAAAATGATAGCGACACCTCCTCCAATTTTGTCTGCTCTGTCATTTCTGAGGATAGAATAGTCAGTGGGTACCAACAGATCAAACAAAGTATGAGAGGAGTCATTAAACCAGGTCTCAGTGAGGAAGATCATGTCAAGATTTTGGTGAGTGATAGTATCAGAGATTTCTACTTTGTGTTTGACTGCAGATCTGCAGTTGTGGAGCAAACAGTGCAGCTCTGACGCAGATGTTTTGGTGAAGGGGGTGTTAGGGTTGTTCAGGGAGATAGGGATAAGATTCTTGAATGAGGGAGCCTGGGAAGAGGGAGGTTGGTGAGGTCTGACAGAGGAGATGACCTGAATAGGAAACTGCGTAAAATTCTTAGGAGAGGAGGGCGGAGAGGGAGTGACGTTGGTGGTCTTGAGGCTGGCCCGTAAGTTGGTGATGTCTGCAGAGGGCAGACTGTGATTGGTTTTATTGGGGCGTGCGAGCAAGGGACTCCTCGGGAGGGTGTAAGGGACAGGGGATAACTTGGCGCTTAAACGTGAGATGGACGTTACCAGCTGGGAGATGGAATAGATGAGAGAGTCCAGTTTATTTTCCAGAGAGAGGAGAGCTGAGCATGGAGTGTTAGGTGGCTCGATGGATAAAGAAGGGAGTGCAGAGGGTGAGGGAGGACAGGGAGGGGTGGGGGAACGAGTAGAGGGCGGTGGAGCAGAAGGTAAGGGAGGACAGGGCGGGCTGGAGGAGCAGGATATGAAATGGAGTGCAGAGGGTGAGGGAGGACGGGGCGGGGTGGTGGAATGGGATAAGTGAGGGAGTGCAGAGGGTGAGGGAGGGAGGGGAGAGGTGGGGGAATGGGTGGGGGTCGGGGAGCAAGGGAAGAGGGTGAGGAGCGATGGTGAACAGAGGGAGTGGAAGGTGAAACAGTGGTGGGAAGAGAATTTTTTTACTGGAGTTGAACAGAGGGGAAGAGAAGAGGGCATACGTCCGAGGAGGAAGTTGTGGAGTAGGAGGGGGATAGAAGAAGGCCGGAGGTAAGGGAAGAAGAGGGAGACGAAACTGACCCGGGCGGGGTGGGCGGGGGGACAGATGGGGTCCGAATGTGCATGGATCCGACAGAAAAGGGGGCTGTAAAGGAGGGGAGGGCAGGGGGTCAGGGGAGGGCCAGAGGAATGGGGAGAAAGGAGAGGATGGTGCAAGATAGGTACTGAAGGCTATGCAAGGCGAATGTAGGGGGACAGGTAACAGGTGGAGTGGGGGGAATTGACTAGCGGGATATTGAGGGAGAAGCAAGGGACTGCAAGGTCAGAGGGAGAGACGAGGAAGGAATTGTCAGGGAGGGAGACAAGGTTGGGAGGCAAGGGAAGAGGAAGGTGGGGTTGAGGATAGAGAGGAGGTGGAAGAGGAGAATTTAGGGTACGGGGTACGGGGAAGAGCGGAAAGGGATGAGGCGAAAGGGAGAGGTAAGGGGGAAGGTAAGGACAGTTGATGGGAAGACCAGGTGGTAAGAGAGGTGAATTAAGAGGGGGCGGAGGGCAGATTTAGTGGGAATAGGGGGCGGTGCCAATGTTGGAGAATCGAGCAGGTGTAGGGTGGGGAGGGGGGTGGAGGCCAGAGGCCGGAAAGATAAGATAGGGGGAGGGGCATTTTGGTAAGGGGGAAGGGAGGGAGATGAGGGAGCAGTGGCTGGGGGGAACAAGGGGTAGCCCTGAGCCTCTCTGGATAGCGGCCTGCTGGAGTGTCGGGGGGTCTGGGGGGGAGAAAGGGAGAAAGGAGAGGAGTTCAAAGAAAAGTTGGGGGAGATCATAGTTGTGCGGGTTGGACGAAGGGAGTGGAAAAGATGGTCGAAGAGGGAGAGACAGAAGTCTGTCGCTTGAATCATGACGGTGCCATTGTTGTAGAGTGTTATGGTGAGCGAGCCCTTAAAGCTCATGGAGGGGGAAATTTTTAGCCGCTGTCCATGCGGGATGGGTGAGGAGGAGGAGACATTGAAGAAATTGAGGAAGCTGGTGGACCAGGAGGGGATGTCATGGGTGAAAAAAATTAAATCATTTTTTAGCTTCCCTAGGTGCCCATTATGGAATTGATCAACGAAGAGGGAATCAGGGAAGTGTTCAATGGTGTTGTGCTCTGTTACATTCACACAAAAAAGGCAAGACAAAAGGAGGACATTTTCAGGTTTCGAAGCATCCAAAGACGGTTTCTCAGGGGGGAATTACTTTGGCATGCTTCCAAGGCCCAGGTACGTAGGCTGATGTCAGGGAAAGATTGACCAGTTCTAAGCAGGGCAGGAAGAGAGGGTCCTGAAGCTTGAGGAAATGATCTGGCTTGAGTGGATCTGCAGGTGAGCTGGATTTAACTTGGCTACAGAGGGTTATGCAGCTCAGGCAGGCACACGACGCTAACCAAGTTGAGTGACGGCATAGGATGGCTAGCAGGAGGCGGTGCTGTATCGTCTAGCCTTGCGGTGAGGGCATCAGAGGGAAAGTGCAAACAGATATCCTCTATCTTGCCAATGAAATATTCCGCTAGTTTCTCGCAGAGTGTGCTGGAGGCGTCAATGGGGTCAGCTGAAAGCACTGGCATACTAAGGCTATTCATTAGATTAAAAATGTCTTTATTGTGGTTATTACTGTTCCTAATTTTATTAGCAAAGTGTTCAGCCCTTGCTTTCAAGAACAATTTATTGTAGGATTTGATGGCCGCTCTGTATTGTATTTTTTGTAGAGTATTGTATGCTTTCCTCCAGGAGTGTTCTAAAGCCTTGCAGTGCTTTTTGGCCGAAATGAGGGACTCATTAAACCAAGGAGCGGCGTGCTCCTTCCTAGTGGAGACCTGTCTAGCAGGAATGAAAACATCTAAGGCTGAAGTGAGCCACGATTGTAGAGTGTTGTTAGCTGCCTCTGTGTTAGGGGCAAGCTGTGGGCAGCCAGCCTGAATATAAATCATGTGTATAAGGCATGGAACAATTCTGGCTTTTTCCACTTCCCCTACTTGCTTAACTGCAAAAAGTGTAGAAAGAAATTATGTATACCTAATGGTATGGGTATTTTAAAAATACATATAATTTAAAGCAAATTTGCTGACAACTAAGAATTGCGAATTCAAGAAAGAAGTAAATAGGCCACTTTCTCAACATACACTACCCAAAACTCACAAGAAATTCGAATTCTGTCCGCATACATTGAAAAGTGGTGCCTTTTGAAGTTCCAGCACATGCATCCCATCTGAGGATTCTTCTGTGTAGCTAGCTATGAAGACCCTTGTAGAGCAATTGTGTGTTACCAACAGTCTAAGACAGAGCCAGGCTTCCTGGATTTTTGTTTCACTGTTCTTCATTTGGCATGGTAAGAAAAACACAAATTATTATCTCAAACCATAGGAGAGAAATCCATTACATAAAAAATCTGCACCACTGTAATCATGTGCGATTCAGGAATTGGGCAATCTGTTTTTCTGTACTTTTGCACAGCAAAGCACCTCTTAAGTGCGTACAAATCAATGTTTACTATCAAATGCCATTATAGTGCGTTCCCATACATTTCTTAGGGGATTTGCTGTGACCTATGGCTAGGGCAATATCTATCACAGGTTGGGAGAAGACCAGAGTTGCAAACAGGTTAGGTGTGACTAGGAGTTTACCTGAAGGCTCGAAATGCTGAATGAGCAGGCTCAGGATTTCTCCTTTGGGACATCAAACAAGCATTGACAAAGCCAATAGATCTCTCCTATGTGAGAGCTATTGGCCTTGTCAATGTCTTTTAGCCATGTTGTATAGCAGCATGGCTGCTGTTCAGCATGGCTAAAAGTTAGTGGTGTTGCATAGAGGAGATTGGCGCAGAAGAGAGTAGGGTAGAGTGGAGTGGCACACAGGATAGTAGCGTAGAGTCGAGTGGCATAGAGTGGAGTTGCATAGATTGGAGTGGGGTGAAGTGGACTGGCTTACAGGAGCATGGAGTAGAGTGGCTTAGAGTAGTGTGGAGTGGTGTAGAGTGGAGTGGTCTAGAGGGGAGTAGTGTAGAGGGGAGTAGTGTAGAGGGGAGTGGTGTAGAGTGGAGAGGCATAGATTGGAGTGGTGCGGCATAGAGTGAAGTGGCGTAGAAAAGAGTGGAACAGAACACAGTGGCACAGAGTTGAGTGGCATAGAGCAGAGTGGCATAGAGTAGAGTGGCATAGAGTAGAGTGGCATAGAGTAGAGTGGCATAGAGTAGAGTGGCGTTGAGTAGATTAAAGTGGTGTAGAGTGACGTAGAGTAGAGTGATGTAGAGTGGAGCGGCATGGAGTGGATTGGAGTGGCATAGAGTAAAGGGGAGTGACATGAAGTGCCGTAGAGTGGCCTAGAGTGGAGTGGCCTAGAGCACTGTAGAGTGGTAGTGTGTGGATTGAAGTAGCGTACAGTGAAATGGCGTAGAGTTGAATGGCATAGAGTGAAGTGGCATTGAGTGGAGCGACACAGAGTTGGGTGATGCAGAGTAGAGCGGGGTAGAATAGATTGCATAGAGTGTTGTGGTGTGGAGTAGAGTGGCGTAGAGTGGTGCAGAGTAGAGTGGGGTAGAATAGATTGCATAGAGTGTTGTGGTGTGGAGTGGAGTAGAGTGAGAGAGTAGAGTGGCATAAAGTAGAATGGCGCAGAGTAGAGTGGTGTTAAGTACAGTGGCATGGCGTAGAGTGGGGTAGAGTGGCATAGTGTAGAATGGAGTGCCATAGAGTGGAGAGGTGTAGCATGCCTCAGAGTGGCATTGTGTGGAGTGGAGTAGAGTGGCATGGAGTAAAGTGGCTCAGAGTGCCATAGAGTGGCAATGTATGAAGTGGAGTGGCATAGAGTGGCATAAAGTAGAGCAGCGCAGAGTGGCATAAAGTGGTGCAGAGTACAGTGGAGTGGTGTAGAGTGGAGTAGAGTGCCATAGAGTCCTGAGTGGCATAGAATGGCATGGAGTGACATAGAGAGGAGTAGAGTAGCATAGAGTGGAGTGGCATAGAGTAGAGTGCACGTAGTGTAGAGTGGAGTGGAGTGGCGTAGAGTGGAGTGGCATAGAGTAGAGTAGAGTGCCAAAGAGTAGAATGTAGTGACGTAGAGTAGTGTGGTGCAAAGTGGAGTGGTGTAGAGTGGTAGTGATTGGAGTGGCGTAGGGTAGCATTGAGTGGCGTAGAGTAGAGACGAGTAGAGTTGAGTGGCACAGAGTAGAGTCGAGTGGAATAGAGTGGTGTAGAGTGTAGTAGAGTAGAGAGGAGTGAGAGAGTAGAGAGGAGTGGCATAGGGTAGAGCGGCGTGGAGTGGCATAGAATGGAGTGGCATGGCATGGAGTGCTATAGAGTGGCGTGGAGTGGCATAGAGTGGAGTAGAGTAGAGTGGCATAGAATAGTAGAATTGTGGATATATATAACTAAAGCATCTCTAGAGATGGCAGACAGGGTGAAACCAACATAAATAACAAGATGTATGCCTGTGTTAAATGTAGGAAAGCACACTGCACTTTCAGAAACAATACTGAAATGCTTATAAAAAAGTAGTGCATTACAAAAAGACAAGGAAGAACACATGCACTTGGTCCATGCTCCAGGTAGGAGCTAACACAAGAAAGGAAGGGAAGCCTTTGGGAGATAAGCAATCGAAAGATTGTAAATGAGAGTGACAACGAAAACAACTAATGGTATGCTGTGGGTGGGTTATAAGCCCACTAAATAGTAAACAATACGTTTCGTAGCACAGTACGTGCGCTCTGTAGCGAGACCTAAAAAACTGAGCTACATGTACCACTCACTTCTCAAAAGTAGAGTGTTGATGAGGCGCACATGGGGAGTTACTGGAGTTGGTTGCACTAAATTCCATAAAAAACCAGGAAATGGTGGTACAACTAGACATTTCTGCCATATGGATATTCATAGATTCCTGGAACTTTCACACTCTTACTCAAATTTAGTAAAAGAGCAGAAATAATTCAACATCAAATTTACCAATATACCAAATGCCTCCTGGTCTAAATAGGTCTTGCCATGTTCGATAGTAAAATATAAACTAGAAAACTGTAATTTTTGTTGAAATAATAATGCTTTTAACCAAAGGTCATTTTGGGATGGGAAGTAGTTTAGATCCCTCTCAAACCGGTGTCTTACATTAACTAACACAAGGTTACCACTTTTAGCAGATAAGGGTTTAAATACACAGAAAGGTACTACATACACTGCCTACAGTACAGGGGCAGCTCTCCCTTAAGGGCTCCAGGGCTATTCCCTTGTATTCTGGCCCATTTTTGTCTTTGTTATACCAAGAGTGAATAATAATCTATTATTCACTCTAAAAATGAAATAAAAATGCCATTCAGCAACTGCCTGAGGCAACTTGTTGTAACACGCTCTGATAGCTGATATCTAACCTCTCCAACCTGGGAACATTACTAATCAGCACAACCCTGACCCACAGCATCAACACCTCCATCACGTCTGCCACTTTACTGGATGAATGGAAACTTGCAGAAATCAACGCCCTCCTCAAGAAGCCCATAGCCGACTCCAATCAACTGAGCAACTTCCGACCCATCTCCCTGCTCCCCTATCCAGCCAAAGTGATTGATAAGGCCATCAACAAGCAACTCACAACCCACCTCGAACTTCAACTCGACCTTCACCATCTTCAAGACAACACTCAATCAGGATTCAGAAAGAACCACAGCACTGAAACAGCACTCATCACGGCCATCAATGACATTCGAATTATCCTGGGCCGAGGAGAAACAGTGGCCATCATCCTGCTCAATCTCTCAGCGGGCCTCAACACTGTCGCCTACAAAACCCTCATCAGCAGACTCCACGAGATTGGCATACAAGGATCCAGTCTCAAATGGATCTGGTCCTTCCTCATGGAAAGAACCCAGAGGGTACGGCTGCCACCTTTCACATTGGATATCAAGATACAGATATATACGAGTCACACAGGGATCGTCTATGAGCCCCACCCTTTTCAACATATACATGGCCCTGCTTGCCAAAATCATCTGATCATAAGACATCATAGTTATCTCCTATGCTGATGACACCCAGTTCACCCTCTCCCTGATGGACAAGACAACCACCACCAGAACCAACTTCACCAACTTCATGACCTTGGTAGCAGACTGCATGTGACCCAACTGCATGAAGCTCAACTCTGCCAAGACAGAAATACCAGTCTTCGGCAACAAGACCTCCCCATGTGACTCTACCTGATGGCCATCGGAGCTAGGACCACTACCCACACCCACACACCACGAAGAAATCTAAGGATCATCCTAGACGACAAGCTCAACATGACGCCTCAAGTCAATGCAGTGTGCACCTTCTGCTCCCACAACCTACACATGTTGTGAAAGATCTTCAAATGGTTGCCTCAGAACATCAGAAAGACCATCACACAAGCACTCATAACATCAGGCTGGACTATGGCAACACTCTCTATGCCGTAATCTCCAAATAACTCCTACACAGACTCCAGACCATCCAGAACACCGCCGCAAGACTCATACTCGACCTCCCATACTGCACCCACATTACACCACACCTCAGGAAACCTCACTGGCTCACCATTCACAAGCGCAGCCAACTCAAACTTCTTACACACACATACAAAGCCCTACACAACACAAGACCAGGATACATGAATAGCTGCATACACTTTCACCAAAAACTAGGCACCTATGCTCTGCTTCACTCTCACACACTCCCCACATCTGCAAAAGCAAAACGGGAGGTCGCTCATTCTCGTACATCACACCTAAGACATGGAACAACCTCCCTCAACACATCAGAGCCTCCTCCTCACCTCTTGAGTTCCACAAGAAGCTGAAGACCTGGCTCTGGGCATAAGCACCCTCGGAACCACACACCTGCACATCTGCCCAAGCGCCTGGATAGCCTCTTGGGGTGATTAGTGTGCTCTACCAATCAATATAACATAATATAGCAGGCGCAGACGCAAAAATGCGCATGCATCAGCCATCAGAGATTATCCAGGGATGGTGAAACCTTGAGCCCTGGCATGCCACAGTGCCTCCCATTTTGGGACAGAAAAGTCCTCCACATGGTAAAGGACGTGCACCCCTGCCCTGAATGCCCCAACTGTACTGATGGCTAGATCCCTAATGCTGATTTATTTTTGTCATAGGCAAGCATAGATCATGCATGTGCACCATAACATAGGTCTGACTCATGCATTGCAGTCTTGTTGGACCGGGAGGGATGCCCAAAGTGCTACCCTCATAGTGGTGAAAGACTACTGCCTTTACCAGGAGTTAAGCAGCACCAGCCCAGCGGTGGCAGCATACCGTGTAGTGATCAGTAGGAGTTAATAGGTCCTCTTTAACCTGTGCCACTGGAGTGAGGCCTCCAGGCTCACTCATTCAAAGTTCTGCTGCTGAGTACTTAACTCACCCCTTGGCCTACAACGGGTTGTTGTGAAGTGCTGTGCAGCGCATGAGTGGTGTTATCTGTGCTGGGTGTATGTGTGCCTGGGAAGGGTACACCACAGGGATAATGCAGTACTGGGCAAGGCGTGCATGGTAAATGCATGTGCTTGATGCATGTGCGCCTGTGAATGGTAAAATACATGAAGGTTATAGAGCTGTGCAATTAATGCATGGTAAGTGTATGTTGTGGGTGTATGTGTGACTGTGAGTGGGACAGTGCACGAAAGATACAGTGCTGTGCAGAGAGAGTATATTAAATGCATATACTGTGTGTGTGTGTGTGTGTGTGTGTGGTGTGTGCCTGTGAATGGGACAATACAAGGCAGACTATGGGTTCCACTTGGGAGACCCAGGCCTGCATGGTGAAACATGAGGAGGTAAAGTAATCCCACCACACAGATATCTTAATTGCTGCATTCCTGAAAGCTGCAAGGGATACACTAGAGAAGGGAGAGCCAGGCTTCCCCGTTACACTTCAAAGGGTGCTCTTTGATTCAGAGAAATGTCCCAAGGAGGGGGTCTGGGCACATCTCAGGAAGAAGATAGGGCTGATAAGGGAATCAAAAAGCAGGGATGAGGTCCTGGGCAAACCTTTTGATGCACATATCACTGTTGCTGACATCCAGGTGTGAACTATAGTCACTCGTATTGCCTGTGTTGTGGGGCTATAAGCTTTGGAGTCACGCCTGCTGTGACAGACTGCTTTCAAGAGAAAGAGAAGGCAGAGGAGTGGACACCTGAAAAGGAAGCAAACCCCCAACATAAACTTCAAAGACTCAGACTCTTAATCACATTTGATGTCTGGAAATTAACTATAAGAAGGGGAGCTTGAGCCCCCACAAATTGTCAACTGCCAAGCAGCCAGTCTGCAAGACTTCTGCCTGTGACAAGAACTGGGGGCCAAAGCCTCCTAGCTCTCCCTGCTAGGTGAGGGGACATCACCCAGGGAATCCAAGACCACCTGCCCTGGAGCCTGGAACACTAGCACCTGACTTCTTGTCAAGACCAGTGTGCCCTGTGGGGAAGGGGAGAGCATTGGAGGGATAGAGGTCCATTAGGGAATACTGTCGAGTGGATTCCCTCTGTGAGATGTGAGGAATTACTTCTGCACCAACCGGGTTGTTGCCCATGTGCAGTACAAAGCCGGCAACCCTTGTATGCCAGGAGAGGGCCGCTGTGAAGTGAGCCATGGATATCGCTGTACCGATCATGCCAAAGCCTGTGTGCAGTGAGGCATTGGCGACCCCGTCTGCCAGGAGACGCTGCCGCAAAGTGAAGTACCCTTATTGCTGTGCCAATTAGGTTGGATCCCTGTGCAGTGAAGATTCAGTGACCCGGTATGGCATGAGGGGCTGCCGTGAACGGATTGCTGTGTGGATTGGGCCTTGGCCATAGCATGGTAAAGAGCCAGCGACCCCAAATGCCAGAGGGGGGCACTGTGCAGGCATCTGTTGTGCCGATCGGGTAGGTGCCTGTGTATAGCAGAGGCATGGTGACCTTGTATGCCAGAGGGGGTCACCGAAACTAGTAAGAAGTGCGCCCTGACCATGAGCATAGCCGGAGAAGTGAGGCCGTCATAGGATCTCCCACACACTACATTGGGAAGCAGGATCAGGAACTTGGCATCACCTTCTCTCCATCAAGGGACGGACTGAAAGACTTATTCTGTTAGAAAGAGCCACAAGGAACCTACTTTCGCTGCGGGAGAGAGACTGCATGTGAAGAACTCAGGGATCGCCGAGTTCAGACTGCCTGGGCCACTTGCAGTGAACGCACTTGAATAAGCCGCTGCTGCTCCAGTGCCTGAAGAGGGGGTGCACTCAGGAACTCCAGACGCTCAGATCCTGCAGGTGTGGACAATACTGAATTAGGGTGAAGTCGGACCCGGGGGAAGTTGCTTGCTAGATAGTGCTTTGCCGCTGCAACACTTTTGACTTTACTATAGAGCCAGAGTGAACTCTTGAGACTCGGACTACTAGTGGGGCTTACCTTGGATGATGCTTAAAGAGAATGGGGAATAAGCCCGATCTCTAGAGTGAGGAGGGAGTGGGACACAGGGAACTGCCTATGAAACACTAGAGCCCTGACCTCAGGGGGACTGTGTCGTTGTGTGTGAATGTTGTATTTACCTTTGTGTTGATATCAATAAAATAAAAAACTTATCTTTTTTCATAAAAATGAGTATTTGGCTGTACAATAATTTATTGCTGCTACTGTGTGTGTTTTGAGCTGTGAGCCTGTGTTCATCCCCTGGATCTACCTCCCCACTCGCCTCCGAGGGAGCCTTGGACTGCTTGGACCATGCTAACCCTGAGAGCCAAGTACTGAAGGGGTACTTGGCCCAGCTATTCGGAATCCATAGTAGGTCGGGCCCCAGGACATCAGGAGTAAAAGGCTTCAGGCCTGTGGCCCTCTGAAAAGGGTTTTGACACTTCCCCTTCTGTGACGTCTAAAACATCACATCAAAAGATACCAATGAGTGCTGCGGGCTTAAGCCCTACAGTGTCCATGGCTACACTCCAATGAATCGGTCCCCCCACACGCCCTTTCCCAACTCGTCATAGACTTGGGAAACGGTGGGGTGAAAGAGCAGAGACTGAAACCTCGAATCTGTGACTGTGGTGGTTTGAGGTTTCAGTTTCACCATGCTCCAGCGCTGGAAACAGAAAAGAGCAGGAGTGCAGACTGGAGCAGCGCAGGCAGCCAGGTAAATAAAGCTTTTTAAATGCTGTATGTGCCTGTGAGAGAGCATGTTTGTGTGTAAGCATGTCTATGTATGTGTTTGTGTGTGTGCGTGGAAGTGAGAGGGTGTCAGTGAAGGAGTGAGTCAGAGTGATAATGAATGAATGAGTGTGAGGGAGAATAACAGTGAGTGTAACGGAGTGTTACTGTATGTAAAACTGAGTGAGTCACAGTCTGACTGAGTCTTAGTGAGTCAGAGACTGAGCGAGTAGGAGTGAGAATGAGTGAGAGTGATTGAGACTATGTGAGAATGAGTGAAACTGAGAATGAGTGAGACTGTGCAAGTTAGAGAGATTGAGTGAGACTGAGAATTAAATGGAATGAGTGAGACTGAATGAGTCAAAGTGAGATTGAGTGAATTAGAATGAGTGGGACTGGGTGAAACAGTGAGAATGAGAAAGAGTATGAATTAGAATCACTGAGACTGACTGTCAATTAGTGAGACTGAGTGAGTCAGAGTGAAATTGAATGACTCAAAATGAGTGGAACTGAGATAATCCGGGAGAATGAGTGAGTCAGAGGGAGACTGGGTGAGACTGGTAATGAGTCAATCACAGTGAGATTGATTGAGACATAATGAGTGAGACTGGGTGAGTCAAAGTGAGATTTAGTAAATCAGAATGAATGGAACTGAGTGAGAGGAAATGAGAAGGAGTGAGACTGAGTGGGTCACAGTGAGAATAAATAAGGCTGTGTGAGTCAGTGAAACCGAGTGAGTTAGAGAAAGCAAAAGTGAGTACAAGGCTAAATGAGAGTAAGTGAATGAGACTGAGCGAGTAAGACTGACTTCAAGCGAGTGTGAGTGAATCCACCGAGTAGAAGTCAGGCTCCCTCACTGGAATTTGAGCCAATGATTACGCCTCACCACTTTTAAAGGTTACCAGCCACCACTGCTACGGTAACTTTATTATATTTGGTATTAATCTGCTTCAGCGTGAATTCATAAACAGCAGTGCTTCGTTATTAACGGTCCTGACAGCAACATAGAATGTAACAAGGTAACTGCCTACTAGAACTTACAGGTATACTCACTTTAAGCAAGGTTCAAAATAGGGAGGTAAAACCTGGTAGGAAATTACTGTTAACAAGAGGACTCTTCCTCCTCATATGGAGACTGGTAGGGAAAAAAATGAGGCAGAGCTTGTGGTCACACGATAGCTACAAACTTCCAAGCATTATTCCTTCACATTACCACCATCCTTCGAAAGGTGGCAAAGGGAGGTTGTTTTTCTGTGGTACATTTTTATTGCACCGCCGAAGGAGTAAATCTCCATTACACATACCAGTTTTACGTATTGTACTCGGACCATGTGCTAGCAGTAATTTGCAGCTTTAGCTGATTACCACACATATTCAATATTTGTACTTTGTTCTAGATGTGAACATTAGTATTCTTTGCATAATTTACTGTTGAAGAGTCAATTAATTCACATGCTGTGGCTTATGTTCAACAAGACTTTTCTTAGCCTGTGTGTAAGGCAACCGCTGAGACAACTGGGAAGATGAGTGCTTTCAGTTTACTACAACCAGTTGACTATTTAGCTCAATATTAACCCTCACCACACGCCCCCATGGCATACAGTCAGGACAATTCTATATGCAATATCTCAGTCAAATCACTTATATATAATACTGGAGCTTATATAGCGCAAACAGCTACCTCTGAAACACAAATACGCTTCTTTCGTCCATTTTTGCTCAAAATCACATTTGGTTGTTAAAGGACAGAGCAGTGACTACTATAAATACAATATTTTAATACATATAATATTATTCCAAACGTACATGCAATTGTAAGCTATTTTGTAATCAATAATGGGAAATTTAATCCTATATAATAAAAACTTACAGGAAATCTTTAGCAGTAAGGCGTCTTCCTCAGATTATGAATCTTGGTATTGGCGAAATCATTATTACTCCCCTTTGCAGATGCATTCCCGGAAACAAGACATGTTCTATTCAGCCATATACACAGTGGCATAACATAGGGCCCCACAGCCCCTGTGGTGCGGGGGGGGGGGTCGGCTCTGAGCTACAGAGGGCCCTTCAGCACAGTACCCTGGTCTGAAAGCTCCTGATTGATTCTGGAGGGGGGGGGGGCCCTCCATGTACATTGCAGGGGAGCCCTCTCAAGTTTCGTTACGCTACTGCATATACAAAATGTAGAAACTATGCTACCAAGGCATCTGTTAGATATAGTTCATCTGGGGGAATAAATACTGTGTGGTGTCCAGGGATTGGGCCCCATGCCAAGATGGCCCAGCACCGCACCCCATTCCTATTCTCCCCTAATAGTCTGGTCGGCTTCCAGCTCTGGCAGATCAGAGTGTTCATGTTAGAAATGGGGGTCTCTAGTTGGCAATGGCTGGCCACTGTCCAAGTAGGGACCCTTCTTCCTAAGTCAGAGTGAGAGGGCTACCCTCTTTAATACCCCTGCTCAACCCTGTGGTAACGTAGCACGAGCAGGTAGGCTTATCTCAGAGGCAGGGTGTGAAGCATTTATGACCATACACAGTAACACAGTGAGGAACACTACAAAGGGACACCACACAAGTAGTTATAAAAAATAAGTATCTTTATATAAAGGCAGATTTATCACAAGACCAATAACTGTAAAAGCCACAATACTGTCAAAAATAGGATTACTGTTGAAGGGCTGTTACAAATAGTTCAAAGGTTGCAAGAGTAAGGTTCAAATTCAAAGCAGGGGTCTCTGCGACCCTTTCTCGTTCAGAGGTTGCAACAATAAGGTTCAAATCCAAAGCAGTGGTCTCTGCGACCCTTTCTCGCACAAAGTACCTGAATTCAGTAGCAAAACCAACAAAATGTCGCAAAGAAGTGGTAGCGATGATTTTCCTCACGCGAGGCCGGCGATGCGTTAAATCCTTGCCGCAAGGGAGGATGATGCGCCGATCTGCTGATGCGTGCGGAGACGATGCGACCAACTTCTGCACGCTAGGCCGCCGATGCGCTGACTTTCTTGCCGCGAGGGAGAAGTCGATGCGACGAGCCTGTTGCGTTGTGCGATTGTGTTGCGATGCGAAGAAATGGCGCTCCGCGAGGGAGTGACGAAATCCGGTGCGATGCGATGAAAATGGCGGACGCAAGGCGTCCGCAATGCGATGTCTTGAAGCGATGATTTCTTTAGGGGTTGCGAGCGCTCGGCGACAGCAGCGCGATGATTTTTCCAGCGCGTCTCGGCTGCAGCGGCTCGCAAAGAGGCGTTAGCGATGGTTTCGTGTTGCGAGCACTCAGCAGCAGCAGCGCGATGATTTTTCCAGCGCTCTCGGCTGCAGCGGCTCGCAAAGGTGCGTTAGCGTCGATTTCCAGCACTCTTTTCTCTGAAGCAAACTAGAGGCCCTGGAACTCACAGGAGCCTCATCAGCAGATAGCAATCCTCGCAGGGAGGAAGCAGGAGGTTGGTGGTGGAGTCTGATGTGCCTGAGACTCCAGCAGGAGGCTAGCTCTTTTCCTAGCCCTTGGGTAATTGCTGTAACAAAAATAAAAGTTCTCTCAAAAGTTCCTTTTCCTCTTCTTCAAGGTCCAGTGGTCACTGCTGCAGGCCAGTGCAAGAAACAACACACAAGCACAGGGACGGTCACTTCCTGCAGATTCCTCCAGTGGCACGGACAGAGTTTCCTCTCCAGATCCAAAAGCAATACAAATTGTAGGGGTTTGAGCACAGATATTTATACCCCAAAAGCCTTTGTTCTTAGAAGCTACCAGTCACTGAACCTAGCCAGAACCAGTTCTGCTCAGGCCTGGAGCACTTTGTTTACCAGGCTGCATTCTTCCTTTCAGAAAGAGGGGGTCTGCTAGCAGACACACAGTAGGAGGTGGAGCCAGCATTCACCTTGCCAGGCACAGCCCTATTCAGGTCAAGGAGCCACCCCTCCCCACACTCTAAATGCAGATCTCTCTATTCAACCCAGGTCTGACTCAGCCTGCCCTGCCCCTCCAAAACCAGACAGCCAATACACATAACGGCAGAGCACACTGGAAGGCTTAGGCAAGAAAATACCTACTTTCTAAAAGTGGTATTTTCAAACACAGAATATAAAAATAAACTTCACTAAAATATGTATTTTAATATTCTGAGCTCAGGCATACTAAATTCGTTTTTCTACCATGTTCCTGGGGTCAGTTAGGACTATAGAATGTAATAGTCAAACTGCCCATTCTAGCCTATGAGGAACAGGTAGCCTTACAGTAGTGAAAAACGAAATGGGGTGTACTTCACTACCAGGACATGCTACACATACCAAGGCATGTCCTACCTTACACATACAATGCACCCTACCATAGGGGTGACTTACAAGATGCCAAGGGAAGGTTCAGGGGCTGGGAAGTGGGTGCACTTCACAGCCAAGATGGCAGTTCTGGACTGCACACAGACACTGCAGTGGCAGGTCTGAGACACACTTTACAAGCTGCTTCTGTGGGTGGCGCAAACCAGCGCTGCATGCCCACCAGCAGCATTTGGTTTACCAGCCCTGGGCACACACAGGCCACACTACTAGGGACTAACAGGTAAACCAAATAAGCCAATCAGGGATATACCAATTCACATAGACATATTTACAAGGGGAGAGCATATGCACTTTAGCACTGAACAGCAGTGGTAAAGTGCCCAGAGTCATAAAACCAACAGAAACAGGTCAGCAAAAATACAGGAGGCAGGCAAAAAGTTTAGGGGTGACCCTGCAAAAAGGGCCATTTCCAACAGTTCACCACCTATCTGTCCATCCAGGGTGGGACGTGGGGAGGGGGTGACAGAAAGCCCATCAGACCATCAGGTGAAAGGTGAGAAACTGAATGAGGTATAGAGTTTGCCTATCCTAGCACTCAACTGCAGACCCACTACCTGCCACCAGTCTTTGTGCCACCCAGGAGAGATAATGGGTGATTAATCTGCAAAGCTGTGATGAAAGAAGGGAAGGCTACCCAGTCCTTCACTTGCTTGGCTTGGGTTCAAGCAGAGGGGCTGTCTTAGGCATGTGACTGGTACAAGAAAAATGAGTGGTGATGTTGAGAGTGGAAAGTTGTCGCAGTTTAGACTGACCGTGCACATAGGATTCTTTGAGTAGTTTTGCTTTTACTCCTTTGTGGAATCTCCCGTACTATTTTTTGAGTCTTAGATGAAGTAAAAATGAATTTCAAAATGTTTCAAAAGTTTCAAAAGGTTGAGCCCTGGACATGTTAGGATTCCCTCCAAAACAATTGCAACTTGATGTGCAAAAGAAGAAGAGTTTAAATTTGGCAGATCTTACAAAGCTGCCCTGGTTTCTTGAAGACCTCTGAGAGATAATCCAGGGATTGGCCATGTAAACATGTATGCTTTGTAGAAAGTGTTGAACTGTCATCTCCCTTTTATTAGCAACCAATTCAGAGGCTTGAATGAAGGGTATTTGTAAAGCGCACAGCTACTCAGGAAGTGCGTCCCGGCGCTAGAGAACCTCAGAGTTAGACTGCTGCTGTCCCCGAGGGGAGAAATCTTAAGGTAAGTGCTGGAAGAGCCAGGTTTTCAGCAATTTCCTAAAAGTGAGTAGGTCAGACACCAGTCTGAGTGTCACCGGCAGGAGGTTCCAGACTCGGGCGACCTTCACTTGGAAAGAGCGGCCTCCTGTACGGGTGCGGGAAAACTTCAGTGTGGTGTTTGTCATGGTAATACCATTGTAGGTCAAATATTTTAAATTCATTTGTATCTGGATCCTCTGTTTGTTGCCAGGTCAGGTCACGTTATTCTGTGTTTATCTTAGAATGTGCACAAAAAACAGTGCTGGACCATAACATTATGAGATGGAATTAAACTTCAACAATCATTTGTATAAATAACCAAATGCTTCAAGGAAAAGTTCCAGGTTCAGGAGTTTCCATTACTTGGAGTTACAGGACTTTGGGGATTTGATTATTTGAGAACTGGTCAAAGTAAGTGAATGAGTCTGCATATGCCTAGGTATTATTCAATTAATACAGGCGAGGCTTTTTCTTTGGTAGGTCTCATCGACCAAACTCAGCACTTTAAAGGTTAATAATTGGCTGTCGTCGTGGCGATGAGCTGGTTCCTGATCTGCATTTTCTAACTAAAAATGCAAGAGACTGGCAGGCAAGGCTTGAGAATGTTTGCTGCAGTTTGCATTACACAATGGAAAAAGAAGTTTGCAAACTTGTGTTGCAGAAAACAATTTTAGTAAAATCTTTAGTGAAAACCGATTGTGAGACGTCACAGAACTTCATATTCACTACAAATAAAAATGAAGCACACCTGCACAGCCAAGTAAAAAAGAGGGTAATCTATCACCTATAATTCACAGATTGAAATTGAATTACTGATCACAACTGGCCTCTCTGCGAGCTATCAATGACTCAATGTTGCATAATATGGCTAAGTTGGCACCTAGCCCAAAACAATTCCTTTTGATGTTAATATTTTTTTTTGCAGAGAAAAAAAACACACAATTAAGTCCATTGTTATTGTTGGATAAGGTAGCCAAATAGTATGGAGTATCAACAACAGACTTTATAACATTCCCTCACTCTTTTCTCCCTTCTACCCCTCAACTTCTACCACCCTCCCCCAATCTTGTAACTAGTACTCTTCAAGCACGGAAAAGAGAGCTAACAAATCCCCCTGCTATATTCATTCAGTTTTTCAATGTAACATTTTGAAACAAGAACAGGTGTAGCAGTAATAACAGTTGTGTTAAACCAAAATCCGTAAAGGGCCAGAAAGAAAATGGGAGTTCACCATTTGAGCCTTTACACATAGGTCTCAGTACAGATGTTTCTGGCCTTCCGACCTGCACTCCCTAGCCCCTCTGTAAGGGCGTACCGCAGCCAATGGAGATGTTGTTTGTTTCCCAGACCCCCGATTTCCATGAGCTAACTCACTGTATGTGCCTTGTTCTCCCCTAGTTCATAAGATAATTACTCAGATCCTCTCAAACGTGTCAATTCAATTCAATTCATATTACTTTATTCGGTAACTGACAAAGTTGACCATAACAGTTCATAAACGTAAATCAGTACAAATTTAAAAAACCCTTTCCCCGATATAAAATATATTATAAAACTCATTGCAAGATTGATTTACGATATTTAAAAACATGTTTTAAAAATATAGTAACAGAAGCTACGATAAATTCATTGTCTAGCGATTGCAATAAACGAAACGCTAATTGACATTGTCTCAGACCTGATCTTTTTAAAACTGGAATAATCCATGTTCTTCTTGGGTTTGAATAAAATTTACAAAAAAGCATTATGTGTATTGTCGATTGGGTCGAGACATCATCACACGGACACTTACTTAAAATTCTTGACCAATCGTTTGGTACAGGAAAACTTAAAGTTCTATGTAAAATGTTCAATCTGAAACCTATCATAATCATTAGTTACCGAGACAATATACGGTTCTATACCACTAGTAATTTGAGTCATATGGTATGATTGAACCGTGGACTTCTTTGATTCTAAGGTGTATCTAATTTCACCCAGGTATTGTATACAGCTCACTTTAAGGTCTTTCCTGCTCATAGTGCATAATGTTTGTGGATCTTTATAATATTCAGGGCAACCTAATTTGGTCAGAAATATTCGTACATATTCTAACCATCTTACCCGACATACTCCATCCAACGCCAAGGCATCTGTTAATATGTGGCGATTAAAAGCCGTTTCCTCTGAGGTCCAGACTTTATGCCACAGGAGGATTGGTTGGATCTTAATTAAGTCCTCCAAATAGGGCATGCCCAGTTCTTGATGGCATATGTAGTTTGATGTACTGTCTGGTACAACCATTAGCGACCTGAGAAACGTATTTTCAGCAGATTGCAGTGTATTTACCCCTGCATAGCCCCATATTCCTGCTCCATAAATGGCCATGGCCACGCATTTGGCTCTATAGATCTGTAACATTTCAGCAGGGGAACGTCTCCCTAATTTTTTGCTGAAATTTTGCAGAGCCATCACGGACTTAATAAATAAAAGTCTTCTGGCCTTGATCGCCTGGGACCAGGAACCTGAATGGTCAAATAAGATTCCCAAGTAAGGAAAGGTCATAGCGCTTTCTATTGGCTTGGATTGTATAAAAAGAGTTTTAGTCTTCCTATTTAAACCAGCCCCACAGTTCATTGTAAAGGTTTTCGAGCAATTAACAGTAAGGCCCAAATCTAACATGAAATTTACAAACGTGTTGACAACATTCTGTAGTGCAATTGGGGTGCGGGCCATGAGAACCGCATCGTCCGCATACATAAATGCTGGGATAGGTCGGGTCGAAGCAGTAGGTAAATCCTTGCACTCTTGAACCATGACAGTTTCTAGGTTATTTATATATAATGAGAAGAGAAACGGGGCTAAAATGCACCCTTGTCTTACTCCCCTCATCACTTTAAAGTGCTTAGAACACTCGCCCCCCCTTCCATAGCAGACTCTAGCCCTTGCCCCTTGGTATAACTGTCTTAAGAAAGTGACTATTGGCTCATCTACACCCATCTCCTCTAAAACTGACCAAAGCTTCTCGTGGTTGACACAATCAAATGCCGCTGTTAAGTCGACAAATGTTAAATATAAATTTTCCTTTTTGGCCTTTGTATACTTATCTATAAAAATATGTAAGTTTAGGCATTGTTCTATGGTGCCCAACCCTTTTCGGAAGCCATATTGAAGGTCACTTAATATAGACTTCTCATCCGCCCATAGCTGTAACCTATCTAGCAGAACTTGTCCCACGATCTTAATTGACGAGTCCAGCAAGGAAATTGGGCGGTAGCACGCTGGGTTTGCCCTGTCACCTTTTTTAAAAATAGGGACTATAATGGATTCAAACCAAGTCGGAAGGAAGCCTTGTGAGCAACATGCATTGAAGACTTGCGTTAATAGTGGGCCCCAAAATTCTACATAAGATTTAAAAAGATCTACTGGGATTCCATCAGGCCACGCGGCCTTCCCCCCCCGGCTTGAATAGATAGCAGAATTTACCTCGCTTAGGCTAAAATATAGTGGTAGGTGGCTAGAGGTTAGAGGATGGTCAATTACTGCCTCTGTTACCAAGATGACCTGTTCTGCTTGGATCGGCTTTCCATATAAACTTGAATAGTGCTCGATCCATTCGTGCTCGGTTATTGCTATCTCTATTGTAGCTTTATCAATATCTGCCAGGAAAGGGGCATTAACAGCCTTCCAAAAGGCTGATGAATCACGATTAAGTGATGCCTCATGTAAATCCTGCCAAGCAGCCTCTTTTAGAGCAGACTTTCTAGCCTTTAGTGCCCTTTTGTATTCAGTTCTTGCCTTTCTAATAAGTTCATTGTCTTTCACATTGGCATGAAGAGTTTTTTTAGGTTGGAGTGGGCCTTCGTATACATGTTGTCAAACCACCCTTGTTTAGTATAACTATTCTTTCTTCCTTTTACATGTAATGTCTCACTAACAAAGTTCGAAATGGCTAAAAAATTTGTTACAATTTCTTGATGAGAAGAGCATTCATTTAAGCAAATTGAAAACTCTCTGGAGCAGCCTTTCACAACTTTTCCCATAAAGGACACTGGATCCACCTTTGCCCATTTGAGGGCGTAACCATTTTGTCTTGTCAGGATAATATTTTCCACACAATATGTTAAATTGTCCCCGGTCTTTTTAAGAGAGTTATGCGCCTTCATTTCCATGCTAATAGGAAAGTGATCGCTTAATGCAATCTCGTGTGTCCTAAAATCCTTGATATGGGTAGAATATTTACACGAAATTAAAACAAAATCTATTGTTGTGAAAGTACATCGCCCATTAAAAGTCGGGCGAAAAGGGACCAAAGGGGAACAGAGATTGTTGGCAAAACCCATATCAAATTCAAACATGATGTCATTTAGTAGGTCTCCTTGCCTGGTGTGGGAAAAATGAGGGATACATGAGCCCTTATCATAACTTATACCACAGATCCCTTTCTCGGCGTGTTGGCATATATGAGAGTTAAAATCCCCCCCCCAAATAACACAAACCTCTTTGGATGAGCATGCTTGTAAATTATGCAGTTCGCCACTCAAGTGTCTCATGGATCCCTCAAACAGTTCAGGTGTCACATTGTTATAAAAATTCAATAACACAATACAAAAATCTTTATCAATGTGCATACTAATAAACTGATAGTACGGATCTGACACGTTTAAAACTATTTTTCCTATGTTCAGATAATTCGAGACGTAAGTACATAATCCCCCTTTAGCTCTACCAGATAATGATGGGACTGCTGGGGTATGGTAAGTTTTATAACCTGTTATATGAATCGGCTTTACCGTCCAGGTCTCCTGCAGGCTAAAAATTTCAAACTTCCTAATAAAATCAACCCACAAGGTATTCGTAGCTTTTGAGTTTAAGCCTGGCACATTCCAAAACAGGAACTGGTTGATGCTATCCCTACCTGGGCATTGATTTTTCTCCCTTCCTCCAGGCCGTGTCAGTAATGTTTGACCGGATTGTAAAGTGGGGGGTAAAGTAAGCAAGGTCATCATATTTGATGCTGTATCAATAACTACCTCCTCATCCATTTCCCCATCCTCCTGGTTATAGTGAGTGCTATCAATAGTGAGCGGGGGCAACCAGGGCCCTACGGTGAGAGTTGACTCCTCTATTCCTGACAAATCATGCTGCTCCAAGGCTATCGTTTGCTGTCAATCCACAGCCTCGAGGTTTACTAGTGCATCAAAACGATTGTGTGTCGGGACATTCATCCATTGCCTGTGGTGCATAGTTAGTGGTGCTCCATTAGTAGGTCTATTATTAAATATTGGCCTATAAAAATAACCTAATGGGACTATGTTAATGTCCTGCCCTAAAATAGGTTGGCTACACGTTCTGCTCAAAATCAGTTCCACCAGGGAGGGAGTTTTAAAAGTCAACACCACGCAGTCGCCTGGCGAGCTTTTCCAGCCCCTGCCCACCCAACTTACTCTCCTGGCCATCTTAAATTCGGCAAATAACCTATCAGTAAGGCCAATTCTTCCCCCCAGCCAAACGTGTCAATTTGGTCATTCACTTGATATATTTTGTTATGAAGCCATATGGTAAATTTCACAGAGCCAGTTCTCCACCTGTGGGCAACTATCAGTTCTCCATAGTCTCAATATATAAAGTTTGGTAACCGCCATTGCTGTTGTGAACCATCCACAGTGCTGATGCATGATCTCTCGATACATTCAGGTATT
Organism: Calotriton arnoldi; assembly: GCA_963921515.1. Classification (NCBI taxonomy): domain Eukaryota; kingdom Metazoa; phylum Chordata; class Amphibia; order Caudata; family Salamandridae; genus Calotriton; species Calotriton arnoldi. The sequence continues at coordinate 1,185,311 of CAWUFW010000179.1, forward strand.
ATGAGCAATGCTGCTTGGCTTGGAAGCATCCCCAGAATATCTAAAGTACCCTTTACCACCTTTCAGATCTCTGCTCAATAACCTTGTAACAGCTGGCACTCACATACTAAATGCACTACATCGCTGTTCGGCTGACCGCTTAACCAGCAATCAGACCTTGAATACAGTCCTGCAGCCCCCAACCTTTTTGATGACCAGTGCCATCTGTAAAAAAATGTATAGTACCCAAATTCCAGTCAGTCCTCCCTTAAATGTTTGTCTTGAATTGTAAGACAACAATACCTTTTGATGTTTGTGGCATTTGTTATTACTTAGAAACACCCGGTCATCTCACAGGTTCAAAAACTGCAACTACACATTGAGTTCCTCAGGGCGCCATGCTATCTATGCACAATGAAGTTTGATAAGTCCCAGAAGAACCTCAAAGATCTACAGCTCAATTAAGCACAGCTTTTTTACACCTGTGCCAGAGCCCCTCAACTGTGCTATAATGTGTCTGGTGACACTTTTAAATAAAGAGATACTTAATGGAATCCTCTCATCCATTATTGAGTGGATGAAACCAAATGGACACAATCTAAATAAGATGATGGAGAGATTTGGTGCAGATTGAAGATGCACATAACCTAATACTATTTCCATTTTGATGACCTTTATTTGTGCCAGGCAAGTTCATGTTACTCTTACTTTTAGCCCTAATTATCCCATAGAACAAAGCATAAAAATGCACAAAATAAAATAAGTCCTAGTTCTCTAATATGACATTGCAGAGCTAATGAAACAAAATACATATTTACATTGAAGATCATAATTAAATTAATTGGGAAGTGATTATTTGCTAATACATGTTAACGGATATAACCCATCTAAAATATCTCACTGGCAAACAATATTCAAGAAACTATTCAAGAAAATGTAGGCACAAAACCTTTGTGTGTCCTCTACAGGACCTTTAAATGTACTTTGTTAACATGCTTGTGAGTGATCTCTTCTTCTACAACATTTTTAAACAACAGTATGTGATGTCTTGGAGTTCTCATCACTAATTCATACCTCTAGAATGTTGTGGTATAAATGAGGGAGGAGATCATAAGGACGTGGGTTCGTACGTGGACGCTGTGGGTGAGGTGCTTCTTTGAATAAATGTACCTGTGTTACCGGACATTGTGCGATCATTTATTATCCTCATTTTCACACTGCTGACAAGGATTGGTGTGTGAGGTTTCAAATAGGATAGTTCCTTCTTTTTGAATTGGCATTTTTTCAACTTGAGCGTAAGACCATTGTCCTCGAACACATGTAAAACTGCTCTCAACTTTCTATCAATGTTCTTCCCCCGAAACACCTTTTAACAATAAAGTCATACCTCTTTTAAAAACTGCCACTTCCATCACCAATCCAACAGGTATGCACTCAAATTTAAAAGCTCCCAATGGGGTGACAAATGCTGGCAACTCTTTTGAGTCCTCATGCAAACTTATTTGGTGATAAACAGATGCCAAATCCAATGTTGAAAAGAACTTGGCATCTGTTAATCCAAAATGCACTAAAGTGATGTTGGAGACAAAGGTTATCTACAAAAACCTCTTTATTTAATGCACTAACTCTACACAGAGTCGTAAGTCCTCATTTGTTTTCCTGGCTGCCACTATAGGCATCAACCACTCTGAGGCCTTCTCTGGTGTATTCACGCCCAATCTTTGTAATTTGTTCAACTCTTCCTTCGCAGCTCCTTGTAACACAACTGGCAATCTTCGTACCTTAGCTGAGACTGGTATGGCTCTATGCCACAATTGTATGCAGTGCACAAACTCCTTAAGGCACCCAAGTTCCTCCTTAAAAACATTTGGGAATAACAGTTCATAGGGTTCAGCACCACAATTTACTTGTCCTATCAGTACTTGTGGGTGGGCATTAGGATCTAACCAAATACCTAGATAATTCTGGTGTGGCCAAATTGAAAGAGTATCTCCTTTCCTTGCTACATACACCTTGCCATAGATGCTGCTTCCTGCCAATTCTATTTTTGTTATAAAATACCATGACATGTAAGTAGGTAGGCCACCATACCCTCCCACCACCACATCCATTTATTTCAATCTAAACTCTTTTGCAAAGCTTTCATCAAATGTCTCTTTTCATATTATACAGACTCCCCAGGATTTTGCGGAGTCAAAATGGAAATTTTGCAGCACAAAGTTGCGTATTTGCATCAATTTTGCGGTGCTTAATTTGTCTAATATTTCTTGGTTTATTGTAGTCTAATGCCTCCAAACCTCACTGTTTCCTGTCATTAACCAGACCAGCCATCAGCCTTTTCTAATATTCACTTTCTCTTCCACCAACCTCATCTCTTTGTATTTGCTTTGTTCGCCCTAAGTTGGCAGGGTATGCCCAGACATGGGTCCCTTGCTCACTTTGCCACTGGATTCAAGTCAGCCTGGCTGATGAGGGGTGTTACCCCGAAACCAGTCCCAGGATGCTTGTTTCCGGTCCAGAGAAGACCTGGCTTGAGGCACAAGGTCAAGACTGATTTGCATATGGCTGGGTCTGAACTGTGGTGGCGAAGTGAGCTAAAGAACGATGATGGATTCAACCCAGATCTGTGACTGGGGGTGAGTGTCTGAAAAGTTTCAGCGTTCCGTCCATCATCTCTTTGTGTTTGCTTTGTTCAACCCCACGCCTTCACCTTACTTTGCCATTACTGCTATGCCACCACCCCCTTCCTCTGCCATGAACCTCCTCGCCCATTCCTCTACCATCATCCTACCTCTTCTCTGTCATCACTTTCATGTTCCTTTGCCATCACCTCACTTAGGTCATTATGCCACTCTGTCCTCACCTTCCTCTGCCATCAACCTCATCCTCATTTTCATCGCACTTCTCTGCCATTGCCATCCTCTTTGATTACTGTAACTTTTGGATACAATGTAATCATTTAAATGCTGAATCTTGTTGCAATTTTGTGGCTGCCTATCTTGTCGCACATGCAATCTGTCTTACTCAGTGTGTAATACATTTTGAAACTGTGGCCTCCAGTGCTTAATTAGTAAACGAATAAGCTAGAAGACCCATTCTTTTGTTCAGAAGGCTGCAGCACCTGCTATTTAAGGTGAGGGTGCTCAATACAAAGGCTGCATACTTCTGACTCCCCTCACACCTCTTTAATCCACCACCAGACACTCTCTGCCCTTTACCTTACTCAAGGAGGTAATTTTTCATCTATGCATACTCCCTTTGTCACCGTTTTTCCATCCCTCCTTCTTTCCTCCTTTTGTGTTTTTCTCTTGCTTGCTCTGGGTTGTAGTCAGATGATGAGTGCTGGGCCCAACAAGCATTGGCAAAGATAATAGGTCTTGCCTATGTGAGAGCTATTGGCTTTGCCAATGTCTTTTAGCCATGTTGTACAGCAGCGAGACTGCTGTTCATCATGCCTAAAAGTTACTGTCATAGAGGAGAATGACACAGAAGAGAGTGGTGTGGAGTAGTGTAATGTGGAGTGCAGTGGCATACAGTAGAGTGGTATTGGATGGATTGAAGTGGTTTAGAATGGCATAGAATGGAATGGCTCAGAGTGGCCTGGAGCGGCGTGCAGAAAACTGGCATACAGTAAACAAAGTGGCATAGAGTAAAGTAGACTGGCAGAGAATAGAGTGATATAGATTGGAGTGGCGTGGAGTAGAGTGGAGTGGCCTAGAGTGGCGTAGAGTGGATTGGCATGGAGTGGCATAGAGTAGAGTGGTGTAGAGTAGAGTGCCATAGACTAGTACAGTTTTGGGTGTAAGTAACTAAAGAATCAAAAGAGACGACAGGGTGAATGAAACATATATAAGAAGCAGTATGCCTGTGTTAAAAGTATGAAAGCTGATTGCATGTATCTTACCAAAATGTTTATAAAATAAAACAATTGAGCATTACAAAAAGACGAGGAACAACAGATGTCCTTGGTCCATGTTCCAGTGAGGAGCCAACACAAGAAAGGAAGGGACGCTGCTTCTGATTGGTGAATATAGTTAATTCGTCCCGCCTTTTACTGTTTCGGACCCTCTCAGCAGACGGCCCCTGTTACAGGTGTTCTTCCTTGTTTTTTTTGTTTTTATGTTAGTTTGTGGCACTAATTTCTTTTTTGTTTGCCTCTAGAGCTCACTCCCGCCTGGGCAGCAGACAGCACGCATAGAAGGCTGCGGGGAGAACAGGCAGTTTTGCCACCAAACACCGTGTAATCCGATACTACAATAGGACTTCACGTTTGCAGTACTCATCGGGCCGTTGGGGTAGAATTTTTCATTTTTGCAATTGTCATCGGCCCGTTATTACGTGTTGTTTGTTACTAGTTACTGGCATGGCGGCAGCATGGTGGCAGCTTCAGGAGGTGCACGCGTGTTTTCTTTCTTCAACATGGCGCCCGCCGCCTTTCATCTTTTAACATTACGGTCATGCTTTTTTTTTTCATCACCACAGCTCCTGCCAGCACAGGAGCGGGTTCATCCTCTTCACCATCCTAGCTGCATCTCTCCCCGGAACCCAACTCCCTCGCGGCACACCGCAGCTCCCCTGCCTACGTGTTTTTTTAAGTTTCTCGCTGTTTCTTCTCTCGAGCCTGTGAGGCAAACAAACAGCTGCTCTTCACATTTGTGTCAAAAAATATCTCTCACAACCATTGAAGGCGAGGGAATCTGGCGGCTGCTTTCTAGTCTTAGAGGTGCATATTTTACACATTTTTAGTCCTATGCTGCTCCGTGCACTGGGGGCAGGGGCGGGGCACGGTTATTAGAGTTGGATCGGGTCTGGCAGTAAACTGTGAAAACAGGCCGGGTTTTATATAGCGCGAACTTGACCTGACCCGAAGGTATCAGGTATCAGAGCGCTTTACATGAGCAGCAGTTTTGCTACAGACGGACAGATTCATTTTTGTTAGGCATTGGGAGATTAAGTGATTTGCCCAGAATCACAAGATGTTGAGCGTCCATGCCGAGGCTCGAACCCGGTTCCCCAGCTTCGGGGTAGACCGCTCTAGCCGAATTGTTAGTGCGAGGCCCGGGCCCCACCCAGGGAACAACCCAAGAATGTTTCATGCCACCACTGACCAGGGAAAGCCCACAAACAATGGTTCAACTGTACTGCTGCTGTATTTAGTGAGGCAAAGCGATACCAAAGGGGATGATGGATGGAGCGTTTGAGCTAATCAAACACTCACCCCCAGTCAACTGATCTGGGTTTAATCCATCATCATTCTTTAGCTCACTCCACCACCCCAGTTCAGACATGGCCATATGCAAATCAGTCTGACCCTGTGCCTCATGGGAACAGTCCAGCCCGAACTGCCAAGCCATGTTTTCCCTGGACCGGAAACAAGCATCCTGGGACCGGTTTCTGGCTATTCAGCCGTCATCAGCCAGGCTAGCTTGAATCCAGTGGCAAAGTGAGCTGGACTGTTTGATTTGCTCTAACGCTCCGTCCATCATCCCCTTTGGTATCGCTCTGTATTTAGTGAGGCAGCAGGGGAGGCATGTGTGTTCAGCTGTTATGCATGCACACTAGTTCACGCACTCTTGTCTGTTACATGTCCCTCTCCTTTCTTTCTCACATATACACTTTCTTGCTATTTTCCACTTTTCCACTACCACGCTTTTTATTTCACACACACACACCTCTCCTTCACCATCTTTTTCGGTCTCACTGTATCTCTTGCATACTTTCTTCATTTCCACTCAATCTCTCACACGCTTTTTATCTTTCGATTTCACACTCTTTATATTACTCACCTGGATCTGAGGTCATTGATTGTTTAGTCTTTGCTAGCATGTGTGTGGTTACAGTATGGTGACAGTTTCTGAATGTACCCAGTGGCTATACCACAATATGCCTCATGGATGGTGAATACCACTTTAGCATGGCCTTCTCTTCCACAGGGCGCTACTGTATCTAATTCAGGTGTGACAGATATGGTCAGTTTCTTTCAATTCAGGTACAGTCTTACCTCCGAGTTTTGAACTTTATATACTTTATGTGTCTCCATTTTGAGATTACTTATTAGGATAATGCTGTAGCATTGATTAGACTGTTGGGGTGGAGTAACCTACAAAGTATAACTGAGCAGAAAGCACGTGCTAATTATGACAATGGTGACCTGTATGATGAAATGGATGATGGAGTTAAATTAAGGCAGTGGCTTCTGGTTAATTGTCTCAGGTATGGGTTTGTATGTTGTTCAAAAGGTATGACATTTCTATGTATGTCCCCTGGAACAAGACCATCTTTTTCATCTCATTTACAAATAGGCAAATTTCTTCATGGAGAAATAGGAGTGGTTTAAGCAATCAGTGATGGTGTCCCTGCTCTTAGATCTGTTCTACAACTGAAGGTGTATCTGATGCTATTCACTTACATCTGGAACTGATGTTATGCTGCCAAGGGGAGGTCTTATGATTACTGTATTGCAGGCACTATGGTGCTTGAGAAGGACCAAGACCATTGGATGGTTGTGATTTAGTGATGTGATTGGGAAGTCTTCACTGATATGTACTACTATGGTTATTTGCTGCTTTGATAGGTCTGAAACCTTATTGCTAATCATAGAGTCAAGAGGTTTTGGCCTTCAGAATATTGCAGGAGTTATGGCATGACTTTCAAGCACCAGATCTTCCATGAGTGTGAAAAGTTGGAGATGAGGCTTATTGCAAATGGTTTCTGTCCATATAGTCTGCTAGAATTGTTTTGCTCTTGATCACTTGATTTGTGGAATTTTACTGTTGGTGAGTACCAGAGTTGCACAGTAATTTCCTGGTAATTGGACTGTGGGTATTTACCATCAGTGTACCCCTTTTAAGATAAGGCCGCTGCAGTGCAGTTAGGGTAAGGGGCACTGGGCTAGTTAAGTGAGAACATGTAAGTACACCAGTGAATAATTTGTACCTGTGGTTTCTGGTGCTCAGCACCGGCACTTCATTGTCAACACCAGCACCTATGACAGTCTGCCACATGGTGGCACTGTTTGTCCAATTTAAAGATGAGCACAACAACAGTTTTTAACACTTCTAATGACTAATACCTGTCACCCAAGCCATTCTTGTAGATAGCTTTGGGGTCCTTGATAGTCTGAATTGTCACTCTTGTAGTAGTGTGATGGTTAGTAGCTGTGTTAGTACTATCATTGGTAGCACTCGAGAGGGCAATGGGTGATGCAAGCTGCTATCGCCTCCTGTCGAAGTTCCTTTCATGTAGGATTTTTTTTTTTTTACAAATTAAGCATGGGTGCACATCCATGTGCAGCCTGCAGGTGAAGGCCTGGTAACTGCACACTGGAAACATACCTGTGGTAGTCTTAAAATTCAAACGCGACCTGTGAAAATAACCCCTTTTGAGTATTAATAAGTCACCCCTAATAAGGGCTTATTGACCATAAAGGCAGGGTGCATGAAATTTAAAAGTAAGACATGTAGAAATTAATGTTGAAGATTTCCTTACAGTGAAATATTCCTAAAAGCAATTTTCACTGTAGCAAGGCTGGCTGCACTGCGCTACATTGTTGTATGCATTAACTGCTAAGTTCAGATTCCTAGCAGCTAGAGAAATAATGCAAGGACTCATTTTTAAAGTTATTAAAAATCCAATGCAATGGTAAAATTGAATTTTGTCTGACTAATGAGCAAGAGCTACTCTTAAAAAGTTACAATTTTTCTGCCTAAAGCTTCTAAGCATTCAACTGTCACCTGGATGGCTCACCTGTTGTGAGATGTGGATTGTTACCTGACACAAGAGAAGGCTTGGGTATTGGCAAGTGCTGGCTTTCCCTTGACAAGTTGGCATGGAGGGCTGTGAACCTGACACCAGACCTGCCCCCTTCCTTTGGCGCTTTAACCAATTTAGCTCCAAAACTAGTGGGAAAGAGAGCTTCCCCAGAACCGGTTTGGAGTGACCACAAGTGAGGGTTCGCCCATTATCAAAGCCACCCCGCTGTTTGGGCACAGGAAATCTGACCAGGAGAAAAGGGGTTTGTCAGAACTGTCAAGGGAAAGCCAGCACCTGCCCATTCTAAAGCCCTTAATGCATCTTTGGCATTCAGAAACTCTGTGATTTCTGGGTCAAGAACATTGAAAAAGCCTCTGAAAAATGCTGTCGGGTATGGTACCAGGGTGCACTCTTGAGGCTTTGATTTATGACTGGTTGTGGTTAATGGTTAAATTTAATTTGGAAGACCCACTCCTAGTTGTAGATTATGGCATTCCTTGGAATATGTTGTAAATATCTGTGACCAGGAGTTTAACCCCTTCGGTGCGCGGCCGATTTTCGCCCTGTGCGGGGCGTTTCATTGAGTGGGCGGGTTCATGACGAGCTCAGCTCGTCATGAGCACCGAAGGGGTTAATAGTTCTCAATAGTTTGTTATTTTGCTTCAAACAAACATGCTCCTTTGCAGCAGAAGTCCCTTTTTTTTTTTTTTTTTTAAAGAGGATGCATAGTTAAGTGTGTAAGTGATAGTAGGTGGTGAACAGGATTTATTGACATTTCATAGGTTGTTGACACATGTAGATTTTTGACTGATCATCGGCACCGTTTTACTGAGGTTAGGTTTTCTGAAATAGATTGAGGCCATTAATTATTGTCTGTGAGTCACACTTTGAGACAGAACAGGTAGTTTAGGGAACATTTTGTAACAAGGAGAATTTAGGAAGAAGATGGAGAAACCAGATAACTTAATTATACTCCTCAACTATTTATCTCTATATATCTTGTCTTTTTACTATAACAGGTGCTGAGGTTCCATTACAGTTGATAAAGCCAGTACTTAAAGTGATTATGCAAATAGCACCTTTTTAATTCCGAAAATGTATGCTTCAGAAAAAACAGCAACCTTGATGTTTTCTTGAAAAATTACTGGGTAAAACACACATCTTTCTCTTAAGTGAATAAAGTGTCAGCCGCTTCCACTGCTTAATGGCTGCCACAAGAAATAAACAAGGTGGAGAAGAAACATGAATGACTTGAAGGGAAAACCAGGCCCGTAGTTTTAGACCCTGTAAATGTCCTTTGCAATCTTCAGAGTAGGATGAGGGGCATTTTTTTATTTTTATTATTCAAATGCCTTCATCAAGTTTTGTATTTTGTTTCTAGCCTGTTATTTGGTCTTCAGCCGGCCAACAGTGAAAGATAAATCATGGTACATATTAATATACATCCCAAACTATAGCCATAATCACATGGCACAAAACATTGATAGGTAGAATACTTTTCTTGAAATATATTTCGCATTTTATTTTTTATACAAACATTATAACCGTTGCTAAAACTCGAGCTCCTTTTTTTCTAATCACCGCTTGCATCTGAAGAAACATTTAAGGAAGAGACGGTTTACTCACTGCCCCTTTGTTCTAGAGGCTGGATTCGCGTAGCCATCAAGTTCTGGCACAAAATTCACACACCTTTTTCTTCAGGGCTGCGAGAGCTACTAATGCATCGGAGAGGCTTCACAGTTGTAAACAGCTTGATTATATTAGTATCTGTACCCAGAGAGTTATCCATGTCTTCACTTCTTCTTCTCCGATAGCAATAATAACACACGAATCTACAGCTACGTGTTAGACTTCTTTCATCTGCAAGCATCTGCACTTAAGTGTCTTTGCTTCGAGAAGCGAGAAGCAATGTGTATGTAGGCTTGTTCCTGATTATGTTGAAGGTCGTAGGTTCTAGAGTGATGCATTAATCCATTCACCCTATTTATGCGCTTTTCCAGGAGGGTGGGGGGGGAGGGGGATTTTTGCTCACTGCCTGGAGGGTAAGATTGTAGCCACATCCCATCTGATGCCACGGTGTTGCCATTGTGTATTTTGAGACGAAGGATTCAAACCAAACCCAGGCATGCACTGGCTACCATTCCTCAAGGGTGGCCCATTTCCCTCTGTGGAGTGTAGCACATGAAGACCCCCTGCCTGTTTCTCCCCCTGCCTGCTAAGCCTGTATACCGCGTCTTCCCCAACTGATCCACACACTGCACGGTCAGGACGTTGCTACTACAAGTCTGTCCTTAAACTTGAGTTAACCTTATTGCTACTACTTTTCAGGCCTGGAATTTGACTTACGCCTATCGTACGCTTGATACACATCCTCATTTACAAAGTTTTACTACATTGTAACTTTCTGAGCTTGGATAAATACAAGCCTTGAAAAAGTTGCGTTGACAAAGCAAATGTCGGCTGTACTCATCCTTCTCCAACTGTGCAAACATCTAACTGTGCTACTGATGTTGAGCCATACTAATGGCCATCACCATGGGACGACATCTATCCAATATCTACTGGCAGTAGGTTCTAACTGGCATGCATTGTAAATGTACTTATTGTATATATATTGCTTCATCAGTTGTTGAATACTTTGAGCCTAGTCTTAAATAAAAAGTGACAGTTGAACCACACATATGTACATGTTTTATAATGATCATCTGGACGATAACATTGTACTTGGCGTGCTCCTGGCCATCTCATCATTAAATAGAGTGTGACATCGGTTCACACTAGGGTCACATTTGGTAGCAAGACTGTGGTCCAGTGTAGCACCCTTAGAGATACACTTCTCCTATCATTATACTATTGTTTTTTCTTGTTGTACTGTTGTATACTTGGTTGGGTGTGCAGTTGTCAGAATCCACTGCTACCGATTGTAAAGTTGTTAGCCGGAATACCAGTGCACCTTCTCTCATGCTGCTGCTTGAGCAGTTAGGGGGAGGAGTAACACATTGTCCTTGCCTATTTCGTCCACTAGGCAGCTCAGATACCATTGCCCTTTGGGGCTACCGACGCCCACGCCTAGACCTGTTCCCAGTGCTTCTGTGTCTGCTCCTACTCCACTACCACTTCCTTGGGTTTGGGTAACAGCTGTCTCTAAAATGGGACACTTATCTAACCCTCGATTATCATTGCTAGTAACATGCATTTCCACAGGTTAATGGTTGAGATCTCCATCTGGCTAATGTCATCCATGATCCCATAGCTTCAGAATGTTTAAAAAACAAGGTGCACATGGGACAGAACTTGCCGAGCTCATAAGGAGACGTGTCTCCATAGAGTTCCAGTGGTAGCTCCATATTTAGGGAATCCATGCGGTGGCAGGAGGCGGGGTACCCACCAGTGAATGTCGGCTCCTTATGGGGAATTGACTTTGGTATCAGTAGGCCAATGACAGAGAGGGCTGCGCTGCCATTGCTGAATATTCTGTATGCAGATCATCTTCCCGGCAACCCATAGGAGGATGGCATCCATTACTCGGTGGTTCCGCTGATGTGGGAGCTCTGTGCATGGAAGGGGTGCTGCATGTGGTGAAATGCTGAGTCCTCCTGGAACAGGTACCCAAGAGGTTGGGTGGCGATTGTGAAGAGCACTAATAAATGGCTGGAGCTGTCTGCTCCCCCTTCTGCAGCTGAGTGGGCCTGTGGGAAGGACTGAATTGGAAAGTAGGCTGCTGTGGAAGTAAAGTGGACTCACTCATTGACTACTTTGTGGAAGAATGGAATGCTCCTGAGTCCTGGGCTTTCGCTTGTGATAAGCTCCACCCACATACTGCAAACTTGGTTTGCTACAGTGGAGTAGGAAAATGGTCTTCTGCAATACCCCCAAAACTAGAAAAGGTCAAAACCAAGAGGGGGAAATCAGAATTTTTTGGCCCTTGGTCTGCCAAGATTGCATAGGGGAGATGGTTCCAGCAAGCAGCCTGAAGAAAGTGGCGGCTCTGAAAGATCCGCCTCCTAGATCATGGAGATACTGCTGGAAACAATGAGGAACTTTGAAATGAAGATCACATCAATAGACAACACCTTGGTCGCAATGGACAAATGCTTACATGCAGCAGAATCTGTTCTGCTGAGAACATGATCCTCTTGAACAATGAGCATCTCTATCCTTCACATGCCACTGCTCACCACACATCACATCATAAAATTATACTTGCATTGAATTTTCTAGCTATCAGAAAAAAAATCATGCGGCTAGGCCTTGAAGAAGGGGACTAGGCAAGAAAGGGATATGATAAACAAGATGGTTGGAGCATATCGGATGAGGGAGAGAAGGAAGCAGAAAAGACAACCTTTGTAATCACTGAAAAAAAGTTAGAAAAACCTATGACCACCCACAATATGGACCCCGTCCCTGAGGAGTGAGTCACAGATGGATCCAGATAACCGTGACTGAGGATACTGTAGGGTAGAGAAAGACATACTTATAAAAATATCTTTATTTACTTTATCATTGCAGCACAAATTCTGAGAAAGATCTTCTTTGACAGTAATTTAATCATGGAAGTTAAGGCTGTTGAAGAACATGCCAAAAAATTGAGGACAATCTGGAAGTTACTGGAGTCTTTTGCTAAAACAGATGTGCAACATCAGTTGGTGCTAGATTCTCCCTGAAGTAAGTGAAAGACCCCACAAACAAGCGATGTGGGAAACTGATAGTAGCGGGGATAAAGCAGGTGGGAAGTGAAACTAATGAGACAATTTAAAAAATGCTGTTGAGTTTGCTGTTGGGCCACTTGAATCTTTGGGTTTGCTTGGGTAGCATACACCTGTATAATAAGAGATTACGCACTTGCAGATGAATTACATTATTGAAAAGTGGGCCTGGATCCATGGATGAGAAACAGAACTGAAGAAGGAAGAAGGATAGAGGGGAGAAGAGCTTAGTAGCATCTTACATGAATTTCATTCATGAACGTCTGAGGCTGGACACGCCGTACGGCAATGTTGTCATAAGGTTTCTGCACATACACAGAGCTATGCACAGGAAAATGAGACCCCGGAATACAGTGGTTTGCCACCATATACCGTAGCACCCAAATACCCCAACCCAACTAGCTTAGCATCCCATTAGCACCCAAGTACCAATGATTAGACAACCCAGAACACGGTATCTTTATCTCAGGACTCGCAGAAGCAAGAACACTCTTTCGTCACTCACTCGTACTTGTCCACAAGGTGCGTAGGCAGAGACACTGGATAGGTTAAAATGTTTATTCCAACTTACGTGCTCTAATGTACAGTACACGTGTCAGTACTAATAGCATAATGCATATGACTAATATAAGCAGCATGGTTACAATTCCATAGAATACAAACGGGGAAAGCATCTCAGAGCTCAGTGGATAAACGTATAAATAACATTACCACCCTCCCCTTGCAGTAAGATAGTTTATTATAAAATAGAAGACCTCTGGGCTTTGACTAGCGAACCCCCATACCTCAGTCTCTAGATGCAGAATTACATCAGCAGGACATCATAGCTCTTCTCACTGAAAGGGATTTCTCCAAGTGTGTTAAGCGCTAGTAAACCACAGTATTAAAAGCATACCAAGTTCTTCATGGCAATTGCACCTAATGTTATGTCTGGGTGCGCGAGACTGGCCATATCAGGAAGAACCAAAATACATTGTTATGCGACCTTGTACATGTTTGTGCAGACGGAGCCCAAAAAGGTGAACAACAGAAAATGCAGACAGTGCAAAAGAACTTGGCACGAGCAAAGGGCGAGGGGGCCCGGCTCAGTGTAACGTGCGCAAAGAAAAGCAGCATGGCAGCCAGGCCTAGGCCAACATAACAAGGCAGGTAACAATCCACAAGACACCCTCCCTGGTCAGTCCAGCGGCCAGGACAGAGGCCCATCAGAGGAAAAACACAGCCGTTGGAGCACAGGGAGCGCCCAAACGGCGAAGGGCAGGTCAATCCATGAAAGTGTAAGTGCAGAGAAAAGCCATACCCTCCAAGAGTTCATCATTGGAATTGTCAAAAAACATAGATGCCATCCAATCCATGAGATCAAAGAGCAGGAATGCTCCTCAACAAAGGGAGCATCCAGAAGCAATGCGGGACAGCTTGCGTGATAATCGAAACAGCTTCGTTGTAGGAGATCCTGGGCAGCCGCCCAGATATCCCATTGCGCCAAAATCCCCAGTGCAGCCGCACGCGCCATACAGCCAGCAACGGAACAGTCCTGCTCATGGGCCTCTAAGGGACCCATCAACTGAACAAAATCCGGAACAGACAATGACGAATTGGAGAGGCAATAATCCAGAGTCCAGGTGAAAGGACAGCGGACACAAGTCATCACAGGTTGCACGCAAGTGAAATACGCAAAGCGAAATGAAAGAGTATATGACACACTCAGTGTCGCCAATGGCAAGACACCAAAACCGGCCAAAAGGCGCTCACGGAGCAGCTGGAGGCGTTCTGGATCGAGCAGGTCCCATCGGGGAGCAGCCATTGCGCAGAAAGCAAATTAAGAGCAAGACACCAGCCGCTAAAGCGAGAATCAATGGGAAACCGCCAAAGACACTGGAAAAAATAGAATGTATGAAAGCCGGGATGGCACCAAAAATAGTTTGGAAGGAGGACACCAAGCCCGACCCCACGACCTTAAAAAAGTGTACTAGGCCTTCAGTGTTAGATGCGTTAAAAATACGATGTATTAACTCCCCAAAATGTTGGGGGAGATTAGTGTTTAAAAGGGCCTGTTTTTCACTGTGGGTACTCGCCACCTGGAGAATGAATGTCTCCCGGGCGGACGTGAGCATTTGTAAATCTGTATTTGTAAAGCGCGAACTACTCACCCTTACGGGTCTCAAGGCGCTGGGGGCCGTCGTGGAAATTAAGTGAGCTATTGCCCAGAGTCACATGATGCTGAGCTGAGCTGCCGCCGGAGCCGGGGATCGAACCGTGAGCCCTGTGCTCCGAAGTCAGCTGCCCTGGCCGCTGCACCACACCTCTCCACATAACTTCCTCGTTTAATAATAGTGCCTTTATTCTGCTCAGTCTATTGAAATCTGCTTCCATGGTAGGGATGGAAGGCCAAATAGAGATATCAACCTTGCCATGAGGGGGAGGAAAAAGCAAATTTTTGCAGCAGACAACCCTGTGCGAAACTGTTACAATGTAAGGAATGCCAGCCTGCAGGCCACAACAGTTTTCGTTATTTAAAAGTAAATAACTACCATTGGAAAGGAGAGTGAAAGTAGGTGAAATAACAGGAGCAGGAATACCTTTCAGCACACAAGCAAGATTAGGAGCGGAAACGCTACATGAGCCATGCAATTTAATGTGTTTACAAATAAGCGAATGACCCATAGTCGAGTCGCAGTACTCCCCGTGAGAAAGACTTCCTTGCCGTCCCGAAGGCATTTATACATGAAAGGCAAGGACCAGAGTTCATGCAGGAAAGCACTGCCCAAGGGCCGGTAACGGCCCACAGGATAATGTTTCATGCAGGAGTCAAATTCAAACAAGGAAAAAGGTAAAGCGATAACCCCATGGACTAGCCATACAGCAGAATCGAGTTCTGCAACAGAGAACGGCAAAGGATCCATCTTTTCGATATGTAATAGAGTGTAAGTTGCATCTTTCATGGACATAAATTGCTGTTTGTCAGTTAAGTTAAAAGGTAGAAACAAAGCAGAGGTGTTCAAAAAATGCCAAGGAACTTTACCTAACTTGAGCGTTTGTAAAGTCCATGCAAACTGCATAACCGAACGCAATTGATTCTGACCATGATATAACACAGAAACATCATCTTGTACAATATCAACAACAGAGGACACAATATTCTCCAAAGTATAAATGCGAGAAGACAGGGTATTAATACTATTGTCAACAACAGCAAGCACCTTTTCCAAATTTGCTTGATCTATTTCCCGAAGACGGGAAGCAGCTTCCATTTGTGATAGCTTCCAGAGTTCATTATATGTCTCATAAATGAATCTTTTAGGTCGGGGACCACGAGGTCCCAAAACAAAGTCGGACAGATCAATATTGCCTGAAAGGAGGGACAAATGTTGTTTAACAGAATCAAGGGACGAATGTTGCAGCCATTGTTTGCATAATTTACCAACAGAATATGTAGTGACAGTACGGGAATCAGTAAATCTCGGATCAGGCCTATCCTGTGTGTAATTAGCTCCTGAGTCGTGAAAACGCATTTGACATGCATTTGATGATGTAGGCCATACCAACCAGGGTGACTGAACTAGCTCAGAAACATTATACGAATTATTTTGTAACAGAGCCTGCAGGGACACGAGGGACATATTGAATCGTGAGCTTTCATTGGGAAAACTCGACAGGGATGGTATTGATGGAGTATTCAATTGTTTAGTGGTTGCTAAGCCCCAACATGTAGTCTGATAGATGGAGACATTGAGGAACATAATTTGTGTAGGGATGAGGCAAGCACGGTGTAATGCCTCGGTTCCCTGTACCTGCCATGGCTTGGAGCCCCAAATAGATTTTAAATCCACTGTATTATCCCAGTACTCATAACCACCCACAGCTAGGGCACTTAGAAAGGAACCTGAATAAAGCAATTTGGTGTGTGTTAACATAATTTTCTGAGTTGATGTGTTATTTAGTCTAAAATAATAGGATGCAGGGTTCGACCGATTAAAATCAGTAAAATAATTAAACTTATTTCGAAGAGTTTGAGAGCTACCTGGCAAGGGGTTTGGACAATGTTCCCATTGGGTATAGTTAACAGAACTACGCAGGGCACTGGGCTTATGGAGAAAATGATTACCCCAATGTTGGTAACAATACAAATCGGCATAATTAGCAGAATTCATATATAGATCTTCAGCATTAAAAGATGCATAATATTTTAAATCGGCAAACAATGCTTCAACGGCATGCACATCCCAATCATCAGAATGAATATTATTTTGTACTACATCACCCATTGAAACACGAAGGACATTAGGTACATTAATAATTTCCGTCGGACCATGGATTTGATAGTTCACTGCATCCCATACGATGCCATCAGCAACTGGGAAAGCTGAAATGTTCACAAATGTGTGGTCACGCTTCATGATGTGAGACGAGGAATGAGGAGCCAAAGTTCCAGAAACATAGTCTACAGCAGAGCGTTCAGGTAAATAGTGACCATTAATTAGTAGAAAAACACTGTGACAAAGCCAATGGACATGAACAAAAATATCAAGAAAAGTACCAACCAGATGTATGTCCAGGGTGGAATCAAAAAATTGTCTCTAAACCAGGATATAAAAATACTGAACTTGGATGGAACTTTTGAAGATGTGGAATCCGAATCAAAGGAATAACGAGTCTGGCTTAGTGGCAATATTGGTTGATGTGCCACCGATTCAGATGCAGGATAAGTATACTCGTCCTCGTCGATGTTGGTGGAGAGTTGGGGATCAATTATAGTTTCAGGCAAAATAGAGGATTCAGGCAAATCAACCATCTCAATTACAGCATCAGCGATCGTTCGTGCAGATGGACTATGAACATATGTCCGATAAATGGCAGGACAAGAGACCGCTGGTGTGACACTATTCAGGATCGGCCAGGCGCTGTAGCTTGACATTTTCCACTGAGATGTATCTGTTCTCCTTGCGACCAGGAAGCGGTGGTAAAATGACTGTACGTGTTCCCTTCAAGCCCAGAACTGGAACCGGTGCACGAAAAGAGGGGCCGAATTCTTTTTTGTTTTCAACCTTTTCTCGAACCAGTTCTCCAACCTTTGGAAGCCAGCCGGCTACCGGAATCTGCAACGCAGGATCTGTGGCTGAAGGCAAATGTGTAGTTGCAAGTTTGTCTCGGGCTTCTTGTAAGTCCTGTAACATAGCAGAATGGTTATCTACATCAAACTTGGCGGATTGTGCCGCGATGTCTGGACCCTCAAGGTCAGGCACAAACATTCTTATGCCAAAGAGCATTTCGTATGGGGTCCGCCCACCCAGAGGTCTTCTAGGGAGATTATTAAGTGCACGCTGAACGGTATACAAATGGGCCAGCCAGTTCCTGCCAGTACCTATAACCCTAGCTGTTAAGGATTGCTTTAAGTCACGGTTCATTCGTTCAACGATAGAGTTGCCCTCAGGCCTATACGGAGACGAAAATTTCACCCGCACCCCAAGCGAAGCCATTGCATCCTTGTAAGCCCTAGAGGCAAACGCTGGACCTTGGTCCGAATGGAAGGTGCCGCATGCGAAAATTCCCACAAAGACACGCAAATCCCTGATTACATTTCGGGCGTCAGCACTCCGTTGTGGCCAGACCCAGAGAAACCGTGTGCACGAGACCACTGCCACTAAGATGTATTTATAGGCAGTGTCTGATGAGAATGGACCGCAGTGATCCAAGTAAACACACCCAAAGGGTCTGTTAGCAATGCAGAGCGGGTTTTGTGGTGGACGTGTTACCGTGGAAGGCTTAATCTGTTGACAAACATCGCAAGAAAGCACAAAAGCACGGGCGTCTTTATACAATCCACGCCACCAATAACGCTGCTGCAAGATGGAAACTGTAGCTGACACACCTGCATGAGCCGAAGCCATGCCTTCGTGTGCAGCTGATATCAAGGCACTCCTGCGGTCCGCGTTGGGGATCAGCCGATCTCCAACGTCAGGTATAGTTACATAAGGAACCTGATCGGGACTTAATGTGTAAGAATACTTGGAAGGGAAACCTGTAGGGTAATTATTACCTTCCTTGGTTGCAGCAATAGCTGCTAATATAACAGGGTCTATTTTCGACATGGACCTGGTAACCGCTGCTACTGAACACGTGACTACTGCTGAACGGGCAGCTTCATCTGCCAGATCGTTACCAATAGCGTGTGCGCCCACCCGCTGATGGCCTAAGGTGTGAACCACCTGTGTGAGGGGCAGACGTTGTTGCAATTCTGCCACTCGAACCCAAAGCATTTTATGCTTAATTGTGCTCCCTTTTGCGTCCTTGTAGTCGTTTTTCGACCAGAAAAACAGATTGTCATTGTAAGATTGTACACAGTAAAAAGAATCACATACAATAAGAGTGGTCTCATCCTGAGAAGCGAACTCAAGTGCAAGTAGCAATGCATGCAGCTCGGCCAATTGTGCGGTACTATCTCCAAGTGTGCGAGTATGCACTGCAGAGGATTTGAACTTTCCATCTACAAAGGAACCCGCAACAATAGCACATGCAGCTGAATAAGCGTGCTTGGACCCAGTGGCCGGTTGCGCCGAAC
Source organism: Calotriton arnoldi (assembly GCA_963921515.1). Taxonomy (NCBI): domain Eukaryota; kingdom Metazoa; phylum Chordata; class Amphibia; order Caudata; family Salamandridae; genus Calotriton; species Calotriton arnoldi. The sequence goes on from CAWUFW010000179.1 coordinate 1,204,307, forward strand.
CATCGGTGTAGATCACACATTTGTAATCCTCAAGCGGTAATAAAAACAAAGGAGGAGGATGAACGAATTCATACTGCAAAAACTCCTGAGTCTGCAGAGAAGAATCAAAAACAAAAGTGACGTCCGAAGACGTCAAGGATGTAGCCCATTGTATCCAACGGGGATGCATTGCTTTTGAGTTCGGTACACTTGCCTTTGTTACTGCCTCTAGGGCAGGACAGGGTGTTACCACTAGAATCCGCTTTCCCTGTGCCAGTGCGCGTTCTTTTAGAATCGCCATTTGCACTGCAGTTAGAACTTTTTCGACAGATGTAAAGCGCAATTCAGCGGAAGTGTACAGATGTGACTTGTATGCGATGGGTACTGTATCACCTTCATTAAAGGTTAAGTATGTGAATCCCACCGCCCCTGGAATTATTCTAATCACCAGGTTTGTGTGGTTATCACGAGTCAAAAGATATTTAGACTCCAATAGGTCTGTCTGCAAAGACTGCAGAATTGAGGTATGCTCAGGCAGCCAGCAAGACCTTGAATAAGTAGGTTGTATCAAAGCATACAAAGGCTTGATACGCTGGGCATATTCGGGAATGTAAGTACGCCCGAAATTCAAGAACCCCAGCAAAGACTGAAGTTTCTTCAGAGTATTTGGGGGCACAAATGTGCACATTTTTCCAAGAAATGGGGGCTAAGCCCTTACCTTCGTTGTTGAGCTCATAGCCCAAGAACAGAACTGTAAATTCAGCAATGTGTGACTTAGCAAAGTTAAATTTGTAACCCTGCTCCGCAAATTCAAGAATAATGCGGTCCACACGGGACAAATGCTGAAATAATTCGTCGTCCGTCAGATAGATGTCATCTACGTACGAACATGCGTCTTGATCAATGTCATTTAACAAAGAAACAACACGGGCGGCGAATATACCCGGACTATTTTTGTAGCCCATGGGTAAACGCCGAAACTGGAATAATTTACCACCGGAAGTGAATGCGGTCCATTGACCACTCTCCGGGCTAGGTTGTGCGTGTAGAAACCGTTTGAAAGGTCAAGTGTCGTTTTGTATTTTTTACGAACAAGACTGTCTACAAGCGCAGAACTGTGTGTATTTTGCACCGCAAAGTTCCGACAATGAGTATTTAAATGCCGGTAATCCAAAACTAAGTGGTACGTTCCATCGGGTTTAGAAACCACGAAAAGGGGATTGTTCATAGGTGATACGCATGGTTCAATTACTCCCTGATATTCCAACTGTGTCAGAATTTCGGAGACGGGGCCTTTGCCTGCCGTTTGATGGGATATTGGGGTTGTGGCTGCGGTAGTGACCGCAAAGGTATTGCATGAGGAGGTGATTCTTCATCCCATCCCACATGGTTGCGGTATAACGCTGGTGCCAGGTACACAGCCCACTCAGCTGCAAGTGCTTCAGCTTTGTCTTTTGGGACATGCCGTGAGAAGCTTGGAAGGATTACCTCCTCTCCTTTATGTGCAGCTAAAACGAATGGGGGTGGCCAATCCACCTCTGCTAACAAAATGTCATATGAAGAGGTTAGATTTTCCCAAAAAATCCCTTTTATTTCACGCGGTATGTCACCTTCAATTTGTATGACTATATTATATAGTCTGTCCGGGGGTGCCACTCTCGTGTCAGCTGTCTCTACAGTAACGAATGTTTCAGTTGCTGTCGCCTCCATATGAGGACGTAGCGCCTCCCGCACTATGGTAACTTCCGCGGCGCTGTCTAGGAGGGTCACTGCCCACGTCCAATTCTGGAGTCTCGTTCTCACGGTCTGAGGCATATTTCGCTGTGACAGCGGCAACCTTTTCTTCTGAAATTGCGGTCGAGGAAGATGAAAGTCTTCTGCTTTCCCTCTGACTTGTTGTCGAGGTTGGTCTCGCTCCTGGGGAGCCTCTCGGCCCCTTCCTCTATCTTGCCGTCCTCCTCCACCAGCCTGTGACGACGTCTGGGCCTGTGAAGAACGAGGAGAACGCGTATCAGAGCTCTGAAACCTTTCTGGTGATTTAATCCTTGACCTATCACGTAAATCATAAGTACGTTCAGAAGAAACCGAAACTGGGGAAGCGCCTCTCGACCCCGGCTTCTTTTGTTGCTTACCCTGTTTTTTCTGTCTCCAACTCTTTTTAGTGAAGACCGGTTTATCATCTTTCTCAGATGCACTTTTTGTTTGTGTAACTTGTGTTTGCGATTGAGTTTGCATTTTTACAAAAGGCTTGTTGCCCAGGCTATTTCTTCCAATTGTTTTATAAGCCCGGGCAATAATTTTCGGTAATTCGCGGGGCCTGTCCAACTCTGGGACCAAAGCCAAAGCATTCGCTACTTGAAAGTTCATAGCATCGCCCTTGACATTTCCAAGGATCAGCTCAGCTACTACATCAAACACTCCCACTAGTCTCATCCCTAATTCCACAGCCGCTTCAGGGCCATGTTCATCCTGTACTTTTTTAATTACAGAGGGTAGAACCGTCATGGAAGGAGTTCCAAAACATTTTGAATAAACTGCTGCGAATACCTTACCCCAGTTTTCACCTGATGTCAAATCGGGGATTATGTCTTTTGGCAAACTTATCGTGAGGATGCGGTGTTTATCTACTGGGGATGTATGGGGAAACACTGCTTCTATCTGATCGAACTTTTCTGCAAGCCAGTAAGGATAGTCGTCCTTATTTTGTGGACGTTTGCCCATCACAGAATTTACCATGACAGGACTTATAGTCACTCCAGCGGCTATAGCTGGTTGGCCTGCGACTACAGGAGCAGCTCCATGTAGACTACCTGTAACGTATGTCACTAGGGCTCGATGCACTCGTACCAATTCGGTATGCATAGTGCGCAGTTCCGCAAGCGGTAATGCCAGATAATTTGGATGCGGGGTATACCCGGCCAATACAGGCCAAGTGGCCCCCTGAATTGACAAGGGGCCTAAACGAACTGCGGTAGTTGGTTGTGGTAGGGCGCCATTAAACCAAACACGGTGCTGCCAAGCCGTGAGAGGTACTTCAAGAGTGGTATAGGGTCGATATGCAGCAGGAATAACGGTGGGTTTATATTCATGAAACAGATTATCATCTGCCTCCACCGCTTCAAAAGTGATCCAAGTGTAAAACACCTCAAAGTGGTAAGCCGGATCGGCTTGAACCACAAAGACCAAATCGATCCCTGTATCAGGCACTCCATACACCCGTAAGTGGTCTCGGAGTGCTCTCGACTATGTGCAGCAATCGCCACACCAGCCATGACTAAACAGTTATATTCGACAACCTAACAGGGAGCACAAAAATGGGTCTGTTAACTAACCTTTTTAATAACATCAAGCTTGAAAGAACCTATAAAACATTCAATATAGGAGGTATCACCGTCACATACGCCTCCGGAAGCGTACGCGAGGGGTTTGTGGACAAGCACAAGTACTACTCAAGCGTCTCGCAGATAAGCTGCCCCACGGTGGTCGCGCCATGTCATAAGGTTTCTGCACATACACAGAGCTATGCACAGGAAAATGGGACCCCGGAATACAGTGGTTTGCCACCATATACCGTAGCACCCAAATACCCCAACCCAACTAGCTTAGCATCCCATTAGCACCCAAGTACCAATGATTAGACAACCCAGAACACGGTATCTTTATCTCAGGACTCGCAGAAGCAAGAACACTCTTTCGTCACTCACTCGTACTTGTCCACAAGGTGCGTAGGCAGAGACACTGGATAGGTTAAAATGTTTATTCCAACTTACGTGCTCTAATGTACAGTACACGTGTCAGTACTAATAGCATAATGCATATGACTAATATAAGCAGCATGGTTACAATTCCATAGAATACAAACGTGGAAAGCATCTCAGAGCTCAGTGGATAAACGTATAAATAACATTACCACCCTCCCCTTGCAGTAAGATAGTTTATTATAAAATAGAAGACCTCTGGGCTTTGACTAGCGAACCCCCATACCTCAGTCTCTAGATGCAGAATTACATCAGCAGGACATCATAGCTCTTCTCACTGAAAGGGATTTCTCCAAGTGTGTTAAGCGCTAGTAAACCACAGTATTAAAAGCATACCAAGTTCTTCATGGCAATTGCACCTAATGTTATGTCTGGGTGCGCGAGACTGGCCATATCAGGAAGAACCAAAATACATTGTTATGCGACCTTGTACATGTTTGTGCAGACGGAGCCCAAAAAGGTGAACAACAGAAAATGCAGACAGTGCAAAAGAACTTGGCACGAGCAAAGGGCGAGGGGGGCCCGGCTCAGTGTAACGTGCGCAAAGAAAAGCAGCATGGCAGCCAGGCCTAGGCCAACATAACAAGGCAGGTAACAATCCACAAGACAATGTAGCACGACTGAGGATGGGCTTTACTAAGCCAGCACCTTCCATGTAAGGCCCTAATAGATTGATGCAGACATGAGGAAGATGATAAGCAAGTGACAAAGAAAAGAAGAGCATCAGTAGTGTGCCATTGGAAACCCTCGCTCATTCTGGCAGGAGAACTCGTAACTTGAGATTTGCTACATAGGCCGATTGAGGCCCTGCGATATCCTGAGTGTTTCCAGAATACTTACCTGGAACACCGACTTAGTTAAAGGATCGCTTATTCGAATCCTACACGAAAGGTCACATTGGAGCTAGGTCAAATTTACCTAGTATACCTGTGAAGTGCTGAATTCTCACCATTTACTCTTTACATCAAAGGAATGATACTCGCCTACTGAGCCCTGACGAAGTTCTCGTCATGAGAACGAAACGCGTTGGCTGATCGTAAAATCTCCAATTCTGTGAGAACTAACTAATTGAAAATAAAGACTCATTTGAAAACTAAACATTGACTCCTTGGACTTCATCACCTGCGCACGCCCAACCCCTCAACTGCTTAGGATCTGACGTACAGAGGCATCACCCGACGGCTGGTGCAAGGGCTTGTTGCGCAAGGAACCTGATTTAATTGAAACTAGTGTGAGGTGCAGAAACAGTAGTCTGCCGTCAAAGTATCGTTGTTAATTTAGCATCAGCAGTGTGCCATTGGAAACTTATTGCAGGCACAAATGTGATGGTTCTTCACCCAGCGAGGTAACTGGACGGGTTGGCTGGACAGACAACAGTCTTAGCTGCACGCTCTATGATGGAAGGCAAATGTAATGACGAAGGACCAGGTTTGGAAATTAAGGTAGCTAATTGGTTCACAGTAAAAGCGCCAGTCCTGCCATGTACCACGCATCAAGGGTTAAACTTTCTATTTTTAGTGCTGGTGGCCGCATCACCGCACTAAAATGCATTAGTCAGGTATATTAAAGCTCCTGGGACCAACGTGTGTGCACTGAGGCACTACAGCACTCCTAAAAACCTTTTGATTTAGATTGGTCTGTGCTGCGGCTGCGTGCGCAGCAGCAATGTCATCATAACCAGGCCGGGAGGGATGAGTAGCTGGGCTACAAAGTGTAAAAAAAAAAAAAAAAAAACTGCTTTGGGGACTTTTGCATCAACGATTAAACAAATTGGCCCGGCCTCTCTGGGTGCAGTGCGTCCCTGAAAACTACTAAATAAGGTGCCGTTTTGCTTTGCGATATGAACACCTAATGATTGGCCTGGGCAGGCAGAATGTGTGATTTTCCAGCTGTGTGCGCCGCGCCCAGTCAGGGTGGCGCTGTGCTGCTCACGGCTGGGCACGGGGTGCACTGCAGGACACCAGCCCTAGAGCCTGACTTCATTATACAACTCTGGCGTGCCCCGGGGTGAGCGCACACTTTAAAAGGGCCAACGCTGGCCGTCGGCCTGTCCTCGGCTGCCGTGATTGAACTCCTTCAAATGGCGCAGCGTGACCAGGACGACGCAGTCACACTGGAACCAGAGATGCTGGCTGCCCAGCACAAGAAACCGCCCTGCTGCAGTCAGTGGGTCGCCGTCCAAGGCCTCCCGGCCGGCGCCTCAGCCCAGCACAGATCAGTCTGCCTCCCGGCGGCCGCAAGCATGGCAGCAGTTTGAAGATACTTTGCTGGCTGGCTCAGCCGGTCCTGGCGGCCACCCCTGGCTCTCGCTGGCATAGGTGAGTTCGGCCAGTCTCACCAGAGAAAGCTGACCTCTGCAGGGACTTCCACTTTCAGCTGCAGAGTCTCCCATTCAATGGGATGTTTCTTCTACTATTTTTGTTGGCCTTTCAAATTCAAGCAACCGCATGTAAATAGCAGAGTACACACTTCAAAAGGGAAAGATACATGTACGTAAAGTAATGAGTTGGAAATGTACACTATGAAGCCTCATTATTTAATACAATCACTGCAGGTGTCTGTGTAACCAGCGAGAAGCAATTGCATCCTGGTTGGCGCAGTGGAGAGAGAGGGAGAGAGGGAGAGAGAGAGAGAGAGAGAGATGCAAGTAGTTATTTTAAAATAGGGACAGTAGGTTAGTGATTTCCTATTTGGGGGTTTTACAGCAGTTTCATGATTTTGAGCTTCTCATTGCTCAAAATGGTGCGCATATCACAAATTATCTCTTTTCATGAACTTCATACTTGGTCTAACTTGTGAGAAAGTGACATTAAGAGTGTCACAAATTTGGCAGTTTGATGTCACTCATAACTACATTGAAACCATGGAAATGTCACACATAAGCAATCTAAAAACGTGGCAGCTATGAAGGGCCCCATAGTGGACTGCATGCAGTCCACAATCACAGAAGGTTCGGTGATTTCAGCTGTGGCACCCAGTAAGGAAATGCCTCTTTTGGATGATCACCCTCCAATTGTTGGACTGATGTTGATGGTTTTTCAACTTAGAGTGCACTGTGGCCTGCTCACCAGACCTCAGTGCCAGTGTTCTAACCCCTTAAAAAGTGTATGTTGAATTCTCTACCTCAATTGGCATACGCTGACTTACTTATAAAACCCTAGTATATGGCACCAAGGGTCAGAGTGTCCTTCCCCAGGGCTGTAGCACCGGTTGTGCCACTCTGTGCGTGACAACATACAAAACAGCTCCCTGCCTGCCAATGCAGCCTGGAAGAACAGTTTTAAACTGTTGGTTCAACTTTGCCAATAAGACCAATGGCAAATCCCCAACTTCCCTTAACAATATATGTAAGTCTTCCCTAAGGAAGGCCTATGGATCCCTGAGACAGGGAGCTGTATATTGTTAAGTAGGACATTTGCTTTTGATCTGTTCTGACAGCAACACTTCCAAATTGTCGTTTTCCTGTGGAAAAGTTAGTAGCCCTATTTGCTAACACAGAGTTTCTGGCTGACCCCTCAGCCTGGCTAACATCCGAATGGGGCTACTAAAATGGGTACTTCAACGTATCAAATTGATTGTGGAATTAAACCTGACTTGAAGCCCAAGCCGAATTTATTGTCACTTTTAAGGAAAGGTAACTTTAAAAAAGTTGCCACTCTGTAGCCCAGTTTGTCCAGTGGCCTCACAGGGTCGCTGGCCACCAGACAGCTATCTGCCCTCCTGGGGAGTAGTGAATGACTCCCAGCTTAGGAACAATGGTAACCTGCTACAGAGGGAGTAGTTACATTCCCCTTACAGGAAGCCATTCAGGGTGTTGGCCAAAATGCAAGTTTCAAAGGCGAATCCGTCTTTGGTGGACAAATGGTGATCACACTCCTGAGGGGCTGCCCCTTTGTTCAGATAGACAGGTTGGCAGCGGGATCAGGAGAGGAGATCAGTGTCCAAACCGGTTTCCCATGGGTGTATAGCCCATAGGTAGCCACACATCTAGGGTGGGCTACCAAGCTCCTAACATCAAAGGAAGGGCCCAGACATCTAGGGAGTGGGTGGAATATTGCACCCAGGGATTGGTAGCTGCCACACTTAGCCAGATGTCATCACAAGGTGGAAGGGATCCTGGAAGCTTATTGCGTAGTGACTGCATCATCCCCGCAGACGAATTTCTGGTCATAAATATGACACCCCTGGTAGCCTGAACCTCAGATCTCTCCGGAACTGGAGAAAGGACCAAAGAAGATCTGCCCTGATGGCCCCTGGACCTCGCAAGAGAGGCTTCACTATCTGCTGCGCTGCACCTCCCGCACCGTGGACTAGCAAAGAGCGGACTGTGCCTGTGGCTCCTGGCTTGAGGAAAAGATGCTTGTGAGACTCATCCCAGAAAATTCACTACAAGGGTCAGTAGGCAGACCCCCTGGAACCATCACCAGGGTCATCAAAGCCGAAAAGCCCCATCTGGCATGTTGGTAGCCACGTTCCTGGAACTGTCACCAACCGCTGCTGGGCACTCGCGAGACTGATCCTCGATGGCCAACAGTTGACCCTGTGTCCCGGGAGTGTTGTCTGAGTCTAGGTTGGTCGACTCAAGGGACACAAACCTCCACCAAAGGATATTGCTGGACCCGCTGTGTACGGACACCGGTAGCACAGCAGCAGCTGGACTCATGTGGCTCAGAAAGGACTTTGAAGGACCCCGACCTCTGCGGCTAAGGTTGCCCCACCCCATTTGTGGATTGAGGAATAACCACAAGGACACCCCAGTCAACTGCACAGCACTCCAGAGCATCGCCAGCATCAGGACCACTCCATTAAAGTCTATTGTGGTTTTTATGTAATGAGTGGAACTGGGCTTGAGACTGCTTTGGTGAACAGGTAACTGTCCAAATACTCCATAGTTGCCCCCCTGGCCTTCACCCTGCTGGATTTGGTCACCCCATTCGGGCCGTAGTATTCAAACACAACTCTTTCAATCTTTTCAAAAGTTTCTATACCAATGCTTGTTTGCGCTTATGAATAAAAAGCTGAGATTTACGTTTTAATTTAAAATCTATACCTCGTTAACTCTCTGGTGTATTTTGCACATTGCGGTGTCTTAAAATTCATAAAAATATCTATTTTTATAAACTGGTATCGGATTTCTTTCGTGTTGTGTGACTTTCTTATTTTGTAGTTTGGTGCTTCGAAATGCTTTAAACTAGTTCCTTTGTTTAAGACTTGCTGCTCAAAACCAAAGCTACCCAAGGTTGAGCTAAAGGTTTTGCAAATGAGCCTGACTAGACCTAAGACAGTTTTGCGAGTGCATTACACAGTGAGGTTGCACCATACCATATAATGCACCACAATCCCCACATACCCTCAGCTGCATGATTTGCTAGAAGCTGGACACAGCAGATTACCATTCTGTTGGAGCCTAGAAGGAAAACTGCTGGGTCTGGAATGTCCTCTGCTGGATGCATAGTCATATACCTTGCATGCCCAAACTGCATACATGTGATACTGTTTTTTTTAATTTTTGGTCATGCCTCACTCTAACCCCATGTGTGTGCATTGACTTAAGACTGATCTTTTGAAAATGATAGGTTCTGCATCCAGTCCTGAACTGGGAATGATGCACCAAGTGCACCCTGATAGTGACAGGAGACCGTCCCTGTTGCTGGTTTCATGCATGGAGAGCGGTGGTGGCAGTGTACTATGGTTGGAATTACAGTGCAAGGCTTTTACCTGTGAGACATGAATGTGCGCTTTCAAGCCCATTCATATAAAGTTCCACTACTTATGATGATCCTGGAATTCTACATGTGACATCTCTGGTGTTGTACGTGTGCATGTGTGCTAGACATGATAGTGTGCCATGTACAAGGGATACAGGTCTGTGGGTTCCTGCAGCGAGGATTCCAATATAGCCGCTACGAGAGTTCTGTCGGGACAAACAGACAGTGCACTAGACTGTGAAAATGGTGCCGACAAGTTCAACAAATCAAAAATTATGGCTAGGAGCAGCTGAGTGAGTGTTGTTGGTCGGATTGAGACTCGACAAAGTGGACGACGAGAGGGAGGATGAATGTACTGGAGCCACCAGAGAAGAGGAAGCATGCGGGACAAGCATGGAGGACCTAGACGCCAGAACCACCAAAAAACTGCTTCCCGAGGAGGATGCAAACCCCATGGAGACCCATCTGTGTAACTGGGAGAGAGGCCCGAAGGACCTGACAACCGCGGCTTGCCCCTCGGGCTGCGGCCTGAGGCAAGTGTGGAACTCAACCATATTTGCAGGGGTGGTAGGGTCGGCAGGTAGGCTATGGGTGCACCATTCTACCTATATTTATAAGTGTCAGTCTGGGTGGGGAGAATATCATAAAACACAGTCCATCCGTGAGAGAATATACTGTGTGAAACACTAGGGTGTTGGTGATGGAGTTAAGGCTGAATTAAGCGAATAGACCTCTCAGGTTCCTCTGTTGATCTCATGAGGGTTGTTGCCAAGAGGTGAGCTTGAGAAGAAGATGTTTATAGACCTGGAGGAGACAGTTGGAGAGAAAGAAGAAGACATTCTTTTGGACTTAACTGTTCAAATGCTTACAAATCCTTGTCTTTTGATTAAAATAAATCACATTCTTCAAATATACCAAGCGTGTTGTGTCATCCACTGAGCTCCATTGTCACAAGTGGTGTCAGAAGTGGAATTGACAGCCACAAACATGTCACAACAGATATCAATCGAAGATATGGTGAAAGCTAACTGAGGGGCAGCGTCATCTCCAACTGGTGATGGAGCAACAAGCCTACTCGGCACAATAGGACAGAGAAAGCATACAAAAGGCCATGAAAGAACAAGCCCCACGCTTTTGAGAAAACTCACAGGTCCAAGATGCAGCAATTCTGATGCTCACTGATGCCCTCATCCATTCTTAAGTACACTAAAATGTACCTAGCTCGGTACTTTAAAAATACGAGCCCGGCGAGGACCCTGACTATATCTTTACAAATTTTGAGAGGGTAGCATCCACAGCTGCCTGGCCCTAGGAATGGTGGGGCCAATATATCAACCCTCTTTTATCTGGGGAATTGCAATCAGCATATCAAGCAGCCAATCCTACAGGCACAACATCATATGAAGATGTAAATAAGGCCATCCTGGGACGCCTCGGCTGTGATGCATACTATATAACTAAATTTCGGAAGGAAAAATGGGCCACTAGTGATAATCCAAGGGCTCTATTCTTCCAGATCCAAGACCTCTGTAGACAATGGTTACAACCTAGCACTTCCACCAAAGAAAAGATAGTTGAGAAAGTATACTTGGAACAATTTTTAGAGGCCCTTCCCTCTTCTACTTGGTTATGGATATGGCAGCCCCCTAATGTCATGATTCCCCTGGCTGTTGACTTAGCCTGTGCATTCCAACGATCTCCCAACTTCAAGGCTGTTAGTCTAAAGCCCAACACTTCTCCCCCTCCTACCTGGAGAAGCTCAATAAGATCTACACCTCGACCCGTGCTTGATAGCAAACCTCCTGTGAAAGCCACAGAGAAAGAGACAGGACAAGGGCCACAATGTTTTCAATGAAGGGAGTGGGACCACATAGCGAGACTCTGCCCACAAAGGTCTCCGGCACCCGAGCCTATGGAGCTTGGTTATGCCAAAGGATGAGTCCTTTACATAGAGGCAGACCCGGTCAGACCTACCAAATACAAGCAAGCCTCAGTGGGTATCCTGTTACAGCCTTCGTGGACTCTGGCTGCCATCATTCTATAGTGCGTCAGGGTTTAGTCTCACTACCAGAGGAAAACACTCAAGGGATAGTCTCTATCTACCTGGAGTAGTGTGTCTATGTGGTAGGCCCGACTGAAGCCGGGATAAGCACCTGCTGGTGGCCCGTGTGCCGCAAAGTAGCCTGCATGGCACTGGCAAGTATTTTGGTGGGCCAGAGCCAGTCTGGAAGAGTGAGCCAAGAGGTGCCCTGAGGGTGCCTTGTGAGGAATCAAGTTTGTTGCCTTGTGGCAGTATATGCAGAAGACAGCACCTCTGGCGCTCACCATAACAAAGGATCGTCATCTGCGGGCATGTGGCCATTTGGCTCACAAAGTTGTGCCAAGTACTCACTGGAGTGTTGGATTGAGCCACGTCATGAATCAAATACGCTGTAGAGCATGGGTACTCATAGTACGGCCCGCGGGCCAGCGGCGGCCCGGCAAGCCTTCCTTGGCGGCCCGCGGACCTTGCAGATACCTACCTGTGTTTTTTCTTCTTTTTTTTTTTAAGTGCCAGCAAACACCGCCGGTTGCAGCAGAGCTCTATGGGGGCCGGGCGATTCTTTAAAAAAACCATTCACTTGTTAATGAGGCTTTGTTGTATTTCACCTCTTTTTAGCGCCCCTGCATCTCCATGCAGGGGCACTAAGAAGAGGTGAAATACAACAAAGCCTCATTAACAAGTGAATGGTCTTTTAAAGACCTGAGGCTGTGAAGTACTGTGTGTGCGCCCCGGAAGCTGTCTCAGCCCGGGCTGACACACACGCGGGGTGACGTGACAGAGCGAGGGAGACAGACAGACAGAGGAAGGGAGACAGAGAGAGGGAGACAGACAGAGGGAGGGAGATAGAGAGAGGGAGACAGAGGGAGACAGAGAGAGAGGGAGAAAGGGGGGAAGAGGGAGACAGAGGGAGGGAGTCAGGGGGAGGGAGAGGGAGACAGACAGAGGGAGACAGACAGAGGGAGACAGACGGAGGGAGATAGAGGGAGGGAGACATAGGGAGACAGACAGAGGTAGATAGACAGAGGGAGATAGAGGGAGGGAGACAGACAGAGAGAGAGGGAGGGAGGGAGACAGACAGAGAGAGAGGGAGGGAGACAGAGCTAGAGGGAGGGAGACAGAGAGAGAGGGAGGGAGACAGAGGGAGGGAGACAGAGGGAGGGAGACAGAGAGAGGGAGACAGAGGGAGGGAGACAGAGAGAGGGAGACAGAGAGAGGGAGACAGACAGAGGGAGACAGAGAGGGAGACAGAGAGAGGGAGACAGAGAGGGGGAGACAGAGGGAGGGAGACAGAGAGGGAGACAGAGGGAGAGAGAGAGAGAGGGAGACAGAGGGAGGGAGACACTGAGGGAAACAGAGGGAGACAGAGGGAGACAGAGGGAGGGAGACAGAGAGAGGGAGACAGAGAGAGGGAGACAGACAGAGGGAAGGAGACAGAGAGAGGGAGACAGAGAGAGGGAGACAGAGAGAGGGAGACAGAGAGGGAGACAGAGAGAGGGAGACAGAGAGGGGGAGACAGAGGGAGGGAGACAGAGAGGGAGACAGAGGGAGAGAGAGAGGGAGACAGAGGGAGGGAGACAGAGAGGGAAACAGAGGGAGACAGAGGGAGACAGACAGAGGGAGACAGAGGGAGGGAGACAGAGGGAGGGAGACAGACAGAGGGAGACAGAGAGAGACAGACAGAGGGAGACAGAGAGAGAGGGAGACAGAGGGAGACAGAGAGAGAGGGAGACAGAGGGAGGGAGTCAGGGGGAGGGAGAGGGAGACAGACAGAGGGAGACAGACAGAGGGAGACAGACAGAGGGAGACAGACGGAGGGAGATAGAGGGAGGGAGACAGAGGGAGACAGACAGAGGGAGACAGACAGAGGGAGATAGACAGAGGGAGATAGAGGGAGGGAGATAGACAGAGAGAGAGGGAGGGAGACAGAGCTAGAGGGAGGGAGACAGAGCTAGAGGGAGGGAGACAGAGAGAGAGGGAGGGAGACAGAGGGAGGGAGACAGACAGAGGGAGGAGGGCGACAGACAGAGGGAGACAGACAGGGAGGAGGGCGACAGACAGAGGGAGGGAGACAGATAGAGGGAGACAGACAGAGGGCTACAAAGGGAGGGAGAGAGAGAGAGAGAGGGAGGGGGAGAGAGAGAGGGAGGGAGACAGAGAGAGGGAGGGAGACAGAGAGAGGGAGGGAGACAGAGAGAGGGAGACAGAAAGAGAGAGAGGGAGACAAACAGAGTGAGTGAGACAGAGAGAGGGAGGGAGAGAGAGGGAGGGAGAGAGATAGAGAGAGAGAGGGAGAGAGAGAGAGGGAGAGAGAGAGAGATAGAGAGAGAGAGAGAGGGAGGGAGAGAGAGAGAGAGGGAGGGAGATGGAGAGAGAGGGAGGGAGACGGAGGGAGAGAGAGGGAGGGAGAGATAGAGAGAGGGAAGGAGACAGAGCGAGAGAGAGAGAGAGATAGATAGATAGAGAGAGAGAGATGTGTGTATGCCGGGTCTGGTGGCTCAGTGGACGAAGGCGTCCGCTGCAGGGGCCTGTGTTCAACCTCATGGTCATAGTTATTTTTTTTTGCTCTAGCCCCGCCCCCTCCCCCACTGACCCCGCCCCCACCGGTGCGGCCCTCGGCCACAAACCACACTGTAAATTTGGCCCCCGAGAGAAAGTTTGTGAGTACCCATGCTGTAGAGCATCGAGTGAGCCATGATCTGCAGCCCGCCGTCTGAAAAGTGTATCGGTCAGAAGCCTCTGCACTCTTGCCGTGATCCTCTGAGGATTTCACAGTGTGGCCAGCTGCTGCATTGCTCCTGAGATTATTGCCATGTGCTGCCTTGAGTTTCCTTTGCCGATGATCCTGCTGCCATGGGAGGGCCAAACGTAACCCACGCTGCTACTAACAACTTGCTGAGAGATTGAATGGGCCTAGGCCTGAGAGACTGAGTGCTAAGACTGAGGGAGGGAGTATGCGCTGCACCCACCGATGTACTTGAGTGGGGGAGTTCCCAGAGACAGTGAGACCCAGGAGGGGTAGGTGAGGGCTGGTCAGCAGAAGCCCCTACAGCACAAAGATTCAAACCCATGAACCGGGTATTTGTGCATCATTAATCGTGTAGTGGAATTCCATGTTTTCTTTGTTATAATACTGGGCTGGACACTAATCTTATTGTGCTGATGGGGGGGAGGTGGCATTGATTCTTGAATCTGAGCAACCCCTACACTAACCTCCCTGAGAAGACTGTGACTGCTCGACCTCACTATTACTGAGAGTCAAAAGTGGGAAAACTTGTACTTTGTTCAGTTTGAAGAGCCGTATCAGGGAAGGCCCTGGGATAGCAGTGGCAAAAGGCCTCAGACCACATGGTTGTGGCTCAGTAACCCCTACAAGCCCTGTGGCCTCTTGAAAGGGGAAGGGACTACAGCTGCATTTGAGGAAAAGCCTTTATCAGATTAGTTCCTGAAGATATATTGATGTCCCCGTTTAGTGCTTACAATGATAGCAAGTGAATTTAGAAAGTAGAAAAGTTCATTATCTGGGGTTCCCCAACATGGAAGATGATTAATGACTGACCAAAGAACTATTCTTTGCATGTTTTGCATGTTTGATAAGTCAGTTGCATGGTCATCATCATATGGATGGTAAGATATCTGCTAAAATGGGCATTTATTTAACCGTCTTTCCTTTCCTAGTGAGGCCTGAGAAATATCAATTATTAGATTTCACAATGAAGAGACTTTTCTTTGCCAAATCATTGTACCATTGAGTGTGCTGAATTAGAGAAATTCATCTCATGCCTGAGGTGGCAATGCAAGAGGTCCGAGGTTAGCAGGGCATCATACATCTATTTATTTATATACTTAATTATTTATTTAGAGGTTTATATAGCGCTAGCTAGACCAAAAGGTATCAGAGCACTTTACAAGTAGTGTTCGGGATACATGAGAGTATACGTGAAGGTCAAATGTGGTCAGCGGGAGCTATAAATAAAATATATTAAAAATAGTGAGAACATACAGACAAAGTACAAGAATACAGCAACAAGGTAATGACGGTATATAATACAATACAGCAATAAGTGGGCCAAAGTGGGACTGACTGGGTCAGGAGGCTACAACAAGAGAGTCTGTGGAGTGGGGCAAGGTCCTTGGGAAACGTAGATAACTTGCTTGTGAGTGGACGCAATTGTTGAATAGCAAGGATTTGAGATCTCGTTTAAAGCAGTAGAATGAGGGGGTGCATCTGAGATCTTTGGGGAGTGCGTTCCAAGTCCTAGGGGCATTTTCTGAGAAGGCACGAGTCTGGGTGGATTTCTTTTTCAGTTTAGGGGGTATTAGAAGAAGTGAGCTGGAGCTTCTCAGTGTCCGGCGTGTACCAGCACTAGAAAGTTTAATTTCTATGTATATGGGGTTTTTTGTATGAAGGGCTTTGTGTGTGATGCAGGCAGTTTTGAAGATGCATCTTTCTTCAATGGGAAGCCAGTTGAGACTCTTAAGGGCAGGAGAGATGTGGTCAAACCGCTTGATTCCTGTGAGGAGTCTCGCCGCTGCATTGAGAGTGGTTCTCCGGGGTGCAAGATGACTTTTTGGAGCTCCAGTGATGATGGCGTTGCCATAGTCCAGTTTAGAGAGGACAAGAGATTGCACTACGGTCTTGAGATTATTGGTAGGAATAAAAGGTTTGATTTTTTTTAGGTGTTTTAGTGTTAGAAGGGCTCCTTTAGCTGAGTTGTTGATGTGCTCCTTCATTAACATGTTTCTGTCCAGGGTGACACCTAAGGATTTTCCGGAGTTTGAAAGTGAAAGAGAGCTGTCTAGTAAGTTCAAGTTTCTTGAGCCATTCTTGGATTGGTAGTGGATTGTTTTTAGGGGAGAGGAGTAGCAGTTCTGTCTTGCTGGGGTTCAGTTTTAGGTGGTTAGAACTTACCCAGTTTTGTATCTTGTTTAGTGTGGTATTCAGATGGAGGATGTGTCTAGGTGACTTTATATTGTAATAGAGTTGTGTGTCGTCAGCATATAGGTGATATTTGACCCCTGCTTGTTTCAGTATATTTGTGAGGAGTTCCATGAAGAGATTAAATAGGGCAGGAGAAAGAATTGAACCTTGAGGAACACCTTATGGCACTAGAACAGGCTTTGAGAGACAGTTGTTGATTTTTATTTGTTGAGAATGGATGTGAAACATTTCAAGGCTGTGCCGTTGATACCAGAGGGAGTCTTGATGGTCTCGAGTAGAGCTGGGTGGTTTATCATATCAAAAGCCGCTGATAGGTTGAATAGGATAAGGAGGCATGAGTCACCTTCATCTAAGGATTTGTGAATGTCATCAGAGATATTGAGCAGAGCAGTTTCAGTGCTGCAGCCTCTCCTGAAGCCTGATTGGAAAGTATTGAGAAGGTTGAATTCATCAATATGCTGGTTGAGTTGTAGCAGGACACATTTCTCAATCGTTTTAGCTAGGAAGGAAAGGTTGGTGATCGGTCTGAGGTTATTGAAGTTATTGGGGTCGGTACCTGGTTTTTTAAGGATGGGTGGGACTTGTCCTAGTTGGAGGGAGTCAGGAACTCTGCCAGACGAGAGAGAGGCATTGATTATTCTGGTTCAAAAAGGAGAGATGATATGATTGAGGTCCTGTACTAAGGCAGAGGGAGCGGGTCCATAGTGTGGGATGTGGGCTTCAAGTTTGCAATTATTTTGAAGACTTCATCTTCTGTCATCAGTTTGAAATCTGTCCATTTAGCATTGATTTTAGTAGGAGGGTATAAATGATGGTATTGGTATTTCTAGGGTCCCCCCGGTCCTTTGTTGAGTTAGGTGAGGCAGTTTCCATAGAGATTTGCATGTTGGTGGTGTAGTCAGGCTGGCATAAGCGAAAGTTTGATTTTAGCAGCTTTGTCAGAGAGGAAGATGGCTATTTCTTCACAGTGTTTATTAGTTGCTATTGTTTCGTGTTAGGGGGTAAGGGTGGTTTATTGTTTGATGATATTGAATAGTTCCCTTGGTCTGTTTTTTGCACGGTCAAGTTAGTTGCGAAAGAAAGTGGCTTTTTCGCTAAAGATGTGTTTTTTGTAGGAGACGTACAGGCCTGAGGAGTGCGAGGTGTGCTGATTAGGGGTTCTGTTTCCATAACCTTTCGGTCAGTCTTAGGTGTCTCCTCTCATCATTAAAGTCGGAATTAAACCAGGATCTGGATTGGATTTTCCTAGCACTCTTTAGTTTGAGAGGGGCCATTTGGTCAAGAACATCAGTCATCACTGAGCTATAGAGGGCGGTGAGGTCATCCAGGGAGTTAAGATTAGGTTAGATGGGCGCTGACCCTGGATTCCAGCTTGGTTAGTGGGATTTGCTTGAAGTTCTTTGTCCAGTGCATGAGTTTATCGACTGATGCTCGGCACTGACTGTTGTTTGCCTTGAGATAGAACCGTATTAGGTGGTGGTCAGACCAGTCGAAGGGTATGATGGAGTGAAGAGAGACAAGATTGTTTCCGGTAATTATAGCATCTAGCGTAGAGCCTTTGTTGTGGGTCTGTTTATTGCAGAGTTGTTTAAGGTTGTACAATTCGAAAAGGTTCATAAGATTACTGACTGTGGAGTCTTCTGAGTCGTTCCAGTGCAAATTGAAGTTGCCTAGAAGCACATCTTTAGTGTCAGTGAGGGAAAACTTTGTTATTAGGTCAGTTATTTCTTCAGTGATGAGTAAGCGATCACCAGAGGGGTGATAGATCATGTGGAATGAGACAGGGGAGGTGCCTTTTATTGTGAGATCAACTCTGAGATATTCGAAAGTTGAGTAGACCATGGATTCTAGTATGTTCAGTCTAGTTTCATCTTCTTGGATGATCGCTAGACCACCCCCTTTTCGTATAGGTCTGTCTCCTCTAATGATCGAGTATCCAGGGGGAGTAAGCAAGTCCAACATGCGGGTTGAGTGTTCATTAAGCCAGGTTTCAGTTAAGAAAGCGATGTCAATGTTGTTACCTAAAATGGTATCGGACATTTCTGTAGCATCTTTAACTGACGGTCAGCAGTTAAGAAGCATGCAGGAAAGGGAGTTCGAGCTGTTAAGAGTAGTGTGTAGCGTCTGAATCGTGGTGTATTGAGCAGGTGGTCTGGGCGAAATATTAACTAGAGGGATTCTATTTGTGCTCAAGATTACTGGGATTGAGGACGGAGATTCGTAGACCACTTGTTGCATATTAGTGTTGTATGATTTGCAGAGGGATTCAACTTCAAGTGGGGATTGGGGGTTGAGGGCTCGGTAGGGTCTGTGGGACAGGCGACTCAGGGGGATGGAGGTCTTGCAGAGTTGGCGGCTGACATAGGAAGAGCTTTTTGGGCGATTCCATTTATCTGTCTTCGGATTGGGGTGGCGTGTTAGTTTGGCCTGGTTCACAAGATCACATTTTACCTGAAAGAGGTCCTTGGGTAGAGAATCAAGTTTTTTTTCTATGTGGTTGAGAAATAGGATAAATATGTCCGGGAGGGATCCTAATCTATAAGGTGGAGGACAGGCGGAAGGTCTCATGTCTAGAGAGGGAAGGTGGAGTTCATTTGAGGGAAGGTAAGTGTCCTTAAGGCTGGAACTGGAGAGGGAATCGTTTGGGTTGGGAGGGTTCCCAATTGGGAGTAGGTGTTGTGATCAAGGTGGTTTCAATAGTGAGAGAGCTAGGCTAGGGTTTCTGCTATTGTGCCCAGTGAGTAAATCTAAGAGCTTTGTGTTGTTGTGGCTCTGCCCTAGGTTTGGCGTAGTGGTCGGCAGACAGGTGTGCACCTGAGTAGGAAGCGTGATTGAGGGTGCTGTAGAGGTGCATGGTACATAATTAGAGTCCTGCGGGACAAAACCATTTTGGTATAGTAAGGCTAGAAGAGATGGAAAGTGTCGGTCAAAAATAGAAAGATGACAGTCAGTCTCTTGAATTAGGATGTTACCCGTCCTGAAAATGGATATGTAGGCCTCCCCTCTGAAGCTTTGGGAAGGAGCAGTGGTGAGTTTAGTGCCATAGGGAACTTTGACTGTTTTTGTAATGTGTAGGTGGAGGAGGAAGGTTTTTCTCCATTTTGCAGGGCATTTCGAGTAGAAAATGTAGTTGGTCTTTTTATTGCCATTGATTGTGCTATGGTAGGTATCAGCAATTCGTTTTTCTGGATGCTCTTTAAATAGATTGTGTTTAAACTTTTTTCCGGCATTACTTGAGAGATTAATTGGATATTAAATGATACATTATTTGTACATTGCAAAAAAAATCGCAATACTTCACCAATAAAATTTATAGAGCAAAGGACTCCTCGAAAGAGCTATTTAACACAGTAAAAAACTTGCCAACTTGCCTGAAGCCAATCATAATACCTGCAACTGAGCTTTTTGTAATACACTTGCAGACTTTTTTCAAGCTAAAGTTGAGGATGTTTTCAATACTTTTGTGATGGACAAGCATCTAACTCCAGACCTTCCGGATGAAAGGGATCTTCCATACAGTTCTGAAATTTTAAATACCTTTTCCCGCTCAGTATGGAGCAAGTATTAAGCCTAACTAAGGCATCCCCTCTGGACCGTTGTCCACCCAAATTTATACATCTTACCCCTGATATTATAAGTACTCATTTGGTTGAAATCTTTAATATAATTAAAGCAGGACATTTCTCTGTACAGTGGAAGAAATTATCTATTCTCCCTCTCCTCAAGAAAACCAGCCTCAACAGACAAGAGCCCAGCAGCTATAGGCCTATTTCCAGGCTACAATTTCCCACCAAAATACTTGAAAAGGCATTAAACCTTAAAATTGCCTCTTTCATTGACACCAACAAGCTTTTGGACACCACACAATTTGGCTTTAAAGGGGCTCATAGCACCGAGTCTGCTCTGATTGTCACTGCAGAAGAGTTGAGATCCAAACTTGACATGGGCGGCAAGGCCGCTCTTCTCCTATTGGATCTCTCAGCGGCATTCGACACAGTTAGTCACAAACTTTTGATTGACCGTCTTCTCAAGCTTGGTATTAGGGGATCCGCCCTTACCCTTCTGAGTTCTCATGGGCAGGAAACAATTTGTAGCCATGGGCGACTTTGCTTCTGATGTATTCCAGCTGCCATGTGGGGTGCCTCAGTGCTCTTCCTTGAGCCCTACTCTATTCAATCTGTATGTCACCTCACTGGCCCGACTTATCAAATCATTAGGTTTTTTCAGTAGTGTCATACGCAAACGACACATAAATAGTGGTGTTGGTATCCAGTAATACAGAGGAGAAACCGACGAGATTTAACAACTTCATGAGACTGATAATTGTATGAAAATTAACTGCCTCAAATTGAATTCTGGGAAAATGGAGGTCCTTCTCCCCGGGAATGACACCTGCTTTTGACACCCAGTTGGTGGCCACAAGAACTGGGCTCATTGCCCAAGCCCGTGGTGAAGGCTAGAAATCTGAGGATCATATTCGACAATAGATTGATCTTCTTTAACAGGTCAACTTCTCCGCAGTTTTCTACATCCTGAAAATTATCAGGAAGGTGTGTCCTTTCACTCCCACAGATCTGCAAAAAACCATAGTACCTGAAATTTGCCGTATCCAAACTGGATTACTGCAATGCTCTTTTTCTGAATGCTCAAAACAGATTTCTTCACAAATTACAGATGCTGCAGAATGCATCAGTACGTCTTATAATAGGAATTCCCAAACATCAATCCACTTCTCAGGCCTTGGTTAAGCTCCATTGACTTGCCATAAGAAAAAGGATCAAATTCAAGGCCCTTTGCATTGCTTTCAAGGCCTAACAAAACTCTGGCCCTGAATATTTGAGGAACAAATTTACCTGGTACTCTCCAACTAGAAAACTCAGATCCTCTACTACCAAATATGTTGTTGTCCCCAAGTTCAAATGAACTTCCTGGAGTGGTATAAGCTTCATCACACGAACTGTGAAACTGTGGAACTAACTCTGGCTACGACTGAAGAAAAGCTTGAATCTTCTTTTCTTCAGGAAATCCTTTAAAACCTGACTTTTTAGCAACTGAGTTATCAGCCTCAGCCTTAGACAGAAGCAGCGGCAAGACACATCCGGGCATTTGTGCGCTCTACAAATTCAAAAAACAGTCATGTTTAGCAGGCACGGCCACATCCAGTATGCTCTTGGTCATTTAGAAGTATATTGCCTTTAAAGAGCCCAGCTTACTTTGCCAGTGAATGAGGTACCAGCATTCAGACCATCAGTCACAAGGAGTCTATTTGAGGATCAGAATGCCCATGGAGTAATTTAAATCTATAATCGAGTAGTAATATCTGTCTCGTAGGTCTTTCCTTTGGGATGCTTTTTTCTCCTCATTGGAATGATGGGAGTGGGGCATAAGAAAATGCACACAGGCTAAATAGGGGACTGAACTACAACATCATGGAAAAGAAACCTCTCAGGGCACATACCGGGGTGCCCTGTAGTGCAAGGAAAAATATACTACCACTATAGAATTAGCATCCTTCTACAAGGCAGCAGCACACCCCAAATTCATGAGTGTTGCAGGGAAGTTTATCCTAGACATAGCATGACCAAAGCTTTGGTCAAGTGACTTACAGCATGTTCAGTCAGTGTCAGAAGTGTGTCAGTGACAGGCACATGTTTATGTTGCATAGATAGAGTCGCATATCTCGTGTGCCTACTACAATCACCTAATATCCTTACTATATCACTTCTAAAATCAGCACCCTTACCATATGGCTCCTGCATTAGCAACCTTTGAACATTGCCTCCCAATAATATGGTAATACCATGTTTTCATAAATTGTGAAACATTTTCATGAATACTGAGTCCAAGTACCAATCATCAATCTAGCATTACTTTTAATTTACCAAATGATGATGCGCACCTATTAAAACTGGGCCCAGTGTTTATGCACCTTATAGTTCTGGGTGCTAGAACACAAGACTTCTTGTGATCAGGTGGAACTGTTCCTTCCAGGATACTGCCTCGTATAACATGCTAGCCCTTCATCACTATTACTTTTAAAAAATGATGACAATTTTGCATTGGCTACTTTTGCAATTATTTTTGTTTAGCAGTGATATAATCTTACTAGACATAGAAATAACCTGAAAGCAGCTCAGATAAGATACGTGGCATAAGTAATGTATAGAGACTGTAAATAAAAAAACATTAATTATATTAGAATGTACTTTTCCAATAAAGGGGTTATTACCATCAGAAAGGTTTAATAATGCACAGCACTGTTTTCCATCAATTTTCGTGACTTGGTACATTTTGTAACCAAAAAGTGGCCTGTATTTTACAGGCACAGATACTGAATCGCTATAAAAATGCTGCAAATTCTTGAATCTGTTTGCGTCTTACATTAAGATGTAGCTCCTTTGATAAAGTATTCCACAAATATTCTACCTGCTCCACTACATAGAGAACTAATTTTAGGAACCACTTATAAAATATATAAAATATATACTCATACGCCACTGTCCGTCAACATGAATGACAAAAAAAGATGTATTCAGATAATATGCGCTGATAAGCATGGGAATAACGGAAGATGGAGGTTGGTGAATCCTGACAATCCTATCAACTTTTTAGATGCATTGATCTGTCATGAAACCACCCACTTTTCCTATCTGCCAGTCCACACATCTCCACAACCCTCTATAAGGTTCACACTTTTTCCCCTCGGCACAAACAAACTTCCACAAATGATTTATCTAGAATTTTATGTAGATATTTTTTTCATTTCATTGTTAGCTTTCTTCCTTAAACTTTCAGAAGGAATGAAATTGGCAGACTCGTATGCATACTTCGTATTCATTTCTATCTCCCACTGCAACAATTGTGTTAAAGGCTGAATATAAGACCGTGTAATTAATAAACATATTTTTGTGCATTTAGTGCTCAGTGCAAAAGGCTGATAATAACCAAGTACATTAGCATGGGAAATGGCAGAAATATGAATATTATATTTTTTGGGGCGCAAATCGAATAAGAAATGTTTTATTTTGCATAGTTTCAAACTGTGACCAAAATAGATGTGCTCTACCTTGACGCAAATTTCTTACCAAAGGTATAATGAGACCTCCCAAAAGAATAACGTTTGTCAATTTTCAAGGTTAATATTTGGGTACGAATTGAACAACTTTAGTGGTGATCAATGAAATTTTTCTACTTTTTTAAAACGATAAGAAAAAAAGATCCTTCTCTGGATTGGATTAGGAGGAGCTGCAATGGGAGGGAAACTTCCAATCGTCACTCCACTGACCATTAATAATTAATTCCCCGATTCTATCCTCCTTCGAGCAATTTCCCATCCGAGACACTTGTCCACCTACCCCTTACAAACCCTGCTGGTTCCCGCATTAAGCACATTGCTCAACACTACAGCATTAGTCCTATTATTCATAATGTGCCCTTATTTAGAAAGTGAGTGTTTTTCTTTTACGAAGGCCCTCCCTCATTAGCAGCAAGCGTCGCATTTAGCCTAAACCGAGAATTCTAATGGAAACATTAATCCTTTCATTCTTGGAAACATATTAACCGTTCTAAAAATATTCAACAGAGAGAAGACTTAATTTCCCTACATCTGCATGATAATTAATCAATTTTTGGTAAAGATTCCAAAAACCTATAGGGGAAATAAAAAAAACTATATTTCAGTGCATACTTGTTTTTTTTGTGTTTTTTTTACAGATCTTTCTAAACATTTGTAATAATGAACCAGCAAGGTTGGGACGCACCCCCCCCCCCCGTCTGCATCAATATGCATTCTTTAAAGAAATAGCATGTCGGTGTTCACCCATAATACAGTACACATTTGTGAGCAATGCAGGGTTAAACGACAAATGCTCACCTTTTCTAGTGTTATGGACATGAATCTGCCACTACAAAAGTGATGTTGACAAACAATGGCATGCGCTCACTGGTATACCTGTAAACACCATTTCATCTTCCGCCTCCTCCAACCTTCAGCTAAAAACAAAATATTCAATGCGGGCTCCTGCCAGTAAAACAGATTTACTTTCTGCTCTTGACACCACCCCCACCAGGGGCGTAACAAAGGTCCCATGCAGCCCCTGCAGTGCGGGGGCAACCAGACTTACCCACACTGGAGGGGGCCCCCTCAGCCCCTACTGATGTGAGTGTGAGGGGACCCTTCAGCATATCTTGCAGGGGGGCCCCCTCATGTTTTATTACGCCACTGACCCCCACCCTCCCAAAGCAATATCTAACACTAGCAGTTGCACTGGGTAGTGAAAATGTAATTTAGTCTCTTGATCCTCACTTCCCAGGGTATCCCCTAGACTGAAACTGGATAATTTAACATTTCTGAACGTCTACGTGCCTTGTCTGGAGATTGCAGCAGAGCTCATGTCATGTCTCTGTGAATGATCCTTTAAAGTCAGGAGTGGCCACCACAAACACAGGGCATGGACCCCACCAAATCAAATATCAATCACACCAATCTCTGGCAGGAACATAGGATTTGGCTGGATTAGAGCTATGAAAACGTGTCTGCCTGGGTTCTGGGTCGGGAGCACAGCGGATTGCTTTTAACTGAAATAAGACCGAAGCAAGTAGCTATACTCTTGCCCCATAAGCAAAAAAAAATACAAACAAGGTTCCATTAGAAACGGAGAGGCTGCTCATTCTGATGCTGCTATGAACACTGCCATAGTAATCATGAATAAAATAACACCAGCTGAAAACTTAGCAACAGTAGTATTGTGAGTACTATGAAATAAAGACTTATCTCTTGTACCCGAACAACCAAGTACTGCAAAGGCTGCATCCCATAAAACTGCAAAGACACGAAGTAGATAAACAAAACTCTACAATCAGCACGAGGCCCAACTCGCTATTATACAAGGAAAAAGTGCATCCAACAAAGAAAACTACATTACACATCACCAATGATCAAGAAGAATAAAGCCAACTCAGACATATCCCAGAATCAAAGACAAAATATGCATCATTTGCAATCTATTTCGCAAAAAATATCAACACCATCAAGTCAAACTCTCAGCCTTTCCTTCAACTAGCCTGGCTGGACACAACAATCTCAAAATAAGTGCTAGGAATGGTGAAATTTAAAAGATTCAAATGGAAACCTCACAACATTTAAGCATAACAAAATATACCAGCCTACTTCATAGATTTCTTCCTTCAATCTACTCATCTAAATATGGCAAAACATTATGAGGTCCTCTGTCGAATCAGAAATGTTCCTCAAAACAGTTACAAATTCAACAAATTTTCACTCAGAATAATTTAACATATAAATCAATTATAATAAAGAAACAATTGAAATATGTGTAGCTTTGCAACTCTGCAAATTAAATGTTGAAGATAATCTTCTGCCTTTACACCAAGAAAGTCTCTAAGCAGGTAGGATCATAAAAACGACTCTAAAAATCCGATAAGGTATGCTTTTGCATAACCTATGAGGTAGATATGTGCCTCATAAACCTCCCCGCCCTTAGCAGTGTTCGAAGCCATTGACCATGGTAGAGGGCTGAGTGCTTTGCATCACTCCCTGCAAATAGAAACAGCTAGAAAAGATATGAGCATTAAACCTTAAGCCTCATTGGATGACTCTTGGAGTCCTTCGGGGCTCTATTCCATTTCCCATGATGTTCCCATGATATTGCCAATGCAAATTTAATTATGAATTAATGCTTTATTAAAATTATTAAATAGCACAATGTGTATGTTTAAAATTAAATGTTAAATGCAAATAAGTTAGTAGGCAATCATACTTAAAACCTATAGGACTGTAATATAGAAGTGAATCATGGGATTCCTAAACTGTCCTAATTGAAGACACCATGATTTAACATGAAGGTACATAAATACAAATATGCTTGCTTTTCACTTTAAACAACCGTTGTGCAATATGCTTTTCTTCTCTTTGCTGCAGATGTTACAATTTTGGAAGCTAATGTTTTTTAGTCAATGAGTAGACATTTGTTGTATTAGACAACTGAAAGTGAAGTTCTCAGTGCAAAAAATGTAGAGAACAAGGATGATTTATGGGCAGATGTGCTGGAAAACAAGAAAGGATGTGTCGCAACAATCAAGGTCACATAGTTAAAAGACGATTGTACTCTGGTGAGAACAAGGAGAGTAGACCTGTTCCCAGGAGCATGCTGAAATCTTAATGGCCAACATGAACAAGAAAGAATGTTGAAACATAGAAAATGTGTGCTTATATAAGTGCGTGTTCTTAGACTAAAGAGCAGAGCCATAGGTGTGTGTCCCCTGTTCCAGACTCTCTGAGAGGAGACTCTATACTGAGTTGTCTTGGACATCTCTTTATGAGAAGTCTTAGTTTATTTCTTGATCTGCTGTTATTTGAGCTGAAAAAGCTTATTTGGCTAAAGCTTTATGCTTATTTCTCACATCAGAACCCTTCATGGGAATCTGAACTGATACCTTTAATCCCTCTCGCATTTATCTTGACTAAGTTTAGAAGGTAAGTTATTTTAAGGAACACAGTTTTTACATTACATTTTATTGATGCATTATTTGATTTGCTAAATTGACATAGTTCATTACTAAATATTGATTGATCTGTTAACCTTTAATGATAAAACTTGGAAAATAATAATTTTTAAAAGAATGAACAACTAAAAGATTTGAAAATAAAAACCCTTAAACTCATACCTAACTCCCTTTATGGACTGAACCAAAGTAATGATAATTGATAATGTTTAAATTTGACTCCAGCTCTTTACATTTCTGTCGACATCAAAGGTCCATCCATCTGTACGCAGAGGTCATGGTGATGAGTGAGTGACAAGGGAACCCCGTGCTCCAACAGTGGTAACAGAGGATGGTTCATGTCATGAGAGAGGAGCTGAAACAATTAAGCCTTAGTTTAGAAATGCCCATGTCCTTAAACCCAAAGAACAAACTTGAAGATTGACAGAGTTGTGGTTTAGAAGACGGTTGCAGTATTGGAGGTGTGACTATCAATAGGGTTATGCAAATCTATTGTCTTTGTTGAGATTTTGTTATATTGTTGCGCTTGAAAATAGTAGTGTGTAAGCATTAAATGTTCAGCAGTTGAAGTGGTTATCAGACTCAAAGTAGTCTAAGAACCCAGGATGAACAGTTGAAGTTGTGTTGTTATTTGTCTGTTAAGATTTGTGGTGTGGATTGGTGAGGTACCATCGAATTGCACAATTGAAAAGGGACTTTAACAATTGTTGTGATTTTACTAATATTGATTGGTGTTAGTGGAGTCTATTGCACAAAGGGGAAACTACATCAGGTATAGTGATGTTCCACTGGTCGAGATTTCATTTGAGTGTGTGTAAGTGTAGAGAAGTTGGAGGGTGTTAAAACCTTATTTCTGATTGTTTCTTGTATAAATGAAGTACTTTGAATTCTGCAGTGGAGCAGACAGAAGTTATTTGTTTACTATGCTTGCTTAGAGTTGTAGAATTTGTGCATGAGAGAAAATTGTAAGAGGGGAACCCGCTGCGATGAGTGAAGGAGTACGTCATAGTGTGCTGCGCTAAGATTGGTCAGTGGGTGTTAGTGTTGTGCTGTTAATGGTTGATGACATCACAGAGTGTTGCGTTGGGATAGGCCAGTTGTTGTTAAGTGCCGCAGTGAGACTGGTTGACAAGACATAAAGTACTAAGCTGTGACAGGATTGGAGAAAGAGGTTTTCGTATACAAAATTGAAAACAAAATCAAAACATTGAAAGTTGAATTTGATCACTGTACATTTATTTTTGAATTATTGCAAACATTCAATATTTTAAAAATCTTAGAGATCTGATGAGAGGTGATGTAAGAGTTCCAGTTAGGGAAGGTGAAGAGGCGTCACCGGAGGGTACGCCAGCTCGTTACATGACAACAAATGTAGGGCTTCATACATGTTTGTGGCTTTGTCAATGGTGCAAGATTTCTGAAAATGAGGGTCCATTTAAATTTCCAAAATATGGCACATTCAATTTAAAGGTTATTGAACATCTGAGGGAGAAATTATACGAGATGAAACCACCTCCCAGACCCACACAATATGAATCACTAAATGCTTGGGAGAGAGCAGCACATGCTAAAGAGAAGGAGAAATATTAAAGCCGGGCAAAGAAAGCTGTGTGAAATTCCACAGGTGCACAATGGGACGAAGGATAACAGAGGTGGAGAAAATATATAATTGAGGGAGCTAGAATGTACACAGTTATAACTACAGAAAAGGCAAAAAGAAACAGGGAAAAGATTAATAAGATGCAAAGAAAACAGACACTGATAGTGATTCAGGAGATGATATGCTGTATGCTTTATTGGCTTTGCGTCCACCACCATATGTGGCCCCAACAACAAATATTGATAGTGATACAACTTCTAGTGCTACAGTGGCTACAACCCCTGTTGACCCAGACACAGATTCCAGTATTTCAAATTGCGCTTGCACCTGTTGAAGTGGCTCATACTGCAATAACTCCAGATGTCTGCCTCAGTTGTGACTGTTTCTGCCCCAGTGTCACAAGTTGCATCAACACAGGCATTGGTAGTGCCAATTGCAACTGCCACAATAAATACTGTCCAGAATGCTGAAGTTCAAAGTGCTGTAGGAGGAGTAGCTGCGACGAGGTTCACCCCAACATCACAGTTTTCACAGATTGTTACTTGGATGCCATGCAAAATGTTCAATCATTAAGAGAAGGAAGGAGGATTGTCTTTACAACTACCATTACACAGAGAGAGACAGGACCATTTGAGGATGGAATTTTTCCTCCATGGTTTGAAAAAACCACAGACAATAAAAAGACAGGAAATGCAGAGAGATCCTCTACTAGTCAACAGAAAGCAAGACCTTTAGATGTGCCAAACGTAAAAGTAGAATTAGAAGAAATTCTTAGGGGTTCTAGATATTTCACATTAGGATCATTATCAGGAAAGTGAACTGATATATCTAAATAAAAAAATCATGAGGCGTGCAGCTGCCACACATGACAAATTAGCTGAGTTGGCAAGAAATATGAAGTGGATCTTTCAAAAAGGGTTTCATTACAAATAAGCTTTAGGGCACAATTAGATGATGAAGCTATTGTGACCATGCAGTCTTCAGGGATGAGGTTACAGATTTCGGAGTTAGTAAAATGCATCCGCAAGGTGAGTGATTGTGACAGATTAGAAGGCAAGTAGGCAAAGAAACAGGAAAAGATAAAGAAACCCTCAGAAGCAAACAGCAAACCACCACCCCCACCCCCAGATGAAGATGAGGCATTACTATGATGGAAATACCAGGTGGAGAGTATGTGCATGTACCATGGAGTAGAGGAGGTCTTGCAACATTTATGAACAATTTTCCTAAATTAAGAGAGAATCCTGCACAGTGGTATATCCAAGTTGACAGATTTGTTAAAATTCTAAAGGTTTTGTAGACAGATTTGAATACCTTATTTGACTTTGTAGTACAGAGTGATTTGTTGACTGAGTGTAGAATGGCTGAATAATGGCGACCTTATGAATCTTCGAGGGATGCCTGTGCCCATGCACCCTCACCTGTCCTGGGGTAATGACTAAATATGATGAGGTGATTACCTTTTTCAGAGGAAAAGTTCCAGCGAGAGACACTGATTGGCTGAAAATCAATAGAACCACTCAAGAGGCAAAGGAATAAGTGCATTCTTGTTACGAACGATTGTTACAGGTGTTTAAACAGCACAGCGGACAAGATAATCCTGAGAAAAGTGATATGGGGAGTTTCACAGTTTGTTCTTGGGTTGGGAGCAGAGATCAGTATGCACATACAACAAAACGTGATTTGTTGGCAGACAAAACCATTAGATTAGATCCTGAGGTATGCAAAATACTGTAGTAATGAGCAAGAAATGAAGCAAAAAAGACTGAAGGAGAAACGTATGCTCCTACAAACAAAGTTGGCAAAGAAAAGATTACAGAATCAGTCATTTGGAGGGAACGCTAGTGGAATGCAAGGTGTTGGTTTTCAAGCTGGAGGTCAGGGTGCTCAAGGAAGAGTAAGTATTTCACAGGGTAGAGATTGAGGTATTCCGATTGTTCCAAATTCTGGGATAGATATTGCAACATTGGAGAAGTTGACTACTTGTCATTATAAAATCTAGGATTGGAAGAGGAAGTGTAGACAGAATCTGAATAGAATTAGTGGTGATGGGAAAATGCAGGGAGTGAATCAAATGCAGATGCAGAATATTCCAATTCAGGCGCCTGCACAACGAATGCAAATGCCAGTACAATCGCAAGTTCCCATAATGGAGGATCCGCAAGCTCCAATGTCTTCACAGAATATAGGAAAGTCTAGATTCAATATAAATCAAGTATCAAGCACAAATCCAAATCCATTTCAAAACCAGAACCCGTTTCAACTCTTCCCCATGTTGGAAAATGAGAGTTTTGACTCTGACAGTTCCCAATGAAGGTGCCTGAGGGGGATGAAGATTGCGTACTTGGCGCAGTCTTAGAGGTAGACCAAAGTGGACCATTTGTAGTAGGAGAAATTAATGCCCATCAAGCGTCATTTCTTATTGACACTGGAGCTACCTGATCCACTGTTAGAACTGCTGAAGTTCCAGACCTAACCCTCCTGGGAAAAAAGATCCAATTTGTAGGAGTTACAAATAAACAAAATCCTGTTTCAGAGAAAGTGACTGTAAAAATAGGTTAATTTGAGGAGAAGCATCAATTTGTAATATGTGATTCAAGTCCTGTAAATATGTTAGGAAAGGATCTTTTGTGCAAGTTAAATTGAACCATTTACTGCACACAAGATGGTGTTGAGTTCCAAATGCAAGATGAAGATGTTGAATTTAAAAATGCCCAACAAGGAACAGCTATAGGATTGTACCCATTGAGGACAGTCGAAGATTTACCTCCTCATTTGAAAGATGCAGTGAACCCAGAGGTATGGACTTTACAGGAAGAGAGAATGGACGAATCAAAGGTGTAGAACCTGTATGAATTACATTAAAACAAAATGCAAATTTCCCTAGAACACCACCTTATAATGTAACGCCAGAGACAGTTGCAGGAATAACCCAAGTTTTTGAAAACATGCTAAGACAGGAAATATTAAAAGAAATTGTTGGAAGCCCTTCCAATTCACCTGTTATGGGTTTGCTGAAGCCCAGTGGGAAATACTGGATTGTACAGGATCTTCAAAGATCAACAACATAGTTGTTCCATGTTGTTCTGTGGTACCTAATCCAGCAACAATACTTTTCCAGATTCCTTGCACTGCAGAATGGTTTATAGTTGTGGCTCTCTGTCAGGCTTTTTTCTCTATTCCATTGCATGAGGGCAGTCAATACTTGTTCTCATTTGTGTTTAGAGATAGAGTTTTGGGATGGTGTCGATTCCCACAAGAGTATAATCAATCAATCAATCAATCAATCATAGTATTTGTAGAGCGCAATACATACCCGTGAGGGTCTCAAGGCGCTGGGGGGGGGAGGGGTGCTGCTACTGCTCGAAGAGCAGGTCTTGAGGAGTCTTCTGAAGGTCAGCAGGTCTTGGGTCTGCCGTAGGTGGATGGGGAGGGTGTTCCAGGTTTTGGAGGCGAGGTGGGAGAAGGATCTGCCACCGGAGGTCACTCTTCGGATGCGGGGGATTGTGGTGAGGGCGAGGTCGGCGGAGCGAAGCTGGCGGGCAGGGATGTAGAGGCTGAGTTGTCTGTTGAGGTATGTAGGTCCGGTGTTGTGGAGAGCCTTGTGTGCGTGGGTGAGGAGCTTGAAGGTAATCCTCTTGTTGACGGGGAGCCAGTGCAGGTCTCTCAGGTGAGGGGTGATGTGGCTGCAGCGAGGGATGTCGAGGATCAGGAGTGCAGAGGCGTTCTGGATGCGTTGCAGCCACTTCAGGAGTTTGGCCGAGGCTCCAGCGTAGAGGGCGTTTCCGTAGTCCAGCCTGCTGCTGACGAGGGCCTGGGTGACCGTTCTTCCTGTTTCGGTGGGGATCCACTTGTAGATCTTGCGGAGCATGCGGAGGGTGTTGAAGCAGGAGGAAGAGACGGCGTTGACCTGCTTAGTCATGGAGAGGGTGGAGTCGAGGATGACTCCTAGGTTGCGTGCGTGGTCGGTGGGTGTTGGAGCTGTTCCCAGTGTGGTCGGCCACCAGGAGTCGTCCCAGGCCGAGGGGGTGGAACCGAGGATGAGGACCTCTGTCTTGTCAGAGTTCAGCTTCAGTCGGCTGTTCCTCATCCATTCGGCGACGGCCTTCATTCCTTCGTGGAGGTTGGTTTTGGCGGTGTGGGGGTCTTTGGTGAGGGAGAGAATCAGCTGGGTGTCATCGGCGTAAGAGATGATGTTGAGGTCGTGCAGTCGGGCGACGTGGGCGAGTGGTGCCATGTAGATGTTGAACAGCGTTGGGCTGAGGGATGAGCCCTGGGGTACGCCGCAGATGATCTCGGTGGCCTCGGAGCGGAAGGGGGGGAGGCGGACTCTCTGTGTTCTGCCGGAGAGGAAGGAGGTGGTCCAGTCCAGGGCCTTCTCTTGGATTCCAGCGTCGTGGAGGCGTGTGCGTAGTGTGTGGTGGCATACCGTGTCGAAGGCGGCTGACAGGTCCAGGAAGATGAGGGCTGCGGTCTCTCCGTTGTCTAGCAGGGTCCTGATGTCATCGGTGGAGGCGATGAGGGCAGTTTCGGTGCTGTGGTTGCTGCGAAACCCGGACTGGGACGGGTCCAGGATGCTGTTCTCCTCGAGGTAGCGGGTCAGTTGTTTGTTGATGGTCTTCTCGATGACCTTCGCCGGGAACGGGAGCAGGGAGATGGGCCGGAAGTTCTTGAGGTCCTTGGGGTCTGCCTTGGGTTTCTTGAGTAAGGCGTTGATCTCGGCATGCTTCCAGCTTTCCGGGAAGGTTGCTGTCTCGAAGGAGATGTTGATCGCTTCCGGAGATGGGGTGCGATGGCGGTGCTGGCTTTGTTGAAGATGTGGTGTGGGCATGGGTCTGACGGAGATCCGGAGTGGATGGTGTTCATGATCTTGATGGTGTCGTCGTCGTTTATGTTGGTCCAGGAGAGCAGGCCGTTGGTGCGGATGTTGGTCGTGGGGGCGGAGATCTCAGTGGTTGTCGGGGCGATAGTGGTGTTGAAGCTGTCGTGGAAGTCAGCGATCTTGCGATGGAAGAAGGTGGCCAGCAAGTTGCACAGGTCTTGCGAAGGTGGGATGTCGTTGGTGTTGGAGCTGGGGTTGGAGAGTTCCTTCACGATGTTGAAGAGCTCTTTGTTGTTGTGTGCGTTGTTGTCTAGGCGGTCTTTGAAGGAGGCCCTTTTGGCGGATCTGATGAGGTGATGGTGTCTGCGGGTGGCGTTCTTGTGGGCTGTGTAGCTGTCCGGTGTTTGTTCGCGGTGCCAGTTCTTCTCCAGCTTTCGGCAGGTTTGCTTGGAGGTCCGGAGGTCTTCAGAGAGTCCATCAATCTTTAATCAGATCTTGAAAAAGAATCTTGAAACTCTGCAGATGACTGGCAATTCAGTTCTCATGCAGTACATTGATTACCTACTTATGGCATAAAATACACGAGAAGCTTGCAAACAGTATACAATTGCTCTACTGAATCATCTAGCTGAGAATGGACATAAGGTGTCTCCAGGCAAGCTGCAATACTGTAAAAAATAAGTCCAATATTTGGGACATATAATTGAGAAGGAAACAAGAAAGGTATCACAAGAGAGAGTTGAAATGATTTTGACAATCAATCCACCAAGAACTCAGAGAGAAGTCAGGATGTTTTTGGCAATGGTTGGCTGCTGTAGATAGCGGATACCAAACCTTTCACTAGTGGCCAAGCCTTTCATGAGGCTGTCGCAAAAAGATGTGCCTGATCTGCTTCCATGGGACAAAGATTGCTTGAAAGCTTTGCTAGAGCTGAGAGAAATTCTCTGTCATGCCCCAGCACTAGGAATGCCAGATTACAGTAAAATGTTCACATTGTTTTGCAGTTAGAGTGAGGCTTGCACTCTCTCAGTGCTTCCTCAGATGCATGGAGATTCTCAAAGACCTGTGGCATATTTTTCGACTACCCATGACCCTGTTGCTGCAGAAATGCCTGGCACCCTTAAAGTGGTTGCAGCAGTTGGTGTCAGTATTGAGAGATGTGAGAGCATTGTGATAGGACATCCTCTTACACTGATGGTTCCTCAATCCATAGAGCTATTGCTCACTCGAACGAAAACACAGCATTTAACAAACAGCAGTGTATGAACAACAAATACTTGCGGCTGAAAATGTTGTATGCTGAATCCAGCTCCCTTATTGCCCTCTCCTGAAAATGAAATCGATGGCGACAATGTTGAACAGAATTGTCTAGATGTTACTGATTTATGCACCAAGCCAAGGCCAGACATAAAAGATGAACTCTGGATGAGCCTGATTATGTAATCTTTGAGGATGGCTCATGCTTAAGAAAAGATGAAAGAACTTTGAGAGCAACCTATGCAGTCTGCACAATTTAAAAAGTTGTAGATGCTTCATGGCTTCGAGGTGTTACCTCTGCACAAGTAGCGGAATTGATTGCACTTACGAGAGCATGTTGCCTTTCAGCCAAATAAGAGTGACTATATTTACAGGCAGTCAGTATGGCATTGGTGTGGTCCCTGACTTTAGACATTTATGGTCACAAAGTGGGTTTATGACATCTTCAGAATCCCCCATTTGTAATGGGGAATATGAGAAAGAATTGTTGGATGCTTTGCAGTTGCCCCAGGAAATTGGAGTGGTAAAGTGTGCTGCGTGTGTGGCTTACACATTTAACAGAGACTATACAAATGAATCTGATGAGGTCACTGCTTTCTCTATGTTGCAGTTGGTAGCTAACACTTGGGAAGAGATTAAAAGATTACAAGAAGAAGTTTCAGAACAACTAGGTTGGGTCAGAGTGGGTTGTGTTAAGGATGAGAATGGCATTTGGATTTCAGCTGATGGAAAACCTGTGTTGCCAGACAGTTTGTTGTTGATTCCCATGACATGACATTTTCATGGTCATGCACACATTGGAAACGATGGACTGGTTAGGTTGTTTAGGCAAAATTGGTTCAATCCCCGATTCAGAGTTTTAGCAGAAGAACTGTACAACAGATGTGTAACATGTCAACAGATGAATGTAGGTAAAAGAACACTAGTAACCATGAGTCATGTAGGAAGATCAGGTGGACCATTCAATAGGATGCAGTTGGACTTTATTGAGATGCCTGCATATAACGGGCTGAGATACGTCCTGAGTATAGGGTTCATTTTCTCTCGATGGGTGGAAGCCTACTCAACACAGAGAAATGACAGTCTCACTGTAGCTAAACTGCTGCTGAGTGAACTCAAGCCACAGTACGAATTTACGGGTTCTCTGGAGTCAGACCGTGGGACTCATTTTAATAATGAGGTCCTTAGAATGCTGTGTGTGGCTCTTCAAATGGATCAGAGATTACATTGTAGCTCTCGTCCTAAGGCTTCAGGAATAGTAGGGCAAGTAAATGGAACCTTGAAGTCTTGATTGGCTAAAGTTTGTGCATCTCTGCATTGGCCAGATGCATTACCACTGGTTCTGATGAGTTTTCAAAATACTCCTAACAGAAGAGGATTATCGCCTCATGGGATGCGTAATGAGACTGCCTGCTGTACCTGCAAATGCATTTGTGAAAATCACAGATGACATGATACTAGATTATTGCAAAGGACTGGCAGACGTGGTGCATTCTGTTTCTCACCAGGTTGGACCTGTCACTGTAAATCCACATCAGGAACAGTGCCATGACCTTATACCTGGTGACTGGGTTTTGGTGAAAATATATGTGTGAAAGTCCTGTTTGGAGCCAAGGTGGAAAGGCCCCTACCAAGTTATTTTGATCACAAACATTGCTGTCAAATGTGCTGGGGTACCTAATTGGGTGTGTGCATCGCATGCTCGGAGAGTAAGTTGTCAACATGAAGAAATAGTGTTTGAACCAAACCAGATAACACCTGTGACAGTACATCCAGAAGAACAAGAAAGGGGTGAAGAACAGCAAGATCTCACACCAGTACAAGTTCCTGAAATATCACTGAGTGGTGTGGAAGTACCCTCTGAAGAAACTGTTGGAGTATCACCAAGGCAGTTGAATGACCCAGATGAAGGAATGAGTGTGAGAAAAGAAGGACAAATTTGGAGTTTTGAATGACCAAGTGGTAAAAGGCGATTAAGATTAGGTGTGTCAATCGAATGTAAACCACGTACAATAATCGAAGAAACAGAATCCAGCGGTATAAGTGACACAGAGGAGGAACAGCAGACACTAAGGAGATTCAAAAGAGCAAGAGTCGATGGAATTCAGCATCTGAATGGACTTACTTATTGAGAAATGTGCCAAGTGGTTCAAATAGAAGTCCAGATGAATTGAGCTCCAAGTTGTTTAGCTCCATGACATGCCACACTGACAAATGGCATTGATTAAAATAAAATATTTGAAACAAACATTGCAATTGAGAACTTGACGAACGTCATTATTTGAATTTGAAACTGAAAGCAGCTTCAACGATGAATGATTAGCTGTGTAAAAGTCAAGAATTAAAAGAGACTGAAACAATAAAAGAGTTAATAAAAAAATTAAAAAGAATTAAGAAGAATGTCCTAGGACCAAGATTTCACTAGAAGAGTAGGGATAACAAATTAAGAAGAAGACGGAGTAGGGTTAGGGATGACTCCTGACGTTTGTTGTATATAAGCTGAATGAAATAACTACAAGTCAATTTTCAAAGGTTTGCTCTTTGTACAAGTAGACGTTAAAGCAGAGAATTGAATCTGCTTGCTGCTACATTCTACTAAGGGTGTGACTGTAGACAAAGATGTTTAGCCTTACCAAAGCAAGATGTAGGATCATTATAGGTATTACTTTATTAATAGACGTTGTAACACTGATAGCTTCATTTGTAGACTATTTGAAAAAAGAGTGTTCAACCAATGTTTATTCTAGATTAGTTCAGGAATACACACAAGCCTTAGATGCCAAGGATTGTTATGTTTGCGCACATTTACCTTCTT
Source organism: Calotriton arnoldi (assembly GCA_963921515.1). Lineage (NCBI taxonomy): Eukaryota > Metazoa > Chordata > Amphibia > Caudata > Salamandridae > Calotriton > Calotriton arnoldi. The sequence goes on from CAWUFW010000179.1 coordinate 1,241,753, forward strand.
CAGCTGCAGATGAGGTGACTTATCACTTCATCCCACTGTCCTATGCAATTAAATGTGGCATTCTGCTTAGCTTATTTTATAGACAGGAACGTTTTGAATATTATTTTTCCAATTACAACATGATTATTTCAAATGTTCCTCTTCAGAAAAGTATGAATGTACACCCACGGGCAAAAGATCAAGACACCGCATGATATTTCTTTAGATCATCCACAGTTATAAACACTGTCCAGGCATATTAAAATTATTTGACCTGTCTAATGAGACCCTTAGAAAAGACATACATTTTGACATTGGAGGAAAGAAGAGCTCAAATCTTTCATAGTAAAAACAAAGATGATGTTTTTAAGAATGTTCGGAAGAAAGAAGTAGATGAATATAAAAAGAAAATGGTATATCCAAAATTGAAATTAGATAGATGACAAAAAGGTAAACTATGAGCATATAAAAGAAGAAACCAACTTAGAAAAAGGCACAATGGGATTAGTAATTGTGAGCACACATATGAGGTTTTAGGAGGACCTGTTCAAATTCTTACAGGGGAAGAGGCAGTCATTCCAGGGGTGTATTTTGTTTGTGGACAGGATGCATAATTCCAGTTACCTGCTGATTGGGAAGGAATCTGTTTATTAGCCTTATTGCTTCCTAAAATGTAACATGTAAATGCTTTGATTATGGCACCATCCCACAGACATACACAAAGTGTTTATAATGAAGCACAGTTAGTGGAAGACATTTTTGGTGCGATCATACCACAAATAGGAGTAGGTTTAAATGATGAAAAGATTAGAAAGTTGTCAACAGTAGTGGATAAATTAGCAATTAGTACATCTGGTGCTTTGCTTGCTGTTAACATGAATTAGTGGCTATTAGATCAATGGTTTTATAAGATTGGTTAGTTTTAGACATTTTGCTGGCAGAGAAATGTGGAGTCTGCAAGATACTGAAAGCTTAGCATTGCTGTTCATACATTCCAGATGAGAGTAGAAAGACAGAAGTATTCACAAAGAGCATTTCTGACATGAAACCTGAACTAGAACCATTAAAAACTGCTAGTGTATTAGAGAATGTAGGTAACGGGGCTTCTGCTGCTAGTTACTGATTTGCAACAGTAGGAGAAGGGCTTTTTAGAGTCATTCTGAAGCCTGTACCAATCATAGGTGTTGCCATGATAACTTTATACGCTTTATATAAAACAGTTAGACGCTGTCTAAACAGAAGAACGAAAAAGAGAAATTAGGAGGGAACTAGAATTAGAGGAGAAAAAGAATAGATAATACAAGAAACTGAGAGAACTTGGAAAACATAAAATTGAAAAAGAGAGTGAGAACGTACTCCAAAAGATTCATTTGTGAACAAATTGTGATGTTTTTTTAAACCATAAGAGGGGGGGGAAACTACTAACACAAATGTAATTATTTACAAAATGCTTTATTAAGTAACACAATGTGCAGAATTTGCATTTAAAATTAAGTGATTTAAATGCAAAAGGTTTAGTAGGCAACCATACTTAAAACCTATAGGCCTGTAATATAGAAATGAACCATGGATTCCTAAACTGTCCTAACTGAAGGCGCTATGATTTAACATGAAGGCACATTAATACAAAAATGCCTGTTTTTTGCTTTAAACAACCTGTGTGCAAGATGCTTTTCTTCTTTTTGTTGCAGACGTTGTAATTTCAGAAGCTACTGTTTATTAGTTAATGAATAGACATTTGTTGTATTAGACAACTTATAGTGAAGTTCAGTAACACATAAGATTTAGACGACAGGGAGGATGATTCATGGGAAGATGAATTGGAAAACAAGAAAGGATGTGCCATAACATTCAAGGACACATGGTTAAAAGAAAATTGTACTGCTGGTGAGAAGATGGGGAGTAGACCTGTTCCCAAGAGCGTGCTGAAATCTTATCGGCCAAGATGAAGAAGAAAGAATAATAATATTGCAACATAGAAAACATGCGTTTATATTAGTCATGTGGATCCATCCTGTCAAAGCTTTTTACCACTGGATCAAGTCTCTGAAAATTATATTAAAATCCCCCGGCAGGGCAAGGCCCATGGCTATGGCAAGTGAAGGTCACTTGAAGTGAGATATCTCATCATCAAGCTCCCACTAAAGCCACTGGTTTTGGTGCCAAAAGTTCTGAGTTAGACAAAGATGGATTTCGTGGCTGCCGAGTGTGCCTAATGCTTGGCTAGATTTGCCGCCTTGCCCCAGTCCAAGGTTTTACCTTTGGATGTATTCCTTTTTACGAAAAATGAATTTGACCTTGATTAAAGTCCCTGGTGCTTGTTTAACATGTTCCAATCCCTAGAGCTGAGTCCACAAGCCTAATATAACAAATATTGTGAAGTATGCCTACCATCTGTCCTCACTTCTTTCGTAGACCAAATTTAAATGCTACCTTGTGCAGCTATTTCTGGATCTTTGGAAGGCGATCTTCTTTATAAGCCAACTATGCTAACAAATTGACTTGATGCTGCTAGAGAACAAAAGATGTATATATCCTCTTGAATCACTTATATCACATGTCTATGATGTAAATGTCCCCTAGGCCTTCTTGGAAAACTGTGGCTGGCCTCCTACTGGCATGGCATCACCTCGCCATACTCCACATAATCACAGATTTTTCAATTGTGTCGAAAAACATTTTTTGTGGAACCTCTTTTTCTGATATCTTGTCTAGGGGCAAGGATGTGGCGCAACAGCGAGAGCTGATGACTGTGGACCTGGGGAACCAAGTTCAATTCTTGGTGCCTGCTCAACATCCTGCGATTCTGGGCAAATCACTTAATTTCCCTGTGCTTACAAAAAATGAATGTGTGCTTGTGTAATGTAAAAGATGCTCCTGTAAAGCGCTCCAATACCTTTGGGTCATGTTCGCGCTATATAAAACTGCAAAAAATATATTAAAATTTTTTGTGAGCACTCCCGTTTCCAGGTACTGCTTCAGACTGGAAGTGGAGCACAACCTAAGGATGGCAAAAGCAAGAATCCATCCACACATTGACTGTCTCTGTGGAGAAAAACAGGCACACCCCTCACCTGTGTTTTGGGAGTGTTTTTACTAATCTATCCTAAATGTTGTGTGTTTTATGTGAAAAATAAAGAACCAATGTAATTTGTTTGTGCTCATTTTTTCTTGGAGACTTTTCATTTGAACTTTATAATAAGCACAAGCACTACAAAAACTTCAGTTTACTAAACACTCTTACTTTATTTAATATTATTTGCCCTATACGACCTGGGTTCTGCAGGAGGGAATGGCCATCAATGATGCAGAGTACCAGCTTCCAGAACATCTTTGTCAGGTGGTAGTGGTGGGGGGCTCAACATGTAAAAAGGTTTAGATGGGGGGTCTCAGCCGACAAAAGTTTGAAGACCTCAACTCTAGGGTGTGATCTTCCTGGTCAAGCCCCAGCACCTTGTCCCAGTCCTTCAGAAGTGAAAAAAATAACGAATTCCCACCTTTCTATGGTGAAGGTTTACTCTGGTGTGTCTTGCAGTCCACAGCTCCTCAGAGCAGACCTCTCTTCAGCAAGGTCTTCTGCAGGATCCAGCCCACTGTGGTCAGCTGATCTTTCTTGGAGTCTGGACTCCTTCTGCATTTTGTATATCTGAGGCAGGCAAACAGAAGGCCAGCCATTTGACCCTTGGAAAGCAGTTCTAGTTCTTACGCATCAGCGGGAGTTAGAAGTCCTTGAATCCTTTAGAGAGCCCTCTAGATCTAACAGGAATCATGGGTGAGGAGCCTTCTTTCTTCCAACAGGGTATTCTTCTTCAGGTACGTGAATATTTTGAGGAGTTAGTGGTTGAGATGCCAGATTTACCCTGAAATAGCCAATGATTGAAGACATTCTGCCACCCAATCCTAACTATATCCTCACATACCCCCACCTTCCTTTGGAACATTTCCTCTTTGCCTTACTTTAAAACTGTAAAATATTGCAGGATCCTCTGTTTCAATATGACAGAACCCATGGATGTTGATTCATCAAAGTGCCAGGAATACCGAAAGTGGTATCACATAACCTTGGTCAAAGGAAGTGACATCATGTGACCCTTGACCCTGAATCTCCCCAGGAAGTGATGTGACTTGGCCTTAACCCAGATGACATCACAATAATTGACATCACTGAAGTTACAGTATAACTGTGTCATTAATATAAAAATACAACACAAAAGTCTCTTTTGGTTCCAACTATATTAGGGTGCTTATATAACCTTTGGAAGTGGTGGGTGTATGTAATGCAATACTTGCCCTAAATTGTACTAAGAAAAACAAATGAACCTGCATTCCTTTGAATGGGCTCAGGAGTAATGGGTTCTCCCCACAATAAAGTTTGGAACAAATGGGTGAAATAGTGGATTTTAAAGCAAGCTTCTCACACAAATCTGCTAAAAAGCAATGGGCTATGAGAGTGCATTCATTAAATATGTAAGTCCTTTCACGGTGTGCCAAGCCAATGAAAACTGATGTACCACAGAAGCTGACTGCCCTCCCTTTTTAAAAAAAAAATTGCTAAGGCTGCCCCTATATGTTAAAATCACTAAAATGACCTCCATTGTGTCAGGGCCAGAATTTTGCCATGGGTGCCCCCTATAAACCATTGGTGGCCCCTTCAACAATACATATAATATACCAGTCCTGGAATTTTGCTATTAATGTTATCCATGTCCAATGGGTGATCCTTATGTCACAATTTACCTTTAGTATGATTGGCTGATGTTTGTCCCTCTCCTTTATGCAACAGCTATTTTCCCTTAAGCTACGAATCACTTCCAGCATGCTAGCATGACAATTTTGCCATGAGTGTCCAATACCAAGAATTACCACCGGTATGCCTGTACCAGTCTTTTGCCATGGATGGCCTATATAGCAAGTATTATCTCCAGTATGCCAGGTTCTGTCTGTCAATAATTGCCTCCAATACACCAATATTTTTCAAGGGCTAAAAGCAGACTCACAAGTGAACCACATTTGCATTCATGCTCATTTACATTCACTAACGTACACTCATTCTCACCTATTCACTGTTACTCAAGCATTCTCACTCACTTGCACTCATTCATTGTTACTCGCTTGCAGTCAAGCTTGCACTCATTGCCACATTATCACTAATTCTTACACTGATTAACTAAAAGCTTCTCACGCTGACTTGTACTCACTCCTACCCTCACTCCATCATTCTTATCCACCCTGATTCACTCATACCTACTTACTGACATTTAATCTCATTGAAGCTACTCCTCACTCACACACATGCTCACATACACATAAACTTGCACATGAACATTCCCTCTCTCACACAAACACTCTCTCACCCACAAGCAAGCACACAACATACATTTAAAAACATTTTCACATACCTATGCTCTAGTTTTTATTACACTAATAGTGAACAATACAAAATTATTTACTGTTATTGCAATTAAAAATGAGCTGAAAACAAGGAAACCAAAGTCGCCTCTGTCGTCTTCTTGGCACTGATTTTGCCACCTATGATGTCAGGGGTCACAAAGGTAGTGCCAGGGGTTGGAGGAAGCAAGTCAGGGGTTGCAGCTGCGACCCCTAGCGACTCCTAAATGACATCCATGGCAAAACCCTTCAGCCACCAGCCAAGACTGTCTTCAGATTCTTGACTGGTGGTGCCCTATTTAGAAGAGCTCTTCTACTACTTGATAAGATCCAAACTGATTTTATCCCCCACTGTGACTGGAACCTGGCTGTCTAGGAGAGTGTCCTGTGAAGAATAGATGAAGCCCTCCCTGGCAACCTCACGTCAAAAGAGGTAGTGCTTTGACTGTCTTTTGTTCTGCCAACTGTTTGTGTCCAATCCCAGATAGCTAATCCAACTAAGCAGAGTTAACAGAGATACTTTGACGGCGGACTGCTGTTTCTGCACCTCACATTAGTTTAATTTATATCAAATGTCCTTGCGCAACAAGCCCTGGCATCAGCCGTCAGTTGATGCCTCTGTAAATCAGATCAGAAGCAATAAAGGGGTTGGGCGTGTGCCAAGTGAAGAAGTCCAAGGAACCAGTACGTAGTTTTCCGATAAGTCTTTATTTGTAATCAGTTAATTAATTCAAAATTGGTGATTTTACGATCAGCCAACGCGTTTCGTTCTCGGGTGAGAACTTCGTCAGGGCTCAGTGGATGTGTGTCCTTATGGTGAGATAAAATATATTGAGAATTATGCCACTCCTAAGGTAGAGTGGAAGCCGTGCAGCCTAGTTCCAACTAGACCTCTTACTCAGAACATAGATTAGTGATCCATCAATCCAGTTGGTGTTCCAGGCAGTAACTCTGCAAACACTAGGAGTATCACAGGGCCTTGGTCGGCCTTTAGAAGTAATTTCTTGAACGAGCTGTTCTCCTGCCACAATGAGCGAGACTAATCCAGCTAAGCAGTTAGCCGTTAACCCCACCCTAACCTTTCAGGGTTCAGAAGCAAGCCATTGCCTTCTGAGTCAAGGTCATTAACTCTCCCAGCTAAGGATCTGTATTCCAGCTGTGGGAGTGCAATGAGAAGCAGAACTGGTTGTAAGTCAGTTCCAGCTCAGGAAACCTAAAGAACATTTTTATTAAGTTACTTTTCCCCTCAATTTATCAAAAATCTGATTTCACCGTTAAATCGGATTTTGAAAATTATGAATGGAAATAACTTTAAAGGGCTTTACTAGCACTTTGCCAAACAGACAGGGAAAATTAACAATTTTAATAACACCTAAGCCTGTCTTATGGAAAATGTAGCTCGACCTACACAGTGAAATAGCTTTAAGGCCTTCAGTCAATGTGAGGGCACACTCTTAAAAGATACAGTGTGCCACTTTTCAAATTAGACTCTCTGACTACTGGACTTACTAGGTACACTTTATGAAAGTCGTATGCACATATTAAAACTAGGCCAGGGTGTGAAATTCCGCTCCGCTTGCGAAGTTTGTGGAGTTTTTCCCACTTCGTGCTGATTTCCCCAAAACTCCACAGAGCAGAGTTTTTTCCTCGCTTGCCAACATTAAGTTGGTGAGCGAGAAAAATCTTACTGCAGACCATCTCCCGGCGAGATTTCTCAATGCAGGCGGTGACGGATGGTCGCTACCGCTCGCGTTGAGAAACCTTCTGTTCACGTTGAGGAAGCTGTTGCTCAAGTGGAACATCTACTTGAGCGGCAGAAAAAAGCAGCGCTCTCTTGTGCTGTGTGTGTTGCCGTTCACACTGATTTTACAGTGCAGGACAAACACCCGGTGCTAAAATCAGCACGAACGGAACAATGTAACACACTCCGCTGCTTGTGGAACTCCATGTAGCGCAGTGGAGTTTTTTTATCACTTCACGGAGTTCTGCATTGCGGAACTCGGCGAACTCCGCCCAAGCCTAATTGAAATAGATTTTGCTACATGTTGATGGCACTCTTCGTTGACGTTTTACTGCAGTGCCTTTAACCTGCAGCCTTGCCAGAGCACAGTGGTGTTCTTAACAGTCATATATTTTTGTCATGTATGTGAGTTGTGCAAATTCACACTGCAGCCCACCTATGATTGTTAACTCCCATGCCGTTAGTGCATTTTCTGTGTCATCTAATATGGCCTTATAGGAAAGTTAAATAGACTGAGCGAAACCAATTGTATTAATACCATTTAATGGCCAGAGCATAAACAACGTGGCACTGAATAGCAGTGCACAGAATCCTTACACCAGCAAGAATATGGTACAGAGAAAGGCAAAAAAAACTGTGACGACCATGCAAAAAAGCCAAAATTGCTACAGCCAGATATTCCTAAGCATAATAAAACACTGGGTGGGGCAATTTTCTTGGTATTACTGGTCAACCGCTTACTGTAGAAAATCTCATGCACAGGACCCAGATACCTCTAACATCCTCGAGTGATGGAACTTGAGGAGGAGAGTGTTTTTGATAACGAGAGGATTGTATGTGGGTGCTTAGCACTCGTTTACATTCAGCTGCTCTCATACAAAAATATATCACTTAACTTTAAGCATTTATCATTGTGCTGACTGCCTCTCTGACATCACATCGGTTATCTTTTTATTTATTTATTGGATCGGCGTTCTGCAGATTTGGAATTCAGGGCTGCTGACACTGGTTTTGAAGTGCTTTTCAGTTGTAAAGTTAGTTTACCATTCATATCCTTGATTTGTACCTCATGGTTGAGGAGCCATGTAAACCAATTGTTGTAAATGTGTTAACTTTATGATACCTTCCTGTTGAGACTTGTTTTGTTTGTAGAGAGCCCGTATGCAAACGCTCTTTAGTTATTCTAGGTATATATATAGCTTTCTGGTTTTGCATACTGTTTTGTACTTTCCGCACGAAACGCACACACAAATATAAAAGTGAGTGTACGCTTTTAAAAATGCATTCAATAAGTTCAACATGTTTTAGAGGGCTCGGAAGGTACCAATACTAAGAATACCGTAATTATCTCTTCTGTGACATTTACAGAAAAAGAAACCTTTCGTCACAGCTGTTCATTGCTGACCTTTAAAAAACTAAATTGATTTATCCTGCCACTTTTTAAACCAAGAGGACAAAAACAACCAATGAGCACCATTATGCTTACCCTTTTTTGTGAAAAACAAGTACAATATGTGAAACTTTCAGTAAAAAGAAGCCAGTGAGGTATATCTTAGCCCACGCCAATGCCTTGGGCTAAGGTGTCTGCTTTAAACAGATTCAGTCACAGAAAATGTACAACGAAAGGCCTAAAATATGGTTTAAACAGTTCAACATAGAGATTGTAGTGTTAGGCATCCAATTGCCGTTTCTCAAAAATCAACCTTTAACCTTTCTTCGTACTGATCCTCTAAGCAAGCAAGGAACCATGCAATGTCCACCCTTCAGTGGCTGAACTGCACCTCCCTAATATGAACACGTATCCCATATCTTCTTACATCTTAACCTGGTTAAATATACTCTCTGGGAGTCCATATGTCCATGGCAGATTGACTAGGCTGATCTGACTCACACTTCTAGCTTGGTAACTACCAGACACTCCCTTGGTCAAGGGGCATACATGACATTGCACAACTTATACAACACGCTTACAAAACATTTCTTCTGATTCCCATCGCACTAAGGTGAAGTGTAGCGGCTCTTGTAAAATTATATGAAACAATCCTATACATTAACACCGATCGTATGTCTCTTCCTTTCTAGCCCGGTAACATTTTCATACAGAAATATTGCACCGACTTCGTATCTTCTGTAACCTCCCCACGCCAGCCTTACACCTACACCTCATGGCGAAGGCACCTATTTGTCTGGTTGTGTAGTAGTAGACAAAACGCCTTCAAGCCTAACAGCTTCTGGACTTCACAAACAACGGCACAATAATCTACTTAGATGAATATATGCAGACTTCTTTTACCTTGAATATTCGTACCCAGTCCTCATGGCTTTTTTTGCTTTTTTTAAGGCCTTTTTATAAGTTCTCTGGTATTTCTGTTGGCGGTTGAGCTTTTCCTGGTCCCGCTGGAAATGATGAGCTCAGTGGAAAGCCAGCGGTCTGCGTTGTTAGCCACGGAGCCGTTGGATGTTCATAACTGCCAAAAACTCCAGGGGGAAATGCAGTAAAGGAATGCGTTATTATTGGCAAATCAGACCTCAACTGACCAATGCGGAGTGTAATTCCCCATTTCTCAGTGGAACATCAGTGTTTTATTCTTCCACTCTGAATACCCGCTTATTCAGCATCCTCTGAGTTAGCAGGACCCGTCCCTCTGCCCAGTGACATTAACTCCGGGGGTGCTATGGGTTTCAAAGGTGGGGTGGCACGAGACTAAACTGATTTTCAGTGCTGCAGTCCAGCTGGAGCGATGTGGTTCCTACCTCCACCTTGAACTGGTGCCAGCCTGCAGACTCTGTCATCAAAGACTGATTTCAGTGGCACTGGGGAGGGTGGCACAGGAGAAAGGGGAAGAAAGGCATAGTATTATAGCTATGCTTTTACAGAGGGTCCACTCAGTGTTGTTTTGTTTCATCTGCTTATGCTGGTCTCAGCTCTAAACCTCCTATATGGATGGAGTGATGTGGGTTGGATTTGTGCATGCACACAAGACACTTGTTGAAAAGATACTAAACCTCTGCAACTTTTGCGATTCCCAATTGTCTCAGTACCACTAAACTGTCTTGGAACCTGAAACCCACCCATGCCGCTCTATGACTGAGCTTCATTCACTTGTTTTACAGCCACCAATGCTTCTCTGTCACGCTGGGGATGTCCAGCAGAGAATATTGATCTCGATATAATTTGGTGTCCTTCTTTACATCTGTATAATGACAGATCACTGCAAGTATGCAGCCTTAGTCACACTATCTATGCTTTTTACTGTTTTCTGTATCTTTACCTATAACTGTTAGGATGCTAAACCGGGACAACCTGTACATTCTCCTCCTACGTTTCATCATGCGCAGGAATTTACAATGCTAACAACTCCACCCCTTGCCCTGGTCCACTTCATCGGTATTCTCAGGGTCACCAATCCTTGTTTGCGCAGCTGGTTGAATTCACCAGTGCCTCTATTGATCAGGGTCTTCACAAAGTTTGCTATGTTCAAATAAGCAAGCTGGTTACATTCCCAAAGGGGTTACTCTTCACCAAATTAAAAAAACATGTAGCTAAATGTTTATCAATATTAGCTAATAGTTGTTTGAACACAGTCTTTCCTAGCTGTGCCAAGAGCCCACTAGCCTTCGTGTTTCTGTTGTTCTTTTTTAAAGCTCCATGGGTTACCAGGCACGGAATATGAATGCAGGTAAGATCTCTACAAATGCTGGTAAGCACAGTCTAGCTGGGTAACCTGGGCACAGTTTAAATATGGACTGCACCCAAGTTGGCTACTCCCATTTACAAATCTGCACCTTTCAGCGATGCACCGTTAACACCATGATCTCACTGGAATGCATGGTCTCCCAGATGCCATCCAGTGGACAGAATCACACCTGTGGATGAAAGCTGAACACTGGCACCAATACATCTCTTATTAGAAAAATTCCCAGGTCCTTCACCAGTTCCTTTCCTCATGAAGATATTGCACGCTTGCACCAGTTTTTAGGAATTTTGTGTGGCGATCCAACCACACGACAGCGAGGACCAACACCTCTGGCTCGCAGGATGATGATGATTCCCCTTCTGATCTCAATCAGGACTGTATTGCTCGAGTATCTTAATAACATCAGCAAGAAGCAAGAAATTCCATAGCAATTCTAGGTGCATCAATTTGTACACAAGAATGTCAGAGTTCATGGTACTCCCCCTGAGCATAATGCTGCACTGTGATGCTCCATGTGATCCTTGGATCCTGCAGACTACGGAAGCATCTGGCTGCTCTCGCACCTCTCCGTGCTTGACCGAGCCTGGGCCTCTCACTGTTGTGGTAGCCTAACTCTGTAGGGGAGCTGCAGTGTGTAATTTGAGCCAGTGGTTTCTGGTGGTGCTGTCTGGCTAATTTAGAGATGACAACAACAGCAGCTAATTATTAATTCAATATACATCAAAAATGACTATTACCTGCCACCTAAGCCATTCTTTTAGCCATGGGGGCCTGAAATAGTCCGAATTGTCACATTTGTAGGAGTGTGATGGTTAGTAGATGTGTTGTTGCTATCATTACAGCATGACAGGGGCAATGAGTGTAATCTGCCTCTTTTCCATTTTGCCTGTTGTGTAGTCTCGAGTAATAATCTACACAAAATTCTGGTTGAAGAAGTTTATTTCAACTCAAACCTGGTCAGGACCTCGACAAACGGAGCTTGACCATTCACGTACTTCCAAACGCTTCTGCTCTCGTCTCTGCCTCATCCTCGCTCTGGCATTTGAAGAACTCAGAACCCACCTGTTCTTAGAAATGCCATGAGCGAGCACGAGACAAACACAACTCTTCCCCTTTCCCACAAAATATAAAACAACAATAAACTAAATTTGCATACAAAAGAAAATAGGATTTGAATGCACCCCAAATAACTTAACAAAGAACCTACATATTAATTCAAAACATTACCATAAATTACTGTCACATCATACAGAGGTTGTACTAAAGAGAATGTATACATACAGACATACAAAAATATATATTCAACACATGGAATTGATTTAACTACACACATACAGTAATTATATAATCTTCCAAATGCTTAGGCTTGACACTCACCCTCCCTGATCTCGTAGCTTTCTGGGCAACCTCCACCTCCTTTTTCCCTCATCGGGTTACCTTCCTCACAAGACTCTCCTATATCTATAGAACTTTGCGTAACCGGTATGGATGGAAAATTCCCTTCTAACCCGGTTCTACCGGCCACTTCATCAACCCCCATTAGTTGTTGACCCAGAAACCTCTCCACTTGAACACAAATCTGAGGAGCCTCTGAATAAAGCAAGCCTCTTTGCATGCCAAACCTTCCCGTCACTGAGCAAAGTGGCATTGCACAAGATCTTCTTCACTTCCAGGAGAGTTGAGTATCTACTTTCACCCTTAAACACCAATCTTCCCCTTTTCACTTTAACTATGTCCCTAACCTTTAAGTTAACTTTCTTGGCACCATGTAAATGATCATACCTGAGTTTATACCCCATTTGTTTAGATTCCTTGTGTTCCTTCACTTTCCTAGATGACCACCTGACTAAGGGCGGGCGGTGAACTCCGCTCCGACAGCGAAGTTTGCGGAGGTTTAGTAACTCCGCACTCCGCTTGGAGCATGAAGTTTTCCAAAACTCCGCCTACGCAGCGGAGCCGAGTTCACCGGTGCAGAGGACACTTGCCTTCATGGCAAATCGGTGTCCTCTGTCCTGCTGCTGGGCCGCACCGGCTCCACTTCCGCTGCTCATTGAGACTTTCAGGAAGAACTGCAGTGCGCATGGCGTACTGCGTGAAGGCATGCCTGACCTATAAGGCATGCCTTCACGCAGTACGCCATGCGCACTGCAGTTCTTCCTGAAATTCTCAACGAGCAGCGGAAGTGGAGCCAGGGCGGCCCAGCAGCAGGAGCAGGACAGAGGACACCGATTTGCCACGAAGGTAAGTGTCTTACTGTCTTTACTTTAAAGTTTAGACTTTTACTACACGCGAGGGGAGCGGGGGCCGGGGCTTTATCGGGAGGGGGGCGGGGGGGCTGGGGCTTTATCGGGAGGGGGCTGAGGCTTTGACGGGAGGGGGTGCGGGCGGCCGGGGCTTTAGCGGGAGGGGCGCGGGGGGTGGAGGGAGGGGCATGGGGTGGGACTCCGCCAGGCCATGGAACTCCGCGGAATTTCACGGAGTTACTGAGTACCACTACGCGAGCTCCGCCCACCACTACACCTGACAATACTGGTATTTTCCAACCAACCCATGTTGTCCTTGGTGCGAACTGAGCTGTTCCTCATCAACACAAAATGACTATGTCCTGTGATGTCGCACTTCGTGACCCTGTACGCACATACTGTTTTCTTGAGTTCCACCTCTCAATCCAGCCCATTACTGTTAGATAACTCAATTATCCCTTTTATGACCCCATTGAATCATTCCACATTTCCATTTCCTTTGGGATGATACATAGAAGTAGTCCTGTGACTAATGCCAGTTCATTCAATGAAACTTTTTAATCTATCCGCAATGAATTGTCTGCCATTATCAGGAATCAACACCTTGGAAAACCCCTCCCTGGAAAACAATTCCTCTAAAAATCTAACTATGGGCTCAGAATCTGCTCTCTGTACTACACTAAGTTCCGGCCACTTAGAAAGTGGTCCACCAACACCAGTGTTTATTTTTGCACCCCATTTATGTCCAGCACTGGACCAAAAATGTCAATGACTACCCTCTCCAATGGCATATTGGGAACCCTAATGGGATGTAAAGTTGGTTCAAATGTGACCATAGTTTTATCTGAATTAAAACATTCTACGCACTCTCTCACAACGTTTTCAATCTCCCTGTCAACTCCTGGCCACCAGTAAGATTTTTTCACTCTGCTCTTTGGTCTCACTCTGCCGAGGGCCAAGGTGGTGGCCCTCATGGCACAACCCCACCACCTTGTCCCTGAATTCCTTAGGAGGAATACGTTTGCCACCTCTCAGCAACAACCTATCCTCGACAGAGAACTCATTCTTCACTTCCCAAAAAGAAATAAGATCCTTCCTTAAATGATGTTTCTCCAGCCAACCTTCCGTCATATGTTCTATCACCGTACACAAATCTTCATCCTGACCAATGGCAGCAGCCCATCCATCATGACCAACACATTGTAATTCTTCACTAAAAATCATCACGACTAAACAGTCATCCCAGTCACTTTTTTTTTAACTGGCATTTCAATATAGACATTATCACAGTACAGAATAGTGCATGATATCAATAGCTGTACAAAGGTCATACTTTAACAAACATTAACCTTAACATTAAACTCCAGGTCAGGAACATTACATCATTGTTTAGAGTCAGCAATCGATGTTAAAATCATACATACAGTTGATGTCATTCTTGCTTAGTTGTATATTTGCATGTTGGTCGTGTCTCGGGACCCATCTAGCCACACGTAATACTTAGCCTTGCAGACAAGTGGATTATTTAGACACCTGCCACATCAATGACGGGGCTGAGCGTATTGGCTTCCCTGGTTGGGTTTGAACGCAGCCATTCAGACACCAGCCCCCATATATCTTTAGGTCTGGAGGCTACAGGCATCAATTCCCAATATATAGAGAGTTGCGTTTGGCAATAAGCTACATCTTGCAGCCAGTTCTTGATCAAGGGCGCATTGGGTTTCCCCCAGTGTATGGCTACCCTACGTTTGGCCAGCAGTAGTAGCATGACGTGCAGTTTGCGGGTGCTGGATGGGGTCACTTTCACGAATCCCAGTATACCCACAAGTGGTGTGGGCTCGTCTGGGATCTCCAGGATCTCTCTGACCTTGGAGAATACCTTTACCCAGTACGTCCCAATGGGAGGCCAGTCCCACACCATGTGCAGGAACGTAGCCGGCTCGGCACCACATCGCCAGCAGTCAGCACCGGGCCTTAGTCCCATATGGTGCAACTGAGCTGGGGTTCTATAGAATCTATGGAGAAATTTAAAATGAATCAATCTCAGCTTATAATTGGGAGATAGCTTTCGTAGTTGGCCAAAGCAGAACCGCCACTGCTCCACTGATAGGGGGGGGAGAGATTTCAGAATTCCAGTAGGAAAATGCCTTTGGTTCGAACACCGGGTATGCTGTCTGCATAATGTTATATAAACGTGTTATGAGCCTACGGGGCGAGGGGTTAGTCAATATGTGTTCAAGAGCATGCATTACAGGAGGTGGACACGGAAACATTGGGTGTGCACGACGGCAAGCCGACTGCACACGGTGATATAGGAACTGCTCTGAGGACCCAGGTATCATATCATCTTGCTGCACTGGGGGGGGGCGGCGGAAAGTGTCATGTGGGTAAAGGTCCGCAAATTTATTCATTCCCATCTTACGCGCCATTGCCGTACCACTCCCATCCGCCAATGGAGGAAGACATGGGTTGTGTGACAGCAGAAGGAGCATATAATATCTCTAGTTTGGATCTCTGCATGAGGCCTTCCCAGCCCCAGCGCAGTGTCTCTACAAACCAGTCACTTTTAACTTCCTCAGAAACAGGTAAGGGTGATCTGCTTAAAAAATCAGCTATTCTACTGCGTACCCCTGGCACATATTGCACATCATAAATGTAGTCCAACAGTCCCAACTCTTCAGCTTTACTGGACAAAGATAGCCCAGAGAATGACAGAGGTAGTGGGTATGGAGGTGCCAGCAGATCCAAAATGGCTTCTTTTGATTACAGGGGCAAATGAAGACTGGCCAAGACATACACAGCGATGGCTATCTCTGGCCGCGGTTGTGGCAAAACGTAATATAGCTAGAACATGGGGAGCGATTACACCCCCTACAGTGCAAGATTGGGAAAACGATATGGATTGGTGCTGGCAAGCGGAATTGACAGTCTATAAAAGTAGAGGGTGCCCCAAGAAGGGAGAGAAAATATGGGGGGCATGGCAGACATATCGGGGTCTATAAAGGAGGAAACACGTAAGAGTATAGAAGGGACCACTTGGACCTATAGTATTAATCATCACACTTGTGTAGAAGATGAGGTTATTACCGAAACTATGAGTATACCTGTGACTGTACAAGTAATGCTCTTTGTTGTATTGATGCTGTATGTTTCAATAAAAAGATGTTTAAAAAAAATGTAGTCCAACAGTTGCATAGACAACCTAGAAATCCTAGGGGAAACATTACTTAACCCCTGTGACGTGAGAACCATGGTAAGAGGTTTGTGATCTGTTCTCAATGTGACATTGGTGCCCCACACAAATTGCCTAAAATGTTTTAGTCCCCACACACCCCCCAATGTCTCTCTTTCAATGACAGTGTACTTCTCCATCGGGGTAAGTGCACGTGACGTGAAAGAGATAACACCCTCTCTGCTGTCCTCCTGTACTTGAGAAAGCACTGCACCCAATCCCTTCCCACTTGCATCTGTGGTAATAATACTACCAAGTCAAGGTTCAAATGCTAGAAGGGCAGGAACAGTACAAATGTCATTTTTAACAGTCTCCAGACTGCACAGGCAATCTTTTGTCCAGACAAACTTGCAACCTTTCTTTAATAACTGGAGAATGGAATACAACTTTTCAGAAAAATTGCACACAAATTTCGAGTAGAATTCCGGTAATCCTAAAAAGGATCTCACCTCGTCCTTGTTCTGTGGCACCAGGGCACTTTTATAGCATCAATTAACTCAGTTTTCGGGCTGATGCCTTTGGAACGAATCTCATGGCCCAAGAATTTACAGTGTTCCTACCAAATTTACATTTGGACTCCTCAGTCGTTAGTCCGTAATGTTCCGTTTTTAAAACCTCCACCAAAATCCCATTATGCTCTTCCACATTTCTTCCCATGACCAAAATGTCATCTCGGAAGAAAATGTCATTTTTCTTATTTTTGAAAAGTTGGAACATCAAACGTTGGAACATAGCAGCAGCCGAGGCCAACCCAAAGGTAACATGCTTAAATTGAAACATCCCAATAAGTGTAATAAATGTGGTAAGCTGCTATGTAAAGGAACTTGATGGTACTCTGACGTTAAATCAAAATTAGAGAACCACTCCATACCTTTAGTGACTGACAGCAACTCACCGATTCTAGGTAACGGAAACATGTCAACATATATGTTCTTGTTTAGGTCCCTTAGAGCCACAGATAAGCAGATGTGACCATTGGCCTTCCTTGCTACGACAAGAGGTACGACCCAATCCGATGATTCCACCTGTTCAATCACCCCACTCTCAACCAACTTGTTTAACTCTTTGACCACTTCTTCTTTAACATTAATAGGAATGTTCCTCACTTTAGGTACACATGGCCGGGCATCCTTCTTTAAAACAATTTTATAAGCAAAACCTTTCAGTTCTCCCACAGTCCCGGTAAAGACTTTGGAAACTTCTTTACAATATCATTGTTCATTACCCCTTGGGCACTGACGCTTAACACAGGATCAGAACTATTAGGATCAAGTCGAATACCTAATTCTCCTTGATCCCACCATCCCAAAACACATGGACCTGAAAGTGACACATACAGTTTACACTCAGCAGTTCTCCCTTTAAATTCGAACAGCAACTTCCGGAAACCCACCAAATGTATGGGCTCTCCCGTGAAACTCACAGGATGAATGTCCGATTTAACCAAATCAGTGCCCAATTTTTTGCAGAATAAAATCACCCATGTATCCTCATTGATAATGGTGTATAATGAGCCAGAACCGGCTACTAGCATCACCTGGACCCCACCTGCAATAACCTCACACAAAGTTTTTTTCCTGTTCCTTCCTCCAACTTTCCCCTCACCCTCACATATGCAGAGAACCTGGGGACTATCCGTGTCAGAGCCTGACTGTTCTTCCTCTTGGTCTCACTCATCCACCACACACTTGACAAATTTAGACCTGCGACACACGCGGGCATAGTGGTCAATTATTCCACACAGCGCACTTCTGATTCAACACAGGACACCCTTTGTCATACACTAAATGAGAAATGCTTCCACATCTGTAACACTGTTTCCTTTTAACTCAGACACTTTGGTTCCGACACAACCCCACCACCTTGTCCCTTTGTTTTCCCACAATCTTTTCATCTTTCTTAGCATTTTCCTGGATAGTTTTTTGGTACCCATTTTTCTTTACAATTTTAACCATGTCATCACCACCTTGTCGTAAGTTCCGCTTTGCGAATAATAGATGTGACCTCTTGTAGACTTGATTCTCCATGGACCCACAATTTGTCTTGCAAATTAAGATTATTGCCGTGCATGGACACTTGGTCACGCACTAATTCATCCTCAATAATTCCAAATTCGCAAGATAAAGCTAATTTTTCTTAATGCAGCCACAAAATCCTCAATCTTTTCATTTGGGCCCTGATTCTGATGATAAAAATTATATCTGTCAATAGCCTTGCAAACAGTATGGGCGAAATATGCATCTAAGTCTGCCAATGCTTGTGAGAAAACGTTCCCTTCATCACCAGAAAGTGTTTTTTTTCTCCATACGATTGTACACCTTAAGTTCACCGGGACCCAGGCAATGTAGAAGTATTTTCTTTTTCCTTTCCAATGTCATTTCCTCACATTCAAAAGTGTCAATGTAGTTGATGAAATAGTCTTTCCACTCTTCCCACTTTAAATTATTTATTTCATGATCCTTTACCATAAAAGGCTGTGGTGTTGGAAGATTCATTGTAGCCATGTTGTCACACTATGTAAATACCTCCAAAAGGCAAAGAAAAGAATAAAAAACTTCCAAATGATACACTGTGCAGCTGTTCTTGAAACTTGGTAAATACTCCCAACCAAATGAAAAGGAATATGTAAATGTGCATGTCACTGTAGATTATAATCTTTCTCAGCATTACTTTGAATAAATGACACACTTGCAATACACACTTTGCAGGTGTGCGTGTCACCATAATGCCGTTTTCAGCCCCAATACGGTACATGTGACAATGACACGCTTTTCAATAACCACAATGTAGGTGTACGTGTCACCTTAACGTTGTCTTCGGCGCAACACAACATGTGAAACTTTCTAAGTAAATAAGAGTGTCACTTTCTGTTCATTAAGTCTTTCAAACAGCACTCAGCCCAAACCAAGATGGCCGGCATGACGTAGACTGCGTGCAGATGCTTCAACGCTCCTTGTCATAAAACGGTCGCCGATCTGTGCGCGTGTACCTCTTCTGACACCAAAGCGCAGAAGACAATGGCACGAGAGGCAGGCTCGCGGAGACGTTCAATGCGTGCTACACCCTCACGCTCAAAACGGTTGCACACACTGAAGGGCAGGTGAGGCGCTTAAGTCTACGGCTGTTTCACTCTAAATATAAAAGTACTTGTGGTAAAGGTGATCCTTTTCTCCTCTTGACCTGCAACGACCTCGGCACGGTGGGTGGCTGTCACGCTGGGTTCCCCAGGTTTGAGCCGCTCGTTGCCAGATTCTTGAGTAACACTCTACACGAAATTCTGGTTGAAGAAGTTTATTGCAACTCAAACCTGGTCAGCGCCTCGACAAACGGAGCTTGACCATTCACGTACTTCTAACCGCCTCTGCTCTCGTCTCTGCCTCATCCTCGCTCTGGCATTCGAAGAACTCAGAACCCACGAGTTCTTAGAGATACCACGAGCGAGCACGAGACGAACACAACATGTAGCTCAATGTGACTTCACAAAAGCAGGTTAACACCATCAGGCCTCCATTTCCAGTGCTGGTGTTTGTTCCTCCTTGTTCTTCCCATTTGTGTTTGAAGACACTACTGCTGTACGTACCTGTTTAGCCCATTGATTAACCCCCGGACCCTTCTGGAGGTGGCGTTCTCGACTTCCTGCTGTTGTTCTTATCCCCTGCATTAAGAGTTGCTCAGTGCTGCTTGTGGCCCAGCCCATGAGTGGAGTCAAACAGGGTCTAATAGAGTAATGTAATCAAGCAGCTCCAGTAGCGGCTAGTGTTGTGGCGGATTGGCGGGGTCACGGGACAAAATAAAATAATAAGTAAATAAAAAAATATCTTACCTGCAGCTGGCCGCGTTGCACTCTTCTGCTCCTCTCCTCCTTGCAGGCACAGGCTCCCACACTCCTCTGCGACCAATCCTGAGGCTGCTCTCATGTCATGAGAGCAGCCTCAGGATTAGCCTGAGTGCTCTGAATTTGCGCTCCCAGGGAGACTGTGAGCCTGTGCCTGCTCTCTCCCACCCAGCAATGCAGCTGGGGCTGGATAGAGCTTCATTGCTCATGGCGCTTTGGCCGGCCTGAGACGGCTGACCAAACCGTAATGTGCAGTGAAGGCAGTGCACCTACTACTCCCCTCAGTGCCTGTCACCCCCCAGGGCCCGCCCCCAAGACTCAGTAGGAAAGCAGAAAGGAAAAATAAAATGATAAAACTTGTTTATTGTCGTTTTACTTTCCCTTTTCAGACGTTTTGAGGCAGGGGGCGACGCTGAGCAGCTCCATAATAAGGTTTGTGTATTATTAATGCTGATAATGCTGAATTAGAGTAAGAGTTGATAACAGTGCTCTCTTTGAGAGCCTCAGTATACTCGATTGTGAGTGAAAGTGGCGAAGACTGTTGTCCAGCACCCGATTTTGAAAACCTTTGCTTCTTTTGAGCATATACTATTCATATTGGATATTTGCTTTGCTTCACTGCTAGCAGCTGACCAGGGCAGACCTTGAAATCTGATTTGGAGAAGGCACCAGTCGCAGTGATCAGTGTAATTGTGCAGGACTGAATTAATTTGTGTGACACAATTTTAGACGTAACTCTGTTACTTCATCTGTGCTTACTTGAGCAGAAGAATCATCTCTATAATAGACAATCATGCTATCACTATTTATTAATTCTAATGTGGTAAAAATTGAAAAGGTTAAAAAAGAGCAATATGGTTGAACGCTGACAGTCAATTGTTAAATGACCCAAATTTGAAACAAGTGAGCATAATATTCCTATGGATGCGGAATTGAAAGTTTAAAGAAATAGAGCTATAATGTAGAATATTAACAAGGCTACTAAGTCTGAAGTAAAGGTAAAACAAAGACATAGCACCAACACTCAACAAAATGATTTAAAAGATTACACTAATAATGGAAGCTCTAGAGATAGGTTAATAACAGCAGTGGAAATCTATGAAATGAACGTTGCACTTTCAGGTCTCAAACTGAGACCACTTGAATCCAGTAATCTAAACCCATATAGTTCAAAACTATTGCTAAGCATTGAAAAGAATTGAGAAATAAACTCTATGGATCTGAATATAATTAGTGGTAAAACTACTCTAGGAGAGGGCATATTTGACAAAAGAATAACAGCAAGTGGTCAAAAATATATAGTAGGCCAATGAATAGAGGTATAGCGAACTGATCACTACAAAATCTGCAAATGAAAAACAACAGAGATTTTGTGCTATTTTTCTCCAATGGAAAACTTATTGCCAAACCTAGAGGAACAGCTCTCTGCCATAATTGTTCAGTTCAAATCTTGTCGCGATATAAAGAGAGAAAACACCCCAGTGATCGAACCTGCACTGGGGTCATCAATGTTGATGTCTATCCAGTCGTTTGGAGTCTATATTATAATTTTTGGAAACAATTTCCTAAGGACTCCAATCATAATATAGATCTGTTGACACTAATTTTAAAGTCACTAGCATCCCAACAGAATAGTAAGGAAAAAACTGAGATACTCAAACCGAAAACACATAGGTAGGAGATGGTCGAGTTAATGAGCAACCCTTGACTAAAGTAAAAGCAAGTCAAAATAATGTAAAGCTATATAGAAATAAGGACAAACAAAACATTGAGGCGTGGAATTACTCAAGGATTACAAAGAATGGAATCACGTTGAATTAATTGATTCTGAAATTGATGGTAAAGAAATAACTGCATTGTTCCATTTAAGAACGTTAGAAAAAAATCTATTTATTTCCAATATTTTCAAGTAGAATAAACATGAACTATCAAAAAAAGTTAAAAAGAGAAGTAGGAAAATAAAAAAAGTAAGATCCTAGAATAATTAGATTTGAGGAGGCGTACTCGAAAACAGTTGAAAGAACCAATGAACTGTGAAAGAGAATACTGAATCCAACTGTCCGGATTTTTCTAAAAAAATAAAGGCTTTACAACAAAAACTCAATGAAAGTGATGTTCAACGTGTAGGCGAATGCAAAAGTGCACCTAAATATGGTCAAATAGATGAGGTTACTGTAAACATAAATAGAAAAGAACAAAAAGATCAGTTCAGTTCAAATCATTTATCTGGCATTCCCATATAAGTACACATCATCAATTTAAAAAAGAACTCTAATAAAACAAAATACAATTCATATGCATGCCTACAAAAAGATCAAATCAGTCAAACCATGGCCTAGATTGAGAATATGAAGAAGAATATTGAGAGAAACATTAGATGCAATCCTAATATTGAAATGACTAGGAGTAAAACAGATGTGTTTCAAAGAGAAGAAATAAAATCCTCAATAGATGGAACAACCATGAAGGAATAAGAGCTCTATAATTTGAAGATGTATTTCTGAATGAAGATGGATGTCCTACGAATTGCTCAAAAGTGCTCTTGATTGTGCATTCTGTTTTAAGTCTCCATAATATGACATTGCACTAGTAACATTCTTGAAATATCTCAATGGCAAAGAAATCTTAAATAACGTCAAAGTTGACTTTCATTCTTATAAAACTAGTGAAGATATTTTAATGGCTGTGGATGATATACAACAATCCACTATAGATGTTCTCCCCATAGAAGAAAAATATACTATGGTCCAGTTTAATTCAAGAAGACCTTCACATAATAATAATGATTGCCACTAGAACAGATGCAGATAGATTTATACAGTGGTAGATAAAGATATAACTGTGAAATGGACTAGAAATGGATTGCTGTAGCAATCAATCCTAAAGTCCAAGCTCAAAAACCTTTTCGTCCCTAACAACTGGTCATATAACCTAGTTTCACTGAACATTACTGGAAACATCTTTGGTAATTGCCATTACAAGAAAGAAGAAAAATAATAATACATTTCTGGAACCTTACGGGGAAAACCAAGTAGAAAGAAACATATATTTGCAATGCCAATAGATCTAAATACCTGGATACATCATATTTTAATGATGTATAGCTTAAATATAGAAGATCAAGATCACAAGACAGTTCTTGAACTCATTTGAATTCTAAGATAACATACACAAATGCTGGTAGTCTGCAAATGAATGACACACCAATCAGTGAATGAAATAAAACATCACAAGAGCAATTAAGCCTTCACATGTGTGGGGTCTTTATGGCATATGGGCCTAAAACCTTAAATTAGAACCTCAAATTTGGTCTTCTCTATTATATACCCTGTTTCAGGCAATCATGAAAAGTAACAGGGTTCTGGATTAATGTAAAGGTACAATCAGAATTCCTATGCACAGAAAAGGAGAGTGAACCCATGTTAGAAATGGGATTTCTGGTTGGCTAGGGCATGCACCTAAGCCAGGCAGAAACCACCACTCTAGTCAGGGCAAGGGAGTTACACACTGAAGATAACCCCTGCTCACCCCCTTGGTAGCTTGGCAGAGCAGTCAGGCTTATCCCAGAGGCAATGTGAAAAGCGTTTGCGCAACACACACCCACAGCAGTGACACACTAGGCACACCACAAAAGAAACTCCATACAAGGTTATATCAAAATAGCCTTTGTATTACTCATAAAACACATTAGAACGTAATCACATATATACACTGTGCCACCTGGCACTTAGTATGACTTTACAGGGATTATATACATTACAGGGCCAATCGGGCCACTGTCATAACCATCATAATTCACGTTAGTGAAGTCAGCCAGTAACTACTGGTAATAATGCACTTGGCACGAAGCATGAGGCCAGACCATCATACCATGACTCAGCATAGCATATTAGGCAAAACATCAGCAGTGCACCTTAGTACCCACTAGTAGCGTGCACATATTACCAACTCAGCCTAAAGAGCATTACACATGAATGCGGGGTGCCTATGCACCAACCCTGAGCATAATCAGCAGTACACCATAGTCCATCCCTTACAGGGCGTACACATTACTATGTGTGGATCTGGCAGCTGTCCTCCCTGTCCTGTGAGGCAGCCTCCAAAGTACTGCATGGGGGCCCGTCCTGGGCTGGCCCCGAAATGCCCCTCTCAACACGAGGCCTCCAAACTAGCCAACTAGCTGCAGATGCAGCAGAAGCAAGGCCCGTAATGCACAGGGGGGCCGGTACTGCTACCAACAGCCAGCACAATGCCCTCGAGGGCGGGAAGACCTCACTCGGTCTCCCCCGCGTAGGCAATTCCCCAAATGGCCAGACTCACCCTCACTCTGGCGAGTCAGGCCCCAAGAAGCTGTTGTGTGGCCTCTCGATGGCCACGGCCACTGCACTGCGGCTTCTCCTTTCGTTTAGGGGCTGGGAGAGGGGAGCACTGCTTCCCCCAAGCACGGAGCCTTCACAAGGCTCCCGACGCGATCCCTCTCGTGGGACTCCACCCACAACCAGGCGTCCTTCACCTGACTTCCTGTCTCCTCACGGGCTTTCTCCTGCTACGGCAACTCGCCCACGGTCAGGCACGACTCTGCCTGACTTCCAGCTGCCGTTTGTGGTTTGCCTCTCCTCGGTGGTGCCTAGCAACGGCATGGCAGTGACGAAGAGAGGAGTCTGTGGGGCGGTGCGGCCACGAGCAGCCCGTGCTCCTTCCACGTTTTTCCCCTACGACACTGAGGAGCAATGACGGCGTTTCCTGGGCTCCTTCCCCGCTTTTCGGTAGGAGCAGCCCACTCCTTGCGCTCTTAGCTGAGGACAATGCTATGCTGGCTAGATGTCGCGGTGCGGCTCGGGCCATGTAGCAGAGCCCCAGCTGCCAATACTGGAAATGCCACAACGCTAAGCCTCACGGAGAGGAGCCCACTTCCTCGGGCTCAGACAGTACCATTGAAAGTGCTCACCACGCACTGAGCCCCGCGAAGTGGCAAGGGCAGAGCTGGGCCCAGGCAGGCCAGCTCACAGGGCCCTCCAGCAGAGGGGAAGTCCTTTGTGGCGGTTCCTCCTGGCACCCAGCATTCCTCTTCGTCCTGGTCAAGTAAGCACAGAGTTCAACACAGACATGGGGTCACAGCCCCAATATTTATATTGCAAATGTCTTTATTCTACCCCCTGGCACAGGGCTCTGTGCCCAGTCCAAACCGGTTCTGGGGGGTACTTACATTCACCTTTTCATGTGCACAAACACCCTTATTGTTAGTGTAGGCTCTGGCCCCAGACACACCACAGGGGGCGGAGCCCGCATTGTATAAGGCAGGCACAGTCCTATTCAGGTCCAGGTGCTACTCCTCCCACTACTCCAAATGCAGATCGGCCTATTCAGCCTAGCGCTGACTCACCCAGCCCCTCTGGAGCCACTGCACCTCCCCAGCCCCTGTCATCCAGAGCCAGACATGCAATACACAACAGGCAGGCACACAGACACATAGCACACAGAAATGCCCACTTCTAAAAGTGGCATTTCTAAAATAGTGATAATAAATCTGTGAACACCATTACGCAGCATTTATTACCACTATTCCTAACATACCAAACTTGATCACGCCACCCCTCTCATATCAGGAATTACAACTGAAACACATATCAGGGAATCCCCAATGCATTCCTATGAGAGTGCAGCCTCACAGTAGTGAGAAACCAAATAGGCTGTTTGTCACTACTAGGACATGCCACACAGTTAAGGCACATGTCCTACCTTTTACCTACAGCGCACCCTGCCCATAGGGCTAGCTAGGGCCTACCTTTGGGGTGACTGATATGTAGTAAAAGGGGAGTCACAGACTTGGCAACCACTTTATGTGCCACGTCACAGCGGCAGTAAACTGCGCGCGCAGGCCCTGCAATGACAGAGGCCTGAGACAGGTTTGGAAGGCTACTTTGGTAGGTGGCGCAAGCAGCGCTGCAAGCCCACCAGTAGCATTTAAATTACTGGCCCTGGGTATATGAGATACCACTTTATAAGGGACTGATAAGTAAATTAAATACTCCAAACAGGTGTAGACCAATCTTACCAAGTTTACCATAAAGAGCACATGCACTTTAACACTGAACAGCAGTGATAAAAGAGCCCAGAGTCCTAAATCCACCAACACCAGGTCAGAAAAAATACTAGGAGGAAGACAAAAGGTTCAGGGATGACCCTGCAAAAAGGGCCAAGTCCAACAACCCATCATGAACATTTTAGGAGGATTGCCCTAATTGGCATACTGTGTAAAGTTTATGCAAGACATTTAATGAGACACTTAGAAGACTGAGTAGAATCAGCTGGAATATTACCAAAAAATCGAATTGGTTTTTGGCCTAACCATTTGACTATAGATGTGTTTCTTACTTCAAGGTTGCTAGTTCAGAAATATAATAAGAAAAATAAATTGCTCTACATGTGGCCTTTATCGATCAATCAACCACATTTGATTCAATAGAAAGGAACATATTGTGGAGAAAAACAATGACTTGTGGTATACCAGGAAGGAGTTATGAATTTGGTAGGAAAATTGCACTATGCCTCAGACTCAAATACAAAAAAGTGAAAAGTAGGTTGTAACTAGAAAGATTGGTACGCCAAATGGAAAAATATAAGGTTATATTTTGGCTCTACTATTATTCTTCATATCCATTTCTGACAACCCTGAAGCACTGCAACTATCCCAGTTCCTCCCTTCAAAATTACCTACAGAACATATTCAAGGTTTTTTTATTCTGATGATACTTTTGGACATTACACCCATAGCGCTTCAAAGGGCTCTCAATATATTTGCTAACTACTGTGAAAAAATTATATAAAAATTAACATAACAAAAATAATGGTCTTTCAAAAAGGAAAAGCAAACATATCTTCAGTTGGACACTAACCCGCAGAAGCTGGAAATAGTAAATGCTTAGGTCTACATATAGGTTCATTGGACTTTAAATTTTCAACAACATGTGGACATTATAGGAGGGCATAAAAAGAATGTTGCAAATGCATTAGGTGCATTAATTTCCAAATAAGCCCACAATTAGAATGAAGTGTTAAAAGAAAGCTATGAGATCAAGGTGGTCAGCCTTTTATTGTATGGAAGAGAAATACTGTTCGGAATGGACATTATAAAAATCCAAATAGTAGACATGTCCATTCGGAAGAAATGGATTGGGTTGCCACAAGGCTCTTCTAGGTGCATCCTAAGACCGTACGTAGTTCTGGTTAGTATTACGTTTAAATGTTATAAAAGAGCCTTAAATCATTGCCATTGAATTATGACAGTGGAATAAGACACTTGCAGATATATACTAAACAATCACATAGAAGTTACACAGGAGATGCCATGGAAAAACATACAAATATAAAGGACAATTAGATGATAAAGAATAGAAGGCTCATGACATGGGAATCTCTGGATGAATGAGATAAGGATCATCCTGTATCAGTCTTCTTTCGACTGTGATCTATGTAGAAAAAAATGCTAAATACGCTCACATTGTTTCTCTTTAGTTGGATGTCTCCCCCATTTTTATTTTAGGAATATTTGGTTAAAGAAATTGGAAGCCAGGTGATAAAACTGAGAATGGTCAAATACTGCAAAAAATCAAATGGTGGGCTCGTAACAGGGACATCGTTGGAGTGATTATTTGCCCATTATGTAAAACAAAGGACTGATCTTTGATGCATATTTTCAATTATGCTCATAGCGAGTATTGTAAAATATTATTGTTGCCTATAATGAAATTATTAAAAATTAGGCAAGCATCTGTAATGTTAACATATATATTGAATTGTGAGAATGTTTATTTTTCTACAAACTGGAAATATTTTATCTGTCTTAGAAAACAAAATGAAAGTAACTTGAGATGACAAAGTAAGATAAGTATTTATAGTGGCCATGTCTGCTAAACGTGATGTTAGTTTACAAAATGTAAGCTCTGCTACATAATATGTTGGCAACCTACAAGAGCTTGTCAAAGATGGGCTAATAAGGTTGATGAGTCAGTACAGTCTAATAACTGAATGAAAGTTCTAAGAGTTTTAATATGTGCAGACTATGAAGTTCTTGAAAACTCTTACATTAATAAGCTTATTGACATAGCAGCCCAGTGCAATATTTTTATAGGAAGAATTACAGTAGTGAAGGTTAGGTAATTGAAGGGACGCAACGAACATGTTTTTAAAAAAAGAAGTTGAAGAAAGAAGACGAGCTCTTTATTTATTAAGCTACTTAGTAAACGGTGTGTTCTTTTAAAATTATTTTTCTTGTATGTTATTCACTGTTTAGCATTGTCTTTATGGTCTTGTTATCAAACAAATAAATTAAATTCGATTGACAAACAATGACTTAAATCACTGGCACAGGTCACACACACGTTTGTGACCAGAACTTCCTTCCAGCAGACTAATACAATTGTCCACACATCAGGAAAGTAAGCCTTCAAGTTCTTTCCAGCAGTGACTATGCATCCCATAAATAGGCCAACATTCCAAGATTGTCGCCGTGTGAATACCTGAAAAATGTACCTTATAAACAGCAAGACCACCGCATGCTTTTCATGTTGTACTTAATTGCATTTTATCACTTAAATCGTTTTTGGTGTGTGCATGCTTTTCAGAAATGTATATAATTAAAGTCAACTCTTACCTTGCTTGTGAGCCAATGAGACAAATGCACAGTGTCATCTATTGATCTTCCTGAGTGGTTCAAATTGTATCCACATGATCCTTGAACAATGTTCACATTTTCTGCCAGGAAAATCCTGTGTTCTTGTTCTGAGTATGCCAGTGGTTCCAAAACATATGTTTTGTTTTCTAATGAAAGAAATCCCCTAAAAGAGAAGAATTAATGGTCGTTAATGTACAAAATAATAACACACCATCCTTGCTACGACATTGTACCATCAGAGTACATATCAATGCGCATTATGCTCAAAGACACAACTGATGGGGCTCACCTATTATTGTTCGCTATGGATGGTAGTTTTTGATCACTGGAATGAGCATTGCATCCTGACTGCAGCCTAGACTTTAGAGCAGGGTTCTGCAAAATCGGTCCTGGAAGTACTGGATCCATGCCAGAATTTTAGTATATCCCCATTTTGTTAAATGTAGTTATCTTAAAAACCTGGCATGGATCTGGCCCTCCAGGACCGACTTTGGAGAACCCTGCTTTAGGGTATGGAGGGACAGATGCCACAGCAGCAATGGTGCATCTCGCAAAATTAGTCTTTCTTTGGATTTCCCCAGCAGCCCTCACTAAGGGTCTTTGCAAAGAGGGTGGCATAAATGTCAGCAAGGGGTGAGTGTGTTGGTTTATCACTTAGGTAGATACTTGGCAAAGACAGAGATGAGTCTATGCAGAGTGTGAGCAATGCCTGTGCTCAGTTGCTGACCACCACACCTTATTTATTAAATAAACGGTTCCTTCTCTCATCCCTTAATCTGTGCAAAATATCTTAATCTCTGCCTTTTTAGGATTTGACTAGAGATACCTTTAGCTGTCTTACCACCCAAAAATCATAATAAAAACACACAGATACATAGGGGCTTTCGGTTATCGCTGTGGCGGAGTTCTGCTACGTGGAACTCTGCGAAGTGCAAAAAAACCTCCGCCGCGTCATGTGGAGCTCCACAAGCGGCGGAGTGCGTTAGATAAATGCTGTTTGCGGTGATTTTCAGTGCCAGGTGCTTGTCTGCACTGCGCAATCACCGCGAACGGCACCATGCACAGTGCAAGTAGGCACTGCTTCCTCTCTGCCGCTCGAGTAGATTTTTACTTGAGCGGCAGCTTTCTCAACGCAAATTGATGGTTTCTCAACGTGAGCGGTCGCGAGCATAGGCGACCACTCGCAATGAGTAATATGACCCCCCACATTGAGGAATCTCGCCGGGAGGTTGATTTTCCCCGCTTGCGCTCGCCAACTTGATGTTGACGATCGCGAACGAGGAAAAATCTCGCAGGGAGGTGGATTTTCCTCGCTCGCGCTCGCCAACTTGACATTGATGAACGCAAGCGAAGGAAAAAACTTTGCTGCGCTACACAGAGCAGAGTTTTTCAGAATTCCGCAAGCTCCGCGTAACGCGGAGTGCGGAAAACTCCACAAACTCCGCGAGCGGAGCGGAGTTAACTGCCCAGACTTACTCTTGTTCTGTTCAAGTGTCATTGACATTTTACTTCGGCTCACTACAGCATACTGCAAGGGGCAGCCCACTGTCTCGTCCAGTGAGTCATAGCATTTTACCTGGTCACATTTGCTCATCCACCTGAAAAGGAGTGCCTTGCAGTGCAATGGTTGCTGTGCTTGGGCTGCTGGACAACTCGTGTATTTTTGTATTGTGATATTTGGGCCATATTGTTCTGATATAGTACTGAAATATTTTTAAAAAACGTGTACGCTTGCCAAGGACAGACCTCTTGGCTTTGCCAATACTTGTTTTTTTTGTTGCCTTTCTGCCTCCCGTGGTTTGTTTTTGTTCTCACCCTGCAGTTATGCTCTTTCTAGTCCCGCAATTACAGCTGCCAGTCACCATCACTTCTACAGATCATAAAGCCAATTTTCGATTCCTCTCTTGGCCTTATATGCCTGCGATTGTTCCTGTGCAGAGACATATACTATTTTGTTGATGCTGATCGGTTGATTTCTAAACAATTTGGTGGCTTTCCTCATTCCTGGATTGACTCATCAATCGTGGTTGTAAATATTGCAGTGCTGGTTGGTAAAAGTGTGTGGAACGATAACAAGAGAAAGACTTTGCAAGGTAGCATTTTTCTTCTGATTGTACTAATATATCTCTTTGTCCTGTATTTGCGTTTCATACAGAATTAATGGCGGCAGGTCCAATTGGAATTAGCATTATTGGAAGCAAGTTGGATGTGGCTATATGAAACACAACTTTACTATGGCAGTACTGTTGCTACGTTAGCTTTTCTTTCGGGTTGTCTCTGCACTCCAACCAGTCTCCCACCTGATTAGATTTGTTTTGGTTGCTGGGGTTATGCTGTGCCTGCTGTTGTAACCCATTCAATCATTGTTTTTTAGGTCGAGCCTAGCGGCAATGCACATGCACTGCTCGCACTGCGAGGCATGCAGTAGTCGAGTATGCTGTGTAGGCCTCGCCTTCTGCCTGCCCATATTTTTGATTGGCTGATGTCATTCTCCTTGGTTAATGCTGGCTTCCGATTCATTATGAGGCTTGTTAGTCCCTCCTTGTAACCGCCCTGTCTCCATTTGTGACCGCCCATGATGACCGGATCTTTTACTTGGCTACGCGCATGGTTGGCTTTAACTAGGGGGTGAGCACTATTTTGATTATGGCCACTTATGGGGACAATGGTGGGTGCTATTTTTTTTTTTATTTGTATCCTGAGCGCGGCGCCCGCTGTAGGGACACAGTGCTCAGTTTATTTATTTTAATTTAATACTGAGCGTGGCGTCCACATCTGGGACACCGCGATCTGTTTAATTTTTTTTTTTTTTACTTTTCCAGTGAGCGCGGTGCCCGCTTCAGGGACACCACGCTCTGTTTCTTTATTTTTTTTTTTACTTTAACACTGAGCGCGGCGCCCGCTTCAAGGACACCGCGCTCAGTGTTAAAGTTTAAAAAAAAAAAGAAACCGAGCGCAGTGTCCTTGAAGCGGCCCTCAGCTTTAAACTTAAACAAGCATTTGCAATGCAATGGGTCTCGCATTTACGCGAGTTTAAGGTATTGGCATTGGAAATGACAATGCCTTTTATTTACGTTTTAAAAAACAAAAATAATAGGCATTGTCATTTACTATGCCAATAGCTTAAACTTGCATAAATGCGAGACCTATTGCATTGCAAATGCTTGTTTCATTTTATCTTTAAATTGGTTAGACTGATAATCCAACTGCTACCTACTTTTTCTGCATTTAATCTGCTGTTTTTATATTTATATTTCTTTCACTGGGCCTCTGAGGTGTGGATTAATTATGAACTATGATTTGACATCTTTGCACGTTATTTTTATTACTTTTCTTAATTTAATTTGATAGGCAAAGATAAAAAGGCTTACTCACAAATGTAAAACATCCAAGTGCAGTGAAGTCATGCTCAGCATCTTGCTAAAGCATCATTTCAGTTCACTCGCACCTAGCATCTGAAGCATTGGAGACATATCTTTTAATCTAATTAATTGGCATCTTTCCTTTGAATAACGTCTTCAAAAACCTCTCTTGGACAGTCTCCGGGGGACCGTATAGAGCTAACCAACGTCCGTCCAGATTCCCAATCCCCAACAAAATCTTGGAAAAGGAGTCGACAATGCAGATGTAGAAACACATGCAATAAAATAACTTACCACATGAGCTGCAAGTACAGACCCATGAGAGGATGATCAGAAACCACACACATCAAAATAGGGTGGTCTTCCTTCTCATCTCTGCTGATCAACTTATATTTGTGACAGCTAGAGCAGGTATTCCTACAGCACCAGGTGAACTTCCAGATCTAAGCTGAAGAAACACAAATTCACGCTGACTGAGAAATGACATGAGGAGACACGATCATATCACCCGGTGTCCCTCACTAGGCTAGTCCATGAGGTGTCGAGCTTCAGACACTCTGATGTGATTAGACCACAAATGGGTCTATGAATCCAGCCATAACTCAAAATCAAGACCTCCAATTATAAATTCAATGTTTTTGAGGCCGCTTCTCATGGTACCAGCTGAGTGAATGGCTACAAGAAAGTAACTGTTGTTAGCACTATGGTCTCAGGGTCTCTGTCACTACAACACTCAAATTTGATAAATAAATTACTTCCTTTTGTACTTTTGACTCGCACGTTTGAGCAGACAAGGCTCACTACAGGTGGTAGTAGTAGGTTTGAAAAGCAGATACAGTATTGCACAGTAATTTCACACAGTAAATTCAATATCAAACATACTACTTAAAGAAAAAAGGAGTTATTTACAAATAGGCCCATAACAATCTGTGTGCATTACTATTCTGGGGGCTGGAGATTGCAGGTCCTCACAGTCCGTGGAAATATTTGGGTTTTAAGTTCTTCACTATATGAATGCTTCCTCATTTTTCGAGCTCTCACATAGACTCAAGTGTCCTATGAGATGCCGGCCTTTTGTCATTGTTACTCAGTTGTCCTGTGTGCACCGGGCGAGGTCGGTTAGTGGATTGGAGCCCAGGTAAGCGTGATCTGGGCAAAAATTCCTAAAACTCCTAAAACCCACCACCAAAATATTGTGAATCCCACCACACAGGGATTTGGTTGCTAGTGGACGAGAGACACAGGTCACAAAAGCTGCATTCCAGTGTCCAGGTTGGGGGTCACCAGGGATCTGGAGGCTGATCACAGAATCACCAAAACCAGCTCAGGTGGACACAGAGGTCCAACTGACCCCAAACGCCAATGTTCGAATAGGGGAGCTATTGCACTTGGGAATGGACTTGACACCAAAAACAGACTTCTTGAAGATACTGCTCTTTAAAGCATCAAGCTCATACATTACCTTTCCTAGTCAGATCCTTTCAGCTGCAAAGCCTCACCCATGACCATGGCCCATCCCCAGATCAATTCAGTATCCCCATTAACTGTGAAAGACTGTTTAGGCCTCTAATGCATTTTTAAATCCCAACAGTTCCTAAATGTTATGTTGTAAATGGATGATACAGTGACCAAGGCGACCAGCCTCAGACAACATAATGCAGTCAAATAACCTAGAGTGAAAGATTGAATTATATGTCTCTGACTCAAGAATAGGTGCTATAGGCTCCAAAAGGCTAGGCAGCTCAAGAAGCACTGCAGGCTCATCAACAGCTGCAGCTCTTCTATGGTCTTTCCACTTCCTCAAACCTAAGGGGTAGCACATCGGGATTCATCACAAACAGCTGGCTACAGAAATCCATGGCTCTGTTAGAAGCTCATTTGTTCACAGTTTCCCTGCCAGCTGGGCCCTGCTTTAATTCTTCAGGTTGGGGAAGCTCTTTTCTTTGATAAGCAGTCAAACCTCAAGCTTACTGGGCAAGGCACATCAGTAGGGTATCTCTAAATCTTGGGGTGGAGGAAAAGCTTGGTGGGGAACAGCTCCCCCAAATGATGCTGCATAGCTTTTTTTGAAGCCCAGATGAACTCAAAGGCCTCAGCCTACGGGGCTAATTTATATCCAGATTAGGGAGGAATTGGTGAGAAGCCCCAGTCATTTAGAAGGATTTCAACCTTTAAAAAATAATAATAATAATTTCGGCCAAGACAGTGCAGTTTCGAGGTGCAGTTATTAAAAGTTGGGTTATTAATTTGGGAGGTCACGACCGCTAATGATTTAATAAACATAATTTGGTTAGGAAAAACATTTTAGATAATATCTGCTAAATCCCTGTAAGCTATGGCACAAGCAGCATGTAATCCCAAAGATGTTTGTGTTAATTTCAAATGGTACCAACAATTTGGAGTCAATAAACCAAAACAATAAAATCCCAAACCAATTTAGAAAAATAAAGAAAAAAATAATGTGCAAAAAGACTACAAAATCATTTAGATTGCATAAGGTCAGCCAGAAGTTGAAGTCTTAAGGCAAAAATCCCAAAAAGATAAAGAGTGCCTAGAAAAAAGGAAATGCCTCTTCTTGTATGATCTCCCTCCCCCCCCCCCACAAAAAGTTTTTGACTGATGCTGGTTTTTCGCCTGCTGACCAGTCCCCCGTCCATTTGCTCTGACCCCTCAAATATATGTGCATTGTCAAATAGCTGATTGGCATATTTAATGTACCAATAAGTCCCTATTATATGTACACGGTGTACCCAGAGCCTGTAAGTTAAATGTCACTAGCGTGTTGCAGCACTTATTGTGGCTCACTGCAGTGACAATGTATAAACATTATTCTAGGTCTGCCATTGCAGCCTAGTCAGGCAGCTTTTAAACATTCAACTCAATGTGGCAAAATAACCCTATTTGCCAAGTCTAAACCTTTCTATTTAATATTTAGAAGTCATCCCTAAGGTCGGTCTTTAAATCCTATAAGGCAGGGTTGTTCATGTTTATGCTATGTTTTACATGTACTAACAGCGAAAACTCACTCATGTCGTTTTAACTGTAGCAAGGCTGGTATTCCTATTGACTAACATGGAGCTACACTTGTACATTACACAGCGCTAACTTCCATTTGGGAATACCAAAAATAGTACTTCAAGGTATCA
Source organism: Calotriton arnoldi (assembly GCA_963921515.1). NCBI lineage: Eukaryota > Metazoa > Chordata > Amphibia > Caudata > Salamandridae > Calotriton > Calotriton arnoldi. The sequence goes on from CAWUFW010000179.1 coordinate 1,277,051, forward strand.
AAATGATAGTGGGATTACATCTGAATTAATATAAGGGAGACTTAAGAAAGTTGCTGCTTCTTGCCTAAAAGGTTTCTGGTAGCTGCTTCTCATTAACTGCAGAAGCTGTTATCTGAGACAGTCTGCTGCTCTCCTGCCAGGAGGTGTGACTTATTTCCAGTAAAGAACCAAAGGCCTGTTGGTGGAAGAAGGTGGGACCTCCTCCTGACAGGATGGCCAGAAGGGTGTGAACGCAGATGGCCAAGCTTCAAAGGGTGAGCTGCCTGACACAAGCAAATGCGAGTCACACTTTAGCCTGTCCTCTCCTTTGCCTGGGTAAACAAGCTGGCGTCTCTACCAGAGATGGAAAACCTGTTGCAGAATTGATTTTCCATGAGGATTTGCTCATCATACTAGACATACCTCAGGAGTGTGCCCATAGCTCTAACCCAGGGAAGAAAGGTTCTGACATCTTGGATTTTGGCTGAGCAATGCACTGTGGGACTGTTTAGTGCTAATGCCCCAGGAATTGATGAAAGAGTGGGTAGGGTTGACAATGGGAATTTTATCCTTATTGGTTAGGGAGTGTTTCACTACCCACAACCTTGAGACTGGCAGAAAAGTGGCACACGTGGATACCAGCTTCAGAACACTACTGGACTCGACGAGAAGAGAAAAAGGACTGCACCTGCTGAACCTGTGAACCACAGAAAGAAAGGTGTGCCACAGAGGACTGCACCTGCTGAACCAAAGGCAGGACTCCTACTCATAAACTCATGGAGAGAGATCCCCTGGGCTAGACTGCTCCAATTTGTGCCAAGGACCAGAGAGTAGACTCCATAGGCTGGTTGGGTAGCCTCCTTTTAAGTTCCAAAAACACAAAAGCTAGAGATACCCTGCATCTTCATGAGCCCAGCCAACAAGTTACAACTGGATTTTCTCTGGACCTAGTTGGTGCATTCAGGGAGATTGGGTCCTAGTCCCCAAGAGGTGCCCACCAGGTCCTGTACCCTTGGCTGGTGCTAGAGTGTGCTCTTTCCCCAGGAAGAACTCCAACTTGTAAGCCTAGAACTACCACACTACAGTAAACACAGCTCTCCATCATCCTCAAGGCCTCCCTGGGCAGCCAATGTCAAATTGCCCCACCTGAAAGTCTTTGCCAGTTTGTGGATAGCCTCGAAATCCTGTTGAGAACCAATCCTCCCACCAGACCTCGCCCGTTTGCTGACTTTGAGGCCAATGCCGGATCCAAACTGCAGAGGACCCCACAGACGAGCCTCGTTAAAAAGGACAAGAATCTGAAGCGTTTCTAAGTGCAAAGGTAAGAGGCTTTACTGGGACCAATCTGCCCCTGGAACCAGCGGGCACTCTAGCGCGGTCGGCCTGAAACTTTGGCTTTAGCCTGTGTAACAGCCCACTACATAAGATGTACAGTTGGCGATGCTTGTAACTTCTTTATTCAAGCCCTGAAGTAACGCTGCATGCTCCTTGCAATCACCTTCATAACTGCCTTATATATATTTAAAATTGTTTCCCTTTCACACTAGAATCCCTCTCTCTCAACCATTCCATATTACACAACAGTGCTTCAGAATCACATTCCTACATTTCTCCCACTCCCCCTTTTTTTAAAAACAAAAGCACATTTTTCTGTAAAGTTTTTACAGTGGTGCGCCACTGGGGGAACCACTTTCACTTTCTTCGCCCTGAGGAATGCCCAGGACCTATCTTAGGCCAATAGAGAAGGGCAGAAACATGTCAGCGTTTTTAACAATAGGGTCATAGGACCACAATATTCTGCTTGCCCCATGTATTTACAGTTTTAATCTCTCCCCCCCCACGAATAAAGGGATACCTTGGGGTGGATGAGGAATTTTTATCTAATAGTATATAACCCCCAAAAAATAAACATTTCTTCAAAGAGCTCCCTGGAATACGGCCAAGCCCACCCTGACCTTTAGGAGTCAGGGTGAACCCGATGATGAAGCATGCCACTACTAGAGTTGGTGAGGGTTGTATAAAAAAAGGTTTTCCTTGTTTCCACCACTGAGTGCGGTGGAATAGAGGTGTGTTTAATCTCCTTATCACACTGCCACCTACAGAGGAGGATACCACATAGGTTATTTTATAGACACCTGCTACAAAAGGAAAAGCAGTGATTTATGTAACTTGGAGTGAATTGCAGTGTTTTTCTGAAACCTTTAAAAAATCATAACTCTGACTACCTTCTTCACATTTTTTGGTTTCTGTTTAAAGATAAAAAATATATACTATTTTTATAAATTGGAGTGATTTTTTTTATTGTGTCGTGTTTTCTACTTATTGACTGCTTTGGTACTGTTAATGCTTTACACCTGTTACCTCAGAGGTAAGTCTGACTGCTCTATGCCACAGCTACTCAGGAGTAAGCTGAGGAATAAATGAAAGTACCCTAACTGGACCGTATACCCTAAAGTGACATTATTACTTAGTGACGCCTCCCAACCACCCCAACTAATAATCCACATTCTCACAGAGCCATTGAGGAACAACAATTCATGATAGATCAGGACCTAGGTGCGATTTCAGAGTGACAGCAATGGAATGGAGGTTAAATATATCAAGTGGGTCTTTCCAGTCAAGGGTATTACCTTCTGACCTAGGGCCAGATGTACTAAGATACGATACGCAAATAGTTGTCCCAGTTTTTCACTGGCTTTTTGCAAACCTATGAAATTATGGGAACCAATTTAGGTACTAATAGGTTGGTTCACAAAATACCAAATCGCAGCGGGTCTCAATTCGACCTTCATGAATATTAATGAGGCAGGTCACAAATTGCGCCCCTCTATGATTCGCTGCCAGCACTGGGATGACAGCCTTCTGGAGTCATCAGACCACCATGTCTGTGACTGCTTTTAAATAAAGCAATCATTAAAAAAAAAGACATAAAATACAGCCCGTTTTCCTGGAATGCGTTAAAAAAGAGAAGAGTTTTAGAAACTGTTTTGGACCCCTTCTGTTTGCAAAAGGGTTACCACTCCCTTTCAAAAGCCTGTAAAATATTAATGTAGTGCAACAAGGTTTCAGTCACAAAACATTATTACATACCATAAGAAATCGCTATTTGAAAGGGATGCCCTAAACACACCCCTTCCGAATAGCGATTCCTAACAGTTTCCTAAACCTATATAGCAATTTGATAACATGTTACCGGATAGCTAAATGGGTTTGGTACATTCAAAACTCCTCGGGAGAGGATTTGGCCTAACGGCTAGGGCGGTCGACCTCGAATCTGGGGAACTGGGTTCGAGTCTCGGCAATGACGCTGCACATCCTGTGATTCTGGGCAAATCACTTAATCTCCCTGTGCCTAACAAAAATGAATGTGTCCTCATGTAATGCAACTGGTGCTATGTAAAGCGCTCTGATACCCGATTCGGGTCAAGTTCGCGCTATATAAAACTCTGTAAAAAAACACACAAAAAAAACACTCTCTTGTGGCAAACCCTGTGATTTACAAAATCACAGGGCCTGCAACAAGAAAATGCATTTGTACATCTGGCCCTTAGACTATGAAATGGAAATTAAAATCCTTCAAGGGGCAAGGTCTGAGGCGAAAGCTGATGAGGGTCCTTCGAATTTGGATATGCCATCGTGGAGCTCTTGCTGAAGCCTTGGTTTTGGTGCCAAAAGTTACTACTGGGATAAAAATGAATTTATTAGCTGTTGATATTGCATCACTGGTCAGATAGATTGCCTCCATGCCCCAATGTTTTACCTTCAAACACAGTCACATTTTTGGTTCTCAAAATACTCCAGTGGGGCAAGGCTGGATGCTTTGGCAGGATGGACTCTACAGAAGGTCCTGCGGAACCGGTAGCAGTGTGGCAAAAAGGTTCAAGTGGGACAAATCTCGCTTTTTTACCCTTGTTTGCAACTTTCTTTGGAAAGCCTCAGCATTATGTCCCAGTCCTGCGAGGTGGGAAAAATGACTAAGTCCCGCTTTCTCCAACTGCTAGGAAATTCCTTTCTGGTTTGTTTTACAACCCACTGGTCCTCATGATGACGAGCTTCTCGGCATTAGATCTTGTTCTCCATTCAGGGCTCCTACAGGGTCCAGTAACCTGTCCTCAGCTGGACACTCTTATAGTCAGGACACCTGCTTTTTGTGTCTCAGGAGCAGGCAGACAGTTGACCTCTGGTGAGCAGTTCCACTCCTGGGGTGCCAACAAAATCAGGAGTCTTTCAGTTCTCTTTTCCGGCAGGAGGCATGAATCCGGAGTGTTCCTTCTTCCAGCAGGGACTGCTTTCGGGGTCATCATGTATAGGAATGACCTGAGGAGGTAGTGGTGAGTTGCAATCTCATTCTGCACACTTGCCAGTGATTGGAGAATTTTACCTACACAATCTTGGCAACTTTCTTTGCCTGTGTCCACCTCCTTTTGCAACACTTCCCTTTCCTTTATTGTAAAAATTCCTAGAAGCCCTAAATCTAAGATGGCTGACCTCTTCTTCCCTGTTGGCAAACTACAGGCAGACCCTTAGCCACATCCCTATATTGATGAGTTATTCTCCCCTCTGACATGGCCAGAACTGGTTTTCACTCATGCTGACGTTGGAGGAGGAGTGAGAATGAATGGAAGAAGATCTTGTCAGCCACATTTGGGATTAGCAAGTCAAAATAAGTGTTAAGGCCGCCTTTTGTTCGGCAGGCTGTCTTGTACCCCTCCCAGATGGCTAATCCCTGCTCAATGACCAGTTATTAGAAAACGCCTGCCTTCCTGGGCCCAGAAGGTTGGATCCAGCTAAGAATGTGCACTGGCCTTTAAAAGTGTGATGGATGTTTTTTTATTCAGTTTTGGCTAAAGCAGTGTAAAGTATGTTTTCATAAAGTTATTTTTCCACTGAGGTTGTAAAAAAATGATTTTGCGATTATTTCAGTTTTTTAAACTCAGGAGAGAAAACTTTAAATGACTGAGAAGATGAAAAATAAACATTTTAATCTTACGTAGGCCTGTTTTATGGAAAATGTAGCAGAATCTACACAGTGGAAATAGTTTTAGACTTTTGGTCATTGTGAGGGAAACATTTTTAAATATATAGTGTTCTATTTTTTTAGATATAAACTAGACAACCTGCCTAGTGGGATTACTAAGAAGTCACTGTAGGAGTGACTTCTTAGTGTATAAAAATAGGTTTTTCTACAGGGCAAGGGCACTTTTTCCAGTGCTATGTTCTGTGGATTTACAGTAAAAATATATAGTCTGAAACCAATTTTACCAATACCATTTTAGGGCCAGAGCGCGCACACTGTTGCAATGAATAGCAATGTCACAGTGGAAAGAGCCCTAATATCAGCAAAAACAGGGTCTAGAAAAAGGTGAAAAGTCTGGAGTGGACTTGAAAAAAAAGCATTTGCTACCTCAGTAAATAACCGATGTTGCTAATGCCCAATTTAATAGTAGTCAATTTAGTTATCTTGGAAGGATGATTGGGCTTTCACAGGATTCAAACTTGTAACCTGAAAATAAACCCATTTATCAGAGCAAATGTTAAACTCAATAAGCCACCACATCAACAACATCTTTATCAAACATCCCTGATATTTTCTCTGGTCTGGCAGTTTGGACCATCATCATTACCAGGTCAATTTCACTTACTTTTGGGATTCACTGTGTCTTAGTCCTTTTTTCCTTGGAATATCCTCCTACTGAGTTAAGTGGACAAGTAAGGCCGGCAGAGAGTAACTCGTGTCAGTGGATCACTTCACTGCATCTAGACAAGTGAGGCACCCAGCTCTACAAAGAATTCATCACTTTTATCTTCCCAGTTTAATTTTTACCAGCAAAGTTAAATAGATCGGTACAGAAAACAATGCAATATTGCACCTCCGTATTTAAATACTACACAGCTCTCTAAAATGATTTTCAAGGATCGTAAACTCTGTCACAAAACTATTCAGCTTTCAGAGCGTGCAATAAAAGAAAAAAAGACACATGTTTGTATGTGCAGTGTGGCTTATGGTGAGCGGAGTTATGCTGGGGAAGTGTACTTTTTTTTATCAACGCTGAGAAAAAACGCGATTGCCCATTGTAAAGCCATAGGGGAATGGGTCTTTGAACAAATGTAACAGCAAAGTTCCCCATCTGAGCCAATTGCTTATTTAAATTGTCAAGTCAAATAGGACAGTTTATTAAATACACTGTGCTTATCAATTGGCGAAAGACAATTAGACAACTTCTCAAAGGAGTGAGAATAAAAATAAACGGTGACACCAAAGAGAAGACATTTCAGAAACAAATATAAGAATGTTTTTATCTACAGTCCAATTAACATGTATCAATTCACTATATTTGATATAATATAGTATTCACTGCATGCAGTTAACTATGATAGGACATGTTTGTGACTGCTGCGCTTAAAACTGAATACTTTGCCTGGCACATCAACATCATGCCTCCCCCTTATATTATACTACTGGAATGAATACATTTAAGGCTTAAGACACTTGATAATAACCACATCATGTAAAGAACAGACTTTGAGGGTCTGCAGTGCACTTCAAGTATACTCCAGAGCCTGAACAACACATTGCAAATTACGTAGATACAACACAGCTCAGCACCTGCCAGAACCCCCGCGGCCATGTAAATTAAATATGTACCTGCTGACAGCAAGTTGGGGCATGACCACATGGCAAGGTGGAGGTCACTGAGACTGAGCACCTTCAGGTACAAAACTTTGATTGGGCAGTATGCGGCAGATGAATGGGTTATCGTGCTATGCTAATGCTTCCCAGAAAAAGGAACAGTGGAATGATATGCTATCAGCGCATGATTAAAGAACAGTGAGGAACTTTTTCCTGTCATCGCTGAGATGTAAAAACGGTACGATGACTGTAATATACTTGGATCAATGACATGCTATGATGGCGGCGATACAATCTGGAAGGACGATGCGTAATGGTGGTCCTTTCTTTCTTTCCACTGCAGGGGAGCCGATCAGAGTATTTAACCACCAGCACGTAAATGAATTGTTTCACAAGGGGCATTTGAGAAAGGCTTGATGCCGAAACGCGTCATGCCCAGTGCAAATAAAATGAACATTGAATCTGCAAGAGTGCTCCGGTTATGTTCCTGGTGGAGGGACGTTGGTGTATATATATATATATATATATATATATATATATATATATATATATATATATATATATATATATATATATATATATATATATATATCCACGCTCTGGCTTGTTCCTGATGTGAGAGGCACTCGAACAAACAACACGAGCTGCAAGCATCAGACTCCTTTATTAGGTACGAAGGAGCCGGCCCCCCGATCACTTTCGCAGCCAAATCACCTACTGCCAACGCGTTTCGAAGTCTCCCTTCTTTGTCAAGGCTGGTGGTGAAATGAAACCACAGTCCGGTCACAGCCCCATATATTTGCATAATTGCGCGCCCTCTATGGGCCGTTCTGAATGCCTCTGCGCAAAGTTTTATGGGCGTTGAAGTCCCGGAGGGAAAATGCATTCCCATTTAAAGTGCATATAATCCTGCTGTGAAATAAAACCCACAGATGGGTCTCGGTGGTCGGACTCCCTCTCAATCCTGTGTAGTTGCCCCACATGTAGAGGCCGGTAGATCCCAACCTCCGTGGCCCCCTCTCATCATGGGGTGGTGCACTCTCGGCGGTAAGGCCACCGCCAATATGTCCACGCTCTGGCTTGTTCCTGATGTGAGAGGCACTCGAACAAACAACACGAGCTGCAAGCATCAGACTCCTTTATTAGGTACGAAGGAGCCGGCCCCCCGATCACTTTCGCAGCCAAATCACCTACTGCCAACGCGTTTCGAAGTCTCCCTTCTTTGTCAAGGCTGGTGGTGAAATGAAAACACAGTCCGGTCACAGCCCCAGGCATTCAGAACGGCCCATAGAGGGCGCGCAATTATGCAAATATATGGGGCTGTGACCGGACTGTGTTTTCATTTCACCACCAGCCTTGACAAAGAAGGGAGACTCAGAAGCGTTGGCAGTAGGTGATTTGGCTGCGAAGTGATCGGGGGCCGGCTCCTTCGTACCTAATAAAGGAGTCTGATGCTTGCAGCTCATGTTGTTTGTTCGAGTGCCTCTCACATCAGGAACAAGCCAGAGCGTGGACATATTGGCGGTGGCCTTACCGCCAGAGTGCACCACCCCATGATGAGAGGGGCCACGGAGGCTGGGATCTACCGCCTCTACATGTGGGGCAACTACACAGGATTGAGAGGAGTCCGACCACCGAGACCCATCTGTGGGTTTTATTTCACAGCAGGATTATATGCACTTTAAATGGGAATGCATTTTCCTCCGGGACTTCAACGCCCATAAAACTTTGCGCAGAGGCATTCAGAACGGCCCATAGAGGGCGCGCAATTATGCAAATATATGGGGCTGTGACCGGACTGTGTTTTCATTTCACCACCAGCCTTGACAAAGAAGGGAGACTTCAAAACACGTTGGCAGTAGGTGATTTGGCTGCGAAAGTGATCGGGAGCCGGCTCCTTCGCACCTAATAAAGGAGTCTGATGCTTGCAGCTTCGTGTTGTTTGTTCGAGTGCCTCTCACATCAGGAACAAGCCAGAGCGTGTATATATATATATATATATATATATATATATATATATATATATATATATTTTTTTTAACAGAAACCTTCGTATCACAATAATACAAAGAAGCACTCACACTCAAGAATCGTGGTCATAAGAATTGTTGTATTTGTTTCAACGGCAACGCGTTTCGACCAAAGAGGTCTTTTTCCAAAGCCAATTTGCACAAAATAAAACCACCATTATATCGTGATATATATATATATCTTCAAAAACCTCCCCAAACTCCATAGAGGGGCAGCCGGCCTTTTTTAGTGTGTGCGGTTTTGTACATTTAAAGACACTTAATTGCTTTCTTTACAGCTGAGGACTCAAATTACATTCCAGTCCGGTTTTTACATGTACCTTTAAGAAGCATGATGGGACTTTTTAACACCATGCATGAAATGCTTTCACCTCATGAACAGCCCCCAGCAGGATTGACTGCGAATTGTATATATTTTTACAGATTAATTTAAAAATGAATATTAATTTCTTTTTTTTAAGCATTGGGAGTTAAAGTTGTATTTTAATGTTTTGAAGTGAAATTGTCCCCTGCAGTGATCGTACATGTTTTTTGATTGGCTGCTAAAAGAAGTGCATTATTTGTGTTAAATAACTATGATATTTAAAGAGAGCACCAATGTGGCGCACTTTAGATTGAAAAAGGCAGAGTTAGCTGCTGAAACGCATCTCTCAGGTGGTCCAGTGCCCAATATGGTATGACTGAATAAACAGGATGTAATCCCGTGACTTCGAGTGCCGAATGCCTCTCTATGGAGTTTGGGGAGGTTTTTGATGATACTTCCAGCGCTAGCAGTGGCGCTGTTTGCCCTGTACCACCAGCGATCTGGCAGCACACCAGCATGCCGCAACTCCCTTTTTTCATATATATATATATATTTCCCCACTGAACCAATATGATTTACCAACTTTAAGAACTCTGTCAAAACTAGAGACAAACATCTCAGAAGCTGGCCCATCTTCCATTCCAACAATAGAAAAAGACATAGTGTTCTGCCAGAGAGAAGGTATTATCACCCACAAGAGTGGCGAAAGTGGATTAAGATCTCAGTCAAAATTCTGCCCACAGCTACCTCCAGGCAATAAAATTGATTTGTTCCAAGAAATTGTCGTAGAAGAGATAAATCAATTATCGATGATGAAAAGAAGTAACAAAAGATCATGGAATTTGACACATAATGAACAAAAGGCATTGAAAGATCTAAAGGAAAATCAGACAATTGTTATAAAAGCCGCAGATAAAGGCGGAAATATTGTCATACAAGATCGTGAACAATATATCTCCGAAGCATATAGACAATTGAGGAAACAAGAACATTATCAAAGGCTGGAGAAGAACCCAATGGAGCAATGGACTAAAGAATATCATGCACAATTGCTCACTTGGAAAGAAAGGGGACTAATAGACTTTGAGGAGTATATGTATCTTAAGGTGGAGAATCCAATCACATCAACTATATATTTTCTGCCTAAAGTGCATAAATCACTTGTTAATCCCCCTGGGAGGCCCATAGTGAGTTCTATGGGGTCACTATTGGAGAAGACTTCCCATTATATAGATGTGTTTTTAATGGAATTTGTGACATCTCTTCCTCGTATTTGAAGGACACTACGGCATTTCTAAAGAGAATACGAGATATTAATTGGAATGAGTCTCTGATCATGATTACAATAGATGTAAATTCATTATACACATCAATTCTCCATGAAAATGGCTTGACAGCTGTTAGAAGATTTTTAAAGAGAAGATCATTGAGTTTTTAGAACACTCTGAAATGATTATGGAAATGTTGAACTACTGCTTAACGCATAATGTTTTTCTGTTTAATGGGGAAATATTTCTCCAGAGACAAGGCACAGCTATGGGGACGGCATTTGCCCCAACTTACGCGAATCTATTCATGGCGGTTTGGGAAGAAGGTATTTTACAGAGCAGGTACAAGCTGAATATCAAGACCTGGATGAGATATATCGACGACTTGTTCGTGATATGGGAAGGAGACTCATCGGTTCTTGACGAATTCATACAGAGTTTGGATCAAAATGATTATAATCTATCCTTCACATCAATGTGCAGCAAAACACATGTAACATATTTAGATGTAGAAGTATTTACACAAGAACAGAAGCTCTGTACTAAAATACATAGGAAAGCCACCGCCACAAACAGCATCCTCCATGCGAACAGTGGACATCCTCAACATCTAAAGTGGAGTATTCCATATGGAGAGATGCTGCGCGTAAAGAGGAATTGCTCAGAAGATATTGATGTTGAGCAACACCTAGATGAAACCAGCTTTAGGTTCCTGGCTAGGAACTATCCATCGGGTGTTATTGAAAGTGCTAAAACTAAAGTAAATGGAAAAATGAGATCTGACTTATTGACAAACCATAATCAAGTAGAAGAAGAAGATGTGACTCGTTTAATCTTAGACTTCAATGTGGAAAACAAAAGTATAAGATCTATCATTAAAAAACATTGGAGTATCTTAATGCTTGATGAATCATTAAAAAGACATTACCAATAACTCCAAAGATTGCGTTCAGAAAGACAGCTTCATTGGGTGATCTTTTAACACACAGCCACTTGCAAACATCAAATAATGAGAAAGGGAGTAGAACTTGGTTAACAACACCTGGTTTTTGGAAATGTTGCAAATGTAAGGCTTGTGAAAATGGACATAATACATTAACGTATGAATTGCAAAATGGAAAAAGGAGAGGATTATTGAACATATCACATGCGAATCGAAATATGTGGTGTATGTTTTAGAATGTCCATGTAAAAACTCTACGTTGGGAGTACTATCAATAAATTAAAACTTTGCATATTACAACATCTAAGGGCTATAAAAAACAAAGATCTCTCATATCCAATGGCAAAACATTTTTCAGAAAAACATTTGGGCAACAACTCAGAATTAAAATATTTCGGTGCCAAGATGATAAAACAAAATGAAAGAGGAGGAGACAGAACCCTGGACCTAAGAAGAGCAGAATCGAGGTTCATCTTGGCACTTGGAACAGAGAGTCCATTTGGGCACAATTTGGATGCTGAGTTACATGTCCATCTGTAATGATGCAAGATGAATTAACAGCATAACTTTTTGGATTATGGAACTGAATAAGTTATATCAGTTAACCAACGAACCCATGTAGACCTACATGATAGAGCACCATCAAGTGAAGACATAATGGGAGTATGAACTAATGAGTTATAATTGTGAGATGGTACCATTGAGGAAAAAGGGATGTAATTGAGGGATACTAGAAACAAGTAGCGGAAGAGATGAAGGAAACACTGGAATATATGTGGTACATGTGGAAGCATGGTATTGGTATGATTACAATAAGAGGAATAGGAGTATTTATTGATTAGACCCCACATGAGACATGAAATCTGTAGTGATTTTATTGATACAAATTACTTAATAGATATGGTTCAGGGAATATAATTTTAGGAAAATGACCTCCTTTTTCTAAAGTAAATTTGCACAAATGCATTTGTCACTTTAATTCCTCAATCTGAGATTCATCTCAGAAGAATCAAGATTCTTGAAGGAAAATGGTTTGAAACTTAATCTTTGCACTGCAAATTTTTGCACATTGCGTATTTGCACTTTGTACTTTGCACAATGCACGTGTCACTTTCCCTTATTCATCAGAACCATGACTTGCAGGGGTTCTTTCATATATTTTTAAATATTTATAAGATATGTGGAGGTTTTTACATTCTGATTTTCTAATTGTCTTAATGCATCTCCCTTATCTTTAATCAACTCCACTCTTCCTCGTTTTTCAATATATTGAATTTGTTCATTCCCCTTTTTAAAAAAAAATGTACTTTACAGAAATAGAATGTTCATATTTTACTGAATGTGCTTTTAACATGTACTTTATGATGTGTTTATATATGCCTTTATCTTTCAAATCTGATGAAATCTTCCCGTCCGTCCCAATATTTCCTTTGTTATACTCCTTGTTCACATTATCTTCATCTCTTCCCTTGATGTGGTTGTTTTTATTGGATTTTTGTTGATTGGAACTTCTTATTTAAGTTAAGATACTTCATCATGATTATTATAATTAAGAAATCAGAAAGAAAGATGGAAACAGTTAAAAGCCGACATGAATATTTATAAACTGGGGTTAACTGTCTAGTCTGTTTTTAATGGAAACAAACAAGGGATTTATGCACAGTGTCACTTTAAATGGACAGTTTAGACGGCAGGACTCTATGGTCCAGTTGAAGGCATTCGCCGAAACGCGTTGACCGTCCTTTGCACGTTTGCACAAATGGTGTGATCAAGAAAAAAGAAAATAAAATACCTTTAAGTACCTAGTTGTGGATTTCCTCTGTGCCGTGGAGACTCTGGTTCGTGTACCTTGGACCGTGTTGGGTTTTTGCTGTCGATATATATATATATATATATATATATATATATTATCTACTGGCGGTCGCCAGTAGATAGTTATAGTTAGGACCTATTTTCCATAGGAAATCCGCGACATTCTATTTGAAATAACTCTTGCGTCGGTTGACGAATCTTCGCGACATTTTCAAACTTTATGGCCCGCTCCGGTCCGCTCCTACCCTGAAAGTCTCAGGGTGATTCGTCAAGCGGGGGCTGAGAAAAAGGGGGTCCCAAAACGTGTTTTCCCCATTCATTTTCCCATAGGAAACTTTAGACACGGCTACAGCCCGAACTGCTGAACGGAATTACACCAAATTTGGCAAAGAGGTAGTTCTTGGTTCAGAAAGAACCCTTTTTGTTAAATGGTGTAAATCCGTTCAGTAGTTGCGGAGAAATTAAAAAAATAAGAGTCAAAAATCAATTTCCCATAGGAAACTTTATGCAAGGCTACAGCCCGAACTGCTGAACGGAATTACACCAAATTTGGCAAAGAGGTAGTTCTTGGTTCAAAAAGAACCCTTTTGTTAAATGGTGTAAATCCGTTGAGTAGTTGCTGAGAAAATCAAAAGTAAAAACACATATATATCTGGGCGGAGCCTAACCACACATGTCATCGTGAGATCTGATTGGCTGTCAGCACTTCATCCTGGAATTGCTGGCAGCCATCTTGGGACCAATATAAATGATAGTACCCCATTGAAATGCATTGTAGTGAATCGAAGATTTTGAGGGTTACCAAAAGGAGAACTATAAAGTGTGATAACAGACTTTAGTTACATTAGAATTCATTTGTTGATGGTACCATACTAATTTCAGGAATTGTGGTGTGTTCTAAGGTGATTTTACCCTGTGAAAAACCTTCTGCTGGGATATCATGAATCATGTTTGAGAGAAAACTATTTTCACATGCTTGTCCCATACAGTTTTGGAAGGTGCCCCAGAAGCTAAAATGAGAGCATATTTTCTGTAAATTCACATTATCTTTCTCAGTCATGTGAGAATGAAGTCTGACATTCTCAGTAAAACATGTACATCCAACAAGGGCAGAGACTGTCAGTTGATTCCTTTGTGTTCTACTGCAGCTTCCCAGAGTGTTCTAAAGAACAACTAGAGTGCTAACAGCCTTACTTATGACAAAAGTATGGCACACCTGAAGCCATCTTGATTGGAATAAACTGGTAACACTTAAAACATTTAATTTAAAAAGGAACAAAATGATGGGGTTCATCTTGTCATAGAAATTATGGTTAGTGCTCTGGAAAGAAAAATTAGGACATGTTTCAAGTGTGATCTCAAATATCTTCCTGTTATATTTCAACAGGAGCAGCCTGTCAGTTGATGCCTTTGTGTTTTACTGCAGCTTCCCAGAGTGTTCTAAAGAACAACTAGAGCGCTAACAGTCTTACTTATGACAAAAGTATGGCACACCTGAAGCCATCTTGATTGGAATAAACTGGTAACACTTAAAACATTTAATTTAAAAAGGAACAAAATGACGGGGTTCATTTTGTCATAGAAATTATGGTTAGTGCTGTAGAAAGAAAAATTAGGACATGTTTCAAGTGTGATCTCAAATATCTTCCTGTTATATTTCAACAGGAGCAGCCTGTCAGTTGATGCCTTTGTGGTCTACTGCAGCTTCCCAGAGTGTTCTAAAGAACAACTAGAGCGCTAACAGTCTTACTTATGACAAAAGTATGGCACACCTGAAGCCATCTTGATTGGAATAAACTGGTAACACTTAAAACATTTAATTTAAAAAGGAACAAAATGAGGGGGTTCATTTTGCCATAGAAATTATGGTTAGTGCTGTAGAAAGAAAAATTAGGACATGTTTTAAGTGAGATCTCAAATATCTTCCTGTTATATTTCAACAGGAGCAGCCTGTCAGTTGATGCCTTTGTGTTCTACTGCAGCTTCCCAGAGTGTTCTAAAGAACAACTAGAGTGCTAACAGCCTTACTTATGACAAAAGTATGGCACACCTGAAGCCATCTTGATTGGAATAAACTGGTAACACTTAAAACATTTAATTTAAAAAGGAACAAAATGAGGGGGTTCATTTTGCCATAGAAATTATGGTTAGTGCTGCAAAAGAAAATTTAGTGCATGTTTTAAGTGAGATCTCAAATCCTCTTCTATTTCATTAGAAAATTCTGACATGCAGACTGAAACAATCACTTTCAATACCAGCAGTAGACTTCCAGTTAACTCCTTGGTGAGCAGTAGCTTTACTACAGTGATCTAATGAACAACTAGAGTAATAACATTCTGAATTTATGGCAAATGTGTGACACATCTGAATGCCTTCTTGATGGAATCAAAGTAAAAACTGAAAGCATTTCCTACTGAGGAGACTGCAGTAAATGAGGAAATTAGGAAACTTCATAACAAAGAAGTCTTCCAAGATGGCCACCAGTGAAAAAAGAGCCCAAATGTAGCACAAATATTACCCAGATGTAGCCCACATATAGCCCAATGACAAAAGTGTGCAAAACACTTTTTATTTTTAGTTTTTGCAGTTTTATGTAGTGCAGACTGGTCAGGTATTGGAGCGTTGCATCTTAAAACATGACCCCCTACACTACAAAAACACCACTGCACTACCCTAAACCACTACCCCAGCACGACCCCCTACACTACACCAAGCACCACTGCACTATCCTAAACCCTAAAACACTACCCCCAGCATGACCCCCTACACTACACAAACACCACTGCACTACCCTAAACCCTAAAACACTACCCCAACACCACTGCACTAACCTAAATCCTAAAACACTACCCCCAGCACGACCCCCTACACTACCCAAACACCACTGCACTACCCTAAAACATGACCCCTACACTACACAAACACCACTGCACTACCCTAAACCCTAAAACACTACCCCCAGCACGACCCCCTACACTACACAAGCACCACTGCACTACCCTAAACCCTAAAACACTGCCCCCAGCACGACCCCCTACACTACACAAACACCACTGCACTACCTTAAACCCTAAAACACTACCCCCAGCATGACCCCCTACACTGCCTGAACATCACTGCACTGACCTAAACCCTGAAACACATACCCTAGCACGACGCCCTACACTGCCCGAACACCACTGCACTGCCCTAAACCCTGAAACACCACCCCCTTCACGACCCCCTACACTGCCCGAACACCACTGCACTGCCCTAAACCCTGAAACACCACCCCCAGCATGACCCCTACACTGCCCGAACACCACTGCACTGCCCTAAACCCTGAAACACTACCCCCAGCAAGACCTCCTACACTGCCCGAACACCACTGCACTGCCCTAAGCCCTGAAACATCACCCCCAGCAAGACCCCTACACTGCCCGAACACCACTGCCCTAACCCCTGAAACACCACCCCAGCACGACCCCCTACACTGCCCGAACACCACTGCACTGCCCTAAACCCTGAAACACCACCCCCAGCAACAACCCCCTACACTGCCCGAACACCACTGCACTGCCCTAAACCCTGAAACACCACCCCTGCACGACCCCCTACACTGCCCGAACACTACTGCACTGCCCTAAACCCTGAAACACCATCCCCAGCACGACCCCCTACACTGCCCGAACACCACTGCCCTAAACCCTGAAACACCACCCCCAGCAAGACCCCCTACACTGCACGAACACCACTGCACTGCCCTAAACCCTGAAACACCAGCCCCAACACGACCCCTACACTGCCCGAACACCACTGCACTGCCCTAACCCTGAAACACCACCCCCTGCACGACCCCCTACACTGCCCGAACACCACTGCACTGCCCTAAATCCTGAAACACCACCCCCTCCACGATCCCCTACACTGCCTGAACACTACTGCACTGCCCTAAACCCTGAAACACCACCCCCAGCACGACCCCTACACTGCCACGAACACCACTGCACTGCCCTAAACCCTGAAACACTACCCCCAGCAAGACCCCCTACACTGCCCGAACACCACTGCCCTAAACCCTGAAACACCACCCCCAGCAAGACCCCCTACACTGCCCGTACACCACTGCACTGCCCTAAACCCTGAAACACCACCCCAGCATGACCCCCTACACTGCCCGAACACCACTGCACTGCCCTAAACCCTGAAACACCACCCCCGGCACGACCCCCTACACTGCCCGAACACCACTGCACTGCCCTAAACCATGAAACACCAGCCCCAGCACGACCCCTACTCTGCCCGAACACCACTGCACTGCCCTAAACCCTGAAACACCACCCCCAGCACGACCCCCTACACTGCCCGAACACCACTGCACTGCCCTAAACCCTGAAACACCAGCCCCAGCACAACCCCGTACACTGCCCGAACACCACTGCACTGCCCTAAACTCTGAAACACCAGCCCCAGCACGACCGCCTACACTGCCCGAAACCACTGCACTGCCCTAAACCCTGAAACACCAGCCCCAGCAAGACCCCCTACACTGCCCGAACACCACTGCACTGCCCTAAACCCTGAAACACCACCCCCAGCAAGACCCCTACACTGCCCGAACACCACTGCACTGCCCTAAACCCTGAAACACCACCCCTCAGCCACGACACCCTACACTGCCCGAACACCACTGCACTGCCCTAAACCCTGAAACACCACCCCCAGCACGACCCCCTACACTGCCCGAACACCACTGCACTGCCCTAAACCCTGAAACACCACCCCCTGCACGACCTCCTACACTGCCGGAACACCACTGCACTGCCCAAAACCCTGAAACACCACCCCCAGCACGACCCCCTACACTGCCCGAACACCACTGCACTGCCCTAAACCCTGAAACATCAACCCCAGCAAGACCCCCTACACTGCCTGAACACCACTGCCCTAAACCCTGAAACACCACCCCCTACACTGCCACGAACACCACTGCACTGCCCTAAACCCTGAAACACCACCTCCAGCAAAACCCCTACACTGCCTGAACACCATTGCTCTGCCCTAAATCCTGAAACACTAGCCCCAGCATGAACCCCTACACTGCCCAAACACCACTGCACTGCCCTAAACCCTAAAACACAACCCCCAGCACGACCCCCTACACTGCCCGAACACCACTGCACTGCCCAAAACCCTGAAACACCAGCCCCAGCAAGACCCCCTACACTGCCCGAACACCACTGCACTGTCCTAGACTCTGAAACACCAGCCCCAGCAAGACCCCCTGCACTGCCCGAACACCACTGCACTGCCCTAAACCCTGAAACACCAGCCCCAGCATGACCCCCTACACTGCCCGAACACCACTGCACTGCCCTAAACCCTGAAACACCAGCCCCAGCATGACCACCTGCACTGCCCTAAACCCTGAAACACCAGCCACAGCACAACCCCCTACACTGCCCGAACACCACTGCACTGCCCTAAACCCTGAAACACCACCCCCAGCAAGACCCCTACACTGCCCGAACACCACTGCACTGCCCTAAACCCTGAAACACCAGCCCCAGGATGACCCCTACACTGCCCGAACACCACTGCACTGCCCTAAACCCTGAAACACCAGCCCCAGCATGACCACCTACACTGCCCGAACACCACTGCACTGCCCTAAACCCTGAAACACCAGCCACAGCACAACCCCGTACACTGCCCGAACACCACTGCACTGCCCTAAACCCTGAAACACCACCCCTGCATGACCCCCTACACTGCCCGAACACCACTGCACTGCCCTAAACCCTGAAACACCACCCCTGCAGCACCCCCTACACTGCCCAAACACCACTGCACTGCCCTAAACCCTGAAACACCACCCCCTGCACCGCCCCCTACACTGCCCGAACACCACTGCACTGCCCTAAACCCTGAAACACCACCCCCAGCACGACCCCTTTACTGCTCGAACACCACTGCACTGTCCCAAACCCTGAAACACCACCCCCAGCACGACCCCTACACTGCCCGAACACCACTGCCCTAAACCCTGAAACACCACCCCCTGCACGACCCCCTACACTGCCCGAACACACTGCACTGCCCTAAACCCTGAAACACCACCCCCTACACTGCCCGAACACCACTGCACTGCCCTAAACCCTGAAACACCACCCCAGCACGACCCCCTACACTGCCCGAACACCACTGCACTGCCCTAAACCCTAAAACACCACCCCCAGCATTACCCCCTACACTGCCCAAACACCACTGTACTGCCCTAAACCCTAGAACACTACCCCCAGCACGACCCCCTACACTACCCGAACACCACTGCACTACCCTAAACCCTAAAATACTACCCCTGCACGACCCCCTACACTGCCCGAACACTACTGCACTGCCCTAAACCCTGAAACACCATCCCCAGCACGACCCCCTACACTGCACGAACACCACTGCACTGCCCTAAACCCTGAAACACTACCCCCAGCAAGACCCCCTACACTGCCCGAACACCACTGCACTGCCCTAAACCCTGAAACACCACCCCCAGCAAGACCCCCTACACTGCCCGAACACCACTGCCCTAAACCCTGAAACACCACCCCCAGCAAGACCCCCTACACTGCCCGAACACCACTGCACTGCCCTAAACCCTGAAACACCAGCCCCAGCACGACCCCTACACTGCCCGAACACCACTGCACTGCCCTAAACCCTGAAACACCACCCCCTGCACGACCCCCTACACTGCCCGAACACCACTGCACTGCCCTAAACCCTGAAACACCACCCCCAGCACGACCCCCTACACTGCCCGAACACCACTGCACTGCCCTAAACCCTGAAACACCACCCCTCCACGATCCCCTACACTGCACGAACACCACTGCACTGCCCTAAACCCCGAAACACAACCCCCAGCAAGACCCCCTACACTGCCCGAACACCACTGCCCTAAACCCTGAAACACCACCCCCAGCAAGACCCCCTACACTGCCCGTACACCACTGCACTGCCCTAAACCCTGAAACACCACTCCCAGCATGACCCCTACACTGCCCGAACACCACTGCACTGCCCTAAACCCTGAAACACCACCCCCAGCACGACCCCCTACACTGCCCGAACACCACTGCACTGCCCCTAAACCATGAAACACCAGCCCCAGCACGACCCCCTACACTGCCCGAACACCACTGCACTGCCCTAAACCCTGAAACACCACCCCCAGCACGACCCCCTACACTGCCCGAACACCACTGCACTGCCCTAAACCCTGAAACACCAGACCCAGCACGACCGCCTACACTGCCCGAAAACCACTGCACTGCCCTAAACCCTGAAACACCAGCGCCAGCAAGACCCCCTACACTGCCCGAACACCACTGCACTGCCCTAAACCCTGAAACACCAGCCCCAGCATGACCCCCTACACTGCCCGAACACCACTGCACTGCCCTAAACCCTGAAACACCAGCCCCAGCATGACCACCTACACTGCCCGAACACCACTGCACTGCCCTAAACCCTGAAACACCAGCCACAGCACGACCCCCTACACTGCCCGAACACCACTGCACTGCCCTAAACCCTGAAACACCACCCCCAGCACGACCCCCTACACTGCCCGAACACCACTGCACTGCCCTAAACCCTGAAACACCAGCCCCAGGACAACCCCGTACACTGCCCGAACACCACTGCACTGCCCTAAACTCTGAAACACCAGCCCCAGCACGACCGCCTACACTGCCCGAAAACCACTGCACTGCCCTAAACCCTGAAACACCAGCTCCAGCACGACCCTCTACACTGCCCGAACACCACTGCACTGCCCTAAACCCTGAAACACCACCCCCTGCATGACCCCCTACACTGCCCGAACACCACTGCACTGCCCTAAACCCTGAAACACCACCCCCTGCAGCACCCCCTACACTGCCCGAACACCACTGCACTGCCCTAAACCCTGAAACACCACCCCTGCACCGCCCCATACACTGCCCGAACACCACTGCACTGCCCTAAATCCTGAAACACCACCCCAGCACGACCCCTTTACTGCTCGAACACTACTGCACTGCCCCAAACCCTGAAACACCACCCCTGCACGACCCCCTACACTGCCCGAACACCACTGCACTGCCCTAAACCCTGAAACACCACCCCTACACTGCCCGAACACCACTGCACTGCCCTAAACCCTGAAACACCACCCCCAGCACGACCCCCTACACTGCCCGAACACCACTGCACTGCCCTAAACCCTAAAACACCACCCCCAGCATTACCCCCTACACTGCCCAAACACCACTGTACTGCCCCAAACCCTAGAACACTACCCCCAGCACGACCCCCTACACTACCCGAACACCACTGCACTACCCTAAACCCTAAAATACTACCCCCAGCACAACCCCCAACACTACCCGAACACGACTGCACTGCCCTAAACCCTCAAACACTCCCCCAGCACGACCCCTACACTACCCGAACACCACTGCACTGCCCTAAACCCTAAAACACTCCCCCAGCACGACCCCCTACACTACCCGAACACCACTGCACTGCCCTAAACCCTAAAACACTCCCCCAGCACGACCCCTACACTACCCAAACACCACTGCACTGCCCTAAACCCTAAATCACTACCCCCGCATGACCCCCTACACTACCCAAACACCACTGTACTGCCCTAAACCCTAAAACACCAACCCAGCATTACCCCCTACACTGCCCAAACACCACTGTACTGCCCTAAACCCTAGAACACTACCCCCAGCACGACCCCCTACACTACCCAAACACCACTGCACTACCCTAAACCCTAAAATACTACCCCCTGCACGACCCCCTACACTGCCCGAACACTACTGCACTGCCCTAAACCCTGAAACACCATCCCCAGCACGACCCCCTACACTGCACGAACACCACTGCACTGCCCTAAACCCTGAAACACTACCCCCAGCAAGACCCCCTACACTGCCCGAACACCACTGCACTGCCCTAAACCCTGAAACACCACCCCCTGCAAGACCCCCTACACTGCCCGAACACCACTGCCCTAAACCCTGAAACACCACCCCCAGCAAGACCCCTAAACTGCCCGAACACCACTGCACTGCCCTAAACCCTGAAACACCAGCCCCAGCACGACCCCTACACTGCCCGAACACCACTGCACTGCCCTAAACCCTGAAACACCACCCCTGCACGACCCCCTACACTGCCCGAACACCACTGCACTGCCCTAAACCCTGAAACACCACCCCCAGCACGACCCCCTACACTGCCCGAACACCACTGCACTGCCCTAAACCCTGAAACACCACCCCTCCACGATCCCCTACACTGCCCGAACACTACTGCACTGCCCTAAACCCTGAAACACCACCCCCAGCACGACCCCCTACACTGCACGAACACCACTGCACTGCCCTAAACCCCGAAACACTACCCCCAGCAAGACCCCCTACACTGCCCGAACACCACTGCCCTAAACCCTGAAACACCACCCCCAGCAAGACCCCCTACACTGCCCGTACACCACTGCACTGCCCTAAACCCTGAAACACCACTCCCAGCATGACCCCCTACACTGCCCGAACACCACTGCACTGCCCTAAACCCTGAAACACCACCCCCAGCACGACCCCCTACACTGCCCGAACACCACTGCACTGCCCTAAACCATGAAACACCAGCCCCAGCACGACCCCCTACACTGCCCGAACACCACTGCACTGCCCTAAACCCTGAAACACCACCCCCAGCACGACCCCCTACACTGCCCGAACACCACTGCACTGCCCTAAACCCTGAAACACCAGCCCCAGCACAACCCCGTACACTGCCCGAACACCACTGCACTGCCCTAAACTCTGAAACACCAGCCCCAGCACGACCGCCTACACTGCCCGAAAACCACTGCACTGCCCTAAATCTGAAACACCAGCCCCAGCAAGACCCCCTACACTGCCCGAACACCACTGCACTGCCCTAAACCCTGAAACACCACCCCCAGCAAGACCCCCTACACTGCCCGAACACCACTGCACTAAAGCCTGAAACACCACCCCCAGCAAGACCACCTACACTGGCCGAACACCACTGCACTGCCCTAAACCCTGAAACACCACCCCTGCACGACCCCCTACACTGCCCAAACACCACTGCACTGCCCTAAACCCTGAAACACCACCCCTGCACGACCCCTACACTGCCCGAACACCACTGCACTGCCCTAAACCCTGAAACACCACCCCTCAGCACGACACCCTACACTGCCCTAAACCCTGAAACACCACCCCCAGCACGACCCCCTACACTGCCCGAACACCACTGCACTGCCCTAAACCCTGAAACACCACCCCCTGCACGACCTCCTACACTGCCGGAACACCACTGCACTGCCCTAAACCCTGAAACACCACCCCCAGCACGACCCCCTACACTGCCCGAACACCACTGCACTGCCCTAAACCCTGAAACATCAACCCCAGCAAGACCCCTACACTGCCTGAACACCACTGCCCTAAACCCTGAAACACCACCCCTACACTGCACCGAACACCACTGCACTGCCCTAAACCCTGAAACACCACCTCCAGCAAAACCCCCTACACTGCCTGAACACCATTGCTCTGCCCTAAATCCTGAAACACTAGCCCCAGCATGAACCCCTACACTGCCCAAACACCACTGCACTGCCCTAAACCCTAAAACACCACCCCCAGCACGACCCCCTACACTGCCCGAACACCACTGCACTGCCCTAAACCCTGAAACACCAGCCCCAGCAAGACCCCCTACACTGCCCGAACACCACTGCACTGCCCTAGACTCTGAAACACCAGCCCCAGCAAGACCCCTACACTGCCCGAACACCACTGCACTGCCCTAAACCCTGAAACACCAGCCCCAGCATGACCCCCTACACTGCCCGAACACCACTGCACTGCCCTAAACCCTGAAACACCAGCCCCAGCATGACCACCTACACTGCCCGAACACCACTGCACTGCCCTAAACCCTGAAACACCAGCCACAGCACAACCCCCTACACTGCCCGAACACCACTGCACTGCCCTAAACCCTGAAACACCACCCCCAGCACGACCCCCTACACTGCCCGAACACCACTGCACTGCCCTAAACCCTGAAACACCAGCCCCAGGACAACCCCGTACACTGCCCGAACACCACTGCACTGCCCTAAACTCTGAAACACCAGCCCCAGCACGACCGCCTACACTGCCCGAAAACCACTGCACTGCCCTAAACCCTGAAACACCAGCTCCAGCACGACCCTCTACACTGCCCAAACACCACTGCACTGCCCTAAACCCTGAAACACCACCCCCTGCATGACCCCCTACACTGCCCGAACACCACTGCACTGCCCTAAACCCTGAAACACCACCCCCTGCAGCACCCCCTACACTGCCCGAACACCACTGCACTGCCCTAAACCCTGAAACACCACCCCCTGCACCGCCCCATACACTGCCCGAACACCACTGCACTGCCCTAAATCCTGAAACATCACCCCCAGCACGACCCCCTTTACTGCTCGAACACCACTGCACTGCCCCAAACCCTGAAACACCACCCCCAGCACGACCCCCTACACTGCCCGAACACCACTGCCCTAAACCCTGAAACACCACCCCCTGCACGACCCCCTACACTGCCCGAACACCACTGCACTGCCCTAAACCCTGAAACACCACCCCTACACTGCCCGAACACCACTGCACTGCCCTAAACCCTGAAACACCACCCCCAGCACGACCCCCTACACTGCCCGAACACCACTGCACTGCCCTAAACCCTAAAACACCACCCCCAGCATTACCCCCTACACTGCCCAAACACCACTGTACTGCCCTAAACCCTAGAACACTACCCCCAGCACGACCCCCTACACTACCCGAACACCACTGCACTACCCTAAACCCTAAAATACTACCCCCAGCACAACCCCCTACACTACCCGAACATGACTGCACTGCCCTAAACCCTCAAACACTCCCCCAGCACGACCCCCTACACTACCCGAACACCACTGCACTGCCCTAAACCCTAAAACACTCCCCCAGCACGACCCCCTACACTACCCGAACACCACTGTACTGCCCTAAACCCTAGAACACTACCCCCAGCACGACCCCCTACACTACCCGAACACCACTGCACTACCCTAAACCCTAAAATACTACCCCCAGCACAACCCCCTACACTACCCGAACACGACTGCACTGCCCTAAACCCTCAAACACTCCCCCAGCACGACCCCTACACTACCCGAACACCACTGCACTGCCCTAAACCCTAAAACACTCCCCCAGCACGACCCCCTACACTACCCGAACACCACTGCACTGCCCTAAACCCTGAAACACCAGCCCCAGCACAACCCCGTACACTGCCCGAACACCACTGCACTGCCCTAAACTCTGAAACACCAGCCCCAGCACGACCGCCTACACTGCCCGAAAACCACTGCACTGCCCTAAATCTGAAACACCAGCCCCAGCAAGACCCCCTACACTGCCCGAACACCACTGCACTGCCCTAAACCCTGAAACACCACCCCCAGCAAGACCCCCTACACTGCCCGAACACCACTGCACTAATGCCTGAAACACCACCCCCAGCAAGACCACCTACACTGGCCGAACACCACTGCACTGCCCTAAACCCTGAAACACCACCCCCTGCACGACCCCCTACACTGCCCGAACACCACTGCACTGCCCTAAACCCTGAAACACCACCCCCTGCACGACCCCCTACACTGCCCGAACACCACTGCACTGCCCTAAACCCTGAAACACCACCCCTCAGCACGACACCCTACACTGCCCTAAACCCTGAAACACCACCCCCAGCACGACCCCCTACACTGCCCGAACACCACTGCACTGCCCTAAACCCTGAAACACCACCCCCTGCACGACCTCCTACACTGCCGGAACACCACTGCACTGCCCTAAACCCTGAAACACCACCCCAGCACGACCCCCTACACTGCCCGAACACCACTGCACTGCCCTAAACCCTGAAACATCAACCCCAGCAAGACCCCCTACACTGCCTGAACACCACTGCCCTAAACCCTCAAACACCACCCCCTACACTGCACGAACACCACTGCACTGCCCTAAACCCTGAAACACCACCTCCAGCAAAACCCCTACACTGCCTGAACACCATTGCTCTGCCCTAAATCCTGAAACACTAGCCCCAGCATGAACCCCTACACTGCCCAAACACCACTGCACTGCCCTAAACCCTAAAACACCACCCCCAGCACGACCCCTACACTGCCCGAACACCACTGCACTGCCCTAAACCCTGAAACACCAGCCCCAGCAAGACCCCTACACTGCCCGAACACCACTGCACTGCCCTAGACTCTGAAACACCAGCCCCAGCAAGACCCCTACACTGCCCAAACACCACTGCACTGCCCTAAACCCTGAAACACCAGCCCCAGCATGACCCCCTACACTGCCCGAACACCACTGCACTGCCCTAAACCCTGAAACACCAGTCCCAGCATGACCCCCTACACTGCCCGAACACCACTGCACTGCCCTAAACCCTGAAACACCAGCCACAGCACAACCCCCTACACTGCCTGAACACCACTGCACTGCCCTAAACCCTGAAACACCACCCCCAGCACGACCCCCTACACTGCCCGAACACCACTGCACTGCCCTAAACCCTGAAACACCAGCCCCAGGACAACCCCGTACACTGCCCGAACACCACTGCACTGCCCTAAACTCTGAAACACCAGCCCCAGCACGACCGCCTACACTGCCCGAAAACCACTGCACTGCCCTAAACCCTGAAACACCAGCTCCAGCACGACCCTCTACACTGCCCGAACACCACTGCACTGCCCTAAACCCTGAAACACCACCCCCTGCATGACCCCTACACTGCCCGAACACCACTGCACTGCCCTAAACCCTGAAACACCACCCCCTGCAGCACCCCTACACTGCCCGAACACCACTGCACTGCCCTAAACCCTGAAACACCACCCCTGCACCGCCCCATACACTGCCCGAACACCACTGCACTGCCCTAAATCCTGAAACACCACCCCCAGCACGACCCCCTTTACTGCTCGAACACCACTGCACTGCCCCAAACCCTGAAACACCACCCCAGCACGACCCCCTACACTGCCCGAACACCACTGCCCTAAACCCTGAAACACCACCCCTGCACGACCCCCTACACTGCCCGAACACCACTGCACTGCCCTAAACCCTGAAACACCACCCCTACACTGCCCGAACACCACTGCACTGCCCTAAACCCTGAAACACCACCCCCAGCACGACCCCCTACACTGCCCGAACACCACTGCACTGCCCTAAACCCTAAAACACCACCCCCAGCATTACCCCCTACACTGCCCAAACACCACTGTACTGCCCTAAACCCTAGAACACTACCCCCAGCACGACCCCTACACTACCCGAACACCACTGCACTACCCTAAACCCTAAAATACTACCCCCAGCACAACCCCCTACACTACCCGAACACGACTGCACTGCCCTAAACCCTCAAACACTCCCCCAGCACGACCCCCTACACTACCCGAACACCACTGCACTGCCCTAAACCCTAAAACACTCCCCCAGCACGACCCCCTACACTACCCGAACACCACTGCACTGCCCTAAACCCTAAAACACTCCCCCAGCACGACCCCCTACACTACCCAAACACCACTGCACTGCCCTAAACCCTAAAACACTACCCCCGCATGACCCCCTACACTACCCAAACACAAATGCACTACCCTAATCCCTAAAACACTACCCCCGCATGACCCCTTACACTACCCTAAACCCTAAAACACTACCCCCGCATGACTCCCTACACTACCCAAAGACCACTGCACTACCCTAAACCCTAAAACACGACCTCCTACACTACACAAACACCACTGCACTACCCTAAACCCTAAAACACTACCCCCTACACTACACAAACACCACTGCACTACCCTAAACCCTAAAACACTACCCCCAGCAGTACCCCTACACTACCCAAACACCACTGCACTAACCTAAACCCTAAAACACTACCCCCAGCAGTACCCCCTACACTACCCAAACACCACTGCACTACCCTAAATCACTACCCCCAGCACGAACCCCTACAATACCCAAACACCACTGCACTACCCTAAACCCTAAAACACTACCCCCAGCACGACCCCCTACACTACCCAAACACCACTGCACTACCCTAAACCCTAAAACACTACCCCCAGCATGACCCTCTTCACTACCTAAACACAACTGCACAATTTGTTACAGGCGTTGCAACGCAGGCCTGTGGTGCTTACTGGAAGTACCTAGTGGGCTAGTTGGGCCCCAGGGACCCTCAGGATTCAAGGTGACCTAATCCCCCAACTTAAAACGCACCACGGGGCGCGTTTGCACAGTGGTGAAGGGAGGGGCGGGGCCTCAGGTGACATGTGCGCAAACACGCCCTGTGGTGCGTTTTAGTTGGGGAATTAATTCCCTTTGAATCCTGAGGGACCCTGGGGCCAACTAGCCCACCAGGTACCTTCAGTAAGCACAACAGAGTTGCGTTGCAGAGAGGTGAAAAAGGTGCGTGGCCTCGGAACGCCTCTCTGCAACTCAGCTCTGTGGTCCTAACTGTAGGTACCTGGGGGCTAGCTGGGCCCCAGGGACCCTCAGAATTCAAGGGACTTAATCCCGCAACTTAAAACGCGCCACGGGGTGCGTTGCACACATGTCACCTCAGGCCCCCTCCCTTCACCACTGTGCAAACGCGCCCTGTAGCGCGTTTAAGAGGTAGTTTTAATCCCCCTGCCCTATTATGTACTAGGGACTTGCAGAGGAGGTCATGCTAATCACAGGGGTACCCCAATGCATAGTGTTCCCTAGTGTATGTAGGTGTTTTCACTGTATTCTAAGTGTCTTTTAGCATAGCACTGGCTCTGGTTAGTCAGAGTCAGTTACCACCAGTACCCGTCTGAAAAAGTTGTGGGCACAGGATGATTTTGCAACAAGGCCTCTTTCTGCTCCTCTGTTGGTTCTTTCTGCACATCTTTTGCTTCTTTCTGTGCGTTTTTTCTTCTTTCTTCACATGTCCTACCTCTGTAGGCATAGTTAGAAACTAGCATTTAAAACAACCTTTGAAATTCACTTAAAAATCATAGGTTTCAGGCACGTTATAGTTAGAAATTAGCATTTAAAAACCTTTGAAATTCACTGAAAAAACCATAGGTTTCAGACACGTTATAGTTAGAAATTAGCATTTAAAAAACCTTTGAAATTCACTGAAAAAACCATAGGTTTTAGGGACAGTTATAGTTAGTTGGACATTTCACTCGTACAAAACCATAGAAATTCCCCGTTATAGTTAGTTCAGCTAACTATAACTCGCGCCCGCAATGCACTGCTGATGACGTCACATATTACATCACTCATGACATGGTCAGTGACATCACTGATGACATCACTGATGACATCTCAAATGACATCACTGATGACATCATCCATGTGATAATTTCATGCATCTTCTCACACCCTAATATAACTTTTGATACACCCACTCTAAATTACAGACTGCCATTCTCAAAACCATAGACACTCCAACACCAAAAACTACATACCCACTCACTGATTCTTAGGTCTACACACACATCCACTCACTCACCCGTACAGTCACTCATACTTACAGTCACTCAGTACAGGACTATCATATGCACTCATACACCTATATAAACACTCACACACCGCCACTCATCCATAGAGGTACTCACACACCTAGTCAGTCATGCAAAAACTTAATCACACACCCATTTACTCACCTATACAGTTATACACACACCAGCTCACTTACTCATACAAATACTAGCACATTCTTACACTCTTATACAATCACTGATACAAGTACACACTCATCCATACAGCCACTCTCACAATCACACACTCTCACTTATAGCCATTTATATACTCCAACACACATATATACTGCCTTTCACATATGTAGTTACTCACACATGTACCACTGAGATATACATTCAATCACTAACACACCCATACACACACTCACCCACCCATACAGTCCATCACAGATGCACTCTTGAAACCATGCACCCAGTGAATCACCAACTCACACATCTATGCACAGAGTCACACACACCCCACCCACACAAACACTCAGGCACCCATACAGATACTCAGACAATCAATCAATAACCCATGTAGACACTCATGTAGCTATTCAGAAAGCCCATGCAGCCGCTTACAAACCAACAGACAGACGGATACAGACATTCACACAGTTTAGTCACTAACCCATGCATTCAGTAAGATACATTTAATCACTCACTTGTAGAGTCAGTCACTCACGTACTAAATCATCCATTCAGACACTTATACACCCACTCATTCTTCAATACGCCTTTCCCTATATATATTAAACATATTTAAACTTTACAGAAACACACAGTCACTGGATGATGTCATCAGTGATGTCATTTGAGATGTCATCAGTGATGTCATCAGTGATGTCACTGACCATGTCATGAGTGATGTAATATGTGACGTCATCAGCAGTGCATTAGTGGGCGCGAGTTATAGTTAGCTGAACTAACTATAACGGGGAATTTCTATGGTTTTGTACGAGTGAAATGTCCAACTAACTATAACTGTCCCTAAAACCTATGGTTTTTTCAGTGAATATATATATATATATATATATATATTTCACGTTGCTCACAAAGGCACTAACTGGTAAGAAACAAAGCATACAAACTTTCTACACAACAGTTTAGACAGAAAACCTTGCATAAAACAAAGTCCAGATATACTATTATGTTGCGATCGCCATGCTCCTAACAGCACTTATCCAATGCTTCACTGGATGCCAATACCAAGAGAACACTTCAAGCAGACTTTCTAACATACATCCCACAAGATTAAGATATGCCATACATTTGATAATCAAGGTACCCAACAAAACTTGCCACAAAGAAATGCCACACTCCCCCTTCTGCAGCTCAATGCGATTGGCCTTGAAGATGAATAAGCAACTAACAAAGACACTCCGCAGCTCATCTCTATGTCTGGCACACCAAGTTCAGACAACTACAGGTTAATGAGTCAGACATAGCCATCTTATCAAGAACAGGTCTAGAACACAATACCCATTAGACATCATCACAAAGTGAAGCAGATTCTGGTCTGTGTTGATAATCCCAGAAACAGCTGGAGGTCTCCAATATTGCTAGGAGGTTACACCCTATCCAGATGCAGTAACACACCAAGTACATGGTTGATTGACTTACACCTATTTTCTGACCATATGTTTTGATTAATCTGTGCAGTGAACACATTGTGCACTCAGAGATTTAGGAAAATACCAAATTCACGGTCTATTTGCATAGATTTGAGAATACCTAAAATACACGGTTTTGTGGATGGGAGCTAAATAAGTGGAAATGGCCTGTACGTAAAATGTGCATCCATTACACACAGCACCTACACTCAGGTCTATACATCGTACTTTGTAAATGACGCATTTAAAAGTCCTTTCCTGGCTCATATCAGACTCCGGTGTGGAATATGGTTTGTAATCCGGTCCCATTGCTTCTGTCTAGGTCAGTCCTTTTGATTTTTACAAGCAAATGATTGGTTTACAGTCTTAATTTATAAACTCATTTACTTTGCACAGCATGCTGTGAAGAAATGAGTTCTTAAACACGACTCCGATTTTTGCATGCAGTAGTGTCATCAGCCTACATGTCAACGGCCTGCGGCTAGACACCATGGGGCAGATTTACAAGCCCCTTGCGCCACTTTTGCGTCACTTTTCCCATGTTAAAAATGACGCAAAAGTGGCGTAAGGGCCTTGTAAATAAGCCCCCTTGTCTCCTTCTTCCTGGAAACCTCCAGGCAGCATGTTGCATATCACAGAAGTCATGTTAAAAGGTCGCATCTTGGGAGTCCTCCATAAAGAGGGCATAGGTCAGCGCAGCGTATTCCCTCGCTCTGAGGTTCGGCAGCACAGTGACGCAGTTTGATTAAATAATGGCGGCGGTGTTATAAATCACTCCAGGTTCACGGTGAACAAGACGAACAACAGATGAGGCATCACATACGTTGCAGTTTAGAACAGGGGCAGAGCGGGGAGAGCATACAGGATTTAGATAACAAAACACAGGAATTAAACCCACATCGGTTCAGAGCTAGGCTAGTCACAATGCTGAAAAAATAAATTAACCTCGTAAATCTCGTGCTTCTTCTTCAGCAAGTTAATACATCGCATGTCTCGAAGACACGTTGCTCTTCGGTGGCCACATGGCTTGCTCGTGTGATTTTCAGCCTCTAGTTACATTCAGCGCCTTCTCTTGGCAACTTATTACACTTTATTGACCCTGCTCTGCTAGTTCGTTCAATGATGGTTTATCAACCGCTAAGTACTCTGTGCCCCAGGAGCTTACTTTTCTTTTTACCTAGCTGGGGATAATACCCGTCTACTTTCTGTGAAACTGGTTTTTTCTCTGTTTTTTTGCAGCGTTATTTCAGAGACAAAATTGCATACCAAGATGGAAAAGTGGATCACCTTTCAAGACCCCACCCATCCACCCCTATTTCATTTTCTTGATGAAATAAAAATCTATGAAACCTTCAGAAATCTTTCTTTGTTATTGAATAGACACAGTTTTGAGAGAGGTTAAGAGGCAGATGACAAAACATTTTTGACTTGTGCTATTTCATTTCCTTGGTGCACACATGCCAACCCTCCCGATTCAGGCGGGAGAGTACCGATTTCAAGGCTAGTCTTCCGCTTCCTGATTCCTGTATGCAAAAACCCGATTGCTCGGTGGACTTCTGCCGACAGGGAGTGGTCTTTTGTGACTCGGAGTATTTACTGTCAGTAACCTGCTCCTCCAGGCCAGTGCACAACATTTTCGTCACGCTCTCTCTGCCTGCCATAGAGCTTTCTCCGTGCTATTGACAGGTAATGAAAAAAAAATATATTTGTATTTCTTATATCCGATCCTGCAGCAGTACACTTGCAAGTCCCATACATGACAAAAGACCCTATTCAGGTCAATGGGAGAAATATATTCTCCCGATTATTTTTTAAAATCTCCCACTTTCCTCTTCTAAAATGTTGGCATGTATGTTGGTGGTAGGCTAAGGCAGTGCTTGACCAAACCCCTTTTACCACTGTTTTGTTCTGTTGTGATGTGTCATGTTTTAATTGGATTTTATGTTTATTGTGTATGTTATTGTGTTATGTTCTGTTTACTTTAGATAGGCTAACACATGCTGCAACATTTCCAGCATTTCAACATTTCCAGCCAAATGCAGCACATGCCATGAAGGTTTGTACAACAGGTATCATTTGCCATAGTCTAAGCAGGTAAAATAGGGCTGTTCCAGCTTTTCTCAATTCACCAGTGAGTACAAAACTGGGGTAGACTTAGCACTCTCAAAGCTCACTTTATGTGATATGGCCACCCGTCTCTGAATTGGTTGTTGATGGTTTGCAAGTTCAGATATGAATTTAATGTGTCAAATCTTGTTCTTTTTAAAGATGCTGTGATGAGGGCAATGCACACTGAAGCCCTCCACAGACCTTCATGCTCCTGCCGACACTCCCAACATGGATGACGATAAGTGCAAAATTGAGAGACTACATATTACGATAGATACATGTTCGTACTGTGCTTTGAATCAAATTAGTTTCATAGAGCCCACTGAAAACGATCTGCCCAGTTTCGCTCTGCGTCTGGCTTTAGGCATCTATCTATAGTTCGTCAAAATATGAATTTTGTGGGGGGGCGTGGCTTACGCGCTCGACAAGATGGTGGCTAATTGCTGAGCTCCGTCACCTCACGGAGCTCACGAAGGAGATTTTGGCCGTTTGAAGACCTCGCTTCGCATCCTCCTTGCTGTACGAACCTTCTGCTTTATGGCGGGACACGTTTGCGATACAGGGTGAGTCCATAACTCACTATTTGGCTGACTCCACCACACCTTCGTCTTCCTGACGCGAGCGGCCGCCATTTTGTATGCGCGGAGGCCGCGTTGCTGGAAATTATGCTCAAATTAAAAACTCAATGACGGAGTATTGTAATATACTGTATACTCCATCGTGGGGCTAAACAATATCTTTACTATCCTATGCCCCCGTCTCCTCTGGTAAAGTTGGTAGTTGAAGGAAGAATGCTGGACATTTTACAGGCAGCTATATATTACCGACTGCTGAGACAAAGGGAGTACACATTGTGCCAGTGAGCAGTCTGAGTTGGTTACTCTCAGCATTTGAATAAGGAAGACTCTACTCTACATACATCTTCTCACAAGCTCTAGAAGGCACCTTCTTGAATGTCAGAGGTGATTGAGACGAATGAACTAGGAACATCATCGGCCCTGTCTTTTCTTTGTCTAACATGGTGTACAAGCTACACTACTTCTTGTGGATGTAGACTCCATCTCCTTAGTATACTACCTTCATTGCTACTCCTCTGGTCTCTACTGAAGTAGACTAAGCATAGTCTTTTACAATTACCTTGTGCTTGAGAGGATGTAAACAGATATTCACGCGCTGAGAGATTTTTCCCTTGTAGTCTCTTTACACCTTGTCTCCTATCTTAGATTTCCTCCATTAATTTCTTCTTCATATCTTGCTATACGCTATAATCCCGTCATCCCGGCCTCTGGGATCTGGCTGTGTCACCCATCAACATTGTGACTGAAACATTTCCATATCCTCGTTGAATTCTATACCATTGAGCACATATTTTTATGGGAAGGATCTCTACTCACAAAAAACTCCCTCATCGGCAAGTACATTTTATCAAGATGGCCAGTGACCCAATCTCTCTTGCGAAGACATCTTCATCTGGCACTAAACCGAAAAGAGCCAAGAATGTTCCTCCATCTCCGGTCCAGCCATCCTTTAATCCGCTTTTCGACTCAATTTCAGATGAAGTACGTGCATTAAAACCGTTCATGAATACCACCAATGAAAAACTACAGCTGATTGAGGACCGATGAATCAACATGGAAGGTAAAATGTCTGAAATGGAGCAATGTAGAAGTAACCTTCAAGACGTGGCAACTAAAGTACCTTTACTGGAGCAAGAAATTTACAAGCTTAAACTCCATACAGAGGATTTAGAAAATCGCAACAGAAGGAACAATCTTCAGCTGTATGGACTGCCTAAAAATGTTGAGGGCCCGGATCTTCTTTCTTTTTTAAAGAAATTTCTGTCTGACCTTCTCGATCTTCAATCCTCGAGTCCTCTCAATATACAGCGAGCACATTGTCTTGGTCGTCCTCAGCCTCATTCCAACAAACCCTGTGGTATTATTATGCTTTTTCTAGAATTCACTGACCTGATGCATGTGTTAAAAGTAGCCAGAGAAAAACGCCGTCTTGTCTGGTTTGGCCATAACATCTTCATCTCACAGGATCTTTCCAACGCTACTAATGCTAGACGTAAAGAATTCATAGCTCTTCGTCCACAATTAAGATCCATGAACATCCGTTATGGCATCCTGCGTCCTTGTCTCTGCAAAATTACCCATGAGGGTGTTTCTCGATCATTCGAAGATCCATCTAAACTAAGACAGTTTTTGCATTCTGTTACTAGAATACCTATGGACACAAATGCTCAATGTTCTTAAAATTGTTTAAACTGTTAATACTTCGCAATTTATTTCTTGTTGTGGTCTTTGTCCTTTATATCTTCACTATGGCTTATGCGGCCTAAATATCTTATAATATCCCACTTTCTCTATTTTCTTATCTCCTTCAGTTCCATCTTCTCCTGTTGTTGCTCTTGGTCTTGAGCGCTGACATGTCCGGTTCTTATTTCTTTCTCTTTATATTTCAGATCTGGCTTTTTGTCCTTGATCTGTCCCTGTTTTTCTTTATCTCGTCTGCTCTCTTTCCATCTTCTCTTTCCTTTTATCTTCTCTCTCCTTTCCCTCTTCTTCACCTGTCTTTCTCTCCCCCTTTTTTATGTTTCTATGAATGACCATTTTAATTGCTTCTTTATGTTCTAATTATTTTCAACATGTTTCCCGACTTTTATGACCAACGTATTTTCCTGTTTCTTAAACATTATCATGTTTAATGTTGTATCGTGGAACGTTCGTGGTCTGGGTCATCCTGTTAAGTGTCAAAAGGTACTTTCTCATTTATCAAAACTTGATTGTCAGATTGCTTTTTTGCAGGAAACCCACTGTGATGATGTTGAATCTCATAAACTGAAGCGTCAATGGGTGGGTCAGGTTGTTTTCTCTCCAGCTATCAACTGTAAAGGTGGTGTTGCCATCCTTTGTTATAAATCTTTGAAACTACAAATTGTATCAACTGAAAATGATACAAGTGGACTATGGGTAATACTTCATGCCACGGTCCATAATAAACATGTTACCTTTTTTAATACCTAAGGGCCAGTTAAACCTGATCCGGATTTTTGGCACAATATTAAACTAAAATTATCATTAATTACTAACCCCTATATTATTGTTGCTGGAGATTTTAATAATTGGCTTGACACTTTTTCTGATAGGAAAACAGACTCTAAATTTAAACCTGACAAATCTCATAAAGCGTTTCAAGCTGCTATTGCCTCTCGTCCACTCTATGATGCCTGGAGAACTAGTAATCCTCATAGTTACGAATTCACGTTCTTTTCTAACGTTCACCATACTATGTCTCGCATTGATTATGTTTTGATTTCAAAATCTTTACTTCCCTCGCTCCAATCTTCTGAGATTGGCGCAATTTTATTTCTGACCACGCCCCGGTCTCAGTTTCTCTTGATTTGTCCCTTGCCACTCCCAAACAGACTAGATGGAGATTTAATAATTCCTTATTATCCGATCAAACCTATATTTTAAATGCTACTTCCTTTATACAAGAATTTTTTCAATTTAATAAGTCAAGTGATACCTCTGTTCATAACAATTGGGATGCCTTCAAAGCCTCGTTTAGAGGTTTTACGATCGCCTACACTGCTAGAAAGAAAAAGTCATTGAACTCCCAATACATCTCCTCCCTCAATCATATTAAGACCCTTGAACACTCTTACTATACTTCCAAATCCCCCATTCACCTCCAGGATTTAATCAAGGCTAAATCTGACTTAACAAATTGGCCACAACTGATTCCTGTAATATTCTACTTAAAATAAAATCCAAATATCATGGGGGTCAAAACAAAGCGGGTAGAATGTTGGCTAATTATTTAAAAGTCAAATCAGAAAGGAAAGCCATTGGCCCTATTCGTAATACCCTTACCAATACTTTATTACACTCTGACTCAGACATCGTTAATGCATTCCAGACTTATTACCATTCACTGTATATGGATGACACCCATTCCAACATAACCGACACGCAGTCATTTTTTGATGGCCTCCCCTCTCCTAACTCTGTTCCGAATGCTATGGCCCTCTTGGAAAATGATATAACTCTTCAGGAGATTTCAGATGCAATCAAATCCTTAAAGAGAGCCAAGGCCCCTGGCGACTTTTCTATTGAACTTGTATCCTCTCTCTTTTTCATCTATTTTTGCTCCCCACTTACTTGAGCTTTTTACCTCCTTTCTATTGCATTCTAAACCTGAAGGCTCCTTTCTTGATGCTCTTATTGTAATCCTCCCTAAACCTGATAAAGATCTTTCCCTTTGTCAAAATTATTGCCCAATCTCTTTAATCAATTATGACTGCAAGATATTTGCAAATATTCTTGCCTCTAGATTGGAAGGGGTTATTCCCCTACTTATTAAACCTGATCAGTCTGGTTTTATTAAGGGTAGGCTCTCCTCAGTTAATGCTAGAGTGTTCTCTAATATTCTTAATCTGGGGAAAGGTTATCCTGAACCTCTAGCCGCATTATCCCTTGACGCTGAAAAAGCTTTTGATCGCATAAATTGGCAATTCATGTTCAGAACTCTCCAGTGGTTTGGTTTTGACCCCAAATTTATTTAGTTCATCAAATTATTATACTCAGGTCCCCGTGCATGTGTATCTGTTAGCTGTCTTTTATCCCCTTATTTTAAATTACATAGAGGTACAAGACAAGGTTGTCCCCTTTCTCCTCTTTTATTTCTTTTATGTCTTGAACCCTTTCTTGAGCGCATTCGTTACAACCCTTTGATAACTGCCTTCCTTCATAATTCCCACAAAATTAAATTATCTGCTTATGCAGATGATATCTTGATTTACCTTAACTTCATTACCTCCATTTTTACAGGAAATTGACTTATATTGTAAAATATCTGGCTATAAATTAATTTTTTCTAAAACTGAAATCTTACCCTAAACTCACTATGTTATCAATTCATGTTTTCTGACACCAACTTTAAATGGTGTCCTCAAAAATTAAATACCTTGGAGTATGGTTTTCCCGTACCATTCCCCAAACTCTTACCCACAATTTTAATGCTTTGAAAATTAAAATTAAAAACTTACTCTCCTCATGGTCCCCCTACATTTGTCCTGGTGGGGCAGATTGGATACCATCAAAATGATGATTGTTCCGCCCAGTCTATTCCTGCTCTCTATGGTACCCTTTAAAATTCACAATTATTATTTTAACCAAATAAATTCTATTTGTACTAAATGTCTCTGGAACAACAAACCTGCTTGTATTGCTTTAACTAAATTGATCAAACCAAAGAATGAAGGGGGTTTACGATTTCCTAACTTTAAGCTATATCACACAGCCTTTTTAATTAGACAAGTGTATACTCTAAACAGACATTATCACGATGATCCGATACCTAGCTGGATTAATTTTGAACGTTCTCTACTACATGATTTTTCTTTTTATGACATCTGCTTTATGTCCAATTGCACCTTTATATCTAAACATCCTATTTTAAAATACTCCCAACACTTGTTACACTCATTGTTCACAGATGGTTCTAATTTTTATCAATCCTTCCTTGCCTCTTCTATTTGGTACAATAAATTTATTAAGTTTCGCCCTAAATCCTTCTTCTTCAAACATTGGAAAGACAAGAATATTCAATATGTTCACCAACTTGTATCCCATAATTCCGTTTTACCTTTTAATATATTACAAGAATGCTATGATTTACCGTCTTTGTGCTTATCTCAATATTCTCAATCATCACAGGCACTTCAATCATTTCTTTCAACTAATAACTTTCCTACTAACAATTCTTCATTTATTCCCTTAACCCCTTTATATAGCATCACTCCTGATTCTAATCTTAAAGCTTCTTCTATATATAAACATTTATCTACTCCTATCTCCGAAAGACCAAAATCCCCTATTGAACTAGCTTGGGAACTAGACCTATCCATTTCCCTTCCGTCACAAAAATGGGACAAATGATGGCATAAAGTTTTTTCCACTTCTAGAGCTGCTAATATTACTCAATCTTTATTTTTCCTTTATAACAGAGCTGTTAGGACTCCAGTATTTTTGCACAAAATTAACCCTTCTTCCTCTCCTCTTTGCTGGTCATGCCTTTCCACCAATGGTACATTATCTCATTTAATTTATCACTGTCCTAAAATTTTGGAATTCCATCTGGGCCAAATGTTCCAAGATTTTTCATTTCCGTATCCCCTTATCAATTCAAAATGTTTTTCTTGGATCTATGTCAGTAGATTCTCATGATTCAGTGTTAAAGTTGAAATTGCTTGACCTTTTTATTGCTCTTGCATTTAAAGTTATTCTTTCCGGCTAGAAAGACAATTCCAAAATATGTATGCTAAAATGGTGGAATCTTATTTGTGACGAACATAGAATTTCTACTGTTTCATCCTCATCTGTATCTCAAAGAATTAAGTCTGATTTACTTTGGTTACCTTTTACTACTTTTCTGTCTACATATTTTTCCTTACACTAATTCTTACTCGATAATTCTTCTCCCTCCCTTTCATTTCTCCTCTCTATTCCTTTTTCTTCTCTTTTCTTTCCTCTCCCTTTTCTCTCTTTCCCCATTACCATTTTAAAAATTAGTTAAATAATTAATAATTTAAGAGGTACCCCAATCTTATTCTCTTTTGATTTGTTACATAAGGTTGTACTTTACAAATTCTTTCCTCCTTATACTGTATTATCGCTTTCATTTATTGTACATTCTGCCATGTTACTTTTTATTTTAACCTATGTTGTTTGTGTTCTTGGTACCTGTTTTATTACTTAATAAAAATTGTTTAAAAATATATATATATATGAATTTTGTGTTACTTCTGGGCAGCAAATCTATATACCTTGTGCTGCTTACATCTCACCAGCTTTCCAGTGCTCCATTGCTTTCCATTGCCAGACATGTGGCTTTCAAGAAACTGTGTCATCCAAAGGGCCATCTATGGCCAAGTAAAGCTGCAAAGATATTTACTGAAAAGAACCCTACATCCAAGCTGAACATCCATCTTCATAAGAAGAAACACATTGTGGAAACTCCTTCTCCATAAAATGAGCAAACCTTTAGAATTCTCTCCCGGGAAAGACAAGAAACATCCAAGAACACCTGGAATCGAGGAAGACAATGAAGATGTGGCTCTTCTCAAAATGACCCCACAACAATCAAACAGTCACCTGTCAAGAGAAGGAGGCGATATACAACAGAGAGCTCAGGATCATGTCAACCCTGGCACTTATCACCCAATGGATGGTAGGCACAACAACATGCATTGCTTTTTCTCACTATTGGTTGCTCCACTCCACTGCACAATTAAGCACAGCTATACTTTCAAAGAAGCATCATATGAGCAGCTTGATAGACACACAAAACTACAAAACAGTTACCAAATAGGCCACACCATCCATCCTCTCATTTTACTCCGCCACACACAGTAAGATCACAACATCTGGCTCTCATGCATATCAAATCACTGCTAAAATAACCTACATGACCAACGCATACTCTTCCACCCAAGCACTTCCAGTGAGTACCAGGCTGCCTGCTCACAAATGCACTGCGGCACCCCATCAGTCATATGAAGCTCTATATAATGTAACTAAAGTGCGATACATTACAGCTTAATACAATGCTTTTTTGTAAGAAATTGGGTTTTTGATTGAAGTGGGTGAAGACTCTTCTCAAGCAACAACCACAATCACTGTCAGGGTGAACCACAAAAGTCACTAAATTAACCTGTGCTTAACCCTTTGGTAGCTTGGCACAGAAGCAGTCAGGCTGAACTTGGAGGCAATGTGTAAAGTATTTATTCAGTTCTTCAAACAGTAATAAAATGAAAACATGAAGCACCACTCACAGTCATCTGCTCATGCTAGACCAGGGGAAAGTCACAAATTCAGGCCCACCATGGTGCGGCACGGGCCAGATACAGGGACCAGATTAGTCCAGCTGAAAATGTACCTTCTCAAAGTACAGTGTGAAGAGAACTTCAGGATTTCTCTTTTTCTTGTAGCCAAGGTTCCAGGACAAGGTGCTCTGTGACTACAATGGTAGAGAAAAAAATACAAGGCAGATCCAGCCATACCTATAAATGTGCTTTATCCAGCTTGAAAGTGATGGATGATCATGGTAAAATAGAGAATGAGGCTATGATGGGAGCTAAGGCTGAAAACTTGGCAAGATGCATCAACTCAAGTCAGCCCTCTGTCCAATCTTGACAGATGTGCTCTGCATTACGGAATGTAAGTGAATAAGTAGACTAGGTAGAGGGCTACCCAGTGCCTAGATGCTGCCACTTATCTTACAAATCCAGATTGTACATTTAATTTTCTAACTGTATACATTACATGTGGCATTTCCTAATGCCGCCATTCACATTACATGCTTCAGCCTATTGTCGTATGGAGACCAGAGCTCTTAAGTGCCCTGACGTCATCCTGTTAGCGTTTAATAAATATATGAAAGGAAAAACAGTAGATCACAGATTATAATAGGAAGAGCAAAATACCACTACTAGACTCCAACACTGAAAATGTAAGGATTAGTGGAACTCTGGAAGCCCAGGGGTATCCCATGAAAAAAGAGGTGGCTGACGTGCCCTCTCCTTAGTTTCAACCTGTCCTGCAAGCAGAATATGTTAGTTCTTTTTTTGTGGTACTCCATCGACTTCAGATTTTCCCTAACACCACTAGGCATTCATTTGTGTGTCCCTGTATGAAAGATCACAGAGAGATTCAAACTCTAGGAATGCCTCAAATAGCGGTGCATGTGCACGTGAGGCTATGGGCAACTAAGGAAGCATCAAGGCAGTTTTTATGCTAGCCCTCCTTTCCAATTTAACCCAAAGGTCTTGGAGGGGCAATTGAGTGCTCTCAAGTGGCCAATCATTGTTGATGGTGAAATATAAATCATTTATTTTTGGTTTGCTGAGGACGACCAATATATGAAAAGAAGTGCTTGAAAATAGGGCAGCGTGCCCATGCTGGTAGCTATATTATTGCTACACGTCTTTGTACATTACACCTTTCCAGTGAGTGAAAAAGACCTTCTGCTGAAAAATTGTTTGAAAGGGTGTAACACACAAGTGCATAGGTGAAAGCAGGACCAGTCCATGATTGAGAACATGGTGGTGACATGTGATGTGGAGCTCGCCACTGTCCCCCACTCTCTTCTCCACCACACACACAAAATAACTAGCTACCATACTAAAAAAAAAAAGATTTTCGGGATGAAATCCTGACAGGTCCAACTGAGCCTTGCATCCCTCTGAGGTTGTTAAAATAGGTTTATCATGTGTAACACTGACACCTGTTTGTTGTAGTGGTATGAAATGGCAAAACTTTGTTTCAAAAGATAAATAAAAACTAATTATCACTAGTACTACTAGTATGGTTTCTATTATTTTGTTATTAGTAATGGGAAATTTAGTTTGCTTCTGTGTAATGGTAGCAGAAAAAACAGCAGTCAAACAAATATATTAGTAAAAGGCATAGCATAGTTGAATGATTGTGGAATACTTATGCAGAGATTAAGATCACTATTTAGATAAAACTAGGTCGAAAAGTCTTGAGCCTCCACTAATTTTTATGTCCTGGCTGCTGAGTGATTTCCCACAAAATGATACAATTAACTGTATTTTTTGTGAGGCTGAGGTGAAACCGGTAACAAGATGCAGGGATCATTCAATCAGTCCAGTGACCTGCGAACCTTTGGATTCATTGCGCCATATATTATAGTACGTTTAGTTCCTGTCAGCAAAAGGCTACCTAACCCTGAATCATACAGTCTTCTTCATGTAAGGGACAAAACACAGGATATTTGTGTGATGTGTTTTAACTTTTCACCGAAAGGAAACAAAGCAAAGTGCTTGATAACAAACAGGCTATTTACTGCACAGCCTCTGAAAGATGGGTGGCAACGATAGTAATTATCGTATAAAAGGAAGCAAAGCTGCTTTCGAGTTTAAATTACAATAACATACAGTCAGGAGTTCACCGTTTCAATCGGCAGGTCGCGCGCATAAACCCTGCCGAAGCGGACGCAGCCGTCCATACTCCCAAAAGTCAGTAAATTAAGAACCATAAATTGGATAACAGTAACAGCTGTTATTTTCAGCAATTGAAGAGAGCAGAAGGGCGGTGTGAAACACTGTATGAAAAAAATCTTATGACGGTTAAACCGCCTCATTTTAGGAGATATGCATATTAGCCTAATAAAGAACCCAGTGCAGGTAGAGCCAGTTTCTTTCAAAGATTGAGGTGATAGGTCAACAGAACAGGATTATAAAACTGCCCCAAAAATAAATATGAATTTGTGTCTATTTTTGTTCTCCCTGCGCAATTTGGTGTAACAGAAGGGGTTAAGTAAGGGTGGATGGTGGGAACCAGTGCATAGAACAAAACACAGTAATGTCTGCCCCTCAGAGGGTAGCACATGTGTATTGTGGCACACTGCCTTTTTGTGCTGAGGCACCCAGTGTGGAAAAACTCGGGATCAAACTGAGGTCAAGTGCGTCTTTCATAATAATCTGTATCAAAAGAGTACACCCATGTCAATCAACGCTGGAGACTGGAGGAAGCTCGGTGCAAACAGGACACCCTAATTTAAGTTACTTCGGGAAAAAAACAATAACAAAAACTGCAGTTCGTGAAGCAAGATAACCTGATGATCACACCTCCAAAAAACATTGCAGAGAAACTATGAAGTGGTCAGTACAAAGAGCCCCTCATTTCCCAGTGTAATTTAACTGTGGGCTGGAGGGTACCAAAATTCAGGCTTTTGGAACTGAGACCACAACATCGCCGGGGGGTGTAGCCCATCTTCATAGGTTAGTCAACCAACTCAGGCTACAAAGGGACACTTCTTTAGGCTGCTGTGTACCCACCTAACTCGTAATGCTTCAGCGGGTTCTTATCACTGTCCTTAGAGGTTTGTCCATCACCCAATATCAAGCTGAGAAAAAGTTTGACCCCTCATAGCACCAACCAGTTACATCAGTGTTAGTGGAGATTTACAGGAGACCCTAGGAGCTCCTTTCCCTTAACAGGATCACACGGATGACCCTCATGGTCAAATGAACCTGCTCTATTTAACCAAGCGAAGGCCCCAGGAGATGAACT
Organism: Calotriton arnoldi; assembly: GCA_963921515.1. Classification (NCBI taxonomy): domain Eukaryota; kingdom Metazoa; phylum Chordata; class Amphibia; order Caudata; family Salamandridae; genus Calotriton; species Calotriton arnoldi. The sequence goes on from CAWUFW010000179.1 coordinate 1,321,571, forward strand.
TGAGAGACGTGTAAGCATACAGAAACAGTGACAGGGAAAGAATGGGTGGATACACCTGTGAGTTTTGTTGAAGGAGCAGGATCCTGATCTTCCCATCGTGGCTCCTCACTGGGGAGTGGTCCAAGGCATACTGGGCCGGTTTCCCATCCTATCCATAGTAGAGGGATGAAAGGGAGCCAATGGGTTGAAAAAATAGTCAAGAATTACGAAGAACCCATTCTGCCTCTCTTTGAGATGCAATACTTAGGAATTTCCATGACTTCTATTAGTGATTTCTATGACTTCATAGGTGTGGCAGGGTTAGATCGCTGGACATGTCTGTGATATATGCAGAGATAATGCACTGAACGAAAGGAACCGTCATCCATGCACAGCAAAACCATGCAATGCACTTATTATTATTTTATACCTGTAGAATCCAATGATATGTTGTTTTTCAAGAGTATTGAATTTCTTTCACATCATCAGTGCATTCTTGGATATGGACGAATAAAAAAAATTCTTGAATTTCTTTTTTAGAAAAAGAAACTGAGTCCTATAAACATAAAGTTTGCCACAGGTGGAAGAGGATGTGGCATTAAGGCCAGAGCTGCCTGCTTTGAAACTGGAGAAAAACTTTGAGTTTTGGCATTGGCTTAAGATCCTGTGATTTCAGGAAAATCAATTGATGTCTCTCTTCCTAAAAAAAAATGAATGTGACCTTGTCTAATGTAACTGGTGCTCATGTAAAATACTCCTTTAACTTTGGGCAGAGGTCACGCGATATGAAACTGCAAAAAAAAACCATACATATATATATATATATATATATATATATATATTATCTACTGGCGGTCGCCAGTAGATAGTTATAGTTACAACCTATTATCCATAGGAAATCCGCAACATTCTATTTGCAATAACGTTGGCGCCGGTTGACGAATCTTCGCAAAGCTTCCAACTTGTTGGGGCGCTCCCGGTCCGCTCCTACCCTGAAAGTCTCGGGGTGATACGTCAAGCGGGGGCCGAGAAAAAGGGGGTCCCAAAATGCGTTTTCCCCATTCATTTTTCCATAGGAACCTTTAGTCGCAGCTACAGCCTGAACTGCTGAACGGAATTACCCCAAATTTGGCAAAGAGGTAGCCCTTGGTTCAGACTGGTGCCTTTTGCTAAAATGGTGTAAATCCGTTCAGTAGTTCCTGAGAAATTCACAATTAAAATCACATATATATCTATGGGCGCGTCGGATCCGCGTGCACTCTTCCGATCACGAGCTGCATGCTAATTGGCTGTCAACACTCCAAATCAAGAAGTGTTGGCAGCCATTTTGTCCCTCGGTAGAACCGAGGGACAGAAACAAGTGCGCAAGCGCAAAAGGGGGCAGGGTAGAAACACCCTGACTCCTAGGTCTGCTCAGGAGGTCCCACAAGGACCCCCTGGGCAGAAAAAGATATTTTTTTTTTTTAAATCGGCGGGATGCGCTTAGGGTGCGCGTATCCCGCCGAGAAAAAAAAGAAACAAGTGCGCAAACGCACAAAGGGGGCAGGGTAGAAACACCCTAACCCCTAGGCCTGCTCAGGGGGTCCCACAAGGACCCCCTGGGCAAAAAAGCATTTAAAAAAAAAAAAAAATCGGCAGGATGCGCTCAGGGTGCGCGAATCCTGCCGAAAAATCGAGCGCGGTCTCCCGCGCTTCGATGTTAATGGCCCCCGGGTGGCCCAAGTCCCGGGGGCATGGTGGGGGGATAATTTAATGTGTGTGGGGCCTCAAAGGGCCCCCAAGCCCCGGGGACCGCCACCCCGGGGCTTTTTTAAAAATGGTGCGGGAGGGCTCTGAGCCCTCCCGCAGCCCCGGGGACCACCACCTCCCCGGGGCTTTTTTTTAATTAATTTAACAACCTGTGTGGCACTAACAAATTAAAATGGGGGTCCGTTTTGGACCCCCGAAGCCCTGGGGACCACCACCTCCCCGGGGCTGTGCTCATGTAGGAGGGGGCCGCGCGGCCCCCCTCCTGGAGCCCTTGATGGCCCTGGGGACCGCCACCCCCCAGGGCCGGCTCCTGCAGTGTCCCGGGGTGCCTACCCCCGGGACACTGTAGTTTGCTATGGCAGGACGGGAGCCTGCTCTCTCTTCCAATATCCAAAGCACATTGCTTTTCCACATGGGGAGCAGCATGTCAGCTGCTCCCCATGTGGAACAGCAATGCCGGCTCCCAAGGGACGTGGGGAGCCGGCGGGACTGTGGGGGATTGGGGACCCCCACAGTCCCCAACGGAGAGGGCCAGCCCCGGGGGATGGGGTCCCCGGGCAAGTAGTGGCCCAGGAGGAGGGCCACGCGGCCCCCCTCCCCAAAAAGAAAAAAAAAAAAAAAAAAAAATGGAAAGGCCGGCTTCGGGGATGGGGTCCCCGGGGCCTTAAATGGCCAGAGGAGGGGGCCACGCAGCCCCCTCCAAAGAATAAAAATAAAAGGCCATGCCCCGGGGATGGGGTCCCCGGGCCAATACAGGCCCAGGGAAGGGGGCCACGCGGCCCCCTTCCCGTTTTTTTTTATTAAAAATTCAAAAAAGGGGTAAGGCCCTGGGGGATGGGGTCTCCAGGGCATAAACACAGGAAAAAGGAAGGGGGGCCACACAGCCCCCCTTCAGGGGACAAAAAAATAATAATTTTAAAAAAAAACGATCGGGCCCGCAGGCCCCGCCCCCTTCCTTCACCAGGGGGCGCGTTTGCAGAGGGGGAACGAATTCCCCTTGAATACTGGGGGTCCCTGGGGGCCAACTAGCCCACCAGGAACCTCCAGTATGCGCCAGGGGGCTGCCTTGCAGAGAGGTGTACAGAGGCCACGCCCCTTTTACACCTCTCTGCAACGCAGCTCTGTGGCGCTTTGGAGGTATATGGTGGGCTAGTTGGACTCCGGGGACCCTCAGGATTCAAGGGGACTTAATCCCCCAACCTAAAACGCGCCACGGAGCGCGTTGTACAGTGAGTGAAGGGAGGGCGGGGCTCAGGTGACATGTGTGCAAACAGGCCCCGTGGCGCGTTTTAAGATGGGGAATTAAATCCCCTTCAATCCTGAGGGTCCCTAGGGGCCAACTAGCCCAACAGGTACATCCAGAAAGCGCCACAGAGCTGCGTTGCAGAGAGGTGTAAAAGGGGTGTGGCCTCTCTATACGTCTCTGCAACGCAGCCCTCTGGCGCATATTGGAGGTTCCTGGTGGGCTAGTTGGCCCCTAGGGACCCTCAGGATTCAAGGGGACTTAATCCCCAACTTAAAACGCGCAACGGGCGCGTTTGCACAGATGTCACCTCAGGCCCCGCCCCCTCCCTTCACCATTGTGCAAATATTCCTCTAAAATCAGCCGAAATACGAATTCCGATTTACTCACCAGTTATAAGGAGAGACCTCAGTGCTGTATCTTTCATCCCAGTACTGGTCCTGAAAAGTAATTCTAACCATACTTACCAGTAACTTGAATTTCCTTCCATAGGCTAACATTGACTGGTTTCACTTGGAAATTCTTCTAAGTGTGGAGTTTTGGAACTTTAAAATATTCCTCTAAAATCAGCCGAAATACGAATTCCGATTTACTCACCTGTTATCAGGAGAGACCTCAGTGCTGCATCTTTCAGCCCAGTACTGGTCCTGAAAAGTAATTTTAACCGTACTTACCGGTAACTTGAATTTCCTTCATAGGCTAACATTGACTGGTTTCACTTGGAAATTCTTCTAAGTGTGGAGTTTTGGAACTTTAAAATATTCCTCTAAAATCAGCCGAAATACGAATTCCGATTTACTCACCTGTTATCAGGAGAGACCTCAGTGCTGCATCTTTCAGCCCAGTACTGATCCTGAAAAGTAATTTTAACCGTACTTACCGGTAACTTGAATTTCCTTCATAGGCTAACATTGACTGGTTTCACTTGGAAATTCTTCTAAGTGTGGAGTTTTGGAACTTTAAAATATTCCTCTAAAATCAGCCGAAATACGAATTCCGATTTACTCACCTGTTATCAGGAGAGACCTCAGTGCTGCATCTTTCAGCCCAGTACTGGTCCTGAAAAGTAATTTTAACCGTACTTACCGGTAACTTGAATTTCCTTCATAGGCTAAAATTGACTGGTTTTCAGCAAAAAGTTTCAAAGTGTTGATTTTCACAAACTACAAATATTCCTTAAAAATCGCCTGTATGACTTAAACGCATTCTTTCAACTGTTTACAGGAGATGCACCAGTGCTGGATCCAGGATCCAACACTGAGTAAGAAAAAGTAACGATAACAGTTTTTACCTGCTAAGTGAATTTCCTTCCATAGGATAACATTGGTGATTCTATGAGAAAAAGTTTCTAAGTGTCAACTTTTAAAATACAATAATATTCCTTAAAAATCACGACTGTAACCAAAACGCTTTTACTCAACTGTTTACAGGAGATGTACCAGGACTGAATCTAGGATCCAGTCCTGTGGTTACAAAAGTAATCCATAAAGTAACTAATTGCATTTAACTAGAAATTCACATTGAGCTGAATGTTGCATTGTGTTTGAAAATGTGTTGCCCATTGCAACAACTGTAACTACTGTACTTAAAAGTCTATTGCCTATCTGCAAAGTATTTAAACTAAAGTAATTCATTCTGAGAAAGTATTTTTTGTAATGTAATGTATAATGTAATTACAATGTAATTTAAAAAATAAAATATGTAAAAAAAAATTGTTTCTAAAAATGTAGTAAATCAGTATGAAAAAAATTAATATAACAATTAATACATTTAAAAATTGTCATTTACAAAACCTTTGAAATTCACTGAAAAACCGTAGGTTTCAGGCACGTTATAGTTAGAAATTAGCATTTAAAAAACCTTTGAAATTCACTGAAAAAACCATAGGTTTCAGACACATTATAGTTACAAATTAGCATTTAAAAAACCTTTGAAATTCACTGAAAAACCATAGGTTTCAGACACGTTATAGTTACAAATTAGCATTTAAAAAACCTTTGAAATTCACTGAAAAAACCATAGGTTTTAGGGACAGTTATAGTTAGTTGGACATTGCACTCGTACAAAACCCGTGAAATTCCCCCGTTATAGTTAGTTCAGCTAACTATAACTCGCGCCCCCGCAATGCACTGCTGATGACGTCACATATTACATCACTCATGACATGGTCAGTGACATCACTGATGACATCACAATTTTCCATAGGAACCTTTCATCGCAGCTACAGCCCGAACTGCTGAACGGAATTACACCAAATTTGGCAAAAAGGTAGCCCTTGGTTCAGAGTCGTGCCTTTTGCTTAAATGGTGTAAATCCGTTCAGTAGTTCCTGAGAAATTTGAAAAAGAAAACACATATATATCTGGGCGGAGCCTAACCACACATGTCATCGTGAGATCTGATTGGCTGTCAGCACTTCATCCTGGAATTGCTGGCAGCCATCTTTGGACCAATATAAATGATAGTACCCCATTGAAATGCATTGTAGTGAATCGAAGATTTTGAGGGTTACCAAAAGGAGAACTATAAAGGGTGATAACAGACTTTAGTTACATTAGAATTCATTTGTTGATGGTACCATACTAATTTTAGGAATTGTGGTGTGTTCTAAGGTGATTTTACCCTGTGAAAAATCCTTCTGCTGGGATATCATGAATCATGTTTGAGAGAAAACTATTTTCTCATACTTTTCCCATTGAGGTTTGGAAGGTGATCTAGAAGCTAAAATGAGAGCATATTTTCTGTAAATTCACATTATCTTTCTCAGTCATGTGAGAATGAAGTCTGACATTCTCAGTAAAACATGTACATCCAACAAGGGCAGAGACTGTCAGTTGATTCCTTTGTGTTCTACTGCAGCTTCCCAGAGTGTTCTAAAGAACAACTAGAGTGCTAACAGCCTTACTTATGACAAAAGTATGGCACACCTGAAGCCATCTTGATTGGAATAAACTGGTAACACTTAAAACATTTAATTTAAAAAGGAACAAAATGATGGGGTTCATTTTGTCATAGAAATTATGGTTAGTGCTGTAGAAAGAAAAATTAGGACATGTTTTAAGTGAGATCTCAAATATCTTCCTGTTATATTTCAACAGGAGCAGCCTGTCAGTTGATGCCTTTGTGTTCTACTGCAGCTTCCCAGAGTGTTCTAAAGAACAACTAGAGCGCTAACAGTCTTACTTATGACAAAATTATGGCACACCTGAAGCCATCTTGATTGGAATAAACTGCTAACTCTTAAAACATTTAATTTAAAAAGGAACAAAATGAGGGGTTCATTTTGCCATAGAAATTATGGTTAGTGCTGTAGAAAGAAAAATTAGGACATGTTTTAAGTGAGATCTCAAATATCTTCCTGTTATATTTCAACAGGAGCAGCCTGTCAGTTGATGCCTTTGTGTTCTACTGCAGCTTCCCAGAGTGTTCTAAAGAACAACTAGAGCGCTAACAGTCTTACTTATGACAAAAGTATGGCACACCTGAAGCCATCTTGATTGGAATAAACTGGTAACACTTAAAACATTTAATTTAAAAAGGAACAAAATGAGGGGGTTCATTTTGCCATAGAAATTATGGTTAGTGCTGCAGAAAGAAAATTTAGGGCATGTTTTAAGTGAGATCTCAAATCCTCTTCTATTTCATTAGAAAATTCTGACATGCAGACTGAAACAATCACTTTCAATACCAGCAGTAGACTTCCAGTTAACTCCCTGGTGAGCAGTAGCTTTACTACAGTGATCTAATGAACAACTAGAGTGCTAACATTCTGAATTTATGGCAAATGTGTGACACATCTGAATGCCTTCTTGATGGAATCAAAGTAAAAAACTGAAAGCATTTCCTACTGAGGAGACTGCAGTAAATGACGAAATTAGGAAACTTCATAACAAATAAGTCTCACAAGATGGCCACCAGAGAAAAAAGAGCCCAAATGTAGCACAAATATCACCCAGATGTAGCCCACATATAGCCCAATGACAGAAGTGTGCAAAACACTTTTTATTTTTAGTTTTTCTGCAGTTTTATATAGTGCAAACTGGTCAGGTATTGGAGCGTTACATCTTACTTGGACCCCTTATTGCGTATTTTGCACGAAGTACATGAGATTGATCTTGCGAAACATTGAACTTTACGATTCTGTTAACCTGAAGTTGCTCTGAACCGGGCTTTGTAACACCCGTTTTTACCTACTGGTTTTAATTAATTCTCACTGTATTGTATTAGGAAAGAGGATTTACTGTTTTTATGTACACTTTTATGATCTATGTTTCTAAATCAGATCAAATAAAGTTTAATGAATTCTATGGCAGGACGGAGGCGAGGATTATGCATATCTTTCCTCACTTTATTTGCATAGCAGTTCAAAGAAAACGTAACACAACAATCATTAAACAAAAGACTACACAACCCATGAACCATTAGGGGGTAGTCTCCAAGGCAACTATAGTCCAATCATATCACAGTCCATCGTATATAATATCGTGACGTCCCTTCCGCTTCCTCTTTCTTCACTGCTCGTCAGTTAAGTGCATTCCTTACATTCTTGGCTTAATCTGACGTTGTTGCTGTTTGTATAGCGGTTTCTTGTGCACGTTATTAGCATTATTGCCTTGGTATTGTTTCATATTCCCTGCGCAGCAGGCTCTTGCCCGAGCGCGTTCTCCCCCTCGCAGTTTCTCCCGCTGTGTGCTCTGCGCGCGGTGAGATCCTGTCAGGCGCGTCTGGTCCGAGCGAGGCAGCTCCGTCGAGCGCTCCCGCTGGTCTTTACGCGCGTTTGGGAATCCGGTCACTCCTTTAGTGTCCGCTTGATTCCCGACCAACCCTCGCCTAATTTTGACACCGCTACGCGGTGATTTCCCCACACGGCCACGTTAGTGACCAGTGCCACCTGGTGGTGGTAATTGGTATTGCGCCTCAGTCTATTCTTATAACAGCTTTGGGGAAAGCCCAGCTGTTGGAGCACCGGCGAGGGGGCTGTCTTAAGGATTTTAAGGGCATTTGTTCTGTGCTCACACCCTCTGCTATCATGTCTTCTCCAGAAGACCATTTTTACTCCTCCTACCAGGAAGTGGAGGAGGAATGGCCCCCAACTTCTCACTCCAGCAGTGGACCAAGCCCTCTCTCTGGCTATTTCTAGGGCGCTGGCTCCTCTTAGGGATCAGGTTGATAAGCTGGCGAAAAGCATCCCTGGGGTGTTCAGTGACCCAGATCTGGTGGTGGCGGGTCCAAGTAGCTCCCAGATGGGGAATAAAAGGGCCGTTAAGCATAACGCGGGGCACTTGGAAGGATTTGATAAACTTACGGAGACCTTCCTCAAGAGTGCGTGAACGCTAAAACATGCACCCTGCCGGGAGGAGGAGGGGCCCGGAGAAAATTGCGACACTGTCACCACTATTGTAGACCCCGACGGCGGGTTTCCCTTAGAGGGAGAGGGTGTATCGGAGGACGATTTCTCCTCCGATGAGGATAAGGACTCGGGCGTCCCTGGCGTCCAGAGTCCCACTCCTCTCAGTCCCCGGTTGGGGACGGGGTCCACTCGGACATGTTCGAGCCTACCCAAATTTACCATCCTAGGTCGGCAGAGTGGACACCTGACGCCAAAGTGGCAGAGTATGTGGTGGGGAAAATCCATCAACCCCTTGAAAGGGAGGTCAGGAATAGGATGAGGGAGAATGCCCCAGGCCCTCACTGAAGGGGAAGGTGGCACACACGCCTGAAATTGATGAGAAACTATGTACCTTTTTCTCCAAGTATATGAGGGATCCCAAGAAAGGAATTGATAGGTCTTGGACGTGGTAGGGCCCTTGACCCAAATTATTCAATTGACGGAGCATTCCAAAGAGTCAGGATCCCCTTTGTCCACGGATATTGTGGCTGGTTGGGCGCACTACCCTAAACCCTAAAACACTACCCCTCCACTACCCAAACACCACTGCACTACCCTAAACCCTAAAACACTACCCCCAGCACGACACCCTACACTACCCAAATATAACTGCACTACCCTAAACCCTAAAACACTACCACCAGCACGACTCCCTACACTACCCAAACACCACTGCACTACCCTAAACCCTAACATACTACCCCCAGCACGACTCCCTACACTACCCAAACACCACTGCACTACACTAAACCCTAAATATGCCCCCAGCATGACCTCCCTCACTACACAAACACCACTGCACTACCCTAAACCCTAAAACACTACCCCCAGCACAACCTCCTACACTACCCAAACACCACTGCACTACCCTAAACCCTAAAACACTAACCCCAGCATGACCCCCTACACTACCCAAACACCACTGCACTACCCTATACCCTAAAACATGACCCCCTACACTACACAAACACGACTGCACTACCCTAAACTCTAAAACACTACCCACAGCATGACCCCCTTCACTACACAAACACCACTGCACTGCCATAAACCCTAAAACACTACCCCAGCACTACCCCCTATACTACCCAAACACCACTGCACTAACATAAACCCTAAAACACTACCCCCAGCACAACCCCTACACTACACAAACACCACTGCACTACCCTAAACCCTCAAACACTACCCCCAGCACGACTCCCTACACTACCCAAACACCACTGCACTACCCTAAACCCTAAATCTACCCCCAGCACGACCCCCTACACTACCCAAACACCACTGCACTACCCTAAACCATAAAACACTACCCCCAGCATGACCCCCTACACTACACAAACACCACTGCACTACCCTAAACCCTAAAACACTACCACCAGCATGACCCCCTACACTACCCATACACCACTGCACTACCCTAAACCCTAAAACACTACCCCCAGCACGACCCCCTACACTACTGCACTACCCTAAACCCTAAAACACTACCCCCAGCACGACCCCCTACACTACCCAAACACCACTGCACTACCCTAAACCCTAAAACACTACCCCCAGCATGACCCCCTACACCACCCAAACACCACTGCACTACCCTAAACCCTAGAAAAGAAACCCCCACCCCATGCCCAATCCCCCTTACCTCTCACTCCTCATGGTTCCTCTCTCCTCATGGTTCCTGCTTCACGTCATCTCTGAGGGGCGGTGCACGTCGTTGTGAGGAAACGGAACAGCCTCTGTTTCCTTACAACGACATGGATCGTCTACATGTTTTTTAGAACGCATGGTCATTTACCATACATACCTTTACAACAAAATTCGTTGTAAGGGCATGCGTGGTAAATGACCATGCGTTCTAAAAATGCGTAGTAATGACTTCGTGATGTACAACGCATGCGTGGTAATGCATGCGTTGTAATGGTATCGCAAAGTAAAAAGTCGTTGTAAGGGCTGTTTACCGATCGAAGCTGGCCCCTGTTCTTCAGTGAGACGTTTATTTGATTAATTAGGAGGAAGGAATGTGGTTTTTTACTGAAAAGTGCATTCCCGGCTGTTGTATTGTGAAAGTGTCCGCGTGGCCTGGTTTCACTTCCGGTGAGAGAGTGGAAGAGTCTGTTTGGATCTAAAGGAGTTCTGTTGTTGGACGGGGCCGGCGCGACATGTCATCAGAAAACATAGCTAATGGAAAGCGTCCTCCCTGAAGTGTGGAGCAGTGCCATGAGAGGTCAACGAGTGTGCGTCCCACCGCAGTATGACCGTACCGCGTGACCCATGTGCCGCCTCCAGGGTACGGGAGGCAGAAGCGGCATCGCAGGTCCTCTTGAAGACCGTTGTAGCACTAATTCTACATTTTGGTACTAGGGCATTTTAACTTTGTTGTTCCTGCCAGATACAAAGAGAAGATCCTGTGTTATTCAGTGCCCTCGTTACCTTTTTTGTGGGTTGTGGTGCTTGTCACTTCGCTGCCCCGCCGGTGCACACGACTGGGCACCCCACCTCATGTGCCATCTGCAGGGCCTCTGCCCTCGGATCACTGGTTTCGGTTTCTGGAGTGGCAACATAAACAGTTGCTCCCAAAGGACTAGCCTGAACACTTAGGTGAATATCCCCTGCACCAGCATTCCATGGAAATTCTTTCCTAGCTCTCCCACGTCAACGAGCACGGCTCCGCTCGCGACACCGTATGACGTCATCGGAGCCATAAGAGGACCTCGTCGGCGTGCTGACGTCAGTTCCACCCATTTTTTCCGTGCCACCGAGGCAAACAGGGGACCGAGACATTTTCACATGTACACATAGTATAATAAATATATATATATTCACTGAAAAAACCATAGGTTTCAGGCACGTTATAGTTAGAAATTAGCATTTAAAAAACCTTAGAAATTCACTGAAAAAACCATAGGTTTCAGGCACGTTATAGTTAGAAATTAGCATTTAAAAAACCTTAGAAATTCACTGAAAAAACCATAGGTTTCAGGGGCATTATAGTTAGTTGGACATTTCACTCGTACAAAACCATAGAAATTCCCCTGTTGTAGTTAGTTCAGCTAACTATAACTCGCGCGCCCGCAATGTACTGCTGATGACGTCACATATTACATCACTCATGACATGGTCAGTGACATCACTCATGACATCACTGATGACATCTCAAATGACATCACTGATGACATCATCCAGTGAATGTGTGTTTTTCTGAAAATTAAATACATTTTATATATGTATATCTCAAGGTCGATGGAAGAATAAATGGGTATATAAGTGTCTAAATGGATGATTTTTTTGTAAAATTGATTATATAACTGACTAAGTGTATCTTAGTGAATACATGGGTTAGTGAGTAATGTTTAAATATGAAAATATCTGTATCAGTCTCTCACTTTGTGTATAAGTGGCTGCATGGGTTGGTGAGTAGCTACATGAGTGTCTAAATGGGTTATTAGTTGGTTTTTTGAGTATCAGTATGAGTGTCTGAGTGTCTGTATGGTTCGGTGGGGGTATTACTTAGTGCATAGATGCATGAATGAGTGACTCACTGTTTGTATGTGTTGAAGACAGCATGTGTGCAGGACTCTATAGGTGGATGAGTATGTGTATGGGTGTGTTAGTGAGTGAATGACTGTCTCAATAGTGTCTTTATGAGTAACTACATATGTTTTAAACTAGTATATGTGAGTATTGGTGTATATAAGTGAGTATATGTGAGAGTGAGAGATTGGAAGAGTTCCTGTACAAATAAGTAGGTGTTTCTATAAGTGATTGTTTAAGAGAGTAAGTATGTGTAAGTTTCTGTAGAAGTAAGTGTGGTAGTGTGTGTATAACTGTATATGCAAGTAAATGGATGTTTGATACTTTGTTTGCATGTGTGACTATGTGTGTGAGTAACTCTATGGATGAGTGGCGGTGTGTAACAGGATGTATAGGTGTATGAGTACATATGATGAGTGAGTACATGTATGAGTGACTGTATAGGGACTGTTGGTGAATGAGTGGATGTGTGTGTAGATCTTGGAATTACTGAATAGGTGTGTTGTAACTGGTATTGGTATGTCCATTGTTTTGAAAATGTTAGTTTGTATTTTGGAGTGTGTGTATCAAAGGTTATATTAGGGTGAGAGGAGGTCTGCCACTCTATCACAAGGATGATGTCATCAGTGATGTCATCAGTGATGTCATTTGAGATGTCATCAGTGATGTCATGAGTGATGTCATTTGAGATGTCATCAGTGATGTCATGAGTGATGTCACTGACCATGTCATGAGTGATGTAATATGTGACGTCATCAGCAGTACATTGCGGGCGCGCGAGTTATAGTTAGCTGAACTAACTATAACGGGGGAATTTCTATGGTTTTGTACGAGTGAAATGTCCAACTAACTATAACGCCCCTGAAACCTATGGTTTTTTCAGTGAATATATATATATATATATATATATATTTTTTGCCATTAAAAATCGCGATACCACATATCCCGTGGCACGCCATTTCCAGGAGAAACACAAATCTAATTAGAATCTTTTGAAATTCTTTTGTATAGATCAAGTCCCTAAGTATGAGAGGGGAGGGGACGAACAAAAAAACTAAGAAGGTTGGAATCCAAATACATTGTGGAGTTACAAACCAAAACTCCATCAGGCCTCAACAATGAGGAGGAATTATGGGTTCATATTCCATAAACCCATATTACATTGGGATAGAGCAACATCACTGTATTCGGCACTTTAGAGATTGTAAGGGTTAGAATGAATTGACAGAGCAGGAAATGGAAATACAAAGCGCCATAAGTATGGGCATTCCATAAGGTTGTGTTGATGATTAAATGTACAGCAATGAAATTTTGGAATAATCTGTGGTAAAAGTGTTTGAGGAAGTTTGCCCATTCAGGGCTTGATCCGAGGGAACTCAGGAACAATTAGAAATATGGTGAAACATACCATTGAACCACAGTAATATGGCTATCAATGAAATTTTGCCTTGCTAAAACCTAAAACTTGATGCCCCAGAAAGTCTTGCCCATTCAAGGCTCAATAGGAATACTGTGGAAAAGTGACACATATACCAACTAGAATGGCGCTTTGAACATCACAAATACCTTTATAAGATGGCCGCCATTTAGATCATGCCGTGCTCTGTATATAGAAACGAACCCTTTTTACTTTCTATTGCTATTTTTGCACAATTGTAATGAACTGCTTCCTTTCTCTATGTTTACCAATAGATTTAAAAATGGCATTTTTGTTTGACCCCACCGACATTGACAAAGGCGTGTAGCCGAAACGCGCCTGTCGGGTGTTTTGTCGTGTGGCGAATACATTTTGAAATATACTTTCTCCAGTGTGTGCCTCGTTCATGACCAGGAAGTAAAGGTCAGCATCTGGGAATATATATATCTATATCTATATCTATATCTATATACATATCTGAACCAAGGAGCTCTCCGAACCTCCATGCGGCGAAAAAGAGAGTAATGGACACCAAAGATAGGATGGCAAGATTTATTCCTCACACACCTCGGTTTGACGCATTTTGAGCACCACAGTGCCCTTGATATATATCTATATATGGTGATTGAGGAAGGCTGCTGTGACAGCCGAAACGCGTCTCTCTGTGTTGCCGGGTCGGAGGAGGCCCTATGAAATAAAATGCCTTTATACCTTGCACTCTTCATGTGCGTGCTCTCTTCTTCGTAGGGTGTTCTTTGGATATATATGTATATATATATATATATATATATATATATATATATATATATATATATATATATATATATATATATATATATTTGAATTCCCCAATGCATTTCAAATTCCGAAAAGCTGCAACCCTCTTAGCAGTCTGAGCTTTTCCTTCATCCTACTTCCCACAGGAATGCTTCTTACATTGCTCCCTCACTTCCGGATAGGAGTCTTTCAACTAGAGCTATTGCAGCTATCCAATGTGTCTTCAAAAAACACAACTGGACTCCAGTTAAGTGCTAAGCTGAAGGGACTGGCAACTGTCCATTATTTACTTATCCATACCACTTCCCACCTAATTAATAATCATCAACTTTGTGTTCTGTCGGTAGTATCTCCAAAATTTGAAATTTAATTGACTAATGATGTATTTGTTTTCTACAAAAAGCACAGCAACTTTATTTCTTTTATTTTTTATGCAAAACTAAAAAAGCCTGAAAGCTCCCAACTATGTGCAGTTTTCAAAAATGTTCACCAGATTTGCTAATCACCAAGCAAATATAGTTAAAAACAAAGGTTAACAAGCATTTGCAATGCAATAGGTCTCGCATTTGCGAGAGTTTGAGCTATTGGTATTGTAAATGACAGCCTTTTATTCATGTGCTTAGAAAAGCTGCAAGTGGTGCATAAACACACACTTTGTACTTATAGTCCTTGCTTACGAGAAGCAGTAAAAGAGACTTAGTTACTGCCAGCGTTCCTTCTCGTAAGCAACGAGTGTAAGTACAAAGTGTGTGTTCAGGCACTGCTTGCGGGTTTTTAAAATACATAAATAAAAAGAATTGGTATTTACAATGCCAATAGCTCAAACGCTCGCCTCTGCGAGACCTATTGCATTGCAAATGCTTGTTTTTACTGCTGACGGGAGGCAACACAAAGGGCAAGTGGGGAAAAGAAAAAAGCGCTGGTTCTTCCAGCAATGGCGGCATCACAGTGCTTTTTTTAAATATATGGCAGGGGAGTAGCAAGCAAAAAGGTATTTGTAGCACTTGTAACAGGGCAGTACCAGCTCTCGTTAGCAAGACTGCAGCACTTTCTGCAGGGCAGCGCCAGCACTTCTCTGCACGAGTGGTGCACTTTCAGCAACCAAGAATGCTCACTTCGTCGCTCTGCGGCACTTTCAACAGGACAACAGCAGTACTTGCTTTTTGCATGAGTAGCACTCTTCACGGAGCAGCGCCAGCACTTCTCGGCGAAGCAGTCACTTCTCTTTTCAAGGGCCACTGGGTCCTGCTCAGTTTCCCGGTTCCTAAAAAGTCACGAAAAAAGCCAGAGTCCTTGAGTCATAGGGGTCGATTCCGATCTCGGTCGGAGACGCACCTAACGCCATTCGGTCGGGAAAAAAGCCATGCGAATGCCTGTTTCCCGATCCGCACATGAATCCGAACGAACAAGTACGATGCGCACAACAGCGCAGATTCCGACCGAGTCGTACTCACCCAATCCAGGTCCTGATCCCCGACCGAGCCGGATCCGTAAACGTAGATACGAGTCGCCCGGAAGCCAAAAAGCAGCCCCGTCCGGCCGGACAAGTACGATGCGCTTCCCGTACGCGCCGAACCCGTCGCTATGCACGTCACGTCAAAGCATCCGGGAGAGGCGCACATAAGCTCCGATTCGCGCCACAACACGATCCACGGCTACGAGACGAACACACCAGCGACGAGGACGAGGCGAAGCAACGACGAAGACGAACGAGACGAACCAACAATGAATCCCATCGTTCCGATCCTACCAATATTCTACATCTACTACCGGAACAGGCACGGACGCGTATGGCGCAGAAGTTAAGTCAGACACCAACCACAAACACAAACTACACGTACCCGACATATCACTCACACACACAGGGATGCAGAAATTACTTACTCCAGAAACAGCAGCACCATAGGGGCGGGATGCCCATCACCAATGCCACATATACACATAGGGGCCCGGATGCCTGTCACCACTGCCACCTCTACCCATGGGGGTGCCAGGTGCCTACCATCACTACCACCTCTACCCAGGGGGTGCCAGGTGCCTACCACTAGTACCACCTCTACCCAGGGGGTGCCAGGTGCCTCCCACTACTACCACCTCTACCCAGGGGGTGCCAGGTGCCTACCACTACTACCACCTCTACCCAGGGCGTGCCAGGTGACTCCCACCACTACCACCTCTACCCAGGGGGTGCCAGGTGCCTCCCACTACTACCACCTCTACCCATGGGGGTGCCAGGTGCCTACCACTATTACCACCTCTACCCAGGGGGTGCCAGGTGCCTACCACTACACCCACCTCTACCCAGGGGGTGCCAGGGGCCTACCACTACTACCACCTCTACCCAGGGGGTGCCAGCTGCCTACCACTACTACCACCTCTACCCATGGGGGGTGGCAGGTGCCTACCACTACTACCACCTCTACCCAGGGGGTGCCAGGTGCATCCCACTACTACCACCTCTACCCAGGGGGTGCCAGGTGCCTACCACTACTACCACCTCTACCCATGGGGGTGCCAGGTGCCTACCACTACTACCACCTCTACCCATGGGGGTGCCAGGTGCCTCCCACTACTACCACCTCTACCCATGGGGGCTGGATGCCTCCCACCACTACCACCTCTACCCAGGGGGTGCCGGGTGCCTATCACTACTACCACCTCTACCCATGGGGGGCTGGATGCCTGTCACTACTACCACCTCTACCCAGGGGGTGCCAGGTGCCTCCCACTACTACCACCTCTACCCATGGGGGTGCCAGGTGCCTCCCACTACTACCACCTCTACCCATGGGGGGCTGGATGCCTGTCACTACTGCCACCTCTACCCAGGGGGGTGCCAGGTGCCTACCACTACTACCACCTCTACCCAGGGGGTGCCAGGTGCCTACCACTACTACCACTACTACCACCTCTACCCATGGGGGGCTGGATGCCTGTCACTACTACCACCTCTACCCAGGGGGTGCCAGGTGCCTACCACTACTACCACCTCTACCCATGGGGGTGCCAGGTGCCTACCACTACTACCACCTCTACCCATGGGGGTGCCAGGTGCCTACCACTACTACCACCTCTACCCATGGGGGGCTGGATGCCTCCCACCACTACCACCTCTACCCAGGGGGTGCCAGGTGCCTCCCACTACTACCACCTCTACCCAGGGGGTGCCAGGTGCCTACCACTACTACCACCTCTACCCAGGGCGTGCCAGGTGCCTCCCACCACTACCACCTCTACCCAGGGGGTACCAGGTGCCTCCCACTACTACCACCTCTACCCATGGGGGTGCCAGGTGCCTACCACAACTACCACCTCTACCCAGGGGGTGCCAGGTGCCTACCACTACAACCACCTCTACCCAGGGGGTGCCAGGGGCCTACCACTACTACCACCTCTACCCAGGGGGTGCCAGGTGCCTACCACTACTACCACCTCTACCCATGGGGGTGCCAGGTGCCTACCACTACTACCACCTCTACCCAGGGGTGCCAGGTGCCTCCCACTACTACCACCTCTACCCAGGGGTGCCAGGTGCCTACCACTACTACCACCTCTACCCATGGGGGTGCCAGGTGCCTACCACTACTACCACCTCTACCCATGGGGTGCCAGGTGCCTACCACTACTACCACCTCTGCCCATGGGGGGCTGGATGCCTCCCACCACTACCACCTCTACCCAGGGGTGCCAGGTGCCTACCACTACTACCACTACTACCACCTCTACCCATGGGGGGCTGGATGCCTGTTACTACTACCACCTCTACCCAGGGGGTGCCAGGTGCCTCCCACTACTACCACCTCTACCCATGGGGGTGCCAGGTGCCTCCCACTACTACCACCTCTACCCATGGGGGGCTGGATGCCTGTCACTACTGCCACCTCTACCCAGGGGGTGCCAGGTGCCTACCACTACTACCACCTCTACCCAGGGGGTGCCAGGTGCCTACCACTACTACCACCTCTACCCAGGGGGTGCCAGGTGCCTACCACTACTACCACCTCTACCCATGGGGGGCTGGATGCCTGTCACTACTACCACCTCTACCCAGGGGGTGCCAGGTGCCTACCACTACTACCACCTCTACCCATGGGGGTGCCAGGTGCCTACCACTACTACCACCTCTACCCATGGGGGTGCCAGGTGCCTACCACTACTACCACCTCTACCCATGGGGGGCTGGATGCCTCCCACCACTACCACCTCTACCCAGGGGGTGCCAGGTGCCTACCACTACTACCACCTCTACCCATGGGGGGATGGATGCCTGTCACTACTACCACCTCTACCCAGGGGGTGCCAGGTGCCTCCCACTACTACCACCTCTACCCATGGGGGTGCCAGGTGCCTCCCACTACTACCACCTCTACCCATGGGGGGCTGGATGCCTGTCACTACTGCCACCTCTACCCAGGGGGGTGCCAGGTGCCTACCACTACTACCACCTCTACCCAGGGGGTGCCAGGTGCCTACCACTACTACCACCTCTACCCATGGGGGTGCCAGGTGCCTACCACTACTACCACCTCTACCCAGGGGGTGCCAGGTGCCTACCACTACTACCACCTCTACCCATGGGGGTGCCAGGTGCCTACCACTACTACCACCTCTACCCATGGGGGTGCCAGGTGCCTACCACTACTACCACCTCTACCCATGGGGGGCTGGATGCCTCCCACCACTACCACCTCTACCCATGGGGGGCTGGATGCCTGTCACTACTACCACCTCTACCCAGGGGGTGCCAGGTGCCTACCACTACTACCACCTCTACCCATGGGGGTGCCAGATGCCTACCACTACTACCACCTCTACCCATGGGGGTGCCAGGTGCCTACCACTACTACCACCTCTACCCAGGGCATGCCAGGTGCCTCCCACCACTGCCACCTCTACCCAGGGGGTGCCAGGTGCCTCCCACTACTACCACCTCTTCCCATGGGGGGCTGGATGCCTGTCACTACTACCACCTCTACCGAGGGGGTGCCAGGTGCCTACCACTACTACCACCTCTACCCATGGGGGTGCCAGGTGCCTACCACTACTACCACCTCTACCCATGGGGGTGCCAGGTGCCTACCACTACTACCACCTCTACCCAGGGGGTGCCAGGTGCCTCCCACCACTACCACCTCTACCCAGGGGGTGCCAGGTGCCTCCCACTACTACCACCTCAACCCAGGGGGTGCCAGGTGCCTACCACTACTACCACCTCTACCCAGGGGGGGCTGGATACCTACTACTACCACCCCCACTCACAGGATGGCAAATACATGCCACAAGAAGCACACACCAGCAGAAAGAATGCAACACAAAGACATCCCCCCCCAACACCATGACAAGCGTGTGTAGACTGTGTCAAATGCCTACAACACTGAACAGGACTGTGGACATACAATGTGACCCCCTATCACAAGTGCCACACATAAATGTGTGTGGCACCCACAATGCAAGCAGGCCATGACCATTGTGGCAATGGGGTCCAAACCCCCATCATCACAGTGACCAAAATGTGAGTGTGGGGTCCATAGCTGAAGCACATATTGAACATTGTGGCAGTGGGGTCCAGACCCCCATCATCACAGTGACCAAAATGTGAGTGTGGGGTCCATAGCTGAAGCACATATTGACCATTGTGGCAATGGGGTCCAAACCCCCATCATCACAGTGACCAAAATGTGAGTGTGGGGTCCATAGCTGAAGCACATATTGACCATTGTGGCAATGGGGTCCAAACCCCCATCATCACAGTGACCAAAATGTGAGTGTGGGGTCCATAGCTGAAGCACATATTGACCATTGTGGCAGTGGGGTCCAGACCCCCATCATCACAGTGACCAAAATGTATGTGTTGACAAAGAATAAGCTGCAACTGCCAAACTGCATGGATTATTCCTGGTCACAGAACAACAAACACATCAGTGGCAAAGTAGTGCTTGTGTCCCATAGCAACATAGAATGGGGAGGCAAACAGTGCAGTGCAAACAAGACATACCTTTGGCCATGTGCAGACAAACATCACCCATGGGGGCTGACACTGTCAACACTCATCAATGACTCAATGACAGAAGTGACCATCAGAATGCAGACCCACATATTTGCACCAATGGGCACACAAATTCAGATACCCAGTGGAGACTGTAGAAGGGAGGTGAACAGATACCATACCATGGCAGCAATGGGGGACACACACAATGATCATTGTGCTGACTGATGACCTAGGAGTCCCAGGGACAGCAGGGCAAACACACCAAACAACATACAGCCAATGGCACACTAAAGATATGCCAATGCAGTGGTGCAGATGCACAAACACAAACAGGCAGACCCACACTGCACATCAAACACAACAGGTGAGGGGGGTACCAGTGTCCCCAGGCAAACACACAACACATGAGGAGGCCTGAATACCAATTACACAGACGTGCATACAGTGCCACACAAAGGTAACTCATGGATCCAAATCCCCTATGTGGGCAATCAGGCATTGTCAGATGAGTGGGAGCACAAATCACACATGTCATACAAGCATGTAGGAACAGCAACTGGCACAGCAAGACACACAGACACCACAGCACCACACCCAGGGCCCCCACAATGTGGTGACCCTGGGCTGCATTACAATCCCACTGTGATGACAAAGCTAGATGTCGTTCACACTGTGAACCACAGTCATGTGTCCTGAGCAACAAACTACCATCACACCTACACAAGCACAAATCAACCAGCATGGCCTGTCAGCCAAGGCCAACATGGAGGCAGGGGTCTAGCCGGGCAACAACTCTCATCTGCACACACTCAACACCACACACCTCGACCTCCAACAATGTGCAGCAGTGAAGCTCACATGCACTGGTGACATTGCACATGCACCCATGACAATCCCAGGGGGTGGTGGGAACCAAGGTGCAGGAACACATCACACATGGCCACTCTACCAGACTCCTGAATGTCTGACACACTGCACACTACGCTGTACATGGACATGACGGCAATACCACACCAACCAATGGGATCCCAGCCACAGTCACACACCTATGAAGAAGCCAAGGTCACCCACAAAGAACACACATAGACAACTACCAACATTGCAGCCCTGAGGAGTGCCAGCAGTCACACACACAACGTGTCACAACCAATGAAAGCTAACACAAACCAGAAATCACATGACAGGTGTCAACAACAAGTGCAAAGGGGAATCCGGACTGTGACACATCAGCGTCTGCCCACAACTCAGCCCTGACAGCAAACACACCTATGGGTGACACCCTGATGACCAGTAATGTGCCATGCACCCACATCACAGAGAACCCAGGGAGAAGACTTTGGGGGAACATAGGTCAACTCAGCAAGCATCACAAACAGGAACATCACTAGGGATCCCAGCATGCACAGCAACATGGAAGTGAACACACACACATGCTCATACAACACACACCTTGGGCGCACGAGATGTCACAGGAGTACACACTGCCATGAGGGGACTCCACTCCTGTGTGAGGAAAGCTGTGCCATATGTCGCATCAGTAGGGCTCCATCATGTCAGCAGAACACTTGGTCACACAGTCAACAATTAGCACCAAATGAAGGCTCCCGTCACATCAGCCTGGTCATGGGAATGTCAACGAAATCAACAGCACAGATCCAACACACATGTATTGCAAGTTGCACTGACAACACAGAAGAGTCCTTCCGCATTGATGCCCAAACCTGCATGTCCAGTGGAGATGGCCACACGGTCAGGGAACTAGAGTAATTGAACAATGGCAAACACAACAGATGTGCATGGGTGGAACCCACAGATGTGACATTGCTAATGTAAGTAGGAAATCCCATTGCCAAATATTGAATACATGACACCCTCAGATGCTGCTAAGGACAACATGGATTCACCACAGGATAGGACACTGTCCCCCTGGAACACATGGGTACATGCACAGTAACACTTCATTTTCATGAGTCCAAAAATCACCATCACTGCAGCAAGGGCACGGTTAGCATCATCAACATCATGTACATCAGAAGCAAAACCACTAGAGAACAGATAGTTGCTTTATTCAGCATGTGGGTTCAAAACTTGGAAGAACTGCAAGGTATCAACAAAGGCCAATGGCCAGTCCATCAAGGAAGTCTATACAGGGTGACAGTGGCAGATGTCACCCTATGCATGCCTGCACTGATCACAACCGGGGACAATCCCCTAGGAGGGGCATACGGGGGGCAGGCCAGGCACCGCAGGGACAGGATCAGGGCTCACCAGGAGGAGGCAGGGAAGGGGTGGTGGGTGCTGGAGAGCCACTGACAACTGCAGTGGAGGTGTCTGACATGGTGTGTGCCGGCACAACTGGGGGGCATGACTCAGATGTTGTGCACAACTGCAGTGGACCCTGCAGATGGAGTGGACAGGTCCGCCACTGCAGCGCCCAAGTCAGACAGGGTGATAGTGGACTCCACTGCAGTGCCCACCTCCAGGGGAGGAGAATGGGGATCAGGAAAGGTGGGCAGGACAGAGGGGAGGACACCCTCACCACATCAGTGGTACAGACAAGCGCAGCGGGGGTGTGGGGCCGGAAGAGCAAGTGGCAGGGGGAGAAGGCCTGACCCTTCTGGGGATGGTGTATCTGTGGGTGGGGGAACCTGGGGCAGGGTGTGGTGGGGGCACCTGTGGAGTGGGGGCCTGAGGGATGGAGGAAGGAGACTTGGTGCCTGAGCTGCAGGGCGGCGGCGGGGTCTTGCTCTTCCGGGACCGGGGGACTTGCGGGTGGGGGCCTCAGTCGGTCCGCGCCTGGGGGATGGTGTCCGGGGGCCAGGGGCACTCCGCTCTGTGTGGGTGGGCTTCCTCTTCCCCCTGAATGCTGGATCAGCTGGGTCGGAGGGGGAGAGGCCAAGGTCACAGAGGAAAAGCTGCTGTGTGTATGGGGTTGCAGGTGAGGCAAGGGAGGGGTCTTTGGAGGGAGAGGCAACTGAGGACTGCGCAGTGCTTGTGGATGCGTGTGTTTGTGCCTGTGCCCCATCCCCTGTGAGTGTGGTTGCAGTCCCCTGACGGTGCGTGCGTGTGCGTCTTGTTTCTGGCGTGTGTGTCCGTGTACTGCATGTGTCTGTGCTGGTGTGTGCCTGTGCCAGTGTGTGTGTGCTTGGGACGGGTAAGGTGCTGGGGAGTGTGGATGGGGCAGAGGCAGGAGGGGTGAGGGACTGTCGGAGGAGGGACACTGCTGCCGTCAGGGAGGAGTCCATGGACCTATTGCCCCTCTGTAGGTCAGATTGCCCGATGAGATGCCCTCCATGAATGACACCAGCTGAGTCAACAGAGTGGTGTGTGCATGGAGGACACTCAGCATCGCTGTCTGTCCTACATGGAGCTGGCGGAGGAGGTACACAGACTCCTCACTCAGGGCAGCAGGGGACACAGGGGCAGGGGGTGCGGTGCCTGGCCCGAAGGAGACACGCTCCCGAACATGGGAGCCTCCACGGACCTCGGGAATGGGAGCCAACGGGAGGGCGGTGGTGGTGGTGGTGGCGGGGACTTCAACACTAGATGGGGTGTGGTGGCTGCTGACACCCGCCTCCATAAGGGAGTCATCGTCCGAGTTGCTCTGGTCCTCAGCTGAGGTGGATGGTGCTGAGGACTCC
The DNA here is from genome assembly GCA_963921515.1 of Calotriton arnoldi. Lineage (NCBI taxonomy): Eukaryota > Metazoa > Chordata > Amphibia > Caudata > Salamandridae > Calotriton > Calotriton arnoldi. The sequence goes on from CAWUFW010000179.1 coordinate 1,345,288, forward strand.
TCGGTGTGGCTCGCCTCGCCCTCCGTGCCACTGGGTCCCTCCGACCACTCCTCGGCTGCTGACCCAGTCTGGCTCTGCGGCTCCTCCTGGTCCGTGGAGCTGTCCCCTCCTGTGGCCGTGGATGTATCTGCAATCAATAGGGAAACAGACAGACATCAGTCACCTGCACCGAACGCACACACCACAGTAAGTACAGCACATTACAGAGCAAGCCCTGGCATCCTTAGTTGAACATTGCTAAAACTGCACAAACAGAACAGGAGAAGTCAATTGTCAGTCTGATGGTCAACCATGGCACTCACATCCCACCTGGCCTTGCACCCATCTGTATGGTGTCTGTGGGATGGCAATACCCCGGTGGGGACACATGCACCACCTACACAGTATTTGGACAGTGCAGAGAACCCGGTGAAGCATGTGGACATGCACACATCACAACTCTTGCCACTGAGTCAGTGCAGGTGTCCGGATGTAAGGGATGCCCAGAGTCAAATAGGAAATGCATGTGATGCACCCATGTCCTGATAGCCATTGCCACAATGGTGTGCATGTAGCAAATGTCACTCCCCTGCAGGATCACTAATAGGAAGTCACATGCCATGGCATAGCCATGCCTGCTAAGTCAGACATAACTGTCTCCAGTCACATGGGCAGGGCAGCCAGACAACAACACTCTGCACTGTGTCACAATAGTAGATCATGGGGAATGCAAGTCCTGGAGCTGAACAAGTGCACATGTACATCCCCCACACACCACATCATCTGTACCCTCATCTGTCCAGGTTATACCCATTGTACATATGGGAGACCTGTAACACTACCCTCTGCACCTGAGCACATCACAATCTGCTGTGTATGGGAAACAGCTGCCTGAACCTCATATTCGCATACCCCAGTCTGCACGGTCAGGTGATCAAACACCTATGTGTCACACATGTAACATCTCCTATGGTCACATCTCCGGTGGCATGCGGAGCCCCAACCGAGGAACACCCCAGCAGACCTGACAACGAAGCCACAGCACACTGACACAGAGGCAGACACCTGAGGGGACGAATCACTCAGCAAAACGTGTCAGCTGATACACGGCAGTGGGAGTACAGAGAGTATTGTATGGCCTGGAGTAGGCATGACTGTCCTGTCCCACATGAATGAGGGATGAGCCCTGGACAGTAGGCAGCTGGCTAAGTATGTGTGACACACGTTATATACACACTCCTGGGGCACAAACATTGTTCCCACCCGCAGCATGGGTGTGTGCCAGATACCCCAGGCACATGTGGTGGATCAGCTCAGCAATTGGGCCACATATCAAAATGACACGCAGAACACATGTCAGAACACAGGCAATGTGTAAGCAATGGACCCACCCATGATGCCCACCACAGAGTCAGGGAAACAGATGCTGTCCCCCACCTTGAGTCAAGCAAACTGCAAGGACACAGTACCCAAGTGACACAATACCCTGACTGTAAGGGCCACACCTGGGTATCAGATGAGGAGTGGGCAGTGCACAATAGAGGGACATGGGTCCTGGACCACAAGACTGATGTACTGTGGAAGTTTAACCAGGCCAGAGGAGGGCACATAGCATGGCAGACATAGTTCACAATGCAGACATGGACTCACCCCCTCCTTGCTGCTCTCTGGCCTTCAGCTGCCCATCCAGATCAGGGAAGACCACCGCCAGGATCCTCAGCATGTGGGGGTCAGGGTCCGGTGTCCGCCCCTCCTGCGAGGAGGCGACAGCTTCAGCTGGACCCGTGCGATCCTCCGGGTCCAGCCCCGAAGGTCCTGCCACCTCTTCTGGCAGTTGCGGATCCGGCGCTTGTAGACCCCCACGGATCTCACTGCCCGGACGATGGTCAGCCATATCTTCTGCTTCTGGTGGGCATCAACCTGTGAGGATAACAAGGTGAGAATGCCATTACTACACATGCAACATATCCGTGCATTACACAGTTGGATATACATGTCTCAATCACAGGGGCACATGATGTACACAGGCAGTGCAACGATGGCTATGGACAGTATGCCAGCAGTTACTACATGGTATCATTGCCTGGGAAGTAAAACCTAGTTTAAATGCACTGTCACTGCACTATACCTGTCCAGTGCATGTAACTACACACTATGGGGGGTGACAACTACTCAGTGAGCCTGCTAGCCAGTGGCGTGCAGACTGTTAGCCTTGCTAGTCAGACAACATGCACATTTAGAAAGGCAGTGGACAGAACACTCACCTGCTCCCCTGCTTTCCCATACAGCTTGCTGTACTGTGGAAGGAGGCCATCCAGCAGGGCCTGGTTCTCCTCAGTGCTGAAGGCTGGGGCTCTCTCCACAGTACGTGCCCTTGCAGGGTCCAGAGGGTGCAGATACAGCAGCAGTGTAGTGGCAGATGTCGTCCTGGAGCATGTAGTGCAGGCAAGTGAGCTCTCAGGGGAACAGCCAGCATTATATGTGTGCTGCAGAGGCAGATACTGTCCCATGTGTCCAAAGATAGGTCCAAGTCGTTTGCATCATCTGAATCTGGCCAATCCATGGAATTGCACCACTTACACACGCCCCCAGCATCCTTCAAATCTTCAACTTCGTGACACCCATGAAATTGCAATATTGTTGTGGGTGACCAACTGAATTTACAGCATCAGACTCGTTCAAATTTTGAAAATGCGCCGGTTCCAAGACAGGCCATAGCCAATGGGTGCGCACCGATCGGACCATTGCTGTTCAACGCGTACATAGGATACAACGCGTATCCGCACACATTGAATGCAATGGGCCGGCCGGGCACACCGATCGGACCATTGCTGTTCAACGCGTACATAGGATACAACGCGTACCCGCACACATTGAATGCAATGGGCCGGCCGGCCACACCGATCGGACCATTGCTGTTCAACGCGTACATGGGAAACAACACGTACCCGCACACATTGAATGCAATGGGCCGGCCGGGCACACCGATCGGACCATTGCTGTTCAACGCGTACATAGGATACAACGCGTACCCGCACACATTGAATGCAATGGGCCGGCCGGGCACACCGATCGGACCATTGTTGTTCAACGCGTATATGGGAAACAACGCGTACCCGCACACATTGAATGCAATGGGCCGGCCGGGCACACCGATCGGACCATTGCTGTTCAACGCGTACATAGGATACAACGCGTACCCGCACACATTGAATGAAATGGGCCGGCCGGGCACACCGATCGGACCATTGCTGTTCAACGCATACATAGGATACAACGCGTACCCGCACACATTGAATGCAATGGGCCGGCCGGGCACACCGATCGGACCATTGCTGTTCAACGCGTACATGGGAAACAACGCGTACCCGCACACATTGAATGCAATGGGCCGGCCGGGCACACCGATCGGACCATTGCTGTTCAACGCGTACATAGGATACAACGCGTACCCGCACACATTGAATGCAATGGGCCGGCTGGGCACACCGATCGGACCATTGCTGTTCAACGCGTACATAGGATACAACGCGTACCCGCACACATTGAATGCAATGGGCCGGCCGGGCACACCGATCGGACCATTGCTGTTCAACGCGTATATGGGAAACAACGCGTACCCGCACACATTGAATGCAATGGGCCGGCCGGGCACACCGATCGGACCATTGCTGTTCAACGCGTACATAGGATACAACGCGTACCCGCACACATTGAATGCAATGGGCCGGCCGGGCACACCAATCGGACCATTGCTGTTCAACGCGTACATGGGAAACAACGCGTACCCGCACACATTGAATGCAATGGGCCGGCCGGGCACACCGATCGGACCATTGCTGTTCAACGCGTACATGGGAAACAACGCGTACCCGACACATTGAATGCAATGGGCCGGCCGGGCACACCGATCGGACCATTGCTGTTCAACGCGTACATAGGATACAACGCGTACCCGCACACATTGAATGCAATGGGCCGGCCGGGCACACCGATCGGACCATTGCTGTTCAACGCGTACATAGGATACAACGCGTACCCGCACACATTGGATGCAATGGCCAATGTGTGCGCACTGATCGGTCCATTGCTGTCCAAGGCGTATTGCCAATACAACGCGTACCAGCGCACATTGAATGCAATGGCCAATGTGTGCACACTGATCGGTCCATTGCTGTCCAAGGCGTATTGCCAATACAACGCGTACCAGCGCACATTGAATGCAATGGCCAATGTGTGCGCACTGATCGGTCCATTGCTGTCCAAGGCGTATTGCCAATACAATGCGTACCAGCGCACATTGAATGCAATGGCCAATGTGTGCGCACTGATCGGTCCATTGCTGTCCAAGGCATATTGCCAATACAACGCGTACCAGCGCACATTGAATGCAATGGCCAATGTGTGCGCACTGATTGGTCCATTGCTGTCCAAGGCGTATTGCCAATACAACGCGTACCAGCGCACATTGAATGCAATGGCCAATGTGTGCGCACTGATCGGTCCATTGCTGTCCAACGCATCCCTGTACAAGTCACTGGCATATGTCACCATGCCTGTCACAGGTGAACATATGCCAGCCACATATACTTCCCAGGCAGTGCGGGGCACACCTACAACACCACAGCCTGTCCAAACTGTATCCTAGGGCATGTAAGGCTGCATTACCTATTCCGTGTATGGGGGTGAACATGTTGTTCTGTGGGTGTCACTTGGGGGCAGCCACCCCAGGCTGTGCACGTGTTTATGGGGACAGAATCCTTGGTGTTTCGTGTACATGACCACTGTGATGTGCAACTGTTCATATCTGTGCATGTGGCATGGTCACAGTTCACGGTGGTCTATGTGTATGTCATGTCACATACCCCCTGAGTCCCATGTGGGACGTTATGTTCAACCCAGGGTGACCCATTGGCACAATGTTGATGGTCCTCCACAGTCTGTGTGCATGTTGTGATTACAATGTCTCTGATTTCATGTGCACAATGGGAGGCAGTCTCCACATCCACGTTGTTTGTACATGGACTTTGATGTTGTGCGTGTGTGTGTCACAGACATCCATGTCTGTCCTGCCGAGGCAACACGGACCACTACCTGTGGGGCTCATGGTTGTTTTGCTGTGGTGTATACATGATACACCATGTCATGCCAGTGTCCATGTGGCAATACAGGGTCCCTGGGAATCTACCTGTCGTTGAGCTGTGATGCCTGGGGCACATCAGTCCTCACATGTCACTGTGGCGTGTGTTTGTTATTTGGCAGCAGGAGATGGGTACTGGGACACGGCCTCATGGTATCCGATGGCATGACCTGGGACTTCTTGATGCCACTTGTTGGACTGTGATGTTAGATATTGGCCATGTATGTGCCATACATATCCGTACGGAACTGCACACATCATGTACTTGTGCCTCATTATGATGTATCATGTGATGTTGAGTGTGTTCAATGCCACATATGTGGGGTGACTGACAATCTTGCTTTCTTCACCTATGCACTGCAGGGCACCAGCTGTCCATAGACCATTCCCTGACCTGGCAACGATGGTGGAACGGGACAGCATCCGACGGTACCGCTTCACCAGGCAGCTGATTGAGGATTTGGCAGTGCGCTTGGCACCACATTTGCAACCTGGCCGTCCGTACCCTACAGCGCTGACCCCCAAGGTGAAGGTGATGGCAGCCCTACACTTCTTTGCCACTGGTACCTTTCAACACACTCTGGCGACTGCTGGTGGGATGTCACAGACCATGTTCAGCCGTGTGCTCCGGGATGTTTTGGAGGCTATGTTGATATACCTGAACCAGTACATCTATTTCCCTAGACTCCAACGACTCACTGGCGTGAAGAGTGACTTCTATGCCCTGGGGAGGATGCCGCATGTCATTGGCTCCATTGATGGGACACATGTGGCGTTGGTACCACCACAGGCCCAAGAGCAGGCCTACCGTAACCGCAAACACTACCACTCGGTCAATGCACTGGTGGTCTGTCTTGCAGATATGAGCATCACACACGTGTGTGCCCGTTTCCCTGGTTCTGCACACGATGCGTACGTGATGAGGAGTAGTCGCATCCCGAGGATGATGGCACAGATGCGGAACCAGCGTGCCTGGCTTGTAGGTGTGTACTGACTTTGTACCATTGTGTGTGTTCTGCTATGTAGTGTTCCACCCTGTTTTCCAACTCTGCTAATGTGCAATTGTCTGTATGTAGGTGACTCCGGATACCCCAACATGCCGTGGTTGCTGACGCCCCTCAGGAACCCTGTGACACCAGCCCAGATGCGGTACAATGAGGCACATGGTCGGACCAGGAGAGGGATTGAGCGGACATTTGGTCTCCTGAAGAGCCGCTTCCGCTGCCTCGACAAGACAGGAGGGTCCCTCCCATATGCCCCAGCAAAGGTGTGCAAGATTATCATTGTCTGCTGCATGCTCCACAACCTGGCAGTGCGGAAGGAGTTGCCTCTCATCCTGGATGACGATGACCAACGTCCGCCACCTGTGGAGGATCCTGGCCTGGACCACGATGCCAGTGATGATGATGATGATGTTGAGGGTGATGTCCGCACACAGCTCATCACCAACTTCTTCAGCTGAATGTGAGTATCCAGAGATGGCATGTCAATGATGTGAGTTTGCATGATATGTGTTGGTGGTGCTCTGGTGCTGTTTGAGTGTGTCCATGGGCTACATGTCTGTATGCGTGTAGCGATGTGTCCTTGCAGGTAGTCTGTACTCCCCAACAGTGTTGACATGCTAACTTGGTTCTGGGTGGGTATCTTGTAACATGTATTGTGCATGAGTATTGCAGTTCTGTCCTGTTCTTCAGTACTTTTGACTGTGTGTCATTTCTGTCCTTCACAGGGTACTTTCAGAGTCGTTTGGTCAACTGTGATCCCCAACACCGTGATTCGACTTCCCGGGTGGTAGCTGTTGTGTCCCTACAGGTGATGTGCACCACACCCATGGACTTCCTTCCTTCTACACTTGTTGTCTATGTGCCCGCTGCCAGGTGGGATTACCTTGCATCTGTGGTGGTTTCAACATGTTGCAAATGTGTAATAAACCTGTGCTTCACTATGTGATGTGCGTTGTCTGTGGTCACACATCTGACTGACATTTGCTTACTGCACCAGTGGGCTAGTTAACACAGACTGTGAATAGGTGTTGGGTCTGTGCAATGCAACGTATTTCCTGGCAACACCAGTGTAGGCGATGAGTCAGATGTCCATGGTGTGTATGTATTGTGTAGCCCTGGTGGTGTGCCTCCCCATATGTGTGAAGTCGCCATGACTCACATGCCGGTGTTGTACTTGCTGTAGCAGTTAGCATGCACAGTGTCATTTCCCCGATCATCATCGCAACTTCTGAGACAACATTGGAATCACAACAGAGGCAAGTATGGTGTATAAGTGAGTTTATTGACATACATGTGTGAGTATAGTGCACAGGTTGTTGGGTGCTGTACATTGTGATTGTGATCCAAAGTTCCTAGATAATTTGGAAGTCCTGGTAGCAGAAATGTCCAGAGTAAAGTCCACAGTAATCAGAGACATTGGTCCAACTTGAGCTCCCCATGTCATGTGGGAGAGTTGTGTTGCAGTCAACAGGGTGAACAGTTTGCGCACAAAGGTTATTCTCCAGAACAGGTTTTGGCTTCCTGGGGGTTGCACATGGCCATCGGCCTCTCACTTGCCCCTCCTCGGGTGGCCCCTCTTCTTTGGGGGGGGATCCTCAAGTGCAGGCTGCTGCGGTGCAGGGGACTCTCCGCCAGAGTCATCCTGCCTCCCTGTGGCAGTTGCAGTTGTTTCAGCAGCAGATGTTGTTGGCACACAGGGAGGTGTTGACTGGTTGCTGCTCATCTGGCGGAGGCATTGTAATATGTCCCTATGCACCGCCGTCATCTCTTGCAGTGTGTCCCACTTGGACTCCACGCGGGACATGTGTGAATCCAAGCGGGCATGATGGGCAGCCTGCTGCTGTTTGATGTCCTTGAGGAGCCCCACTACCTGGCTGAACTCTCCGGTGCTGGACTGGTACGCATCGGCTATGCGTGCCAGTTGTGGGTCATCATGCAGTCCAGACCCCTCTGTGAGCAGCGACCTATGTCTCCCACCCCTCCCACCACCCCTGGCGACACGTGCAGTACCTGAGGTGGCAGGCACAGGTGACCCTGGGCCACCTTGTGAGTTGTTGGTGGTGGTGGTGTCCATGGCCCCACGTTGGTCCAGGGTCCCTGTGCTGGTGGTGGTGCTGCTCCTTGGTCTGTCCGTGTCGGCAGGGGTGGTATGTGTGTTGACAGTCATTGGAGGGGTGGGTGCAGGGGGTGCAGCTGGTGGTCCTGCTGGTGCTGCATGATGACTTGCTCCGGAGGTGCCAGATAAGTCTTCTTCATCCGAGGAGGGCAGAGGCTGTTCCACACCAGTGAGCTCCGTATCCTCTTGAGCCTGGGACGAGGACTCCTCAGCATCTGCTGCTGTGTCCCCATCATCACCTGTTTTTGGGAGACACACACAATGTATGTTATGTTTCTGCAGGCATCAATGGTTGACACACCTGACAGTTGTGACTGTGCCTCTGGATGCGGGCCTGTACAATGCATTGTCCTAAGTTGTCACAGTCAGGGGTTGATATTGGTGTAGCACATTGTCCTGCATTATTTGGGCATTTCTATGTGAATGTTGGGGTGTGTACATGGTCTGCATTGGTTGTATTTGGTTGTCATCTGCTCCTCCTTCCCACCCAGCCAGATATCCCACCATGGACTGTGCTTCCATTGCAGGGAGTGCAAGTTGTCTTTCAGGATGTCAGTCAGTGGTGTCCTGCTGTTGGTTGTTGCACAGTTGCCAGCAGGGCCTTGTGCTCCCAACAGCAGTAGCCAGTGTCAGCCATCTTGTGAGTCATTTTCCACTCCCTGTGATGTGAGCATGGTTCAGGGTGGTGTTGATGGGACAGTTGTGGGGGTGACCAATATCTGTGCCTACCACTCCCATCATGCTATTGCCTCCACCCCACTTCCCAGCATGCCCATACTTACTTGCTTTTGGGTGGACTTCAGTGTGTGTGAGTGTGAGAGCAATGGCAAGATGGCTGGCAGTGGTGTCCTGCTGTTGGTTGTTGCACAGTTGCCAGCAGGGCCTTGTGCTCCCCACAGCAGTGCCCAGTGTCAGCCATCTTGTGAGTCATTTTCCACTCCCTGTGATGTGAGCATGGTTCAGGGTGGTGTTGATGGGACAGTTGTGGGGGTGACCAATATCTGTGCCTACCACTCCCATCATGCTATTGCCTCCACCCCACTTCCCAGCATGCCCATACTTCCTTCCTTTTGACTCTGCTTCCCTGTGGGGTGGGCTGCCTGTGCTGACAGGATGGCTGGGAGTGTTGTCCGGGCAGTTGTTTGGCTAAATGTCCCAGGAGTGTCCCTGTGCTTCACACAGCATGACCCAGGGTGGTGATTCTTTGTGGGACCTTGAGTTAGGATGTGAGGCATTGCATTCCGCCAGGTGGCTTCTGTGGAGTATGTGTTGAGGGGGTGTGAGGGGAGGTGCTTGTGACTATGGTCAGTGCTGTGAGTCCTCCTTCCCACCCAGCCAGATATCCCACCATGGACCGTGCTTCCATTGCAGGGAGTGCAGGTTGTCTTTCAGGATGTCAGTCAGTGGTGTCCTGCTGTTGGTTGTTGCACAGTTGCCAGCAGGGCCTTGTGCTCCCCACAGCAGTAGCCAGTGTCAGCCATCTTGTCAGTTGTTTTCCACTCCCTGTGATGTGCGCATGGTTCAGGGTGGTGTTGATGGGACAGTTGTGGGGGTGACCAATATCTGTGCCTACCACTCCCATCATGCTTTTGCCTCCACCCCACTTCCCAGCATGCCCATACTTACTTGCTTTTGGGTGGACTTCAGTGTGTGTGAGTGTGAGAGCAATGGCAAGATGGCTGGCAGTGGTGTCCTGCTGTTGGTTGTTGCACAGTTGCCAGCAGGGCCTTGTGCTCCCCACAACAGAGCACTAGTGTCAGACATCTTTGATGGGGCTTTCCACTCTCTGTGGGGTGTGCATGCTTGAGTGTGAGCTTGCTGGGCCATGTGGGTGGGGGATGTTGAGCTGTGACTACCACTCCCATCATGCTATTGCCTCCACCCCACTTCCCAGCATGCCCATACTTACTTGCTTTTGGGTGGACTTCACTGTGTGTGAGTGTGAGAGCAATGGCAAGATGGCTGACAGTGGTGTCCTGCTGTTGGTTGGTGGCCAGTTCCCAGCATGGCCTTGTGATCCCCACAACAGAGCACCAGTGTCAGACATCTTTGATGGGGCTTTCCACTCTCTGTGGGGTGTGCTTGCTTGAGGGTGAGCTTGCTGGGCCATGTGGGTGGGGGATGTTGAGCTGTGACTACCACTCCCATCATGCTATTGCCTCCACCCCCCCTTCCCAGCATGCCCATGCTTCCTTCCCTTTGACTCTGCTTCCCTGTGGGGTTGTGTGCCTGTGCTGACAAGATGGCTGACAGTGTTATCCTGGGGTTGGTTTTGCTACAAGTCCCATGTGTGTCCCTGTGCTTCACTCAGCATGACCCAGGGTTGTGGTTCTTTGTGGGATATTTGATTGGAGTGTGAGGCAATGCATTCTCCCAGGTGAGTTTTGTGGAGTTTGTGTTAGGGGTGTGTGTGAGAAACGCTGCTGGTAACTATGGTCAGGGCTGTGAGTCCTCCTTCCCACCCAGCCAGATATCCCACCATGGAACGTGCTTCCATTGCAGGGAGTGCAAGTTGTCTTTCAGGATGTCAGTCAGTGGTGTCCTGCTGTTGGTTGATGCACAGTTGCCAGCAGGGCCTTGTGCTCCCCACAGCAGTAGCCAGTGTCAGCCATCTTGTAAGTTGTTTTCCACTCCCTGTGATGTGCGCATAGTTCAGGGTGGTGTTGATGGGACAGTTGTGGGGGTGAGCAATATCTGTGCCTACAACTCCCATCATGCTATTGGCTACACTGACTTGCCCAGCATACACATATTTCCTTTCTTTCAGTGGGCTTCACTGTGTGCTGGTGTTGTAGTGGTGGCTACTTGTCTGGATGTGTTTGTCAGTTATATTTGTGCCACTGCCTAGCTGTAGTTGTAGTTGTGTTTGTACATGTGATGACACAGTTAAATGTCACTTTGTGATGGCATGTGTTGTGTTTCTCTGAGTGACATACACATTTTGGGATGATTCTGTTCTGGTTGCTGTGTATTTGCTAAGAGTGCATGGTTTGACTCTCCCCTTGACAGTGATGTGTGTGTGTAGTCGCAGAATATTGTGTACATTTGTTGTGTACTCACCAGGCTCTGGGATGTTTTCTAGTCCATAGACGCTCACTGGTGGTAGGATGGCCCGCACCTTCTCCTCCCAGGGCCTGAGGTATACTGGCTTGGCAGGAGGGCCACTGCCGGTGTATTGGCTCAAGATGTAGTCCTTCTTCAGCAGCTCCTTGACCCTCCTGCGCACGTCATACCACCTGTTCTGGATGTCTGTCTTTGTGCGCAAACATGGTGATTGTGTGTTCACCCTGTCGACGATCCTCTCCCACATCTTTGTTTTCTGTGACATGGGTGTCTGTTGGACCAGTGTACCAAAGAGCTGTGGCTCTACCCTGAGGATCTCATCTACCAGGACTTCCAATTCACTATCTAGGAACTTGTGATTCTTCTTTGGGGGCATGGTGATGGTGGTGATGGTGAGTGATGTGTGTTGGTGTGCAGGTGAAGGTGTGTGAGTGTGTGTTTTGCTAGGTGTATGTGAGGTTTCTATTTGTTGTGGTGCTGATGGTGTGTGGCTTGTGTGATGGATGAGCTGTGGGTGTGTGGTTGCTGTCTGTTGAGTGCTGGCAGGTAATTTGAATTTGCAAAGGATCATGGTAGGGATTTGTGTCCTTTATATGGGTGGAGTTGTGGGTGTGTGTCTTTGTTCCCTGCCCCTCCCCCCCCCAGTATTTATTGGCTTTGTAATTGCTTGTTTGGCCTTTTTTTGTGTATTTTCCCTTTGTACTTTTCGTGCATGTAGGAGACGTTCTTGTGACCGAGTCGGACCCTGCAGTTGTCTCGTACGGGCTCGTCCGTTTCGTTCACGCTGTGTTTGTGCTGTTTTCTATGCTGCGTACGCGTCGGTCACGGTGTTTTGGGTTGCTTCGGCTCGCAGTTTTGTATGCGTGTCGGTCGTACGGCTTGTCCTCCGTGCGACTCGGTCGTGTTTTACACGCCTTGCATCGTACTTGGCGGGTGGGAGTCCGCGGGTACGTCTCGTTCGGTATTGTTCCTGGTGCGAGTCGGTCGGTTCGAATCGCGTGTTTTTCCGGCCGGATTGCTGTTTTCCGCGCGGCTCGGTCCTTCGGCTTGTGTTCCGTACGAGTCGGTCGGGTTTTGCTCGCTTCTCATCGTACTTGGCGGGTCGGGCTGCACCGGTACGTGTCGGTCAGAATTAATTCCGGCTCCGAGTCGGTCGGTACGTTTTCCGGCCGGAATCGGAATCGGCCCCAAAATCTTTTCTTGGTCCAATGCGACATCAGGCAGTTGCTGGATTTTGCAGTATTTGTTCCCATTCCAACAACTAAAACACAGTTTTTCGCAATTTTTGCTGAGTGCCTAATTCCAGAGTAAAATATATATATATTTGACGTAAAGTGCTCGCTTTCCGTCAAAGCGGTGTAATATCGTCAAATGTCTTTCTTTAGTGTTTAAATAAAAAATAAGCTTGTGTTGCAAAAACAAAGTCTGAAATGGAAAATTAGGTAAACACTGTGCATTTTTGGGGGTGCGGTGGTCCGGCTCCCGGGCGCTGGACCCCTCCGTTGGCATGCAGGCTGGCATGATCTCACGGCGAGTGCAGAGGAAAGGTGGTGGGTGCAAGAAACGCACTGCTACGGCTGCCTGAACTTTCCAGCCTCCGACCAAAAACACAGCAGCGTCCTGGAGCCCGGAGCAGCCTCTGCGCCTCGCTCCTAACAATGACCACCTCCATTAAACTTCACTCTCCTCCCGGGGACCCCCTCCGGCTCCGGGCCCTCGTGGGAGCTGAGACAACCCACTCCGGCTGCAAACTTACGGTGCTCGCCTCCCAGCTGGGCGGTTGTGGAAGAAACCAAAACAACACCACCAGGAGGATGACAACACAAATAGCGCCAAACTCCGGGGTGCACTACTTGGGAGGCAGGTCCTTTTAAAGAGCCATGTGGCTCGGAGCACAATGGTGACCGGAGAGAGCTGCAGACGGGAGCTGTGTGTCCGCTCCTGCTAGCAGGCAGAGCACGCACACACACATATGCCACACACAGGTGCAGCCCCGCTAGCACAGCAGCGGGCTCGTGCAGTGGGCAGTGTTGTGCTCAGACTGTCTGCACAAACACAAGGACAGATGACGTTTAAAACAAGCTGTCCACACGTGTTCACGTAAGCGCTGCGCGCACAGACAGGAGATGTGCACGCGTATGGTGCGAGCAGGAGTTGTAATAACGCCGCGAGCCGTACGCGTGCACATCTCCTGTCTTGCCAAACGCGTGCACATGTCCTGTCCCCCTTCCAAACCCAAGTCGACAACAATAGATCCCGCTAGCGAGCAGCGCTTTGCGCTGCATCGATAGCGAGACCTAAAAAGGGGGCCCTGCTCTGTAACAGGACATTTTTCCACTGCTATGCAGAGCAGGGAATAGTAACCACTTACCTTGTTTTTGGTGCCACTGCTTACCTTCCCCATTTCCTCGATGCTTCATACCAGCATTGTGAATTTCGGGATTAATGATCTGCCATTGTGTTTCCCCGGTGTCACCTGAGTGTCAGCAGGAAAATAAAATGACTGATGCTCAACTGCATTATCTCCTCTCCCCACTTCCGGAAGACTCACCTTGGGTCGTCCAGAATTGGGAAACAAGGAAGGAGCAGAGTATGACCAAAATAAATTCCTGCAGCCTGAGGTTCCATCCCTATAGGTCAGGAAATCTGGCTGAAGGGAATGGATGAATTTTAGCTTTAGCACTACAAAAATTCGGGGAACCTTGTACATTTTTTATAAAGAACGAAAATCCACACATTTTCTTGGGTATACAGGTGAAATAAAAATTTCATCCAGCCCTATTCTTAGCTATTATGTTACTGACATATTGAAGATAGTGATTCAATCTTGTTATGAGCCCAAAATACACTCGGCTATCAGCCCAATGAGTCCAACACAAATGCATTGATCACAAATGTGTAAATGAAGGATTTAGTAGGATCCCTAAGCAGTTTGTGAATCTCCACTTCAGTAGATTTACATCAAATAAAAAAAAAACATCATAAAGGTTAATATTCAACCAAAGGGCATCTTGGTGCTGAGATACATAGAAATTGGGCAAATGCTACTAACACTATTCTTCAAAAGCAATTCATCCTCAACTAACAAAATAGAAAGTTCTTCATGGTTTTCTAGAAGCCAATATATACAACACAACGGAATTAATCTTTAGGGGAAGATTAATCCACAATTGCAAAAAAAGATAATAGGAAAATGTTCTGCCTTCCTAATCATTTTATTTTTTTCGGCAAAATGAATAATAATTTTGAGTTCAAGCACAAACTTCTCTGTTACTTATACCAATGAAATTGGGCAAAATGGGAGCAGCACAGACCACATACTCCCTCTTTTGTGTGAAAAAGGCCTCTTTATTGAAGACAGGTGCACATCACAATAATAAACCTAGGCCTTTGCCTTACAAAACTAAACCTCACTATACAATTAGTCACCTATGTTCACTTACCCCCTACCCCTAACATTCCTACTCCCTCACATCCTTTCCTTGCAACTGTGCAACTCCTACTCTGTATTTAACTGTTGACCTTTTAACTCCCATAACCTTTTACCTACATCTATTAACATCTAACTATCTAAGTATCCTACATCTTAACTTAGAATTTGTTGCTTCCTCCCGTTGTAACTTTCCTGCCACCCCCCGTCCTGATTCACCCCTGTTCACAGTCCTAATCTTAACCTGTAACCATGTCAAAAGTAACTGCCAACCACCACTCAGAAAAGGCTTCCCTTTCCCCAGACTTTTCTGACCCCCCCCAGGAACTGCTGTTGTACCTTCTAATGTTCAATGTCCTGTCTAGCGCTTCCCTCAATTGCATCAAATAATGCTTCAACTCTGGGTTCTCCATCCAACCAAAACCTTCATCCCTGCAAAAAACCTGCCTATCTCTGTTAGTTTTCCACCTGGTCTTGTTAATGGACGAGGTCTTCAATACCCCCCTACACTGCCGCCATAGGACAAAGCATCCAGACCACTGCTATCAGATTTCCAGCATGTCCCTCTTCATTTCTTTTAACAAATCTAATCCTTTACATATCACCAAGTCATTATCCCCTAAGTATAAAACTAACATATCAGGGCACTTATGTCATTTCAACAATTTGTTTAAACATTGCAACAACTCTCGTCATTTCATAACACCTTTGCCGTGATACATCAAAAAAATAAAAGGTCGTCCAGCCTGAGATTCACACCTTGACCTTTCTGAATTTCATGCCTTCAGGCCAATTGTACCAACGAGTGTCCTATGATCCAAATAGGAAATCCGACTGCTTCCGGCCCAGCAACTGCACCTGAAATGAACATATCTCAGAAAAAATGTATTGACGATCTCATCAACACCTTTGTTTCCTCAGCAGAACATACCAGCGGAAGGACTCAGACGACCACCACTCCAACTGCATGATCCTGTCCCTACCCCAACCCTGCTAGGCTGCCTCTTTGACCACCTCAATTCTGAAAGAGTGGATCCTGTAATCACCTGGGGCCTCTTTTAGTTGAGCCAGCGCCTTTCGCGTTACCCACAGTAGCTAAAAAGAGGTCACATTTTCTCCATTATTGTGACATAAAAGTGCCATGCTTGGTACCACCAATTGCTTAGCTCCCCACTGAACTGGACACAGGCTCGCAAATGGAAAAGTCTGTAACACCACTGCTCGCCTCTTGGATCTTTGATCTATCTTAGAGTGATGAAGGCGCAGCTCTAAATTGCCCCACTCCCCACTCGTCCCCCCCACATCTGCCCATTCTAACCCCGGCACTTCTTTCCTCCCAAAAGCCCAGACACCCTAAATGCCCCAAATAACATCCACGAAATCAACGTTGAAAACAAAACTGTCTCCTCTCTCCCTCTGCATATCTCCGGCAGCACTTGTAATATTTTGCCAAAAAGGACTCTAGACAATGTCCTTCTAACTTTTTACCTTTTCCTTCTTGTGGAGCCTTGTCCCCTTTCGCCCCAGCATCCAAAATCTCTACCTGCAGTGTCCATCCCCCTACTCCCTCTGTCTGTGCCTGACCAATCCCAGTCTCCTTGATGGCCGTCTGTGTCTCCGTACCCACCCCTGCATCTTTTACAGACAAACCTTTCCTTAGTCGCATGTCTCCACTGGCCCGCCCCTCCATTCACTTGCACTGACACCTTCTGTGTGCCACGTCCCTGAGCCCAAGAACACCTAGCGCCCTTACCTGGTGTATCCAGCCGCCTAACCAGTCATGAAGGGGCTCCAACCACATCTACCTGGGAATGAGATACCTCATCTTTCCGGTGATCCTGCAACTTACTAGGCACAACCTTATTATTGGAACCCCCCGCATGCACCGCTTTTCCACCACCTGTGTTTCTCTACCATAGGCGCATCATCATCCACTATTTCACCTTCTTCTATGCTCCATTCGTTGTAATCTAGCTGTGTCAGCTCATCCACCACGTTCCACGAGCTTGTGGGTACCACAACCTGTGTCTCCGCACTGCTTTCTACTTGTTGTATAAACCCTTTAGTACCTTCAGCGTAACGCCAGTGGGCCGCAGTATGCCCTCCTGGCCGTGACCCCATCCCCTGTCACTCAGTCGTGCTTCCAACTGTCCCGGAGGCCGCATTTAGCCATCCAGGTTGACGCACTGCAGAGGCAGCCCAAGACCTTCTTATGGCAGCATTGTAGCCGTCCCACATTGGCATCCGGCTGGCCGCACTAGACCCTGCCATCTCTTCCCCTCGGGGTCTCTGAGCCGCATATGACTCTCCTGAGTCTGCATGCCCGCGGTGTTGATGATCCTGCAATACAAAGAGGAGGTCCAGCAAGCTGGAGTTAGTATCCCTGAAGGAAGTGACCCTTTTAGGGCAACCCGGGTCACTCTAGACCTCCACTAGCCTTCCATCCAATGAAGAGTCGATGAGTCGATGACGCAGTAGAGAATACATATAGACTAGTTTATTCATAAGATACACTGCAGTGGAGTCCAGTCTGACCAGCCTCCTGTGATGGCTGACGAGGGACTGACTTTCACAAGCATAAAGGTAACAATTATACATTTCAGCATGAGCACAAGACACACCCACCCAGTAACTTGCCACAGAAGGCTGCAAGAAACAAAGGGGGCACACAAAGATGAGCTAGAGTCTGAGACCGGGCACATACTATCTCTCTAGCAAGGTCATTCTGTCTGTGCCTGCAGCTGAGCCAGTGGGAGCAGGCTTCCATCTCATGGGAAAGGTATGCAGAAGTACAAAACAATGTATTCATGAGTACAGCGAGGCCCAGTGTTGAGCGACACAGAAAATTCAGCACGGCTTACACTTGCAGAGCCAGAGAGCAATTAATTGTGAGCATGGCCTAGAATTGGCGGCTAAATATGAAATGGCGCCGCGAAGGCTAACTTAAGCATCATTATGTACGGTAGCACAGATCAGACTTTTCATTTAATTCCAACAGACCCTCCTTTTAGCCTTAGCTAAGCCATTTCATACTAGGGAGGGGAAACATCTCTAGTCACATGATCAATATATGAATACTCAGGAATGTTCAAATGCTCGTTATTAAGCAGGGAAACTATAAGAGACATGTTGACCTAAAAAGTATCTACATCAACGCTCAGCAACCCATCGATCTCTTTCTGAAGCATGATCTTAGCATTTGTATTTCATGGATATCCTTTGCTTAGAAGTCAATGTGCTTACGCAGCAGGCACAACAAGCTGGGAGACAGTGCATACAAGGGCCCATTTTTCGTGTAACACATCTTTACATTGTAGCTGATGAAATGTGCGATACGTAGATGGGGCAACAAATACAGTGGGGAAAAGAAAAGAGAGGCAACATTTGTCAGACCATTCCCTCATAGGCAAAACATGAATGTGAAAGTAAACATTATGAAGTGAGATCCAAGGCAGACTTGTTATCAAGCAAGCTATAAGTGAAGTCACATGTGCTCCTACCCATCTTAGTCCCCCTCGCCACCTGTATACAAAACGAGCTGCCATATTACCTACCATTACAGACATCTGCCCAATGTACACATTCATTTTCAGGACGGAAATCAATAAATCATACATATAACAAACAAAAAAATGCTTTATATTGATATATATACAAGAGATAAGAAACAAGTGAAACATTAAAAAATCATCATGGCTGAGTTAATTCGATTGAATCAGTTGTGTTGGAGTCTATCAATTCTAATATGATTAGGCTCAAATGTTCCTCGAATTTAACCATGCAGAGGAGGGGGGCGTCAACGCGTTTCGGTGGACTCAAGGGGCCCGATTCACAGAACTAATCTGAGACAAAATCCTAAACTTACTACTTTTGGTATTCACAGAATAGGATTTTGTCTTAAGTTTGTCTTAAGTTTGTCTTAAGTCTGTCTTAAGACAAAATCCTAACTTTACTACTACTAAATGCCTTCTGTGAATACCAACAGTAGTAAGTTTAGGATTTTGTCTCAGATTAGTTCTGTGAATCGGGCCCTATCTTTTTTATGCCACCTTCTTCAGGACATTTATTATTGTCTCTCCTAAATTTAGCACAATTTCATATATGCCCTTTGTTATGCTGATAGGATATATTTTATAATGGATCCTTCCCAACAGGGGGAGAAATTTTTCAATCCTTTTTCATAGTAAAAATAGTGCGTCTTCTCTAGTTCTGATAATAGATGATGGACCACAGAATGGGTTCGTTGAGAGTTAAAATCTTATTCCAAATGGCAATAGTAGGATATGGTGATCCTCTAGTTATAGCAATCTTCCCACAAGAGGCAAATTAGTCCTCCGGTTTTCTTAGAAGGGGACCGATATCTCCCTTGGTCATCTGGACGTTATTTTTCCATGTTCTATATACGACACTCTCAGGGTAACATTCCTCAGCGTGATCCACTGTGCGATTCCGCTCCGTGATGACAGCAGTCTCTTGTTGGGCCATGTTAGACTGTACATCCTCATCAAGAATCTGATATTTAACATTATCTGGTGTACAGTAATCTGTGCTTTTTGATTCACAAACCGAATCTTTTCCGGTCAGGCCTAAGTCACAAACAACAAATTGGTAACCTTTCTCAAATGAACCTACTGTTGCTGTAACCCTCTCTAAAACTGACTTTGTAATTTCTCTTTTAAAACTCCTACAACTTTGATATTCTTTCCTTTCTATCTAAAAAGAATTCACATTTGCCCTGAACAACTTATTCAAATTTATTTTAGCATTCTCCATATTTTGAAGGAGCATCTGAGCTTGAAAAACTCCTGAGCACCCTTTATTTCTGCTCGTGAAACAACATATTGTAACTCACTGTCATTCCCTGCAAACAACTTTTCCTGAGCAAACTCCCCCTTTACCATCATATATATATATATTTTTTATCCGTCTGCCTTTCAAGCTCATTTCCTTCTTTTCTCACTTCTCTGTCTGCTGCTCTGCGTGTCCCACTGAAACAGCCCAAGCCAGCCCCTCCTTTTCCTTCTGCAGATGAGGCTGTGTATTTCTGCCAGTGAGAGAAATTCCATTCTTATCTCAAGGCCAAAGGCCGCAGTAAGCCTGCCAAACCAAACGGAATCACGAACTGTGTGTTTCAACTTTGAAAATCCTTTTCATTCAGCATAAATACATGCTGCCTGGAATGCTTGAAACACCTTTTCCAAATTAAATACATGTTCTATTGTAAAGTCAAATCCAAATTAAGCACACTCACTCAAATCAATCATGAATTAATTACTTGAGCATTCCTTACACTTCCCATCAGACTAAAAAAAATCAGCATCTGAGCAGCGCTCATTCATTACCTTCACTCTTCATGCATGAATTTCTACGTGCCACTCCCCCTATGTCTGAGACTCAAAGCAGCTTTTTGACCTCCAGCAATGTCTACATTCCTTTCCATCCTTTTTCGCCTCTGTTAACCTCCTTCAGCCATGTTCAAAAAGAAATCTAACATAGACTGCCTCCTCTTCCTATGTAAAAAACAAACATATTTTTATTACTATTATTTGCGCTGGCTGATCTTCCAATCATGCATCTGCAGAACAACAATGACAACAAGAAACTCATTCTAGGCATTTTCAAAAAGGAGCCACATTCATTATTTTGCCTGGCAAAGCAATTGCAAGTACTTTTTTTTCAAAAGACAGTCCTCAGACCGTACCAAAAACAAACTGATGGTGCACTATGTTCACAAAAAAACCCCAAACAATTCAAGCGCTTATTCCAAAGACGATCCTCAGACTGTGTCAAACAAAGGAAACCACAAGTCAGTCCTCAGACTGCACCAAGACAAGACAGTCCGCAGACTGCACCAAAACAAGATAGGCTCTAGCCCCAGGCCTTTTCAAGAATATGCCAAATTGCCAGGTGGCCTGGCGGAACGTTTAAAAACGCTCCGTATCACAAGGGTCCGCAGACCCACCAAGTTAACCAAGACAGCGCCGGACTTACCAAGTATCAAGATGAGCTCACCTGGTGCACACAGGTCGAACAAAATTATTCTCCACTGCCGACTCTTCAGACCAAAACGGTCAGATCCAAGGGTTTCGCCTTTTCAGGACCCCTCAAGATGACCACTAGACATGGAGCCGCCCGATCAGACGCGGGGCAGCTGCGAGAACCAGGCTTGATCGTGTGGGGTACCCTGATCCGCCCATCTGACCAGACGCAACCCCGACCTCTGCAACCTGTCTACGGGCGAGATGGGTCACCTGGTGGAGTCCCTGTTCGGGCGCCAACTGACCCTTTTAGTGCCACCTGGGTCACTCTAGACCTCCACTAGCCTTCCATCCAATGAAGAGTCGATGATGCAGTAGAGAATGCATATAGACTAGTTTATTCATAAGATACACTGCAGTGGAGTCCAGTCTGACCAGCCTCCTGTGATGGCTGACGAGGGACTGACTTTCACAAGCATAAAGGTAACAATTATACATTTCAGCATGAGCACAAGACACACCCACCCAGTAACTTTCCACAGAAGGCAGCAAGAAACAAAGGGGGCACACAAAGATGAGCTAAGAGTCTGAGACCGGGCACACACTATCTCTCTAGCAAGGCCATTCTGTCTG
The DNA here is from genome assembly GCA_963921515.1 of Calotriton arnoldi. Taxonomy (NCBI): domain Eukaryota; kingdom Metazoa; phylum Chordata; class Amphibia; order Caudata; family Salamandridae; genus Calotriton; species Calotriton arnoldi. The sequence continues at coordinate 1,366,631 of CAWUFW010000179.1, forward strand.
TGCCTGCAGCTGAGCCAGTGGGAACTGGCTTCCATCTTATGGGAAAGGTATGCAGAAGTACAAAACAATGTATTCATTAGTACAGCGAGGCCCAGTGTTGAGAGACACAGAAAATTCAGCACGGCTACTACTTGCAGAGCCAGAGAGCAATTAATGGTGAGCATGGCCTAGAATTGGCGGCTAAATATGAAATGGCGCAGCAAAGGCTAACTTAAGCATCATTATGTACAGTAGCACAGATCAGACTTTACATTTAATTCCAACATCCCTGTCTGCCTTCTCTTTTTCTTCCGCAGGCACACAGTGCCAGCTCTCTCCACTGCCTGGGCCTGTCCTTCCCGCTACCTCCTCTTGCCGCTCTCCTTCCAGCTTCCCCACCAACTGCCCCAGGCCTTCCTGCTCCCACCGAATGCCCCCGCCGCACTGGCAACATACCTCTTTCTGACCTTAGGTGTGCACATATCCTGAGGGATGGCCTAGCTTACTCTTCCTGCTGCCCTCCACCCTCCCCTTTCTCCTTCCCATCCCTTCTTCCCCGCTCATCCTCATGCCACAGTCACTCCACTCACTGCTTGCTGCGCACCACCACCCTCGTGCCTGGCGTGAGCAGGTCTATGCGCCCTGCCTCTGTGAGCAGTTGCATGGCTTCCTGCACTCTCTTGTCCTCCATATTATCTTCTTCCGCACAAAAACACTTTACTGCTGCCACAAAGTCCAGCCATCGTGTCAACTTCCAAAAATGGTGACACGTGCGTGAAATTTGGACCACAAGCCCAAACGGTTGCATCCAAAAGCTGCCCACAAGGGGGGCCGGGCTGATCCACTGGCCCAAAAACACGGTGGGGGCACAGCCCAAAGCCCCATTGCTAGAGCACTTTTTCCCATCCGTCTATACAGCTTGAACATCCGGCACATAGTTTTAAAGATGATTCTCTGACTGGCCAGGAGCCAATTAAAATCAGCTCTTGTTTGAGAAATATGAGCATACTTTTGCAGTACGTAAGTAACTCATTCTAATAGCCTCGTTCTGAATCCTTTGTAATGCATCCCGAGATCTTTCAGGCTTTGCAAGCTACAGCAGGTTGCAATAGTCCATTTAAGGTGGATTAATCTATTTAAAATGGGTTCTCTGCCTTCTGGTCTGAGGTTGATGCAATATTGTAAATGAAGGCTCAATGTTCTGCTCTGTACTACTCCTAATGTGTATGTTTATTATGTTTATCAAGATATGTACCAATTACGTTGATTTTCTACTCCTAATACTCTGTTTCCATTTCTGAGCATTCACTTGCATCCATCATAAAAAAGCATATTTGCGATCACTTGCTTCTTCAGTTGACAACATTTTACCTACCTCTTCTGTCCACAAAAGTGCCTGTAAATGCTTTTGTCTTTTGTCGTTCTGGGCTGAACTACATATTCCACTAAAACATGGCCTATCTGTAGGCATTCTTTGAGTAATAGGTCGTCCTGTTTGCTACGCTGCATTTGTGCTTAGCTGGGATCCGCGAGGCACACCTTCCCGTAAGTGTGGTGAGAGGACTGCTAAAAGATGAAAGCATCTGCAGGGTGTGGACCATACCTCCTCCGTGCGACACTGAGTCATAAAGCTGTTCATCTACTTCAATACCTACATTGTTTGATGTTTGATTAAAGCGCCAGTCACTGACAGTTTGAGGTTTCTTCACTTTTGAGGTCATCTCCATGCAGCACAAATTCATTTTTTAACAGAGAAAAAATAACTGAGGATCTATCACACTGAGCCTATGTTGAAAGAATTTCATACTTGCCAAATGGCTTGTCAGCTATCAAAAAAAACCTCAAGAGGTGTGCCTTAAGCAAAAAAATTGTATACAATGAACAATTACAGTGCTAACATTTTGGATTCAAGAAAAACATGAAGCACTTCTGAATGCCATTTTGTTGGAAAAAAGCTGTTGAATTCAAAGCCTTTTATAAGGAGCAGGCTGAAGTAAATGAGCGTTGAGATGTTAATGCGTGGGTGAAATCAATATGTTAAAAATGAGAGGAGGTATGGGTCTTAAGGCACTCTGAGGCATAATGTATTTGTAAAGGAGCTAAAATAGTTAATGAGAGATGTCTTTATATGTACAGCATCCCCTTTCCACATCTGTTTACTCAGTCTACTTATCTTTTCAGTTGCTTAACATCCCCTAATTTTAAAATAGTAAAATGACATAAATTATGTAACATGTGAGGTCAAAAGCAGTGCATGATAGGGCACATGTTATGGTTAGTCAACTAAACTATAACTGGCATATTTCAGTTAGCTGGCGTCTAATTTCGACATTAAATAATAGCGACACTATTCACTGAAAAAAAAATAAAAGGCTAAAGTTACATTATGTTTAGATATGGCAATATCTCACTTTATATTAAAAACAAAAGACCTTAGAAATTCACTGAAAAAAAACAAAAGTTAAAGGAATCTTATAGTTATGAGAACATTTCAGGTAAACTACTGGTCCCCCTCCCTAGGCCTATTTTGGCCATGGGGACCCCATCCCCCGGGGCCTGGCCTTATTTAAAAAGGGGGAGGAGTGCACATGGCCCCCCTCCCTGAGCCAATAATGGCCCTAGGTACCACGTCCCCCAGGGCCGGCTCATGCTATGAGCCGTAGAGCCCACCCTAGTGGTTTCCCTGCCTGCACTGGAGCGGACAGTGAAACCTGTGTTTGCTCTCACTTGGCGGGAGTAATTTCAAATCTCTGGCCAAGCAGGAGCAAACCCCAAGTGCCGTCCCAGGAGGGGAGTTTTCATCTGTTTCTCTGCCCACAGTGAAGTGGGCAGGGAAACAGATGAAAGATTGCTCCCGTCTGAAGAGAGAAGCATTTTTAGTTGCTCCCTGCGGGGCGGGAGCAATGCAGGCTCCTGCTGGATGCAGGGAGCTGGCTGGTGCCGCAGGGCCTTGGGGCTCTCCTGTGGCACCCAATGAAAGTGTAGGGGGGTGCCCTGGGTGGCCTGTGTTTTCAGGCCAAAGGCCGTGCCCAGCATGGGGTTTGCTGCATGCGGGGGATTGGCAGCAGTGCCTGTCCTGCGTCCAGGCCCTGTTGCCAACACTGCCATGCACGACCGAACGCCCTGCGTAGTGTGGGGTTGACTGTATGCAGGGGGTTGCCCGCAGGGCTTGGCCACAGCTAGAGACCGTGCAAGGCGGGGTTGGATTAACATATGGTAATTAAATATGCACTGAGGTAACTATAACTCGTGCCCTCGTCATGCACTGCTAGTTACCCTAGATATTACATCACTCATGACATTTTCTTTGACATCATTGATATCACAGTGCATGGCTGGGGCGCAAGTTATAGTTACCATAGGGCACACAAGAAACCGCCCTCGACTGGATCTGCTCATTCCTCACCGGCAGAACCCAAAGAATCAGACTGCCACCCTTCCTCTCTGAACCCACGGAAACCAACTGCGGAGTACCCCAGGAACCTCGCTCAGTCCTATACTCTTCAACATCTACATGGCCCCCCTCGCTGCCATCGTCAGACAGCATGGCCTCAGCATAGTGTCCTACGCCGACGACACACAACTCATCCTCTCCCTCACCAAGGATCCCACCAGCACCAGACTCAACTTCCAGGAAGGAATGCAGGACGTCACATCAGCAACAGCTGCCTGAAGCTCAACTTGGAGAAGGCAGAATTCCTCATCCTCAGAACCTCCCAGTCAGCATGGGACAACACCTGGTGGCCCACCGTCCTCGGCAGCCCCCGACCCCCACAGACCACGCCCAGCACCTTGGCATTGTACTCGACTCCTCCCTCTCCATGAACAGACAGGTCAACGCTGTCACCTCCAGCTGCTTCAACATCCTCCGCATCCTCCGAAAGACCTTTAAATGGATCCCCCCCCCCGAGTCAAGGAAGACCATCACCCACGCACTCATAACCAGCCGACTGGACTACGGAAACGCCCTCTACGCCGGGATCGACAAGTCTCTACTCCGCAAGCTCCAGACAATACAGAACAACGCAGCTAGACTTGTCCTCGGCATCCCCCGACACAAACACATCACCCAACACCTACGGAACCTCCACTGGCTCCCCGTCGAGAAGAGAGTCACTTTCAAGATACTCACCCACACCTACAAATGCCTCCACAAGACCGGACCCCAATACCTCAATGAGAGAATCTCCTTCCACGTACCCAAGAGAAACCTCAGATCCGCCAACCTCGCCTCGCACAAACACCACGCATCAGCAGAGCCAGAACTGGAGGAAGAGCCTTCTCCTACATCACGGCCAAGACCTGGAACGAGCTCCCGATCGACATTAGACGCGCCCCCTCCCTGAACGTCTTCAGGAAGACGCTGACGACCTGGCTGTTCAACTAAACAAAGCTGCCTACCCCTCCCTTACAATTCCCTGATTGATTGATTGATTGATGTTATAGTTACTTGAGATAACACTAACTATAACTTGTGAATTTCAGCGATTTTTATAGTTTAAAACTAAACATTTTACCTCACTTTAGTGTTACTTTCTTCTTGTTTTTTCAGTGAATATATACATATATGTGTTCACTGGCAGTCGCCAGTAGGTAATTATAGTTAGGACCTAGTTTCCACAGGCATAGCTTTTTTTGACTTGCCGATACATTTGGTGTCGTTTGACCGATCTTCATGAAAGTTTCTGAAAAAAAGTGCCCGTGTGATTTTTGTAGTGCATGGAAAGCTTTGGGGTGATTCGTCAAGCGGGGGCTGAGAAAAAGGGGGGTCAAAAAACATGTGTTTCCCATGTTAATTCCCATAGAAACTTCAGATGCATATGCAGCCTGAACTGCTGAATGGAATTACACCGAATTTGCCAGAAAGGTAGATATTGGTCCTGGGAAGTGCCTTTTTGTAATTTGGTGTAAATCCGTTCAGTAGTTTTAGAGATATTAACCAAAATCCAAATTTGTAAATATAGGAGTACGAAGGCTCTGCGACCCCTCCCGATCTCGTTCTGAGATCTGATTGGCTGCCAACACTTCAAATTAGGAAGTGTTGGCACCCATCTTGGGACTCGGCTTGAGCCAAGTCAAACCAAAAATGTAAAGAAAAAGAGAAGGGGGAAGAGTAGGACTACCCTGACCCTCTAGGCCTCTTGGGGGGAGGGGTCCCAAAGGGACCCTGCCAAAGCAAAAAAATCATTTTTCTAAAAATAATTTCTGCGGGAGCCACAATGAAGCCGCGGCTCCCACTGTAAATGTTTTTTAAAAGGGAAGCTCCGGCTCCCGCGCTTTTCTATTATTTAGCCCCCAAGTGGGCAGGTCCCAGGGGCATGTGGCCGTAAAAGTTATAAAGAG